>LR990215.1:4040680-5385906 GCA_905147375.1 Hylaea fasciaria
AACAATCAAATTTTTCCTCTTTACAATATTAGCATAGACAACCCCTATGGAGGCAGGCAGGTAGAGAGGGAGTAGGTATTGAGTAGCCATTTTAGCGGTACCCACGATACAGGAGAAATCCTAGTGTGGGGCTACGTTTAAAAAAAAAAAACAAATTTACTTTTGCATTTCAGGTGAGCAGGCAGGCTTTAATAAAGCCACCATAATAATAATATGCCTCATACCATCAATCGTGATCATTAACCTAATCTTTCAAACACTCACAAGCCGTGCCTTCGTTAAACTTGTTACATAACATTAAAGCCCAATCAATGGTATTCAGTTACAGTTTCAGATTATCCGTTGTCACGCACAGCCTACATTTGTGCCGCGGATTAATGCCGATAGCTCAAGTTTTCAGCTAGCTGTTAAAGGTGACCGTTAGCTAATCGATTTCACATAAGCTGCTGCATAGCTTCTTTTAAATTTGAATAGTTCAGCCTGTAACTGTCCCACTGCTGGGCCAAGGCCTCCCCTCACTTTCGTGAGTTGTTAGGCCATAATCCACCACGGGGCCTAGTCTGGGTTGGTGGATAACATGCCTCCGAAATAATTATCGGGCATGCGGATGTTCGCTCACTAAGCTACCACCGCTCCATTTTTATTTGGTTACGTTCAATACTTGATCATCATCACCCTCAACACCACCACCCATTATGTTCTCACAACAACAACAAAAACATACATATTTCTTACAAAAATGTTGTAACGCAACGCGCGCGCCATCATCACATACACCTTCGGAAGTCCTTCTATCTAGGGAATTAGGCTCTACGAGGACCACAGTACCACAAACATCCAGACCATATTTACCTACCCTGCTTTGGAATCTTACTCTCCACTTCATGCTTTCGAATTGATTTAACAAGTACAGCGTTTTAAAAAAAAAATACTTTTATCTATCGCATACCGTTAGTGCCTTCAATTAGCTGACCCGATAGATATTGTCCTGTAATTGTAATTTTGCCTGTATAAAAAGATACATTACAAAAGTTAATAATATGGTCATTTGGTTTCCTCTAATTTTCTAATGTTAGGCGTAACTTATTTAGTTTTCTTTCATAACAACCTTCTCCTGACAGTAACAAACAATAAAATACAAAAACAATAACAGAAATAGAATTATTAAAATTGGTCCAGCCGTTCACGCGTTGCCGTGACCAAGGGAAATTGGGATTCATTTTTATATATAGAGATAACATCTATAATACTCCCACTATCGCAATTCACGTCAACATCAGATCTACCCAGAATCTGATTCTGCGTAAACAATAAACATTTAGCCAATTATTATTAACCGCTGCGTTATGATCGAAGGCATGGGCACCAGACAGTCCGATTAACGTCAGCTTACGACCCAAATAGCGGTGTTTACGCAACGAATAGCTAAGATTTCGACACAGAGACCAGACCCCCATAATACAGAATGCTCCTATCTTATGGGTTTACGTGTCTTTCGGCGTATAGCGTTCCATTTTTAGAAGACTCGGCTAATAATCATACAATTTTCATCATTATGATAATCTGTCTCTGGAATGAATATCTAAAGAACTTAAATGTGCAGTAATTCTGTACATCGCTTTATTAAAGTACCGTCATTTCCATGAAAAATACCTTTGGAAGGCATTGTGAAGGCTGTGCAAAATCGCCAGCAGTGTCCATGTTTGTTGCCTTTGTTTATTTTAATGTCTTGTATTACATAAGTAATTACTAAGGTTATTCAAGCCCAATTTTGTAAAAGTCGGAATATTCGAATCTATTACAAAAAAAAAAACAATATCCGCATACGTATAAGTATATGAAGAGAAGATTTAGCACTTGAAAACGGCTATATTTTTGTTGTCTTCGTGATTATCAGGACAAGGTTAATATGAAGTATGTTTTTGGAAATTTCCTAAATTAGGATGGTATTGTCAATGGAAATCTCAATAAATAAATATGAGTTTCAGTTTCATAATTCTGCTGTCACATGTTTTCATACTAACAACGTCGATGCTTGTCTCGTAGGGTAGTGCTACACCGGCCGAAATTAATAATCAATCCAATCCAAAAAAATCAATTTTTAGGGTCAAAGTTAAACGTGCCAATAACCGATCCGTGGATTGGTTTTAAAAGGCACGCATATTGGAAATCGATCGAACGATAGGCAGCAATCCAAGATCGATTTCAATCTTGAACAGGAGATGCAATATTAATTTCGGGTGTAAAGAGTGCGACATAATCTTCTAAGGTGCTACCAGGCGTGTTGCTAGTATAAGAATGAATTGCTTTAGGTATAATAGCATAATTATTTTCTTGATGGGAATCATTTTTATTAACATTTCCTTATTAAATATAAATAAAATAAACTAAAACTAGCTTCAACTAAATCTTACAAATCTAACAAAAGAGGGTGTCCATGTGGCATGGTACCAAGAACGCTGGCTGCATTACCTCGCTGAATAGCAATGGCTATTCTCTGTGCGAGATAAGAGCCAGCCCTCTTGTCACCAGCGGCGTCGACCAGCCGAGGAAACAGATTTTTGAAAAAAATTTTTAAAATTATTTTCTTTAATTGAAACACTAAATGTTTCTGCTATGCGCCATCTATAAGGGTCTACTGTATAAACGGTGAGCACCGGAAAATCAAACAGCCTTGTTGGCAGATTGCGTAATATTTGCAGTTTACAATGGCCTGCCATTGAACACTTGTGTTGTGACGGAAGCCTACATGATATACTTATATGCTAGCTGTTACCCGCAACTCCGTTCCTGGTGGTTTTTGGTATAATCTTCGTAATATATAAATTACGCGTCACGTTGTTTGTCCGCGATGGACTCCTAAACAACTGAACCGATTTTAATCAAATTTTCACACCGTGTCCAGTTTGATCTAACTTGAAAGTTAGGGTAGCTTAGGTACATCTCACTTTATAGTCGCAATAACAAAAACCTTAGCCACAGCAACGCGTAGCCGTGTCTGCTAATATGTATATAAGAAGGCCTATGTGGTAATATAAGGTGGTATGTGCCTAAGGGTATATAAGGTGGTTCATGCCGGCGCTACGCCTACATACTTTTACAAACTACTCGCTTTTTTATTCGTTATAATTTCGATGACACGTCAGATTCTAAGCCACCAAACAGCGAGAACCGTATTGATATCGCAGTTATTACATGATGCAAAATCCAACACCATCCTCGAATAACAGACATGATTTCTAAAAAATGTCACATACCTGTCAGAAGCTACCTTTATTCCAAGTAGCCACCTTACAGACTTTCTATCCGTAACTGCCTTATTAGTTGTGCAGATTCTAGCTTCAATTAATTATAGACTGCCACTGCGGCTTCAGCAATAACATTTCTAAGGCTGTTTACATTTAGGTATACAAGGTAATTGAAAAATTTACGTTTATGCGGAATAAGTACGATTTCAAGTCGATAAAATTACGCGTGTTTGTTAGATGGAAATTTGTTATTTTAGCTCAAATAATATTTCGGAGCATGATTTATAATTTCCTGAACTCACTGAATATTTAAAATAACACCAGATATATTTATTTTCAGCATAACTGCGTTACCACTTCAGGCCTAATTTTTTTTATTTGGCTTCGCACTATTTGTGCAGGTCTTCCACACTTATCCGCCTCTTGTTTTTTGCAAATAGTGCGTTGAATTCGGTTTAGTGAATTGATCTGGTATTGATTGAGCAGGTTTCGCGTGTATACTTGATACATATATACTTGATACATACACAGGTTAGCTAAGTAGTTAGTAGTTTAGTACAGATTTTTTTCCAAAGGATAGGCTCGAGAAATATCGTGGTTGTGATTACTATTGGCTCGATGTCAATGTGATTCCATCTACAAATACATGCAATCATCCTTATTACGAGGGATAATACTACAAGTTAAAACATACGTACATAGGCAACATGCCTACTATGAACAGTTATGAAGTTATAGAGGCTGAAAAATACTGCCGTTGAGTAGGAATATAAAAATACGCTGGTGATCACATTAGCGTCTGCTCTTTACATATCGTACCTTCGTACTTTAGAGCACCATGATTCGTTGAACAGTACATCGTAAAGGGGCCCCTAATCTGCCGCAGCACTCAAGGTTGCGCAAATGTTTTGGTTTACATCATCGTAGCCGCATTTGGACACAGATGAGTGACCGCCGACCTGCCTGCCTCACTGCACTGCCCATAAACTAAAAAAGTTACATTGAAAAAGAAAACATAATGGCGCCGATTTTCGCTAACCGCAGCGCTTTTGCGGCTGAATGCTGAATTAAAAAGTAAACAAACGAAAACGTATGCAAATAGAGGTCGAAACAAAAAGGTGGAGGATGTGCAACGTGTCGTCAAAGATTTACAGCCAGTGCTTAGAAATTAATCAGTGAGACAAAATATGCAAGGGTAATAAAGTCTCTACGCTTTCGACTATACTGTATACTGACTATATTGTAGCACAGAATAGCTAGTTGCGATACCATCTGTATTGTTGTCTGAGAAGTCAAAGAACCGACAAATGACCACCCAGTGGGACAGGCTGAATCATTGCTTAAACCATTCGCGAAAAAAAATCAGAGCACATTCATCCAAATTAAAAGAAAAACCTAACAGTCGTAAAGCCTACACGGCCTTGTACAGTCCAATAAACAAAAAAAATCTAATCACTTTTAAAACTCGAAGGATGTTCAGTTTAACGTTAATTTACGCAGTTAGATGAGATGAGATCACCCATGCGCATACAAATGTAGGTACGTACATACTATGTAATCAAACATTCTACGGCCGATTCTGTAAATAACATCGTAAACTTTAAATCAGATACCGTAGTAGCTAAAGAGTATTCGTTACATTAATTAATTGCTCTGCACCATTGACTGCTACTAGGTAATGCTGACTTTGATGCCACCTCTCAATAACTGTAAAGAAAAACATCGTGAGGAATCCAACATAATTAAAGAACCTCAAACTTAAATTATGTTTATCAATGCCAAAGAAAAGTTTATGACTAAACCAAAGTAAACGTTCTTCTGCATAGAGATACCACTCTACTTCAAATTACAGACATTGTTAATACAGTTGCAATCTCTTCCATAAAAATTAAATAAACTCACAGTAACAAGCAAAAACAAAAAATGTTTCATCCAATTTAAGTAACTTTATGGAGCTTGAAATTATGCTCGCCGACTAAAAAACTTAATCTAATGCTAGCTAAAAGAGGTTACTGGCATGACGGCGTTCTCATTTACCTATTTCAGTAGGTAAGTCTGATTTCGGTTACGGCCGGTTACTGAAATTTTCGTTTAAACTTTAACAACAGAAATCTCTGTCCTTGTCAAAACTCAAACAATTCATTGTAAGTAGGCAAAAAAGAAGCATTTTACTAGTAAACACAGAATTACATTTTTTATCACTTTTACAACGCGTCATACTCTCTTCTTTTTCTCTTTTTCCTAAAAACCTTATGTTGAATGCATTCTATTAAATACCACCCAAGCCCGTTCACAAGGTTTTCCAGCGAAGATATCATCTGGTGACAATGGAATAATTCCTAACAATACGTAGGTAATAATGCAGATGTCCATCAGCCGGCATGATGTGTTTTTACGGTGTAAACATTGATTGTTTTGTGTAAACGTCTAGGTGTGGACAAATATGATATTGTCACGATATTCAATGTCAATGTAGAATTGTTAAGGTAGAGTGCACGACATGGAATGACTATGGAACATACATACATACACACAGTCACGCCTTTTTCCCGTTGGGATAGACAGAGCCTGCATCATTCCACGTGCTTCGATCCTGACACACCTCTTTCGCTTTTTCTACTTTCATGATGACTATGTAACATCGGTCTCATATTATGATCCGTGTATGATCATAAACGTAGGTACATATATTTTAATAAAACAGTAAAGTCGGTCCATGCCAACCCACTGTTTGGGTATAGGCCTACTCCTTCACGCCACTTATTCGGCCCCATGCAAAACGTATCCACTGTTTTCAGACTACTTTAACAGGGTGGTCTGACCAACGGTCGACAGTGGCTTGACACGGGCTGCAATGATGATGATGATGAAAGTCAGTCAGCACTTAAAGCACCTAAAGCATGAGGTTTAGCCAGTTTTCCTTTCTGAGCATCACGATTAAATATACGAGGGTGTGTTCCTTAAGTTTATGATAGCGCCACTAACGGCCCAAATTAATAATCAATCCAATCCAAATTTTGCTATCTGGGATTGATATCATAATCCATTTTTAGGGTCAAAAGTGCCAATAACCGATCCGTGGATTTGTTTATAAAGTAGGTAGGTTTATAAAGTAGGCAGATTGGAAATCGATCGAACGATAGGCAGCAATCCAAGATCGATTTCAATCTCGGATAGGAGATACAATATTAATTTCGGCTGTTAGAGACCACTATCTTTCATTGGAGCTTATTATAATTTGGTTACGCGTTAACAAGTTTTTGACCCGAGCGGACTGATCCCGTTGACATTTGTACGGGCTCTCTTAATTAATGTTTCCTAACCTAAATAACTCTTAATTAACGCGTGCTCTGCGGTCTACCACTGTGTCCACCTGGTGTTATTCATTGACACTATTAAACAAATTGGTAATTTACGTGTAGGCTTTTGCGCTTCAGCTGTATTTTTTATACTAGTTAATTCCTTTTATAACTGTGATATAATTTGAATACGAGTTGATGGCTGTTCGAGTTTTGCGCTGTCAATCCTCATAAGATCCACTATCTATAAGTAAGTAAGTCTTAATAGTATGCTGCTGGAAATCATTAATCGTTTGTGGTTTGCTTGTAACGAAGGCAAGACGGCAAGCTTTTCCGTGAGATACTGGTCAAACGCTAGTCTAAAACCGTGAAAAAAGGTCGAATAGTCCATATCATTCCAAGAAGGTCCCAGCTCCAGGCAGAAGAGAACTGAAAACTTGCACATTAAAATTCATATCAGGAGGAATAATGTCTTCAAATCCGAATTAAATCCGCTAAGACTTCACGGAACCTTCGGCATCATCTGGTTTCCGCGACCACTCCCTCGGTACCGATTACAATTTGATCAATGCAAACCAAGGGCAATTGCAATTGTGTCCATTTTAATGCAATGCAGGTAAATACGTCTACTATAGACCGGTGTAATAAGGCAGATCTCTAGGCAGCGACCAAAACTCACACACATCACACGCGCCTCTACCAGTGCCATCAAACTTACCTGTACAGCTGCTGACGCTTTATGAAAACTGTTTTATATAAAGCAGAGAAACCATTGCTCTTTATCAACAAACTCCCTAATCATTAGATACACCTTTCAAGAGATAACTACAGTATTAAAGATAATAAGTACAGTAAAGATATAAATACAGTATTAAAGTGGGTTCGATTCCCGCCCGGAACAAATATTTGTGCGATCCACAAATGTTTGTTTCTGGTCTGGGTGTGATGTGTATGTGAAATTATATGTCTGTAAGCGGTACCCACGATACAGGAGCAATCCTAGTGTGGGATGTGAATCAAACAGCCTATTATGAGCTAGATAACTAGAGTTCTATTTGAAGCGATTACCCAATATCCCGCTCTCTGTCATTATTTTCTCTCTTTGTTTGTGGGAATTGAATATAAGAAAGTTATTAAATACCCGTGTTTGTTTGTTTACTTCGCAAGCGCAAACAGTTGCATCGGTAACCTTTTGTAGTCAGATGATGATGTCAGCCGACCGCTCCTTAGGTCTCCTCTGGTAAATATATAGATGGTTTTATGTAACTACCCACGTTTCTACCTACTTACCCTTATTGGATGGGTGGCTATCGTTAAATCGGTTGCAGACGTTACAAGCCATTTGTCTGACTATATTATTGTTGAGGTTTTTTGAAACAATTTGTAATGGCTAACTTACAATTGCCTATCTTTATATATACTAGAAGCACCTCGCGGTTTCACCCGCGTTAACTACTATCCCGCGGGAACCATTAATTTTTACGGCAGATGGCGCCTGCAGTCAATACTTTACAGGACAACGTTTGTCGGGTCCGCTTGTATCATTATATTTTAGCAAAACTTATTTGTATAGCTCATTTTTGTACAGACGACGCGTTTCACATGTGTGTTACAATCTAAAACCAACATTTTCTTTCATAATAAAGTATGTTTTGGTAACATTCATACCCATGTTCCCAAATTAGCACACAAAAGTAAACAAACTGCGTTCTGTAACCTACATTCCTAATACAATGTTATTCGTAAGTAGGCCTCCGCTGTGCCTCGTAACTCGTACGCCATCGTCCAATTTGTCAGCTACGTTTACATTAAATATTAGGCTGTCTATTATGTTTAATCGCTTTATAATTCGTTTATGAGATGATGTAAGGTGCCGTTTTTAGTTCGACCGGCTTTCGACTAAGCAAGACTGTCATTTTGAAACAGTTATTTCAGTTCAACGTTTTGATGTTTCGGGTGTCTTATTGAGGCACAATTGAGTAAATATGGAATATTGTATAATGAAAATCGCTTTTGTGACAACTAGCTTACTTGGACTGATTGTGAGAATTTCTATTCTTCATTGTAGAGGGAAGGAGAGTTATTTTTTTACTACCCACTCAATCTGGTTGTCCTAGGTTTTCTGTAAAATATTTAATTCATCTATTTTGCGGTTTCCCGCTGAAAGCTTTGTTTGCCCCAGCTTCGACAATGTAAACATGCACCACGTATTCTGGCACCGAATTATAAATACAGGAATAAATTATTCCTAGTACTTTCGTCTCATTTCCTACGGAACTGCATGTCTCTGCCAAATTATGCGTCACCCTCTACAGTAGACTACTGTATTGTTATATCAGTCAATATTTTTAGAATAAACTTATTTCCGTCACTCTGAATCATAAAAACAATCGTGATATGAAGCACTTAGATTTAATGCGTCGTAAATAACTATGTTGGAGTCGTTGGAGATAATAATTTAGATTTCGGATGGCTGTCTGTGCGGCGCCGACCTTGCCTTGTCAGCGCTTAAAAAGTTCCTTCCTGTTTCTCCATTCAGTTAAATACAGCGCTTTATATTGATTCTGCTATGACTATGACGTAATTTTGTATCATGCACGTTCATGATCACTTTATTTATTTTTTATTCAAGCTATTTTAGCCACATATGTTTTTTGTAATTCTTACTCTTTCCGTTCGATGAATCGATTTTGACATATACCTACCAACCAATTGACTCTGAGGAGTTGATGGCTTATTTGCATCAACGTCGGTTGTGGTCGTGGTATCGATTTTGAAGAGTGATGTCAGATTGTTTTTTTAGACTACCTCTTTAGGTCCTATTGTGTAAAAGAAAAACATGTTGCAGTATTTATTGGCATTTGTAACGTTTTTCCATAAATAATAATTAATATTAACAGATGGTGTCTCTACCATGAGTAATGTGTAATGTATTTCGAAATAGAATTAAACGAAAGTTAAAGATCATTGATTGTCAATTAAACCCCATCAGGTTATAATGATTGATGGGCGGTTATATCACGAAAGACAATTGCGGAGTCAAGAAGTCATTCTGTCATTCTGTAGGAGTCAATTGGTTGGCCTCGGGTCATAATGGAGCCCACGCGGCGGTGACATCAGAAGACTACGGTCATAGCAGTCTGAATGAGTTTCAAATCCTCCTCAAACTCAACCAGAAAGTTGGAATTTCGCTTTTCGCCGAATATTAGAGCACAGAGCTCTTTGCCGTGTGATGTGATTCTAATTCCCGCTTATTCGAATCTAGTCAGGATAGTATCTGATTGGGACGCAACCCTTCTCTAAGCGATGAATGGACCATATTAACTACTCTGGTCAGTCCAGGTCGGTGGGCATCACCCATATCTTACCACAAAAGCTTAGACCAGAGTTAAACATATTTTTCCAAAATTTCGATCCACAAAATCGACGTCTATCACTCGCGTTGCCTTAGTCAATCCTGGCATACCTTATTATTTTACTTGTGAATTTGTTATTGAGTTAAAAAGCTAGAGTTAGACGTCGATTTGTGGAGAAAATATTTAGACTCATCTGTTCAACTTTTGTTTTAATATTTTGTGGTAAGACCGCACATGTCTAATAGTAAAACCAAAATTCGCATTAGCACTCATGAAACGTCTATGAAATGCGCTCAACTATGGGAACTGCGGAGGAATGTCACGCAATTGACATCATGTTCGTAATGCCATCATGCACGGTTTCTTACATGACGTTATATGCCATCAACATACTGATTGTGTATGCAGCTATGCACCTTATTTTTAACTTGACGTTTGATCATGCATCTCTCGAGTTCTTAGATAGGTAGGTGAACTGATTTTAACAACGATATAACAGCAAGTTAAGACAATTCACATAGATAAGCATCTTTACCTCTTCTACTCGACATCGGTCCACTAGCTTTAACAAATAACACCGGACATAAATCAAACTTAAAATTGTATAATCTCCGCATAATTTGAGTTATATTGTGTTAAACTAATTTGTTAGAACATTCCAGCTGTTTTTGTCGTCTATTGTACCAATGCCATTGAAAATAACACAATAGTATATCTAAGATTATGTGACTCATTATTTTAATGTCAAGTTATCCTCATAGCAAAGCGATGCAATAAATAGTAAACCGGCTACTAACGAGACGATGAGATCATGCCACCTCTATAGCAAATGACAGAAGCCTTCGTGCATCAACGTCGCAGCACCGACACATGCAGTGTCTACAAATGTGACCGTATATGAAGACCTTGTCGCAATTAGAAATGTTCAAACTTCTTTAGAAGTTGAGGAAATTTGTTCAAAGTTAATTAGGAAAAGGCTTTATCCAACTATAAATTAATTCTCCTTGGTGGCTCATTAACGTGCGCCCACCCAGACTTCGCGCAATAAAGAAGTCCTAGCAAAACCAATCCGGCTATAGCAAGGTGCGAAATACGAGTTGTTTACACGTCTTAGACGCGTTTATGTTTCTGCACAGAAAAGTGTTGTTTATCTAATTAGACAGTGCAGTTAGAGTCCACGTCAGCTCGGCGCAATGGCCGTTGGAAACCATGTCAAGGATCTGTGATGTGACGCGCGTTGAATGCCGGATTTGATTTATGACGCACCCCATTGGCAGAAAGTGGTGTTGACTTAAAAACGAGCGCACATCATGAGCTGGAAATATGATGATCAGTTGTGTAATCAAAACAAATGACAGAAAAGAAGTGGGGTTTGGTTTTTGGTGGTTTTTGTTCCAACCCTTAGCTTGCCTTTTCTCCCAGAATGTGCTTTTTTGGTTGAAACATCTTAATGACGGGGCTGGCCAGCTAACGTGCGGTAGATTTATATAATGCGTTCGCACGCATAAAGATATCGATTTTCAATAATTTTGTAACACAAGTCTGACTGACTCTTATACAGGCGTTTATTTCAGTGTTTTTGTTGTAGAGTCTTTAATGTTTACTCATCACCGTTAAGTTAGATGATCAATAGATTATTCCAATAGACGTGACTCGTCCTCTATATTATCAATAATGTCTCATTGAACCCTAACATAATAGGAGTACCTAGAAAGTGTCTAAAACTCATTTTGTGCTCTCTGCAAAGCTCTTTGCATAAACTCCATTAGCGCAGCCAATAGCAAACCTCCAACAATAATAATTTATGCTCCATCCGTATTGTTGTGTAAAACCTGCCACTGACCCTTAGCCATAGAATAAGTTATAGTAATACCCCTAACTGTACATCGCCGGATGACAAATACAAAACGGTGCACTCCCGCGCATACAGCGCAGGCTTAATTACTGTTGATGACAAAAGAGAGAGCGATACTTATCAGACACTAAATTGTTCATATCCTTGTCGTGTGGACAAACACTGGTGAAATTAATGGGGTGAATGCACTGCTTATCGGCTTATCGCGTAACGCGGATAAAGCTGAAGAACATCTACGTAGTTCTGCGCATGGTCTTAGGAGAATATGGCTCCTTCTGTAGCCTCTCAACTTATCCTTTAAGAGTTGGAACGGCTCGTGACTAGTCCTGACTCCGGTCTACTTATGTATATTCGTCATTCTCGGCCATCATTGTGTTTCTCTGCTACTTATAACATCTAACATCCGCTACTTTATAACAGTATCTTTCGTGCCGAAAAACGAGTCTAGGTCGGCAACCTTTCATAAATTGATGATGAACAAATGTTAAATTTGTAATAGAAATTTCATCCACGTACAGTACATAAAATGATTAACAACCACTACAATTTAGTTCCACCTACTGCCGTTTCTACGATTCGGTATGCATGACAGAGTGCAAGGCGCGCGCCGTCAAATCCATATGTAGCACTCACTTCCACGGGTTCCACGCGCGTTTGTGCGTTTATGACGCTCGTATAGAATTCGTGAGCACTTTCTATTGAAAGTTCCATGCCCTTGCTGTTTTGTGGCATTGGACACACGTGCTGCGGCCCCGCTCCAGACCGACCGACTAGACTCGTTGTCTAGGGTATGACAATTATCTGCAGTTATATTTTGATCATCTCTCTGCAAAGTCTTATTTTCTTTAGCAAAGTTTACTCTCTAGAGCAGAAGTTAATAAATATCAATACGATGCCGATCTTCTTTGGCGAATTTAAATCTCTCGCGCTAAACCAGATGTCGATCAATCGGATATTATCTCTAAAAACGTAAAAAATTGGTCGACGCATTATTGTTTTGAAGTATTATCATCTGAAGTATAGATACATAATATTTACTAAGCACAGTCGAGTACTTAATTAGTACACTCGTATCTCTGTGTTCTGTTTCATTATTATTACATACGAGTATAGCAAAACATTGCACTTAATAATATTATAACAACGTATCAACATTAATCAGATACACGTAGCGTTTGTGAAGACTAAGTCCGTAATTTTATTGCTGAGCCTAAAAATCATCATCATCATCTGTTTATTTGCATAACAACGGTGATTCTTATCTACATCACCTATGTCACCAAGGCTGTTTTCCTCATTGATATTAGTAGCTATATGATGATAGTGAAGACAATTTAAACAGTTGCATGATAAATGTGAAATCTCGAGTAGGTTTTCCAAATTCCGGGAAAATATTCTTACTTGCTTACAGTGTGAGAAAACATGCTAATATTATAAAGGCGAAAGTTTGTGGAGTGTTGATACGTTTGTTACTTCTTCACGCTCAAACGATCAGACCAATATTGATGTAATTTGGTGTAAAGGTACTACTTTTTCCGAAAACAACGGGTAACACAGCTGGTTTCAAACAATTCTTCAAATTTTGCTTTTCTCATTATGGAACTAACCCGTCGTTCTTTTGTTGCA
The DNA here is from genome assembly GCA_905147375.1 of Hylaea fasciaria. Taxonomy (NCBI): domain Eukaryota; kingdom Metazoa; phylum Arthropoda; class Insecta; order Lepidoptera; family Geometridae; genus Hylaea; species Hylaea fasciaria. Next base: position 4,054,065 of record LR990215.1, read on the forward strand.
GGTGGCTTGGAAGGCAAATACAGAGTGGCGGCCCCTGAGCTCATGCAGGATACATTCATGAGCGATTCGGAAGACGAAGGAGGTAAGAAATTACATTGTCATCACCATCGTGCTGTCGAATTTCCGGCGCTTCGTTTGCCAGAAATATGTTTATGTTATGACTGTAATGAGGTTACCCTTTAGACGCCTTTGAAATGTTAGAATTAGAAATGCCTAGTCACCAAATGGCCTGTCTCCGGTGAGATGGTCGTGAGTGTTGTGACCTGTGACTCGCTTGCTGAAAGCTTCGACCTTTCTTCTATACTCGCAAATCTGTTGGTAACGTCCGTCATGGTGTTGAGAAGCAATATTGGAAATACCTACCACACGTGACCAAAATGTCACAATGTAGCAACTTTTTCAGTCTAATGACCAGCTCGATCACTTTCACCCACCTATGCCACCTATCAAAAACCTTTGTTTTTGAGTTCTATTTTTGCTAATTTAAAGTTTACTCTCACTTGGATCCAGATATTTATCAAGAAGTTGGTATCCCTCTCACATTCGGCGACTTTGTAACGAACAGGCTTGAGACCAGATCACATGATTGCTTCTGATAAGCGTAACCGCGTAACCGTATCCGTTCATCTTGAGAAGCAGAGACCTTGACATCTAATAGACTCCTCAATTGAGCTCAACCTACTGATCCACTGTGCCTAACTTACAAAGGAGACGCAGACGGCTGGACGCCCACAGTGCGCTATGATAATGAATAGAAATAGGCGATGCGAATGAAATGTCCTGTTTTTATATGCTGCAAGAATCATTGCTATTCTTGGATGATGCTGTAAGAATGTCAAGCGCAATTGTGCTGTTAACTTTTGTTTGTTGCCAGAATGTGGAATCTAGGGAATTATTTTTGGAGGCACGTGGCTCATTGGGTTAATTATAAAATATGACTGGGTACCTCAATACTTGGCTTCCAATCTGTTCTGTGGTGCTCCTATTTTTTAGATCATGTAAGGCCGAATTCCACTGAAATTTGTATTGTGAATATGCAAATAACAGTGTTCATTCCACGGATTCAAAAAAGCAGAATCTATGGTCGATTCCTAGCTCTAATGGATTGGAAACGAGCGGAATCTGTTTAGTGCCTCAGTTCCCAATCCAAAACCAACAAAGGTAATCATGAGTTCCCTATCCATTGCAGGCGAAGTGGAGTGTCCTATCCAGCAGCAGCAACAGTACCGCTACATGAACAGCGAGGCGGGCACGCTGCACCGGGCCAAGCCGCTCGAGGACAGCGTCACCGACGGACACCTGTGGCCGAGCAACAATGACAAGAAGGTCGCCACTATGGAGCGGCAGCCGCTGGACATCGGGTACATATAACTGATTAATGGTTTTTTCTCTACACGATGCGTGCGTTCAGCTAGTGGCAAGTATCATTTCAATATTTCGGAAAGTCTAAAGTCACTATTCAGAAAATTGGTGGAGGCTTTAATGTAACTTCTTGGGAGTTTTGGCGAAGCCGAGAGGATAAGTTTTTTTTCTTACGCCTTAACGAATAAGCCAGTATTAGTCCTTGAGAACCAGTCCCGTTCTCAGCATGTTAACCACCTTCAACCACGGAAACGTTTAACACCAAGTATTCATTGGTCAAATCCTATACTAGAAAGTTAACAAAACGTTCTTTGCCAAAACTTCACAGAGCGTAGGTACTATTCCCACTTTCGTGTTCATATATTTCCACACCGTTTAATAAAACTCCGCGTTTCTCAGGTTCCTGGTGTCGTTCGTGGTGGACGCTCGCGGCGGCGCCATGAAGGCGAAGCGGCGCGGGGGCGTGCGCATCATAGTGCCGCCGGCCGCCTGCGCAGCCCCTACCAGAGTCACATGCAGGTATGTACAGGATAATGACAACACGTCACTATCATATACAAAGATCACGCTCGACCCTTAATCAGGGAATCTGATTTTAATCTGAGGGGATCTGACGGCACGTTTGGCGTAGTGGCTGAGCTATCGGACTTCTGCGTTTGGTGTCGTGGGTTCGATTCCCGCCTGGAACTAATATTTGTGCGATCCACAAATATTTGTTTCTGGTCTGGGTGTGATGTGCATGTGAAATTATATGTCTGTAAGCGGCGCCCACGATACAGGAGCAATTCTAGGTACGTTTATAAAAAGAAAAGAAAAAAAGAATCTAGGGAATCAGGGTCTACGAAAACCATGCTCTCACAAACACCTGAGCTGCACTCAAAACAACAAGAATCAAGATTTATCGTCACACATTGTATTAAAAAAATGGCTCTGATAATTTTGTAGATTTTTACGTGACCCCCCTAAATTGGATTCCCTGTAGGTCCAATGAGGACCTCAGGATCAATAAGAATTCAGGATCAGGACCAATAAGACCTATAGTCCTACAAACTCAATCGTGCAAGTGGAAAACAACTTCAACTCTCTGCTGCTGTCTGCGTATTCTCCTTACATACTCGTCCCTAAAATCGTAATTAAAAACATAAATGATGATTTTATTATTTAAGGGCGGCAACACGACGAGCCCCAGCCGCAGCGCCTCCGCCCCTCATGGAGGGCGAAGCCCTGGCCTCTCGGCTACTAGAACTCCAACCGCAAGGCGCTAAGTTCTTGGCGTAAGTATTTAGCTACTTCTGTAATCTTCTTTTGTTCTTTGGAATTAGGGATCAAACTTATCTCTTAGATCCGAGATTTTATAAACATGTAATTTGTGCATAAATATTCACTACTCAATAGTTAATGATTGTGTTCAATATCTGTCTCGTATGATTTCTCGTAGATGTTATTGCGTTTTAAGTTATTTTAATTTGAACAACTGAATTGATTTTTGAGCTTTTGAGTTGTGTTAAATATTTATCTAAGAAGTGCGCTTCTCTGAGTCTCTGGTCAGCTATTAAAAGATAAAAATCAACGCTAAAGTTTTATAATGACGTTCTATTTTTATTTATTACAGACCAGTGATAATCGAGGTGCCAATTTTCACGTCGTCATGCAAGGAGCGCGAGATCGTCATACTCCGCTCGGACACCGGTGAGACCTGGCAAGACCATTACCTGCACAACAACGACAATCCTATGATACAGGTGAGTGGTAAGCGTAATAGGATCAGTAACAACTGAGTGATAAGCGTAATAGGGTCAGTAACAACTGATTGTTACGTGTGAATGGGTCAGTTACAACTGAGTGATAAGCGTAATAGGGTCAGTAACAACTGAGTTGTAATGTGTATTAGGGTCAATAACAACCGGGTGTTATGTTTAATTGGGTAAGTTACAACTGAGTGTTATTATACGTCATAGAATATTACATACATAACTGAGTACCGAACAAAACCTTGTTTTTGGTTATAACAATCAACTTGTTTCATCAGGAGGCGCTGCAACGCGAGCGGCAGGAGTACGGCGCCACCGGCGAGGCGCTGGGCGAGCGCGGCGAGCGAGTCACTCGCATCATCACGTGCGACTTCCCGCACTACCTCGCCTGCGTGTCGCGCGTGCGCCAGGAGGTGCACATCATCGGGCCCGAGGGCGGCACCGTGTCCAGCGCCCACATCCCGCAGGTCAGTGCGCGCCGCCAGTACTGGGCGAGTCACTCGCCTGCGTGTCGCGCGTGCGCCAGGAGGTGCACATCATCGGGCCCGAGGGCGGCACCGTGTCCAGCGCCCACATCCCGCAGGTCAGTGCGCGCCGCCAGTACTGGAGCGAGTCACTCGCCTGCGTGTCGCGCGTGCGCCAGGAGGTGCACATCATCGGGCCCGAGGGCGGCACCGTGTCCAGCGCCCACATCCCGCAGGTCAGTGCGCGCCGCCAGTACTGGGCGAGTCACTCGCCTGCGTGTCGCGCGTGCGCCAGGAGGTGCACATCATCGGGCCCGAGGGCGGCACCGTGTCCAGCGCCCACATCCCGCAGGTCAGTGCGCGCCGCCAGTACTGGAGCGAGTCACTCGCCTGCGTGTCGCGCGTGCGCCAGGAGGTGCACATCATCGGGCCCGAGGGCGGCACCGTGTCCAGCGCCCACATCCCGCAGGTCAGTGCGCGCCGCCAGTACTGGGCGAGTCACTCGCCTGCGTGTCGCGCGTGCGCCAGGAGGTGCACATCATCGGGCCCGAGGGCGGCACCGTGTCCAGCGCCCACATCCCGCAGGTCAGTGCGCGCCGCCAGTACTGGGCGAGTCACTCGCCTGCGTGTCGCGCGTGCGCCAGGAGGTGCACATCATCGGGCCCGAGGGCGGCCCCGTGTCCAGCGCCCACATCCCGCAGGTCAGTGCGCGCCGCCAGTACCGGAGCGAGTCACTCGCCTGCGTGTCGCGCGTGCGCCAGGAGGTGCACATCATCGGGCCCGAGGGCGGCACCGTGTCCAGCGCCCACATCCCGCAGGTCAGTGCGCGCCGCCAGTACTGGGCGAGTCACTCGCCTGCGTGTCGCGCGTGCGCCAGGAGGTGCACATCATCGGGCCCGAGGGCGGCACCGTGTCCAGCGCCCACATCCCGCAGGTCAGTGCGCGCCGCCAGTACTGGGCGAGTCACTCGCCTGCGTGTCGCGCGTGCGCCAGGAGGTGCACATCATCGGGCCCGAGGGCGGCACCGTGTCCAGCGCCCACATCCCGCAGGTCAGTGCGCGCCGCCAGTACTGGGCGAGTCACTCGCCTGCGTGTCGCGCGTGCGCCAGGAGGTGCACATCATCGGGCCCGAGGGCGGCACCGTGTCCAGCGCCCACATCCCGCAGGTCAGTGCGCGCCGCCAGTACTGGGCGAGTCACTCGCCTGCGTGTCGCGCGTGCGCCAGGAGGTGCACATCATCGGGCCCGAGGGCGGCACCGTGTCCAGCGCCCACATCCCGCAGGTCAGTGCGCGCCGCCAGTACTGGGCGAGTCACTCGCCTGCGTGTCGCCTGTTCCCCTGTATTGACACTGCCTCCTCCCCGCAGGTGCAAGCCCTGTTCCCCGCGCAGGCGCTCACGAAGCGCATCCGCGTGGGGCTGCAGGCGCACGGCGCGGCGCCCGAGCTGACGCGGCGCCTCCTGCCGCGGCACGCCGCCGTGTCCCCCGTGCTCACCGTGGAGCCCCGGCGGAGGAAGTTCCACAAGAGCATCACGCTCACTGCGCCGCTGCCCGCCGTGCAGGTGAGCCTCTACTGCCGGTCTGGTAGATGATGACTGACGGCTTCCTAGCTTAGGAACATTAAAACGTTGTATATGTAACAACAATCAGGGGGCGTATTATGAACTTATTTAAAACTAGGCAAGTTCCAGGCAATTATTTTTACGGCCGTAAACGTTACTGGCTGGCATTAGGAGTTCATAATACAAAATAGCCAGGCAGTTCAGTTTACGGCGTAAACTGACTGGGATTAAGAGTTCATAATACGGCCCCAAAGCTGAACTGTCTTCGTGAGACAGAGTTTCTGTAAGCGTGTAACGTGACACTTTGCACCGATATAAATATGGTGACTAAAATAACTGAAAAGATTATGGGAGCAATCATTCTTAGCGTGTCGGCTCACATTACGAGCCGGCTCGAAGGACCAACTCGATCCGGCTCGAAGGACCAACAATGTTGATCCCTCCCCAATGAACGGCCGTCGCGTGCGTCGCCAGGGCACCGGCGGCGACAAGCAGTCGACGTCCAACCTGCGGCTGCTGTGCTCCATCATGGGCGGGCAGGCGCGCGCCGTGTGGGAGGACGTGACGGGCTCCACGCCGCTCACCATCACCGACGACTGCGCCTCCTTCACCACCACCGTCTCCGCCAGGTATGCTGTGCTCTGTGTTGCGTACTTTACCCGCGGTTCCGCCCGCGTTCCCTGTCATCCAACAGGAAACGTTATCTTACTTCCTATCCTACTTAATATTATAAACGCGAAAGTTTGTAAGTGTGAAAGGATGTTTGTTACTTTTTCACGTAAAAACTGCTGAATGGATTTTAATGAAACTTTACAATAATATAGCTTATACATCAAAATAACACATAGGCTACGATTCATAAAGATATATATCGTATATTATTCAAACGCGGTTGAAACCACAAGCCACAGTTTTTTTTATAAGAAGTTTAGTTTTTTGGGTGTAATGCAATACAATTTCTATTCCGGGATCTAAATCTGTATCTTAAGAGGTATCTGTATCGAATCTGTATCTGTATCTAAGTATATCACGTAAAACACGTTAACGCTTTTACTGGACAAACGTGGACTCAGAATGAACGCGTTCAATGCGGCAAGAAACTAATATTTTTATATTTGTAGACTGTAACGTGTAGGTTTGTCCTCACGTATTTGTTTTTCTTTCAGATTCTGGCTAATGAACTGTCAAAATGTCAGCGACGCTACCAAGTTGGCTACAGAACTGTACAGGTAAAAAACCGACGGAGAAATTTGCAATTTGATTTCGACATCTTCCATGGCGTGTTGGGTAGTTAGCCGACTGCGAAGCGAAGGGTTCGATTCTCGCACAGGGCAAAGATTTGTGTGTAGCAGGTATTTGCTAGTCAAGTTGTTTTACTTTGACAAATTTTGATAAGTTTGTTTTTAGTCTAGTATTGAAGTTTTGTTTTTTTTTTCTTTATTTTATAATATTATGTATGTAATCCCTAGGGACATGCTGCTGGTGCCGTTCGAGGTCCGCATCGTGGTGCTGGGCAAGCGGCTGGACGCGCTGGAGGGCCGCCTGCTCGTCATGTACATCACCGACAGATACGCGTACGAGACCCTCCTGCAGCAGGTGGGGAGTTCGCGTGTGCATTCTATTACCTTTTTTACCTTGGGCGTAAGAGGGAAGTTTATGCCCTGCAGTAGATAGAATAAAGTGGTGATGATGATTGTGATTATGATGATTTGTGATGATGGTGATTTATAGTGTGACAGTTTACGTTTGGCATAAGGGAAGGTTTATGCCCTCCAGTAGGTGGACTGCGCTGCTTGTGATACCAGTGATGATGATGGTGATTGTGATGATGGTGATTTATAGCATGACAGTTTATCGATTCGAATCGATTGGTCACTTTGTGCCTCATTAATCAAAATCGGATGAGTAGTATACTAACTACGATGGAACGTAAAATAAATTATACAAACATACAGACTGCTAAAATCATAACCATTACCTATAATATCAAGGTACTCGTAATCTGATGAAAAAACAGAAGGTAATATAAATGTTACATAATTATCAATATCAAAATTAACGTAGGCGCTATTTACACATCTGAAAATCATTAAATAATTTTATTTTTACTTGTGTCTGACATAATTATCATACAAATACAAAAAGATGGACTATACTTTTAGATGTATGATGTCACATACATTTAATTCCGTGGGCGTCCGTCCTTACACGTACCAATGCAGCGTCATTTTCTAGAAATTGTGTTGGCAATACTACTTAGGACTTACGATTTACAGTCTGTCTGAGATCACATACCTAATAATATTGTTGATCTTTTTACATACGTTTCATCATGCCGTCAGTTGTTTTGTGATCACGTACCCAAGAACTTATTACGCTTTACGATTTGCCCGCGACTTCTTCCGCGCGGAAATAGAAATAAAGACAGTTTAATGTAAAACTGTCCTAGTCATTCCACAGGGCTCAAATCTATCTCCACGTACAATTATATCAGAATCTGTTCAGCCGTGAAAAGGGCGTAAAAAGACATAATTACTTGCGCGTGTTAACCAACTTCTAAAAAAGGAGGTTTTCGATTCGACTGTATTTTTTTTTTCATGTTTATTACCTTATAACTTTCGACTGGGTGAACCGATTTTTATGATATTTTTTTTATTTCAAAGGGTATTACTTCTTAGAAATTTTATTAAAATCTGCTCATGAGTTTGGTTTTTAAATCACAATAACTGGAAAATTCAAGTCGATTCTTTTTTGTTAAAATTTTACTTGTATCATATCAGTGTAGTAGGTTTTGCCCGTGTCTTCCACCGTGGTGACTACAGTCGGGATAAAAAGTATCCTAGACCTACCCTAGGGGCAGGGTGGACACTTCATACAAACGGCTGGATCGAACGAATGACAAGCGAAACTGTATGCAAAGCGATATTGTCCTCCGCGTTGATACTCTACAGGTCATCCGACATGCTCAATATGGGAAAATCAAAATCAAGCATCATGAAGTACAAAATCCCGAAAGTGCTATCTCGCTTTTTTCAAAATAGAGAGAATATTATTATAAATATTCTTCTAGGGTATTAATATGTATTATAAGGCCTTGAGCTCAAACTACCTCCATACCAAATTCGATAAGAGTAAAAAGAGCTATAACGGACAGACAGAATGACGTTCGCTTTAACATTACTAGGCTTACTATTTCTGTATTTAGTAATGTTGGCAGCATTGCGTCTGAGATCACACAGCTAAAAATGTCGTTGTTGCAGGAGCATTACACAGAGGTGGCGCATTCGACTTCAGTCCGCTTCTTGGACGGCAAGGAGGTGTACCTGGAGTTCTCCGGGAACCTGGTACCAGTGACCAAGTCTGGCAGTCAGCCCATGTTGGCTTTTGAGGTGAGATTCTTCATTTTTATACGTGTATTTGGGTGTTTAGATGGGAGATTTTCTTCAAACACCTCATTGCAATTATAACTATTTTGCTAAAAAATATTTTATGTTTAAGGGAAAAAAAGAGTTATTATTTGTACACTTGAATTGGAATGCCTTCCACTTATCACTGCTACATTTCAGCTTTGTTTACAGTCAGGTTTTTCGATTTTAAACTGTTAACTATATAGCTATTTGTTTTTTTTTTTGGGTCTAATGTAGTAACAGTTTTTTTTTTTAATATTGTCACCTGTCTTGTATTCTTACTGTATCATAATAAGTGTCTTGTTTTTTCTCGTTGCAGGCGTTCAAAGACAACCGAGTGGAGTTCACTGTGAGGGTCAAGCATCACGAGGAAAGTCCCTCGGGCAGAATCTATTTCATGAATGAACCTAAGGTAACTTGTTTTGAATTATTACCTACTGCCAATGATCAATGAGTAACGTATAATAACATTAATTCATTAATTTAATTTCAATGTATAGTTATTTTTCGTTTTTAGTGTCTTTCTGTTGGGTTTGAAGTCGGTTTAAATTTTTTCAAAATTTATTTTTTAGTCAGTTTATTTGATAAATGGTTAGAAATCTGTAACCCTTCTGGAAGTGAAAAAATAGAAGTATAGTTTATGTTTCATTTCATACATACTCCAGGTTATCATATATACGTTTAGTGGTATATAGACATGGTGGTAAAAATCTCCCTTTGCCTAAAAAGGGTGGAAACCTATAGCTATAGATAGATAGGTAGATATATAGATAAACTCTTTATTGATATACACCAAAGAACAAAGAAAACTTAAGGCTAGAACAGAGCAATAAATAAAAATAAAAAAATAACAAAAATAGTGTTACAATAGGCGGTCTTAACGCTCAAAGCGATCTCTTCCAGACAACCATACATGGAGAGGAGTAGCTAGAAGTATTATGGGCGGTGGTTTTACATAATGTAAACGTTAACCGACTCTCTCATTCGTGTCGTGCCGGCAGGTCCCGAAGGGCGAGCAGTCGCAGACGCCCGCGTGCGTGCTGGACGTGGAGCTGCCGGACCGCATCGCCCCGCGTGCGGGGAAGAGCCAACTCGACTACCTCAATCTGGACCAATCTGGTATGTACCTAGGTACATATATACTAGGCTCCGGACAAGACGATGACGTGGGTGTCTCTTTCTACGTCATCGACGTACGCGTGATACCATTTCATAACTCCCCGATGTAAGTGCGTTGATGACGTAGAAAAAGACACATACGTCGTCATCTTGTCCGAAGTGCCGTACCTTGTCTATTGAATATCTAGAATTTATTATCAAAATAAATAAAAAATAAACTAAAACTAGCTATATCTACACATTCAAAATCTAACAAAAGTGAGTGCTGTCCATGTGGCATGGTACCAAGAACACTGGCTGCATTACCTCGCTGAATAGCAATGGCTATTCTCTGTGCGAGATAGGAGCCCTCTATTTATTTATTTAAATAAAGTACAATACAATTATAATCTAATTAGGGCTAAGCAACAAAGATTATTTAGTATTAAACTAGGTACGTATTATGTAAATGACACACATCGAATATAACCTAAAATAGTATACACTTCTTCTTAAAGTCTTAGAAATTAGGGTACTGTGAAAACAAAAAACAAGATTGTTGTTAAATACAAGACAGTTTAGAGATTGTCTTAGATATATATAATTTATTGCTCGTATAAAGATTGTTTTCACATACATATTAGAAGACAGTTTACGATTTATCATAGATAGAATTAGACCCGTTTTTGTCTAATTAATATATTTTAGATTTCTAGAATTCTATTATAGAACATTGAATACGTATGTACTGTGATAAAAAGAGATATTTTCTCCGCCAAAGCATCGCAAGGAGCGCCACTTCTTTCGAAATCAAGTTTAGTATAATAATGATATATTTTAGCTGTTTATTTTTAGGGTATTTTAATTAACGCTGTAGTCTCAATTTAATATCACTGCAAATGCTACATGTATTTGTATCTGAGATCAAAATAAATAGCAGGTAATTTAATAATAAATTGCAATAAAAATATTAATTCAGCCTTAGATAACTGTCCCACTGCTGGGCAAAGGCCAACCCCCTCATGAAAATGAGGAGGTCATTTAATAAATTGTAATTATTTAAATAACAAATTTGGCAAATCCATTTGAAACAAATTGTTTTTGATTGATTTTTTTAACATCTAAGCTGTACAATAACATTACTAAAAGATCATTTTGGTGCAATAGAAATGTCTATGGAACACGTAAAAGTCATATCTAATAAATAAAGAGCTTATTAGAAGAAGTATATTTAGTGTGCAAATAATTGTAATTTTAATTCAGTAAAGACTGTTATTTATTTAAATCTCAGAACCCCAATTCGTATAACAAAAAACTCAAAAATGTAGTTTCTATAAAAGCTATCACCACGCCAATAGCTAGTCAAAGCTTCAGTATTACAGTCACTAAGCTTGTCAGCACATTTTTTTATCTGTATACAATGTGATAGTTATGTATTTTTAAGGCTTCGACGCGCTGAAGGATGAGCTAAGCTTCCACTGGGGCGACCACAACCACAGCCTGGGGCCTGCTTCCCTGCCTTACCACCCCGAGAAACCTGTCAATGGGCACGGTGGACATGTAAGTGTAAAATTTACCCGTTTTTGTTCAATTTGCCCCGATTTTAAAGTCAGTCTGGCTACCTACCACACTCACTGCGAAAATCTGTCGGTAAATTAATTTATGCTGCTATAGAATATCTTCATCTGTCAAAAGTAACCTTAAATTTCATATTTACAGGATAACATCATTACAAACGGCGATGTCAAATATCCAACGAAGGACGCAGAACCGGAAAACAAGGATAAAGATAAGAAACCACACGGTAAATAGTAACCATTTTATCAATAATAATAAACCCCCACATATTATATTAGTACCTAACTTCTAATAAGGATCCTCGTGCCTAGGAAATCAGAAACGAGCACTGGACAACACAGACTCAGAGCAAATAAATACCCATGACAACATCATAACAGAAAATAAACCATCAGTACTACAATTACTATACTTGCTAATAAATAAATGTATCTATATTGCAGTGAATGGAGACTCCGTGACTAGCGTGGATTCAAATAAAACAAAGGCTACTTTCGACTCGGACGAGGACAAAACTCCGATGAACACTCTCGAGAAAGGCAAGAAGAAGGAAGGCGGAGGCGGAAGTTTCCTCGGCGGCCTCGCCGGCAAAGTCACCAACTTCTTCGGTCACAGTGAAGACAAGGATGATGAGAAAGAATCCTCCCCTAAACCGCAACCCAAACCACGCGAATCCAAAGAAAAGTCACCTTCTAAGTCAGCTCATGAAAAGACACCCCCCAAACCAGCTCATCAACCGACGCCCCCTAAAGCCGCTCATGAACCAACGTCTCCTAAAGCAGCTCATGAAAAGACGCCCCCTAAAACGGTTCATGAAAAGACACCCCCAAAACCGGCCCCCAGATTCATTAAAGAAGACTTACTTGACAAAGTAGAAGATATGTTCAAAGACTTGCACTCGAAGCCTCATAGAGAAGACGAAGACTTGGAGAACCAAGTATACATGACCAAATTAGTCGTCGACGAAGATACTCCTGGCGCCGGTCACACTGAGGAAAACTTGTACGAGCAATACGCACTAATGCAACCTGTAGATACTCCTCTTTGTAACAAGACGGCGGACCCTTTCATATTCTATGTTGGGTGCTGCGAAGGAAAGTACAAGGCTGGACAGAAACACCGCCACGATGAAACATCCAACTTACTCGACATAATAGAACAAGAAAAGTTCACCACGCAAGAAAAACTGCAAGAGATCTCCGATGGGCTTCACAAAGATATCATTGAAGATTTGAGTAAATTGGAAAAGGAGAAAGATAATATTGCACAGAAAACTGGTGAAGTCACTGAAGATTTTATCGCCAAAACTGATGTGGTTAAGGGTAACATCAAAAATAAGGGTCAAGATTTAAAATCAGGCACCGAAGACAAGGTCAATGATTTGAAAACCGCTGCTAGTCATAAACTTAATGACTTATCTGAGTCAGCCCATAAAGTACAAGATGATATTACTGCTAAAGCTTCAGAAATACAAACAAATGTCGCGTCTGAGATTGATAATGTACAATCAGTTACGAAAGATACGGTTGATCACGCTAAAGAAAAAGTAGGTGATGTCAAAGATGATATTGAAAATAAGGCGCATGCCTTTGACTTCCTCGCCAGAGAACAGGCTGAAGAGATGAGACTTAGAGGAAACGAACAAATTGTTAAAGTTCAAGGTGCAGTTGCAAATGCAGCTGATAATATCAAGAATAAGGCCCAAGACGGTGCGAACGCCTTAGCAGATTCTGTACATACCGCACAAGAGAATTTAAACAAAAAAGCCTATGACTTGAAAGCAGGTGCTGAGAAAGCCGCTGATAAAGTAAAGGAAGACCTGAGTGAATCCTCTGAAAGTACAAAGGAAGCAAAGAAAAAGGCGAAAAAAGAAGCAAAGAAAAAAGCAAAAGAAGGAAAGAACTTCTTCACTGGGCTAGTAAGTAACATCTTTGGTGAAAAAGAAAAGATAGAAAATGAAGTAAAAGGCAAAGTAGCTGAAACGAAAGAATCTGCAAATAATTTATTAGAACAAGCCTCGGCGAAAAAAGATGAACTTAAAGACGGAGTCGCCAAGAAGCAAGGAGAATTGAAAGAAGGTGCTGAAAACTTAGAACAAAAAGCTCAGGATAAGACGCAAGAAGCTAGTAAAGCAGTTAATGACAAGAAAAATGAAATCGAAACATCTGTTCAAGATAAAGCAGACGAAGCTAAAAAAGTAGCTGAAGAAGCGAAGTCGGCTATTCAAAACAAATCAAGTGAAATAAAAGATGCCGTTCATAACAAAGCCAGTGAAGTGGAAGGAGCCATTCACGACAAGACAAATGAAATTAAATCAACCGTGGCAGATGTTAAAGATGCCGTTAATAACAAAGCAAGCGAAGTCAGTTCCACAATTACTGAAACTAAAGATGGTATCTGCGACAAAGCCGGCGAAGTTAAAGATGCCGTTAACGACAAGGCGAGTGAATTAAAATCGGCAGCTGTTGATACTAAAGATGCAGTTGTTGATAAAACGACAGAAATGAAAAATGCTGTAAACAATAAAGTTAGTGAAGCCAAGGATGCAGTGAAAGACAAAACTAGTGAAGTTACTGGTGCCATCCACGATAAGACAGTTGAATTGAAGGACGCTGCAAGCAATAAAGCAAATGAAATAAAAAATACAGTCCAAGAAAAAGCTGGTGAAGTTTCAGGTGCTATCCACGATAAAACCGGTGAATTTAAAGATGCCACCGTCAATAAAGCCAGTGAAATTCAAGGTAAAGCTAGTGAAATTACCGGTGCTATCCACGATAAGACAGTTGAACTGAAGGACGCTGCAAGCAATAAAGCAACTGAAATAAAGGATGCAGTCCAAGGAAAAGCTAGTGAAGTTTCGGGTGCTATTCATGACAAAACAGTTGAACTGAAAGACGCTGCAAGCAATAAGACTAGTGAAGTCGCCGGTGCCATCCATGATAAGACAGTTGAGTTGCAGGATGCCGCAAGCAACAAAGCCAGTGAAATCCAAGGGAAAGCTAGTGAAATTGCCGGTACCATCCACGGTAAGACAGTTGAATTTAAAGATGCTGCTAGTAACAAAGTAAGTGATGCGAAAGACGCAGTCCACAACAAAGCCAGTGAAATCTCAGGTGCCATTCAAAACAAGACAGTTCAGTTCAAAGACGCCGCAAGCGATAAAGCGAATGAATTCAAAGACTCAGTTCATGGAACGGTCAGTGACGTATCCGGTGCTATTCTGGACAGGACATGTGAAGCGAAGAACGCTATTCAAAGCAAAACGGCTGAAGTTACAGGCGCCGTTCAAAACAAAAGCGTTGAATTCAAAGACGCTGCGCAAGCGAAAGCCGATGACGCATCAAAAGCATTTTACGACACGACAGCAACTTTCCAAAGCAAGAAAGACGAATTTGGACTTGCGTTCCACGACAAAAAGGATCAAGTACAAAACACAGCGCAAAGTGAACTGGACAGGATAAGACAAGAAGCGGAATATACGACGGACGAAATCAAAAAGAAAGCTGAGGACACCCTGAATGCTGCAGCAGACAAGAGAGGCGAGATCCATGGGAATGTTAACAACAAATTCGACGACTGGCAACAAGCGGGCAAGGACGAGTTCCACGGTTTGCAGAGGTCGTCGAAGGAGGCGTTCGGTCACGCGCAAGAATCGGCCTTGGGCGCTTTCGATAAGGTCGAAAGTTCGGCAAAGGACAGAGTGACCGACGCGAGAGAAACGTGGGAGGACTTGCAGAGCTCGACGCGGGACACCTACGCTGATTACAGAGACGACGTCCACAGCTTAGGGAGCTCGGCGCAAGACACGTTGCACAGTTTCCAGAGCTCCGCGGGCAATACTTTTGACAGCTTAGACGATTCCGCGAAGGAAGTCTTCGGAGGCGTGCAGACGACGGCGAACAACGCCGAAGCTACGTCGAAGGAACTGTTCGGAGAAGCGAAGGACTCCTTCGAAGGTTTCCAAGTGTCTGCTGATAATAAGTTGGAAGAGATCAAGGGTGCCGGTAAGGAGAGGCTCGATGAAGCTGGGGCGAGGCTGGGAGAAGTGAGCGAGGGAGTCGTGGCGAGTGCGAAGGGAGCGGAGCGAGCGGCGTCTGGCGTGGTAGCGAGCGAAACGGACAAATTCACGAGCAGTCTAAACAATTTGGGTAGCTCAGTGTTTGGATCTTCAGGCAAAGGTACGGGAATACTTCTAGTTACAACTTAGTTAATTAATCTTCCGTGCGATCGTCATATCTCTAGGATTTCTGAACGGCTTTAGGGTATTCCAATTTTGTTTGAAATGGTAGATCTCTAGGTTGGATCCATACGCATTTCATGAAAACAGGATCAGGAGGTGACCATGACTTTTTATTGCGATTTGAATGAGGTCCTAAACTGAACTGGTTCGCTTTGACGTATTTGATAGACAATCAGCACTTTGTAATAAATCCATTGTGGTAGTCAAAATTAACGCAGAATAAAGTCCAAGTCATGTTTTTCAGGATTAATGAAAGATTCGAGCAGCAAATTCCTGGAGTCAGAAAAAGCACAGTCGACGCCACACAAAAAGAGCTCGGGGTATGTTGTTCATACAAACAGACACTATTTATTATCCATAACTTGCATATCATCAAACGAGACGTGTAAAAATGTACATAATAGCACGTACGGCACAAACTAATTTCACAACATGACCACACTGGAAATGGTAATGTTTGAGGAACTTATATTATTTATACCTACCTACTTCATTCCATATTACACTGTTATAAAACTGTGAAACCATATAAATTTTATAAAATTAATAAATGATAGACAGTTTTGTTTGACTTCGCGTATCGGGTAACGCGAAGAAGATTTTTTATAAGTTTTTATTCACATTATAATTTTATATTGGTAAGTTGATTAACATTAAGTAATTAAATAATTTACGAGTCTCCAAAAGCTAGTTAACCCTTTCGGTCACGATTTAAGCCAATAAAGCCTAGCTAAAGCTTTAGTTAGACTACCAATAGAAGTAATTTTTATATAAATTCTTACTAACTGAGCCTAGCATTTGATCACAACCTCTCCTAATCTGAAGTGTTTATATGGTCCAACGTGATAAACAGCCAAAGTGGTGATTTAAATTGGCTTTAAATCGTAACGCATTTGGCCTGGACACAATTTATGTGACTTTCGGCCTCAGTAGGTACAGTAGTACCCAACTGATATGGCTTACCGATGTACCTGCGCAGAAGATGAATTTTCAAAGCGCGAGAAATGCTATTGACCGCTATTGGTCGGCAGCCGCCGCCATCTTAGCAAGCTTAGAGTGAGATGGAACTAACAGCTGCAGTGTATTATGAACCTTATAATAGTGATCTTAGGTTGATTGTAAGTTTTAAGCATTCTTTCGTTAATCTTCGGACCATACTTTCTTTTCTGCGCGAACGAAGATTCACGACGCGCCATATAAGTTGGGTACTACTGTACTAAGGGCGATCCACACGTTTATTTGTATATATTCACGTACTTGGTCCACAGATACGATAAACGTTTCACAGTTTTGCCATTTGTATAATAATATTATCGCTAGCCTTCACCTCTAACTTCACTCGCACGAATTTCAGAATACCGAAGCTCAAGAAGAAGAAATAGATGCGCCGAACGACAATCGACGAACGATGTAATATACCTACTGTATAGTTTTAATATTTATTGTCAGGACTTACTATATACGTTTTCATGTTAAGTCGACACTGCATATAAATACAGATTATGTTTTAAAGTTGAAAATGTAAAGTACAAAAGCACTCGATAGATTTGACCGATAATATGCAAGTAATTAGTATCGGTGTAGTGTCGACCAATTTGAAATCGATCATTTGTTGATGACAAATCGATTATTTCAACGCAAGAAGGCCGAAGATAGGCCGCACTAGTTTGGCGGCGTAAATTATACTTCGATTTTATGCGATAATAATCTATCGCGACGATAAAATTAACATGTGAATGTATCCCCAGTATATCGCAGTTACGATAAAAATTTAAAATATGGATGATCTCTTATTTATTATTTCATATTATTCTGGATGAATATTTATAAAATCTAAAATCTGAAATAATCGTTTTGTTGCAAAACGGGCACTGTATAGATATTATTGTGACGTAAAACACGTTTTCCAGTGGTTCAAATCTAATATGAAGAGATTAATTACCTTGACTAATGAATAAAATACATTTTGCGTACCATTGAGTACAACTTTTTTTTTTAGTATCGTGTTGACATTGGACTAACAAGTTAGTCTTGATTTCAAAGAAATCAATTTAACTATCGATGTTACTATAAAACTTGTGAAAGTAAGTAATAATAATTATATTAAAATCGTAATGTTGTACTGTGTAATTATGTATAATTTAAAAAATATTATATTAAAAGTTTACCGTGTCTCTAATCTTGCCTACGAATCGTTGTTTTATATTAAATCAGATCTTTAAATCATTGATTATTAAATTTTATTCTATCTTTTGAGAATCTGCATTTTATATTACATTTTAAGTGTTTTTTATTAAATGTCGCGCTGTTTTGTGTTGCATAATTTAAAGTATTTTAATCGAGTTTTCATTTTAAAGTTTACACCGCTTTGTACAAATATTAAGATCAATAAATTATTTAAAGCATGTTTAGACACGCTTTTGAAATATTTTTTGTTAATTTTAGTAGATATAGATCTGCTAGTTAATTTATTTTTTTATTTGTGTCGTCACAAAGACTTTTGTTAACGAATATTTCAAATACAGATATTGTGTTAATAACACAAGTATTTGGTGTGTTCAGTTAAGGTCTGGGGCACACTGCATCAAAATCGTTGTCAACACAATTTTCATCTCTTTCCGTTGACATGAGACAACGTTGAAACGCAAAGTGAAGCATATTTTGTAGCAGTGTATTTCCAGCCCAATTGTCACGATTTGTATTTATTTTTATATATAGATTAAAAGTAAATTCGTCATCACGCAAGGAAGCTTTCGTCTATATATTTATGTTTAAGTACATAATAAAAAAACAGCGCTTGTGTTGCTTGTGATGTCTCTCTGTAAGTTGTTAGATAATATTATAAGAGAACATTCTCGAACAATTAGATATTTTTATTTTTCGATTTTAGCATTTTCATACACGTTAAACTATTGTTATTTACTTAGCTACAAATGAGAAAAGCAAAATGGTTAATTGATAGTTTCCATCAAACAAAATTAAATTGCTTTGATTAGATAGGTTCCTATAATTGTTGATTTAATCATTATTGAATTCGATTTATCAGCGTCTCGAATTATTTCAGCATTCAATTCAAAACTAATTCATTAACTTGTAGCTAAAACAAATTCGCAGTTAAAATTTGTTCACAATTTGTATATTCACTAGGAAGCAAACGACCAGCCACAAATTTGGCAAGTCAAGATGTCCTGCTACTTTGCATGTCCCTAACGACACGTGACGCGGCAGATTTTTACTAGCAAATACACGTACAAAATAAATTTATCAATAATAGGAGGGTATTCGTAACTGTTTTCAGTAGAAACCAATTTTCTATAGTAAGGTAGGCAGGTACATTACTTGTTACGCACATAGCACCATACTGCATAATACCATCCTTCGTTTCCCTCGTTTGCACAGCACTTTATACTTTGGGTGAGTTTACTTTGCAGCATTTAACTTTTATTTGCATTTACTTAGTATATTTTTAAAGTTTCACCTCTATTTGATTGTGTGTAGTTACATATTGAGTTGAAAACAATATGTCTGTCATATGGAAAGCCGATTATTTCGGTAAGATCCTCAGTTTTACTAGAATAAAAGAAGTGTTTATTTCGTATGATTTTTGTTGAAAGTGATAGTTTTATTTACTATAGGTACATATAGTGATACTTTTATAAGATGGCTAGTAAATATAATGTCAGTAATTATATTTATTAGCCATCTTATAAAAGTTTCACAGAATTAGGTAAGTAATTATTAATATTTAGTGAGATTCATTTTGACAAGAAACACAATCTGATAGAGATGGATCTATGCCAAATATTATTTTACACTTGAATCACGTGTGTTTTGTTTGCTGTGTTTACAGCTTTTTCTCCAAGCTCCGGCGCAATCACTGAACGGGACGACCCGCATCGCTTGAAAACCTACGCTGTATGGAATTCGTTCAATCATGGATGTTAAATATTTATTTGAAGCATACGTTCAAATACGCACTATAAATAAACGATTTAAAAATGATACATTTTTGGAAAATGTAAGCTAAAGTGGCAATTCAATGTAAACCAAGTGACTATGTCCTAATTATGGTAGGTAATAAAATCGAATGTTGCTTAGCACAACCCTAACTTAGGCATATTAAAAAGATAAATGTGTTCCATTTTCTAATTCTTTGCTTTATAGCCATTGGTGTATCGATAGTGTACTGAATTCTATAAAATTTAAGAGTTACATTTTTTTTCTTAGATCGTATTTTATAATTTTGAATCAATTAAAATTAGGTGCTTATGGTGGCTGGAAAGTTCGAGGAACCATTCAATTGTCCCATAAAAGTTAATTAGAAATAATGAATAACGGTTTACTCCCACCGTACTCGTCAATAATACATTATACTGTCCTGTCCCATAGAATCTTGAAACCTGAAACATTCTAATATAGGTAGATATTTTTTATGGATTCGCAATCATATTTAAACGAATATCTATAAATCTATATTCACTTCACTACTCTTGCACAATACATTATTTTATAAACTTACTTTATAAAGTCAAGTCCGTGTTTGCCAATATTGTTCTGATTATAATAATTATGCCACGTATGAAAATACCATATTGATGATTTACTAATTCTAATGTTTTGTGTCATTTTGTGTGTTTGTAATGAATGTTGAAAACTGCTGTAGAGTCGGGAGATCTTTAAAAAAGATAACATAAAAATCGAGACATATTACCTACTAGGTATAAATAATATTACCTACCAAAGTAAAAAATATCGCGGCTTATGAAGACAAAGAAGTGCTTATTCAATTGCTCCGAATAATATGCAATAACGGCTACCGGCTCTAAAAATATTGTAACACCTTATTATAATTATTGCATTTTATATAAACTATGAAGATAATATTTATGTAGTGTTATAAATTATACATTTTATCAAGTCCAAAACTTAGTAATTCAAGTCGGTAAGAGTATAATGTTTATGTCTTCGATGTAGGTATGTAGAATTAAGAAACATGTTGGGCTAAAAGTGATTTTTGTATTTATCTCTCGTTTAGGTTTATAATTATATACTTATACTTACGTATTTTGTTCAAATTCAACAGTTATAAAACCTCATAATGAACAAAAAAAAATATTTTAATGTTTCTCTATTCGAAATTTATAAAGATTTGCATTCAAAAACATGTAAGTAAGGAAATTAAACTACATGCCTATTAAGAAATTCGGATGAACTGTGATGCCAAATGAAGATTATGTGTAAAGTTATAAATTTTAATATATACTATCTAGTTTTGTTAATTTATGAATAGAGTCTATCATTATTCTATTTATTGCTTCATAGTAAGTAATAAAAAATATGCAGAATTTTATTGTTTTATTTGACCTAGGTACCTATGACTTACCCTACCTACCATAATAATTATTACACTAGTGTAAAATTGGCAAAAGAAAGATAAATAATATGTTAGTTCAACACAGTCATTACTGGACGGCACAAGAAGTGATAACTCCTTGCGGCCTATGCTGTCCTGGTAGGTACTTCTGGTGTAAATATGAGAGGTGAGGCGACTTCGACGGGTGATCGACATTTTCGATAAAACGGGCACCCATAAACTCGACCAATGCTAGTTTATGAGGATTATGGGAGCCCTTTATTGGGAAGTGTTAAAATCCCCCTTGGGGGGATAACTTGGTAGGAATTATGGGAATAACCCAAGTTGTGGAGAACGTAGGGAATTAAAAGCAAAATTAAATTTTGAATTATCTAATATAATCTTCTCCTTGTTAGTATTTTAGTAGTGTCACCTACAATACGACATATTTTTGTCTACTTTTGTCAATGAATACAGAAAAATGCAAAATGTGCAAACCTTAAAAATAGGAAATATACAGGTACCTATAGCATAGTTAACAATAATTATGTAGTAGACAAATATTGGAACGTGGCACATAATTTTTGGATGTGATAATAATTAATATAGCACCAATTAGTCTATTTATTCAAACAGAATAATATACCTACCTATTACAAAATTATGTTGTGCACACTGTATAGTATCAGACATCATTATTACAAAATAAATAATAATAAGTATAGTAGTTAAAATACAAATTCATTAAACATTTTGGTAACTGCTAATCATGGTTTTCACATCTAACCTCTAAAGAAAAATACTGTTAAATCTATGATAATAATTCATTAGAAGCACCAAACCTATAAGATTGGAATGTCATCTTATAATTTATAAGGCACGCAAACGTATATACGTCGATTATTATCACAATGTGCTTATTATATTAAAAAACACCTAAAAATATACAAAGGTGCATACAAAATAAGAGACTGTATTTCTGCATATTACGGAGTGCTCGCGCAGAATGAAATGTTAAAAAAATATATATATAAAAAACTGATCTCGCGACAGATAAGCCATGACAATATGTCCAGTGCATGCATAGTCCCACAGTCCGAAAAAGATATTTTGGCGCACGGTTAAAATAGGAACTAACGCCGTCGTCTCGCAACACTGACATGCATAGAAAAATCCTAATATGGAACGGTATGTGAATGCATCTATAACGTACCTACAAAACGGCACTCAAGTCATTTGAGACATCACAATTATACATTATACTATTTCATAAGTTTCTAGTAAAAGTGAAGAATAATTTATAGGAAATATACTATAATATATTAGTCATAATCAATTTCATAAGACATAATTTACACGAGAAATACTGATATGATGATATTATACAGAACATGCTTAGTAGTTCGGCATAAATATGGTAAAAAAACAAGGTAAAATAAAATGCGAATAAATCATAATTATCCTGATTATAAACACCTAGAATGCACGTGAATTTTTAATTTCAATTACATACAAACAGTAAATATTCGAAAATGCCTGCTAAATATGTTTCTTGACAGTGATACCAACAGTGTTAACTGTAAGCCTGTATCATCTGCCTTTACCCGAGCTGGGATCGGAAACTTCCTTGTCATACTTCACTGCACTATTGCAGTCCAGGTAGTCCATATCGGTCAACTCCCGTTTTATAGTCAAATGCGGTGTTTTCCGCACCCTCTTTTCTTTAAGACATTTGGGTATGATTTGCTTTCGCTCCATGCAGTACTGTATTATGACTCTTTCGAAGAACAACGCTAGAACGAAATGTATCGCGGCTAGCGCTAAGATGATATAGCACAGTAAGACGTCCTTAGGCATTTTGAGCTGCAGAAATCTCGCCACCCATTCCGCCGGCGTCACCGCTATGTACACACATATGGCGGTCATTATCAGCATACTGACCATGAGTTGTTTGTTCGTCACCACGGATTTTCTGTACGGCGCGCCGTGACTGAACACGATCGCCATAATGACATACTGAAACATCGACACGGCGTAAATGGCGTAGTTTTCCCAGCACTCGTTCGCCTCGTCGCCCTCGAAGGTGTGCCTCACGTACCAGGGGAAGAGAGTGAGGGCGTAGTAACTCAGATACTGAGCGACGGCGATCAGCGCCATCTGTCCTATCAAAGAGAACAACGGCACCGGCCCCAACAGAGAAGTCAGGGGCGGTATCTCGCACAGCGGCCCGCTACACGCCTCGGTCATGCCGAAGAAGAACGCGAAGTTGACTATCAGGGCGACATCTATGAACAGGAACTGGAAGTCGGTCAGATTCGAGTCGAAGTAGTAGAGGAAGGCCACGGAGAAGAACTCGGTCAGGGAGTAGGCTATCATGAACTTGAAGACGCCGAAGCTGGTGGTGAGCGCGGCGCGGCCCTCGCGGAGCACCCGGGACACGCACACGATGTCCGGGTGCGCGGAGGTGAAGGGGGCGGCGACGCTGCTCTCCAGCTCGGAGAGGGAGATGCCGGCGTGGGCGGCGCGGAGCGCCCCGCAGTCGTTGGCGCCGTCGCCGCACATGGCTGCGGGCAGGTGGCGCAACGTTTATATGAAAGCTGAACCGAAAGACGTCCTACCAAGCAAATCCATTCAAAAATCATCTTATATTTTTTTTAAGTCCTGGTTGTTCTGCTATTCGAGGCCTAGACAAAACCAACTAATCAAGATTATAACAACCTAAGATTATGTATTATATTTCTATTTATATTTTAAACTAACAAACTAAGATTATAAAAATCAGTCCAGCCGCACTCGAGTCATAAATAGTGTAACTAACACGTGTAGTGTGACTTGAGGTTTTATTTATAAAGAAGATAGAAGAAGAAGATAGATATATTTGAGGTCATAAACGACAATACGGTCGAAAGTGTCTAAAAAAATCGAAAATGCATATCATATGCAAATATGCATAGGTATTCATTTCGTGTCTATGGTTCAGCCTCCTAGACACTGATATTTACTATAAATGCATTTGGCCCAAAACGCCACCACCGGTCTGTAGCTTTCATACCATCTTGCCTGCCGTAAATAAAGCCTTATTCCACCCCAGTAGTACGCACCGACATAGTATCCCAGGGCCTGGTACTCCAGTATGAGCTGTTGCTTCTGGTCCGACGTCATCCGCGCGAACACCGCGCCGCGCTCCACCACGCGGGACACCACGTTGGGGTAATGCTCTCTCAACACCTGTAATGTAACAACATTGAAAATAAACAACACATTTCATTGAAAATAGATCTCTTGTATCGACTTATAAGTCGCTCTCACTCTACTTCCGTGGCGTCGGAATATATAGCTCTCTTTCACTTTTTTGAAGTTATACTTCTTTAGGCGCGTTATGAAAAAATGATGAGAGTGAAATTTTAAGATGCGCGCGCACCTGTGACACAAAATTAACAGTATGAAGTTAGGCGCGTTATGAAAAAATGATGAGAGTGAAACTTTAAGATGCGCGCGCACCTGTGACACAAAATTAACAGTATGAAGTTAGGCGCGTTATGAAAAAATGATGAGAGAGAAATTTTAAGATGCGCGCGCACCTGTGACACAAAATTAACAGTATGAAGTTAGGCGCGTTATGAAAAAATGATGAGAGAGAAATTTTAAGATGCGCGCGCACCTGTGACACAAAATTAACAGTATGAAGCCGTCTGCTTAACCGCTCAT
The DNA here is from genome assembly GCA_905147375.1 of Hylaea fasciaria. Taxonomy (NCBI): domain Eukaryota; kingdom Metazoa; phylum Arthropoda; class Insecta; order Lepidoptera; family Geometridae; genus Hylaea; species Hylaea fasciaria. The sequence continues at coordinate 4,078,587 of LR990215.1, forward strand.
TAAGTCTCGAAAAAAAAGCTACCAACAAAATAGGAATTGAACCTCGATATTAGTCGCGCATGTTGGTACGATTGAATAAATAATAAATATTTATAAAAATAACTAAATAAATTTAATGAAAACTTTTTGATAAAAATGAAAAGTGAATATTAAATTAAGAAATCAATAAAAATATTTAAAAAATGACCAACCTTAAATTCGATTTTTGAATTTATTATTAAATTTATTTTTAAAATATTAAAGAAGTATAACTTCTCACGCGCGTACATAAGTACACGCACCCATTTTTTTTCATATCTTTTCATCTTTTATCTCACTCGCGTAACGCAATGTGCCTGAACGTGACCCGTCTTACCACAAAAGATTTAGACCAGAGTTGAACAGATATGTCTAAATATTTTCTCCACAAATCGACGTCTAACTATCACTTTTTCTAACTAAATAACAAATTTACAAGAATAATCAGGAATGTCAGAATTGAGTAAGAAAACGCTAGTGATAGACGTCAATTATGCCGAACAAAATTTCAGAAAACTCTGTTTAACTCTGGTTTAATAGTGTCATCCAATTTTTACTTTCAATTCACTTATCAATAAGCGAATCGTCGCCTAAGAAGTTTAACTTGAAGAACGTATCCTCTACGCATGAGACTTACCCGCCAAGTGTCTCCCGTCATGACGATCTTGTACCGGGGCTCCGCCGGCGGCGCCTCCGCGTCGGAGCCCCCGCCGGAGCCCCCGGAGCGCCACGAGCCGTTGCCGCTGTCCACGCTGCGCCACTCGCGCTCCAGCGGAGTGCGGCGCCCGACGCTCGCCTGATATTATATTAGACCTTAAAGACGTGTTTATATTATATATTATGGTAAAATGTGTTCCAGGATACCGATATATTTTGAAGTAAAACTTCTTTAGGCGCGACTAGGGAATAACTCAGATTTTTTTTCTGACGGAAGTAACGCTTAAGTAGTCTGTGTAGTTTCCGCTGTTTTAAAAAGATTACATTGAACAATATAGCGGAACAAAATAGCAGAAAAGAAGTTTTACTTCAATCGCGCGTAAAGGTTACACGCACACACTTTTAAAGTAAAACTTCTTTAGGCGCGACTAGGGAGTAACTCAGATTTTTTTATTAAAACGTAGCCCTACACTAGGATTTCTCCTGTGTCGTGGGTACCGTTTACAGACATGTAACTCCTTAACCAAATATTTGTCTGATGCACAAATATTTGTTCCAGGAATCGATCCCGCGACACCAAGCGCAGCAGTCCGATTGCTCAGCCACTACGCGTCTCATTTATTGACCTAGGGTTGCCAGATCGACGGGTTTCGTCTAGATTCTCCCGACATTTCACGTGACGTCCGTACCCTCGGCGAAATACACAACCACCCGTCACACAGATTATCGTCCAATCTTGCCCTTAACTTGCAAAACTAGCACCAAATACACATGTATTTAATGTACCTATGTACTCAATATGGCAACACAAAATCCTGATGAAACACCCCGAAAGGGGGTTGTTTATTTTCTACCACTTGTCTACTATTGCATGGAAGGTGGCACCGACCCCCCGGAGCCAGCTCTCGCAGTACACGGCGCCCCCGGAGGCCTGCAGCGCCACGAGGCGCTCCGCCCCGCACAGGATGCCGCACTCGCGCGCCACGCTCACCGCCGTGTGGATGTTGTCGCCTGCCGACATATACATCAATAATAAATATTATAATTAGTTTATTTACAAAAAAATAATATTGAAAACTAAAACAATCCTACTCATATGTACGGTCGGCATCAAAAGTAGCTTAACATCTCCGTATCTTAAATTTAATATACACCCTAAAAATATATATTTTGCGTATGTACAATTGAACGGCCTCTAAAGTAGTTGAACATCTCCGTATCTTAAACTTAATATACACCCTAATAATGTACATTTTGCTTATCTACAATGGAATTGGAAACTAAAACATGTTAAGCTACTTTTGATGCCGACCGTACGTACTATAATCGTACTATAAATTCAAAAGTTTCTGAGTGCGTTTGTATGTTTGTTACTTCTGTACGCTCAAACGGCTGAACCGATTTGTATGAAATTTGGTACGGTAGCTAACACCCTAGATTAACACCATAGGCTACTTTTATTTCCGAAAACAGCGGGTACGCCACGGGTCGCAGCTAGTAATAAATAGATTATTAAAACTGATTTGGTAACTTAAACTTATGTGTCATAATCACACACAAATCCTGACCCCCGCGTCATAAATATTTTCTCTGCGCGGGAAACGAACCCGCCACTTCACGCTTCGCAGTTGACTTATCACCAATACACGATGTTTAACAAGTCATCGCTGCGGGACCGAGGTTCGACTCTGATGCTTTTTTTCTTTTTCTTTCTTTTTTTTTTTTTAAACGTAGTCCCACACTAGGATTGCTCCTGTATCGTGGGTACCGCTTACAGACATATAATTTCACATACACATCACACCCAGACCAGAAACGAATATTTGTGGATCGCACAAATATTTGTCCCAGGCGGGAAACGAACCCGCAACCCCTAGCGCAGCAGTCCGATTGCTCAGCCACTACGCCAAACGAGCCGTCGAACGATGCTGAGCAGCCATCAGCCCCGGAACAGGTCCTCACCGGTGATCATGACCACGTGTATGTTGGCCTCCTTCAGCTCCCTGATGATGCCCGCGGTGGCCGGCTTCAGGCGGTTCTCCATTATCACCAGCCCCAAGAACTCCATCTCGCGTTCCAGCTGTGGAACCAAAAAAAAAGCAAAACGCAATGAGTAACTGCAGCCAGTGTTCATGGCAACTTGACACATGGTCACCCAGTGTTTTCATGTAATAAAACGATGATTTAATGAAATAAAAAAAAAATACAATAAAAAAAGAATCTAAATGTCATAAAATTCTCCCTATTTCTTATGACTTTATTTTTACATCGCCGCAGTATGAAATCTTCCTTTCACATTAAAAAAAAAAGGAAAAAGTGGCCAGTCCTAAATAATTCTATGAATAAAAAAAGCACCACACACCTCGTCTCTCGTCATTTTCTGTATCTGCTTCAAGCTGATCTCCATCATCCTCGTGGCGATCGCTATCACTCGGTAGCCCTTCTCGGCGTAAGAATTCAGTACCTCCTCCAAATTGTCGGGAACTGAAAATTAATAGTTAATCAGTTATGCCATAACCGCCTCTAGTTATATGTGAATAAAGCTTGTTCGTTATTGAATTATGACTGAAATGATATTGTAACTTTTTTTTTCATGCTGGGCTTTGCACTGTTTTATCAAGTAAGTATCAAGTTTATGTCCATAAATTTAAAAAGTTAAATAGGTATTTTTTTCTTCTAGTTTAACTCTTTTTGCATAAATAATCAAAATGTTAGATTCTATACTGAATGTACCGTTGATTCCCAGTCAGTCAACTTCGACTTCATTAGCTAGCCTACCTGGCAGACTTTCACTAAAATGTAAAAAAAAAAACTGCATCACTAACAAACTCGTTCACTCACTCACACTCACCGATTCACTCATTCACTTACTCGTATACTCACTCACTCTTACACTCATTCACTCACTCACTCATTCACTAACTCCTTCACTCACTGGCAAACTCGATCACTAACAGGTGTGAACATAGCTCCATTACCGGTGTGGGGGTCGCAGAGCCGGGCCAGCGTCTCCGGCGCGCCCTTGCAGTAGAGGCGCGCCACGGCCTCCCCCGGCAGCCGCGCCAGCACGCAGGCGCGCTGCAGCGCCGACACGAACTGGTGCTGCTGCACGATGCCCACCTCCAGCGGCAGCTGCACACACAGAGTGTTGCTATACACTCACTAACTTTCGCCTTTTTTTTATTAAACGTAGTCCCCACACCAGGATTGCTCCTGTATCGTGGGTACCACTTACAGATATATAATTTCACATACACATCACACCCAGACCAGAAACAAATATTTGTGGATCGCACAAATATTTGTTCCGGGCGGGAATCGAACCCACGACCCCCAGCGCAGCAGTCCGATCGCTCGGCCACTACGCCAAACGAGCCGTCAAAGCTTAGTAGAATTTTAAAGCCACGTATCTCAGAGATATAACGCCGCTACCTCGTCATCTGCGCAAGGCCATAGGCCTCCCCCTTCTCCTGGCACTGAGGAAACGAGTAACTCACATGTACGTCGTCCACGTTGATGTTGGCCGTCTTCTTGGGCCTCACCACCGTCGGCACCAGCACCTCGTACTTGTGCGGCTCCGGCACGTCGGGCTCCTCCAGCGTCCAGCCGGTGGACTCGAACATCTGCGCAGGAGTGGCGGCAATGTTGGCAATGCCACGGCAGGCTGCCAGGCGGCAATGGGTTTAGATTATTTGGGCTATTCATAAGCCAGCCGCGGACTACATCGACGGCATCACCGATGCCGACGCGGATGCAGAAGTCGACGTCAACACCGATGCCGACGCGGACGCATAAGTCGACGTCAACACCGATGCCGACGCGGACGCATAAGTCGACGTCAACACCGATGCCGACGCGGACGCATAAGTCGACGTCAACACCGATGCCGACGCGGACGCATAAGTCGACGTCACGCCGATGCCGACGCGGACGCATAAGTCGACGTCAACACCGATGCCGACAGTTTTTGACGTCAACAGACGCCGAAACCAACTGTCATGCCGAATTCAATTGACAAATGCCTACGACAGCCAATCGTCACTTCACTCTTATACCACTAACTCACCTTAAGGTCTAGCGGGTCCCCGCACAGCTCCCCGTCCAGCAGGGTCAGGCTGTGGCAGGAGGCCATGCCCATTTTGAGGTCGTGCAGGTCGTTCAACTTTCGCGGGTCCCGCAGTGGAGCCCCGAGCCGCGGGGGCGCCGTAGCGGTGCTCACGGGCACCACGCCCCACATGTCTAGCCCGTCCTCCGTCAAGGTACCAGTCTGTGGGGTACATGCGATCAGATGTTATAATAACAAGGAATAATAATAGTTTATCATGTGATTGTAAAAACGTATAGACTGCATTACGGCAGTGTATCTGGCTAATTCAGTCTCTAGCTATGAGGTTTTAGGCGCTTTATAAGGCCTCTGACTGCATGTGAGATTTAGTCGTGTTAAAAGACGCATCTGATAATGGTTGAAACGACGACACGATTAAAGTCGCGCGACTGTCGCGTCTCACCTTGTCGAACGCGACGCAGTCGACGGAGCCCGACACGTTGACTGCGCGCGTGTTGAGGCAGGCGACCCTGGCGCGCTGCAGTCGCGCGACTGTCGCGTCTCACCTTGTCGAACGCGACGCAGTCGACGGAGCCCGACACGTTGACTGCGCGCGTGTTGAGGCAGGCGACCCTGGCGCGCTGCAGTCGCGCGACTGTCGCGTCTCACCTTGTCGAACGCGACGCAGTCGACGGAGCCCGACACGTTGACTGCGCGCGTGTTGAGGCAGGCGACCCTGGCGCGCTGCAGTCGCGCGACTGTCGCGTCTCACCTTGTCGAACGCGACGCAGTCGACGGAGCCCGACACGTTGACTGCGCGCGTGTTGAGGCAGGCGACCCTGGCGCGCTGCAGTCGCGCGACTGTCGCGTCTCACCTTGTCGAACGCGACGCAGTCGACGGAGCCCGACACGTTGACTGCGCGCGTGTTGAGGCAGGCGACCCTGGCGCGCTGCAGTCGCGCGACTGTCGCGTCTCACCTTGTCGAACGCGACGCAGTCGACGGAGCCCGACACGTTGACTGCGCGCGTGTTGAGGCAGGCGACCCTGGCGCGCTGCAGTCGCGCGACTGTCGCGTCTCACCTTGTCGAACGCGACGCAGTCGACGGAGCCCGACACGTTGACTGCGCGCGTGTTGAGGCAGGCGACCCTGGCGCGCTGCAGTCGCGCGACTGTCGCGTCTCACCTTGTCGAACGCGACGCAGTCGACGGAGCCCGACACGTTGACTGCGCGCGTGTTGAGGCAGGCGACCCTGGCGCGCTGCAGTCGCGCGACTGTCGCGTCTCACCTTGTCGAACGCGACGCAGTCGACGGAGCCCGACACGTTGACTGCGCGCGTGTTGAGGCAGGCGACCCTGGCGCGCTGCAGTCGCGCGACTGTCGCGTCTCACCTTGTCGAACGCGACGCAGTCGACGGAGCCCGACACGTTGACTGCGCGCGTGTTGAGGCAGGCGACCCTGGCGCGCTGCAGTCGCGCGACTGTCGCGTCTCACCTTGTCGAACGCGACGCAGTCGACGGAGCCCGACACGTTGACTGCGCGCGTGTTGAGGCAGGCGACCCTGGCGCGCTGCAGTCGCGCGACTGTCGCGTCTCACCTTGTCGAACGCGACGCAGTCGACGGAGCCCGACACGTTGACTGCGCGCGTGTTGAGGCAGGCGACCCTGGCGCGCTGCAGTCGCGCGACTGTCGCGTCTCACCTTGTCGAACGCGACGCAGTCGACGGAGCCCGACACGTTGACTGCGCGCGTGTTGAGGCAGGCGACCCTGGCGCGCTGCAGTCGCGCGACTGTCGCGTCTCACCTTGTCGAACGCGACGCAGTCGACGGAGCCCGACACGTTGACTGCGCGCGTGTTGAGGCAGGCGACCCTGGCGCGCTGCAGTCGCGCGACTGTCGCGTCTCACCTTGTCGAACGCGACGCAGTCGACGGAGCCCGACACGTTGACTGCGCGCGTGTTGAGGCAGGCGACCCTGGCGCGCTGCAGTCGCGCGACTGTCGCGTCTCACCTTGTCGAACGCGACGCAGTCGACGGAGCCCGACACGTTGACTGCGCGCGTGTTGAGGCAGGCGACCCTGGCGCGCTGCAGTCGCGCGACTGTCGCGTCTCACCTTGTCGAACGCGACGCAGTCGACGGAGCCCGACACGTTGACTGCGCGCGTGTTGAGGCAGGCGACCCTGGCGCGCTGCAGTCGCGCGACTGTCGCGTCTCACCTTGTCGAACGCGACGCAGTCGACGGAGCCCGACACGTTGACTGCGCGCGTGTTGAGGCAGGCGACCCTGGCGCGCTGCAGTCGCGCGACTGTCGCGTCTCACCTTGTCGAACGCGACGCAGTCGACGGAGCCCGACACGTTGACTGCGCGCGTGTTGAGGCAGGCGACCCTGGCGCGCTGCAGTCGCGCGACTGTCGCGTCTCACCTTGTCGAACGCGACGCAGTCGACGGAGCCCGACACGTTGACTGCGCGCGTGTTGAGGCAGGCGACCCTGGCGCGCTGCAGTCGCGCGACTGTCGCGTCTCACCTTGTCGAACGCGACGCAGTCGACGGAGCCCGACACGTTGACTGCGCGCGTGTTGAGGCAGGCGACCCTGGCGCGCTGCAGTCGCGCGACTGTCGCGTCTCACCTTGTCGAACGCGACGCAGTCGACGGAGCCCGACACGTTGACTGCGCGCGTGTTGAGGCAGGCGACCCTGGCGCGCTGCAGTCGCGCGACTGTCGCGTCTCACCTTGTCGAACGCGACGCAGTCGACGGAGCCCGACACGTTGACTGCGCGCGTGTTGAGGCAGGCGACCCTGGCGCGCTGCAGTCGCGCGACTGTCGCGTCTCACCTTGTCGAACGCGACGCAGTCGACGGAGCCCGACACGTTGACTGCGCGCGTGTTGAGGCAGGCGACCCTGGCGCGCTGCAGTCGCGCGACTGTCGCGTCTCACCTTGTCGAACGCGACGCAGTCGACGGAGCCCGACACGTTGACTGCGCGCGTGTTGAGGCAGGCGACCCTGGCGCGCTGCAGTCGCGCGACTGTCGCGTCTCACCTTGTCGAACGCGACGCAGTCGACGGAGCCCGACACGTTGACTGCGCGCGTGTTGAGGCAGGCGACCCTGGCGCGCTGCAGTCGCGCGACTGTCGCGTCTCACCTTGTCGAACGCGACGCAGTCGACGGAGCCCGACACGTTGACTGCGCGCGTGTTGAGGCAGGCGACCCTGGCGCGCTGCAGTCGCGCGACTGTCGCGTCTCACCTTGTCGAACGCGACGCAGTCGACGGAGCCCGACACGTTGACTGCGCGCGTGTTGAGGCAGGCGACCCTGGCGCGCTGCAGTCGCGCGACGGCGTACAGGCGCCCCACCGTCATGGCGGCGGGCAGCGCCGGGGGAATCACTATCGTTATTATGTCGAGCGCTTTGAACACGATGTCGCTTGGAGAAAGCGCGCGGTATGCCTGAAAAAATCAAATAAACTAAAGTAATGGAGGTAATGTTGACCCTGAGGTAACGGTCAATGACCCCGATGCCAAGGTCAATGACCCCGAGATCACGGCCAATAACCTCTAAATCATTCTCAATGCATGCCACGACAAAGTCAATGACGTCGAGCCAAACATGATCTCCGTCACATAAGACATTCAGACCCTGAAATACCTAAAGGGCAATGACCTCATGATGAGTAGAAACCAAAACGAAAGAAGTACAAAGAAACATAAACCTTCTGATTCTAAAATTAAAGTCAGTTTTCCCGCACCTTCAATGCCACGGTGTAGGCGAGGCCGCACGCCGCGATGGCCGCGAGGATGAGGATGAACTTGTAGGAGTCGCGGTCGAACTTGAAGTCCGCGGGCACGGGGTACAGGATGCTGCGTACCAGCTGGCCCTTGCTGGTGCTGTAGCCGGTGCGGAGCACCAGCGCCCTGGGGGCGGGGAAAAGATACAATTAAAAAAAAATACATTAAAGAAATGCAAATTTTTTTCAAAGTCAAACTGTAACCAATTTAATTTATCATACTTTGTGTTTTGTAACTCTCTTTGTTGACGAGATTTAGCAGTTTGACTTGTAAAAGTGCGATTTTATTTCCTATTTACTTGACTTTGACTTTGACATTGCATCGTCGGTCGGTCGGTCGGTCGGTCGATTGGTCCAGGCAGTCAAATCCGTTTTCAAGCTTCACGGCTGGCTCCTCTAGATATCCGTAATGTCCGGTCTGCTTCCTGCCATGACTGTGGTATAGACTCACTTGACCGGCTCGTTGTTCAGGTACCGCGTCTGTATGACGCGCGTGCCGCAGAACAGAATGCTGGAGGCGTGCTCCTTCATATCGAACGGCTTGTCCACGCGCAGCAGCGCCGTCTTCGTCACCGGCACCGACTCACCTGGCGGCGGCAAGTGGTTGGGACATTAGTGGGGAGTTTTTGGAAAATTATTGGGGAGTTTTTGGAACTTTATTGGGGGGTTTTGGAAAAATTATTGGGGAGTTTTTGGAACATTATTGGGGAGTTTCTGGAACATTATTAGGGAACTTCTGTATATCAGAGGAGAATTTCTGACGGATCTAATCAAGGTTTTTACCAGTGAGCATGCTCTCATTAAGCACGGCCGAGCCGGTGAGCAGGGCGGCGTCGAAGTGCAGGATGCACCCCCGCGGGGGCAGCACCACGATGTCCCCGGGGGACACCGCGCGGCTGTCCACTGTGCGCCCGTCCCACAGCGCCACGGTGTCGTGCGCCTCCACTGTGGCGCGGAGACTCGCTTGGTTCTAAAAACATAAAAATAAATACAGTTACCAAGTTTTACGTTTAGAAATCGGACCAAAAAGTACATAATAATTGCTCCAAAAACGAACAACGTAGGGCGTATGCAAAACGTAAAGCGACCGCTAACTGCCGACATCGCTATTGCAGGAAACCCAAGCCTATTCACATCATTCCAATAGCATTCCAGTCCAGCGATCAAATCCAGCCGCTGGAACGCCACTGCTCAATAATGTGGACCACCACCCATTCCAGTACTGGATTAAACACACTTCGTTGTTTTTAGCTGGACTCCAGTAATGTGAACGATATGATCCAGTGCAGCACTGAACAGGATCGATACACTGGATTACTAGACTAGAATAATGTAAACTGGGCATGAAAGATAGAACTACCTTCTTGGTCTGTATCACGGAGGTGGCCACTCCGAAGGTGGACATGAGCACCACGGCGACGCAGTAGTAGTAGTAGGGCTCCATCAGCCACACCACGATGGTGAACAGCTGGAACACGTAGAACGGGTTGCAGACCTCCAGCAGCACCAGGGTCAGGACACCCTGCACCGACACCTTGATCTCGTTCAGCCCGTAGATGTTCAGCCTGGAGACGGATGGGGATGACACTGTGAGGTGTTCCAGGTCTACTGTCATCTCACACACACATACGCAACTAAGCACCCTCAGAAATCGCACACATTGGACTTTGGCCAGCATATCTAGCCATTTTATTATGGTTGATTTCTATTCCAATCCTTTCCATCAAATGGTATGGAGAAACGCAAAAGGCTAATTGAAGAAATATACTTAGTCAGGTCATAAGTATTGTCACACAGTAAAAACTTTTCTTTTAGAATGCTGGCCACAAAAAAGTTTATTGAATTCGAATTTCGAATTGTTCATGAAAATAAAAATGTATACTTTTTAGAATTTTACTCATTTTTAAATATGGAGTGGACGCTTAAAGAAGACCGTGTTGCAGTTATTGCGTTGCATCGTTGCGGTTACGCGCCAATTAAAATTTTTGACATACTGAAAAATTTGAATATAACCAAGAGATTCGTTTATCGTACCATCAAACGATACAATGAAGACTCTAGTGTAGATGACAGGTCAAGAAGTGGTCGCCCTCGGTCTGTTAGGACTCCAGCAGTGATAAAAGCTGTGAAGGCGCGAATTCAAAGAAATCCCAAACGTAAGCAGAAACTGTTGGCCCTTCAGATGGGATTAAGCAGAACCACGGTGAAAAGGGTGTTAAATGAAGACTTAGGGCTTCGGGCATATCGAAGAAAAACAGGACATCATTTGAATGCTCGTCTAATGGACCTGAGACTGAAGAGATGCCGCGCTTTGTTGAAGCGGTACGCGGGAAAAAAATATCGGGAAATTCTTTTTTCGGATGAAAAAATTTTTACCGTAGAAGAGAGCTACAACAAACAAAATGATAAGGTGTACGCACACAGTAGTGAAGAAGCGAGCAACCGTATTCCGCGTGTCCAACGAGGTCATTTTCCATCCTCGCTCATGGTATGGTTGGGAGTGTCTTATTGGGGCTTAACAGAGGTACATTTTTGTGAGAAAGGTGTAAAAACGAATGCAGTTGTGTATCAAAATACAGTCCTGACGAACCTTGTGGAACCTGTTTCTCATACCATGTTTTAATAACAGGCACTGGGTATTCCAACAAGATTCGGCGCCAGCTCATAGAGCGAAGAGCACACAAGACTGGCTGGCGGCGCGTGAAATCGACTTCATCCGGCACGAAGACTGGCCCTCCTCCAGTCCAGATTTGAATCCGCTAGATTACAAGATATGGCAACACTTGGAGGAAAAGGCGTGCTCAAAGCCTCATCCCAATTTGGAGTCACTCAAGACATCCTTGATTAAGGCAGCGGCCGATATTGACATGGACCTCGTTCGTGCTGCGATAGACGACTGGCCGCGCAGATTGAAGGCCTGTATTTAAAATCACTGAGGTCATTTTGAATAAACTTTAGTGTCATAAGAATCTATGTTTTGTTAAGTTCATTTTGGTATATAAATGGTTACATAATGAATAAACTTGTTTCAATTATTTTATATAAAACATGTGACAGAATTTATGACCTGACTAGGTACAAGAAATCCAATAAAGAATGACTTCATTTGACATTCAATTACGCGAATAGACAAGTAGTTTGTGTCATAGATACATAGTGTTAGAGATGTTGAAATAAGACGACTAAGTTTAAGGTTTCTGATCACTTATAATTCGATTGACCATCGACACACGTTCATTCAAAAGGAAAGTTCGAATAGGAATGCCGTCCTTCCCCGCATCTTCCCCTCGCGTAGCGCTGGGATGACTACGGAGCAGCACTGACGTCATGGCGTAGCTGATGACGTCATAGGTGTAGCACCCCGACGTCATGACGTAGCTCTGATGATGTCCTAGGGTGCTACGCCTAGGCAAGGCGTAGCACCACACGAGGATCTACCTGTACCTCCAACATTTCTTACATTTTTTTCTCAGACAATCATGCGTTATGTACCTACTTACATTCGGACCCGCTTTTCGCTGGACGGAGGGCGAGCGCCCATCGCCTGCAGCTGCGCGCAGGAGGCGCCCGACTCGATGCCGGCCAGTCGAATCCACTTCGCCCTCCCCGACTCCCATATTAGAGTCTGCTTCTTGTGTCTAAAGTATTTGTAGATTTGGCTATCTGGAAATAGGAGTATTCACACATATTATCCTACTAATCGTACTAAATTATAAATGCGAAAGTTTGACCTATCTTCACGTCTTATCAGATGAACGAATTTTGATGAAGGTTATACAGATACAATAGGTCCTGGAATAGAAAATAGAATACTTTTTATCCCATAAACATTTAATTGTGAAGCACAAGATAGGAACTTTAAAAACTGCATTTTTTCAAATATTTTCCCAGTATTGGGATAAAACAAAAATGACTTACTCAGAGAGGTGCCATCGTCTAGGTGTAGCGGGGTGTGCAATGCATCTGCACTTTCTGGCGAATCTTTCTCATTGATGGTTTCATCTTGGAATGCCTCATTCAGTAATCCACTGTAAGGATAGCAATTTTTTTTTAAGATATAATTTTCCTGACAAGCTTTAATAAAACACATACTCAGACAGAACTGCAATCGTTTTTGCCACATTTGACCACACATTTCTTAAAACCAGTTAGTTGTGATGACATAATATAAAAATAATACAATACCTATTCTATTCTCGTAGTTTAATGCTCACCTTGTATCCGCAATGTTTTTCTCCAATATTTTTTGAATATAATAACTCTTGCATTTCTTTTGGTATGTTTCCTGCAAATAAACAAAGGATTAATCTAGCTGTACTAGACTATCAGCATTGCTCAAAAAAGCACACATATAGGTGACATATAGCAACTACCTGTGGACATTTATACAGAACACCAACATTAGAAGTTTGATGCTGACATTGAACTACTCACAATGACTAAAACTTGATCGGCCACCTGGAAGCAGCATCTGACGCAGGTGGCGTAGAGGAACCAGGTTGGCAGCCAGTGGAACACCAGGATGGGGATGCCGCATGTGAGGACTGAGAGCAGGTAGACCCCCACCAGCCGCCATCGGCTTCTCCGGTAGCCGTATACCACCTGCAAGATAATGGATAGTGTAGGTGCAGGCGCAAAAGTGATAGTGCTGGAATAAGTAAGGGTGATAAAGTGGACATTAAGGGGGAATAATTTCAGAGGTATTATCGACCAATCGTGACCAAGCCCCTGTGGTGGACTATGGCACAATCCTCCTCACAAGTGACAGGAGACCCGTAATTAGCCTTGTGTGGATAGGGGTTGATGACGAAGACTGTTACTGATTAACTGCCTGATTTTATGAGGTAGGCTGTTGAGTTTGGTTAACAAGGTGGAAGCCACTGTTACGCCATTTTAAAGGCCCTGCAGCACCCAGATAAACTCTGACACCCAAAACCGGCATGACCTCATTCTACAAACAAACATAACATCACTTCGGGAACAATCACACCTCTTTATGGGGATTTTAATTACCCTTTAAGTAGGTATGTCAGTATCAAATTAATTATGTTATCATAAAAAGTAATTACCACCCTAGTTGTGACAATTTAGTACCTACCTAATTATCGATTCAATTAAGCCTTAAGTTCTTGTTGTTTATATTATTTATTAACATTGTAATATGGATACATAATATACTTATTGGTAATTAAATTAATGATAATGCATATTATTTTTTTATGTTTTTACAATCAATTATTATTGGCATGTTGTAAGCATAATGTTTACAATAATTTAACTGATATTGCTGTTGATAATTTAAGTAATAGGTATTAATTGCAGTAACATAATTAATATGTACTATGTACTGATAAGGAGTATTATCTGTTTTTAAACAGAATTAGAGACTTTTAATTAATATTAAGAGACCCATGCTTATGAAAACTTTTCTTTTGTTCTTAATTTAAATCTCTTTGGCAGTTGGCTAAACTGCCAGTGTTGATTGTGCAACTAAACAAACTGAAATTCAAGCTCAGTGTCAATCCACAAGCTGAAACTCAAGCTCAGTGTCAATGCATGCGACATTGAACTTTATTTAAGTTCAGGTACCTACAGACTACCTACAGGTTTTTATTATTACATCAAATCAAAAAAATAAGGTATAACACTTATCCACAAGAGGTAAAGTAGTAAAACCAGTTTAAAATTACCTGTTCAAATTCAGGATCGGTATTTATAAGCTGTGTTGTGAGTTCCAAATAAATGTCTCTGTTGTCGTCCCCCTCGTAACTTATTAGAGGCTGAATATCATCTTCGGTTTCCATGATTGTTGCAATACTTGCAATTTACAACCTTTCTTATATTTATTTTTTTATGTTATTAAATTTTATTTGGCTTAGCACAATAAGTGCATAATAACCAGAGTTATAGTAAGAATTTACTTTCCTTTACATCTTTGTTTTTTCATTTCTTTGGTTCCAATTTCAAATATCACACTTTTAAAATAATATATTTTTACACTCAGCATGGTATACAGTTAATTTGATGCCAGGGTGGTATAATTTTAGAAGGAAATACCTACCTAACTACTAAAATAATAATATTACGATATGATTAGTGTCTGTACATGAGTAATCCACTCTGCAGTTGATATAGGTCAATCCTACTCAACTATTGGCCTGCAGAGCTTATGTGAGTAGTGTAGAAAGGCAATTGATAAATTATTTTATAATCCATGCAATATGTGAGCTAAAACTACCTTCACAAAATACATAATCCTATTTTTCTTTATATAATCATTTTAAATTTAATGACAAAATCGGCAGCATGTCTAAAAATGTGCCCTAATTTAAAAAAAAGAGATTGCATAGGTGTATGTTTGTAAATCACACAGCTATAAACTGACATAGATTCCTGATAATTATTTATTTAATATTGCAGCCCTGGTTATAGCAGTCAGGTTCAGTCAGATGTAACAGACGAGTAGTAGGTATTATTTGGCCCGTAAGGTAAAAAGGTTGAGTATGGCTTGATAGTGGAAGTGGCCCAGATATGGAACGAGGATTTTCAACAATTTATTTTAGACAATAAATTGAACGAATAAGATAAGAAGGTATGTAGGTATTGAAAGTGTTCTTAAAATAATATGTTAACTTAGAAACAAAGCAAGGCCTAGTTATTATTGCAATCATGACAATATGTTTCCTTGTTTACTTTCACAGAAGCATTTTCCTAAAGATTTCTAGCTAAGCTAAAGAAGCTACAATATCATATCCATTTCAGTTCAAGTTGCTAATAATAATCTATTCATCAAATTGCAAATTTATAGTACAGTTACGATTTTTGTAGATAGGTACCTACGACACAGTAAACAAAGAGAATACAAACGCTACGCTAGACAGTAAAAATACACACAACCAACCAGCCAACCAAAACCAAACCACTGAACTGACTGACTGATTGATAATATTGATATTTGATACTGACTGACTGATAGTGATTGACATTGACTGTTGACATGATATGACACCACTGTAATGTCAATGCATATTGTTTGTCAATGTCGATCGTCGATTTTTTTTTTGTTTTAGTTATGGCTTAGCACGGTTTGTGCATGTAGCCAGTGTCAAGTATTTTATTATTTAGTATTTCTTAATTTCAAATTAAGAAAGTCACAGCAATATAGCAATCGTGGTCAAGTAGTCAAGTCAATTATTTACATCGTCAAAGTCACGATTCAGTAAAGTAGTGGATGCTTTACTGAAACTTCCTGGGAGTTTTGGAAAAAATGCGAAATGACACGTTTTTTGAGTTTATATCATTTGCCTACACTCGTGCACGTTAACGAACACTTAATGATTAATATTCCACCAATATTACACATTAACACTCGAAGAAACACAAGTTTGAGAAATTAATACAAAACCAACAACGTCTCACTATCGGATTCCCGCCAAAACTCCCGATCGTCGATTGCACAGAGCAGACAGTTATTGTTTTTATAGTGCTGCGCTATTTCTAGTTCGCTGCTCTTCGGTTAATATTATGTTATTGAATGGATTGAAGTTACCTTCCCTTTAAGTTTTAGGCAATACGTACCATTTGACTGTCATCTATATTGATATGTTGTTCAAAACTCAATGTCATCTTGTTTACGATATTAGTAAAATCTGGAACAAAAATTAGAAAATTACTTCAACTCATACATTCATATAAATACAAAATCATAGCAGGTTTAGGCTATAAGAATATTTGGTTATAATAATAATGATAACGTAAGAAATATAATAATTATTGTCATGATAATAATATAGAAATATAATACATAGAAATTCACATCACTAAATTATTACAGCATTTTGTATCGTCTGTGGACTTAGCTACTACTGACTCTGTGGTAGCTGTCAATAACATTATTTGGCTGTCAAACATGAATTCTGTTCAGCGTTGCCAACTCTACGTCTTTTTACGTAGATCTACGTACTTTAGGCCTTTCCTGCAAACCTACGAACTTCAGTCCCAGAATCTACGTATTTTCTATAAAATTGTACAATTTTGTAAAATAACATTCATTACATAATAATTATGCTGAATGGGCATAATTTCCCTTTCATTCGCAAAAGTTCTCATTCCACTCCATATAGAGCTGTGACTGACACATTGCTGGACCCAAATTCAAAACGTTCTGTACAATCTATAGCTCATTTGGGGCAAATGTTTCCAGGTAATATTTTTATCATTTAACATAAAATATTTTATTTATGAGTTGAGTCTGCTGCACTTTACTAAGTTTTCATTTAATAAATGAATTCTAAATTCAATAATGAAACAATTACTAAGTAAACGATAAAACTAAAATATCCTAATACTTAAATTAACTAGACTAAACAAGGAATAATATTTTTCATTTAATTATCTTTATTTTCAGGATTATGTCCAACAGATCTGACGGAATTAGACAGGGAATGGAGGACTCTAAGAAATACAAATCTTCCATTTCAAGAGGAACAGAAAATTAAAGCAGACGATTTTTGGCGTCATATTTCAAAAATAAAAAAAGGCGATTCGTCTCAAATGTTTCCTTTATTGGCCCTATTTGCACAAAATTTGTTAACATTGCCACATAGCAGTGCCAATGTCAAGCGGCTGTTTTCTGCGATCAATTTGATGAAAACTAATATCAGAAATAGACTTTCTACTGAAACGCTAACAGGCTTACTTTTCACGAAAAGTGGCTTAAACCGCGAACCTTCACAAGAACATATTCAAAACTAGCTGATACCCGCAACTTCGTTCGCATTTTTATATAAAATGTAAACTGTTTAGAAAATCAATTGATGTCGCGGGGAACAATTAGGTAAGAATATATCTATCTCTTTCTCTCTCCCTTTTATCTCTCTTCCTCTACCTCTATCTCTTTCCCTCTCCCTATATCTCTATAATTATCTTTCCCTATCTTTCTATCATTAATATCCCTCTCCACTCTCAATCTCTTGCGTTCCCTCTCCCTGTCCATCTCGTCCATTATATTTATTTCCCTCACCCTCTCCGTCTATATCTCTCCCTTTCCCTCCTTCGCTCACTCTCTCTCCCTCTATTTGTATATATTTCGCACTCAATCTCTCTCACCTATTTCCCCCCACTCTCCCCTTTTTCACTCCCACTCTCAACTCTTTCTCCCCGCACTCTACCCTCTTTCTCCCCCACTCTCCCCTCTTTCTTCCCCCACTCTCCCCTTTTCTCCCCCCACTCTCCCCTCTTTCTCCCCCCACTCTCCCATCTTTTCTCTCCACTCTACTCTCTTTCTCACCCCACTCTCCCCTCTTTCTCACCCCACTCTCTCCACTTTCTCCCCCACTCACCCCTCGTTATCCCCCACTCTCCCCTCTCTTTCTCCCCACTCTTCTCTCTTTCTCCCCACTCTTCTCTCTTTCTCACCCCACTCTCCCTTCTCTCTCCCCCCCACTCTCTCCTCTTTCTCTCCCCACTCTCCCCTCATCCCCCCACTCTTCCCTCTTTCGCCCCCCACTCTCCCCTCTTTCTCCCCCCACTATACCCTTATTCTCCCCGCTCTCCCCTCTCTATCTCCCCACTCTACCCTTTTTCTCACCCCACTCTCCCCTCTTTCTCACCCCACTCTACCCTCATTCTCTCCTCTACCCTCATACCCCGCTCTCCCCTCTCTATCTCCCCAATCTACCCTTTTTCTCACCCCACTCTCCCCTCTTTCTCACCCCTCTCCCCTCTTTCTCCCCCCACTCACGCCTCTTTCTTCCCACTCTCCCCTTTTTCTCCCCTCACTCTCCCCTTTTTTCTCCCCCCACTCTCCCCTTTTCTCCCCCCACTCTCCCCTTTTCTCCCCCCACTCTCCCCTCTTTCTCCCCTCACTCTCCCAGCTCTTACTCTCCACTCTACTCTCTTTCTCGCCCCTCTCTCCCCTCTTTCTCACCCCACTCTACCATCTACTCCCCCTTTCCCCCCACTTTCCCCTTTCCCCCACTTTCCCCCTTTCTCCCCCTCCTCCCATCGCACTCTCCCCCTTTAATTACTTTCCAATTTAAATTACGATCCGTTCAGCCGTTTATTGTGGTCCGTAGGGGGTGCATCTAAAGAATACCTCATAATTTCAACCCCCTTGCTTTTCCCCCGTTAGGGATGATTTTGCAAAAAAGCTGAAACCCGTATTTATTTATTTCTTACCAAAAGCCTAAATAAGAATTTTCAGATCCCTAACTTGAGGAATTATGGTACAAACTTTCACCCCCTATTTCATCCCCTTCCAGATTATTTTTTGAGACAAAAGATAGCCTATGTCCGTCTCATAGGTCCAATCTATCCCTATACCAAATTTCATCGAAATCGGTTCAGCCGTTTAGCCGTGAAAAGGTAACAAACAAACAGACAAACAGAGTTACTTTCAGATTTATAATATTAGTATGGATTTTAATAAATTTATGTAAGTATAAATTTAATTTGCCTGAAAATGAATAAATTGTACAAAACACTCATTTTGTTCAGTTTTACCTACCCTACCCTCTTCATTTCACTCTGAAATAAAGTTCGTAGATCTACGAACTTTACATACGCAAATTTTACTAATTCTACGTAAATTTCTAATGTGCTCTACGCCTTTTTCAAAATCCGAGTTGGCAACACTGATTCTGTCCAACATATCAAATGTCAATCAATGAATACGTCAATGTCAAACACGTTTGGTGCGGTGCTGTCGTTCTGTTGTAGCTCGCAGCTTGTTGGTTTATAAAAAACTAAATTTTAAGAATTTTCTTGAATCTTAGCCGTAATTCGTTGATATAATATAGGACTAGACTGCAGGTAAGATACAATGGCATATAACTTTTTACCAGCATGTAACTTTGAGATCATTTGCACAAAACTAAACATAACCTCAAACTGTAACCACTAATTTTGTTTACGAAAATAGTGTTTTTGTGCAAATCATTAGTGTAATACATGTCTACATAAAATTTTGATTTATGCAGGTTTTTTTGTTAGCAGAGCTGAGAATGAGACTTGTTATTGTCTGATGAGAATTGACAGTCGTGTTTTCTTTCAGAAAAATGATAATACCGGTGCGTTGCTTCACATGCGGGAAGGTGATTGGCAACAAATGGGAGGCCTATCTGGGGCTCCTACAGGCAGAGTACACTGAAGGGTCAGTATAAAATGTTCCATTGAGTCTGATACTCACATGTCATTGGGATAGAAAACTAGCATGTTAATGGTTTCAGAGGTTGAAATCTAGAGGATTCAACCATTAAATAACACAGAGTGGAAGTAAACTTCTAGACTACACGTTGATAAAAAAAAAAATAGTAAACTACATCTACTCACAAGACGAAGACAAAAGTAAGCTTGCTCCCACTATTCTTAATAGCTCATAGAACAGAATATTAAAGTAATCTTATTCCTTGTATGAATAATGGTCATATTTTAAATCATTAACTTGAACAGGACGGATGTGGTGCTTGAAGGCAAAACCATACAACAACCAAAATTGTTGCATGATTATCATGGAAACAAATACAACGTGGCTTGTTATCTTTTCTGAGTTCACACAGCTGAAGCAATCAAAAACACATTACTAGTTGTAATTGTTTGGCACACTTTGTGTTTAGTAGTTCTTAACTGCACATGAAGATACATAAAACTAGTCGGCAATATGCATTTTGCTTTGTAGAACTATTACCGTCAATATAAAGGAAAAATTCGACTAACTACTTACTCACTAACTCCCACACTATCTTACTTACTTCTGAATATTTCTACCAAATTTTTTATTTAGACAATTCTTTATTTCATCTTTCTATATTACTCAGTTCAAAATAATATAAGTAAGTACAGTATTACCCAACTGATATGGCTAACCGATGTACCTGCGCAGAAGATGAATTTTCAAAGCGCGGGAAATGTTATTGACCGCTATTGGTCGGCAGCCGCCGTCACCTTAGCGAGCTTAGAGTGAGATGGAACTAACAGCTGCAGTGTATTATGAACCTTATAACAGTGATCTTAGGTTGATTGTAAGTTTTAAGCATTCTTTCGTTAATCTTCGGACCATACTTTCTTTTCTGCGCGAACGAAGATTCACGTCGCACCATATAAGTTGGGTACTAGTATACCAAGTTTTAATTGTGTGTAAAGGGATTGTTGTAAAATACTACCTTATTTTATACTACTTAATTAAAACTGTTTGTTACTATCCTTGTAACTGGCATAATTATTTAAATTCAAATGTATAGTGTATACTAAGTTCTTTTTCCTTGTCACTCAAAATATACAATTTACAATAACAACATCGTTTTTCTACAATAATTTACAACACGTTATCAGCACGAGGAATTATAGTGGAAATTCAAATAGAAAGATGTTGTGCAATAAGTAATAATATATTTTAAGTCGAAAATTGTTTATCTTTGAAAAAGTTCCAAAATGGCGAATAGTGGTGATTCGGGTACGGTAAGATGGTCTTCACCTATTCCGGCAATACTTCTCACTAGTAGAGAAGGCTATCCGTCGTGGAAATTCAAGATGAGACAGTATCTGATCCATGAGGATTTGTGGAGCAGTGTAGATGGCACTGATGTTGCCATGCCTGCAGCCACAAAAATCAGGAACGATCAGAGAGCATTAGCAAAAATATGCTTGGCAGTCGACGGGTCTGCAATAACGCATATTAGAAGCGCCAAAACTGCCCAAGATGCCTGGAAGGCGTTACAGGGAGCCTATGAAGATAAAGGCATGGGCAGACGGCTAGCGTTAGAGAGAAAACTTTACAGGCTCTCGCTAAATGATTTTCAAAACATTGAAACGTATGTCAACGCTGTGTTGAGTACAGCACAAGACTTGGCTGACATTGGCAAGGTAATAGAAGATACTTCGATTGCTGCGATTTTATTAGGAGGTCTTACTTCTAGATATGAGCCCCTAATAATGGCATTAGAAAATAGCAATGTTGAGGTAACAACTGATTTAGTAAAGTCTAGATTACTGAATGAGATGTCTAAAGATGTTCAGCAAGATGATCATGTAGCGGCTTTGAAATCGAATAGTTCTGGAATAAGGAAGAAAAAGCCTATAATCTGCTACAAGTGTAGAGAACCTGGACACAAAAGTCCTGATTGCCCTTTGAAGAAGGAAAAGAAGGCATTTAGCGTATCAGAGAGGGTTGAACATAAAGGCACAGATTGTTCTTTGAAATTGGAAGAGGAAGAGGCGCATGTGACAACAGGCATGGCTCTCTCCACACCTGTACCAAGTAACCAGAAGTGGATAATAGATTCTGGAGCAACTGTTCATATGACTCCACACAAGGAGTGGCTGAATAATTACCGACAAATAGAAGGCGGAACTATTACAGTGGCAAATGGACATAAGATTGCGACTTTGGGTGTTGGTGATGTATTTATTGATACAGACTCTCCAGTAAATAGAATAGAGGGTGTAGTTCATGTTCCTGATCTGACAAGCAACTTAATTTCTATAAAGAAAGTTGTGGATAAAGGTTTTGTAGTAGTTTTTAATAAAGATGGTTGTAGCTTTTATAAAAATGATGATTGCTCTGTTCAAGGTTAGGTGGTTCTACATGGTTCGGCCAGCAGTGGTGGACTGTACAATCTAAATTGAACTACCAATTCCTCCCGAAATGTGGCGTACGATGTGCACTCTGACAACTCGTTAAGCAGGTACCAACTATGGCACAAACGGTTAGGTCACTTATGTCGTATAGGTATGGACCAATTGAAGAACGCTCATGTAGGCATTGATTACAAAAGTGTAGATACAACCAAATGCATTGCCTGTGTTGAAGGTAAGCAAAGTAGAAAACCCTTCAAGGCAATTGCGTATAAGAAAGCTACGTCTAAACTAGAATTGATCCACTCAGATATATGTGGACCAATGTCTGTGACGTCATTGCAGGGTAATAGGTACGTTCTATTATTCGTAGATGATTATTCGCGGATGGTTTATCCGTATTTCATTGCTTCAAAAGCAGAGGTGAAAGATAAGTTTTGTTCTTTCCAAGCGCTGGTGGAAAGGCAAACTGGAGCTCAAATAAAAGTATTGAGAACTGACTGCGGAAAGGAGTACGTAAATAAGGATTTTTTACAGTATTTAACTTCGAAAGGCGTGACGCATGAGACAACTGTTGGGTACAGTCCTCAGTCCAACGGCGTGGCAGAGCGGACCAATCGCTCCATAGTGGAGAAAGCGCGCTCAATGCTTGCTGGGAGCTCTTTGTCGAAGGCGTACTGGGAAGATGCATTCAAGGTGGCAGTATACTTGAAGAACAGGTCGCCGCATCGGGCCTTAGAGAGGCAGACACCATTCGAGAAATGGAACGGACAAAAGGTAGATCTGAGCCATTTGCGTGTATTTGGATGTCGAGCGCTGATACAAATTCCCGCATGTCATAGAAAGAAGCTGGATATGAAAGCTAAAGAAGTAATTTTTGTGGGATACTCAGAAGATCCAAACGGATATTTCTTTAGAGATGCTTCAAATCCAAGGCAACTGCAGAAGTCCAGAGATGTAACATTTTTTGAAGACCGCTTTAATCAACTGAAAAGTAATGTCGTTGAAACTGCAAAACCGGAAGCTATCATTATTTTTGATGATGTCAGGCAGAAGGACAAAGAAGTGGTGGTGGTTGATGTTGAGCAGAAGACAGACGAGAATGTGGTTGTACTTCAAGAAAATTCTGGGCGCAGTGATGATGAAGTGGACTTCGATTCTGCTGAATCGGAAGGTCCTACGAGCCCTGAACAAAGACCAAGCGCAGATCAGCAAGTATGTAGGTATCCTACTAGGGCTCGTAGACAACCGGACTTCTATACCAATATGGTATTAGCTGATGATATAAATGAGCCGAATAGTTATTTAGAGGCAGTTAATGCTAAAGATGCTGATGAATGGCGTACAGCTATGAATAATGAATATAATTCGCTCATTAAATTAGGGACGTGGAAACTTGTTGATAAGCCTGAGAAAAATAAGGTGATACCATGCAAATGGGTTTATAAAGTGAAGACAGATGCTGACGGTAACATTATGAAGCATAAGGCAAGGCTTGTGGCGAAAGGTTTCAAGCAGGTAAAGGAAGTAGACTACAATGAAACTTTTGCTCCGGTAATTCGCCATTCTTCACTCCGTGCATTATTTGCTTTGGCTGCAGAGTTGGATCTCAAGATGAGGCACTTGGACGTTGACACAGCTTTCCTCAATGGAGACCTTGAAGAGGAAGTTTTTATGGAACAACCTCAAGGCTTTATGAAGAAAGGTCATGAAGGTCAAGTTTGTCTGCTGCAGAAATCCTTATATGGGCTGAAACAAGCGCCCCGAGCATGGAACATGATGTTGGACAAAACTCTACTAAAGTTGGGTTTTACGAAAACTCCTTCGGAACCATGCGTATATAGAAAACTTTTTGGTCAGGAACTTGTCTTGTTGGCAGTCTATGTAGATGACATTATTGTCTTTCATACAAGTGACGAGACATGTCAAAAAGTGAAGTCTGATTTGGAAAAAATGTTTTCGTTGAAAGATCTTGGAGAAGTAAATTATTATTTGGGGCTGAATATTGTCAGAAAAGATAGCGAAATCAAGGTAAATCAACGAACATTTATATTAAACCTGTTGAAAAGGTTTGGTATGGAAAATTGTAAGGCTGTTGATACACCATCGAGTCTGAAAAAACTGGATGCTGTAACTGGTCAAGATGAGTCTTACCCATATCAGAACCTAATCGGGTGTCTCATGTTCCTATCAGTCAACACTCGTCCTGATATAGCTTTTGTTACAAGCTATTTGAGTCAGTTCAATACCAAATACAGTAAGGAACATTGGACTGCGGCGAAAAGAGTCCTACAGTATCTGAAGGGTACAATCGATTACTCTCTTACTTACAGGAAGGTTGGAGAGTACCTGCAAGGATACACAGACGCAGATTGGGCTAACTGTAGCATTGACCGCAGGTCATACACGGGCTACTATTTTACGTTGGCCGGAAGTCCTATTGCGTGGCAGGCCAAGAAACAGCCAACTGTGGCACTATCTTCGACAGAAGCGGAGTACATGGCACTCACAGCTGCGGCTAAAGAAGCTGGGAAAAGGTGTCTGACGGATGTATAGATATTCGGTTCGTCAGATCAGAACTTAATTATGCTGATATCTTCACAAAACCTTTGGGGAGAGTTGCACATACGAGGTGTGTAACAAGTTTAGCCTTAGGTTTTTAGAGAGTTTTAATTAAGGGAGGATGTTGTAAAATACTACCTTATTTTATACTACTTAATTAAAACTGTTTGTTACTATCCTTGTAACCGGCATAATTATTTAAATTCAAATGTATAGTGTATACTAAGTTCTTTTTCCTTGTCACTCAAAATATACAATTTACAATAACAACATCGTTTTTCTACAATAATTTACAACAGGGATTATGATCTGTCATTTATTGACACATCTCTTCAGACTACTACAGTGCTCTGGGGAAAATAATAAGGGCAAGGTGAAGTAGGCTTCACTTTAAAGGGAGATTAAAAACGACGTACTGACAAACAAAGAATTAACACTTAAAGTCGTTTCACTTATCTTTGCAAACAGACTCAGTGTAAAGTGTTTTAAATTGTTAAGGAAAACTAAGACAACTTTGGAAAGGAAATGGCTTTGAATACTGCAATTAGTTGAGGTTGCAGTGCGATGAAAAACCAGTAGTTTGTATAATAATGTGATATCTACTACCCTTGATCGGTAAGCAGTAATCTACTATTTTAAACACACTGAGTCTAATGGATTGGCAAAGTTAGAACACTAAGTTCACTTATAAACATAATAAAATGTCTTAATTTAAGAGTCTCTTACCTCACTTGAACATAAAATGTGGTTGACAGTAGTATACAAATCTATGACTTGACTTATTACTTATTTGTAGATACAAATAGTAATTTTCATTTGATTCTTTTTAATCAAGTCACCAATGATTTATTCTCATAAGTACCGTTTCCAGAGCAGTTAAACTGCATTGCAGAACCAATAGCTAGCTAATCGGTGTATCCTACTCCCCATGATTTTTCACAGCTTGGCATTATGATAGAAAAGTAATTAGAAAAGACAATCATAGAAAAATATACTAACTGTAATTGCAATAAGAATATTTGTTTTATCTAATCTAATATCTAATTGTTACATTTTCATTGCAATGCAATAAACAATGTTTGACTTATGCAATAGTCTCATACACCATTTTATCTCAAAAAACCTAATCGGTGGTAGATACTAAAACTGAAATTGCTTGGTTGAGCAACTCTTCATTACGTTAATTATACTTTTGTAACTTTGTTACGTACATGATTAAAATGTAATAAGTATGGGTTATTATTCATTTCGTCGTCGTCACTGCGTTCGCTGTAATGTATTTGTCTCAGATTTGCGGCCTCTGTGGGGTAAGGGGCCTAAACACGAGCGGCACTTTGCCAATTGCATAGCAACTGCACCCGGCGGCAGCTGTCTACTAAAGCTGTCTACTACCTCTGCAGTGGCAACATGCTGCTCATGTATAAGGATAAGGGCCCTAAGCTAGTCCTATGATGAGCCGTAAGCATGTGTTGCGGGCGTGATTCAAGAACAAGGGGCTATCTATATAGAGTATAGGCACAGGCCAAATTCGTAGCACAAGTGTTTGTACAATTTCCGCGTTTGTTACAGGGATGCTCTCGACGCGCTCGGCCTGAAGCGGTACTGTTGCAGACGGATGCTGCTCGGTCACGTGGACCTCATCGAGAAACTGCTCAACTACGCGCCTTTAGAGAAATAAACTGTTACCGTTTTACCACAAAAGATTAGACCAGAGTTAAACAGAGGTTTCTAAAATTTCGTTCGACAAAATCGAAGTCTATCACTCGCGTTTTCTTACTCAATCCAGGCCTTCCTTATTATTCTATTTGTGAATTGTTATTGAGATAGAAAAAGCGAGGGTTAGACGTCTATTTATGGAGAAAATATTTAGACTCACCTGTTCAACTCTGGTTTAAATCTTATGTGGTAAGACCGTTATATTTTATAAGTATTGATTAATTAGTGTTTAGTTATGACTTGTGATATTTGAAGACAATGCCCAATAGAACTATCGAGATAAAATCTTCATGCTATTTAGTTAGGTGGCACTCATTCATTTTGGAACGCTTCATCCTGTAATATACTGTAAGAATGTAAATGGACCCATTTCAGGGACATAAGCCCACACTGGCGCGTTATTATCGGTTGATGATATCGCAGGAGTTTTTTCCGATACCTGTTTTTGCAATAAATAAAAATATTTTTGTAAATACTTAGTTATTTTTAATTTTTTTGCCCCAAAACTTAGTAAACAATGAAGGAAATTATTCAAATAAGGTGTATGAGCAAAGCAATTTTGTTACATTTTGGATATATGTAGTTAATATCTATATACCTACCTAGCCTAGGTTATTGCATAATATAAATACTGCGCCTGTAGTTTCCATTAGTCACAAAATAGTGAAAGACAAGAGAATAATAAGAAAAAGAAGAAGTCAAGAGTGAAGAAGACAGACAATACTATGTGTCTTATTTTATCATAATAGATTTTTTACGTTTATTTTATCTACTCTTAAGGATGTCGCCGGCTGATAAAGATCCCTACTTGAAAGTTTTTTTTTATAACGCCTATACAAATTGAGAGGAATCTTAGCCATTAATGATAAGGCTTTTATCTAATCAGATTGTTGCTTTAGAGTAATATCGTAAAATAAGTCAACGTTATCATGCTTGTGTCAAATACATCAGTAATTTTATATAAAGGTGACTCACACATTAGATATATAGATAACTATTTACTGACACCAAAATGTAAAGAACACTGGTAGGACAAACTTAAAAATAGGTGCAATTGGCGGTCTCTATCAGACAATCTTTGGATGGACAAAATACGTTGTGTTGTCACTGTATAAGTATTAGGTTGAACGAACATCCACCTAGAATCTAGATAATGGATTACCAACATTCATATAGGGATATGGGATGTATATGGGAATTCACTGATGTTGTGTAGGTACTTTGATACTTTACAAGTGACGTTTCACTAACATCCTTCGAGCCGGAAAACCCCGTGGCCTGTTGTGTACGAAGAACACAAACTTTGGCCCTGTAAAATCTCCATTTATAGTTTAACTCGCATAAAACATTTATTTATTACTCTTAACTGAATATAAACTTTAGAACAATCTTACACAATAGGTAACCTAGATTATTCATATGTATTCTTTGACAATACTACGAGTGAGTACGTGAATGAATTCATTCGTACTAGACTGATAAAAACAAAACTCCTTCGGCAGTTGGGTAACCGTTCAGTAATACGAATCCAATCGTATTGTGCATGTATTGTTAACCTCAAGTATTGTCATGGAAGGTTTTAGAATAACGTTTTTTTGTACATAATTATAATAATAAACGTACATAACATAAATACGTACCTACATATAGGTGATAATATAACCTTTTGTTCGTGTTTATTTTCAGGAGAAATATAAAGTCATTTGTCCACCGACCTTACAGTTAACTTAGTTCTGAAAAGATGCCATATATAAGTGCTCACATTTAGGTAAGTAGGTAAACGTAAAGACTGGATGAGATCACCTCAAGACAATATGTTTATTGCTTTAGCCGTTAAAGGTAGTGCCAGCTCCTGTTGTCAGATTGTTAAGCCACCTCTGGCTTATCAGTCGATAATCAGAATCGACATGTCTTATTCTCATTGCAGTCGCGTGTTATTTTGTTTTTAAGACTTCTCTATCTCAGCTCGTATTCACCGACTGTTGGGTATAGGCCTCTCTCTCACAAGTCTCACAACTTGTACCGGTCCTTTGACTCCTGTGCGAGTCTCATACAGTCGGTCTTACATGCTTGGAGAATGGCGACGGCTTCCAATCATCGGGCTAGTTCAAAATGTTGAATATTTATTTCATTTAATTAATATATCCCTGTACATAATTATTGTACTAGTAACGCCAGCGCACCCATGCCAGCAGCTGTAGGGTCTAAAACCGTATGTCGAGTTGCGATACTAGATCGGCATTCCGCGAATGTTTTGCAGAGGCGCGGTAAAAGCCTTATTATTTTCAATGAAAACGGGTGCTCTTGAAAATGCAATACAGTGAAACTGTTGTTCAAGTAGGTAGGTACCTATAAGGATAACTGATCTGCCTCGGCAATCAATTCAGTCCTTGTAACACTTATATGTTGCAAGACTGGTGGTTGCGTGATGGAAACGTCGCGCATCGCTGTTATTGCTTTTCACGATGAAATAAGAGTGATTTATTTGTGTGATTATTGTGTTCGTGATTCTTGAAAAAAAAGGGCCCTGCCGCGCCCTCTGGTGAGTTGTCACCGTAACACCGATCTAAGATCATGTACCAATCAAACCCAAACCCATCACTGAAAACTGCATCAAAATCGGACTAGTATAGTTATGGAGAAACATGGTAACATGGATTTGCACACACAATCTTTCACCGCGCCGCATATACCTACCGTCTCCGTTCCATTGTGGGTAAAGAAAGATGTTTATCAATGTAAATATAAGTGGAATTTGGAATAAGTATACCTATCTACTTTATAATGAAGAACACTTCGGAGAAATGGAAACTAGGACCGAGCGTATACCCTACCTACTTACCTACATAACAGAACCATCAGTTATCTGCTGTCCTACGAATCTTCACTGGAGGAGATACCTACTTATATACGTCTCTTTGTTTTTATGTTATTCCAGTAGGTATAAGCAATAGGTTGGTAAGTAGGTACATAGCAAGAGCAATATCTGTATGTAACCGGAAATGTTGCAGGCGAGGTCATCTTCTAGGTACCATCAGACGAACCTTTATAACATATAATATATAACATTACAAACATAGTCAATTAAAAAAGAAACAGTTGCTAATTAGTGTAAAAATGGGCGATATGCCGATATTTCAATGTTATAATTTTATACTGAGATTTTAGCTTGTAGCTAACATGCAGGCTGGCATTGTAGGTCGCTGTACGGTACCCAGACAGGCTGTTTTGCAAGTTTTATAAATATATGGTTCTGCTGTATACTTATCTGAATAAGTTGCAAAACTGAAGGCGGTGACATTGTATTTTGTGACTTAGTGCCATTTGATGCTAGCCTGTCTAGCCATTCTACACTACGGGTGTACCTACCTATAATAGGGTCAGTGCGTTAGTTTTCGGCCTTTTAGCGCAGACGTCAACTTTAAAATTGCATTTAAAATAATTGGGCTGATGTATAGCCGTACTTATTTTTGTTTTTGATAGTATAAACACTGAAGTTTATGTTGGAGTTAATGTGAGGACGTTTAATACTACAGATATTTTTATAAAAAAAGAAATGTCTGAAAAGTGCTAAAATGCTAGTTTTCGGCCTCAAATTTCAGTTCTCGGCCAGGCCATGTTTAGTTTTCGGCCGTTACATCGCGCTATATTAAAGGTGAAATGCCATTACTTTAATATCAAAACCCTGCATAAACAGGTAAAAATGTATTCGAAAAATACATCATCACGCGCCCATCTGCTTTCCGACTTGAATAAGGTCCAATTTGGTGGCATGTGTACAACACGTTTTGGTGGGCGAATGTATGAAAATACAATTAATGGCGGACATAATTATTTGTTTCAACGTTTCAAGTTCAAGCTCTTGGACTGGAACGGATTCGGCATCGACATCAATGGTGAATACATCACTCACCCTCTTTTTGCCGATGATATAGTCATCATGGCAGAGTCGCTGAAGGTCTTAATATCTGAGCATAGGCTCAGTGACCTCAGTGGCGTTTCCCAACAGGTGGTCTAAAATTAACATGGACAAGACTTTCATGTCAAATGTCCATGTATACAGCCGGTAATCGTTCTGAACGATACTCTCGAAGCTGTTGACCAGTACACATATACCTTGGGCAGATTGTCCAGTTAGGCAGATCCAACTTCAACAAAGAGGTCACCCGAAGAGTCCAACTCGGATGGGCAGCGTTTGGAAAGTAACGTGACATTTACTCGTCCAAAATTCCACAGTGCCCAAAGACAAGGGTCTTCAATCAGTGTGTGTTATTAGTGATGGCACAAGAAACTGAGACGTGGCCCCTAACGGTTGGCCTTTTGGAGAAGCTCAGTCATACAGCGGGCAATGGAGAGAGATATGCTCGCAGTTTCTTTGCGCGATAAAATCCGAGACGAGGATATTGGCCAAACACCTAAAGTTTACGACATAGCTCTCAGGGTTTGTAAGCTGAAGTGGCAATGGGCAGGCCGCATCGCTCGTAGAACTTAGAACCGATGGGGATGAAAGGTTCTAGAGTGGCGACTACGACCTGGAAGACGCAGCATAGGTAAGCCTCCCACTAAATGGGCCGACGACATCAAAAGAGTCGCTGGCATAACCAGTGGCTGCAAGTGGCAAATTGTCCTTCGGTGTGGCGGTGGACGTCTTCAAACTGATGATGTTGTTGAAGCAATGATGATGATATTTGAGTTTCAGCACAGTTAAGTTATCCTACGCACTGCTATTTTTTATTTGATACATAAAGGTTGGGGAACCATCTTGGACTAAGGTCTTCTAGCTGTTGGGCAAAATGCGAAGCCACTCTGATCACTATTGAACATCCGCTCTAGTCTTTCCAATATGTCTTGGTGGTTTATTTCCACCAGGAATGATTCAAGCTCTCGGAACCAGAGCTTGATCGACTCCTCCGTAACACGAGCCCTCGCCCTATTTATTCCTTCGGCTCGTCGTAGTGATAATGCTGAACGCCGTGTTTTAGTTAAAATTTTGGAGGTGCCATCTGGAGAAGGACATTCTTAAACTGCATGAATCGATATCTGTCAAGTTTCAGTAAATAGGGAAAACCCAGTTCGATTTGCACTAGTGCTAATCTAAATTTGTTCACTATTTTCATGATACGGCCGATAAGTGGGAACATCACTCAGTTTTCGGCCACATTTTGTTCCATACAAGTAACGGTAGGCCGAAAACTAACCTAGATTTTTATATGGTGTGCTAGTTTTCGGCCCCGATAAAATGGTCATCTTAGTGGCACCATAATTTAATCATACAACTGTAATTTGGCGGCCGAAAAATAACAATTAGATCTTTCATGACGGTTACTATATGAGAGAAAAGAGTAGTCCCATGATGTTAGCCACCAAATAAATAAAACAGACAAAGTAAAACAAGCTATGACAACTTAGTTCTCGGCCACCCGGCCGAAAACTAAATATTTGAAGAAATTACCATGTTAATATTTGGCCACCAACATTATTGTGTATTTTTATCAATTATGACAATAAACAAGCTAGAAGTATGATAATCAATCATTTATTTAATGAATAACATGCATGTCATCGTTTTTTACTCATAAAAAAAGTCTAAAAAAATGATTTAATCATCACGTGCGCCACTATTTTTTTCGTTCAATTGCACATCTTGTGGCACCTCTGTTGCTGGTGTCAAACTGAATAATTCATTAGAAATTCTTGGTGAGAGCTGTCAGGCCAAAAATATTGTCAGATATTAGGCAACTAATTTCAGATGATTCAGACAAAATTATTTTTTCAGGCACCTTTCATTTATTGCTATAATCTTAATTATACTGCAACACCACAGCCCAAAGGCCGAAAACTAAAGGTGGCCGGGAAACCAACGCACTGACCCTATATTATCTTACCTACCATGCACAAAAATTATATGAACTGGTTTGTCCAAAATTAGCACTGGAAGCAATTCCTGTTACAAGTTTTTATAGTTGTTGGTGAAAAGAATTTAAATCTATATAAGCGCCTCACCATTGGAATCCTAGGTTTGATTAGGACTAAGGAGATTTTCACGATAAAATCTCAAAGCATCAAACAATAGCGTTTGTTAAATGGATGGATTGGAAACTCTTCACGAGACGTAATACTAGATCGGACGGAACTAATCGGGCTTCGCAAGCACTGGGAGTTCTTACTGATGCTCTCATGGGTATTTAGTTCCACGATGTTTACATTGCCATTTTTAACAAAGACATTGAAGTCTCCTTTTGTCCATCCTCCTACAAAACAGACGGATTATAACAACAGTGAATTGACTGTCGGTCAAGCTCCAGTTGCCGAGACTGAAGGTTGTTTGACAATACATTTACTGAAACCGATAGCGTAACGACTCAATGATGAATCAGTATCATACATATTATCTTTTTACGGACATCTTTACTAGTGCTATACTATACTATACACTGTATTTTTCTGGCTCATAATTATTTGTAATTACGGCTTAACTTTTTGACAAAAAACCGCCCATTTTACGGAAGCTCGCTATGTATCCGGCCTTAACGTGAAGTTGGAGGACTATCGAAAGTTTGGATGCGCAGTAACAACTAATTCTATACAAGATTACTTTATATTAGGTATACCTACATCCATAGGCTTTCATCCGCGGGGCACATATTAGAAGGTAACTAAATAAGTAGTTAACGCACGAAAGTTGACTAATTTAGAAGCTATACACCTTCTTCGTTACTTCTACATCTGAGCTGCTGAGTAACTACTCTAAAGGTCCTCATGCCGTTGCTAAGTGGGAATCACCTGTGTCGTGTCTGTGTCACAATTCGGTCGCAGCTGTTACGTATGCTGTGGTTAATGGGGGACGTCCCGAGACCTTCGTCCCCCTTCCACCTTGACTGTTTCGGTGGTTGATTTATTGCATTTGCGCGACAACTCCTGTCACTGTTTCGGGAGGTACAGTCGCCTTCACTAATATGTTTATATTCCATAATTTTTTCAATGTATATATTGAGTATGGGCGAGTCATATTTGATACTGGGCTGCTGGCTAAATCGTACGAAGCGAAAATAAAATAAAAAAAATACAAAAATAATTCGAGCTAACAGGTTGTTGATAAGCTATCTATGTAACTGGCTCATATATCTCAAGTGGTAAATAGAGTTCCTGCGACCGATGACGAAATGGTTAGGAATGTTACAATATCTGATTTCAATATTTTTATAAGTTACCTGAAAAATATATTAGACTTATGGTGCAATAACTTATGCAAAGTAGAGGATGAAATACTGCTACAAAAACATCATGTAAGATCGAGAGAGAGATCAAGCGTCTCGGTGAACGTATCGAGGTCTATAGGTATCGTATCCAGGACATGCGATATAAGCTCCGAAACAATTCGGAAAAACCCAACCGTGATTTACGAATTCTATTTTATTTAACTGCACACCTGTCACGAAGTATATTAATATCCATCTGGTGCCATGCCGGATAGGATAATTTCAGCCACCTATAAGCGGGGGGCACACGCGAACTGTGTCAGGTTCAATGGCAAGCCAATATTGTGACACTGAAACTATAGGTATCATCTTTGCGATATAATATAAATAGTATAATAGCATTTCTATTATGTGACAATAATGAAGTGTGTATCTTTTCACATAGATAATGGGGGAATGGAAATGGAATATTCGTCGGTCGTGGTGCGAAATCGCTGGAGTGCGAATCGACATCTCGAACTTTTTAATGGTCGCAAGTGATTACTAAACGGTTGAACTGATCTCGACGTTTGGTAAGGAGATTGATCGCGAATAATCGCTATAAACTGAAGTCCGAGTCACGGAAAAAGTTAATATAAACTGTGATAACCAAAATATATTCAAAGTGCGAGTCATTGAGACACTTTGTGAAAGTAGTCTGGCCTCTACCCGTAACATACTCACTGAAGTCCGAGTCACGGAAAAAGTTAATATAAACTGTGATAACCAAAATATATTCAAAGTGCGAGTCATTGAGTCACTTTGTGAAAGTAGTCTGGCCTCTACCCGTAACATACTCCTACATAGATTGTTATGTATAATATGGATGTACTTAAGTATACATTACATAACCATATCCGAGTCAGTCGAGTATAATTCTATTACGGAGCTTTTAAGCTCGTAGGTACTCTTGAACTTTCATCTATATCTACTACAATGCCTTGAATATCGTAAAGTGTGAGTGAATTCAAAACAGCTTCGTTGTGGTTGACACGAGTGCGTGATTTTTGTTCGACTTATAAAGGACCGATGAACGCTAAGTGTGAAAGAACCTGGGCCGTATTATGAACTTATGTAAAACCATGCAAGTTCCAGGCAATTCTTTTTACCGCCGTAAACTGGATTGTTCTTTTCTGTGCGATGAAATGAACGTTTAGGTACGCGTATTCGCTCACCGAATCGCATAATTAATCGCATGTTTATAATGTGATAGAATCTAGCTACAAGATAGGATTGACTGCACTGCGTGGTACGATATTTCGATTAATTTCATCCAATAATTTTTATTCTACGTCTAGGTAATGCATCAAAATGATAGTTAAAACACTTTATGTTACAATCACCGACAGGCAGGAGAATAACTAACTCACAAATTAGTAAGCAAACACAGCGACTCGATCCAACCCAATTATTCAAAGGCATCTATTTTTTATATGTTGTAGTATTTTATGGTTGAGCCACCACCACCGAGTCGGAGCGTTTGCATCTTTTTAGAAAATAAATAACAAATCTTTCCGTTCACTAGATGAAGTTAACAAAACGTGTCTAACGTTAGTCAAGTTAATAGCAGTCGTTAGTCGTTATTACAAGTTTGTATGGTTTATATATTACTTACTTCCTAGACTTAGCTATACCTATACCTACTTATCTCGGTGGTTTAAAATGATAACACATGTCTAGTTCACGTGTTAGCGATTTAGTTTAATGCTCTGAAAATTGCGGTGTGCAAAAATATGCGCACTCATTGACAAAGTAAACGCGTAAGCTGGCCCGTCCGTTGTATAAATCTCTTTACACAACGGACTTATTATCATTTTAAAAAGTACTCGCCCGTTTACACCAGATTTTAACCGGGATGCCCCTACCCGAAAGTTGACGGCACGTTTGTAGTGGCTGAGCAATCGGACTGATGCGCTTGGTGACGCGGGTTCGATTCCCGCCCAGAACAAAATATTTGTGCGATCTGCAAATATTTATTTCTGGTCTGGGTGTGATGTGTATGTGAAATTATATGTCTCTAAGTGGTACCAAACCAACGATACAGGAGCAATCCTAGTGAGGGTTAAAAAAAATAAAGAAAGAAAAAGAAAAAGTTATGAATGCTTGTCGGCCAGTGGTAATGTAAGGTAGCCAACGGAAATCCTCATACTAACCGGTTAGGAAGGTATTGATGGTGTTCGGGCCTGTTTTGAGCAGCTCTCAGGAGGTATATATCCTGGTAAAAGGTATTACAGGTAAAAGCTTATCGGGCAAAATATCAACAAAAACGTTATTCACATCGATAAATGTAGGTACAACCAAAAGCTCATAAAACCGAAGTAATGACGATTGTAGCGCAAAAAATAGCAGCTCCTATCTACTTATTAAAAGTTATTACTTATTACGAGTATTTAACAGTTGTTTGAATGGTTATAATGGGAATATTTAGCTACCTACTTTCATGGTTAATAAACTTAGAACAATTGTTTTTCACAATAATGTACCTATGTTATGTAGATAGCTATACAGGTCTGACGTGTTACTCATTGCAGATCGTGTCGCAACAGCCACGTTTCAGCTCCCGCTGATATACACTTTATTTCAATACTCTTTCGTTACATATTTGTACAGAGACAAATGGAGTTGTTAATCTGGTAACTACAGTCTTCGACTTTAAGAATTCATAAACAATGATGGCGGTACAAAATCAATTGGAATGCCTCTAGGCTATTTACATAACAACTCCGTTGCTGAAATGCAAACGGTAGAAAATCGTAAACGGTGGAAACAGGGATTTTCACGTGAAAGAACACTTCAAAATAACTTCAATGTCAAGGTCCTACCTCCTTCTCAGGTGTAACTTGAAAAATCACACCTTGGTAGGTAGGTACTAATTGATACCAGATCAGAAAACCTTGTCAACATTTTCAGCAAACATTTTTTGGACCAGTGATAATATTAGCTCAGCAATCTATATAATATAAAAATCAAATGCTGTTCGTGTGTCTCGCTAAAACTCGAGAACGGCTGAACCGATTTGGCTGATTTTGGTCTTGAATGATTTGTGGAAGTCCAGGGAAGGTTTAAAAGGTGAATTTTATCACTATTCCACGCGGACGAAGTCGCGGGCACAGCTAGTTATTTATATACTTACTGGACATTCAGGTACCAACTTACTTTAATAACTACCATGCTCGTAGTTTCCATGTTTTGGTAGGTAGTTTCAGCTAAGTGTTCTACACCTATAAAACATTTTTTTTAATTGCCATTTAGTCAAGCCTTTGAGAACAGTCGCGACGACAAAACATGTATACATATTGGGGTCGTACCCACTAGACATGT
The DNA here is from genome assembly GCA_905147375.1 of Hylaea fasciaria. NCBI lineage: Eukaryota > Metazoa > Arthropoda > Insecta > Lepidoptera > Geometridae > Hylaea > Hylaea fasciaria. The sequence continues at coordinate 4,115,499 of LR990215.1, forward strand.
ATATAAGGTCGTCCCCAATAGACATGCATGTAGATTGGAGTCGATAAGCAAAAACAATTCCCTAGGTACGGTTCCTACTGGTAGAGCGATGAGTAAGTCGTAGTTCGCTGGAAAAAGGTCATTGAACATTTTAAAGTGATTATTGATAAAATTGTCATTAGCTAATGGAATTGGAAAAACCTAAATTGAATATCATTTGGAATGCTAGTGCTTACCTATGGCTTGACTTCTGTTTTTGGTTACCAAAATTATGTGCCTCTCTTACTTATTATACTGTTTGTTATGTGCAGACAGTATTTTTTCGGGTGTATTAATTAAAGTATAAAATAAGATTTATGGAAATTGTGGTGATAATCACCCTTCCCACGCATTTCCGTGGAATATCTTATTAATATAAAGTACCTAAGTAATTAAGTATATTGTATAATAAGGTACCTAAGTACCTACCTATATGTACAAACACGGCGATGATGCTTCTTCATACACAAATGTATTGAATTACCTAAGTAAGTAGTATATAACTGTTTGCTTTTTGAAACCTAGTTTCGAACCTTTCAAATTAGTACCATACAAAAGCTGCTATGATTAGATAATATTAGCAGCTAATTTGAAATATTTTAGACGTGATATATTTAAAATACTAGCTAATGTATCAATAAGTATATTCTGTAATACCCTACTAAGTAGGGACAAACTCCGACAACTAGTCGGTATAGTCACTGGTCACTGCTCACTAAACAAACACCTATTTACCATAGGTGTCACGGACAGCCCCCTATGCAGAGGATGCATGGAGGCAGAAGAAACGGCCGCGCACGTGCTCCTAGAGTGCGAAGGCGTGGCGTCTCAAAGGGCGCAGTTCCTGGGCGCACCGGGAACCCTGCAGGAGGCCTGCACTGAGATCTGCAAGCTGCTCGCCTTCCTGGAGGACATCGGGTGGCTGAACTAGCTGCCACCACCCGACAACACGCAAAAAGGGCCGACCATTCGGCCTAGTTGCGGAAAAGAAGCCCGTTCACCAAGTACCAAGTAAGTAAGTACCCTACTAAGTAATTCTAATAAGTAGGATTCGTCGTTCGTCAGTCAAACAGAATAGACGTGTGTAAATTTTTGCTCCAGATTTAATAATCAGTGCTATTCAAATTTAAAACTTACATAGTCCTTAAGTAAACTCATACTGCAAAAACCAATACTTAAAACAATTGTGCTGTTCTGGCCCTGTGACTGCACATAGTGGATGCGCCTGCGCCGCACCTCACCCCCGCGGGAACAAGACAATCGCGATTTTTCGACTCCCTCACTCATCGACCTGGAAGCCTCGTTTGTATACAGGCAAGTAGCACATTCAAGTTCGTCAGTAATAAATTATTTTGAATAGTCTAAAACTCCTGCCTAAAATATGAGCGTGCAACGATCGCCAACGCGACCGCTAACCAGTGGCGGATCGCAACCGGATTTATCTAAGATGAATACCCTCACTGTAGATCCACAAATAACTCTCCGTAAAAGAAAACATCCATCAGATCGTGAATGTGGATGCTCTAACGAGATAACACAAATTAAAACGGAGCTAAACCGGATGAGTTCTTTATTAGAGCAATATGTTGGATCTAATCAACAGATAATGAGTAAAATGCAAGAAAGTATAACAGAGGTGAAATCCCAAATTAGTGAAATTAAATCGTCCAACGAGCAAACTATAAATATGTTGCGCGAAAATGTGACTGAAGTTAAAACACAAGTAAATGAAATTAAAAAATCAACAACAGGCATAGTTGAAAAGCAAAAATACCTAGAAACCCACGTAACACGCCTAGAAAAGCTAGTTTCTTTGGGTGAAAATAAAATAAATTCACTTGAATCTTCATTTAAAAACTTAAATCCAACTTCTCAAACTTCATCAGCTACATATTTTGAAGATCAGTCAAGTTCGAGTGAACAACTAATTCGTGAAGTGCAAGAGCGCCATAACAGAGAGAAGAATATAATAGTGGTAGGTATACCAGAACAAGCCTCTTCCAACCCGGGAGAAAGAATTGCCAAAGACGAAGCAGATATTTTGAACATTACTTCCATGATTGGTAAGGAAATCCCAAAACCAACAAAAGTCTTCCGAATTGGTAAATATAATCCAGAAAGGAATCGCAGCATCAAAGCATGCTATGACACTAATGGGCCTAGTAAGCAAGTACTACGTAACAAGGACAAATTACCAGAAGATATAAAAGTATTCTCAGATCAGACACCTTTTCAACAAAAATACCTAAAGAACCTGCAAGATGAATTGAAACGTCGTGAAAAGAATGGTGAAAAAGACCTCACTATAAAGTATGTTAACGGGACGCCTACCATCATAAAAATCAGTCCAAAAAACTCCAAATAGTAAACTCAACTACAGAAAGTGGCACAAATGGTATCACCTATCAAATCATCAACGATTATCAAGACTTGATAATCAAAAAGTCGCGTCTCACATTTCTCTATCTCAATGCAAGGAGTATCCGCAAGAAAGGAAAATTTGATGAGCTTAAGTGTATTTTACAGTCAATACCACAGACCACCCATGTTATTTTAATAACAGAAACCTGGATCACCTCTGAGAAACAAGCGCTAGAACTACAACTACCTAACTATACCCACTACTACAACCTAAGGACCGACTCGAGAGGAGGCGGAGTGTCAGCATATGTACATAATAATTTGAAGCACAGTTTGTCGGAATCAACTTACTTAGGAGGAAATAACTACCTATGGATACGGCTGGAAAGATGCGCAATTGAGGTAGGAGTGGTCTATAACCCTGGTAACACCAACTTCCAAGAATTCCTTGAAGTGTACGGATCACAATTACGGCAGAGAAATAGAGCACTTGTCTTTGGAGACTTCAACATTAATTTATTGACCAAGGACAATAAGACCGAACAGTATAAAGAACTTACAAAAGAAACAGGGCACACAATACTTAATAAAGTTAATAAAAAATACGCTACCAGAATATCTTCATCAAGGAAATCTATCATTGATCATGTTAGCACCAACTTAAAGAATGATAACTTCCATATGGCAATAATGGATTCTGCCATGTCCGATCATAGACAGATATACATAGAACTTAAAAAAACTAAACCACTGCAATACATTCGTACCCTATACACAGCCATAGATTATGACAGACTTTATGCCACTGTAGAAAAAATAGATCATGAGGAATTAGGAAGTGACTATGTAATATGGGACAGTAAAATAAAGTTTTTAACAGAACAATGCAGAACAACAAAGGTAAAAATTCTTAACCCGCCACAAAAAGAATGGATCAACAAAAACGTAATTACTGAAATTGCCATCAGAAATTCTTTATGGACTCAACTTCAGAAAACCCCTAACAATAACACATTGAAGGAACAATTTAATTCAAAGAAGGAGTATGTAACCAGACTTATTCGAGATACTAAAGACTCTTATCATTACAAAGAATTCAACAAATATGTGAATAAGCCGAAACAAATGTGGAAACTAGTGAATACTTTAGCAAATAACAAAATAAAACAAAGCTGTGCTCTTCCAAGACTCTTAGTAAATTCAAAGCCAATCACTGAACCTAACGAAATTTGTAATACATTCAATGATTACTTCTGTACAATAGGGCCTCTTTTGGCGAAAAACATACCAAAACCATTTCACGACAATTTTAGTAAAGCCCTGCTAGAAATTCCAGAAACCTCCTCGAAATTAACCACTTTTAACCCAATTACTGTTACCGAAATGATTAAAATTATAAATGATCTAGATCCAAATTGTAGCGCTGGTCTAGATGGAATAAACACTAAAGTCATAAAGCGTATAAAGTGGCTGATAGTGACTCATTTAACTAAATGCTTTAACAAACTACTTTTAAACGGAGAATTTCCAGACCCATTAAAAATCGCAAAGATCACTCCCATTTACTAATCAGGACAAAAAAGTGACCCAGGTAATTACCGTCCCATTTCTGTGTTACCAGTTTTATCCAAAATTCTCGAAAAGACAACTAGAAAAATATTTACAATCTATTAACTACATATCTGAACGACAATTTGGATTTAGGCCAAAAAGTAACACACTCACGGCAACTATTGATCTAGTTACAAAAATCAAATCTAACATAGATAGTAAAAACATAGTTTTGGGTATCTTCATTGATTTAAAAAAAGCATTTGATACTGTTAGTCACAGCCTACTCCTAAAAAAACTAGAATGTATAGGTATTAATGGCAATGCTCTGAAAATGTTTGAATCTTACCTAACAAACAGATCCCAAGTAGTCCGTATAGAAAACTACCAAAGTGATGAATTACCTACAACGTGTGGAGTACCACAAGGGTCCATACTAGGCCCATTGCTCTTTTTAACATATATAAACAACATACATGAAATAGGATTACATGGTCATATCACTCTATATGCAGATGACACATGTCTGTTTTACTTTGGATCGTCAATACATAACATAATTTCACAAGCACAAGATGACTTAAACTCTTTATATCTATGGTTTCAGTTTAACCTTCTCACTATAAACATCTCAAAAACATGCTACATAATTTTTAAAGCCAAAAATAAAATAATTCCGACACATGACCCTCTCAAAATAAATGATATACCCCTACAACAAAAAAACACTGAAAAATATCTAGGTCTACGAATGGACAGCTATTTAAAGTGGAATTGTCATATTGAGCACATAAAAAACAAACTATCATCACTTCTTGGCTCTCTACGAAACATGGTGCGCTGTGTCCCACGTTGGTTACGACACACCATTTATAATACCTTAGTAAAGCCACACCTTCTGTACCTAATCGAAATCTGGGGCTGTGCTGCCAAAACTAAACTAGCCGATCTTCAAGTTGCACAAAACAAAATTATCAAAATGCTTTTTCATTACCCGTAGGGGAAAACAGGGTGGCTCCGTACAGAGGGAGCCTTCGTACAGTACGTATATCTCCACTATTAGTTATTTAGGCGCGTTCATCTTTTTATGCCTGATTGCCACTCGAATGCAGCTACTAATTAGCGGGACAAAACATCAGTAAGGCTGCCGGGTCCGTTGAAATAAATTCAAATGTGTTTCCGCGCCGTGAAAGTAATATTTAGACTTGAATTCAAACTCATGTAGCTCTAGTAAGTTTTACTGAAATTGTGCAAGTAATTCATTGTAATTGAGGAATATACCCATTAGTTTATTATGTATTCGTAAATTTTGGGATGCAGCTTAATGCATATTTATTTTTATTAGAATTGTGTAATTATTTGGGTTGGGGTACCTTCGTACACATGTGTGTGGGGTACATTCGTACTATATAAATGCTTCGTGAAAATATTTTTCAGCCTGCAATGTCCATATTAATATTTGATAACCACGATTATGTCATGTTATCGTTATTACTTATGTTGATTCTTACTAAGTAGACAACTTTAAGTGACTTTTTAATTTAAAAGAAGGTTTTTGTGTGAAATACTGATGCATTAGTACTACTACATCTAAAGGATGATAATTACTCAATTTTATATTATTTGAAAATCAAACTGTTGAATGTTTATAGTTATTTGATGATAAACGTATTTATTTTTACTTTAAATAACTTTTATTATTGTGTTAGCTGTGTACGAAGGTACCCCGCGTCTGGGGTGCCTTCGTACGTTTTTCATTTTTTAGTAAATCCGTCATTACTCAGTCAATTATGCTGTATCGATACTGATCCACACTACATTTTATAGCCAGATATGTGTGTAACATACCAGCATTGAAATGAGTTTGAAATAGCTGTTAGTTTTTTTTTTACAAGGCTTAATGTAAAAACTGTACGAAGCCACCCTGTTTTCCCCTATTTAACTCCAACTAGTAAAATCTATGCCGAAACAAAGATAATGAATATTAGACAACTATATATATACAACATTTGCATTTTTGTGCGAAAAACCCTTAACAAAAGTATCCATACCAATATGACTTTTACTAAAATAAAACAAGTGACTAAACGCAGCACGCGTCGAGCGAGTCTTATTGTCCTACCAAAGATACGAACAAACTATGGCAAAAAAATGTTTACGTTTGAAGGAGCGCAGCTTTATAACCAAATACCCTCGCTAATAAAAAATGTTAACTCATTTAACGCATTCAAGTCCCGATTAGCCCAATATGTTGCGAAAAATTACTAACTACTAACAGTAGGTAATCAAATGGCCAACTTACTTACTACCTACAATGCGTTAAATGAGTGAGCCCCACTCATTGGATATGACAATTTAATGTAACTGACGAATCAGATGTACCTACCAACTTTATGTATATAACAGTGTTCTCATGTAAGTGACATTTCTTGTCTTTTTTGAGAATAAATGATCTTTGAACCTAAGTAATACTTAATAACTCCTAAATCATGTGTCACCTTCTGCTTCTTAATTCGATTTGTTGGAACGTTTTATTTTTATGGTGCATACCTACCTACCTAAGTACACTTACTCGTTTAAGTAAAAGAATAATCAAAATTAAGTACTTATAAGTAATCTGTGTTAGTAGGTTGTACTAAGTACCCATTCAAAAAGCCTTGTACCTACTTAGAAATAAATTCGAAAGTAAATAATATTTGTTCCGGTAAGTAGGTAGGTACATAAGAAACGTATAATAATATAGACTTGTTTTATTCTATTCTATTCTAATGAAAACCTTGTTTGAATACAGTGATCTTAAAAATAAATAGCACTGGGTATAAATCTCATATAAATAAAGTAATTTACCAACATAGCTAGCTTACCAATATCTCAACATCTGCGAATTTCCACTATCACATTCACTAAACACACATTGCACAAATCTAGAGCTAAATCTGAAAATATAACTCCCGAGACTAGGTTTACAAATTTAAAAAAAACTGGGCCTAAAATGCACCTGAAATTATTATTTTTTCCTGAGTCAAAACTTCCTGAGTAAAAAAAGTTAATTTGGCGCCAAAATCCGCGCGCGGTGACAGTAATGACGGACGGCACGACACTGTCGCCACTTCGCCAGTCGCAGTCGTGCGTGCACGCAGCGAGGAGACCGAGTCTCAATTGTATAGTTCCAGTTCAGTTCAGATAAACACCAAGCATTTGCATCAAAACTAATTGGAGGGAGAGAGCGTAGAACGGAAACAAAAGAATTATATAGGTACCTAAGACATTTTACTCGTCAATAAGTTACCTACCTATCTAAAGTAGCTAGATAGGTACCTACCTATAAAAATAAACGTACTTACGTACCTACTTATCTACTAGGTTAGGTTAGCAACTGTTGATCTAAATCTAACGTTGCCACCTCAGTGGTTTCACCAGAACAGGCTAGAACTGCATGGTGGTTGGTTTGGACTTTGGACTGTTACCGTGTTACCACAAAAGATTAGACCATAGTTAAACAGATGTTTCAAAATTTCATTCGATAAAATCTATGTCTAACTCTCGCGTTTTCTAAGATTTAAACCAGAGTTAAACAGACTATTCTAAATATTTTCTCCACAAAAAGACGTCTTACCCTCGCTTTTTCTAACTCAATAGCAAATTCACAAGTAAAATAATTAGGAATGCCAAGATTGAGTAAGAAAATGCGAGTGGTAGGTAGGTAAACTAGTACCCAACTTATAAGGCGCGTCGTGAATCTTCGTTCGCGCAGAAAAGAAAGTATGGTTCGAAGATTAACGAAAGAATGCTTAAAACTTACAATCAACCTAAGCTCACTATTATAAGGTTCATAATACACTGCAGCTGTTAGTTCCATCTCACTCTAAGCTCGCTAAGATGGCTGCGGCTGCCGACCAATAGCGGTCAATAGCATTTCTCGCGCTTTGAAAATTCATCTTCTGCGCAGGTACATCGGTAAGCCATATCAGTTGGGTAATGCTGTACGTCGATTTTGTCGAACGAAATTTTAGAAACCTCTGTTTAACTCTGGTCTCAACTTTTGTGGCAAGACGGTTAGTTAGCAATTTGCGATTTTAGTGTCTAGCTAGTGGTGTTTTAGTGGGCATTATCCCCCCCCCCCACGCTCGGGAGTGCTTGGATAATATGTCTTTTTACAATGGACTTCGCTTTCGCATTATAACTCGCCCATTTCAGCTAGTTTTTACAATTTTCCAATTGAATGAAAGAAAGATTCGTTACTCCTGAAAAGAGTAATTTTATCTCCGTCCTCGTGACACATAAGTATTGTTTTACCAAGGTTAATGTAGATTGGGGCAACCGTTTAGCCGCAGGTATCCTAGGTAACAATCGGCAATTTAATATAACTAAAAAATAAACCCTGTTTTATGTCGTGTACGGTCTACCTGTAATTATAGTATTGTATAACTATAAAATAGCTACCTAAGTACTTAATTATAATTAAATAGGTATTCGTATATAATATAATTATATACCCACCTAATAATTGAGGTTAAATTAAATACCCCGTTAATATAACGGTGGACTCCTTTCTATCTCTAGTGCATGTGTTTATTGGTTCCTTCATATTTATGTGTATACACATAAATATGAAGGAACCAATAAAGGTATACATACGAGTAGTACGAAGGTTTGGTTTGAGGCACCAGCCAATTGGGTGACGAGGCGACTTGCGAGTATTTCGACTGGGTTTGAATTTTGTATGACCAAAGCAAAAAATACTATCTACTTTACCTAGGTACCGCACTTGACCATACTGTCTGACCTCAATTCGTTCGCATATGTAGGTGAGGAGATACGAGGTCGTATCGGAAGAAAACGCCGCTCCCCCTTTCCTGCGCCCGAGCACAGAACAAACAAGTGTCCAACCTGCGCGCGCGCAATATCCGCCGGTTTTTCTGATGTCACCTCTCCCATTTCTTGACGCTGTGAGTTGTGACTGGAGAACATAATTTAGTCTAATAGCCACGTAGGGCCTTTCTTACTAAATAAAGTCAGTATAAAATAGGTAGGTAAGTTACCAATCAATAAATGAGAAAGTATTTATTACACTTAATACGAGAGATGCCGCGGGTAGTTGTTAGTAGGCAAAGATAATACAAAAGTGTTATTAAGTACCTATAACATTGGGAATTACACGATAACGGTCCACTGAGCTGGAAAATTCTATGAACAGGACAGTGACAGTATTATTATCAAAATAGATAGGTAGGCTGTAGTATTTGTTTCCTCTAACTCTATGATAGGCTGATCTAATTTCCTTCCTTCCCTAACAAAACTATCAGTTTCATAAAATAGTCTTAATAGGTATTACGTACGGTCTATTGCGCTACTATCTACCTAGTGTGATATTGGTAGGTGTCAAAACGGGAAGTTTATCATTTCGAATTTTCCGGCCAAACCTGGCAATTCAGAAAGGGATAATACGAAAGAAAATTACTGTTAAGTACACAGGTACCTACTCACTCAGTAAAGAAAGGAAACAACTCCTATGACAACCTTAGCTTTATTATGAAAAATCTAAACTGTTCACGGACTTGGAACTTATTACCCAATGCACAGCAATAGGATAATTAATTAATTAAACTGTGGGTAAATGAAAACACAAACAATTCATTTATTTATATAATTCATTTATTAATTGTATAGTATTCACATTGTCGCTACGTTTCAGGATATGAAACATCAGCATTATAAAAAAAAAACATGAGAACACAATGTTTCACGAAATAACTAGGTATAAAGAGAAATGCAGCGTTCCAACGAAAGCTAAAATATAGCCTACACATCGAGTTCTTTGGCAATATGCTCGGGGACATCGGTGCAGACAAATGGTCATAACTTTCGAGTCCCTATTTTCCTATTCACTGGTACAAAGTGCGTCAGAAAGTAGTAAGCGTTCAAAACTTTAAACCATATCGGAGTGCACTTTGCTTCACCTACAACAAAAACTATGGGCCATATCGCCAGCCATTGGTGTGGCCCAGTAACCTACGTTGTAAATTGTTAAGTATCTCCTAAAATTGTCACACTTGGTTTCTGTAATGCAAATTTATTTGCAATGTATTACATTATTTGCAATGCATTGTATTACAATGCAAACAAATACAATACAGTATAGTGTATTACAATGTTTTTAACTATCAACCAATGAGTGTTGAGCGCACAGATATCAAAATATTCCTATAAGTTCCTTTACATGTGAGACACGTCGAGCGACCCGTGAAATAATACAGTACAAAAAAAAACTAGCGAAAATCGCACTAGCATTCGATTGTGTATAGAAAACTTTACGGACGTTCACTAGGCTGATGGTGTGCACTGCGCTATCAGCACCATTATTTTTGAACTGTTATAATTACAAAGAAATGTCAATATCTTATTGTAAAAAAAATATAGAAATAAATGAAGCCAGTAACACAATCCATTGTTACACTATGAGCATACTGCCAGTGTACTTGATGAGCATTTGCATAACGCAAACTAACAATTGAACTAAAATGTAGGTACTTGGCAGTTGTTGTTTATTTAGCGTGGATGAAAGGAAATGGTTAATACTGTTCGTTGCCAAGCCGATAGCTTATGAGACGCCAATGACATTATAAAACTGAGATGTTGACTTGGTGAAGAGAATTGTCCTTCAATATTATGCACGTATCAAAATCACCGTGATTTAGAAAAAAAAAATTTTCAAATGTTTCCTTTAGAGGCGATAGTATAATTTTGTGCAGCCGCCTCGCACGATTCTCTAAGCTCGCACTAATAAATCTTTGAATTTGTTAAAGTAAAGTCAAAGAATTTAAATAACTAATTCTAAAAGAATTTGAGCGATTTAATTAAGTAACTTATTTTTATAATTTTGACAAGTTTCAATTATTATTATAAGTAGGTATTTTCATTGCAACAACACATTAATTCAATCACACCAACTTATGAACTTATGAAAACTCGTCACCGCGTCATCCCAGCTTCAAATCGTGCCAATGAATAAACCAACAGATGCCAACTATGATACACATAAGCTATCACATTTAGTAATTTCAAGGCTGAAGTGAATTGACTCGTTTCAGCCGCACAATTCAGTTTAAATAATAAAAAAAGCTATACATTGATTGACTAAATACCTTAACTATATGCGCGACTGCAGGCACGCCCGAGCGGGGTCGAAAAACGAACACCATTTTTTATGAAGTTGGCACGACGGTAAACAATGAAATATAAAAAAAATAGGAAATCCCAGTCAAAGTAGAGGTTTGTTTGAAAGAAACATTTAGATGACCGATAATGGCTATTTATTGTAGGTACTTATTATTGCGTAATTAAAAATGAGAAGTTCTCGTCCCCGCACGCGGCACCTGCGCAAGCGCACGAAATCATAAACTAATGTCATCGAAATTTGTCAGTACCTAAACGAGAAAACAGACTACCACGGCATTAAACTATTATTGAGCATAATAATAACATAAGGCAGTTGAAAACAATACAATTCACGATAAACAAATGCCATTTTGAGTATGAGACTGTACAAATTATAAAACAGTATAATGGAGATACGTTAAAACCAGAAAAAATACATTAACGAAAAAAAAAGCATGGCGTGGCGATTTCTGTTGCACTACATGTTCGGTCTATAGAGACGGAAGACAGTATAAGGGGAAGGAGAAAAAGAGATAGAAGAAATGGTCCCGAACTGGGACTTATCATTGGCGAGATAAAAACCGATGGCCAAATATAAGCATCGCATCATGGAAACAATGGAAGATCGGACTGCTTTTAAGACACCAAAGTATGGTCTCCAGTAGGTACAGATAGATGAAGAAAACATTTCCAGTCAGAGCACTGGCAGGAGGTAGCACAAGACAGAACGAGGTGGCAGCTCTTATCAAGACTCATTTTGGGTCATAGCGCAATCCCATGTATTCCTTTGTGATAAGATTCATTTCTTTACTACTATAAAACCTTTAACTCGTTGTCCGTCACAGATCGACCAACATTCTGTAGAATGGATAAAAATGGAAGTTCATCATGAAACAAGTCTATACCGGCAGTGTTCGTTCGATACGCCCGCCTAACGGCGATAAATTCTAGCGTAGCGTTTGTATTCTCTTTGATAATTTCAACAAACATATTGGTCTATTTGCAAGAAGGGTACGGTCAGCGATTTTCTACAAGTATGCTTGCTTAGGGCGACATACACCTACATGTACCTACGTATTGCATCTAGAATAGACCCAATTTAAACGCGGCTTCACATCTTGCTCGTCGTACATTTAGTGTTAAGTACTTAACCTGGTGACATAGACAGAGCTTAACTTAACAACATTTAGATTTAAGACATTTTGGTGCAAATCGCCCTAATAAAAAGGACTCATTGTCGTGGGAACGTGAAACGTTTTTCCCATTACACAAATGAAATAAAATAATTTATAATTATTATATAACAAGGATATGTAGTGTGAATGAAAGATAAGACTTGCTTCAGTTGTTTAGTACATTTAGCCCTAAATTGCAATACCATCGGAATCTGGTTCAACGTATCTCCTCACACAAAGACCCAGATTGGCATTGAGCCACAATCGAAACATACATTTCATCGATAAATCATTAAAAAAAATGTATTATGTAATCGCATACATATAGAAAATAATAACATCTAAGTATATAAACTAAAAAATGCTCTCATATTGAATATACATAATATAGGCCTTTGTAAAAAAAGTTACAAATATGTAAAGGAAGACGAAACTATAAAATTATTTATGTCAAACATATTGCACTTGTTGTATTGTTGATAGTTCTCTATGGAAGTTCATTACTTTTAATATAAATTGACACGCCCAAAAAATATGCCAAATCTTTTCAACGTATAGAATCTGACTACTGTCCATCACTGTAACACAGTACATTTGAAAGGAAACATAAACGACTCGCTTATCGCCTTAGCAACATCGCGATTCAAATTCACGCATAAGTTCATACGCCGCATCGATAAGGATGTATTTGTAAGACTTGGTACAAGGTAACATGTATCGTATGCAATAATTGTTAGAATCTTTATTTGCGTCATAGATTTTGAGTTGAGACGTTGTTGAAGCGTGATAGTTACTCAACGTTCACAGTATATCATACTTTTCTAAGGTCCAACCAACTGGGATTTTGTACAGGTAAATCCCGTTATAGTAGACACATCGAGAACAACTGACCATACTGTCTCTTTCATTACAACTGTACAAGGGATGAATTGAATAAGTCAAATAATCAGTAAAAAAGGGTAAGTAAATAATTATTTGTTTCAAAAAGAAAAGAATTGAGACTTGGTTATTTTTTGACGCGCATCGTAAAGTCTATTAACGACCCATTTTAGCACTACCGTGCTTTATGTCGAAAGCATTAAATGCCAAGATATATTTGACAACAATTCGACCGTCTAACATAAAAGAAAGGAACGATTCAAGAATTATTTAAGTAGTCACAAAAATAAAAAATAATGCTCACAAAAAGTGTACTTAACACATTCAATGTATAAATGTAACTTCCCATATAATATGTATGGCCAAGAGTAAAGTATCGTATGTATTTTTAACTACTGGTACAAATACATTAAGCGCTTTAAATCATACAAGATAAATCAATACATCACAACAATGACTACGCTATTATCCACCAAAAAAAAAACGCGTAGCTTTAGCTCTTACTCTATTTTAGAAGGCCTTGTATTCTAACTACCCTTATATGCATTAGAAATTCCATTTAAGGTCACCATTTCGTTACAATTACATCTTCACTATATCACTTGAGAGAAATTAACTAATTACACGAATAGTAAACTTAAGATTAAAATTATAATTAAAAAGTTACTGTAGAAAATTGTTACTTTAGTCACACACATAAGTTCGCTTACACTACAGCTTCGAGAGGGAATTTTTACGCTTAAAATTAAATAGAAAATGTTCGCTCGCTCGCTCACAAGCTCGGATGGGTGACCGGCGCAAGCTCGGCGTCGCATCAAGAAATTCAGTCAAAATCTTGTACGTCAGCTCAAGACTCTACGAATTTCGCGACAGAAGCGCGAGCGAAAATGTAAAAATTCAACTCTCGACAGCTCGAAGTCGTTCGGTAAAAGAGTTTTTTTTTTTCTTAAACAGTGGTCGAGGTCTAATACTACCAGACTTATTAGGCACTAACACCGACACTCGGAACGTCCTCACGTTTCGTACGTATATAATACATAGAAAATAGTAAAACACGTTAGATTACTCGCACAATTCCACTAGATGTCCGTATAACTTATTCATAGTCTTTATTTTATTATTGAGATCAATTTTGCCTCTATGCACTAAATTGGTTCGCCACCTCGCTGACACTTCGTCGTAACAACCGCTCTCCCGCCGCTGCCTTTTAGGACACAACTATGTAGGAACTGATTGACGTATTGACTCTTTCAAAATCACACGTTAGAGTATATGGTCGAGAGTATATGTTGCATCATTTCAAAAGAGTCATCCACGTGAACGTATTCGAAAGTCTAACTACCCAATTCATAGTCAAACAGTCGAATAGTAACTAGGTACATCAATGCTTCAAATTGCTATTGATGTATAGTTACAATCGCACCGGTACAGATTGGTGTTGGGGGATCGTTCAGCTTGACTATGAATTGGGCAACTGTTTAATTACTGGAAACCTTTCCAGTTTAATTAAACACTTATCCGAGTATAACTGATGAGTGAACAAATCGACTTCAATACAACTAGGTGAGTTCGAGAAATCACTCAACTGTTAATTTAAAAGGCAGCGACAAAAGACAATCTCCATACATCGACACGTCTCGCACTGTCACTTTCGATAAATAAGCAATGATAAAATGCCTGAATTCGTAACTGGCAATAAACTGCACAAACGTTCTGGTACCAGTGCATTGACTGGTCAAAAACGACATTTTCTAAACCAATTAGCAAATTCATACACTATACCAGTTTTATTATCAGAAGTGACAATAGGTAGACGTGTTCACAAGAGATTTTGTCGCCACAAAACACTGTCAACTGAGACACCGGTGCAGACAGTGGTTTCTTAATTACTTGTTAAGAGGACTATCACGTTTATAAAAAATGCTGTAACTATTTCGATACGCCACACTCCTGCCCGTCTTACTGCATACTTCCACAAGTGGGGGCAACTTGCAAACTTTCACGGAGTGTGCTAAGCTAATGTAACTTTTAATGTAAATTTTTCATGTATACTTGTACAAATATGCATGTAAGGCTCACATTACAGAGACAGTAAGAATACGAACAGTTACAGCACTTTTCCTAGCACGAGTCCTACTTTTTTTTCAATATCCATCCCATAATCGGAATTCTTAGTCGAGGAACAATTCTCCAAGAAAAATCTTTCGTTGCCATAATAACCCACACTAACTACGCATCATCACAGTAACATCGGTTGAAGAATACCTTTCACAATGCATAGTTAGCACGGGTATATATTTGAGGGCTATTCGTATTCGTTTCTCCACTAAGAACTCCGACATCCACCGTCTGCACCGCGAGTCAAGTTAACGGGAGAGTTGTGACCGGGCGGCGGATAGATGGCGCTGTTCTCAAACGAGGTGGTCGCGGTCGTCGAGCGAGGCGTCCGAGTCGCGGCCGGGGCGCAGCTCGCGCTCCAGGTCCAGCGAGCGGCGCTCCAGCTCCGGCCGCGCGCCGCCGCGCCGCGCCGGCGCCTCCAGCGACGACACCTGGACACCATACACGACATAAATACTACGTAATAGATACACTTGCATTACTGGTGTTGTACTTCATGGGTGGACCGGACATGAGAAGACTACGAAAGTAGTAGTCTTAATCTATTGCCGGCCGATAGATGGCGTAAACCACATAGTTATTTCCATTATTTGCCACTACGTGGTGTCAAATTCAACTTGCTGTATCCTCGAGCTGCTTTTCTCCGACCTTTGATGACTTGAAGATGGATTGAAGGAGACATCAGGAGGAGACTTCGTACAAAATTTGAACTCCCGGCCGCTAGATGCAGTAAAACACAAATTTCGGACTACTAGACCTTGGAGGTAGAATAGTAAAGCCTCAAATAGAAAATCTGGTCCAAAATATCGGGGTGTTACAGCAGCGGTCCTCGAGAACCAGTCCCATTCAAGGCCGAGCATGTTTACCACCTTAGACCACATCGTCACTCATCATTGTCGACCAGGTGAGATTGTAGTCAAACGCTAGCCTATAAAGTTTTAAAAAATGTAGTTCAATTCATATTGTCGTATTTTTCTAACGCCCACCTTCCACACTGTTGTTTCTTCAAGCCTTCGTCCTCTGACATGTATGTATATATATATGTACTAGCAGACACGGCCACGCGTTGCTGTGGCTAAGGTTTTTGTTATTGCGACTATAAATTGAGATGTAAGCTACCCTATCTTTCAAGTTAGATCAAACTGCACGCGCTGTGCAAATTTGATTAAAATCGGTCAAGTAGTTTAGGAGTCCATTGAGGACAAACATTTTGACACGAGATTTATATATATTAAGATGTATGTAAGTACCTTAGCGAGGCGGCGGAGCGGCGGCTAGGAGGGCGCGGGGAGGTGCGGCAGCTTGGCGGGCGCGGGGGGCCAGTACCGGCTCGACCCGCTCTCCTCCGACATGGCTGCTTGGAGTTGTTTCGCTTCTGCAAAATAAACAGAAAACGGAATTTATAACATTTACAATGAAATAACTGACAGACGTCATGTGATCGAAAATTACAACAAAAAAATAATAAGTAGGTAAGTACGCATAATTATCTATCGTGAGGCCTTGACTCTAAATCCATACAAAAGTCCCACTGCAAAAAAAATATTTAAATGTTTGACGAATTTCCCAATTATCAGAGAAACTTTTCCAATCGTAGGGTAGTCGTAGATTCTATAGACTAAATCAGTTGTTGTCCAGGGTTGGTGCTTTTGCACTGCATTCACAACAGCTTGACACCTTGTCCTGTAGGTGTTTAAAAGCTACACATTATAGTAAGTATATCACTCACTGGCGACTTGCGACGCGTTGAAAGTGACCGGCGTGCGCGCAAGCGGCGTGCGCAGCGAGCCGCCCCGCCCCCCGCTCCCCGCGCCGCCCGCCCCGCTCCCGCTGCACACGCTAGTTTGCTGGAACACACATACATCGTGAATATCAGCCTATAAGGTATCTAATGTCCTCCTCCAAAGTCCAGTTTGTTTCATCGAAATCGGTTCAGCGGTTTAGACGTGAGAACGCAACGAAAAGAGACAGACACTTTCATATTGATGATGTTAAAGTATAGATTGGGCGTTTCCCACCGCGGTGCGAATCGGTATCAACGAAGAAGTCGAGACGTTCATGATGCTGTATGTAGGTAGATCAGTCTACACGTAGACTGATAACGATAATGTAATAAACGATAAGATCGCCTTTCCGCCCGCGCCTCCTGGATCTGGTTCTACTCTTACACTGACATAATGTACTAAAAAAAACGCTGAAAAAGATAAGAAATCACGTGCATCAACGAATGAAGATCCGTAAACGATAATAAATACAACTTGCAAAAATGTAACATCAAATCTGACTATTATAAAAAGTAGTCTAAATTAAAAAGCTAAGTAAAATTAAATTACTGAGAAGTACAAATATTTTCATGCATGCATTTACTACCTAGTTTACTTACACTCAAACAAATAAATAATTATCTCAACTAAAAACTCAGAAAAGCGAAAACAAAATATTCAGATTACCAAAATATATATACGCAACAAAAACAATATTATGCCTTTAGTGGTGGTTAAGATAGATTTACATTTATTCGTTTTAGATTAGAATTGTGTCTTACTCCAAAGTAATAAGATGTATTATGATTAACATAGGTTATTATTTAAAAGTCATATTATTTAATATTATATATTATGAATATTAGGACTTATGCTCGGTTTCTGAAACCGTATTTAAAAAATAATAATAAATAAAAATAAAATATCTTTATTTCAGGCATAAAAAACCCATAGTAGCCCATAAACTAATAATATTAAACAAAAGGTAAAGTGATAGTCTTATACTAATATTATCACAGTCATTTGCGATTCGCACTCTGGTGCACGATTGTCCAGGACTTAAATATAGGACTACCCAGGTAGTCACACAAACCCCGCAGTATCCCATTATTTGTGTTTCTCAACCCATACCAGAAGGAAGCTACCCGTGATCGAATGACGGCAAAGAAGTCTGGAACCCGCGCATCAGCGAACATGCCCGACGCACTGCAACAACGTGCTTTCCCCATAAGGGTACGAAAAGCATCATTGTATTGCACCCTTATGGTATGGTATGACTTTCGAGTATATTTAGTCCATAACTGACACGTGTATAGACAAAGGCAGTAGGCTTTAAACAACGTTGTTTTTACTTCTATACTACATTTAGAAAACCGGCGAGCGAGCATGTTGCATCTAATGGACAGGTTCCTCCTCTCTCGTTCCATGTCTTTGTCGTCTCTGAGATCCTCTGACATAATGTGGCCTAGGTACCTAAACTGCGTGACTACCTTCACCGGTGAACCCCTCAAGTACACATTCGGTATCCTCCCCGGCCCCTTTCCAGCTCGAAAAACCATCATTTCAGTCTTAGCTACGTTGTACAAAAGACCATGATCAGCAGCGTATCTCTCACAGATGGTTAACAGTTTTCTTAGCTTTAACTTTGACCAACCGATAAGTATGTTGCTGTGTTTGTCATTTGTTTAGTGCCTGATAGAGACAACGATAGACTTATCTGTTGGTCAAGTTCATAAGGGTACTTGCATCTGAGTGCAAAAATTACAATATAAGAAAATTACTGATAGATTTTCGATGTCTTTAGTTAATAGGGGCAATAGCGCAAACATAACCCTTACTTGAACTTCTATACTTTAGCAATACAAACACATCGGTTGTATTATAATTAATGGGTATTGTTTAAATTTTCCTAAAATATGTTTTAATTAAAACGGTCGTTTTGTGATCAGCGAGTCTATTCCTCGAAATGGATTTAGAATCACTAACTTAAAACAAAAAATTTACAATGCCCATTGTAATCGGAATAAAAACCATTGTCAATTATGTTTGTTAACAATTCAATTATGTTGGTTAAACGACGTTTATTCAAATCAGTGTTCCAAAAGTTAGTCACCCAACCACCACCCAACCAAAAACATAAGAAGCAACTAAAAACAAACCTATTTGTCAGTGCATTTGGGTTGCACGCGCTTCGCGAGCGCGATACTAACGTGGTTGGGCGCCGCGGACTCGTCGTCGTGCGGCGGGCGCGGCAGGCGCCGGCGCAGCCACGCGTGCCGCAGCGCCTGCGCCGGCGTCAGCCGCTTCTCCGGGTCCCACTCTAGGCATCTGGAACGTCGTGGAACGTGCTCACACACTTGCCGTCTCACCACAAAACTTTGGATCAGAGTTAAACGTGTCTAAAGTAGTCGTGTAAGTGTCTAAAATTTCGTTCTACAAAATCGACGTCAATCACGCGCGTTTTCTTACTCAATTTTGGCATTCGTAATTATTTTACTTGTGAAATTAGTTATGGAATTACAAAAAGCGAGCTTTAGACGTCGATATGGGGAGCAAATATTTAGACACATCTGTTCAACTCTTGTTTAAACCGCTTGTGGTAAGACCGTTGTAGAACATAATATTCAGGTTTTAGTGGTATCGTGCCCCCAGAAGCACGGAGCAATGGAACACTGCACATTACTACATTAGGACGTAAAGTCATTGGCTGAGAATTTAATCTGGACAGACAGTACATAGAGCAAGTCGCAAGTCACTGGATTAATGACTAGCCTACGAATTGATGTAACTCACACCACAATGATGTTATGCTGTTGATTCTGTGAATAGCTCTTTGGTGATGAGCGACGTACATAGAAGTCAAACTTGCTTCGATTAAAATAGAGGTCTTAACTAGAGAAATTAAGGACTTCAATTAACTTTTACCTGGCACATTGATAAAATCTAAATGACCTTCGGTGGAGGAGAATGTGTCCACAATGCTGGCTACATTGCCAGTATTGCCACACTGTTGAAATGCAGATTTTACGGCCAAAATATGAGTCACCGTTAATTTCCTAGTTTCATGTGCAGCAGTAACGGCACGTTCATTTTAGATCAATCGTGAAACAATACAAAACTAATAGTAGAACAAAACAAGCGCTTCCACAGACGTTACATGAATATCCGCACGGGAAACCAAACTTTTCCACGATAACGTTCTGTTAGCACTAATAAATAACGGCCGCCACCCGGCCCGCTCTCAATATCCAAACAAACTAGATTTACATTTTAAATTCATTCACAGAAATATATATATTGTGCGGATATCTGGTAAACGAAACAGGTGGTTTTACTACTGAAACGACCGTCGATTTGGATGAACCATCAAAGAAACGCACTCTGTTGGAAGAACTTTGTTTTGTTGAATCTGAGACGTCAGGGAAAATTTAGAATTTGTTGGGAATTTTGAAGGTATTAAGAACAAAATATAGGCTTGGTTTTTCAAGCTTTTAACATATGACAAGGAGATCCATTCTAAACACTTGGATTTCTGGTTCACAAACAGATGTCATATAAAACGCTACTTCTTACGTTAGAAATTATTGCATACCCAAACTGTGCTTACCTCCTAATAAAATCGATAAAGAATTTGTCCTGGCAGCCCTTCAGGGCTGTGACGAAGCTCTTGGATCCAGGCGTTCCTCGGGGTTTGCCTCTTCTCGACATACCTGGAAAAACAACATAGAGAAATTTATTTTTTTCATAAAAGGCTGTTTTTCAACATTATCTCTTTTCCTGTTCTAATAATAATGGGAAGAAGCGCGCAGTCTTCTGTCGGAAGCCAAGTCTCTTTGAGTCACTGAGCCATTCATTATTGTATTTAATTAAAAGGAATTCAAAGCTACACATAAAATCTGTACTACAATCTTCGTGGTTGAATTAATTCGTTATTAAAACTCTCAATGTGAATATTTTCGATTATTGTCATTTAGAAACGGAAAACAACTAAAGCCACGGTGAAATTACCCAAAACAGAGTTAAAGTAAGACTTCTAAGTTCCTATAGTTATTGAGCGTTGTTGTCAAAATTAGTTCTGTATCTGCAACAGATTTTATTTGGTAACGAAAATTCATATCCCAAAGTGCACGACTAAACCACACCAGTTTTTGTTAACAAAAAATACTAGTATGTTTACATTTTGTTATTCGCTTTCAATGGCGTGATCACCAAAGCTAAAATAGCGTCTAGTACTTTGGCATTCCCTGAATCATAAACAACCTAAAATGTATCCAACCCTACATAAAGACTATGGAGCAATAAAAGTCTTACGTAATTTAAGGTGAAACACATGAGGGAAATATTGGCATGTTCAAAATTAACAAAGGCTGTCGTAAAAAGTAATATTAAGATCATGACAGCCAGTATTTATGGCTCATATCTTATTGATAACATTTGACACACCCGATCTGTTTTATATTCAACGTGCTTAAACGAAAATCCTAAAACAGTGACGAATCTATCTCTTCTTCAAACATCTAGTCATAAAATACTGTTGTATCACGTCGAAAATGACTCAACTACTCTCCAGCTGATCTCTATATTACCATCTAGACTTCACCTAACAGCTAACAATAGTAATAATAGACAATTAACAGCTTTTAACAGGAACTTGGTAACGGTTATTAACTTCAAAACATCCCTCGGCCTTCTACGATGATACAGACGGACATGTTCCCGGTGATTCAGTTGCGTGAGAAGCGAGGCGCCACTTCAGAAAATAACTGATGACTTAACAACTGTTGCCAGTCACCTGAACGCTTTTGCGATACTTGCTAAACGAGGCTTAGGCTGGTCAGACATAGGTATGGTCCACGCGTTCGAACTAGTGTATATATTACGTGTATATTTAGCAAAGTTGACTACGAGAGTCACAGTCACCTTTCTCGGAACCAGGACAATGATGAGATTTTTAAACAAAATCTGCAATTTGTCATGATTAGATTTGACAGCTTCTAACTTCTTCCGCCTGATTGTATCACCCTCTTGGTAAAAATAAAACTATAATGATATCATCGAGTTTACACCAACAGCTGTGAACCATTCATTCTAACTGCTGAATTGAAACGTAGTTCAGTGATTTCACCAGACACCACGAGTGATCAATGCCCAAAAATAGCAGACCCGTCACAACATTGACTTTCTTCCATTTTCACCCACTCGCCCTAGCGTGTGTTGATTCAGAAATTCCCAACAAATATTTTCGTTGACAAGTGCGTTTGGAATTTGTGAATTCCAGTTTTTCTTTTCGCCAATAACCGCGTCACTAGGTTCATACGAAATAGGTGACATCATTAGTCATGGACTAATTAGAGCTGATGGTTCACTTGTGCTACAGTTGTCTTATCTTCCTGGTTTTGTGCCAAAAGCGGTGTGTAATGTCTCGTATAATACTGTCTTGTTTGTCTTGCCGATTCGGTGTTAATTTCCGCGCTAGTCTGTTTATGAGGCGTTAATGTAATTTGTAATAGGCGGTGTTTAATTTCTGTATTTCGTAATTGCCTCTTTTTATTTTATTGGTCTGGGATGAGAGTAAATAAATACGAAGCAGGAAACGATGGCTGGTGTTTACGTTTTTAAACGCGGTTGTGATTTTTATAGATAAAACACGTCCCTCACGATTGAAATGAAAGTGTCGGGACGACAAATTCAAGGCTTGAATTCTTGAATCGAACCTTCGAAATCAGAAAGTATTGTTAGGTTTCAATTACTATAATGACGATCTCTAGATAAGAGCTTCCACCATAAAATCTCCCCAAAGAATATTGCCATGAGCCCAATATGCCTGCCAATGCTAAGATATGTCTCACCTCCACTGAGCACCGTGGTGCCATCAGCTAGCGTGGTCGCGGTGCAGTACCGAGGCAATCCTTTACTGCTGATGAAGTTCTTGGACCTCTTGCCCTGCTCTATGAGCTTCTGCGGCGGCATGCCGAGCAGTTCCACGATACACGCCATCTGGTCCGCCTCATCCTCGCCGGGGAGTAGTGGGAAGCCTGGAAAACAAGCAAACAGTCACATGAGCGAATCAGTTCATTCACGCACTGGAACACCTTTTCCAGAATTCAGCGGCTTCAAAGCCATAGTTCATTAGGGAAGACCACCGACGTATTTTCCAGCTATTGGATTGGACGTCAAAGGGAAAAATACCTGTGGCCTGAAGTCGGCCACAGACAGTCACAAGTTGATGTCATAGTGGTTAACACAGCATTGTAAATAGAGGCAATATCAGACTAACAAATGAATTAGAGCGCTACGTAATGCTGAATTAGAAACGTTTTGCAAGCAACCACCCCATTTAAATCAAGTCACTTTCCACCTTCCATAGCATAAAAATCTTTCACACAGTTTATTCTGCTACAAATATAACGCTACATCGCTCATTACCCGCTTAACCACACACTTCAAAGTCCTAAACTTGTACCCAAAAACGACTAAAACCTAGAGGTTGGGTTGAGTCACAGCATTTAAGCTGTCTGCTCGTCACCCGCTCCGCCAGACATAATAGCTGCAAGTTTTTTCCGCGTCTGGAGCTTCAACATTCAACATGCCATGTTGAAGGATTAATCCCACCATAAAGTTCCTAGACGTTTCTTATTGCTATTGCAACTTATTCATGGGAAATGATTTAATGGCTGATGTCTGTTGGAGATGGAGCAGGGTTTTGTACTTTTTGGAGGTTTAAAAAACGTCGTGGTGGAATATCACACTGAATTATTTAATCTGGGAGGTGTAAGTATTTTTTTATGTTTTCATGAGCTTTTTAGTGTTTATTTGGACTGTGAATAATATATTGGTATTTCAACCGCATTGTCGCTATTTTATCAGCCGAATCGCAATACAGTCGTTAAAGCTGTCATGAATTGGCACAGAGTTTGTACTTTCTCACCGATTTGCGTCAGCCGAAGCATTATGGTTCCAAACAAGTAAAATAAAAGCATTAAGCATAACGTTTAGTCAGAATAACTTATAGGTTACGATCCTTTGGTACTTAGTCGTGAAATGTGACACAATGACACAACACAGCCTTTATAGCTATGCATCTTCTTTTACTCTCTCTTACAACTCAATTTTGTACTATAATGCGGCTTTCTTTCTATGGGTACACACACACGTATCCTAAAAAAACCAACTGCCTTACTACAATAAAGTGCAATTCTGCTTACCAGTGAGCAGTTCCGCCAGTATGCACCCCAGCGACCACATGTCGATGGGCATGCCGTACCGCGCGCCCATCATCACCTCGGGGGCTCGGTAGAACCTGGACTGGATGTACGTGTACACCCGCTGGTGCTCGTAGCACGAGCTGCCGAAGTCTATCACCTGGAAAAGAGAGGGCAGGTTAAATGGGCGGTTCGAAACGACGATACAACGACAACCAGAGTTCTAGATGTATTGATGAGAATCCATTTGTACGAGCCGCAAACTGTTGCGATGGTATCGACACAGTTGGCCGCCGAGAACTGGTGCGATGGCTTTGGTGGAGAACTATCCTTATAGATATGGAAATGAATACCATGAACGAAATTGCGGTTTATAACTAGTGTTACTATAAGCAAACTTCCTTGTTTTCATTATACATCAAGCAACTTTAGAAATATCCTCAATAACATTTACAAAATGCATCATATTGACGAACTGCTAAAAGATTGACATATTTGCCTGTTTTACTGTGATTCCCATGTATTAATATGATTGATATTATTTATATTATAAAAATCTAATTCAACTTCCTACGTTTTAGACCGGATTATTGAAAGCAGGTCATATTTGGTTTGGAATGTTTACTTTTAAAGCTCTTACGTTGGGAGGAAGAAATATTAATATAATTATTATGATATCACTGGCCTGGTTTCGGGCAGGGTTTACTCTATTTTGTTTATTTGGTAAGATTGGTCTGTAAGAATGAGTATTTACTTTGTTTCATACGATGAAAATCATGCTATTTGAACGCTTTTTCAGCGATATTTTTGCAGTATATTTGAGCCCTGGCAACATCACCACAAAGATCTGTTACAGACTAACTTCTCCCTTTTGAAATCAGTTAAAAATAACACATTATAACGCCTTGTTTTAAATGTTATAAACAACAAAAAGGCATACAAATAATATTTGTATCGCTAATATAATCGAATCGGTAATCTCGGTATGCTGTAATTTGGACGACACAAACAAAAAATGGTACTTTAACTAAATAACAGCCCTATAAAAATGTATAATAAATAACAAATCAGTATCACAATAACCATGCACCAACAAAGGCACAATAATCTTCACTCACGCACTTGCGCTTGCGCAGGTAGAATCGAGGAGCGCGTGCGTCAATCATTGCCGTCTGAATAACCCATTGTCTATACTACGTACTCGATCTCATTGAGTATGCACGAATAGTACTTTTTGCGAAATAATACAAACGAGCATAATAATATGCTTATCCTTCGAGTAATCATGAGCAGTTCTGGTAATATCAGATAACCATACTGTTCTACGTACCTAGATCTTGAGTGTAGCATGCGAACTAAATTGATAGTTAGAAGATGCACAGTGACCTTTGTTGCCACCTGTAAAAAAGTCCTCATCTCAAAATCCCAAATCACTCCTCGACCTGTCTCTCCCCTTTCCTCATATATGTCAATGAACCAAGCTATAATTCCGCTAAGCGGTGCGTTGCGGCGACATATTCTTGTGAACCCAGCCGATGACAGTAGTAGGCCGGTGGTCGCCTTCCCCGAAGCGCCAGCGTCATTGGCAACCACCCAATGACCTAATCATCGGTGTATTCGCTCATGCTTTTGATGTACGCAACATTAAACCAGGTAGAGTGTTGTAGCCGATAAAACCGATAAAGGCGATGAAACCGATGAAGCTGATGAAGATGAAGTGAGACAGGGCTGGGCACGACTGCTAGGTGAGCGGAATCCCTATACAGCGAGACGACGACGTCGCGGCAGACCTGGGAGGAGACGTCAGGATGCCCTTACTTCCATAAACAAAGACTACTGAGAGGGTCAGGGGTCGCGGTATCTGGACATCAAGTTGGGAGACCTAATATATTGTGGCAATATTAGTTTCAGTGCTGAGTCGTATCAAAATACGTAAAAACTTGCTAGCTAAAACGGAAATATTATATTCCGTTTAGAGAAGACAGTTTAAAAATATGACGTAACTTGCTGTAATGCAGATAGTGAGAAGAATTCGTTTGATATGCTGCATAAATGCCTATGGATTATTTCACCATTTGTATTGATGAACGCTTTCCGTTCAGTAAAGAACTCTGCATTGTATCAATATGTTGAACGTTAATGTATTTCAAATTCTTCGAAATCGATCCGAGCTTGCGAGTATCTTCTGATCCAACAATATTCTTTTTGGACGTCAGACACTTCAATAGGCATCACGTGCAGCACTTTAAAATTGTTGTTATGGTAGGACTAAAAAAGAAAATATATTTTTAATTACTTTTTTACCACTATTTAGACAAAATATGGAATGATGGATGAAATTGTTCAAATCACAAATGTTTATAAAAGCGCTTTTCTAATATTTACTAACGACTGTGCCAGACTATTTTTTTTATTTCTGGCATGTTTCCGCAAGACACTAATTAACCTGTAAATACTGATTGAAAGACAGCTCCACTCTTCTAGGAAGTGATCACAGAAGCCAGTTGAATCACAAAAATATAAAAGTTGAAACTAAGGTATACAAAAACAAAAGAAATCAAGTGGATCCGGCAATAGCTATCTCTGCAGAAATTTATTCATTGAAATTGAAATACGACACTTCAGCTTCGCTGTTACGCGAGCGGGAATATTTCTAGCTGCATTTTTGTTCTGTTCAACAGAATTCTATTAGATTAGGTGGTTTGAAAAATGTTAGTCTTGACATTTTCATTATGCTACAGAAAATGTCAAGAGTAAATAGATGGCGGTGGTCTAGAATATTTAAATTTGAATACCATCAGCCACTCAGTATTGACTAGAAAACGCGAAGAAGTCGGTACGTGACATTCACCTTTTACTGACATTGGCCCATTGTAGTTAGTTAATCATAATCCAAGTCGACTCTCTGAGGGAAGACCCTGAACGCACAATTGCTCAGACGCTTAATGGAGGAACTTAAAAGGCGCAAGCTTTATGCTGGGATGATATATTACGTACGTTAAAGTTTCTCCGTGTAATAGCGTTTCGAATAGGTAGACCGCACGCTACAGAATCTTCGTGATGGTTGTGACAGCCCATCATGGTTCGAAGCATGGAAACCGATAAACAGAGCCGGATTTAGGGGAGGGCAACCGGGGCGAATGCCCCGAGGCCTCCACAAACGGGGGGGCCCCCACATTGGAAACTTCGGAAAAAAACTTTCAAATTCCGACTAGTAAACACTAGTAAACATCTTTGCCATTGATAATTTTTTTCGCTATTTTACATTTACCTACAGTACCTACTTTGTACATACATGATTATAATATTAATCTTAAATATTAACAGAAAATTATTTGTTGAAAAACTCGACTGAAAAAAGTTTACCTACTTTTATTTGGAAATAATTGGAGTCAGGGGGCCTCCACTCCTTTATTGCTCTATATCCGGCCCTGCCGATAAAGCACCCAAAAATAACCTAGCAACTAGTTCGTTGAGCGAATGGTCTCAGAAATTGAATTGGTGTCTATGACGCAGCCAAAGAGGTTAAAGTTTCACAGAGGTAGGGTAAGTCGAAGTCCTAGCGGCTTTGTATCATCAATAACTTGAGTAAGTTTTGCAGTCTAAAATAGTATAACTGTCACGGACAGATCTGTTAACATTCCCATTCAGACAGTCCACAAAACATTGTCTATTGGACCAATGAGACAGACAATGATGCCATATTCAGTGAAGTAATGATAGACTTCGATTGAACTCTATATCTAATAGAACCGTTTTCAAATTAGCACCATGTTCATGGACCAATTTAGTAAGCCCAATAAAAGTACAGGGTTTGATTGGGTCAACAAATCGGGTGGAATGTCACAACATGGCGATTTACGGCAAAACTGCTGCATGACGCCATGGAGACCCGTGTTTCGCGGAAATGTTGAATGCAACGTGGAAGTGTTGATAAACATGGATTAGATTTGGCGCACATCAGTAGGTATATGTTGCGGGTAGTGGCGGGTGAGAACATAATAGGTGCTTTACTGCCAATTTCTCGTAATAATATGGTAATTTACATAACAGTAGTAATAATAAATAACTGAGAAAGTTTAGAGTTTCTACTCGGCCACGGCGTCAATATTATCACTGCCGTTGCTCTAAGGTGATTTAGCCTGACTTTGACTACCTAAGTCCTCGTATTGCACTGCAAACAGTTCAATAAAACATATTTAGCTGAGGCTGCAAGAAAAAAGAAAATTCCCTACATTTTCCTTCAAAGCATTTCACGAAACGTAACCCGTGTTTTTTTTTTTTTTTGTTTTTTTTGTTTTTTTTAGGATTGCTCCTGTATCGTGGGTACCGCTTACAGACATATAATTTCACATGCACATCACACCCAGACCAGTAACAAATATTTGTGGATCGCACAAATATTTGTCCCAGGCGGGAATCGAACCCGCAACCCCTAGCGCAGCAGTCCGATTGCTCAGCCACTACGCCAAACGAGCCGACTGTTACGCGGCGAAAGCAATTTTGGAACCGATTCCAGTCGGAGAACTTGGCAAAAAGCATTTAAAATTCATACGCAATGTAGATGTTAAAATTATTTAGACAGCGATAAAAATGTAAAGAATTTAGAAATTCCAACAATAAAGATTGCCTATAAAATCCCGTTTTCCTCATAATTTTAGAATGCTATTACAAAATGTAAGAGTTGCTTCCAGAAGTTGTCAGGAATTCGAATGTAATGTTAGCATCAATCACGATTCACTACAACTTACTCAGGTCGAGATTTATGATTTTGGGAAATCTCATTGTTATTTTATGCACAAACCTATCCACCGAATGCGATAGATGTAACGGAAATCTAAATATCTACACTAATATTATAAAGAGGAAAACTTTGTTTGTTTGGTTGTAATGCATAGGCTCTGAAACTACTGAACTGATTTGAAAAATTCTTTCACTGTTGGGAAGCTATGCTATCCCCGGTACACATAGGCTACCTTTTATCCCGTAAAAATTAATGGTTCCCGCGGGATAGTAGTTAACGCGGGTGAAACCGCGAGATGCTTCTAGTACTTAGCTGATATTTTGATGAAAAATGAGCGTTAACTTTACTGTTATCGCATGAAAAATAGGCTTAGCATTTTAGTCAGTTACAATATACTCGTAAGTACGTTTATTTGTTAGGTTCTTAAAATTTCAGAGCGTCTATATTATTAGTTTTTGTTCAGTTTTTTAGATTTAATAGATTTATTATGCGAAGCGAAAACAGCATAATATTAGATACTCAATATTATTATATTTCTTAATTTTAGACATGCTTATTATCTTATGAGTTTATTGGTTACTATCTCATTAGATGTCGGTACATAATTCATAATTCATGGGCCCCATAGCATTCACGAATATTAACCGACATAACCACCAGATTCGCCAACTATTCGAGAAGGACCGTCATGGAACGTGAGTTTTTGAAATCTTAAACTACTTATGCGCAATAGAAAAATGTAGAGGCGCAATATAACTACTGAAAATATGGTGCCGACAGACACCTATAACATTACCCAAGACTATATAGTATAATATTCAAACAAGAACCAACTACCAATCGTCTTCACATCATTTTCACAGTGTGGGGTCTACACGAGATTCTGCGAAGTAGGTGAGACCGCGTCGTGAGACGCATGAGACGCTAAATGGTTTTCGGAAGCATCATATTTTTAGCGCCTCGATGGATGAACACCAGAGTAATAATAGTACCGGGGCCCTACTCTTGCGAAACACGCTTCGTGTTTCTTTCGAAGGACTGATTGGTACTCTGAAGGTGGACTTCCGCTTCTCAAGTAGTACAGCTTTTCAACGACAAAATATATATTTTTTTTGTATTAAAGGCAAGTCTAACGTTAAGGTTCAAAGGTTTATATCCCGGCTACGGTTCTAGCAGCGAACCGGGCGAAGCCACAGCTGCAGCTTGTTTGCATTATATCCTTGATATCTTCACCGACCTACTTGTGTAGCATCGCGTGATGAACACAACCTTAATTACATCTCCCATACAAATTAATCAGTCATTAGGCGACATTATCCCAGAGCGTGTGACCTTCTTACTCGTGGAAAACAATACGCCGTGTGCGAGGGTACTTATTTTCAACCTGCTATTAGAGAAGGATACCCTTGTAAAGAGGATGTATGTTTGTTTGTTGCCAGTAACAGCGTAAGCAGTTGCATCGCTTTTAATCGGGAAAAGGAGGTTGTCGTAAGACTCCATTGATAGAGATTTGTTGACGACAACGGTCCCGGGACTTATCGATTGATATACCAGGGTGAGGCCTCAGGCCCAGAAGTGTTATGTAATCGATAAAATAATCATTACACTCCTTTACCAAAAATGTATCTGCCTTGAGTATTTTCAGTAGGTAAAAATAATTGAACGAAGAGTGCAAGCACTTAATATTTCTTGAGAATTCTAAGTAAGCTAAAAATCCTTTAAGGAAATCGAGCTGCTGCCAACGTGAAACTCTGCGAAACACCTAATTGACACTTTCCTACAGAGAGAAAAGAAGTCTTAATTTATACCACTTAGCGGAAAAATTATGTTCACACTGAGCGACCCCAAAAGCCCCGGTTCATCGGAATCGCTCTCACGTGAATGCCCCTAACAAATCACCATATCAGTTGGCCAGTGCTGCCCACCCTCGGGCACGTGTCCAAGATTCAGCCGCTTTCCCTCAATGTCTAGTTTCTGTTCCCGCCATTTCTCCACGGGCGTGACGATAGCGCGGGAATTTCGCGGAATTATACATTACTTAATTATCTGTGGTAGCATTTCCCGCGAAAATGAGCTGATTTGTTTTTTTTTTTTTTATTTTAGCTTTGACTGTTCGTTATGCGGGTTAGACAATATTTACAAAAATCAGTGGTGACATTTCGCACAAGCGTAACATTTTTATTTTTCAACGTAATCGCTATTGGGGCGTGTAGTACGTTGTAGGACATAGCCCACATCTGTCTTATCTGACATAATACAACGTTCAGAGGATTCTAGACTTTAGATACAAGATGGTGCTTGAAAAATTATAGTAATTCGACTGTTTTGTTTGTATCCACTTTGCGCAATAATGTCTTGAAGGTTAGGCTCGGTTTGTGGATTGTTTTTCTGCGGTTCTACAATATCTTGACCCGGTTTCTTTTAAATGAAAATGTTGCAATAGATTAATTAGACTCGCGGCCATTTCGTCGTTCTTGGAATTTTAACCTAAAACTGGGGCTGGATGCTTTTTACTAATATCGGGTGTCAAATCGACTGACGTCCCGTTTTACTATATTTCTGGGTGAACATTAAATGCCAAAATGTATACCAATCCAACGTAATTGTCGCGGTTTATTTCCTGTGACTATAATATTTGCATACCAATACAATTAGTTCATCTTCAACCACATTGTGATCTAACGCTATCCTAAACTTCAATTAGATATTTTAACCCGTTGAACGCCTCAATGCTTGGAGTCTGTCACTAAACGCCGAAATATTTCATAAAAAGTTACCTACCGCAAGTTCATATCGATTTCTGTAATCACTGGCACAAATTCACAAATTAATTACACCACTACTCGCTCATAATTAACACTACTATGTATACCTACTTACCTACCTACTATTCTTCAATCTGTGCCACAACCGCGTAAACGCTTGTTTACAATCGCCGCGAGATAAGGGACACGTGCGCAGGCGGCTGTGAACTAATTTGTTAGGTTACGTAAACTCACAATTCAACTGAACTAATCTGTGGGATTACATATACAAACTACGCCACGCGCCACACGCAGTTTATTCGTTTTCCCGTGGGAACTGTGCGTTTTCCGATACGAAAATACTGTACATACTTAACTACGTGCTAGATAACGATTATCTATCAACGAAATTCGATTCAAATCCGTTTGCGGTAGTAAGAGGTACAATAACCATACATAATTGGGACAGGACAATGAGTACACGTCGAAAACGACAGTTATATCGAAAAAAATTGGTTAAGTAAAAGTGAGGGAGCTAATCACAGAACACCTATAGTGATATGCACCCAATATACACAAGATACATACGAACATAAAACAGACAAAACGCAAAAACAATTCTACCAAACAACCCCCGGACACATCATTGACATAACGGCCGTCAATAATAAGAATTAGAAGTGTGAAATTGATGTTATCTATGTAGCTAGAGCAAATCTATGACCTTACACAATATTTAGTAGAGATAAGCTGTGAGCTAATCTCTGACATTACGTGTCTGGGATCGAATCCGCGACGCGTCGCATGTGTCACCGACGCGTCGCCAGACGTCGCCGTTAGTAGTGATTCATCCCGCGCAAGATTCGCGCTTTGTTTTCGTTTATAAACCCAATTTTCATACTGTGAAATCATTTAGGTACTAAAAGAAAATCGGTGCACAAAATCGCATTATGTAGTTACTATACGAGATAATTATGATTCCAGGAATTTAACAACTAGTATTTTCATTATGAGAGATAGTTACTAAGATTGTTATCATACTTGTCGCAGTTCCTGTGGTGACTTACTAGTCCAACAAAGCAAACAGAATAGACGTTACTAATGACAATTCTTCTTATATTTACCGAAAGAAATCCAAATAAAGTTTCCAACGATCGAAATTGATTGATGATCCCAAAAGGTGTAAGCGCGTCCTCGAAACAAGGGCATGTAAACAAATCGATGACGTTTTTATTCGGGTCTGTATTTTTACCTACCATCAAGGCACATAATCCTCACAGTGCTCTCGATGGCACAGGATAGCAAAAACCCATTCATAAACAACACTAAAGCATCAGATGCTACTATGTGTCCGTGAAACAAACGAAAGCAAAATTCTTGCTTTGCATAGTGTTGCTACGCCCATTAGATAAGTAAGGTTTGTTAATACTGGGGTAAGATACATTTAATCTGAAAGCTGACTATGACCAAACCGCGTCGTACCAATTTCTATGTAAGTCTGATAGACCCAACTAACACAGCAACAGCAGTATTTAATCAATCCATAATCAGACAATAATAAAGTTTATTTAAATTTAACTTTGACTGGAATTTCATTTCGAGTTCACTTATAGCTATATTCCACTGTCATGGTCATCACTTCACACATTTTATGTGCGCACAATATAGGTGTATTCGTCTAACGTGTTTTCCTTAAGAATTTTTTTTCAGTAGTAAAATAAATATTGTGCTCTCTAAAAGCACTAACTGTATTGATCTTGGAGAATGCTCTGAATCAATTCAGTGGGTTATAAAAAACGGCATTGGCTCGGGACAAGTAGCTATGTTCTCGGACACACCCGTTTCGTGTAACGTTGCGGGTATAAATCACTCGAAGATGGTGGGTATCCTAAAAATATACGGGGATGAATAAAATATGACGTGTACGTTTAGTGGATGTTTCACATTTGTTCGTGTACTAGTCTCACCCCCAGTTTATGAAACGTCAGCCAACTTTGACTACAGATTAATTATATTGCCATCCTTGTCATTTGTTTATTGTCGGATAGAGGCAACGATAATTTTAATCTACTGTCAAAGCCAACAAACGTTCCAGAAACTGGGGGTAAATGAGGAATCAGTAAGGCCTTTTAACGAGTGGGAAACGCCGCGAAATACCACAAAGAAGTTTGTTTAAATGTCGATAGCAATGTGATCTTCGACAAAAGATGATAACCAAAACAAAACTTTCCATTTGCGATTTTAAATCCCCATCAACTAGTTTAACAATAACAAAGGCGACAACAAACCACCATAACCACGCGGAGAACCATCTTTCACATTGGATTAGGAATCAACACAGCGCGAGTTCGTAATCGAGAACCTGACACGTCGATAGTTGCAGTAAAGGTTGCAGTAGTATTACATAGCCACTACTAGAAACATGATTTTACACGAGTGTTAATTTACTGTATTTATTTACACGATTTATTGATAACTTCCTCATATTATTATAGTGATACTTATAAGGAATTTATCAATAGCATAGAATACAAACTAGTGAGAAACGGTTGCATTACAACATGACACTCAATTCACAATTACCTCTAGAGTCTAGATACATACATACCTTAACTTACGAGTACATACGAGGGTGAATCAAAAAATTCTTGGAATCAATATTAAAAAATGCAAAGATTTAAATAATAATATTTTATTTTTCTACATAATCTCCCTCCAATGCAATGCATTTAGAATAACGCGTTTCTAACTTCCTTATTCCTTGTGAAAAAAAATTATTTTCTTGACTCTCGAAAAAGTCCTCTACGGCAGCTATAACCGCGTCATTATCGTGAAATTTTGTTCCACGAATTTCCTCTTTTAATTTTGGAAATAAGTGAAAATCACTTGGGGCTAAGTCCGGAGAATATGGTGGGTGGTCAAGGAGATTGAAGCCAGCACAGCGGATTGCGTTGAGCGCAACTTCCGATCGATGAGCAGGAGCGTTATCTTGAAGGAACAACACGCCCAACGACAGTTTTCCACGACGTTTTTCTTTAATCGCTTCACGCACTTTCGGGATTAAATTTGCATAATAGGGTCCAGTAATCGTCTGGCCTTTTGGCATGTAATCAATAAAAAGGATTCCTTCACTATCCCAGAACACAGAGGCCATAACTTTGCCAGCGGTAGGAGCAACTCGAAATTTCTTAATGGATGGAGAGGATGGTCGTTTCCAAGACATGCTTTGTCTTTTAGTTTCAGGATCAAAATGGTGGACCCACGTTTCATCCATGGTGACAAGACGACGGCAAAAATTATCCGAATCACGCTGGAACATTTCGAGATTACGCTTGGAAATTTCCAAACGTCGCTTTTTGTTTTCGTCGGTTAACATTCGTGGCACCCATCTTGCAGACACTTTTTTGAACCCCAGTGAATCAATTAAAATGGATTGAACGCTACCAAAAGATATCTTTAGGATCTCAGCTATATGTTTTATAGTCATTCTTCTGTCTTCCAAAACCAGATTCTCAACCTTTTTGACATTTTCTTCTGTAACGGAGGTTGAAGGCCGCCCAGAACGCGGGTCATCTTTACAGCTTGATCTACCTCTTTTAAATTCAGCCACCCAGTACGCAACCGTAGAATAGGGTACAGCATCACCCCCTAATGTCTGCTGAATGTCCAAAAAAATTTCCTTCGTAGACATTTTTTTCAAACTGAGATATTTTATCACCGCACGTAACTCACTTTTATCCATAATTTTGACTTTTTAGCAACTCGTTGCACAAGAAAATTTATTACATGCGAACGAACTGACAAAAACAAGTGACAGTCTGCATAAATATAGTGTGATAGACACTCTTTAATTTGAATATCGAACTTGATCCAAAAAGGTTTCATATATATGCACTTCTAAGAACTTTTTGATTCACCCTCGTAGTCTAAGATTTTACCATCTCACTGCTTTAAAGTCATGG
This sequence comes from Hylaea fasciaria, assembly GCA_905147375.1. NCBI lineage: Eukaryota > Metazoa > Arthropoda > Insecta > Lepidoptera > Geometridae > Hylaea > Hylaea fasciaria. The sequence continues at coordinate 4,151,174 of LR990215.1, forward strand.
CTTGAAAATCAAATTGGTACTGTATTTACTACTACAGAGCTATAATAATCTTGTTCGTTTTATTATTATGAATGAAATAGGTTCGCATTAATACAACTACCCTGGTTTTAAACAAATGGCTCTGGCGAGGCCCCCGGTACTAAAGAACCTTTTTAGTAGGTACGTCAATGCGGTAACGTATCTTCGACTAACCCTAATAAAATGCTTTCTCAGAAGATATAACAGTCGTGAGGATGCGAATTTATTACGATTGCCATAAAAAGTGTCTTTAATATTTGGGTTTATTGGTATTCCAACTAATTGCTATTTCGTTATTAATTTTATAACTGTAACGAGAATATAATGTAGAGCGTTTAGCTGAGCATAAGTTTTGGAGTTATGGATTTGAAAATGAGTATTTTCTTTGTCCACTGCAATGATAGAACCTCGTTGCTTTTCGTCGTGAATTTACTGTAGGTAGATGAACCTTGGAATCTTCTGCTTTGAGTTGTTTAGTATCCAGCGCGTTCGACCAATATATCTTACTTGTGGTCGACGATGTTACGCGCTTATCTAGATATAAACTATTCACTCGTGTCTTGAAGACTGACAGGAAATTGATATCTCCTGGGAGTCTCCGCGGATCCGGGGGTCTCCAGGGAGTTTTCTGGGGTCTCTAATTGATATCTCCAGGGGAATACACATTCGGTGGAATTCCTTGTTCCACTTCTTTGCGGCACGAATAATAAATATAGAAGCAAATCACTCCGTGCGTGACTTTTTGACTATGATTGACTGACAGATCTGTAGATTGTCACTGACCTTGATAGGTCGGGTCATGTCCTTGAATAACGACTCAGTCCATTATTGAATCACTAAATAAATTAATACAAATTATGGCAAATTCCATTGTCTCAGATTTCTTCCACGAACCGTTATGGCCAAATTATAATTAACGGGCTGCAGAAGCTTTCCAACATGTTTTTTAAGGCTACAATACAAACATGGAGCACTTAGCTCCATAAGGGAAAGTGTCCGATTGCAGGAATACCAACATGACAGATAAAAGGCCAAAAATTAAATATTATCTTTATAAAACAATCTTTGACATGAGTTGATTTCGAGGAAGTCGGGAGGTTGATGTCCGGAACAACTTAAGTCACGTTCGATTCAAGTTACTGATTTTTGATAATGGATAAAAAAAAACACAAAATTCTTCACGTCAAAGGTTAAATAAGTGCGGCCATGTTGAATGGATTTTAACATCTTGCCAAAAAAAACAGAGGACGAAGCTGCGAAATTAAAAGTAAGTGATAATTAAAAGTTCAATGTTATCGACTATATTGCGTTTAAATTCTTTGCAAGAATTAACAAATGACTGGAGGAAACGGAGAAATAAACGGCATCAAGAAACAACCACCATCTTATAGAATATAGATACAGATATAGAAAAATGATAACGGTCATAATCTCCCTTCAAAAGACGTTCTGCGAATGGGATAAAGAGTTAGGTTTATGACTTATCAGTTTAAATTATAAACCTCATAGCAATTTCATCTACAGTCCTTTGTAATAAGGTGCAGAAACATTTCCATACGGCCAGATAGCCAGTGCTATGTGTGGAGGAGGTGGGGTAAATCAGTGGCAGTGTACGCTCCAGTGACCACCAGGACCTCCTCAGGACTGAGTGCTGTCGATGCGGTGTGAATCACCTTCTCATTCAGTGTTGCCAACTAAATAAATGGAGCGTTGTAAATGTTGCCAGCACTCATTGCAACGTATCTCGATTGGGATTTCTGACATTTAGACAGTTTCTACCATCAATCTTTGCTAAAGACCACGAAGGCAGTGACATGAGATTTTCATGCTGTTTCCTGTTTTATGGGCGATGTTTTCCTTCACCGTTTTTGAGTGATGCAGTCGAAATTTGTAACATAACTATGAAGTATGTCATTGATCATCGAAATGTAAGACGCACGACGATGTAGCAAGATGCATCATACCATGACGATATGGAATAACCGCTAGTAAAGGAAGCCGTAACAGCTACCAGTCAGCTGGGCCGAGTGCCAGAACGGTTGGTATTATTCTATAAAAAATATAAGTAAAGTGTGACAAGATCGCAATAGCTGAGTGGGAGCGCTAACAGTTTGTTTCCCATTAAATTTGTATATATTTTTTCATAGAACTGCTTGATTTATGGGTTTGATATCACCTGATACACGCGGAACGCAATGACTCGTGAGATGAGGCACGTTTGCCACGGTCTATTCGTTTATGACTCGGAGACAATTTACAATGACACCACAGACTGCTGGTCGCCCCGAACAATTCGTGGATGATGGCGAACGTGGACACAATATGCTTCGAGCTTACTAATGCTAGCCATAACAGTTCTAACCATCACAAGGATGCTCTTGGTGAAGTTCTGGCAGCTAAAATTTCGCTTAATTGGAATTTCACTTGTTTCTGACTCTTGAAATTGTTATATACGACCAATTATGGAAAGAAAGTAAGCTTACGAATGATTTCCCAACTGGTAGAAAGCGAAAGCATGCCGATTTGTAAAACACATACATAATATACAACATATTTAAATTATAACATAACAAGGGCCATTATATACGAACTCGTTACCCGAGTAGATTATGTCTCCCGGGTATTCAGAGAGCATGGTATCTTAAAATTAGGAGTAAGTATTTCGCAATACCACAGCTAAATTCTTGACATAGTATATTTTATTTCCACCAATAATTTATCACTATTGCTGGAAAGCCCACATATTTCAGGCCAGCCTTGACCCGAAGCAAGCTCGAAGTTAAAGCATGTGGCTGATATTAGGAACGATGCTCTAACCGGTGGTGATTTGAGAATAATTTAAGAAAACAAGTTCGTGTATTTTCGTTTTTACGTCGGGTATTATGTGGCTGCAGAAATAATAGATTATTATATTTAGGCGCCGATTTCTTTGTTTGTTCTGCGGAGAAATGTAGGGCAAGACAATAGTAAAATGTTATGTTGATGTATATTTTTCCAGCGGTGGATTTAATGATGCTGTAAAGGACGATACCCTGTTAAGTCACCGGACATGACTTGTTATGAAATTACCTCGAAAAGCACCGAGGTGAACTTTTATACCTTTGTTTAGTACGGTTGTGCGGTGTTACCATTGCTCTTATTTCTCCCACAATGAGTCCGAAAAGCCCATAAGAAATTGTGACTTCTCAGTATTTCACACCGCATCCAACCTTCGTGAAACATCCCCATTATTACGGCTTTATCCACCTCGCTTATTACCCATTACTTTTGGGCTGGCATCCCCGGTTTCACTTTCTATTGTTTCATTGAAGACCCACCTCTGAATGACGTAAGGTTCAGTATTGTGAATCTTTTGAATTATGATGTAAGCTGTAATTATGACTTTAGTATGCGTGTGATGTCTTGGAAAAGAAGCCATAGTCCATATCCGGCGCGCCACGGACGTTCCAAAGGACATCATCTTATAATGGAGTATTTTAAATTATATTTATTTGTATTAAAATTGAGCAGTTATATCATAAATTGACCAGCGCTAACTAAATAAACTCTATGTTTTTTTATAACGACGGGTGTACTGGACTCTAATCCGCTACCATCAACGCTATCGATACCATCAATGCATTGCATATGGTGTAACTAAACGAACTGAGATACCGTAACCGTATCAAGCACCAAATCCACCAACATTTCCCAAATTCTGGTTAAATTATGAGTTGACCAATTTAAATTAAAATAAAGCGTGAAGTCAACTAAAATTTCGTACTTATCATAAAAAATTAACCATGTACCAGCTCGCACAGTTTTCAGTTTTACAGCCGGAAAGTTCCTTGACACGGGCCATTTAATCCAATTATTACTTGGCAGCTGGATTGCAACGAAAACGTGTTTCTACGAATGTCTAATCTCCGTAGAATTCGTGATTGATTGCTGTACTGGAACTGACACCGCTGAAGTGGAACAAAAGAATTGGGTTCTAAGAGCACTTATAATTCTACTACAATTTCTACCATGGTTTAGATTTGATGCCGGTAGCCTCGGCCTCTGGTGACAGTTTGTAAAGACGCCCAAGATCCTCTTGCTTCAAGATTGCTATTGATCAGTAACTGCGCACGGAGCAATGTAATCAGCACATAACAGAAAAGCAAGGCCGTGATTTCTAACCCTTTGTCGTTGGGCTGCAAAGCATACAGTTTACTACCGGTGACCACCGCTATTAGCGTTTATAAAAACAAATATGTGTTAGATAGGATTACATGATGTTGTTAACACGGTCATAAAAACACTATATGCGTATATGCCGCTTCTCTTTCGTGTCGTTTGAAGATGGAACAGTGTTTACATCATGATTATCATCATTGCCTGTTACATCAACGGGAGATGACTCAAGCATAATTAATTAGAAGGTCAGTAGGTAGGTACAGTCAGCGGGTAAGGCCAAACACACCATTCTCTAAACTTTCAATCTGGGGGCACGGCAGTGCCCCCGCCAAGTCGAGCAAAACAAAAGGCACGGCCGTACTATCCTTTTCTCGAAGCGATTCGGGCCATTTTCGACCCCCTGTAACTTCGTTATGGATAAAACTAGAAGCCTACATTTTTAGTGACCAAGAGGGCATCACGTCTATAGATAATAATCCAAATTATATTAAATTTGAACCAGTAGTTTAAGAATTATTGCAAGACAAAGTTCCTTAATTTTGCTGCCCACTGACTGACTGACTCACCGATCATCAAAATTCTAAGGTACTTCTAGCCGTCCCACAAGTTTCAAATTTTGAATATAGCTATTGTTTAGCCTATAAACCATGGGAAAATTCTGACATTCCATCATTTTCATCCCGTTTTCTAGGTATACAATCTGCATAAATAACTTTGTATTCCCATATAAATCTCATTAAATTGTATGTGATTACAAAGTTATTTTTACAGTTCATAATTAGACTTCATAGAAATTGAATGAAATGGGTAACAGGGGTTAAAAATGAGAAATGACTTCGAGAAATTCGACAGTTGAGCGCTTTTTAAAAACTTCCACGATAGGTACCTACCGCAGATAGAGAGATACAAATCCCTATACTATACCTAGGTACCTAAACTTTTATAGGTCGAACAAATTCGTTACCTAGGTACATTAAAATAGGTCCCTAGGTACCTTATACCTAATATGCATCTGTGGAGACGAAAAGACACTCGTTCATGATAATCTATCAGCATGACCTATGTTCGCAAAGGGGCCCCGGCCGGGCAGGCGCGGGGCGCGCGTAGATGCGTGTTTCGCAAAAAAACGAAATAAAGAAAGAAGACCTACAAAAAGAAATGAGATCCCATCAAAAACATTACATGTACAAAAATGCACAAGTCTCGCAACGCAGTTTATCTGCCGTAAAAAGTTGTGAGATCGAATGTAAACCAAGTCGGTTAATTTCAATACGTACCTATACCTATTTATGGAAGCAGTTATATCTTTATTTCTTTAGTAAATAGAGTGTCTTGGCGATTGTTACACGGCAGCATAATCTACTAGGCAATCTAAATATAGTCTTCCGTATAGGTGTACTTTCAAACAAATACAAGCACAAAGCGCTTAACATAGATTTGTGTTGCCGTGTGCAATTGCCAAGTCACTTTATTTACTAAAGAAATAAAGATATAACTGCTCCCGTAGATAGGTATAGGTACGTATTGAAATTAACTGACTTGGTTTACATTCGATCTCACAACTTTTTACGGCAGATAAACTGCGTTGCGAGACTGGTGCATTTTTGTACATGTAATGTTTTTGATGGGATTTACTCATTCAAAATCAGTTATCAAACTTGTATTTTTTTAATTTGTCATAAAGTAATAATGACATGTCACTTCTTTCTCTTCAATTCTTCGCCGTTCGTCTAGTATCAATTCGAATATGAATCTATGAAAGATCATAAATCACAATCTGCCAATTTCGTAATTAGGTAAATTCAAAACTTTTCTCGCCGCGCCCGATTCAACATCTAGGTAGCTCAATAGTAATCTAATGACGCCATAAAACCTCTTGGCACTGTGCGTAATGAAAAAAGTTAATTGACAGTGAAATGATGGGCAATCATCACATGCGCATAGCGTGGTTCCACTATGATTTTTAATTTATTAGTGCACGTAACGGAGTCGCGGATACTATGCCAACTTTCGAGTTCTTGACGGTTGGAAGCGTTACTGGCAGATACAACACGATCACAACAAACACAAATATATATACATACTGTGATGTAGGGTGGAGAGCTATGAAAAGTTTATATGTTTTAACAATGAAACCAATTTAGAAGTATATTTCTTCATCACCATCCTTAGATAGGTACTTTTTCATTGCCTACTGGGAGACAAGCCGTCTTCAGAAATAAGAAAACAAATCTGAAACTCGAAAAGATCGAATAAGTAAATAAAATACCCACCCTACCAATTTGAACATCAAACAAGAACACACAATAAAGAAAAACTAAAAGCAAAGCACCCGAAAAGAAATAAGCCCAGCCAAAAAAGATGCACAAAGCAGTGAAAAAAATAAATAAACAAAAGTCAGAATAAGATTTCCGCAAACTCGGGACGCGAGCTCATGCGAACAAATTAAAAACGATTCCGAAGTTTGAAACGCGAGAGGAATGGATGCCGTTATAATTGTGCGGGTTGTCGGACGTTTTCCTCTTCGGTTCGCATGAACGGGCGCAGTGGGCTTTATAACAACTAGTGCCAACGACGACTGTCATCGCAATACCTCGAAAGAACTTTAGAATAGATAAAAAACGACGATGTGCTTTTGCCATTCAAATCTTCCAACATCCAATGGATTTCCGTTATGTCGTATAACAAGGAAAACCATGGTATGAAAGGCTTGAATTTTCTCTAGACATTCGACCATTATCAACTTGTTATTCTTTGCATCCGACACTGCTCAGAAAACACAAAACACTTATGTTTCCAAGAAACCCTAAAAGATCTAATAGGCTAGGCTGAACGGGAGGGACCAATGAGATAACATTTCAAAAGCCCGGTTCAACATTATGACTGGCCATAAATTTCCATGAAGAATTAAATATTAAAAAATATATTGCCCTGACAAGAATATTTTTCATTTTAACTGACAGGCCCTTGAGTTATGAGGGAGTTAAAACATCAAATAATTATTCATACGGGCGCGTTTCAGGACCCAATACTGCTTTTTTAATAATTCCGACTGGGAATGTCATAATGAGACGCTTCATAGGCGCAAATATGCGTGGAGTGGTAAAATATGAAAACCATGCCGATTTGTATGTTACACCAATAAAAAAAATGTTTTACAGAAACGGGTTCAAAAAAAAATACGATGCTATGTTACCAAAATTTTACAAAAACACTCGTGATACCCGAAAGAACTAGGGTCATTCCGCGGCGAATTATTAATTAAAATTTTCTTACACAAGAACAGTTGCTTAGTTCATTAGCTAGATTTTTTAATGCACGACTTCAGTGTTTGTGGTATAAAGTTCATAAAAATAAATTAAAAACAGGTCCCGCAGAAGTCGCAACGAACGAACTTTAATTTAAAACTGGCCACGCATAGCAAAAACTAATTTATAAAGTGAAAAATATTGAAAAAAGTTTCTAATTGAATTGAGACCCCCGCACTACCGTTTACCAGAACCCAGCGAAAGCGTGATCGAGTACTTAAAATCATACCTCGGCAAAGAATAATATAATGTAGAGTTTACATAATACGAGTAACTCGCCGACAAGTAACCTGCCGAGTTAGCAGCAGTTAGCATTGGGTATTACCTGACCACCAGCCAGCGGTCTAGAAACCTTTTTTAGTTTGCTTACAACTATAATTGTGTATGTTGGATCAAATAAACAATTTGTCCAATTCTTTTAGTAGGACTTTTCAAAACCGGTTTTAAAATTCAAATTTTTTTTTTATTACTTTTTTTTTATTTTTAATGTCTGTGTTGTGTACTAGTGGAACTAGCATAAAATAGGTACCTTATCAAGATCTATGCAAGATATTTTTTATACCATTCATTATACAATATCATAAGCTTTCTAGCTCTATAAAAGTAGAAACAGAACAACTTTATAGCTGGAGACTAATAAAATTCAGTTTGCATAAATTAAAAGCGATCCGTACAACCCGTATAGCGACTGATATAAAACATAGAAGGATGTACGAGCAGTGTTTATACGATTCACTTGTATCGAATAGGTGTCTCTTTATCACCTTTGGTAATAGTGGGGATCTACGAAAATGGAGAGCAGATAGGCTCGCCAGTAACTAGCACCGTGCAAACCGGCAGCGACTGGTACAAAGTAGTGTTTATATGGGCTGTAACTATTAAGCAAGTTAATTGGCAAGTGGTGAGAAGAGAGCGTGACAGTCTCGCAGCGACGTGATGACGGCTGCGCGATTGAAAGTCGTCGGCACGTCCGCGGACGTCGCGAGCTGTTTCCGACTTATGGGAGGTGGTGATGATGGAATTCACAAGTCTTTTAGGTTTTTTTTTAATGAGGGCATAGACACGGCAGGTTCATAGCCCGATGGTGAGCCCCCCTGCCTTTGGCAACTGAAATGTCTATCGCCCTGTTGCCAATCGTAACTACTGAAAAGATCTATCAAAATTATTCAGACAGAATTACCAAGAAAAATCGAGTAAATTGCGTCTAGAAACGAATAAATAAAAACCCTCCTCCTAAAGGAGTTCGCACTGATTGGAAATATGCCCATCACGAAGGAAATTCCTATTGACAGGGTAAATGAAACGAGACTTTTTGCGATAAAAGCCAAGATCACATTTCAATACCGGTTACGTCACTTTTGCAATTTAATAAAGTTCAAGGAGAACCTTTATCCTGGATTCTTCGGCTGTGCAAATGTGTCAACCAACAAATGTTTTTTTTTATAACCAGTAATAATACCTGGCCACTTCTTGGCCAGATATTTATAGCAATAATAGTATTTACGATGTATAAGATTAGAGAAGAATAGAAAACTCTTTGTATTTCACCAAAAATGAGAACAAGTCTTATCGCCCAAAGCTATTTCTTCCAATCCACCATTGGATGGCTTCAGCGGGGCATGGCAAAACACTTTTTGGCTAAAATAGGCTTTAGAACCCTAACCTGGCCAATGAGCGGGCATCAACAGCATGGACTTTGGCCAATATTTGGTCCAGCCATTGGTCATCACCACCAAGCCGCCCAACAGCAAGCCAAAAGATGTGCGCGAAAATAATATTCAACGAATTAGTTTTACGCATGAAAAATAAATAGAGCGGAATAATTCCGAGAATGGATTAATATTAATAATATATATCTAATGAGCTTGTCGTGTCGGCTCAGCAAATATGGGTCAAAGATGCTGTCCGACCAAGTTTGACTATATTTTGGGTGCTATTTCCAATTATTGTAAGCAGATCATTGTATAATTACAATCATCATGGATTACCGCTTACGAAGAATTGAAAGTGGAAATCAGGAAATGGCGTGATAATTAATTATACGTCTCCGCTACGAATGTGACTTAATTTTGTGAATGCAAAAAGTAATTAGCTTTTTACCGAAATAGTTTTTTAATTTGATTCTTTATATCAACTTCACGATCAAATTACTTAATTATACACTTTACTTTAATTACTATTTACAGAGCATTAGCGAGAACTCCGATATAAATAACAAGAGGCTTACTTTTAAATCTTGATTTTAGCGCAAAATTAGAAGACACCGAGCAGAGTCGCGGACCACAGCTACTCCTAAAATAAAAAGCATTCACTGTTGAAAATAACTGTCCACACAAAATAATATGACGCACTTAGAAAAGCACTTATAATTTTTCCCCCGCAGTTTCAATGCAAGCTGAATCAGAGCGAAACTTTGAAAAAGTTTCTTTTCACGTGGAGCTGCAGGAAATCGTAATCGTGCGTTTTATTATCCTCATGTTCACTTATACCGAGAACATTAGGTATATGAACTAAAGGAATAATTCTAAGAAACCTGAAGGTTAGTCCTATCACAGAACACAGACAATAGTGGAAGTGACTTAACTTGACATCTGTATCGGAACCGCTGTTGCAAGAAATTATTGAAAGTTATTACTGTAGATGTCGATAAAGTTTATTTGAAAATGTGCCTTATGTTTAAACGAATATGCTTTATTTTAATCAATTAGCCGAAGACATCAGTCATCACGGCCTTTCCTAGGTAAATAGGCCACCTGGGACACTTGTTACTGGATGTGATTGGTCACCTACTGATAAAAGCGCAATGCACCGGTGTTTCGCGATCAAATAATAAGAAAAAATCGTATTGGCAACCAGTATTGAACAATTTACTTAATGACTATCTTTCCTCGTTAAAATTTCGAAGGCCGTTTCAGATTAATCCAAGTTATGAGCTCTATCAAAGGCTCTACCAGGACGATTACATTTAACACACGCTTCATATTACGAGTACATGTGGACTTAAAAACTACTAAGCACGGTCGAACCAGTGGTGTTGATATATTTCAAGATACAGTGCCGCGAGTCCCCGTTGTCTAGGCAACGTCACTGTACTTCACCATCACTGAAACCGTCTAAAATCTCTGTAATGCAGCAGTTAGGCACACCGTGGTCCGACAAGTAGGTCGATCCATTATTTATAGCCGGCACGTCAGCATGCAACCGATATCTGCCGACCTGCTTGTAAACAAAGCGTGCCACTGTGACATGCAGCGTGACGGGCAGGGTTTACTTTAGATTATATCATCATCTATTGCGAAATCCAGGCTATATTTTATGATGCAATAAAAAGTTTGCCGAAAGATTTCAGTGTCATTTTTGTAAAAGTAATTACTTTTAGCACCCAACTAGTCGCCTGAGTAAAAATAATCAGTTAAATTCATCTCGCAACTGGGACCGCGGTTCTAGTTTCGAAGCGGTCCTAGACGCCTGTCTCCTCAACTTTCTAAACTTTCTCGAAAATATAAAAAAAATAATTGTAAGTACATTTATGTAAGTATATGTACATGAAAATAAGGATAACCTTGAGCCTACCTAAGTTGTATTGCTCAATGGTAGCATTAGAGTAGTACAGAGAAAAAAAAACAAACTAGAAATTAATGCCAACAAAGCTCAGTGAAAATCTTACAAAACCCGTTTCAATCCGCCTTTTCGCTGACATCATAGCTCTCAACCATAGTCATAATGTGAAAAACTTGGCAATATGCGTTCCTTAGTGTATTCATTAAATAAACAGAGGGACACTTCATCACGATTTGTATAAAGCACGGTGTCGCACATACTAAATTATAGCAAACAAAGTAAATGTCTGGCGAGTGCGTATACCAGCATATCTGCCTCACAATTACTTACTACAGACAATGCAAATGTCCTCTTACATAAAAAACGAAATTACGCAACATTGGTATTGGATCTATTCCAAACAGCAGAAACAAAGAACTGCTTTATGAACCTATAAATCATCCTTTGTGGGGAGTTAATAGTTCGTCAATGAAAAAACTCATTTACTACCCTTCTTTTACGTAATTTGTATGTACCTAGATGAACAAACTGAATAAAAGTAAAAAAATATTTTTTTTTATTTTACCGGTTCGCGTTTAGTCCCGACAAATTAAAAATTTAATCTGACAATCATCAAGTCGCTTTTCCCCCCGATTATTTTAAAGGTCCTGTCGATTTCAAATTCAGTATTTTGGGTCCCTAGACTCCTGCGCTACGCGGAGGATTACTTCTCACGAAAGTGAGGTCAGCAGTGGGAAAATATGGGTTGTGATTATGATGAAGTCCCTAGTAAGACAGTTTCTCTTAGCAGAACAAATCGTCATTAACCCCCCAATTCAGATGTTGTAGCTAATAGTGGTAAAAGGGCCAATGTTAACATGAAGTTTATTATACTGTGTCAAGATCAGACAAATTGTCTGCAATTAAAATGGTTAGCCGTCGAAGGTTAAATAACAATCACATAACGTCAATTTCATGAAGAATGAAGGGAATTAGAGGAAATCGATCGGACCTCGGACTCTTCGAATCATAGGTTAAGGTTCTGCATATTATACAATTCCGCGATAAAGGCCGTTGTTCGAAGATTCATAAAAATATGAATATAGGCCGAGGCTACACGAGCTAGCATTTGCCATGCGAATAATAACCATCTGAATTGATTAGTGCATCAATCGACATACGTCAGATGCAAGATTATCGACGACGAAGCCGGAGACGTTGCTAGAGAGTTATTAAATATTTTACAACCAGAGTTAAATGAAAGATCGTAAGAAATATAAAGGATTTCAAGACATACACTCGTAGCTATGTAGAAGATTAATATGTTTAAGTAGGTAAGTACACAACGATTGTTCATAGGCTATAGGCCCCATTCTAGGCATTTACTACAAGGAAATAAACGGACTCGTGCTACAATTAATTAGGAAAAAGAAAAGGCGTATTGGTGACGAAGGTGTGCGCGTAATTTTTTCGTGTTTGGCACTGTTATTCTTATACATATGTACATACATACACTTATCCAAATACCTTGACCTTGAACTCCTCATCTCATCAATGATTTGTTATAAAATATGGGAAGATTGAGAAGCGAGGCCAAATAACAAGTTGCACACCATGAAAAACCTTGAAAATGAGATAGGAATCCGTTAAACAAGCCATAAATCTCTCTAGCCACTTGTCATTCAGAGATAAATAGCATATATACACTATCAGCTCCGGTCAGAGACCTTCGTTTTCACTTTGATCATCATAAACCGAAGTTAACTGACCTCCCTCCATAGCATTTCCATCTTGATCGCAAATCTCAGATCTTGATAATAAAACTCTGGATATATTTTATTAACTTTGATAAACATCTCGGCTTTGGCATTTGAAGGGCATGAAGGTAGAAACGTAAGAGGTGAATAATAAAGCTATCAAAGAAAGTTATTAATAGAAATCGTACTATGTTGTTCAAGCTTAATATGTTATTTTGCTGTAGGTGTGTTATTTTCCAGTGGCCTGTAACACAATAAATACTAGTATACTACTAGTATTAGTAGTACGTTTTCTATAAAATTACAAATAAAAGCATTACAAATAAATCTAAGCCTAGAGGCACTACACAGAAAGGCACCTTATTATACCTTATTATAGTCGTTATAAGAGTTAGGTTGTTGACATCATTAAACCAACGTTAAGTTAAAATAAAACTGGTTTTGTCTGCTGTTTCAGTGGTTGAAAATCAGCTTCAGTTGGTCCAATATAGGAGCAAGTACTTCAATGCTCTCATACACTGCAGAGCAGACTGCAGTTCATCATCATTCAGCACTGTATGAGAATGCATTCCTCGCTCTAAGTGCCCTGTAAAACGGCCACGCCTCTTCACACCAGGTCTCTTGCTTCTGAACCCAGCCTATGACGTCAATCAGCCGTGCAACCGCCTCAAAGCCGCACTGACGATCAGCAACCAATACCGTTGGAAGATTCTAAATCCTTGTCTGGCCGTTCGTTAGTTGCTACTACTAAAACGATTTTTACAACTACATAACTTGATAGAGTTATCCTGAAGTACGGAGCTTATAAGCTCACTGATCTATGGCCGACATTTGGAGTAGCCACGGATTTAATTCGGTCATAGGTAGTGACGCTCGAGCCGACGCCAGCCATTAAACGATCTCTATATAAAACTACCCTTAACCAGACTTCTGGTTCATAATCGGCCTATGACGTCAAACCCGAGTGCATCCGCCTAACGATCACCACTAAAACGAGCAAGTAAAACAGGTTGTTAAACCAAACTGGACGCCAGTGGATGGTGTATTTCGAGCTTACCACAAGATATATTTATGTTTATTTATGAGCCCTTAGTGTCCCACTGTCAGGACAAAGGGGTTCGCTTCTCCTTTTCTTCTATTTTTTGCATTTATGTTTTGCTCTTGCATGGACCAGTTCTTGGAGTAGGGATCAAGATTATTCCGAAAATAACTCACTCTTATCCCGACAAAGTAATCATAATGAGGTGTCATTGCATGAAACACCCATTGATATATTGTTGATCTTAATGGAGTTAAACTTCAAAGGCAAACAAATTCGCAAGATTACAATCGAGAAATAGAAGATTACAAATTTTCCGAGATACATTGATTACTCATCTAATCCCTTGATGAAGTTGCTTGCGCTAGTTTCTTTTTTAAATTTCAAGAAGCTGTCGGTTCGTATCCTAAGAATCCGCGCTTCCATATCACAGGTGCAGAATCGAAAAGAGGCAAAAATCACCCTATACCGGGAACGCGTGTAGGATACGGGCTTCCCCGAACTCGTGTATGCAGCCTAAAATACGAAGGCGGTGACTACGTGTTAAGTGGAAGCGTCTTCCTGAAACCCGCCCTCTTTCCGACGCGCACTATAAATATGACGCTGAAGCGTACACCGCTTCAGTCGTTCAGGAAACCCCGAGGGGAGCACTGTGCCAAATCTCGCCGTTCCCGAGTGACAACGAGATCGCAATCGCGTATCTTCATTAAAAAAAATCAAAGGACCTCAGTGTTTGCACTATTGTTGAGTTGTGACAGTTCTGTGATACAATCAATCAAAATGCTGGAAAAGAACATCATTGGAGGCAGTTGGGAGAGTGTTGTAAGTATTTAATTTTTAATTAAAAAAATTTTAATTTGCAACTTTAAGATCAAGTTGGATTAGCGCTGGAAAAAAAATAAGTGTCAGATTAGATTCGCTCTGGAAAACCAGTCAGACCATAAAGCAGTGGGACACGATGAGTTAACAGAAACAAGATGAAACTTGAAAAGCGTTCCTTAAAAGCGCTCGCGTTCGTATTACGGAAAACTGGCCAGTAACTATTACGCAAAGTGCACGGCCGGTTTAATGCGCTTAAAAGGCAACTGACTTGTCTATGGCCGCTGTCATTGAACTGCGCGTGCGTGCCGGGCGTTTGAATATGGTATTACGTTCTTTTTGTGGTTAAAGCTCTTGACATTGCCGCTTTTGGCCGGTTACTGGACAGTAAATAAATCATTGACATTCGATCTCGCGTTAGATTAAAACGTTTAGATTAATCAAAGAGATTGGTTCCATCAGAAATGATTTTGTACGGTTCGGTAAAGGTTAACGAAAACTAGTTTTTGATAATGCAACTCCCTCTGATGCTCTGATGTCACGAAATGAATTGTTTTTATGTTTTAACTATTTTTTAAGAACTACTAGTGGTAGGTTTAACTCATGTTTAGACCTACTATTAAATTATGTAAATATTTTTTGTATAACATTAAAAATTGCATTAAATACTGTTCACCCAACTATGATACAACTATCTAATTTTTAAATCAATAGGAGTTCGAAGTCAATTTATCAATAATGTGTTCCAGCTGGTTTGGAACTTTCGAAATCGCCGACCGGAATGACAGCTGCCACAGACTAACGAATAGTTCTAACAGCTGTTAGATTACTGCCTACTGACAGTCACAAAGTCGGTAAACAATAATTGCCTAAGTAAAAAATGGCCACACTAAGCCAAGGCACAATTTTACACAGTAAACCGTTTACCTGATATTTCTCAAAGAAGTACGCACACTTAAAGATGCGGAAAACCCAACGTTAAGAAAATCGCGACTAGTCTGCCTACATATTATTTTAATAATGTAGTTTTTTCATCGGTTTAGGTACATAATTTTAATCACTATTTTAAATTACGGCTTATTTTTATTATATTCCTAAGTCGTACTGTTAGTTTAACCTCAGCTTAAATGTTGATGAACCAGTTGCACTGTGGCCTAAGCTTTAGTTTATTTTCGGTACAATACCTAAGTGGTGAAAGTTTTAACAGAATTCGCAAGACCGGTCCGCGAATTAGATACATCATAGATATAAGACACACCGGTTTGTTTCTCTTGTCACATTGACAATGACAGCTCTTTGTTTGACACAACACTTTCTAATATTCGAGACGCTCTTTATTTTTGACAATACCCTGGACGAATTTAGCTAATCTTGGTTAATGGAACAGATATAAAGCAATTTATTAAGACAGGAGATTTCGTCCTTGCAAAAGACAAAAAGTATTTTTATTAGTATTAAATCGATTGCAATAAAATGAACCATAACCATAATGACGGAACCATAGCATAGCTAGAGTAGCATAATACTCGTATAAGTTTAGTGTTAGGTATTTCCTGAAGATGCTGATATACCTACTTCGGGAAACCAAAAAGCAGCGTAATTACTAACACGTCGCATTTAGCAGAATAAATAAAACTTACACCTATGTAATAATTAGATAATATTTAAAAAGTACTTACTTAAGATAAAAAAGTTTGGTTGGGTAAATAAACTTTTAGCATCGCCACACTTGGAAAAGTCTGTGATCTACAAACGATAAGTTACAAATTCGTATGACGGCTCCATTTTCATACAATGGCGCCCATGAGACTTTCCATAGACAAAGCGCAATTGTTTTTTATCCGGGTTCGGCGCCATTTCCGTTCGAACAACGCTGGAAGTTGGAACGACCCATTAGAGACGCTAAATATTGTTTTCTTTACAATATAATAAGATCCAAATTTATTTAATAAAGAAAAATACTGATTGCAATATATTTAAAAAAAAGTGGAAGAAAAGTCTATCGTATCATAATATGTTTTAAATTAAAAACTTCAGAAAAAAAAAGTGAACCGATTAAATGATAAAAAATCAATACAACACATAAGATTAATATTAGGTCTCAAGAAATCACTTGTACGAGCTAAAATAAACAGTTTTTGTTCCGCCCACGTGTCAGCTCGCATGTTTTGACGGATTGTGCAACTGTGCCATAAAGTCGTTAAACTTGGGGTCATTATCTCCATAACATGATCGAGTATCTTATTAGTATGGTGCAATATGAAAAAACCGTATTACTCATTGAAAAACTTATGAGCCGTGAAAAAATGCGCGTGGGCACGCTAACAGTTACTCAGATAGTACCGTCACGTTCTATATTTACATGTCGCATCTCATCGATTTTTATTCCATTTATTACTAAAACTATATCGACGATTAACATTTTTTAAGACGCATCTATAATGTGCCAGTAACTGACCAATAACTCACTTATTATAGACCACTTACATAAAAACTATTTTTATTTTACTGTTTGCGACGAAAACAAATAACAAAATATAGGTCTAGTCCACGCTAAAAGAATAACTTATATCTGAACTCTAAATACTGAACCAAGGTGACAACTAAAAATCTAAAAAAAAGGGTATTAGTCCAACATCCATAAAAAACATTCCTTCGACAGTCGGGTAAATAGTAGCTTCCACGACAGTTAATATCGGTTATTAACCTCTAGCTGCTCGTAATGCGCTTCACTATTCGAGTAATTCTCCGAGAATAGGTGCTCTATACTTGAATCGACTGAAATAGAACATCTTTAGGCATACTTATCGATGAGTATTTCGGCCGAATGCAGAAACCGTTCGCAAAATTAGGCCACCATGTGGATTGTTTATATTATGTCGTAAAAATAATGTGCCAATGTTCAACGCACTGCTACTGTTAAATCACGAAAATAACAGTGAAAATAGCAGTTACGCAAGTTTCATTAAATGTTTTCACGCGCTTTTAAAATATCAAGTTTAAACATCGACTTCTACTGCTTTCGAATATCATTTTAAACTTTTGAAAAGTAAACTCTTTGAATATAAAAACGGTATAATTTGACAATTAAAAACACTTTCAACCAATTAAAATCACGACTGTTTTTAACAGCTGAAAATAACAGTTAAGTATATTACAAACACAAAGCGATAGACATTTTATTTCAGCTCGAAATATTCTAGCTCAAAAACGAATTGCAGAGGGCGTAAGCAATGCTAGCGGTAAATAAAAAAAAAAGTAACACTTCGCACGGCCATTTGCACATTCGGACGTAACGGCACATCACAGTGCAAAAAACCTGATATGACTATTATAGTCATATCAAATAAATACTTACCTACAAAATAGTCATTTATGCTTGTCAATTTAATTATACCACAAACCGTATGGTTACGCTTTTGCGCAGACGATATTTAACTATACATGGCATTGAAAACAAAGCTATGTATGTGAGGAAGAAAAAAACGTTATTTTTCTTAATTGTTTCTTACCAACCAGAATGTGATTAATTATAGACTGCGTTCCAAAATTAAAACTGTTCATGTGATCATAGACACCACTCGAGCAATGGAGTATATAATAATAGACGTTGCATTGAACATTCTCATTGTCTAAAATAGCCCGTGACAAATTTAACTGTACCTTTTAGTGTTATCACCTTCAGTCTTATAATAACATGAAGTGCAGAAATAACTGTGCACGTCTACAGAAATATTATACGCGTTTCAAACAAGCATCACAGTCATCACGGCGCAGGAGCACGAAATGGGACACTAGAACCACCTAAAGAATAGTGTGGATACGTCATACGTCATAACTTACAGAAGCGTCGACGGCCGCGTCTAACCCGACGTGTGAAATATTACCTGCAACAAAAACACAAGGTTATTTAACGAAAAAATAAAAGTTTACTCTACATTCGTTAATTTACACTTTTTTAATTAGACCGTGTTAACGAAGGCCGCTAATAGAACAACTATTTAAATGTGACCCATTTACTGTTGCGACCTGAATTCGCAACGGTGCACTGTTTTTTTTCTCTCACACTAACCCATTAAAAATAATGTTACACAACGCGAACTGTCAAGAAGCAAAGTCAAGCAGATTTGTCGTGTCAGTGGCGCAGACTTTGAGATTTATTTCGTTTCTCAAGTTGTATCACCTATCGAGAAATTAGGACAAAACAACACCGACATTTAATAAGAGAATGCATTTTTTTTAAGTCGACGACAAATCTTTTAGTCACTAAATTATTTGTTCAAACCAAAACTTTATTCACGTAGTACGTACATAACAAATTGGTTTAATTTGTTATTTGAAAGAAGAAATCATTAACCTTATCACCAATTTGTAAGATAATAATGAAAAGTGAGATCCATATGATTGTAGCTTCAGATCTGCACTAATGAGCGCCAATAATAAACAGTCTATTTCTGCGTGACCTATTATTTGACCAGTGGCCGGCGATGTCATAACGTGGAATTTCAAGAAAACCCCATAAAACATTGCACAATATCAAACGACCAAATTAAACGCTTCGTAACAAATGGGCTAGAGAAAAAAAAATCAACCACTCAGAAGTTGTGCAACAGTTATTCAACCGAAAGTCGTTAAACTGCAAAAGCTTTTAGGACTTGCAAAGATACATACCTAAACAAAACGTTTGTTGAAGGACGAGTTAATAAATTTGAATTTTAACGCGCGACCCTTCGCAGCCTTTGTTTATTTTAACTTGTGATATATAAGCCAGTTTTCTTCAACTACACGGCGCGCCAGCGCGGTGACCGTGATAGGTAAATTAATGTAAGAAATTATTCTTTCGTTTATAACAAACTTCCTGGACAGTTCACGGCTAAAGTTTATAGAAAATCGCCTTCAGTCAACAAGCCCCACGAGCCGAGCATATGGTGGGCCGAGACAGGTGGTGTCAGACATGTGGGCACCAAACGAAGGGCTCGGATGACGAAACAAACGAGATAGAACACTAATATATCGTTGACAGAAAAGGACACAAGCCCTATGCTCACATCCATCCAGTCACGTTCCGATTGTAATGTTATTAATACATTGAATAATCCGTTGGTTCCGTCGTGGTTTGAGGTTATTTATGAGACAGCACGGTAGATTAACTAGTTGTTGATGTGTGTACAAAAAACTAACAATATGTTTGTCTCATTTCAGGTGTCGAGGGACGAGTACGAGATCGATACCACACCGAGCCCTAGAGGATCTCCGCTGAAGGACACTTCCAATATCCAGGAAGACCAGGCCTACTTCATCAGCCGTCACAACCCCAACAAGACTTTCCGCCGGGAGTCTGTCATTGCATCATGGAAGAGTCTGAAGAAGGAGCGTGAGCAGGCTCTAGGCAAGAGAATCATCTATGTCGATGCTGATACGTATCAGGATTACTATGGCAGGAACACGGTGAAGCGATGCAAGAGTGACAGGACCTCTAACGGTACGAAGATTCCTAGGAAGGTGAAGCGTACTTACTCTGTTCTGTACAGATACGATCCAGCTGAAGAGAAGGTGGTGAAGGAATACAAGTATCAAATGCCGAAGGAACAAGCGCCGTCCAGCCACGCTCCCTTGCAGAAGTCGTATTCAGAACCCTTCTTGAGACAAGAAGGGATGCCCAAGAAGAAGGTTAAGAGGTCCTTCACGACGCTGCTCAACATTAAAACCAAGTTCCTGAATATTTTTGGATCGAAGAGTTAAACACAATCATTTGCGCATAGGGAAAAAGTTGCTCAATTCGATGCATTTTAAAGATTGGCGATGATTACTCTTTCGATGGAATCAGAATTGTAATAGCCAAATTCTAATCAAAATTTTTGGGTTTAAGCAAACCCAACTTCGATTCGGAAATATGAAAAAGAATCCAAAGATGTTTCATTAATTTAGAGTTTAGTTGTATTATAAGGTCCTTCAGTATTTTTATTGTACTGATTTTTTATCAACTAGATTTATGTTTGTGATATCAGTATTTTGTTATAAGGCTCTTTTGCTAGGCATAATTTAGAAGTTATGTTGTCTCGATATTGTACGCTTTATGTACTATAAGTTGTAGACTTAAACAATTAAACAAGAAACAGTAACATTCAACTAGTATTTATACTTATATATCAGTAAATAAGTATATTATACATTAATTTGTTGAAATAGTTTAAAATATTAATCTTTGCATTTATGTAGATTGATATCTATTAAGTATGTAATTGTTATTCTTTGTATTTTTAACCTAAATACAAAATGAATGCGTTCAGTCGGTAACATATTATATTTAAACAATGGTTGGTTAGCTAAATTAAATTCTGTATAAAGCATTTATGCACCTTTTCCAACTCGAAAATAAATAAGAAGCTATGTAGGTATCTATCTAAATATTTGTAATGCCAATAGTCCTTTAATTTTTTACATTTAAATGATTAAATATAAATAAATTAAAGATTGTGCTTTTAACTTTTTACATTAACCAGTAATATATTATATTTCAGCATTGGCATACAAAAGTTATTACCAAAACTAAAAATATAAAATGTGTGATGCTTTGTATTATTACTTGCTGCATTTGTATTATGTAATATAAATGTATTCCTTTTCTTCTGAAGAGTGTGCCAATAAATAATATAAAATTTAAGATAAATAATTGTAATCAAATATTTCATTCCTATTTGTTAATAATTATATATTATTAAGTAAGTTTATTAAGTTAAAGTAGAAGATCTACTTGTAGATAGGGTAAGATTGACATATCAATATCATAGATTTAGACATCTATTTATTTTAATATACGTTAGTTTATAGTAATTCATTATTACATTTTGATATTATATTTGAAGACAACTACATAAATTATTCATTGAAGCAAATTAATATTATTTCAAAGCAAACCTTAATAATTTAAGGTAATGCTAACAATAATTTAACAAAACATAATATCTGTAATACTGTCTAACTTGAGTTTGATAAACCCCAGAAATTTAATTTTTCGTTCAATATAAATGTGAGTGAATATATAATAATATAATATGATATATTTCAGTTACTTTAAATTAATAAACAATATTTTTTTCTAATATATAATTATTATCATATTGTACCTATACAATGCAAGCGTTTTATTTTATGCCCTCATTATATCTAGTACCAAATTTAAAAACAAGGAACAGGATAGTAAAATTGTACCCTTTATTGAGTTAGACATATTAATATAATTCGAGTTAAACCTTAGCCTTCCGTAATCAAATGATTATTTATATCTCTCACATAAAATATATCTGTTAATAGCAATAATACTTGACTGTTATTTCGGTTGGTAATCACTCACATTAAAATATCTGTTCAAATTACAATCGTAAGATAATAATGTCAAGTTCAAAGGCAGCAACAAACCCGCATGCTACGAGGTCTACTGTAAAAAAGAGATACATTATAATATACTCGTAGTTTGAAAAACTTGCTGATAACAAAGCTATGCGGGAGTAACTGATTGCGTAAGTAAATAATTTGTAAAAAAAGTTTTCAACAATTTACGTACCTAAGTATGTGGGTAAGTTCATAGAAACAATAAATTTGTGACTAGTACATATCTGGGGGCACGGCAGTGCCCCCGCCAAGTCGAGCAAAACAAAAGGCACGGCCGTACTATCCTTTTCTCGAAGCGATTCGAGCCATTTTCGACCCCCTGTAACTTCGTTATGGATAAAACTAGAAGCCTAAATTTTTAGTGACCAAGAGGGCATCACGCCTACAGATAATAATCCAAATTACATTAAATTTGAACCAGTAGTTTAAGAATTATTGCAAGTCAAAGTTCCTAAATTTTGCTGCCCACTGACTGACTGACTGACTGACTGACTGACTGACTGACTGACTCACCGATCATCAAAATTCTAAGGTACTTCTAGCCGTCCCACAAGTTTCAAATTTTGAATATAGCTATTGTTTAGCCTATAAACCAAGGAAAAATTCTGACATTCCATAATTTCCATCCCGTTTTCTAGATATATCATCTGCATAAATAACTTTGTATTCCCATATAAATCTCATTAAATTGTATGTAATTACAAAGTTACTTTTACAGTTCATAATTAGACGTCATTTAAATTGAATGAAATGGGTAATAGGGGCTAAAAATGAGAAACGGCTTCGAGAAATTCGATAGTTGAGCGCTTTTTATAAACTTCCACGATAGGTAGGTAGGTACACCTACCGCGGATAGAGAGATACAAATCCCTATTATAGGTACTATACCTCCCTATATATAGGTTGAACAAATTCGTTACCTAGGTACATTAAAATAGGTACCTAGGTACCTTATACCTGATATGCATCTGTGGAGACGCAAAGGCACTCGTTCATGATAATCTATGAGCATGACCTATGTTCGCAAGGGGCCCCGGCCGCGTAGGCGCAGGGCGCGCGTTTATGCGTGTTTCGCAAAAAAACGAAATAAAGAAAGAAAACCTACAAAAAGAAATGAGATCCCATCAAAAACATTACATGTACAAAAATGCACAAGTCTCGCAACGCAGTTTATCTGCCGTAAAAAATTGTGAGATCGAATGTAAACCAAGTCGGTTAATTTCAATACCTACCTATACCTATCTATGGGAGCAGTTATATCTTTATTTCTTTAGTAAATAGAGTGTCTTGGCGATTGTACACGGCAGCATAATCTACTAGGCAATCTAAATATAGTCTTCCGTATAGGTGTACTTTCAAACAAATACAAGCACAAAGCGCTTAACATAGATTTATGTTGCCATGTGCAATTGCCAAGTCACTTTATTTACTAAAGAAATAAAGATATAACTGCTCCCATAGATAGGTATAGGTAGGTATTGAAATTAACCGACTTGGTTTACATTCGATCTCACAATTTTTTACGGCAGATAAACTGCGTTGCGAGACTTGTGCATTTTTGTACATGTAATGTTTTTGATGGGATTATGATGATAATTTATAAATGGTCTTAGCAAGTGGTTTTTCTTGTAAAGTAAAACAGATCAATTATAATATTGGTACATAAAAAAAGCGAGCGAAGTTTTCGTCAATCCGATTGAGCAAAAGATACATAATTCTTCTGAAAATACAATTGTTTCACTACATAAATAATATTGCACGATTTTATTTAATTCAGTACAATGACCGATAAATTCGGAATGCTAACGTTTGTGTAAGATAAAATTGTCATTTTTCACAACGATAGCTGTTAAGGTGTGGGCATAGATTGAAGATATGTTTATTCCGAATCCAAAGATATGGCTCATAAGCGACATCAGTTAGTAAACTTTGGAGTTTGGAATTATATTTCTGTGAAACTGTAGTTTTATTTGAAGTGTTAAATATGCCATTGCTGGTTTTAAATGAGCTCGTACATTTTATAAACACATCAAAAATCAAACATCGTAAAAATTCACTTACATCATACCTTAGGTTAATCCATATTTATCACACTTCTCAAACAAGCATCTGGACCGAACGCTGTTTTTAAATAACTTATACGTTGGACATCCAAAATTGCATTTTTCAAGTTATATCTCAAGGTCTTACTTTCGGAAACAGATAAAACTCTACATCTAGGTCCAGAGCTGGTATAAATAGTATCTCGTTGTGTTATCTTGAGTATCTTGGTACCAAAACCAACAAGCTTTTCTAAACAACCAACACCGAAACTTGTTATCGGGCGAATAAACAAACGATTGATTAAAACTTGGCCAAATAACTGCTTGCACGAATTGAATTCATCTATTGCTTTAATATTTACCCAAATCACATGAATATATAGAGATTGTAGTCAAGGAGGTCGAGGGGGGTTATATAGGGTAATGATATGCAAAATTAAACCTCGTAAACATGGATAATGTGAACCGATTGGGGATTTTGAATTTGACGGGTTTACATCAAGCTAGGGGGGAATGGACTTGTTTAGAGTTTAACGAGATTAGGCCGGTTTTCATTATAAATGCATTTACAACTGTTCGAAAAGGGTAGTCTCTACCTATACTCTATTCATGTTGTTCTCTTAGTATTGCCATGTGTTAAAGCTTTAGATTTGGAAGCTATAAATAAATTTTCCGCAGGAAAGCTGTTCGGATTTTTTCGCAGTGAGAATCGAAGCCGCGTTGCTCGTTCCTGAAAACCATACCTACTCAATAGTAGGCAACGAAGGCTGCTAGTCGTGGCAATGTAGTAGAGTCATGTATATTTTATGTAAGGTATACTTTTTAATTAAAAAACTAGCTGCGCCCCGCGGTGTTACCCGCTGGTTTTGGAATAGGCAACTTTTGCCTACGGATGTGTTAATCCAGGGTAAGTTAAGTAGGTGATAGATTAGTCTCCATATCAAATTTCATTAAAATTGGCCGAGCCTTTTGAGCGTAAAGAACTAACAAACATACAAACACACTGACACACTTTAGCCTTTGTAATATTAGTAGGATATGTGTTGTGTACACATTCCACCTTTCCACATACACTCCGTGCTAGTCCGTACCCTTGGCTCACATTCTCACACGTTAGATAATTTGGTTCTCGGTTGGTAGTTGGTACTAAGCACTTATATTTGCAGCTGGCGCGAGTACCAGGCACGGGCCCTGTGGGAACACCGGCTCCGGCCGAGCGGAACCCCGATTTACATAAACAATGATGTAGGGCAGTGTGGTTGGTTTATTTATGCACTTTGTTCTTTACAAACTTGTATGATTTGATTTCAATTAAATACTGCAAGTATTAACGCTTTTAGTCTTTGGAGACTCGCTAAACTTGTGGAGGCTGTCTCCCAACCAATCGAACTTAGCGAAACGAAAAAGAAAAATACAACATTTTCTTAATTAGATCTCCTGTTTCTTCGAGATACTTTAGCAGACTACACGGCCCAATCCCAATGTCTTGATGAGTATTTCCCATTTTGTGTATTTTATTAGAATTAACCGTCAAATGCTAAGATTAAATTAAAACAATAATGGTGTCGGTCATTGCTTGCATAACCTCCCGTTATCTATTAATCCGTTAATCCTAGATTAGCTAACGTTTACTTCTATCGTTAATCGGTTGAAGCTTTACAGCTGATTAGCTGTTTTGACCGACGATAAATCAAAGTTTATGTATATGGAGGTTACGTTCAAGGTTCCGTTAAGTTCAAGTTACATCTGTACAGGGCACAGGGGTTTGCTAATGTTTACGTAATACTGGCGCTTTTATTCGTTTACTAGCTCGTAATACAGTTTACTACTCAAAGCTAATGTTATTACTTTCTGCTAAAAGCTTTTGAAGTATCGATTTAAATTGCTTATTTCGGTATCGTTAATTCTATTTATCATTTAAGTATCGTATATAAGGGAAAACGTTTGCTTAGAGTACATTATGTCTTGCAGCCAGCTCCATTACTACCGAACTGCCTTACAGTAAACCTTTGGTAAAAATACACAATTTTGCGGCGATACTTTAGGAACTTCGCTGTTATAATCAGGAGCTGCCATTATCAAACAACTAACCAACCACACGGTGACATAAAAAGCGAAAGGTAAAAGTTCCTCGAAAAGCAATGCAAAAACTAAAAGTAAATTCCCCGCCCAATCACCTATGCTTATGTAGTGAACGACCTAGGTAATGAGTTTGCATGTCGATACTCCGTTAGCATAATTCAATCGCCCTAGTACAAGACCTAAATACTTGAGACTCGAGCATTTCGCAAATGTGACCTAGGAAGGGAGGGTGAACTTATGATAATGGTACAAGTAGGGTTGTTTCTAGAACACGGCAACCAGTATAATACAAACTACCTATTGAGAGTTGATTGAAAAAAGAAATGATCTGACATCTGACGAAGGTGGAATCTGACGGACGGTGGAATATGACTCCTCATGAGAATTTGCTGTTTCGTCACCAGTTTCAAAATTCTGACCTACACGGAAAAAAGAAGTAATGTGACGAAAGTGGAATCTGACGGACGTGCTCTAAATCGTTATAACAGGAATTCGGTCTAGTACTTGATACTTATGACCTTTATTAGACCTAACACAATGAAATAAATGTGACTAAATCGTGTTTCTTTACTGTCGTTAGAAGTGCCATTCACCGTCACGGAAGATAGATTCTGGCAATCGTTACTGTCACACCTTGAATTTCTTTAAACGCAGTTACTGCAACTTTAGACATTGACGCTAGCGATACTATAGCTCTCAGAAATCCCGTGAACTCCGCCGATTACTCGCATTTAAACAGTGATACAAACCACGGGTCAACGAAAGGGTTACGTGCATTCGAGATACAATCGGCAAGACGTTACGCAAGGGAAACGCGAGTTAATTACCCAACGGTGAGCTATCGGTGAACAATACAGGTCGGGGTCGAGGTCTGCGATTAAACCACAGTTTTGTGACATTGGACTCGATTTATCGATTATTTATTGGCGTGATCGAAAAATGCATTGGACATTTCGGCGTTCAGCGTTAAACCTTATATTTTTTATTTGAGAGATACAGATGTTATTTTCATGCTTTATATAACACTTTTTCTTTCCTCCTATGTTTGATATTGATGATGCTATAATAATAAAAGTATCCATGTCTTATTCTAAGATCGGCGCTAGGCTAAGCCTTCAGTGCTTAGTAGATAATACTTAGAAACCCAAGCATTCGCATTTATATTAATAGAATAGAAGATAGTAGGATTGGTGGGTTATCAAAAGAACTGTCACAGATTCACAACAAGTACCGAGACGAACCGCCAAGAATACCCAAGATAGTGCACACACTTATCCGAAGTTGAGATTGAGCTGTAAACATTTAATAAACTCAAATCTAATTCCAACAAAACTGTCTAGCCTTAATCCTGTAATTGGGTACGCCTATAATTGAGCCGTCGGCTCAGACTGCAAGTAATTACATACTTTTGTTCGGAATTGTGAGTCCACTGGCTACAAATTCAATCTAGAATTAGAGATTTTTTAACAGAATTTGACTAGATTTAGAAATTTAGTGTTTGTATTGGGGACTTAGTGAAAATACATCGCTTTTTAATAAGCTTTACATTGATTATTTCAAAGAGTCTGAGTAAGTAAGTATTGAGAAGAAATACTGCATGGAGAAATTATTTTTTTATATCAAAAAAAGAGATGCCTACCCTACATACTTTTCGACCTTTCCACTTCTTCCTCGAGCGTTAGAGATGTTATCTCAATTCTAAATCCATCCAGAGGCCTTGCCAGTGACATTGGTTCCAATTGAAAACTTTAATCTTGCGTATAAAGGTCTCACCTTGCCGGCTATTGCCTTAACACGACTTTTTGATTTGGCAATTGAACTCGTAGAGAGCTGCCGGTCGTGCTGTGTGAGGTGCTTCAATAATGACATAACGAAAGGTAAGATTTAGCCCTGTAAGCGATGGTGGCTGGTAAGAGGATGTAATATTTGAAATACCAGAGCGGGCAAGTAAATTATTATTTTGATCCCGCATAAAACCACCATTTCAGTTGTCAAATTGAAACTTTAGTGTACCTTACTCGTCTTGGCCAGTCAGCTCCCCGGGTACACCTCGGAAACGACACGATCCACTCTTGATACGTTGTGATTGATGGAGATCTTTTGGTATAAAGCGTATGGAAGTCATGAATGATGGATCAGACGAAAACGGGTTATCCAAGTTGAAGGCCTCTGTGTTGATAAATTGGATTAAGGTGTTATCTAAGAAAGTTACCAATCGATTTGGATAAAAAGCTTCAGTTTTCGATGGTTTATGATCGTTATATCGTACATGGAACGAATGTACATCGAAGTCGATATAGTGTACATCGGGATTTCATACTTCGAGCTTATTATTATTTCTCTTTACACTACATAAGCTTGAACTTACGATTTACGTTCTTTATCTTTTAGTTCATTATGACAAATAAACACCATTGTAGTTATTAACTTAGACTGGGTAGGTACTTAAATTAAACCGTACAATTCAAAAATATTGAAAGTCATAACTCCCGTTTTGATTTAAGCCGTCATTAGTATCATTTCGTAATTATACCTATCTATTTAAGCATTAAACTTTTAGACGACATAAATTCTTACATAGGTACAGGCAGTACCAGTCACTACCAGCATAACAAGTGCGACACATTATTATGAGTCAAAAAAATAATAAAAACAATTGGGGTTTTACACTTAATCATCACGAAACCGTGTTCCATTAAAAAGACAATGAACACGCCAAATATGTTAAACAATTGCATTTAAACATTATTTGTGAGCAAAATAACGCGCCAACCGGCCAATAAAATGTTCTCAAAACGATTTCGACTTTCATTCCCACGGTAAATCGTCTCTATATATTAAAATTTGTAAAGACAATGCGTCTGTCTGAGAAGGCCAACTCATTTTGGGTTGCGACATGTAAAAATAACATTTTGCACCGTTACAATAAAAAATAAATAATTTATTGGCATGACTAGTCGTTACCGGCGACTTCGTGCACAATGATAGCTTAATATTTTCGGAATAGAAGAAGATACAATCAATATGTCTGTGAACTGTGAAGAGATGGCGTACACAGTACAAATATTTTAAAATCACGAGCGAACTCGCAGGCGAAAGCTAGCTTGAAGTAATAAAATTATATTTTACCCTTTGCTGTTCGACAAATTGAAGTGTTGACATCATGATACTGCTATTACAAACAAGAAGTGCTTACGGATATGGTAGAAAACCCATAACAAACCTAAAGCGGTTAATTTTAAAGAGTTCGCAGCTATAAAATTAAACGCTGTTAAATTTTTATTGCATACCATAACTAGAATTTATGTCTCCAGAAATGTACAAATCTTAAAGGATATGTATCAGCAATTAAGGGAAATAATTTTATTAAAATATTTATAGCGTTACATATAAATATTTATTAAAAAGTGTGTACACTCAATTTAAAAAATAGATTTATTTGCCTTAGCAGAACTTAAAAAAGGTTTTTCCCACTTTATACCTACTACAAAGGCGACAGTGGTACATATGCAAATATAAATATATAAGTAGGAGTATGTTGGTACCACAGAGTTCCATGATGGCTGAACGGAATTTCACGAAAGTTCGTATACAAATTACACATGTATATACACCTCTACCTATTTCATATAAGTCCTGGAATAACACATAAAAAAGTTCATCTTTGTCCAAGCAGGTGAAGCCGTGAAACGTACCTAGTCAGTAATATCGTCTTTACGGTTTTCGATCACCGCATCATCATCATCACATAACATCTAGGTCATAAAGGTCATGTAACATAAAGGTCAACCTTTTGACCACTAGCACTGGTGACGGTTGACCGTTACTCAGCAATAAAAGATATTACGAAAGTGTAAAAGTTATAAAAATACTACAAACTTATTAAATTTTAAATGAATGATGATCATCTTCGTTTTATTAGAATAGTTATTAGAAAACTCCAACATTAC
This sequence comes from Hylaea fasciaria, assembly GCA_905147375.1. Taxonomy (NCBI): domain Eukaryota; kingdom Metazoa; phylum Arthropoda; class Insecta; order Lepidoptera; family Geometridae; genus Hylaea; species Hylaea fasciaria. The sequence continues at coordinate 4,181,279 of LR990215.1, forward strand.
CCAAGGTTTTGTCAACTTAATAATTCTACTCAATGCGGAGAAATTTTGTATCTCTGCATGTTTGTTAGCACTCGACGCTAAAACAGCTAAACGGATTTTGATAAAATTCGGTATATAGATACTTTAGATCCTGGGACAACACATAGGATAGTTTTTATCATCGTCATCCTCATCATCCGGTGCTTATCATCATAGTCAATATGGTTTTACGTTGACCAATTTTATTTCACGAAAAGTGTAATAAACGCATTAGGCATCTTAGATATTACACTACACAATTCATTATTACCTCGAAACTAACAGTAAACGAACGTTCACTTCACCTTTATTCTACTGCAATATTTACCTGTGAACAAAAAAATACAAATAAGCGAAATAAATCACAAAGAGCACAATGCACTGCAATAACTAAAGGCAATCAAAATATGCAATTTGTCATTGAATGAGTTCACTGAGTAGAGTATGTTAAATAAAATAAAAATTGAAATTTGCATTTAAATTAAAGAAAATTGGATATTTAAATTATTTCCAAAGTATTACATACCTACTTATTTATGTTTTGCAATTTTCCTTGAAATTATTTACGGTAAATCAATACCCATGTTAGTACATAGTTTTCTTATTATTTATTTTATCAGATAGACAGATGACATTTTTTTTTATTTGTCTAAATATAACAATAATTGTAGATAAGCAAACCTAGCAAGATACACAAAAAAAACCATTGTCAAGACAACTTTGGTAGTGGTTTCGCAGACACTCGGGCGACTGACAACCAAGGCCAGTTACCACTTACCACGATATGTGGCATCGAAATCTTTGTCGTCAGGCGAATTGGATACGGGTTTTACGACCGTGTTCGTTGATTGCTGCGACTTGGTTTAGGCTTGTGAAGCGTGACGTCACGTAATGAGTGAATGCGCCGCTGGCAAATAACACTGTCATTTATACCGTGGTATAAGCAAGTACATTATTATTGTAACGAAGATTTAATACGATGATACGTCGTTAAGGAACTCTATTATACGGTTTTTTGTAACATTATGGTGATGTATTATAGTAATATGAAGTGATTTAAATGTGATAAATGGGACACGTAAACGGGTCATATTATTTTTATAGCTTCTAGCAAACTGTTTTGTATGATAAAAAATTCTAATCGTTAGGACTTTTTGAATATTTCTTCGTCATTTTTGCTGCTAACTTTAAAATAACGTTTTTTATGCAACTTATATCCGCCGAAATATTGTAACCATGACTTAAGTAAAGGAGTGGTATAGAAGAATGTTCGTCTGCTTTTATCATGGATCGTCTTTGCTAGAGATTATCTAGCGAAGTCTATCAGGTGAATTCACTCACCCAGGTGAACAAAGTGGAAGAAACCAAATGAACATTACATTAAATAAAACCATCATCACCTCCCCTTACCTACTACCAACGGCTCCTATCATCCTCATCATCAAATCTCTGTTTCCAGAGTAAACCACTCCATTTTCCACCGAATATTCCTTAGAGTGAGATCAACAGGTAGGTAGGTATTACTCGAGAGTTTGCAGAGTGATTAGGTTACGAATTAGCATGACAAAGTGGCCGCGACAAGCGCTTTCTGCGCTTGATGTTGCGATTTTCAGAGATATTAAGTTTTTCAAGTGCCTCGTCAGTATAATATTGGAGAAATTTGAATACGCGCACATCATAATCAAGAACCAGCCGTTCAAGATGGATGGCAACTATCTTGAAGATGCAATTGAACAAGTGACAAAGACCTTGCTAAAACTGGACCAAAAGAAGCAGATGTGGTGAGTAGCGTAAGAAGGAAGAACAAGCTTCCTCCCTTTCTTCAGATAGTGAACACGGAGTAGTCGATAATAACGGTCATGATAAATGATTTTCATCATGGTTAAAGGCTCACACATAAAGGCATTTATTTCCCGTGGTTTATTGTATCAGATTAATCAATTATTTCCCTTTCAAGACACAATGCTAATGATAGTGAAGCGACAGAACCGAATATGAATTATCTATAGGATGAAAAGGGTAATTTTTGAAATTGAAATAAATATTTTTACGCATTTCATCAGTATGAAATTGAATCGATACGCCCACGCCCATTTCATTGGGCAACCTTGTCATTGTTAATCCCTCGAAAAACGCGATTTTAACAAAATAAAAGATTGTACTATGTATGGGTGACACGCGACCGGCCATCAACCACAAATCAATAAAAACAGGTGTGGGTAAAACATCTAGCACGTTACTAGGTCACGCAAGTTTTATAATGCAATAAACCCATACTTCCGTTAAAACTAAAATTGCTGTTTTCGTGTATATCACCAATTTTATCGTTAAACCCTTAAACACTCCTATAAACCTATCAGACGATGCGACCTTCAGTGCTTTTGGTAGTGACATAATCGGGTAAACAGTATTACGATAAAACTAGATCAACATTAAAAGGAAATGTCACAGAGAAATTTAGTAGTTTCTTTTGGATCGTGTTATGATTGAAAACATACAACAATACGGTTGAAGAAGATTGCACAAAGTTGGGGAAATAGTATTAGAACTGAGCCTGAACTGAGCGTACTGAACGAACTGAAGGAACATTCAACGAGAAACGCTCGGGCCACCTGCCCCCGAACAATACTACCCGGGCTCGGTGGGAAGACTCCCCGGAATGTTGGAGGCGCTTCTGAAGTGGATCATCATCATCACGATCCACTCCACACTGTAACCAGTGTAGGTAGAATAGGATAATGACTAACTCTATCAATGGAACGCTTCGAAAGAGTATTTTTAGTAGAGTACAACCAGGATCTATTCCGTGGGGCATAAATCGTCTCCTACTATTTTCAGAAAGTACGGTACAGCTAGACTAGACCGTCGACGCTAGGCTAACCGTGAAACCACTGTTTGAAAGCAGCCTCAGGGCAAGGTGGTTCAAACTTGACACGAGGAATAAGCGACGTGCAATGAGCTCGCCATCGCTAGAAGTCTGGAAGACGAAAGATTTTCATTTGTTTCTAGTGCTTTGCCTGAATATATTGTCAATATTGACCTCCAGGCTGTACTAAAACACGATAGCCGTTTATAGATTCCGTGCAGACAATCTGTCTGGCCGTCTACGACACAAATCATGTCCGAAGGGGCAATCTCATTCCAGTGACTAATAATGCCGTAGCCACCGGGCCGTACTTGGCATGTGTCCAAGATAGAGCCTTTGTCTGCGTGTCTGTCTGGCCGCGTTTGTGCCTCCTACTCGATTGTTACCTGGACGTTAGGCCTATGGGAAATATGAATATGAATCTACAGTTGGATGGATCTAATTGGTCAAGGAGTTGAATGCTAATCGGCTTTCTTGGTTGATTTTAATTTAGTTTTAGAATAAGATCAAGCTAAAAATCTTTATTGGCCGTTACGTATGGAGGAAACTTGAAATCGCTGTATGTCATTAGCTAATTAGAAGTGGTGTAATCAATACAAGAGTTTTCTCTTCTTAATATTTTCATCGGTTCTCCCGCAAAACTACAATAATTTCATAACATACGAGCAAAAAACTTTAACCTCAAACCACACACGCAAAAAACTTTGCACAATCACATTACCGGAAGCACAAATAAAGTATCTAATACGGAAGTGTGTCAAGTCGATATGCAAGTATTGACCCCAACATACAAAGTGCGAAGTTAACAAAAGCCATAAAGTATGCTTACGCCATAGATCCACGTCTTGCCGAAGATCTATGGTCCGCGTAACCCGTAATGGACGGCGGAGGAAGACGGATGGCATGGCCTAGTGACCGGTGGTGATACATCCTGGTTCACCGATCTTTCTTGGAAACCCGTCACGTGTGGATGCGTAAATTAAGATACCACCTACTTTTAGCATAGAATAAATCTTAATATCAGTCCTTTTAACAGTAAAATACGAGGACAAAGCCATGATACTGATTTTGTAGCTATACAGAGAGGATCTGACTCTTAATTTCAGTTCCCCTCTGTATAGCTTAGATCATGATCAGAATCCGAAACACTTCGTTAGGCATTACTTTGTTGAAAAAACCCCTATGTAATGGCAAAAGACATCCCCCGTTCCCAGACACTCAACCAAAATGAGTAATATTTTTTTGTAAATCATATTACACTTCGTCAGTACATTAATCCACGTCGCAGATAGCATAGTTGCTATGGAACAGTGTGCCCACATGGGGCGTACTTCCCCGTCCCGTGGGAACTGGCATAGCATTCGAAACACTTACTGGTTATTGCTTCATATTTTAACTTTTTTCTATTCGGTGCGGCGTCTTTCCCCCCTAACCTTTTCAATTATATTATAAGGCCATTAGACGTGCAGTTTGCGTTTGTTATTGCTATTAGGAGGTTAACTATTGTCCACTAACATGTGGAAAATAATTTAGAAACAAAGCAATTTAGTAAAGCAGTTCTTCTGCCGTATTGATAGTTTATTATATCAATTTCCAACGTTAAAGACGATATTCTACAAAAATAAATGTATTTTGTTGCTGACTGTAACAGAACATTTCTAAGCAAGTTTCGAGGAAGACATTTTAGCTCTATATTCGTTTCTTGTATTTATAAACAAAGCATCCTAAGCAACTCAAGGCTTTAATAACATCAGAAAATACGGCTGATTTTAACATAGTAAAACGAAAATACCTACTGTTTTGTTGTAAAAACACGTGTTGGAAATACGATTTAGTTATTTAAATAGCATAATACGGAATAATGAAGAGAAAATAGCTAGACCAAGTTATTTAAAACTAATTTGTAGAGTTAAGAATAGTATGATTGTAGAGTTAATTGATAGTCTACAACTCTAAACAAAGGCACTTCTATCTCGCAAGCAGTTGAACACCCACGGCATCTCAGTTATTTTAGTCGCAAGTGCATCTATGCCTTGGTTATTTTTAGTAGCAGACGCAATAGCTTATCAATATTTCTAATGCGTTGCCTGCAGTCTATTGCTGATGAATGGAACTAATTTATTGCCATATTATTGTGCGTAAGCGGTTCTGAAGAATAACCCACTATTCCTGTAAACTAACATATAGAGATCAAGGGGAGCTACTTTGTTATTTATTTAAGACTTTATTGCTGTTTTACAGTAAGTAATCCAGTAAATATTTTATTTTACACATCGAGTTTCCACTTTCTGCCAATCCGCGTGTCCTGCGACACGGTAAGCCTTTTCCAGCTGTTTCCTCTTAACTGACCTGTTTGCCTTCCTTAGCCATAGTGTACCAACCTTCTTTGAATCATCTGTCCATCTTTTGGTTAGCCTTCCAGCTTCCTCTTCTTCTTTTGCCGTGTCAGCTAAGTTTGTTTAGCTGGTCTAATTCAAGGACGATACATCATCGATGGATCCTATTCAGGACTACCTTATATTGGTCAATTGGTCGTGACATGATTCAAGCTATCCTATGATACAATAGATTGCAGAGAAGCACAACGTCTGTACATCACTGGCAACAGCAACCCGTGCAAGTATGACCTCATAGTACACGTGCACCTCGACACGTGTCACAGCGTTACGTGCTGTGAGAGCGAACCGTTATTGTTCACCGTGATAACGTTACAAACGTTGCCTCATGTTATGCTTTAAGGACGCAGTTCTGGTTGGTTCTCGATAAGAGCGGGGTGATGCTGACTCATTTAAGATTTCATGACTTAAGTTGACTCACTTCTTATGTTACAACGTAAAGACTACTGTCTAATCCTAGCTGCTTTTATATAAAGTGTGCATATTTAACATTAAGATACTCCTAACTGCGTTCGATTGTAATCTCTGGTTGTATGTCAAAATAGTCGTTCAACTCGACAAGGATTAATTTGTGCAAGGAGCATGTGTTTTGGAACATAAATCAGATTCCTTTGTCTCTCAAACTCTTGTAGTCTCTTTCTGATGTTTATACTAAGAGCAGGATCGGCTATATTGTATCTAATTTAGGGAGCGTTTAATTCAATGATATTTGTTTTGGTTAGGTTTGGATCGTTAAACAGATTGCTTTTAAAGGATTTCTTGTTGATTTATGAACAACAATAAATATGTTTACAATTAAGCGAAGAAGGCGACATAATTCATGACAACTGTAGGATTAAAATTAATGGTATTAGATGTTCCAGATTCATCTAATTCTTTCTTAGCTTATCTTTCCTTTCTTTCTATCTAGGGCAACCTTTCCAAAAGACTGTCTGGTTTCTCTATTCACCCACAACTACACCATACATATTCCATTAAACTAAACAAATAAGTACTTAATTTTAATAATGAACGCTTGATATATCATCATCATCATCATAAAGCCTATACATTTCCGGGAAGAACGGTTCTGAGCCCTTTCCATCCACCGACTTCCTACGATCTTAACAATGTCGTCGGTCCATCATATAATAATATCCAGTGTTGATAAATAATAATGTCCTTATCCTAACACGTTATCAGAGAAATAAATGTATTATAAATCTGGCTTTATTTACCTATTTGGCTTATCTGAATAGCTACACTCATTAATTCCTACAACATGGATATTGAAAACAACAATATTGGTTTCCGGCGAAACCGTTATTATGAATAAGGTACAAAATATAATGATGTTTGTTGGATTATTATCTAGCTAGTAATAAATGAGGGTTGAATTAAGAAAAAAATTTAATTCAACTAAACAATAACTTCTAATATTTATCTGTCGGATATGATTAACAGCCAGTTAGTTATATTCATATATCGGCTACCCACGGAATACAATATTTAGCGGTTTTATGAGGGTAGATTTATCAAGAGGGTGGGCCCGGTAATACTATGAATAAGCGCGCGCGCCCTTCCACATCGATTTCAATCTAGTTGAGTTGTATAGAACTGTATATAATATGAGGGCTGCAGCTAAGGTAAATTAATCCTTAATTAACAATAACTAAGTACTAGAATAGCACGCAGTGTTATTATCAGTGATAGACTCGATGAAAAAGTAGCTGGTAATCCCTTTAAAACAACTACTGAGAATTAAGTCGTACTTAAATCATATTGCATTTGCAATTTATAGCTAAACTGCAGAGTCGTAGAAATAGACCTACATCAAATTAGTCAAGTATAAACAAACCAACTAGATACTTGCAAACAAGAAAATATACAACTAACATAGACTGCATCTAAACTCTAAAACGCTGTAAGCAACACACCTAAGTTACGACATTCTAGCTTGCGGTTTTTCCGTATCTCCTTAGATCCAGTCGTCGAGTCAGCGAAGGCTAATTGTTCAAAATTATCTTCTGTGGTTGAAAGCAGTGGCGTAGAATTCAGATTAGGTAATCTACAATCAGTCTCGGCAGATGTAAAGTAGGACATTCTTCGGTGGAGACGAGAGATGATTCTACTTAGGTAGCTGAAGTAAGATTCAGTAGGAGAAAGGACATCTGTCGTGTCTTAACGACTGCTTTCGATCTATAACACCCGGATTTGACGACGGCTCGTGGCTTCAAGAGCACGGAGAGATGTTAATCCACACATAACATGACTTATGAAATGTGGTGCCCAATTTTGTAACCACGTACGTATCATTGAGGTGCAAAGCGGACAGTTTACTTTACCAACAGCACCGCTGTCTCAAATTGTCGCAGTGAATTATAAGTAAGTATTCATATTTCTATCAGCAAGAAACCTCCTAAATTATCCAATCAATATACATTGAAACATCAACAAACGAGTCCAACCTACTTGAATTGCCCAACAACGTTTAAATTTTCATTCAAAATTGATGTAACTAACCAGTACAAGTTGGTATCGCCCACGCCGAATTCCAAGTATCTCTCGGTATTTCACAAACTAACTTGCTTGTAAGTTGCATTGCAACTTGCACGACGTGTATTGGTCCGACGACTCTTGGCGTCTTTAATAAGGACGTCCTAGTGAGAACTAATCACTATGTTACATTGGGTTTAATAAGAGCTCGTTTAAGCGATTTGCGAATAGGTTGCATGAGCTTCACTCTTTCGATCTTGCATGAGGTAGGCCGTTCTCTGATGTTAGAGTTCGGCAGGCGGCCCAAGGAATATTGATATGGCTTGATCACTGCGATCAATCCAAAACGACCAGCAGTTTTATCTTAACCCGAAGCACACAATTCAGATTTTATGCCGACTGCTACTAGACCCCCTAAATGAATCGTACTAGTAGGTAAGCGTGTTCAATTGAATATTTGGTCCAAATTAAGAAAGTCAAATGATGATGTTTACCATTATAATTTGTATCCGAGGTCGGTCCGCTGATTATACAACGACTTGATAACCGATATTTCGGAAACCCTCAACAACTAAAGGACGGATTTCAAGACGAATTTTTTTATGTGTTCTGTGGTAAACCTATTTCCGTGGATAATAGATTTAATTTCAACTGATTCAGTGTACTCCATCGTTGACATCACAGACCTCTGATATCCCTAGGACCGTTTAGTCTATAAAAGTATCTCAATGAACGATCTGGTATCAAAGATCCGAAGCTATGCATAGAAATGTCAAGTACAATTTCCATAGATCCTATCAGCCAGTCGGGGAAGATTAACCGTCTACATGGAAGTATCCTTCTCCAGCCATCCTTGCAGGGTTAATGCACGCCTCCGCAATTTGTTAGCATTATAAATCCTTTGTTGTCTGGACAGTGAATTCAGTAAGGTATTTGTAGGAAGCCCTTTGTGGGGAAATTAGGATGTTTAAGAATTAACGGGGTTTGCAAAGCCGCCTTTGGTTTTCATTAACGGAAGAACACTTTAAACAAGTTCAAAGTCTGCATCACGATTAAGAGTAATTAGTGGTTAATGCTAAAATAACAATACAAATATCGAGATAACATTTAATGTTTACAAAAGATCGTGTGGCAAGGTAAGCGAGTACTACCGAATTCAGAGTCGAGACAAGAGTCATCCTGCAAGGGTAATCTGTACCGTTCCCATAGTAAACCATAGCAACAAACAATGTATCATCAAAGTTGAAACATTTCATTGTTTGTGAAACCAAGTTGTAACCCGGTTACTTTAGGTTAAGTACTTCTTATGGCAACGACACAGATTACTTGGGGGGATGTTCACTTCTCGGCTATGACTATGCCGAAAGGTTATGAAAAAATATTGACTGCTAATGGCGAGAAAGAATGAAAATGAAAGGGAAACGTCTAATTTCGCCATGGGCATGGCCCCGAAAAACTCATCAAGGTTAACTGACTCTATCACCGTAGCGTCCTGTTTACCTCAAAGGAGTCTTGGTAGCAGTTAAAGCGGAAAGATTTCTATAGCCTTAAAAGGGCATAAAGGACACTGTGATTTGAGGCAAAACAAACATTATGAACCTTCTCTATTCCCGTAGAACTTTCCTCTAACTAAAGAAAACAACAACAATAGATCCGTAAGTGTCTGGAATTCTGGATGTGTGACATAACAAAGAAACGTTTTAGGAAGCGAATAGCATTGTTCCAAAAGCTTCCTGATGTTGTGAGACGATAAACGATATAGACGAGTACATTCCATTTTCTTGTACGACACCATGTGTCCTTCTTAAGATGTTATTGGAGTATCTGCGAAGAGTGTCATTATACAAGCTTATATTAAACTCGCCGTGTTAGTTTAGTATGGCAATGGATGGATATTTAGTTTATCTCAACTATTGGTTGATTTTGATCCAGTTACCTAGGTAGAATAGTGAGCTTTTCGTCACCATAAGATATCTGTATGGTGGTGTTATCTGAGCTCATTTTGACCATCTCGCAGTACCGAATACTAGTACATATTACAGAAAATAAAAGTTGGTCAGAAAATAACAAAAACACTTTTTAAGTGCTTAATCCTGGTTTCTGGGATACATCATCGGCACAGTTTTACATGATTCATTTTTCAGATCAGATACAAGAGCCTGCTTGTTAAAATTGACTCAAAATTAACAAGTCTTAGTGAGGACGTCTCATAATACTAAGCACAGAATCAATACAAGTCGACGACGGTCAGAGTTCATTGTTTAACCTTTGAGCGAAGTTGTCTCCGATCGTCTTTGTCTACATCGGTTGCTGCTTACAAATTGGATACTTTAGACTTTGGAGACTTTAAGAATGGTGAGCGTTTACTGAACAGTATTATCTTAGATTTTAAAAGTTTTCCTTTTGTTGGCTGAGCAAAGGAAGGGAAGGACTCATGTGCAGGTGAACACGTTTTTGCTATCTTTAAGCATTTTCTGGGAGTGTTCCACGTCCCACTTAGTTGACACTAGAAATTGGGTCAAACGTATAAAGGAAAAGGTAATGTATACAGAGTTGCGGAGGTAGAAAACACGTATGATAGATTGATAGTTGATATTTAAATTCACGTAAACAGGGCAGGGGTCATAACTTATAGGGTACCCATAAAACTGACAGCTCGTGATTTATATGCGTTTTCATTCAGCGATAAGAAGTCACTTTGTCATTATGTGTAATATATAAACTTATCGGTAGTAATGGTATTCTATATAATTATGCGTAGTCGAAGTAGTTGCTAGTAGCAACATTGGCAGTTTGACCCTTTTCAGCGACTTGTTGCTGAGTACGTACAGTTTTGCGTCAGCTGGGATCGAGAATGCCAATATCGCAAGGTTATACATATAATATCCCAGTCGAACGCATGTACCGCAAACCGCGTGGGGCAGTGCCCTGTAGGTCCTGTAACCCTGTAATTGGACTGCAGGCGATGTAAGCAGTTAAGCACCCAGGGCCGGACGTAGGGTGTGGTGCAGTACTAACGCAACGAGGACAGTGGAACTGTTTTGACTGAACCTCACGCGAGTAGCAAGAACCCGGAGGCATGACAGTGAGATCATCTCTGCAGAGCGGGAGAACAGATAAATATCAGAGAACACTAAATTACACATGGGCGTTGATCTACCGCTTAGAACATACATAGTATACATATTATGTAGATCAGTATATCCGAAATTAATTCCAATTAGTTTTTTCCACTTCTCTCACACCACAGTATAGTACATAAAAATCATTAACATTCAAGCAGCATTTATAAAACAGTTATTATCACTGATCGTTTATTTTTTATAGTACTTAATGATTGAAATAATATCCAAGCCGACATTTGGAAATAAAAAAATTACCAAAATACAACGTCCAGTCACCGGGAAAATTGGAGTGCGACCACATGGAATCTCCAATAAAGAAACAACAACGCGACCAGGAAGGGATAAGTAATCAGAGATAACGGTGTCGGTGTGACGTCCCCGCACGTTAAACCCCCATGTATTGTGTGCCCTGAGTGCGCCCACGTATATTGCACACATAAACGCAAATGTAGGCAGATAACACTGAAATTGTGGCTGGTGCCAGGCGAGAGCGCAATCGGAGGCAGTAATTCAGGCTTTTGGGGTTAAATTGGGGTCTTAATATCGTTGATTTTGTGATCGAATGTGTGGGCGCACGCGAAATAGGAAGGGTCCGACGGTAAAATTTGGAAGGTCGTTTAGATGCAAATTTAAAAATGTAATAGCAACAAAAATAACATTTATGGTACTTGACATCGTCAGCTTGAACCCAACACTGTACAGACAGATGGCCTACATCGAAATAGGTTAACCTAATATTATTCAGATTCCGTCGTCGTTTAATTGAGATGATCGTAATCAGCATCTATCAAGAAATTTAGTCATAGTGATGGGCCGAGATTTCGAACCCGGTGCCGTTGGGTTGCAAAGCGCCCAGATTACTACACTTTCAAATAACAACCGGTTGTAACAAAGATACATGATATCCCAGTTGATGTCAACGACATCTCCGTGTCATTGACCTCATCAGCTGGCTATGTTTACGGCGGCCTTTATTACCCAAATTAAGCCACTTCAGTTAATAGCAGAACTAGTTCAATCTCTCTAATTGAGTGTCTTATTAATGAAATTGATAGCAGTTGATTACGGTCTCAAGTCTGTCCGATATTGAATCGCAGTACATTTTTGCAATTGCAAAATTTTGAGTGGCGCTGCAAATGGAAAATTCAATAGCGACCACCATGTCTCGCATTAGATATATTTTACGGTGAATTATAGAAAAAAAAACCATCCTACCACCTACCACCCACCCAGTCCGAAATGATTAATTTGCCTCGATTTACGACGATACCAAATACGTGTTAAATGATAGTCGAGCAATTTCCGAAATTAATAATATTCCATATTGGGAGGTTTTAATTACAGAAAATAGTGTAGTTAATTACTAGGTGCTACTCTATATGGTGTTATGTTCAACTGATGTTATTAAGCCTATTGCGACAGTTGCTTGACCCCTGTCAACTTCGGGCGTGTACCCAATATCGATCGAGAGTACAAAGAGCTGAACCCAATAAGGTTACAGGTTGATGATGATAATTGCAGTAGATTTAAGCCACGACAGGAAACCGACGCTGACCGGTGACGCTGATGTGACGACAGTCGACACTACTGAATACATTAGAATCTATCTGCCTTTTCAACTAAAAATTAACTTCTGGATACACCAGAATCAGCCTTATCAATTAAAATAAACTTCTACTCTAAAAAGTCCTGACTCTGAGCTTCCACCAGCTAAGCTCCTGGCTGATTCAGTCACCACAGTGTTCCGAAAAAAGAATTTCGATCGTCCTCTTCTTTTTGAAGTCTTACAAAAATCCAAAATTGTAATAATGTATGTGTTTTTATTGTGTGATTCTTTTCACTCTTATTTGGTCTTCCGTATGGTTTGCCAAATTAACTTCATCTAGCTTATTTATTGGTTCTAATTAAATTCAAGATGATATCAAATTCCTTGCTACAGTGTATGTATATATGTGTAATCCAAATTACAGCCCTGTGGCTTTCCATCAGCGCACTTGTATCACCACCAAAGTAACCGAGAATCGCTTCAGGACTCAAATGACTACTTAAATTAATAATAACTTTACAGCAGACAGTAAAGTAACTACTCATCACGATTAATTACGAGGCTGTTCTATCTAATAGCACCGTGTCATGCGATACGACACTATAGTCTACTATCACGATTATTGCTGCTAGAGAGTATCTTGTTACTATGGTACATAACAGTAACTCAGTAAGACGCTGCACTGCTGCAGGACTGTTATTAAGTGTGCACTTAACCAGCTTCAATTGTGACATTAAATATAGGAATGAGCCTATAAATAAGATTAATTTCCTGATATAGGACAATTTAAACGTAGTGCCAAAAATGGAAAAACGTCCCTTTACGGCTAGAGAAGCATGACACGTAAAGTTTGGGAAAAAAAAATCTGCCAACAGTGTAGGGCATTGCCTCTAGTAAGTATACTATAGGAACCGGTATGTACTAGCACATCAGAAGCAATTTAGAGTTCCATAGCCAAACAGTAAGAACGGAACCCTTAAAGCTCATGAGAAGCTGTGATATGCTTAACTCTTGGTAGACGGTAAATTTCGTGTTTTATTGGCGAAACGACTAGCTTGAAACTTTTTCTAAAATTACTTGCGTTTAGTTTCCAACCACTAAACTCTGACACAACTACATTCGATAAAAAGGCTCCAAAAAAGTAGGAAACAGTCTTCCACTCCTTTCCACGTAACAGTCGAAAAGTCGTAAGCTAGAAATATCCAAAACGCGTATAACTAGCAGGAGCAGGTCCGTTTCTGTAACAATTTTCTATTGAAACGAACCTGTCGTGACGTCACAGGAAGGCCGGTAATTGCCATGGTTAACACCGGAAGCTATTGGTTGCGCCACGCGATTACTGTATCATGTGTTGCGTATACGAGCCGCTTTCTTTGAGCGCACACGTCTTAATAAGTACACACATTAGGGTTGCCTACGGTACATTATTAGAAAGTCAGAATTGATGTTTTCATGATTGTCAGACTGCTATTGGTCAATAGCCACCGGGTTTCAGATGGCGTCCTTGGAAGTACGGAGCAATATAAACCGTAATGGATAATGCAGACCAGCTTGAATCTTGAATCTCTTCATCTAGTAGGTACATTATACCAATATAACATCTGGTTACTTTGGCATATTGTCACCATCACAGAACAGATCTATTTCATAAAGACTGGCTATGATTGGTGTTACGTGTAGATACGTTATTGCTATGTAGGTAGGTACACGAGCTCCAGGAGTTCTCTCTTAGTTGCAACAATCCCTTTTTATCTGTTTGTAACATTATTAGTATCAGAGTATTTTAATTACGAAATTCACAAAAGTTAGAGAGAAGTGTTTGGTGGTCAGCTTTCAGGCACCGCTTTAGTTTATTAAAACTTTGTATTTCCGGGACTGAAAAAGTCAAACCTTAGTGGTTACAAAATATTCAGTTCAGAGTACGTTCATTCTACTCTCGATTTTATACAACTTAAAGTCAATACGAACTCTTATGATTCTTCATAAGCGAAGTCCAGACGATATTACTTGAACAGCTTTATTTCGAGAGACCATTTCAAATTCAGATCAAGGAATGAAGAAGCATAGATATATTATTATGGGGCATGTCAACTCATGTCTTGCCTGTTTTGCATTGCCTACGTAAGCTTATTTCACATTTAAATAATGCACCTAACAACAACACGCAAACGATGCCTTTCACCACTCCAACATTTTTATGAATAAAATTGTTTTATCTGACAGTGAAAGAACATTAGAGTCAATTTACAAAAGTTATTAGCACTTTAATACATTGCCGACTTAATGGAAGTGAAATTTCCATCATTTTATGGCTATGAAAACAGTTTAATGTTAAAATATGAATGGCAGACCGACAGATGGTGGTTGGTGATTTCAGGGACTAAGGCAGGGACGTTTGAAATTTACTGGGGATTAAATTCTCCAGCTTGGCTCGGAGGATAATCAAGTAGGAGTGGTTGTAGGCTGATCATATTTGGCTGAGGCTAATAGATGGTGTGGAAATTGGACCGTAGACTTGGCAAAAATGGCGCCTCGCGACTCGATGGAACGATGGTAATTGTGTGGAGTGACACTGGTTGGAGAAGGAAAGCCGTTAATCTAAGGTAGTGGCTTATATTTGTAGATAGGTCATCTTCAGCATTGGTAGTGACTAATGTAGATAAGACAGTTGCCTTAAAGCTGGGAGAGTCAGAATTCAGAGCAACGAGTGTTCTGTAACATCAGACTTCTGCAAGGTTGTGGTTAAGGTTGTATGGAAAACCATAAATAACAGCTTCACCAATAGATATGTTGCTCTCACTGTAATCAAACAAAGCTCTTTATAAAGACAGAGCTTAAAAACAGATGTTCCAAACACAGCCATATGCAGCCAAGTCGTAAAAACTGGGACCACTGCCACATGAAAGGGTTCACTGTAAACAACACACGCAAACCGCAGACTGTTCGATGGTCTTTATTATTTGACAGTCAAAATATTAATGACCTCTTAAATTATTGCATAACAAGTGGATGCCCCTGGTGTATTTTAGTAACAGATAATCAACGGCGGCAGTTCGTTGTTTATTAGATAGAAGCTCACTGAACCATTTTTAACGGGCTTTGAAATAGACGAGATTATCTATGCGACTGTATTTCATTTCTTTTTTTTTGTTTACGTTACCTTATGTCTGAGACATTTCTGAACAGTTTTTGTCATTAGTCATTGATAATTAACCAAGCATTTTGAAACCAAATTGCTCTATCTGCCTTAGTTATTACGTTTTCAACTTTTCTGCCGCCAGTACAACCTCAAGCCGAATTTGAGCACTCAAAAATGAAACCGAAATACGTCCTACAAAAAGCAATTAGGTAGGTACCTAAGATGGTCACCGAAGCCCAAAATCTTTATTCCCTTCATGAATCCTCACCCAACTGGTTTAAACCGCAAGCCCGACATACGTGTACAGAATTACATGCGAAGAGAAACATTTCCGTTGCAGCTTTCAAAGTTAAGTGCTTCTAAAATCGTTGGCTATACGGCCGTCCAGCAAAAAAAGCAAAATTAAATCTGGCAAGGACAGGTTTAACGGAGAAACGAGACAGCTGTACCATATCTGAAGGAAGCTTCAATAGATAGAATGAGACAGATAGACAACATGAAATCAGTAACGGAGAGGGTCATGTGAAAGCCCTGGGTAAAAAGGCGTCGCGACGAACGCGATATCTTTAGACTGGTAAAACAGTGTTGCTACATTTTATTTTAAGTTTTAGTGTTGACATTCAATTATGTGCATGTGTATTATGTATGGGTGTGTACATACTGACTCTGTAGTGTGATCAAATAATAATACGTATAGCTTGAAACAGTTGCAACATATACCTTTTTGCTTGATACAAGATTGTCGGCTCGCTGAAATTCTCAGAGATATCAGAAAAAAATGAAATAATGATTCCTTGCATACTTATCATTTTTGTGGGATCGGAACGTTTTCTGGGGAATTTCGAGGCACCCGTCTGGCAACATTGTTTTATGCGGGAATGCACAGGTCGTTGCCACATCAAAAAATAATAAAAAGCAAGATCTTTTGTAAGATCCCGTCGCAAGTCCGTAGTACGTTTTCGGTAACATGGCGGGCACGTTTTAAATCTCCAGACTGTATCTAATTTGCCATCTTGTACCGGTTTCGGTTTCAGAGAAACAGAGGTGAAGCAGCTCGCTGCAAGGACCGCTATACTGTTATTTAGTACAGGTTATTTTAATCTGTTGATTATTCGTTTAATAGTAGTAACGTTGGAATTGGCATACGTCTGTAGGAAGAGACCATTTTCGCACTTGCATTCACAAAGAAGAGGCCTGTTATTATTAGTATTAGACACTAGATAGATGTTCACTATTAAGGACTGTAATCACAACATACACAACCATACTTAACCTATATTTGTCTAATCACTCCATCGGCCCAGCTGTACCCGTGTTCAGGAACAGATTTCTCAAATCGTGCCATAGGTATTTTCAATTAAACGTTGGTGAACTTCACCCTTATGGGGTAGAATATAAATTCATTCGGATTTCTGCAAGGATAAATCATTGCGAAAGTGCATTAGTATTTCACAAGTACATACAGGGTGAAAGAGAAAGCCCGGTGCTACCGCGCACCCTCATTTAGCGAGTGCAACCCCTAATAGGGTTTAGCGCGCCCTACGTGGGGGAATCGCATTAGAGGGGCTAGTTTCCTGATCGATAGACATTTGCGGTGCCTAAGTGTCCCGACTTCAAGCTTTGATATGAAAACACTTTTTGCTACTCTACCACTAACAGATCTTGAGGTTCGCAATATTAAATCAGATTATTCTGACTGATATCGATTTATTTTATACTTAAACTTTAAGTGCGCAGTGAATGTCTGTAGCAGTTAATAGTTTGTTATATTTTGCCATAATTTTATCCACATAAGTGAATTCGTTCAATTAACCTACTTCGCACTATTAATATTGGTGGTATTAAATAAATGTTCAATAGTTATTACTAAAATATGTCCTAGCATTATGAATAATTTCCTATGAATGAACTTATCTACAATATTACAAAGCTGATTTAGTGTTAGATATATTTTATCTACCTAACTGATGATATTATAAGTTCCAACAGATAGAGTATCAAGACACCACTATCAAACTTATTCTGACCGATACACCCTGGAATTCATAATAAACATAATATGAATAATCAGAACTAGGACCAATACTTAAAACTAATTTCTCAGAGCTAATAGCTACGCACAATGTAACTCCGTAAAATCTCGCGTGCGACTGGGTTAAATTAGCTGAAAACACGTGATTTTACGCGCACTATTTATAACCCTTGCGCGGGCGCAACGCGGGACGCGCGATGTGCGTAAATAGATCGTTTCACGGCTGGGAACTGTTCGATATTCGATGTCGATTACAAGATGTTTTAATCGATTATAAATATAAAAAGCAAGTAAACAGTCATATCTGCTAAATAACTTAAAGCGATCTCTTCCAGAAGACGTTATAATTAATGTAATAAGTAAATCATTCGGTAATATAAAAACAAAATGAAAACTAAAAACTAAACGTAAATAAAACTATCAGTGGGCAACGTTCCCAAAATGCTGGCTGCATTGCCACGTTGTATGGCAATGCTCAATCTTTGACCATAGTAAACATAATATATTAGAGCATACAATTATTAGACAACTTCCATTCGAAAATGCTATAGGTAAATATAACGCTGAATATCTAAATCCAAATGTCAAAACTTTATAGTATCTTTTAAAATGTAATAATAACCTACTTACTTCAGGCTGAATTGAATTGCAGATCCGTCCTCCAATGGTTAAGACATCCATACAATAGAAGAAAAACGCGCTCAGACAGACTCCTCAAGAGTGTTACAAGCCCTCAAGACACTTAGCGACAATAAAGTGATGAACTCTTGAAAATGACAAAAGATATAGGTCAGAGACGTCTTAAGCCACAGAAAAGGGGCAGGGTCGAGGCCTCGTAAACAACCAGGGAGATGGCGTAACGATGTTTCCCTTAAAAGGGAGACCCCGAATTGCTGCAAATAAAGCTGTTTATTTGCTAGTGACAATAAAAGCGACGCTACGGCATAATAAAACAGGTTAATTAATGTGTTTTGTATGAGGTGTTCGTTAATTGTCTTTGAAATTGTGAAACAAAACGACTTAATTAAAGGAATCTTTTGGGACACATCATGGAGAAGGAAAATGAGGCGCAATTACGAAAAATCGCATGACTATCACAATTTAAGAACAGTGCCCTGAGTATGAGTTTTTACTAGCTCGATATGGTACGCGTCAACTAGCTCTTTGTATGAAGATTTTTCGTTCATAAACGCACCGGTAAGGGCACTGTACAGGATCTTCATACAAAAGCGCTAGTTGACGCGTACTATCTCGAGCTAGTAAAAACTCATACTAGGGGTACAGCTCACCAAATTTTCATCGGTCTCACCAAAAAAAGAGTGACAAGGATTGAAACGTGTTTGACTAGAAACTTCAGTTCTTATAAAAGTTTGTATAGAAACTCCACTTAAATTAGAATAAATCGATTTTGTATACGATTATCAATATAATCGATAAACATGTATCGACAACAACTAATCGAGCACCAGCCGTCACTAGAGGTGTAAAAGTAACGAAACAAAGCGTACCCGTATGTATTCGTTACTTTAACAATGAGTACCCGTTACTATCGTATCGGTACTCGTTACTTCCGTATGATACCTCATAACATGCTATGATGCTTAGAGAGTCGTATCAAATCTAGTCGCATTTCGTACGCGTGCGGTATGATGTCGCGGCGTCACATAATTCGTGATTTGTAGAAAACTTACAGGTAAAAAACTTGGAAGACGAATTTCCAAATTATTACTTTAGGTAGGTACCTACATAATAAACAAACATCTTTATTTGTATCGCATGCGTAAAACAAACTATCAGCACACGTGTACGGTGTATCCATACGACGCATACGAAACATGCGAGTAACGAGATGGATTAGCGACTAACGTTTCGGTACTCGTTACTAGATGGCGTACCCGTTACTCAGTACCGAATACATACGGTTTGCTACAGCTCTAGCCGTCACTAAATCTCAATTTATTTCAGTCGACACCGAGCTGTCTTTGAGAGCGAACGTGCTGTTTGTCGATCTCAGATTAAATCAGTATGCTACCAACGCTAACGGTGAGTGAGATTTGATACTTGACGAATGCGAATGGGTTTTGGCAACAGTATTTGGGCCAGCATAAATGTTTGGATAACTGTTTGAGTGCTGTGGTTTACTGCTGAATAATGTTGCGGATAGACGTCTCAATGAGTTGATTTGTGTTTCAATATTTGCTATTATTTTATTGGTTTTAGATGTTTGGACAACGGGTAACAGCCATAGGCGTAATTTTTAATGTTTGTCCAAACCCCAATTTAATTAATAGCTTTACGTAGCTTCGTCATTGGTAAATCAAATAGAAGATATTCAAAATCAGTATACAACAATTATTTCGTTTAACGATGACCATAATTTCATTCCATAAAGATATGGAAGGGAATGAAGAATCTATGTACGTCATATTGAAAATTAATCGTATAACCTCTGTTTCTTTACACAAAAACAAGTTGGAATTGCTGGCATGTTTTCCCACGTGATATCAATAAAGAAAGCCGATCGGTATCTCAGCGAACAACACCCAAGTATAGAATTCTGGTGCATCAGGTTTTCAAACGTGACTGATTCACTGATGGCCTAGTAAGAGCTGCACTCCATTTTAGGAATACTTAGTATTATTGATGCGATGTATATTTGATGACTGATACTAGTAAATATGACGTGAAGAGGTGGAACTACTAGAAATGAACATGGACATCTCCAGATGAAGCCATCTGAACGCTAACATGTCTCGGTAAACTGTCGATTCGGATTGTAATCGATTGATATATCGATTGCCCTTAGAGAGAGATCCTTGCTTGTGACCCGAAAAAACCTACTATTCTACACAACATTTGAAGAACCTTTTTAGAGCAAAGCATAGCATACTATTACTATTTGGTCTCAGTATGATAAATACAGCGCCGCACATCCAGAGTTCTTTATGTTATGGACAGGTGTGGCACTTACCATCAGGTGAATGACCTGCTCGGCTCGGTACTCAATAATACATAGAATTATCAGCCAACAGGAAAACGTCAGTAAATGAACGAGAAGAGCACATTGGCACGGGTTAACCATGAACGAGGTTGTTATAAGCGACGTATCTCATAATGTGACTGCTATTAAAACTAGTAACTCAATACGTTTGTATTAATTTGCACTTGATTTATTGATTGAACGAAGCAAGGTCTTAGTGGCAAACATCTCGCATCTCGGCGTTGTATGTACATACAAGTATGTTAGTATGCATGTATGTTGTAGTGGGGCATCGTCCGCTTTCCAAGCAGTGTTGCGAGTGCATATCCTAACGCAGCAGGCATGTACCACTGTGCTTCTTTTACATAATATGTACGATATTATCATTCGGCTTCCAGTGAAGGAAGAGCATCGTGAGGAGACCCACATGTCGAAGCCCTCTGGTCAATTATGGCCTACTTTTCTTCACGACAGTGAGGTGAGACCTATCCTCGGCAGTGGCCTCATGATGATATTGACTCTACCATCATGAAGCTTGTCAACCCTGGGGAATTCACCCAGGTGAACTAAGTGGAATATACCAGTATACCTGCCAGAACAGCATTGTGGCATAATAGGCGTCCCATATGGTTTAACTTCCAGTGTGTAACAAGCACAGTGGTGCAACGATGCGGCCAACATAAAATTGAATTTTAAACATATTGTTGACATTGTTGTGGGCAAGTGATATTATCATTACAATGGCGACTGTGCGCATTGAGCGTGAAAAGTTTTAACTTTCTACGTTATTGCGTAAACGGTATGAGGTTTTTGCGAATTTCGAAAATTGCAGGTTTTTACTTTTAGACATCTTAGTTTAGAGTTAAAACAATGGGCAGTTTAGACATGGCAGTTTTCCTTTCGCCAAGTCGTCGCGTCTGACTAATATTCATTAACAAACAATAAATACATGGCCAGTTCATTGCACAACCAATAAGAAAGATAAAATAATCAAAAACCGGATGCGACAATACAATAAATAACAAAAAAAGTAATCTTCTTACAACCCACGATAACCTTAAAGTCAACAACGAAGCAATTAATTATGCAACTGTTATTTAAAGGAATAATAAAACTCAACGTCATTATGCTTTGATTTGATTCAGAATGGGACTATTTATTTTAATTTATATAGTTTTGTGTACAAAAGCTGGTCTTAGAGTCCGTAGAGTTAGAGGACTTTAGAGGATTCCCTCTATTATGGCTAGAAATCAAATGAGTCTTACATAGCCCGGAAATCGGAATATTCGCCTATCAACTAGGATTCTAAACATTCATCAACGCGTTTGTTAAAAACCAATAGCCAGTCAGCTTCTGTGGTGTTAGTGTTTGTCAGGCCGACACAGGCCTCTGACTTGGCTGAGCGACTGCTACTAATCAATAAAAGCTAGGACTCGATGTGCCCTCCGAAGTACTAATCGATGGGCACATAACTTACGAGAAGTCATCGATATAAGGTCGAGGATAGATCCCAGTGTCGTGGGGTTGCAAAGCGTACTTATAAGCTACCGCTCGACCAGCAACTCAGTAGCGTTGATTTTACAATATGCTATAAAATAATAGCTAATGAATAATAGTCATTATCAACCGCCATACCTGATATGACGCTATATGGTGCGACGTCACAAAAAGCGAAGTTCGTTTACCTGCAACAAAAAATATACAATGGTCAAAAATCGTTTTAGTAATACAAGTGTAAGATACAATCGGTAGCGCTTTTTGCTCTTTTCGATTAGCATTTTGTAGAGATTAGTTTCGACTTCATTACTCGGAATACCGGACCTATAAATACACGGTACCAAGAAAAAACGTATGGTCTTTCGTTACCATCTAGAAGAGTTTAGAAGAAGGATGAGTGAAGTAGAATCAAACTTCTATGGAAAATATGAGGATGCTCATGGTTGCCATAAGTAGGTCCAAAAACGGGTTCTCATGAGACATATTTATGCAAAAGATTAGAACCAACGAAATTCCATTGCCTACAAACAAAGCTCCTGCCTGTATCTAGTTTATAATTTCTTATTGTTCCAAAAGTTTTACCCCTGCAATACTTCTTGCATACAGCTTTCCCTTAGATTTAGCTTAGATTTGGAATCACCATGAAAACGAAGAATAACACAACTAGTTACTAACAAACATAAGCGATTACAATTTAATGTACAAAAAAAAATCAAGATAGTTTCAGGAAAATGACTTGCATTACTCAACAGGACGATAACCTGAGTCAATGTCAGAGACGCGGCAGTTCACGACAACTCAAAAGTATATGAGCAACTGGCCGATGGGAGTTTTTACAAGCACCTGACGATTTGATGTACATCAAAATGAGTTGTGGCCGATTTTAGTTTGGCACAAGGTCGATTTCACACTCAGGCAGCGTTTACGATCTGGGAACCCAACATATCTTAATTATTCTGTCTACTTATGCATATTGTGATAGCCTATCCAATTACAAAGTGTTATACGATGGCTTCCTTCAAATAAGGCGATAGAAAACATCGTAAAAAAATTGGTATGTCAAAAAAAACTGAAGATAGGTCTGCCGGAACGTAATAAAGGTTTGCTCGAACCCCTTAGCTAATACAGGTAAAGAAAACACATTAATGACGTTCATACAAACACACACAACCAATGGAATCTCCCACAGTGAGCAAATCGTCACGTAATAAACGAACTGATAAGGATTGTGATAAAGAATGCAAAACATTCTCATAATGCCAAGACAGTGCCTTGTATCTGGATAGGACAACAACCTTACCAACGCCACAGACTGATAAAAATGGAATGCGCAAAACAGTTCCATGTCATAAACATAAGACCCGAGGAAACTAATTATGATAAATGAGTTGGTAGTTAATCGCAAATGTCAACTGACATACAAACTAAAATGCCCAGACGTTTTGTTATGTTAATATACACGACACAGATATCTTTGCGAAGCGTGGCACATGATATTACACCTATATTAACTGAGACGCTGCTTAAGACAAAACATTGTTTAGTTTTTACGAGTTAGAAGGTTAGTGTAGTTAGGTCATAGTGTAATTTGCTCACACGAAAAAAAACAGTGTAAATTGGTCACTACATTTCAATAATTTTACTACGAGTAGTCCAATATTGGAGTACTAAAAACGAACAGTTCATTCACAGCCGATTGTGATAGTCGGATCTAAATAATATAGCAATACAAGCGACTATTTCAATTTACTTATAGGTGCCACCGTGGTCTAGACCAGCCGTCATAGACACCATCAAATGTCATTGACTCAGGGGGTCGAACCCTCGCCGACACCTATAATTTCGCACTATATCAAGTTACTAGACCTTGTTTATGAGTTCTTTGTAGTGGGAAGTGTTGTCTATCATCAGTGGTCGTAAAGACTTTTAAAATGAAATCTTACCGCGATTTACATACGTAATTTAAGATGCTGTTCCGAATTGTGTCCCGTACAATTCTATGATTGAGTCGCCTATTCGTACCTAATGATTAGTAGCATGTATGAAGCAACTCATGTGGAAGTGGAAGAAGCGAAAGAGGTGTGTAAGGATAGTAGTATGTGGAAAAATGTAGTCTCTGCTTACCCCAACGAGAAAAAGGCGTAACTCTATGTCTTTATGTATGTACGAGTATGTATGTATGAATTATACACATATTTTCAGGCAACTATGCTTTGATCTGGCTTTGACTGCATCGTCACTTACTATGGGGAAGAAATAGAATTAGTTACTAGTAACTAATCCTAGAATTAGTTTTGTTTTTGAAACCGAGATATTTATCATATATTTTTATTTTTATGCATGAGTGTTCAATAATAATACATACTAATGTTAGTGACCGAAGAGTTTAATTAAATTAAATCAATTTAATTCATGTTAGCTCGGCAGGGTGCGGATATAGGTACTATGGGTTGATGATGACAAAGAAGCGGTTGTCAGTCTTCGGACCAAAAACAAAATCCCACGGTACCCCCGAGTCATGTCAAAACGGCAGTTCACATAACAAATATTCAACGCCCTATTGACACAGATGCAACACAGTGATGCATGTAAAAACAACAATAACAGTTACGATGTGGCGTCTAATGTGCGTGGGCGCAATGTAAACTATCGGGTCGCTTGCGCGCCCTAGCCGTCTTCTACGTAAGGGTACACGTAAAGAGAGAAGTGCTGAGGTCAGATTTCAAATAGTACGGCAATTTAACATTTTAAACTCGTTTTTACAACCCTAGGTATCTCTTACATAGTCATCTTTTCTCATATAAATTACCCATTGAAATCCATTAGAAGAATATTATGATATGATCATGTTTAGGTTGCAGCTAGAATCGGGTCGGATTATTTTCGATTTCTCCTCCCTTTCAAGTACAGCCACAGACAAAAGTGCTTGTGCATCTTAATCCCACCTTTTAATTAAGCTTCACGAACCTACAATTCACAGTTTACTGTGTAGATTGTGCAAGTGCTTAATGTATGCAACTTTGGAAACGTTCAGCTGTTTTGTGGTTGACTGTACACCAAGAGCACAATAATGCAATGCACAAGCACCACGGGAGAGCGTTGACCGTCCAATTATGGTAATGACAATTATGATGGCAACTAATGACACGGAAACGTTTCTTACAACTTTCTGATAGCTTATGGTAAGTAGGGGTGATAAGTAAGTAGGTGATAACAAAAACTTATTATTTTCAAGTGACGCTCATATTTGGAAGAGCGACAGTTCCGAGAGTTTTACAAAAATTAAATGCAATAATTAGGTAAAAGACTGCTCATATAAAATAGTTGAGTGTGAGGTAAAATGGTCCGTAGTAAAAATACGTCATTTTGTAATTAGTCCTACCTACTTATTATCGTGAGACATCAAATAAGTAAAATACAGAATGATAAAGTAATTGAACATGCCTTTACTTTATCAGAACTTATCGCATGCAAAGAAAAAAAACGCCTAAAGCGCATTCTATAAAGATTTTTATGTACATGACTGTACAATAACAAAATGCCGGTATCTTATGAAAAGACAGCAGTTTCGCAATCCAATTAACAACATACATACTTAACTTATTATGTTAAAACTTGCGTTTTTTTTTTACATGAACAACAAAGGCATTTCTAACTCAAACTAAAAAAAATCCAACCTTGTAATTTTAATTCAAACGTATAACACAAATTAATTATTTTCCAATTAACAAAGACGGCGCAGGCGCATGTGAAAAAAATACTAATTCAATAATCAAAGTTAACGAAAGAGCAATTAGCAAACGAATCTTACTAAGTATTTAATTGGCGGTGGAACTGGGGGCGAAATTAGACGTCGTATCGGTATGGCAAAATCGGCGATGACCCAACTAGCCAGAATATGGAAAGACCGTAGCATACTTAGAAAGACAAAAATGTACATCGTCCGAACTTTAGTCTTCCCGATTTTCTTATATGGCGTGGAGTCCTGGACTATGAAAGCGGCGGACAGAAGACGGATCGATTCTTTCGAGATGTGGTGCTGGCGACGCATGATGCGCATTCCTTGGACTGCGTATAGAACTAATGCATCCATTTTGAAGGAGCTCAAAACAACACAGAGACTCTCTAACATCTGCCTACAGAGAGTGCTGCAATACTTTGGGCACATTGCCCGGAAGCCCTCCGACAACCTGGAGAAATTAATGGTGACGGGAAAGATGGAAGGGAAAAGATCCAGGGGTCGAAGTCCGATCCGGTGGTCTGACCAAGTGTCAGAAGTACTGGACACAAAAATTTCTGTAGCGATCCACAATGCCCGAGACCGTCATAGATGGCGACGGATCGTGCAAGAAAAAGTTGGACGGGTACATCACGACGCTCAGCAGTGAGCAAACGAATGAAGGAGGAGGAAGTATTTAATTGTTCAGCCGTGTTGGAGGCCAAATATTTGTAAACGTGAGATTTGTGATAGCGTTCCGTCTAGCCCACGCGAACGCGGCTATTGGGAAACCTCAACCACAGAGTAAGTAACAGCACAGGATATTGCGCTCAATGAAGAGATTATGCAACGAGGCAAGCTGCAATCAGGATTTATAATTATGCACTAGCCATTTTACCCGCGACTTCGTACATTTTGTTTATATCAAAGATCCCTTCCCAAGACAGTTGCCTCTGAAGCTCGATGGCATAACTGTAAAAAACCACCGACATAAAAACAAGACAAAAAAAGTTAAATCAAAAACAGTTAATCAGTTTGGAAAGTGCAATGCCACAAACAGATACACACGTTAGTAACACCAAAATTTTCAGGATATAAGCATAGTAGATTCAGTTTTGGAAACGGGAAGATAAAGACGTTTGGGTGTCAAGTTACAAGACAGGGCGAGATCGTTTATGGCAAAGTTAAATATTGAAGAGCTGATAACGCGACATCCATAACAAACTTATTATGAGCAATGGGCATACATGCTTACAATAATAATTATATTTCAATACTTGAACGTTTCAATTCAATAGTAATGTTTTGGCAACTAAGCTTCTGATACTGTACTAACTGTTTATAGATAGATCGCTTACACTAGTTATATCATTATCTATTGTAACATGGCATGAGCCTGGCTAACTAGATACCTTATTAAAAATACAAAATACCACAACGCTAGTTCAAACAAAGACTGATTGTTTTTAAAATAGACCTTGCAGATTTAAAATCACGAGTCTGGGTTACGAAACGGAAATGATTCAAGGGATAGGAATCCTTACCGTCTGTCTGCATAACTTTAACTGGTTTGAGGAAAACGACACAAACCTGAAGTGTTGATAAACCAAACATACGTTCAGAAAATAATTATTTAAGTTGTTACAGAGTCTGCAAGCTTGACCGTAAAAAGAAGTAAGAAGTAATAAATGTAGATCCGAATTCTGAACTTGACTGGCATGGCATGAGACGAGTAAAAATAAGCTGATAAATTTTAGAACCGTAATATCAAACATCCATATTTATAAGAACCTAACACACACACTTTTACAGCTAACAGCTGTTATAGCATAGCATATCGAAAGTTTCGAAACATAGTTTTGCATTACAGTATGAATGTTGCATTTATGGCATTTATTCATCTTCTACACTTCTATGCATTGCCACCAAAGTACGTCTTATCAGGTCATGTTTGTTCCCTCGTTAAATCCAAGGGCTCCAGATTTATAGGTCACATTGCATCACAGTTTGTCGAACCGCGCGCCCTTATAAATACCGTGCCCTGGCGGCCTGGGCAGACTCGTCTGATCCGACCGCAGAGGTCGCCGCGATAGGGCATCGATCCCAGGCGGTCGCGGAGGACTGTGAATCAGACGAAACGCAGTTCTGGAGCTGATTCATATCAAACAACCATTGGCAGTATTTAGCGCGTATAACTTTGCATTAATTGACGAATACAAATCAACACTAGTGGCAAGAGCTGCATTGTATTTCTGAGAAACCGTTTACCTTAGGTTACGGCTTGTTTAAGAGTGCGAACAATGAATAGGCAAATGCACCTGCACCACGGTCGGTCTGCGATAAGCTGGAACTGTTAACAAATCATGTAACTAAGTTACTAATTGGTGTTGTCTTGGGAGATACCTGAACTGCTCTTCTAATTCATACCATGTGCACAGTTCCTACGATTCTCCGCTATTTTAGTTATAGGACGTGGAAATATTAGTATAAATACTATATATTGGGCCAAAAGCAAACTACTGGGCGTACGATTAAATACAAGTTCTA
Source organism: Hylaea fasciaria (assembly GCA_905147375.1). Classification (NCBI taxonomy): domain Eukaryota; kingdom Metazoa; phylum Arthropoda; class Insecta; order Lepidoptera; family Geometridae; genus Hylaea; species Hylaea fasciaria. The sequence goes on from LR990215.1 coordinate 4,209,618, forward strand.
AAACATGTTTAATCAAAGTGACTTTGAAGACAAACTATAATAACAATGTATCGCAAGCCTCAGAGCAGTTCCGGGTTTTGCCCATAGAATAAACCAGTAGAAGAAACATTATCCCTTAGTGGGAAGATAACCGTTTACCAGTAAAATACAGCTTAGGTAGTGTACAGTATAATTGTAGCATTAAGTCTTAATGATCGCCGAGTTGAATGATAAAAATCGTACAATGTGTGGTCGCGATAAAGCCTGGCCACTTCCGCTGTTAAGTTTATCTTAGAAGGTTCTCTTATAATATAAGGCCAAGACTATTTTCAACAACAAAGCATCGAGCAACAAAGCTCAAGCAAATATGGAATAAGGAAATGAGGCATCAATAAATGTGACTCAGATGATTTCAAGAATTTATGTGCAGAATTACGACGTCCCTTTAAAAGAAATACTGTTGACATCCAATTGTGCACGGATGATTTCACGCCACCGTTTGAAGGTAGATGATCAATGGTTGAAGGTTTCTTTGTGTGGTAAAGGCGAACGTACTTTCTCTTTTCACATCTCGTCAGAATATAGGTGTAAACTCTCTACACATTTACTGGCGTCCCTTGGCGCGACCTTTGAGAGAAAACATCGATGTCGTCTCGGAACTTTAAAATTATGTTATTTTACAGATTTGCGACTTGTGTTCTTGTTATGGCAGTTTTTATGGCTGTTAGCAACAGCAAAGCGCTCGGAACGGCCTTGGGGCGATGGTTCAAGCTGCCCCTTAGCTCGAATTCAAGAGAGGTCAAGGTTTCAAACAGTTTTCCGCGAGGGCGATAAACTAAATACTTCGATTAAAAGGTTTTAAAGGGCTTTCTCTATCATAAAGCTTGGTACGACAAGCATCAGTTAGGAGCACACCATTCCATAACGATCTGTTTTTCTGATCCCCTAGCTAGGGATAATTTGACATAGAAATTCGTTGCTAAGATCGTTGCATAATCTTAAGAGTTACATTTTTATCACAAAATTTACAAATGATTTCGGTTGTTGGCAAACTAATAATATTTAGATTTGACACAAAGACGAAACTGAATTACCCTCAATTGGTCTCAAAACTACGAGCTATTATTAAAACCATTCCCAACCTAGTATAGAAACACGTGTCCCTGTGTTGGCAATCAATCTTGCAGTCTATCTGAAACGACTTGCGACGGCCAATGCCCTACCGTCTATGTAGGTCAGGTGTGACGTCACACGCACGTTTGGTCTACTACCGCGAGATCGGTATCACGGGATGTTATCACCATTGTTGCGATAGCTCCCAAGACTGTAGTCTTTGGGGTGCTGTTGAATTCATACGTCATACCAATTTGATTTAGTTAATAATTTGTGTAAGTCAATTGGTCAATAGGCATACTTCAAGTCAAGGAAGGAAAAATAGTCGAAATTATGACACGAGTTTTAATCTATCAGTTTGATACCTTGTAAGATTAACAAACACCCTCTTTGATACCTGGTGAGACCTCCCTCGAAGTTTTCGAAGTACAATCAAGTATGAATAATGAAGATCCACGCACTGAATAGATTATGCGTATCCTAAACTCGTGAACTATCTCAAACGATCCACGACGGTTATCGGCCCATCGAGTCTATGTAGGTCGATAGTGACGTCACGCAATCTGGTGGCCATATTATAGTCTATGGGAAAACGAGAAGAGCTAAATTCTCTTGTTGTTGATTTTTGTAAAAGAGCCCTATCGTTTTCTCACCACTCACTTTATTTATACTATTTTGTAATTCACTGGGGTGAGTTAAATTGTTCCTTTTGTTTTTATTCAAGTCTTCTTCATTAACTTTTTTATCACTATCCATTTTAAATAAAACTATATAAGCAAGATTTAACAGTAGGTACGAGATATTATCACCGCTGATAACGAAGAATAAGGCCGATACGTAGTGTTTAATTACATAATAATACAGCTTTGTAAAATAATACTAAGCTTACAGTACCTACCTATATAATTTTCGAGACAACGAGAAATAAAAATTAAGTCGGCAAAGCGTTTTCAACATCATTCGTTTTAAAAACATAATTTCATAACTAATGATTGTGCGTTGCCTGAACTCTGAACTGTAGGAAACGATGTGCGACGGCCATTGGCCCACCGAATATAGGTCAAGTGTGACGTCACAGCTTCAGGTAGACGTACTCAGGATTGGGTAATAGGGAGAACTGATGAATTTTGGAATATATTTGTTATTCAAGATACGTAAGAACCTTATTTCGTCACTGGTTTAATGGAAATGGAGGCCAATCCAGATTTAAAAACCAGGGCTATAATAACTAAAGTCGATATTTGGTTTCAGCCAGAAACGATTATGGGTTTAAACCAAAGACTATTATTGGTTTTAACATAATATTAGGGTTGAATCTGTAACCATTGAAGGCAAATGATGTCCTGTCGGAGTATTGCGTGAATAAAGTTAGAGTTACATGTAATTATCCTTTTCAATTTCCTTAATACCTCAGGCCTTGTTTTGAGTCACCGCAAAAACAATTTGTCGACAGCACAAAAAATCCGAAATCAATTAAGTCTTATGGAGCATTTGGTGCCACCACCCATACAGCTCGTACCTAAATACGCCCACCGGAATTTCATACACACACCGTTACACACCCACATTGAGCATGGAGAGTTGTTGAGTTTTTCTGGCTAATTGTACAATACAGTAGCCGTCGAATATAGCTGTAATTCCATTGAGTCGTCGACGTCATCAACATGAATAGACGATCAGATCAATATGGTTATTGACGTCCTGTCATTATAGATTTTGATGGTTCTACTTCGAATATTGTTCATTAATAACTTTATCTTCGATCTTCGAAAACAATTAGATTCGATTTATTACCAACTTACATTCACAGTAGCCTGCGGAAACCTGTACAAGTTTCTGGGGGCTACTGTGAAATCTGCGATGAACCATAACCATGAATCAGGAGGATCAAGTTTTTTATTGACTTTACAAGTTCAACAAGATCCAAGTTGTGCAAACCTAGGAGATGTCACGTACCTACTATTCCGGTAGCAATAGACGGCTTAAGGCGTACGACCGTGATCTTGCGATAGGCTGGCGCTATAAAAGTCAAGGAATTCCATTGAACTCGTTTTATAGCGTTTAAATAATTGATTTTGGTAGGTGTTTGGGCGTAGTTCTGTCAATTTGTCAAGGTGCTATTGTTTTTGTTCAACTAGGAACTAGTTCATGACCCTGGCTTCATACTCAGCTTGGGTATGTCATTGACATAATCAGCCCATCACTTTACCACTGCTTCTGGATCTTTTGTCCTCAGATAATTTAATTCAACTTCTGTTAATATTAATGGCCTGTATTCTAATCTAAATCAGTCCGTAGTTCGTACAAATCAATTCAAATCATTTATTTGTTCAAACACGGTTAGAGGTTTTACAGTGATATCAAGGAGAGTACACGATATTCACATTATGATTTACAATTTGTATGGATTTTACGAAACATAAGATCAAAAGCCGGAGCGATGCGAGCGTTATAAATGAAATTTAGAGACATCGCTGGAATATCTACCATAATATCAGAATGAAATGATATAATTTGAGCATGATTTACAAATTCAGTATTGGCCATAGTAACCAAACTTTTGGTATCTCCGACCTCTAAATAGTCCCAATTTGGAGTACAGACTACGTTCGTGATCGTAAAGAGTTATTTATATGACGTGGAAGTCTAGAATGTAATGAAACGTAGCCTCGAACAGATCTTTATGGAAATATATCGAGCGGGTTGATTTTTATATTCTTGAAGACCTCGAGGGTTCGTGCTTCAGGCACCTTCGGGCTTTTGGAGTAGTCAGTTGCGTCATTCGATGAGCTTTAGCACTCTATGTAAGCGTATGTAACAACTAGGTATATTTGAATTAAATCATGTAACTTATAAGAAAAAATTGCGAATGAACGATTTTGAGTGGGTGAAATGCACGATACTGTATTTTTAGAGAAATTCGAGACTATTAAGATATTTTGAGAGTACTTAGAATGGAACCCCGTATTTTGGAACGTCAAACATTTTGTGACATACATAATAAGTAATTTTAGAATGGAACCCCGTATTTTGGAACGTCAAACATTTTGTGACATACATAATAAGTAATTTTAATACATGTATAGGTATACTGTTTGATTTGTCACCAGCGTAATCGACCGAGGTTTTTTTTGTCGCTAGGATGTCAATGTTTTGTTACTGTTATTTTTTGTGTTTTGTGAATAGATAATCAGGCCAACGGTATCGGAAACTAAACTTGTACCCACTTGTATATTGTTCTCTTTGTACAGTGTGATATTATGTGGTGATAGGTAACATAATGGTTGCATGTACTTATGCGTTTCCTGGCGAGGGAAATTAGTTACCGTTATTTTAGTTATACTGCTTTTTTATTTAGATAAATAAGTATATAATATGTATTTGGTTAGTGTCTGTATAGTGTATAGCAAACGCCAAGCGACAAACAAATCCGGTTACTTCGCAGGTTATGTACGCGCAGCCGAAGTACCTAGTACACAACACAATCGCTAAATGATCGCTAATTATTTAGGTATAATTTTATGTAGCTCAAACAGTTGTCTAGCGCCTGATAAAGCGGAACATAAGTAGGTCGGTTGCCGACCCCATATCTCAGCTGATTATAATGTCAACAAACGTACGCCGAGAGCCACCGGCTATTTTTACCGAGCTGTTTTAGAGTTATCGCTGCATGTTTTAGCTCAATTGCTCAACGAGCTATTATAAAACGAAATACTACTTTTTGTTGGCGACCCAAATTATCCGCTGATTAAGGTAGCATTTTACCAGAATTGAGGATTTTAAGGATAAAGCGATCGAAAACATCCTCGAGTAGGGCAAAGTATTAGGGAAAATAGTTGAGCCAAATGCGCACCGTACATTAATTTTATCGTTGTTCGGAAAAGCATCAAAATTATGTCTCTTCTCCATCACAAGTAAGTATCTAATACCAGTACATGGTAATCGAATACCTTAGGTATATGAAATCGATCACATTTATGAAACACATCTTTAAAACAAAACATCTTTATTAAAACGTACTGTAGCTCCCTATCCAGCAGGTAATGTAGGCCGCATTTGAGTCGCGAGCAAATGAGATAATGTTTCGCGAAGTGACTTCCACTATAGTTCGTAGACTCGTGTAATTATAAGAACTTACCACTAAATGTTGCTATGCACTTCGAGTAATCCGGATTTGGGATCTATTAACGTTCCGTAAACATTTGTATAAAGCTGTGAGTCAGAAACGCAAATGGTTTGTTTCTCTAGCCTAAAAGCGTTTTTAAGTCATCGTTAGTAATGGGCATTGAGAAATCTTTTTAGGCTAAGGAAATTTACCCCTTCATTAAATTTGACGATCTTACTTTGAATGTCATCATACATAGTTTTCGGATTAGCTTCAAGTAGCAATACGTCCATTACTACAAGTAGGTCCATTTGACAAGCTGTTTCGGACTTTTTAGAATCATAGGGCTCGCGCAGCGAGGGTTCTTGCAGCACATAATATATTACAAAGCCGATGATCATCAGGCTTGCTCACGTTACTTATTGCGGTGCGGGTAGATGATCAAACCCGGTGCCGCTGGCTTTCAAAGCGCATAATTGTTTTTATTGTATCTCAAAAAGAGAGAGACCAATAAGCATCGTTATTTATATAAAAGTAAATATTTAGAATAAGACAAGACAACATACAAAACTCAGAAGACAAAATCCAGATTACTGTGCCATGCTAATTTAATGCATAGAGGTGCCAGTTGTGAGCTTATGTAGACCCATAAAAATTGTTCACAATTTTATGGTTGCATTGCAATTAAAATGCAGTTACACCAGTTTATGGGCTAGCTTCCGATGTCGCGACCGACTGGGGCAATGGTATTGAGTACTCGAGGTTTATTGGTTTATTTAACTCGTGTGTTTTTGAACGTATTTATAGGGATGTGAAAAGAAGTGTCAGAGTCAGCGACAAAAGAGAAATATTCGAATCTTTCAATGTACTATGTATGTCTGTGTAAGGCCTTATTCGATGACTTTCGTCGTCACAAGTATGATATAATGTTTGTGTGAGTCGGTTCCCGTGCTGGGCAACTATTTGTGTGTACCACAGCTTTTCTCTGGGAGGCTGGGTTGCTGCTGGTCCATGATTGTAGTCGCTGATTATTTAGATACAAATAATTTTAATTAGGGATTATGATCTGCGTATACGACCATAATGTATTACTATACTGATTATACGTACGTCTAGTGTGTTGGTGTTGGTATTAATGCCGTATGAAGATATTTAATTACCTGAAACAAAAATAAATACACCGTTAACATTTCGAGATCATTTTCATCATAATAAATTAGATATTATGCTATGGAAGGTTGAACATAATGCAAAAGTAACTCATGAATGTTTTGCATCCGTTATCTTATTACAGTAAGCTCACGACGAGCCGATTGACCTATCGACTCCAAACGAGGCGATGCTACATTGTATGGTATGTCTGAGCACAGGTTAAATAGTATAGTTTCTATATAGGGTAAGATAAGGTAAGGTTTCAACGGCACGCGTGAAGATATGAGGGCAGTGATTAATTGCTGCCGAATATAGTAGGCAAGTAGGCCGGCTTTAGTGTCAGAGTGCGTCAGATATGTAATATAAATTAACGAATAGGTCAACTGATCCCACGGTCTAAGTTTTGGAGCGGGCACAGTTGGCGTAAGAGCCGTAGTAAATAATGCGTATTTTTGGAAAATGGTGAAAAGTATCGTGAAAAATCAGCCAGTACCATCGCGCAGGAACTTTGTATTTTCCCGGGATACACAACAAGTATCGATTGGAAAGAGTGACTTTCAATCAATAGGTAAATAAACAAAATATTGGACCAACAGTTTTAGTGATTAGCCGTATCATCTTTACCCAAGATATCAGTCAGATAATGTGATTGGCTTAAATATTGCCAGGTTTATCTTTATAGTGGTATCATCATCATCAGCCTGAAGACGTCCACTGCTGAACACAGGCCTCCACCTAGACCGCCACACCGAACGACACTTTGCCCCTTGCATCCACCGGTTATCTGCGACGTTTTTGATGTCGTTGGCCCATCTAGTGGGAGGCCTACCTACACTGCGTCTTCCTGTCCATGTAGTGGTATAGCTAACTGGTTAATCATGCAAGGCCAAGTTAGTGCAATTTCCGCTAAATGCAAACTAGCTGCCATATTGCTAAACATTGTATGATAAACTGTAAGCGGTGTCCCCATTTTTATTAACGTTTCGAGGTTAAATTAATGACTGAAACAGGGCATCAGCATAGGAGATAATTAGCCAATAGTGCAGGCTTGTGCAGACTTTTACTTGGTATAATATGTCGGATGTTTCTACGAAGTTGTATACAGTTTTTTCGCTAAGTAGGTACTGAGGTGAGGTGAGGAAACCAACATGCCCGAGGATTGTTTCGGAGGCATGCATCCACCAATCCGGACCGGGCGCCCGTGGTGTATTATGAGCTAATCCTCCTCACGAAAGTGAGGGTCTTTGCCCAGCAGTGGGACAGTACAGGCTGAATTATTACGGATTTACTATTAATCTGTGCGCGAAGTAAACGCTTCTTTGTCTAGTAAACACAATTGTCTGACTCTACAGAAGTGCAGCATACATTTCAACAACGACTGCATCCATCCAGCAGCAAGAAACCCCGGAAAGCACACGCAGTCAATAACGGATCTAAGTATAGATCTCGTGCGGAAGCCGCGATGATTGACCGGCGATGACGGACAAACATACACTACCAGCTTTCTACCGGTCGATAATGATCTACGCGGCTGCGCAGACAGACGTAACAACGTTTTTGGTATTAGCCTTTGTCCGTGTGTTGGCTACACGGGAAATCTTACCGAGACAGACGTGGAATATAGGCTCATGTTTCAGCTAACAATAAACAGCGGATAAGTGACGTAAATCATAAAATGTTGTGATCGTGCCAAAAGAGATCAATGCTCAGCAATAATGCCCAGAACTTTTAAAAAACTCTAGTTTTTAAAATACTCTATAACAGTTCTGTGTAATTGACCGCTTCCAACTCCTAAACAACCTATGACAGATTTGTTGTTAAATACCCCGATAAACTTTAAAGTTTCCTTTTGTTCCTTGTTTTTAACAAGGGTGCTACTATGATCATGCTACGGCAAGATATCTTTGCTGACCAAAGGCCTAAATTCCAGAATGGAATTGGCACGTATTAGATTGATGGATGTTTAGATATGACGTTACAGCGATTCGCGATAACATATACCTACCATAGTAATCATTTCTATTAACTTCTCTATCTAAATAGCAACCAGCAACGCAAAATGGGATGCCAATAAATTGAAAACGCAGAAGGTTATCAGCCGCGTCATTCTATAAATGCAGTTATTTATTTATATAGCTGCAGGTTTATCATCATTGGGCAATAGCGTGCCGTATCTGCTAGACATAGTGCTGTGGATTGTGGCAGCAATCGATATTTGCAATAATGTTTCTATCAAATTTTGCAATGATAACAATTTTATGACAGGACTGAAAAGGGATCATCATAATTCGAAATTACAAAGTTGTGTTACAATTTCGAAACTAATAAAATAAGTCACTTCTAATATTTAGGCATTTCAGTCGATTTTGTTCGTTTAAAATAAAATAAAGTTTAGATAGTTACTATATACGAATGATTATGCTCAAACTCATTAAGGGCAAACGACGAGAAGTAAGAAGTCATGGTCGTACAACATCCGCGTTTGGACTAATATTGCCAACGTAGAGCAACTTTTAGGCTTGGCAGAAATGACAGCCTCTAGTAGTAAACGCATTAGAGAAATAAGAATAATGATTCTTGAAATACACACAATAGCTGTAACAGCCTGCGCTAAAATGCAATTAAAACCATCGCACAAAGGACAGTACCTACGCAATAAGGATCATCTCCCACATGGTGCCCTAAAAATAGCTCCCTCACAATTTACATGCATTGTCTGTGCACCGAATCACCGATCCCGCGTTCATATTGCATACCCTTTTGTCCGCGGTATAGATACTACCAGACAGTCTGTGGTCTTGTATAAACAAAAAGCTACTTCAATTCATTACCATATTTCCTGTAATTATGAAAATAAATTGGCACGTGTTTGTGTGTACACTTCGCGATTGTCTCACAAAGGCAGTTGCGTCAATGTCACATCAGGTGTTCAGAGAAATTGTTTGGTTCTTTTTTTACTATCAAGTAACAACTAAAGTTTGCAAGCCATTTTGCGGTTTTAGAAGCTTTTATTCTGCTCAGTGTGTCAGTATGGACGGATGTTTCTTTAGGATATTGCTTGTTGTACCACATGATAATGCAATTTCATGGTGACAGCGAGCTGAGATGACAGCCTAAAGATAGGAGCTACACTACAGTACTCCTCAACGACTACTAGAAGATTGTGTTCGTTCATTATGATCAGCTTGTATATTGAATATGTTTTTCGTAAAAGTTTGTCTAGGAGAATATACTTACCTTTCAACAAAAAACTGGAGCGGTTGAGACTTATGACGAAATAATTTTTATGATGCTTAGATTACGAAACTCCTATTTCAACCGAATTTCAGTAGAATTAAAAGCAGAGTTAACAATTTAATCTATCAATACACCACACTGAGTCACTAATGTTTTCTACGAATTATGTTGAACTTAGCAAATGTGATGATCAGCAAAGAATAATAGTCACTTAGTCCATTTAAGAACACTCATTAAACAAAACTACGAATTGCGAAAAATATATGAAATTAACATAGAAAAGTCGTTTCCATAAAAAATCTAAACGTCGTAAGTGTAAAAGACAAAAATTCTTATGTCAACAAAGATTTAAGCAGAGACGAACTCTGTATTCTCAAACAAAACGTCAAGTTTGTAGAAGTGATTTGTATGAAGTCTAAACAAAGAGCCGCAAATGCCGTTTACTTTATGCAAATTAGTGTTTTATGGGTGTTTCCCTTTCGCACCTCGAACTCCGGCGACTCGTGAGTCACACGATTTAGCTCACGTCGTGACAAATATGTCGAATGTCCACCAAATGTGAGAGTAAGCTATTTCATTCCAGGTCAACTAGAGTACCACTATTGGATTCACGGTAACAAATACATGTTATGTACAGTAACTTGGCAGTAACTCCCAAGGTACGGAAATCTCATTTTGTGGGATTCAACTCGCATTTGCCCGCTGTGTGTTTAGTTTGGTGCGCACAGAACCGACACTATTATCTGTTCACACTTCACTCCGATAGTTCTAACGGGACTATTACGGAGAAAAGTTGTAACTGGCAACTATAGCACAGTACTACTACTTTATCCGCAAATACATAATATGCACATATCACAATATGTTGCCCATTTCCATCAGTTTTGATTGAAATTTGTTGCAATCAATGTTCTGTAATAAACCTAGTTTCATATTCGTCCGCAATGGACATTGCGCCTTGGTCGAGATCAATAATGGTAGGAGTAATAGGGTAGTAGTCACACGTCACGCTCGAAACTTGACCTTTGCTACTACTGTTCGTTATTCTGTATCTCTGCGCGACGAATTTAGCCGTTTTGTGGTACACGACCCTGAAATGGGCCGAGAAGCGCTAAAATGCTCATCACGCGTTCGCGAATCATTTTCGCACGCTTCGCAAGGCTAATGTCAAAGCTCCAATTAAACAACTCGTATCTCACTAATGGTAAACACTTAAAATACCGATAAAATTTGTCTTTAATGGAAGTTCTACATTTAGATTAAGTTTCGCTAGGAACTAGAGCAGACATAAATTAATTTGAGCTATTAAACAAGTTAATGAACACATTCTGCTGATGACTATCGGCACACGAAAGGGGCTACGCGTACAATATGAGAAATGCTTTGTAAAAATTTACATTATCCTACAAATATAAAACATGTTTAAGTTTCGATATTTGTCTCAATCATACATGCCAAAGAGCAATGACACAAATAGACTATAATAGTCAGGATTTTAAGATTCACATTCTACTCTATAGCATACTTTTTAATACAAAATTATTCCTATTAATAGGTGACATGGGGTGTCAAAGTTTATATCGAAGCAACTAAACCGCGGGTGAAGCTGTGGGGCGCTGCAAGTTTTACATAACTCATTAGAGCTCAAGCGAGTTTGTTAGCGCTACATAACTTGTCAAATGGCAGGTCGTTGACTTGTTTTAAACGATTAGACTGGGTTAACAGCCTATAAAATAGAAGATTGGAGCACTAAAGGTTGATTGGCTATCAATCGAAGAATCGGTGGTTATTTTTATCATTGAGTGTAGGTAGGATTTATATCGATTCATTTGTCAGCGCCATTTTAAGCCCCCGGTGCGTTGACCCCAGCGGATATTCGCATTGTTCCGCGACTCCTGCGCATCCAATCTATTTTTTCTAGCTCTTGAACTGTCGGTAACATGTACATTCAATCGTAACAATCTTTTAAAATGCCAGAATAGAATGCAGTCATAAAACTGTATGATATAGTGACTACGTTCTGGCGATCGACTGCTCGTCTATTTTCTTTGATAATTCATCGCGAATTCATGTGTAATTAGCCAATGTAACAAAGTCAACTGAAAAATAAATCATAGTAGTGTTCACTTCTATTACTTCTCAGTGACTCAGGATGACAAAGGGACCGAAATATGGTAATTTCACCACGCGTGTCCGCGATTGCTCCATCTTCACTACGTCTGCATACAGATGGGTAAAAATCAGCAAAAACGCGTTAAAATGCAAAGTGAATTCCTATAGCGGTCACGTGTACGCTTTACCATCCAATGCCACCGGGTTCAATCCTCGGTCCCGCACTGGATTTTTCGTAGGTTACCTACGTGCGGATTTCCATAGATCCGTCTTTTGGAGGCCAGTCTCGGTTGGTGTCTATAGACCTACTAGACGATAGACGACAAACAACCACAACACTGGCGTTCAATCTATCTTCCCATCGGCCTGGACCGCATTTTGTACCGTTACTCACCACAAGTCTTCTTAGAAGTTTGTTTTTAAACGGCTCCATACTTTAAAATGCCAGTCTGCAATTATGCTAAATTATGCAGCCTTTATCAGAGAAAAAGATTGCATGCTTCGATTTTAAATTATGTTGAAACTCGAGAATGCTTAAATATAGATTCGCTTCAGATATACGATGAATAAATATTGTGTTGATATATATTTTTATACATAAGAACCTATTTTGTAAAGTAATTCTTAAATTGTTAGAGGCAGACATTTAATTAAACCCAAGTCGAATTGACAACAATGTAGAGAAGCCATCCCTGTAAAAATCGTGGATAAATTCTGTATTTTGATCGCCTCAAGGTATAAAAATGATGTAAGAAGGAGGATAAAATGAAATAGAATTAAATTAAATATGACGTTCCTCTTTGTCCAAAAATCTTTGGATCATGCTTTGTCTGCAGTATAAAATTGTAATGGCATAAATATAATAAAAATAAATAATAATTACCCAAACTTATTACAAAGAAAACTTATTACTTGCTGTAGTAAAAACCTGCCACAGATAGCCATTATACCTTGTATTTTGTACTGTTGGGGGAATGTTGATTGAGGGGCTCTCCAGAAGTTGACAAGTAAATTCGTAGTCACTTCGCACTCATTAGCTCCGGCAAAGGAACCTTTTCTACGCGTCCTTGAATTACGATCGCCTGGTAGGTAATTCGTCCCTTTTACTTGCGTTTTTTATTCCCCAACTCCAATTACGACATAATTAAATGTACTTCGGTCTCCCTTCAGATCGTTCGGAAAGTTTGTGATGGTTTTTAATGGCGGAAATATGGACGCTTAAATTCAATCAAGTGGAGGTTGGCGTTTTTCAAGTGATTGGTTTAACAAATTGGACATTTGTGACGGAAACAATTTTCTTTTATGTATTAAAGAATAGATTCGAAGATTCCGGTGACTATCATCCCTTACCTACTGTTGGATCATCGATCAATGGATCGCTCTGTATCATCATTATCACAGACTAACAACTACCAATATCCCACTTCTGAAACCAGGAAATCGTTTTTACAAAGTGAGAGTAGAGGCACCCAAATGCACTTATAAGCTCTTGCTCAATACATTTGAAGAATAGAAAACTGAAACCGTCAAATAACAAAGACCAGATTGAACAGCTACGACGGTGACTCATGAAGAGGCTGTCTGACAACAGTGACAAGACTAGACAAGTCTGGTAAGCCCTAATGTCACCCATTTATCACTCTCACTTTCTAAATCATCAGTTTCACTTCAGGTAGTTTTTCATATAGTAACGTTAATCTTTTGTTTTGGCTTCTAAAACAACAGAGTAAAAGTAGGTATTCATCAATAGCTATCGAGAGTAGTTGTGTGAGTAGAGTTAACAAAGACTAGCGACTTGAAGCCTGTGTTACACATATTCAAGGTGTATGAGTGTCAACCCGCACTCTATACTTTCATTAATGAAAATTTGTTAGTTTTGGAAACTGCGACGGACAGAATAAACCTAACAAAGGCTTTATTCTACCACTAGTTAAACTCAAAGCGTACACTGTGTAGGCCCGCCTAAATCTAGAGTGTCACAGAATCCGATGACAATGACATGTGAGTACGTATAGCTCGCCTGACACATATTCAGTTTCCCGCCATTGTGCGATGCCGTTACAGGACAACCATTGTTTTCTTTCGCGCCAAATTCAAGCGGTGTGGGTGTCATTTTTTTGTTCGCACGCTATTGCGATTATAATGGTCCAGTGTTGCCAGCGAGGAATTTATATAGATATGATATTCTCTGATGTTTAAACTTAATAATATGTTGGTGTTTTTTTTTCTAAATGGAACTTATTCCAATTTTACTTAGCTGATATTAATGTTTAATTCCACTAATTCACATAGGTTACACGTTGGCGTTGTAAAGCAACAATTCTTACGAACGAATAAAATCCGTAAATTGAATTACAAGAACCAAATGTATTACCAGAAAACAAAAATCATAGTTTTTTTTAAGTAGTCTTACCAAATAAACTGTGGTAATTCCAGACTCAAAGTTATCTTTAAGAATAAGGCTGTGCTAACAGTGCTGAAACCAGAATCTGGCAGCACAGTAATGGCGAATTGATTGACCCAACGTTCTAGAAATGAGGACAGTGAATTATTGCAAATGTAGGCGTGCTTAATGATTCAGAGGACGAGAGAGATTTAAGCCTCGTTTACAATAACCGAGTAACTAGAACCAGCCGTGCGTGACAATACAAATTGCTGTAAAGAATCGAGCACTTGTCAAAATGATCTTGCATGAGGTAAGAGAGAGTTCAAAGCAAGCAGTCTTCCCTAAACTCATAGGCAAGATGAAATCGATACCAAAATCAAACTCTACTTCTACTCAAACAAAAAAACGCAACAAAACATGTCACATTAAGCCTAGCTAATCATGAATAGCTCAGTCTTTTTGGAACTTCTACCGTAAAAGTATCAAGTGACACTATTTACCGGCAAACTTAATCACAATGGCTTACGAAAGCCTACACCCTGTGCTATTAATTAAGTCTTCTGAGGATGCTTTTCTGCCTTCACTAAAAATAAAATAGAGGGCTCCAGCCCAGTACACGACCGAAACCTGGGTCGAATAATCCAAGCATAAGCGTGAAAAGGACCGCTCAGCCTTCGCCCCAATCCTGACACGTCACGAGTTGACCAACCAAGTTACACGGACTACGAGATTAAGAAGTTTCAGGCGTGTAATTAAATTATTGTGGAGAGGGGGAGGGGGAAGGAGGGCGCGGGGGGGGGGGGAGATATTGTAAAGGAATATAATAGACGGAGCGGTATCAAAGGTCGCCGTGAGAGATGACGAGATGACTGTTTAAGAGCAGCGATCTTTCTAGCTGGTACTGCTAGTAGTTCAAGTGGAAAGAGAAGGGAAAATATTGACTCATCTATCTTGTTCATTGTGCTACTGTCAAAGTCCAAATGAGTCGTAACCTTTAAAAACCTTGATGTTTCAAGGCGTAACTTATTTCGGGATCAAGTCAAGGCTACGGCTATCTACAAAACTATCTACTTCTAATATGACGTATCACAATTTTCTGTAAATTGAGGTTTACACGTTCCTGTAAGTCAGTCTTTACATTTGACCGAACTTGAGGCAGAAAGACGTAGGTATTATTGATTGCAGACGTTACCGAAGCGAGCGTGTCACGTAATGCAATAAAATTTTATCGCAGTCGGTTATCTTGGTTTGGCTGTATTCCGATATCGGTTAGTACGTAAATACTCGAGTATCTATTTCCTATTTTGTTTGCGTAACCTACTTAGGAACCTTACCTAAAGCAGACATGGACGGCCACATGGCGATGCATGCGATGACATGCTCGAAGAGGATCCCTGCTGGTTGCATCACTTTCCTAGATGCGAAAGGTCAATGATGATGATGAAGATGATTTACTAACGGTACAACTTCACATATGGCATGCATTACAAAATCGCTTTGATGACCTAACGATGGTAAAGGACGTCCGTAAATTCCATGCCCATAAATAGGCAATGCATTGCAAAGTGTTCCTTAAATCATATGCGGAACCTTTTCGCAAGTTTAGTACCTAATGTACCTATTGGATTTTATATTTATTTGGACTATTTATGTATTGTATTATATGTATTGTATACTCGTCCACTGTTCGACGTGGGCCTCTCCTAGTGAACGGCACTGGGCCAGATCTTGGGCTCTCTTCATCCAGTCTTTGCCAGCAGCTGTCTGCAAGTCCTCGCTCCATCTGCCGGTGGCGTCCTACACTACGTTTGCTCTAGACGTGGTCTCCACTCTCAAACTCGTCTACAAAAGCTGTAGTCGATTCTTCGATAGCGTTACCGGCCCACTATAATATTATATTTACTTTAATAACTTGTAATGGTAGTTGCAGATAGTAATATCAGTTAATTACAAGGATTTAAAGTTATTTTGCTCACAAATGCCCATTTCTGATAAAGTTCAGTTGGGAATTTCGTTAGCCCATATATGACTATGAATTACTATATCCTGTTGTTGATGATTACAAAATAAAATACAAAAACCGAACTTCTACAATACTACGGCAATATAACAATAAATATATGATATACAATAATATAACAATACAATATAATTATTATGCCGAGAATTTATTTAAATTTTACCCACTATATGGTTGTTTTGTTATTGGAAAACATTGGGGTTATTCTATAGTATTGCGAGCTATTTCGAAACATGGTTAAACCTCAATTAGATACTAGGTATTCCCCAAATAAAACTGAAAATTACTTTATAAATCTGTTCTATAGTTGGCAGGCATTTTATGTTGTAAATAATAACGTGTTATCACATACAACGCACCTAAAGGAGAGAGGGATCACTTGAATCTACTTTTTCTTACCTCTGTGTATGTATTAGGTACTAACCGACACAGTTAAGACAATAATATCGAACCAATGTCAATCACACAAAAAACCTCGACAGATTGCCCAACTACACATTTAATTGATTATTTCGTAGTCGCCCAAGAAATAAGGAAAAATCGTGAGCCTCGTCAATTGTCGTATTTTTTCAAGGAACCCCCGTCGGCGCAATGCTCCGCCATCGATTTACGATAACGAGCATTCCAACAAATAACTCAACGAGATACTCGTAACTAAATCCTTTTTACCAAGAAAACAACTCGAGATTACCGGAAGCGATTATGACTTCCGCTAATTAACAATTGCAGTCTCGTGATTCATTTTGTAAAGCATTGATAGCAATAATGACGACAGCACTGCGCATGTGCAGTGCAAGTGCACGTTTGTTCGCGGCTCTTGGGCATGGCCTATCTACCAACCGGCAACCTTTGCTATCTGTGTCGAAACATGGCTATCTCACGACAGATATCTCTATGGGAACAGCTGTTGTTGAGACAAGTTTGAAGAACACGTGGTAGACAGTGACGAGTGCGGAAGCGCTTCTACTGTTTGTTTGACGAACGAGGTGCCTGCATCTGGTGTCAGAATTAGTCGGGCCGTATAAGAGCCTGTGCGACTGTTTTCAATCGATAACGATCTAACCGTAACTGTGACGTACCCTCCTAAACACAACGATGAAAATCCTAAGAAACCAAAGCCTAAGAAATTGTGAGTGACCCGGGGCAGTGGGCACGAGTTTCGATTGCCCACCCAGCCACTCACTGTTGTGTTGTTGTTGGTGTTTGGGTCTACTGTGCTTAATCGCGGACAAGTTGGCGTATTGACTGGTTGAATCTCTTTCATTTTTGAGTACTTATTGTTATGTTAACAGATTATCAAGACCCAGGTGTTTGCATTATCCATCAGCGTTTGCTCATCGTGCGTAATCGAGGGCATTGCGTCTCGTCACTAATGATACGATAAGATAATAATAAAGTCTTTATTTGATAGTGAAAACGTATTGTGCACTTCTAGAAAACCACAACCAAAACTCAGTCGAACGCCTGCGAACCACATAGGAAAGAATAAAGAAAACAACAAACATTCGACAAAGGGTCAGCTTCCAGTAATCCTCTTACTAGCTACTACTAGCTAGTCTCATTTATTTTCATCCCCTGAACTGTATTCACGTTATTAAACTTTACATAGACGGATGCTGTGGCGGGTTTAATGAGGTTAGAGCTTAGCTGGATCGTTACGTAAGAACATTTACTCGCCTACTTAGTCTCACAGAGGAATTTACTAGTTTCAATTAAGATAGCAGGAATATCTGAGCGAGACCAAAATGAAGCGTCTATTGACATATTGGGCAACCTTTTTAACTTTTTTCTAGTTTATTCCGCAGACAAAGACTTCCTTTGATTATTTCTACCCGACTGCCAAAAGCTTGATTGAAAGGCATTTAAATAGTCACGCTATTTCAGGGCCATGACTTCGTCGCCTTTTCCATCATGAGGTAATTTTTAAAAAAAATAAAGAATTCGAAAACAATATTATGGACATTTCAGTGATGCTCAACTTAGCTTAGAGTTGAGACGGGACAAGGGTTCCAAGAAATTACCAATAAAATACTGTTTTGACCCAATTTCATTGTTAACAAATTGACGTTTCTCCGAATAGGGAAAGGGTTGTAATTTAATGAAAGCTCTCAACAGCCTCCGGAGAAAAGGGCTTTTTGTTGTTGGCTTCCTACTGCACACGGGAAATCGTATGTTATTTAGGTACTTCATTCTGTATTTTTGCCCCGCGGTATCTTCATCAACACCAACAACCTTGTTCCGTTCACTGATATCTGTACCCCCATTCCTCTCATGCCAGTTCTTAGGATGTGTTCGTTGCACCATGTGGGACTCCCGAACTACTAAATGATGTCATACAAATGTCATCAATCTATCTCGCTGCCGGACGGCCAACACTTCGTTGCTTTGTCTTCGACAATCAATCTCTCAAAGTCCTGCTTCACCTGACATCAGCGTGAAACTTTGCATACCTCCATAATAACGTCTTTAAACAACTAGTCTAATTTGTTCCAGAGGTTTAAGAGACATTAAGTAACGTCTTCAGGTGACGATAAAATCTAAGGTAAAGGCCATCAGCTGAGAACTGTTCTTGATGATAACACTGACTACAATTTAATTAGTAATGTATTAAAGCAGTAATGATTCCACCAACTCTTCCGTTCTCATTCACTTTAACGTACTTCAACGCCCTATCTTCATACGACGGACTGATGGGTGGGTATACTCGGGCGGATCGGCGGATGGCCATTTACATTTTTCCATTGTGTGTGTCCATTAATTATTATGCATGGGCTCGCTGTTTCCAGCCATTTTCATTCGGACGCTTCAATTTTGTGAGTGCATTGCATGAAACTAAGTCGTGTTTTGTATTCGCTACTTTTCTATTTACAAATGTTTGATGTTGAACACTCACGAGTACTTTTCAGTTCAGTATTGATTGACTGTAATTTTCGTTGGAGGAAATCTGCAAATTAACGACATTAGAAGACAGAGGTCATAGTAGATGCAGTACTAGACGTGTGCGCCGCGCCGGCGCGCCGCCGCCGCCGGTAAATTTTCCACGCCGCCGCCGCCGATTTTGGGACCGGCGTGAAATCGGCGTCAAGTCAACTATATTATTTTAGCGCATCAACGACAGCGGTTCTGATACAGATGTCAAATTAAGTCATTTCCTCATAGAGTAACTTGTTTGCCTAAACGAGGCCCCTACTCTAGAACTCCCTACTGCAGCAGGCAGTTGTCGGTTCTTCGAGAGATGTGACCGGTCCACTTTAGCTTACAAACCCTTTGAGCTATCTCGTTCACGTTCGTTCTTCTCCATCTGAGAGCGATGTCGTAAACTTTAGCTCTTTGGCGAATATCCTCGTTCCAGATTTTATCGCGCATAGAAACTCGGAGCATAGCTCTTTCCATTGCTTGCTGTGTGACTCTGAACTTCTCCAAAAGGCCAGCAGTTAAGGCCCACGTCTCAGTTCCATATGTTATCACTGGTTGAAGACCTGTTTTCAAGCACTGTGGAATTTTGGACGAGAAGAAGTCACGTAACTTCGCGAATGCTGCCCATTCGAGTCGGATTCTTCGGGCGGCCTCTTTGTCGAAGTTGGACCTGCCTAACTGGACAATCTGCCCAAGGTGTACTGGTCAACAACTTCGAGAGCAGCATTACCAGCGATCAGAGTTCCTTCAGAGTAACTCCGAGTATTTAGCTCTATGTCCATAGCTCGCTGAGCGACTTTAAACTTGTCGACCAGTCTCACCCTGAGTGCCTTTTCACATGTCCCGGTTGCCGGGTAGTCGGCGCCGGGTACCTGGTGGTGAAGTGTATGGGCATGGTACGTAGCTTTCACATGTACCGGCGTAATTTATCCGGCAGGCGGTCGCCGGGTGCGCGCCGGATCCACCACTGTGCGTCCGGTCGCCGGGCATCGGTTAGCCGGCGGCCGAACTGACAGTGGTGTATGGAACACGCAACTAGCTTTCAGACGCGCCGGCCGGTCAGTCGCCCAGGTACAGTCTGCGCGAACGCACGCGCGTGTGTAGTTGTGCTCGTAGATTTGGGATTAATGTATAGAATGCACCTAATGCTTCTCTTTTCATATTAATTGGATGAACCCAATAATTTCTTGATTTTTCTTTCCGGCGTAGATATTTTCGTCTTCGATATAAAAGCCACATTGCAATTATTTGTTCACGGTCCATGTTTGAAGGATGAACAAGACTGTACTCTTGTCGGCTCTCTAGCCGATACTGCCGGCATCAACCGGGACATGTGAAAGCTCGATTTGACACCGGGTACCCGGCGCCGACTACCCGGCAACCGGGACATGTGAAAAGGCACTGAGTGTCCATGTTTCGGCTCCGTAGGTCATGACTGGTAGGTTATGCATTTAAGACTTTCGTTTATAGACACTGTGGTATGGATGACGAAAAGACTCGACGTTTTTTCTACCCAGCTGCACCATTTACCTAACATCGACGGGTCTTTATGCGTGAGACGTAGGTACTCGCCATTGACGTGTATGACCATTTCTTTTCGTTTCAGTGTCGTAAACATATCTTCCGGGGCGAGTGAACAATTACGGGGACATAAAAACCCCCTGTCTCACTCGCCTGCGCAGCTGGATTATATTTAGTCTGCTGGTTCTGTACTTGAACATTGTCGCAGAATCATACACATTTACGCGGTACAAGTTTTAGAGATCATGAAGTACCGGCTTTCCACCTGCTTCTAAGAGCTCCGTTGTAACGCTATCTAGTTGTTTCTATATGTTGGTGTTTATTAGTGTTTTATTAATTAGAAAAAACAGTATAAATCTTGTTTTAAATTAAAGTCTATAAAGAATGTTCCCACGCCGATTTCACGCCGAAAACACGCCGCCGCCGCCGATTTTTGATCGGCGCCCGCCGCCGATGGATTTTTCATCGGCGCACACGTCTATGCAGTACTAATCATATTTTTTAACTGACACTGACCTGCATAATATCATGATTATGTAAGTAATTACTCAAGTGACCACTAAGTAGTAAATCTGCTGGAATCGATAGGAGACTGTGTGATTTATTGTTGAACGTTTATTATTGTCCATTGTTCAAGGTGACCTCTTGGTTAAAATATACAGTTGAGATGTATCAATTTCTTTAGAAAGGGTAATCTTTTCAATTTCCAATATCAGGTGTAGAGTTTCTCTGATATTTTATTCTGCAACCTCGCAAGCAATACACCACCTGCTTTCCCTCGGATGAAAATCATATTCCGACTTATTCCATACAGCGTGAAAAGCAATCGACACCCGTCCCAACGGCGCCACGGGAAAATTCAGCTTGTGCCATAACGGTTAAGATTGAAAGTTGCTTGACTGCTGAAGTTACAAGAACGTGCATAGTTATAATAGAGCTGGGAAGCGAAAAACTCGTGTTTCGACGCTCTGATGCATTCGCGCCGGTAATTTTATGAGAAGCACAGTATTAAATCCACGCAGTAAGTTAACTAACGACCTAGTTCGGCTCTCGAGCACGCACAAGACTACCTACGGTCAAAACGGCTCGCTTTTTCCACAATGTCCAAGCTGTAATTTACAGATCACCAAATTGTGCCCATAAAAAGTTGATTTTCTGACTGATACTGTAGAACGCATTTGAGTATACCCATCGCTAAGTTATTCACCAGCACAACTAAGTAAGCTGCAAATGAACACGGCTCTAACCTTGGCAGTTGAGTGTAGATAACAACAAAATCGGGCTAAGAGCGAGGGCATGTTAGTGTACAAATGTAACGCAGATAAGATGGCACAAGCAGGATTAAAAATTCTACTCTGGCATTATTTATATTCGTGCACATTCATACAAGTTCTGTTATGATCTGTTAAGCGGGAGGCATTTTTGTACCTCGTCCTGATCACCAAAGCACTTTAAACCTATCTACTGCCGAGATAAGCAACTTTCTATAGCAGTGCTCAGATATTGACGCCACGCGGAGAGCCGGTGCTTGCGCAAGCCGGATATCATGGCAGGCAGATCGTCCGTATGCATGTTCATGAAAGTTATCATATTGTACCGCTATTTGGGCGTATTGGTGACTGGTCACCTCGTGGTTATTGCTAATCATACCAGTCCCACTTTTGAAGGACGTTGTAAACTTCTGACTAACATGACGGGCGCCGTTATTCGTAAAAGAACAATCATGCAGTACGTCCTAATGTCTTGAGTTTTAGCTTAGTCACATGAGTTGATTGTTTTCTTATTTTGGCACTAAGTAGTGCCAAATTCTCGGTTTCTATTTTAGACTGAATAGAAATGTATTGTCTAGTACTGGTAAAGACAATTAACGGAACAGACACAACAAGGAATTTAAACTCTTTAGTTATTCTTTTCTTAACGTGGGTATGGGCAACACCTTCGTTCATATATTTTAAAGATACCGGTCTATCGCTAGAAGCAATAAAATCAACATTTAATTAAAGTATCATTTGATTTGAGTTCTTATTTCAATGCCGAGTACCAGACTGCTCTTGCAATCTTTAAAGATTTATGATTTTATATCATTTAGATTACCGTCTTTACTAAAAGAACGGCAACGCACGTCATATTTGACACAGTTTCATTCAGCAACTCAAGTCCGAGCTCGCAATGGAATGATTCATTTGTTCCGAAATGGGTCAACGCCCTGAATAATATTGTCATTAATATCATTCGCAAGTCGATTGCTTCCTTACATTATGCCGACTGCGGGTTCATTATGAATGTATAAAAAAATGAAAATAAAGAATGAGTGAATAGATCCGCAAGATCATAGCATCACGAAAATGCAAGTAATAGCAAACAAAACGTTAAGTTTACTTGTAGAATAATGTTGTACCAACTGAATAGGCTTGACGTCATGTCCGCGTATTGCCTAGGTGCTAGGAGCCTAATTTCATGCCTAATTTGCGTCATCTGTTCCTACCTATATTATCTGTGATGTTATATTATTTAAATGGTACGAGAGTAACATATTATGTACACGTAATTAGATGCGTTTCTTCATGAAATACACGGTAACGAGACTGGTACATCCACTTCGTAATTAAGATAGTGAAAGCAGAAAACACTCAGATAATAATACCTTCTAACCAGACGCCATGACCGCCTATGACGCTATTTCCGAAGGATACTGTTGTACTTTCTTATTTTCTAGTACCCAACACATTCTAAGAACATTCTCAAAGCCTCCACAGCCCATAGACCAGGAACATGAAAATTATTAGCTTCAGCGAGTTATCCACCCATTTTATCTAAAGAGAGATAACAACAAAAAAAAAACAAAGTTTAGTCAGACACTGCTATGCTATAACATGCGCTTACTATCAGAGGCAAAGCGGTCCACTCGGTGTCATACTCAGCTTCCAAAATAACTGTATAGACATATAGCTAAAGATGCAGCTCAACACTACTTCCTTTAATAAAGCCTCCAAAATAATTATCGGCAGACGTCTCGAAGAAAAAAACTTGACCAACCAGTTTTCCCGTCCAGAACAAAGGTCTGTGTCCTCGCTCCAAGCAGAACTGTAACTGTATTAATTAAGCTGTCCACAATTAAGACTTCCCGTGCACAAGGCTGCTGCTGCAATACTGACTTTACTGACAAAAGATAGTGATCATTTTTGATAGTGATCCTAATTAGACCAGTGGTGGCTGAGCGGTTATCTGCGAGGATTCCAATTCAATGACACAGTATTCGAATCTTTGCTCGTGCATTTCATATTATATGCAGAGTTCCATCAATGCGCGCTTTGTAAAGAACACTAAACGCTCGGCTATTCAGTTGGTCTCTTAAGTCCCTTAAGACACGTCGAAAGCCCTTGGGCGAGAAGGGCAGTAATTTCATTGCTTTGTGTCCTAACAGCTACATAAATAAGCATGCTACCTTCTTCAGCCCCTTCGTCTATTAGGCGAAGTGATTAGTGTAAATCAAGCTGCAAGTCTTGCCCCCATTGCTTTGAATTACTTGGTTCCAGTAAAATATCAGTCTTGTGAAACTATCTTTGATGTCTTGTTGAGTTTCGTCGAAGATTTAATTGTCCGAAACATTAATTCCGCTTCATTTTCCCGTTACCCACACTCGGTCACTTGATTTAGGAGTACCCAAAAGATATTTATTACATTGAAGTTGAACTTTAAAATTTATTGTTATGCACTCATCGGGTCTGTATTTGTTTGATAAATCTTTGTTCTGGTGTATACCTACAGTGTTTTTTGTTTTAAAAATATGTTTCGTTATTTATCTACACGAATGAAATATAAATTGAAGGTTTCAATGACGCAGCTTTGTAGACAAACGGGTTTTCATTTCATGGTTGATTTGACTCGTCAGTATTTGATTGGGCGTGTTAGGTAACAATTTCTTAATTAACACCAGAGTTCAATCCTCAATAGATTGTTGTATATTTATTTCTTTATTTTTAGTTATACCCCTCATATTCGGCTATCTTATATCCCATACAATTAAGTATAAAGTCTAAGTAATCCCATCAAAAACATTACATGTACAAAAATGCACAAGTCTCGCAACACAGTTAATCTGCCGTAAAAAGTTGTGAGATCGAATGTAAACCAAGTCGGTTAATTTCAATAGGTACCTACCTATACCTATCTATGGGAGCAGTTATACCTTTATTTCTTTAGTAAATAAAGTGACTTGGCAATTGCACGCTCGACATTGCCGAATAAGGGTCGTCAATGTCCTGCGTGTCGGGCCGTGCGGAGCGGGCGCGGTCGGGAGTCGAGGAGGGAGTGTGTTTTGATCTTCCCTCTCCCTCTTTGACTCCCCGAGGTTTCCTGGCGGTGGACTTCAGGGGCGAGTCCATTGCCAACGAAGGAACCTGGAGGTGGCGCGCACATTGTCCCGTGCGCACCTCAGTGGGGCCGGGGGTGGAGAAGTCAAACTCTCCACCCCCTAGCCGGGACGGGGTCCGTGAGGACCAGCACCGTCGGGGCCGCGGAAGTAATTCGTAAGATTCCCCGCAGCCCCGACACCTATGGTGCAGAGAGGGACAATCGTGAGGTTTTTTAGTCAGTGTAAGCCCGACATAACCACCTCGCTGCCCCTTCGGCTTGGTGGTATCCGGTATGTGATTTTTACTCACGTAAAAAAAAAAAAAAAAAAAAAAAAAAAAAAAAAAAAAAAAAAAAAAAAAAAAAAAAAAAAAAAAAAAAAAGGTCGTTGTCGTTAATGGCCGTATATAAAATTCAAGGCTTTTAAATTGTCTCTGAAGGTTATTCAATGATACGTTATTTATTCATTAAATATGTTACGGTAGAATGAGTGGTAACCAGCGTACTAAAATCGTATGTATTTCGGTCTACCATTGACCTCACGGGTCGTACGGAACTAGGCAGAGGTAAGCAGTAACTCAATTTCAACTCAATTCATGACATAAGCGTCTGTTCTCACGAAAGTGAGGGGAGTCTCGTGCCCAACAGTGGGCTGGTGAAGATACCATAACCGATGCCAAAGTGTGCAATCTAAATTGCTTCAGATTTGTATTGAAAGTTGTTCCATGTAGTACCTAAAAAGTTTTCTAAATAAAATCTGTGTTTTCGATATGTCCACTTATACAATACACAATACGGAATACACAATACGGAAGCTTTCAAAAAGAATTCGCGTATAGGACAGGTTCATGGACGTACTTATTTGATTTTTATTAAAGTTACCATACTGCTTACAACTGTATTGTGACTAGCCACAGATAACGTATTGGTTTATATATTATCATGGTAATGATTGATAGGTCACTCGCGTGGTTGGACCACGGAAATGTGCTTGGTAATAATATAAATAATGCACACATTAATTATTAGACTTGATGGACACAAAGGGTGAAAAGAAAAGGGTAAATAGCAATTCAAGTTCCAATCCAAGTAAGTACAGAGTCCTTTAAAATAATTTACTGAGAGTATATTCAAAAGCAAACACAAAAGACAACCGCAGACCAAACGACGACGATAAATAAACCGGGAGACAATATCAGTGTCTAAATCGATAACTAATTGTGTTTTGTCTGACAAGACCACAGTCTAGAATCTGGCTGGTCTAGATTCGAGTCGTGAAATGCCTTGCGTAATGTATTGGACGACTGAACTTTGGACAATTGAAGAGAAAAAGTTTAAGCATTGTTAGATAATAAGCGTTATGTAAAAATGAGTTGATAGTAATAGTAAGAATGTCTTTGATGGAAGCCGCAACTATTGCAACACTGCTGGTCCTTCAAACGTTTTATGAAACTCGATTAAATTTAATCAATTTTCCATGTATCTATTGGAGTAGGTTACGAATTGACATTGTTTTATGACCTAGGATAATATAAATAACTTCAATAACGATTAGATGATAAACCGCGATGAGATTGTATACTGGCGATATCACCTCACTGTCGTGAGGATTAGTTCCCGCCTGATCCAAATTGCTAGATCACTAAACTCCAAAACAATATCGTGCATGGGGATTTCTTCACGAGCTTTTCCTTCACCGAAAAGCGAAGGTTACTGAAGAATACCAGCCCCAATATTACCGTCTTTCTTAGCTGTGCAAACTGTACAATACATAGTCAGTATCGTTAACTTCTCTAAACAGCATGAAAAACGCCTCAAGTTTGAAAGGTATGCGGTGTCAATACTTGCGAGTAAAAGTGGACAAACATCTTTCATCTAGGCGTTCTGTGCAGGAGCTAACACAATGAGCATTGTCTAGAAACTCTGCGGTCGACTGCGGTCGGGCGAGAAAGTTTACCGTGAACCGCGACTCTTTGGAAATTGTTATATTATACTAGGATTACTAGGTAAGATCAACTCTAGGTGATACAATAGTGGTTTCAGTGTTGCTGAACCATTCGTGTCAGAAACGGTTCACGATGGCATCGGAATTGCTGTTTTCATTCTCTATTTATTCAACCATTACTCTTGGGTGTTCGAATCTTTGCAGCAGCATTGGAACTGATAGAGTAGATATAACTTCACTTGAGAAAATGATCAATTTGAGAAGAATCCTTCCCGTCTTACCACAAAAGTTAAAACCAGAGTTAAACAGATGTTTCTAAAATTTTGTTCCACAAACTCGACGTCTATCACTCGCGTTTTCTTACTCAATCCTAGCATTCCTATTTTACTTGTAAACTCGTTATTGCGTTAGAAAAAGCGAGGGTTAGACGTCGATTTGTGGGAAAAATATTTAAACACATCTGTTCAGCACTTCTTTAAATCTTTTGTGGTAAGAACGTTATGGTTAAATTCGACGCTGTGCGGTTTTACCCGCGCAATGGATTTTATTTTAAACTCAAGGAGTAGTGCTTCGAATAGGAGAGATTACTTAGTCGTAACAATGTAACTGCGTGACACATTTCTAAGCCCAAAACCATTATCCATAACCTTTCCGAAGTCTGTGGCGGCGCTGCTCCAACCTTGACTCCTTAGTGGCGAGGAAGATAATAGCCTAAACGTTTCCAGCTGTTATAGTTTTCACAGCCACTCCACTCACGTCGACTTGCCAAGAGATTTTAGTAAGTACTTCCTCATACACGTACCAATCTCCCTCCAGCATAAATTCCTATGAAGTAAGTAGGTACAAAATGACTCCGTTTACAACGACGCTAAACTCGCGATATCGCACGTCTGGCATCGTAAACAAAGCCAGGCCTATCGAATATTCATTATCATAAATCGGATTTCTCTCCACCGAAATCGATTTACATGAATATCGAATCTTCCGAACTTGCACGCGAAATGGTGCCGCGTGTGTTGATAAATAATATCCAACGGATTGATAAATCATTTTATTCATTTTGTTATTGAATTATGATACTTTTGATTTAAATATGAGTGTTAATTAAAAAAACGATTGTAATTTGCGTGGCCAAGTTTATTGAAGAGTTGAATTACATTTTGAATGTTGTACAACACAAGTATTTGATAGAAGGGCCTTAGTGGACCACCTGACCATCTACTACATAAACTAGAAGAGAAAAGAAAAATAATGTGTCAATAACCCCCGGTTTCTAGAACGTTTGTTGGCGTTGACAGTAGATTAAAACTATTGTTGCCTCTATCTGACTATAAACAAATGACAAGGATGGCAATAGAATTAATCTGTTGTCAACGCTGACTGACGTTTCAGAAACTGGGGGTAAGACTTTTAGAAATCCTTTACGCATAAATATATGTCTGTCTAAAATCCGAACGATAATATCTTACTGCGTAGCAATCCGTAGATTGCATGCCGTGTTCCGTTATCACGTTTTTTATAATTAAGGTAAGCTGAATTTTTATTCCCCAACTACTTATAGTACGAGTATGTGTAATAATTCACTGGTATTAATCATCGTTGACTGCATAATTGCATTGTCGTTTAGCATTTAAAATGCCATTATCTCATTGATAGCTCGCGCGGCTTTGTTTCAACTTTGTTTACTATGATAAGACATTACTTGTCTGTTTCACAACTATCCGATAAACGATATCGAATGGTTCACTTGCTTCCTACCCAGTCTAGTTACGGGTTCAGTTTTCGTTTGTTTTTCGTTTTTGATTCCTTAAACTCTTATAACACTTGCTTTATGGTATTAACTTTACCTGCAACATAAGAAATTATGTTAGTTACGAAACAGTCGTGTCGAAAGGTGCCAAGCGGCTATGGTAGCAAACAGAATAAGGTTATTTTTTGTATGTTTCTTTCTTGTATAATCGACAGAAATAGAACTTGAACGACCAGCTTAGACGAGCTACTGGACCTGTTTGCGATGTGAACAAATTAACAGGATCGTCTAATGGTGCAGCAGATCACTTAAGAATAGTTATTTTTCTATAAGCATTGTTTGATTCAGGTTTCTCTCGGACAGATCTATGCTAGAGCTGTGGTGGATATAGGCTGATGACGATGTGAGCTGATTTTGATGATTATTAACGAGGCAATAAAAATAAATTGTTACTAATGTAGTTTCTGCGTTCGGTCGCATGCTTGTTTTAGCCTAATTGAATAGTATATTAAGCCTGAAACCAGAGTTTACAGCTGGAAACACGCACTCTTTAGATAGCAATGTATGTCAGACGGTCATAGGGCAACTCAAATGACTATTAATAAATTCCATAAAATATCTGGTCCGTGTAAAGACTTGCAGGAAGTTAACTAGTACATGAATCATATCGGTTACCCTTGGTGCAATAACAACTTTTAACTGAATATAATTTTACTGTACAATTACACAGAACGGAAGGATTGGAATATTCATCAGCTCAATATTGCTTGAACATACTTTGTGGCCTTCTATTTTAACAACGTAGATACTGATCTAAAACATTACAAATCTCGTTAAGTTAAAATATATATCATTCATTGGTTTGCATTAATTTCAACTTTATATTTTTTTTATATCTCAATATCGAAAGTTGTAGTAACTAACATTTGAAGTATCATTAGAAGTATCATCAACAATGGACCAAAGTCTCTCCTTGAGAGAAGAGCTGTTTTTCAGCAGCACGCAGCCAGGCTGGGTGATAAAAAACAGAATAGCGCGTCACGATCACACCATGCATAGATAGTGACCCCGACCTCAGATTCCTTCAATTTAAGGGATCAGGGTCAGGGTTAGTTCAGGGTCGAAGGTAACACCCAAATTCTGACCAACTACCGGTGGCACACATGGTGGAACGAACGCTCAAACTCACGCTTCGGTCAATAACGCCACGGAAAGTGTCAAATATTTAGCGAATCTTTCACAATAATTCTGTATTAGAGAATAATCAATTTTTCAACTTTTGCTTTGAATATAACTTGATATTTCAGTTCCAAAGGTCACCGCAATCTTCACACTTAAATGCCAGGAGCGTGTTGGATCTATCTATAAATATATTACTTTGCCTATTTGAGTGTGCTTCATTACTCATTAGTGATGCAAAAAGCGAGTGGTTATCGTTTTATTATTGAGTGCATCGATACAAAGTGAGCTTTATAAGGTCTGTGTCATGCTAAAAGGCAGTCCTGGATCTGAAAATTATATGCATTTTCTACTGTACCATTTACGTCACTTACTTTCTGATACATCTAGTATTCTGTATTCTTTACCAATCTGCTTGGTATACTGTAATTCCGTTGCAATAAGGAAGACATTGTTTTGAAATAATATTCTTACTTATCACCATTTCCATAGAAACATTCCTGTGGTTTGAAGAGCCTACCACATAAAACCACTATCAACGACTAATTCAATACGCACATATGGAAGTAACAACAATAAGTACCACAAAAACCCCTACCAACAAACCAGTGGTAAACAACGTTCAAATGTTAAATAAACAATAAAATAGGCCATGCGGTCACTATTTCTGTGCGTACGTCAAAATGTCACGCTACTACTTGCGCAAACGCATAACCGTTAGCACCATCTATAAATAAGCTTATTAATCAGCCAACTACACGGTAAAAGTGGTTCATGTCTTCGTAAAATTTAATTACCACAGTAATTTTTAGGCTAGCTATAAAAAGGTAAATTTCGATTCATCAAAATACCAGACACGTAAAAGCCGGAGTAATCATTTTATTTTTATAATTAATATTCAGTCCGACCGGTGAAAACATAATGTGGAAATGAAATATCAAAACAAACTCATTATTAACGTTAAAACGAGTATAAACGTATTTTTTTTTACTAATAGATTATTATAGAATCAACTTGTATAATAATATATGTGTTAATAGAAATGAAATAACAATGATATACTAGAGTAAAAACATCTGAAAAAATAAACTGTGCCACAGGGGAATATACTAGTACCTAATAATGTTCTATTCAGTTCAGTAACTTTTCAAATCAATAATATTATATTGGTACGGAAACCCAGTGAATGACTAAACTAGAAACAAGGCATATGAGTAGGTATAAGTCGTGGAGAGACACTCGAGCAGTCTAGACGAACACGGTCTAGAAATCTAGATCGCGGCGACCGAGAAGTCTAGACTTAAAATAGTCTTGCCAGATCAATACTTCGCCATTTTCGAGTTGCTTTTGCACCATAGGTAGGTATATTTATTTTAACAAATTGTTAAATCTGTTTTAGCGGGATTTAAACTAAACGGAACACATTTATACAATCCAAATGATTGGCTTCTTGTAAATAACGTCTAAATTGAGAAGAAACTAGATTAAGTCTAGACTAGGCTTTACCGTATTTGGTCTGTGGGCGCTTTGTATAACGGAAAAACCACCATGTTGCTAAGCGAAATGCAAATCAGATATTTAATATTTAAATTATACATAGGTACATACGTCACGTGTTGTTGTTACCGTTGATTGAGGTAATTACCTGTAAAGAACAGAGCTGTTAATACAGTGATACAATACAAATTATAATTAAATAAATAAATAAGAACCCTTGTAACATTAAGTCTGCTTTCAAGTCTTCCAGGTTATTGTCACTTAGGTTCATAATAATATCATCTAACCATAGCACTAAAAACAGTTGAAAATATCAAAATACAAAATGAAACTAAAAAGAAAATGCTATTAAGCGCAAATTCGTTAAAATAACATTTCTCTTAAATTGGGTCCAAAACTCTTAGTCTAGAATACGCAATTACGATGCGGAAAAAAGTTATGCAGATTAAAAATAAACGAAGTGAAAGTGTACTGGCATGTCTGCTTAATTAAAATTTTACAAATTATGCAGCGGGTATATTATTTATGAAGAATTCGCACACATTTGTCAATATTGGAATACGATCGTGCAAATATTAAACATATTCGCACGAACGTATGCCAACACTAATTAAAGCACTTCAAAGTATTTTCGGGTCAAACAAACAACGTTTGTACGGACAAGGATAAAACGTGTCATCAATTCAATGCCAATGTGAAATGTTCGAGACAATAACGTACTGTAATGGGATCACCATCTCAGTGGGTGAACTCCAATACTGTCCATTTCATAAAAACCTACACGTCTTAGTACCATATCAAAAACATAATTTGTTAGAAGTTAATGGAACACTGAAGCAATGGGCTGGAAAGTAACTGTGACAGGGTACTTGTGCGGGTTTCTTGTGTAGGTTAAAGAAAAACTGTGCAACCATTAACCTAGAGAGATAATAGACGACTTTGCCAATAAATAACAATGTTTAGGCGCATTACCACCATATCTGTGGAGGATCTTAATTGTAGAGGAGACGTTAGCGAGAAGAATTTTTAATGGTTATTGAGTTACATGGTCGACATTTTGCCATGATCCTAGTGTACTAAGAAACACCAGACTACATTAACGTGTCTATTCAAGGAAGGCCATAAAAAGATATCCTTATTACTGAATCTAATTATGATTCAAATCTAATGACAGTTTAATCGATGTATAAAAGTTTTCATACACAGGATTCGGAGAGACTAAATAATTGTGTCATTACCAGTCATGTTTTTTTAATGTAAGGATTTATATAGGTTCTAATGATATATCCAATAAAACGATTCGGTCTGCATAGCAGAGCGAAGCGGATCGATCAACCTATATCTTGGCTGTTCAGAGTTCAGCTGACCACTTTCCCTCCTGACCGTGGGGCTTCCAACTACACGCTCCGGTCTAGATTTCAAAATTGCACATACGACGTACAAAACTGCACAATCACTTTTTAAACAGTACTTCCATGAATCTAAAAAATCACGATTTACGGCTCTCCGATAGATATAGCTTTCAAATGCCTGATGTCAGTCATGATCAAATAATAACATTTATGTTGGTACCGTAAGTTTGAGTCTCTTACTTCGGTTCAGTATTTATCACTATCGTCATTTATACCCTGTTTTAGAAAGATATTGCTTTTATAGTCCGAGAGGCTCTAGTTTGTCATGCAATGCGTGTGGCCCGACGACGCTTTGCTGCTGATTACTCCACGTGGAACAATTTGTAGGGAATTACTACTATTCTAGGACAAGCGTGCCAACTCTACCCTACCATTTTACAAACAGCTGGTCCACGATGTTTCTTAATCCGCTTCGAAATCTTGGATTATCATTTAAGACCCACATTTCTCAAGATCCAGCAACCTGTTGCCTGATATGTATGATCAATATCGTACGTCACATGCGTTTCACCAAATAACTGGACAGTCAGCGCGGCGATCGATTGCGGAGTGCGTTATGTAGCGTTTCGCTCTGCCTGCCAACCGGGCAGAGGACACGTAACCGCTATTTTTGGCGGCGATTCCCCTACACGTATCGGACAGTACTCCATCTGATAACGAAGGGTCGAATATGGCACATGCACATATTCTGGATTGGCACAGCGGTAGCTAGCATCAGCATTCAGCACGTTGTATCCTCAACCATATCTTCTTAGTTTTCTATACAAACACGTAATGTGACATACAAATAATTCTCCTAATGTCGTCAATCATCACAAATAAAATGTTTCTTTTATCATAAAAAATAACATCTAAATTTCAGTACGGTTGACGATTCTAAATGAACTCAAAAACTGTACTAGTCATGGGCATTACACGATGAGTAAAGTTTTTTTTAAAGAAGTAAAGATCTCTAAAAATTCCGCCAAAGCATCACTGGAAAGGCAAATCTATAGGAAAATCCGGACTATAGAAAGCAGGATATGAGTAAAGAGAAACTTAACTCTGAAACACATGCAAAGTATCGTTATTTCCTCAACACAAATGAACATGTGGTGCGTTAAATCTGCGAATCTGTACGTATCTAAAGAGAGCTCGGATGCAATCAAATATATTGATGTAGGTACTAAAGGAAACCTATTTACGGCAAATTACAAGGTTTACTTAGCTCGTAGGCCTAGTATGTAAATTGGTGTAAACACCTCTCAAAGGGAATACCAAACCCGGGCGGTACATAGGCGTTGCTTGATTTTGTACCTTTGACGAAGTTATTGGTGGTTTCCTGTGGCCCTTCGCACATATTGTTTTAAGTAAGTATTTTTTCTGATGTTTAATCAAGTGAATCAATTTGAAGATTTAACTTTTAGCATCTCTTGATAATCAGTTAGGAACTACGAGGCCAAGTCCTACAATAACTAGACGCGAAAAATTGTATGGGCTTTTATTCAAAGCAAGCTTGTATGCTGCGGGAAGCGAATCCACGACGAGAACTACTCTCACGCGCCATTGAATCAACAATAACACTACGGAGGCAGTCAAGTTTATAGCGGTAACGTCAACTATTACAATTGACCAACTTTCTTCTTCAAATTTTGTTTTTCCTGCTCCCCACATTGCCACCGCTTTGTGACAAGTTTGTTCCGTGATAGATTTCAACTGGATCGTTAATCTCCCAGAGGAAAGCCTTCGTGACGCCAGTCGTCGCCCGATAAATACTTTTCCAGTGTATTTGACCTAAAAACTGAAGTCATTGAACGCGTTTCATGGTTTTATATTCGGTCAATGTACCGAGGCATTGACTTCAAATATTTTAATTAGCTTTATTGTTTTAGTTGTTCGTAGATAAGCATGGAGGTTTGCGAAAATAACGATAATATTAATTACTCATAATTTTGGAAAATATTTAATAAGAATTAAAATAGAGATATATCGATCTTTTTTTTTCTAAAGGAAAATAATACAGACTGACTGGTATCGGGGGCACGCCATTCTACGTAGAAAATAGTCTTCGTATGTCTCATCTCATGGCGAGCAGCGTACATATGTATAGCGTAGCAGCGCTATATATGTACTTATACTTAAAATATTCAAAGTTCTACAAAGCTGTTAAATGTCTACTAGTCTAAATGATATCAAAATTACATTGGCAACGAAATTTTTAGAACATACATTAATTACTTCATTTTAAATCATACAGCAACATCTACATCTAAATGATTCAAAGTTCTACAAAGCTGTTAAATGTATCGGTGAGTCAAAGTATTAGATGCGTCTACTGGTCTAAATGCCATCAAAATTCCACTCTCAATGCAAACATACTTACATACATTTTAAATCATACAACATCTACATCAATTAAACATCACACAATCAAACTAACACGAATCACGAGAACACTTGTGCCAGTTAACATGACCTAGAACAAGCAATCATAAATACGCGTATTAGTAGTACCTACTACAGCGTAGGTACGTGATGTTTACTTCCTCAAAATACGTGCCACAAATTTGGACAGACAAACGCGAACAAGCCTACCTATTATCGATAGTGATATCAGGTAATACTACGCAGGTATATTTGTCATTGCGGGTGTGTACTCTTCAAATGCTAAATCAATTAGTAAAGTGGGAATCGGATCACGCCACACCACCTACTTCAACATTTACTTCGCTCAAGTGAAACCCGTTCATAGGGGCATGCAAATGTTCATCGATCAATATCCAAAGACGTCAGGAAAAGCACCATATATCCGTTTCTATTCGCAGAATGTTTACGTTTACAGTTACTATCAAAACATTTCAATGACCTCTCAGATACCATATAAGAATACAATCAATCAATCAATTTTGGTAGAAAAGGTGGGATATAAAACTTCAAGATTGTATCTTAAAAATTAAACAAATAAACATCTACTATGTTGGAATCCGAAGTATTGGACATCCATTCTACCAAACGTACAATTTTTACGGTTTGTACGAAATCGGGGCATAGAAGAGTGATGGTAATTATCTTGCATTATGTAGCAGTATGAGAACAGGTGCCATACCAGAGTCATATATGGAGATTCTCCATGTATGGCACTGCAGAGGCCTATTTACAACGGCAAGATAAAACGAACTGAAATTATGACGAATAGAAGTGAATAACGAAGAGTTAAGCGCGGTGGTGTTAAACGCACACGTTCTGAAGAACTTCAACTTTCATCGAAATGTACGTCAATCCAGAAAGTTACCAGTTGATACAAAAACAGGATATCAGAACAATAGTAAACAATTAACTAATACAATTCCGGTCATTGTTCGTGTCCGGGGAAGCGATCGAGCACAATCGCCGGAAAATCTCTTCGATTAAGCGGCATCTGTCGAAGATGGCTGTGATTTGAAGGAATTTTAAATAGAACAGCAGTTTTGGGAGGTGTGTTTGTGCAAGTCTAGGCTAAAACTGATATCGGCAACGTCATTGTCACAAAAGGACCTATATGGTCTGGTCGAATAAAGTTAACAGTGACAGCCAATCAAAGGAGCAAAATAACTAAAACATTTATTGAAACCCTCACACTGCATAACTTGGGCGATAGATGGGGTGACCTATAGTCAGAATTAGTTTCAACAAACATTGAAAACATTCATTTCAATAAGATTCTAATACAAAAGACGAACCTCGCAGACAATAAACTTTTGTTATCTCAAGAGCATGATCGGCTGCGTCTAGGTAGGTCAATATTGTACCAGTCTTTTAGCCATCTCTTTCCATTTACCAATCGAAAATGATTTGCATTGTTGTCTGAAGAGTGATAGACAGTACAAGAGTATCTACGAAGCACTTTTCGTAATCGATTCGACTCGATTGAATTAGAATGACTCTTTTACCCTTAGACGCTCGACTGCCATAATTGCGGAGCATGTGAAGAAATATTACTTTCATAACAAATTTATTTAGCTTTCATCCTGTGTTTATGGAAGCAAAGTTGAATATCTTTTGGAAATATATATACGCAACATAAACGCAACCAAACTTATTAGTGAAATTACTCAAAGTATAGAGTACATTTTTTGGGAAGGTCAAAGATTTAGCAACCTGAAAAAACTCAGCCAACCATGACCTGAAAAACACATAGGTTCACGCGATAAGTGACGAACTGGCAAGAAGCCATCCAGTAACTCCTCCGAATTGCAAGCGCAAACCACTACGTACTCAAGCTGTTAACAGAACGTGACACTAAGCATTCGTCACCCTGAAACATGAAAGTGAAATTTCTAAATCATGTGATGACCCTAAATCTCCATATATTAAGAGTCTCAGATGTGAAGAGTCTTTCTTTTTACGCTATGACCCTATACCATGTGAATACTCTCTGATTGGAGCCGACAGGCGACGGGTGCGGCCAATTGAGTAGTGAATGAAACTATTGTAGGACATAAAGTATCATTTTGAGAGCACTGAGTTATTTATTGCTCTTGCACGTTTGAACGTTGGACTTGCCAGATTAATGGTTAGTTCAATTGAAAGATGCACATTTGGGTGCCTTTTCAGCCGGGAGCGGAAATGCGTTTTCCCATGCCGTGTGATTGCCGCACCAAAAATTCGTGAATTGAGTATGAATTCTATTTAGGGCACTACATGTATACTAATACACAATGAAATTAACAATACTGCTTGCATGCACTTTCATAATCATTAATCAATATGCACTAGTATGATATTGAGTATTATTTGTCTGGAAGTAGACTTCACAAGGATGAAATGCGATGTCATGGTCAGTCATGCTGTGAATTATAAGAGATGTAATCTTCTGATTAGCCTTAGATATCTAGGAACCATAATACAAGATTTACATTCAAGCTTAGTCATACTACTTTTTGTTGGACGGACAATGAAGCTAAAAAAAATGTAGACAACTTCCCTCGCAGCTCGGTGGCGAAGGACGAAAACTACTGAACTAACATTGTTAAAGAATTGACGTACCTAATGAAGAAGATTTATTTTCTCATATATTTTCGTCCTAGACTGTACCAAACTATAATTACATTTCTGGTTATCTATTTAGCTAGTAGGACCTTGAATTGGTTGAACCGATCGTGACTGAGCGGAGATATATGAATAAACAAGCATGGTTGCTATTGAAACTGCGGTGTTCAATCATTAGAGCTTCGTCCATTTGGAAGCCGAATACAGACGAAGAATACCTTTTTTGGTCATGTGCGTGCGTGCGTACAGGATTAACTATTTAGGGGCCTCGACACTTCCGATATTCCAAACTTCTGAAGCAAATAATTGAATAATAAAGGCCTTAAGTGGTTTTGCTAACACTAAAGCTGATAGTCGTAGTGTTCATAATTCAATGACCCTAACTGACTTAATTGTATTTTATGGTGTGACGAACGTGTTTGAAAATAAGGCAAGCTAATTGAATGCCATTTAAAAAGCCAGAAGTGTTATTGTCCAAGGCTAATACGATATAGGCCTGATTTTAATTTAACACAACTCAAAGACAAACAACATCTTCTTTTTTAGTTTCGATTCAACCAAGGCACAGGCCTTAGATGGGCCGCAAAGATCGACATAGAAAAACAAACTGTCAGTCAAATCTGAGGAATCTTTCAAGCCAAGTTCTGTCAGTTGTCTGTGGGGAGGAAGTAGTACACAAAAAAGTTTAACCACAAAGTAACTCTTGGAATTAATTTTAGAGCCAAATTCCTGACTACGGAACACATGAAGAATAACTTATGTGCAGGCAGGTGGTACTGTTTGGTACGCGTATAGACCATGGCGTATTGAAAAACAGCGAGCCATCTCGTTCTATTCATGAAGATTATATTTTATCTCTTGTTATTCATGTATAAATGAATATATTGCTGCAGCTAGATCGTTGTCTAACGTAAAGTATCAAAGATGCGGTACTGCTTCAGGTATGAGATACCAATGTATTCGTATGACAAGTCAAGGTAATGCAAGTGATTTGCAATCTTTGGGCCGTGCTACCATGAACGTTACACAGGTGTAGCGTAGATCATTATTTTATTCATCATTGATCATTATTTCGGATAGGCACCTTGCCGTGTTTGTACACTATGATATATTGTTTGTTACTGTATCACAAAAAACGCACAGTTGCCAAGCCGAATATTTAAACAATGAAAAAAACATCAAAAACCTAGGCGAGCTGACATTTTGCCATTGGCCTCATTCTACCGGGTTACAAGTTGCATCACCACGTCTTTCACTCGCTTTGCAAAACGTCTCAAGAGCAAAAAGGCAACAATAGGGCCACGCTGTCACAAGGAGTTGGGTGTCAGTCAACTGCGGGGCACAGGTCGTGTGGGCTTGGCATTAACCCACTTTCAGCTGCCCGTGGGAGGCCAGGCTAAAATTAAAAAGAGAAAAAAAAGCGCGAGATTTGTTTGCGTTGTACGCAACCAATGTTACTGCAACAGTTCAAGAATAAACTGTGAGCGGCATTGAACCGATGTTTGCGGGTTCTTTAGCGTCGATTCGGAGTTCGGTGAAAGATGATCTTTGAAAACAAAACGAATTTTAAGTCATAGTAAATTGTGGTACTTACTTTTAAAAGCGGACAGTAAGTACTAATAATTCCGCTTCAGTGGATTGACGACACGGAAGCGATTGCACTAAATATGCTAATTGGGGCAGAGCAGAGATGAGAGGCGCAGAGGAGGTTTTAATTCAGCAGCGGGTCGATACTGGCCATGACGATGATACAATAAGGATAGATCGCTTAGAATGAGAGATTTTTATTATCTTTTACTGCGAGGGGCAGGCTAGAAGGTCCCGCCCAACGAAATTGAAAGCGTTTCAACAATAACATTGAAAAAGAAAGTGGCGAGATGTCACCATGAAGTACCAAACGTTTGTCCCGCGCCACGATGTGGGTGGAGTTTAATAGGTTTTACCACTCCTATAGAAATCTCCACGAAGTGGGCCATTTTTTGTCAATAAAAAAGTGGTGAAATTAATCTGACCTCCTTATTAAAACAAAAATATTGGCCAACATTCACTTTCTAGGAAGACAAATAACATGTTGCGATTAGAGTAATCTCATAATTACATACACCCACGACTCCATTCATTACAATAAGTAAGATAATGGTTGATTTCTATTGTGATTTTAGCTGTCGTTGCGCCAGATTTAGATCATAAAGGAATTGATAATTCAGAGAAGAGTGACTGACTCCAAATCAATGGTTTTAGATTTTAGGCCGGGAACAATAACTGGTAAATAATTTTGATGGGTCTTACAAGGCTTGGTAGGATAGGTTAATTTTCTATTAAGATAAGCATGTTTCATAGCTATGGCACTACACGTACTTATATTTTTATTAAAGATTCTGCGCTAGGCTTGGAGTGGAATAAACTAAGATTGGCAAGAGTCCAAACGTCTTGCCCGACAATGCAATTGCATGGCACTATTGTGCTAGCGCTTCCATTTCCTGCTTTATTGAGATTTAAAAGAATGACGTCTGCAGTCTGAAGTTAAATTGACTCGGCAAGCAGAAGCAGACCTAAATTGGAGCCAGCAGGGACTGAATTGAATTTGAGGCGCTGAGGGGTTTCCATTAGAGGATGATGATACGGGAGGCTCATTGATCAGAATTCACGTCATGATAAAGCCTTTTTCTTTCGAAGTAAGTACTTAAAAGTGAGCATGTTCACCTTTACAAAAATTTACACATTGTAATAAACAAAAAAAAAATATTTCTCTATCTCAGCACTAAGAGCGGGCATTAACAAGGC
The DNA here is from genome assembly GCA_905147375.1 of Hylaea fasciaria. Lineage (NCBI taxonomy): Eukaryota > Metazoa > Arthropoda > Insecta > Lepidoptera > Geometridae > Hylaea > Hylaea fasciaria. Next base: position 4,250,086 of record LR990215.1, read on the forward strand.
ATACACAAGAGCCCAAGAAGCACCCTTGTGAGGCCCTGTCAGTCTAGAGCTCGACAGCCGATGCCTGGCCACTTATCCCGATTGGGTCGCTCGTGCAAATAGCTAATGTTTGCACACCCTAACGAAACCATGCCGAAAGTTGAGCCTGCAAAGTGGGTTATCAATTTGTGCTGACAGATACCAGTTTCTCGGATAGACCACAAGTTTCGGAAATTATTTTGTTCAGGCTATGAGTTCAGAAAAAGCTAAAATATTAAAGAAATTGTCAGAACCAGTGCCATGGTTGTTCTTGCTAGTGAAGTTTGGTAACGTCTATCTATGTATACGTCAATTTTGTCCTGGATCGACCCGCGATCTTTATTATACTGTCCCCCTATCTCGCCGCCGACCCAACGTTGGCTTCATCAACAACAAAAATATCATCAAAAAAGACCGCCACAAATACTCGTGTGAGAGTCAGTAATGAGATCATACGAGAGCTGTTAACCGCCATATTACCTCGCGGCAAATTAGCGAAAATTGTGCACGACAAGTCAAAGATCCAGGAGGAGCCCATTAAAGAATAAGGAAATGTCGAAATTAAGGATCATGATTTTCAGGCATTCACCCTGCCAAATTGAGATCGTTGAACTGAGCAACTAATCGATCTTAATTCGAGACACGCAAACGAGCGACAAGCGAATCGAGCATGGCTCTTGTCAAAGTGCGTAAGCATTACAGCTACACGGGAACAGGAACTGGGTCAGAGAGCTACGGGAGTAGGGGACCGATCGATAGCCACGCAACGAGATTACTCGCTTGTTGATAACTTTTTGTTTGCCGCCGTGGTGTGGATTGTAAATCTTAAATTGATGACCTTATTTTTATGGGCATAGCGATAAGAGTAAGCGATGATCCAGCTTTGGATTTGACACGTTTGCCTCGAAGAGACCTGTTCACTGTCCCAAAGTAAACCAGCAAGAATTGCAAAGGCGAATAATGATATAAAAGTCAGGGGTCAAAATAAACTCAGACAAAGAGAATACAAACGCTACTTCCATAAGTAAATAAATAGGAAGCTTAGTTTTTGATACAGAAAACCTTCCTGGAAGTTTCATTTCACCTTTTGTCGGCTTTTTTAATAAACTCGTTTCGAACAGGCAGCTAAATAACAAGCGATAGTCTGCAAAATAATTGGCTGGGACAAAACAGGATTATCTTCATTTTGTCCTTTCAGCGGAGCTATTATTGTGTAGAGTTAGAAACTAGGTACTGTACGGTTTCCCTCGGGGTTCATATTCATATCCTCATATTCAGTGCTCTTTTAGATTACTTTGCCAAGTAGTTTTAGGCTCTAAATCACTAATACCTTATGGTGATATTATATTGCGTTTAAAAAGGCTAACAAATAAATAATTTAGGGGTAGGTATACTTCTTTACTTTATTTATTTCAATCTTTATTTCGTATAGGCCTCCCTACACATCAGCCTTTCTTTTTCTCTCTCTATCTATTATGAGCTGTATATCTTCAACAGCACTCCTAAACGCTATGATTTATGCAGCACCGTTATTTTCTTTTCAAGCAATTGTTTTTTTTTATGCAGTAAATAATTATGTTATGGTATTTGTGCACGCTTTATAGCCAGAGACTGATGTAGTGGCTCGAGATGTGGAGAGATCCGAGATCGACATTGTATTTCCTAGAGCATACAGAGAGTTGCGCAACAATTATTTAGTTACTCAGTGAAACAAATGAAGTGAGTTGCATCTCATTATACCAATCTAATTCCTGTTCAAAATGGTTGTAATACGAAGCTATGAGATGAAGCCGTCATTTTATATCCCACGCTTCAACTACTCGCAATACCTAATGACAACCCTAATTGGCTTGTTAATGTTTCTGCTACTATTCTGTTACGAGTCTATGCGGTGTCAGATGAATAGTAGGGTCGTCACCCAAAATAATTGAACAGTTCTCATTCTCATTCTCGTTTTCTTCAATATAGCGTATATTTTTTAATGAATTCGCTATGGAATGTTCGCAATATCTCGTGGAAGAACAATTACGTTATTAAAGGTGATATAGCGCTAAGATAATTAAGCTCAGCCACTACCGGGCTTAATTAAGGCGCCGAGAAAGGAGGTCATGGTGAATTATTGCCACAACACAAAAACTTAAAATAAAGTTCATCATAATAAGTAATTGAAAGGGAAAACGAACTTTGCAAATACTAGAGTGTATGGCTCTCACTTTTGATACTCCCCGTTATTAAATCTGGACTGAAATTAGAAAACAAATTAGGCATACCTACTGAAGTAGTTAAAATAATCAAGATGGCTGGCTTTAGTACAAGTACCTAACACAATGCTACATATGGCACCATGGGAAATGATCAGAGGCAGAGTAATTGTTTTGAGCAATCACTTACCATGGAGGCTCATGACCTTCGAATCTTTGAACATAGGCGTAAAACTATTTCCCTGAGTCTTGGATAACTTTACGGTTATCTGTTTCAACAACTTTGCAAGTGTGATACTCGGCAATTAAGTTCAGGGGGCTTACCATGACGTCTTATTGCGATCCAATTGAGGACCTAAACAGAATCGTTTCACTTTAAATAATAGCAATACATGGCTTTCGATATCATTTAGGTAGGCGTCAATCCGTTTAAATTTCAAATCAACCTAAATTGTGCGTCAAGACGTCATGGTACGAATAAGTAGTAAAACGATTCTGTTTAGGTCCTTAATTGGATCGCAATAAGACGTCATGGTAAGGGCCCAAGACAAAACTGTAGCAAATAGAAAAGACTCAGTTATGAACTGGACAGCGGCAGTACTAGTAGGTACCTAGTCTAGCCAGAGGGCGTAGTGCCAGAAAGATCTTCGCTGCAAGCCTTTGAAACTTTCAGGCAGCCAGCCACTTACGCCTAAACTTCCAGTTAAACAACCTGCGAGCTGGCTGTGACACTTGCGAAACAGTTTTACGAAGCTCTGAAGTAACGTCCAGAAGTTGACTAGCTTCTTATACGGATGTTGGAATTGAGACAAGCTACTATGATTGCACTTGGGATAATATGTTACTTTGCGGAAATCCACATTCGAAATGATGGAGATATTAAGAAACACCTGGCATTAGATGATAACCGGCCCAGTGCGAGGCGGACTCGCGGACGAAGGATTCCGTACCATTATCTAGAAAACCAGCCAAAAACAAAACACGTTTGTTGTAGGTATGTGAGCCCCCTTAAATATTTATTATATTGTGTTTTTAAGTTTTTTTTTTTTAACTTTTTATATCGGCAACAGAAATACATCATATTCTGTGAAAATAACTGTCTAACTATCACGGTTCATGGGATACAAGCCAGGTGACGGACGGACGGACGGACAGACAGCGGAATCTTAGTGATAGGGTCCCGTTTTACACTTTGGGTGCAGAACCCTAAAAAAGGTCTCTTAGTGACGGTGTAACTGTATACCGTTACAAACATCACCCGAGACCGTTTGATAATAATCTAACAATTTCATCACCACCATTAGTTGGAGTTATTTTAATTGTGGAAAGTGTCCCATTAGCCAAATTGACTGCTCAACTCAACAGAGGATATTAATAGGTATCGGTCATGTGACCCAATTACTAAACCGCGCGTTGCTTAATGTCCGAGATGATGGTTGATGATGAATGGTTACCTAATGTTAAAAATAAATAATTAACAAAAATTAAAATCACAATAAAAGTGAGATAGACACGAGAGAAAAAAGGCCTGGTGGAAAAGACTAGAGTGAGAGTCCAAGTTAAAACACTAATTAACTTATTTATGTAAATGGAAACAGCCAGAGGCATATTTCATGACGTCTATAACGAAACAATCTTGATCATAAAATCGTAAAAAAGGTTAATCTGCCTCACTCACAACAGCCAAAGCTCAAGTTACATCAACCGTTTTAATATTAAACTCTATTACCTCCTCGGATACTATATTTTGAATGTTCCGCAACAAAGTATAATAAACCGGATTTATCCGCGAAGAAATATAATAACTGGTCTGAAATCCAATTTATTTCAACGCTTCTGCTACTCAAGTCTGTTAGTTAACAACAGATTTGAAGCCCAGCAGATCTGATCGTGGAAGATGTTCCTTTCAGTTGCAACCTAGGTCCCTATTTGACACCGAATATCGTGCGATCAAGTGTTATTGCAATAATGTGAACGTGTTTTACTTTACTTTCGCATTAGCGTTGGCGTCGTTGTGGCGCACACTAAATTCCTGCGATATAAGTACTTTTAATTTCTATTGTTTATAATATCTATCATTTTATAAACAATAGAATCATTTTCTATTGTTTATAATATCTATCATTTCTTATCTCACCTGTTCGAAGGTGGTTAACATGATCCTAGCCTCGAATGGGACAGGCTCTCATGGTCCGCTGTCGATACACCCCGATAAGGGATTAGCGGCGGTAGGCCACAAATTCTCTACTTGATAAATGATCGTCAGTAACTACTACTGAATCTGTGCCAGCAGACACATCAAGAAAGACAGACTGTAGCTACTGTGGCACATAAACGATTGGGGTAAGATGGCGAGATCGATACGGTCCGTCTCGACCATAATATGACCCAGTTTTATCTCCGAATCTGAGTCTGTATCGGGTTACTCGATAGTTATGGGGTCGTGGGGATTGCGTAGGACATAGGGAGATAAGTAATCGACGGTTATACGCAGTTTCGATCTATGTCGTGTGATATGACGGGTTAGTGTAATTTGGCCATACGCGAAAACCAGTGCAAATTGGTCACACCTGTGTTTTTTTTTATTTAGATGGATATTGAGTGCAACTTTTGAGTGCATTTTGGTCACACCCATACCTAATCTTGCATGTCAAAAGGTACAATGAGGATCATAAATGAATATCCCCATTATTATGTTCTGTATGGACTCCGTTGTGGTCCTCCGAGAACAAATGAAGATCGGTGGACTCCGCGACGGCCCCTCTCGCTCACTATTTCCCTTTTCGCAGTAGAAAGTGGAAATAATAGACACACCTATTCAATTTCCTAATGCGCAGTCGCTTAGAAACCTTAGTCCGATTAATTGCCCATGCCCTGGAGCGGTTTTCAATTAGTATCCACTCAATCAGATCTTCCGCTTGCAAATTGAACGCGTATAGTCCACAATTAGAATGTATTATATCAAACCATTATTTTGTGAGCGTGGCTTTCCCTCGGTATGGTCCAGCTAGTCAGTTATTACGGAAATTAAACTAGGTGGTAGGTTAAGATAAATTAATAGGTATAAATTGTCTAGTATTTATATTTTTTTAATAGCTACGCCTCTTGGCTTCATCTGGGAATCCTGTGATAATCCAGGACCTACAGAATTACTTTAAAATTATTAAAATCCGTTCAGCCACAACGAAACTGAGCAGTAATATTATATTATACTGAAATATACAGTTGAAGTCAAGCACACTTTGGTTAAAATACGCCTTCCTTAAATAAGATGTTTCTTATTGTTATAAAAAATCAAACCAGCATCATGTTTCAACCAGAACACAATCAATGTTATTTCAGAACGTAAGAATTTTGACATCTCAGTTAAAAGGCGAACATTGAGTTTTTATTAGTTATTGCACATAAATAAATAGATTGATATTATTTTCTTAATTCGCTGTAATAAACTAGATCTAGATTGTATTACGATTTTCTCTTTAAATGTAAATTTTTAATCGACAAAGGAAAGCCAAGGTAAAGAGCGAGCGTATTAAACTAAAATATAAACTTTAAGATTAAGCTGATTTTACGACTGTGTGTGAACAGGACTGATATAAATATATACTTATATATTTTATTATTTTTATACACACCTACCAAAATACCGTGAGAAAAGAAAGTCACGAGACAGAGTAAAATTAAGATACGGACATCCTCCAATCATGAACTCCTTTGAAACCGGTTGAATAAAAGTCTTAATTACTTACACAGTTAATAAATTTTCAATCCGAGAATAGATTACATATTTTTTGTCGGCGCCCAAAGATGATTTTTATACTTTAAACGATAATTAGTTGATTTGTGGTGTTATTTTAGAAATTATAGTCAAGTTTTGCCTAAAGATCGTTAATCACTGAGGCATTTTATTTTATGCATTGACGCTGCCTGTATGTGAAATGTTTATTTCCTGACAATGACTGTTACAGCAGTTGTTACTAAAATTTAACTTTAACCCACCAGTCAGACGACTACATTATTTAAAAGAATCAAAATATATATTTTTTTATAAGTAACGGGGATGTCTTTGAACCTGTTACCTTTCGAAAAGATTCTAAGATTTAACAGACACTATGAAACAATTTACTCAGTAATAATAAAGTTCATTGTATTTAATGAATAAATTTAATAAGCACCAATCAACGTAATAATATAACGTCGAATTGTATCTCTTCATCGAATACATAAAAGACCCGTTTACAGCGGTTATAAACATATATATCTACTGGTATCCATAATAGGTGTAATCAAGTGTGAAATTATTATGCTGTACCGTGTATGTAAGACATTGAATACTTGGCAGGTGGCACGCGCAACTAAATACCTCTATGTACGTACCGCCTTAAGAAGAACTTCCGTAAATACATAAAGCAGAATCGTTACAGGCTCGAAGGCCCATATAAAATAATACAATATGTTTATTTCTAGTGTCCCTATTGTCATTATCATTTACATACCGCGGTGCATTAGCATAAAGTTCACATGTTAAGCACCCGATGATTTACTTAAAAGGAGTTAATTATGCACTTGTTTGTGTAATAGTTTCCTTATGGATGAGGAACTTGGTACGCGAAGGAATTTGTTTTAGATATGTAAGTAAAAAATTGCCGAGTTTTACCATGGGATTGTAGAGGGCCTCGCCATGTAAGGAAGTACGCCACACCAGTTCTAAGTAGACAGGTCGGTTCTGTCATCGATGTATGGAACTGGGGTTCATGAGACGGTGCCGGTTCGAGGTTCTATCCAAAGCACGGAAGCGCTATGAAGTATGTCACTAAACGGTCAACAGAGGTGGCTTGACTAACTCTGATACAAGAGGACGCCAGTAGGTACGGTCGGCATCAAAAGTAGCTTAACATCTCTGTATCTTAAATTTAATATACACCCTACAAATATACATTTTGCGTATCTAACATTGAACGGCCTCTAAAGTAGTTGAAAATCTCCGTATCTTAAATTTAATAAACACCCTAAAAATTTACATTTTGCGTATCTACAATGGAATTGAAAACTAAAACATGTTAATCTACTTTTGATGCCGACCGTACCATCCGAGATCTAGCTGTTTTATGTCTACAGATTTCAAGAAAATGCGTGCTGTTTCCATAGCGATAACCCAATTTACGTTCTACGGTGCAGTAGTCCCAAGTTCGTCAGGTTCTGAGGACCATATCTTCTACGTCATTTTCGTCATTGCTCTCATTTGGAAGCAATTTTCTGAAAGTTGTCCATCTCTAAAAAGATTATCTTATCTGTGAATTTCCTTTCGTCGAAAAGGGACCAATAAGCCTTAACAGGGAGTATTCTCTTGAAGTGAGGCCTTTGGACACGATACATGTGAAAGAAGCAGTAGGGACATTTAAAATTTTCTGTACCCATTTTCTCTACTGATTATGCTATGACCATACTGACCATGTATTATTTCGAGCAGACCTTTTGAAGTAGAATACAAAGCCAACAATAAGAAGCTTAATAAATGTTGTGTAAGCAAAAGCCACTCATTTGCGTATTTGCTAATTTAAATTGAAGAAACAGGTTCGCTTATGCAAACACGTGATGGAACAGCCCTTGGAATGACAATCTGATGTAAAGTCATTAGTTTACTGCTTGGAGGTTTAATTGTTATGCTAAATGAATATTAAACTGAAACGTGCTATTATTAGATTGCAATACGGGATAGAATTGCGTGGCTGTCTGGGTAAAGACGCCCTGCGGTTCTGCTCTCAAGTTCTCAGCGTAATCAGCTTGCTAATTGTTTGTTGAGTTTAGACTTTAGTGTGCTTCAGTGACAGTTTAGTCCACAGTTGCGAGGTCTTCAAGAGGGCGAGGTACACCTACATGTCTGTAATTATACATTCATGTGTAATTTCTTAATGTTTTGGGCCAACTTCAAGATGGCAAGCGATTACCGTTTAGTATATTATCATCTTAATATATATAAATTACGTGTCACGTTGTTTGTCCGCGATGGACTCCTAAACTACTTAACCGATTTACATCAAATTTGCACACAGTGTGCAATTTGATCTAACTTAAAAGATAGGATAGCTTTCATATCAATTTCTAGTCGCAATAGCAAAAATCTTAGCCACGGCAACGCGTGGCCGTGTCAGCTAGTTTTGTATAAACTTGCAGATTGCAAATACCTTTACGACTGACCCCATCACTAGCAATGCCGCTGGATTACAGTGACCATTTGGTTAATACCTAAGTAGATCACGAGGTAAGCTGCTAGTGTTACCGTCAATTACTACACAAAACGTTTCTCATATTAATGAGGGCGAACACGATAGTTGGCACACAAAAATAACACAATTATTCTTTCGTTTGCTCACAACTAGACAAGAGCGCATATGCGAGCTAAATAACAAAGCAAACACATATACCGGATGCCTCGATCAGAAACACCTGTTTTCACAGAGACATTTAGGCAGTTAATATATGAGCAAACTGTCGCCTGTTACCATCCATGCAACACTGGGCGTATAGCGAGGAGATATACTGTGCAATATACAGTTATTCTCTTTTTCTTTCTAGCTCTTGTTTCGACTATTTGCAGGATCTGTGTTCTTGGACACTTTTCTTTTCTTCTATTTCAAAACAGCGTTTAACAACGCAATAGTGTCGGGTTTCTGTCACACTCATGCGTGCCCGCGCGAGAGAGACACAACATCTTTTTCATATTGCGTATTGTATTTGAATTGGTGCCGTGCGCCTATTCACAGAGACAATCTTGCAGTTCCTGCCACTTGAATAATAGAACTGTACGTGAGGTCGTTCATGCGAACTTTGTCAGAGGACCCACCACCTGGCATCTGAAGTATTGTTCTATGCAATTTGTAGAGAATTTATAAAATAAATGAGGGACTCGGTGAAAGGACACGCGATATTAGAAAAGTTTCATCTTTTGCGCAGTTTCGGAGAGCAGCTTTAATATTCATTAGGTCGGGGCAGCGAATGAAAGCCGCTAATTTAAAGAGGAAAAAGTGGAGTCACGTCATTAATAGGCATACAATTTGAAACCTTACAATGTTAGGTAGATATATGAGGATATCGAAAAGTACAGCTAGGTATATTTGAAACATGTTTTCATTCATCGTCGTGAAAGCTCTGAATTTTATCTACGTGGATTTTATTGCTTTTTTAGGCCGAGTAAGAAAATACTTTACTAGCGGCACCATCGGCTACGCTTGCACTCTTCCCTTATTGTAAAACACAATTACTATTAAAGTAGATAGACCATAGATACCCCGATCAAAGTGGATTTCTGACGGAATATTATATTTCCTCCTATTAAAAACAACAAATTGAAGAGCCATAAGAAACTCAAATTCGCCGAACCGCCTGCCCGTATACATAATTACATTAATTATCTGTACTCACTACATCTGTGGGCGTACAGCAAATTATCAACCGGGTGACAAGATACATAACCGTACCAACAAAAAGCAAAGGGAGACTAACGCAAAGAAGAACTTACCCCAAAAAATATAATATTAGAAATAAATCCCAACCACAGCACAACTCAGTATAACAATAAAATTTAAAGGAAACAAGTAATCTAGAGGTTTATTAGGCTATTCGGCGATTTGCAAGATTCGCTATTGAATGACTGCGAGTGTATCTCCATCGCGTCCAATGTCAGCTATTTCTGCCGAGACTGGTCTAAAGTGGCACGGCTGCACCCTTACCATAGATTAAGACTTGGAACGAAGGAAGAGTACAATATCTATGGTACTCGCTGTTCATCAATCTGCACCTCGCATTATCTCTGCTTAGAGCCTAGTGGCTATCTCAAAGCAGATTAATGCAAGATTAAAGATAATAGTAAAAGTACTACCGCACACCGAAGTACTTATACCGGACAAGAGATAAGAACAAACAGTAATCCTTAAAATAAACTGAATTAATCTCTTGTACCGTCAGTGACAAAAGTCCGTAAACAGTTCCGAACTTTCAATTTCCTATGTAACACTGACAAATTAGCTGAAACAATAGAATGATAATAATTTTCAGATGCAATTTACACACGAATTCTCTGAAACCTATACCTTCTGTCAATTTGACGAATACAAAAATTAAAAAGTAAATAAAAAGGTATTACAGGTACACAACCCATCTAAATTGTTAGTTAAAAACGCAGTTAGGTAGCATTGCTTGCATTATCTTATGTGTTTGTCCTAAGTAAACTCCGATAGAAATGCTCAACCCTACAAATTGAGCACAAGGCCAACAAAGGCCCAACCCTAAAGGAACCTGCCAAACGAAATCCACATGTTCATGTTACCAACGGCCTCGGGAACACCTGTGCACCAACCAGGTAGATTTAAAAATAAAAACTCGTATAACTGGATTGCAGTTGTCCCACAGCGCTTGGGTATTTTGTCCCCTATGCGTTTGAAGAACGGACGCGCCTGTATGGATGAACGCTCCTTTTAAATAAGGGATACGCGTTCACAACGCAACCGAACCCCTGATTTCCATGGTATGCTCTTTTTGCGAAAAAGTTACTCGGGGTAGCATATCACTGATTTCCTGTCTCGGCACTCGCAAGGGTTCTCTGTATCTGCTAAACTTTGTCACCCACTTTCGCGTTTCAATTTTGTTTTCTTCTCCCAAAAGGTTACGTGTCAGATTTTTATCCCGAATTCGTTTTCTACAGTCGGCACTTTAGTAAAAGTAACAGTGCGGGTGGTGGAGGTCACACGGTCTTATTTTCTTTTGCCTTTTTCGTTCGTGTCAGTACACTTACGATGTTTTCCTTCACCTTTTCGGAGCACGCCAAAACCGGCGGCTAACTTTTCTGGTACTATTTATATAGCTCTTTCTTAATGACCTCTCGAGAAGTAGGCTAGCCTAATTAAAAAAGTCAATAAAGAGAACTCTCGCAGTCAAGGAATTACTTTCAGAGATTATTTTACACCAGTAGTAAAAAATCCAAGTGTGCCAGTACTGTCAGCAAACATAACCCAATGGATATGTCTTCTTAACTTTCAACTTTACTATTCCGTAAAAAATCTTTACAAGGATTACGATTCTATAAATTTGTGTAAGGTGAAAATGTTCAATAGATTTTTGTTTTTTTTTTGCTGTCCGTACTTGAAGCTCGGATCGAAAAAACGAGGAATAAACACCTAAAAGTCATTAGCGTGCCTATCTCGTTAGCTTGGAAAATTAAGGCTTGCGATGCGAAGCTAGCTGCCTTCCTGCCAATTAAGGCCCGTCAACTTGCACTTCTCGGATTTGAAGGCTTCACGCACCATCAAACTGTCAGTGAACTCGGCAAGTCGATAGGCCATAATATCTTATGGGTTGTAGTGGGAGGCCGGTAATCTGCATGATATGCAAAACAACTATATAATAATTTAGCCTGTAACTGTCCCACTGCTGGGCAAAGGCCTCCCCTCACTATCGTGAGGAGGGTTAGGCCATAATCCACCACGGGGGCCTAGTCCGGGTTGGTGGATACATGCATCCGAAATAATTCTCGGGCATGTTGGTTTCCTCACGATGTTTTCCTTCACCGAAAAGCGAGTGATAATTACGTACATATTTTTTTAACAAGAAACACATTGGTACGTGCCCGCACTGGGATTTGAACTCGCCACCTCCGTTTTCGAAGGCGGACGTTCGCCCACTAGGCTACCACCGCATCCTATAACTATACCGGCTCAAAACCTTGAGACATCGTTTCGTAAGTCATGTTCCGATTTCCGTAAACCATACGGTGTTTATCGATAGAGCAACTGTTAAGCAATGCCATATCTAATAGACTATTGTATTTCTGAAAAGTTAGCTACCTATATTAGAAAACCAAATCTAAAGTGCGAAAGTCGACTATAGGAATGGTAAGTACACATTTAATAATTCTGAGCAGAGTTCATAGCGAGAAACGACACATTAAAACAGTATTTCTGCACATTTGTTTATTTTTTGCCGAACCAATACCGTTACCAAAAACACTAATTACTTTGCGCCAAAATCATCAATGTACCTACGTACAGACGTATTAAGACGTAGAGTATTTTTAATTATCATTTTAAACTACTTTTACGGCTGCCTCTATCGAATAAGCAGTTACAACCAGTTTCCGAGTTAAAACCGCTATGCGGAGTCGGAAAAGCAAAACGGATAGTGTTGCCAACAGTTCTTCGTAAATCTCCCTAGAACCGGATATATTAGTAGAAAATATCTATAGGAAGACTCATCAAAAGCCGAGACAACGCATAGGTACCATAATTGCTTGGTAGCCGCCTTGTTGTTTTCGATAAATTTTACAACTTTTTTTCTTTGTTTTTCAAACAGTATAAAACCTATTCAATTCATATGTATTTGCTTTTTCGTTACCTTAGTTTGTACAATAATCATTTCCATTTCAAAGTCAGAGAGATGGGCTACCAACCAAAGTGAGAGACAGAACTGATTTTAACCATAAAAAACATATCCGTGGTTCCTTTACTACCCAATCTTGCCTGCCGTGAAATATCTTTATTTTCTGTAATCCTTTTAAGTCACTAAACTACGAGCTGCAGTGGTAAATCTCTCAGCTGGCAGCACCAAACCGCCTGTTTGACATATTATTATATCAACTTATTTAACTACCTTATGATTTTTTTATCTCGACAACAATACCAGAAACTGTGTTAGGCGGTGGCGAGTACTCTCGTAGTTACCGTTAGCTGCGCTTGGTGTAACAATGCATTACCTATGGAACGTTTATCTTATTCAGTAAGACTGCAATGCACGTGAATACGAGTCGACAACTGGTTGTTAGTAAATTAACTAGAGGCAGTGCACGTGCCCAAACTTTTCTGCGTATAATTTAGTATTTGCGTAGGTAAAGCTAGGGAGGTTAGGACTTTTGATGCCGATTGTACCAGCGAGTGGAATCGCGGCTGCAGCTGCCCCGGCCCTAAATAAACGAATAAAGCAGGTTTGTAATACGTTTTTTCTTGGGTCGTGATCGTGATGGGCTTGCGATAGAGGCGACCTGATCTAATCGAGTTTTGAGTCGGTCGAAGATCGTGTTATCTAGAGAGACACCTTTCGACTTCGGAGATTGTAACTGTCGAGACACTGAAATGGTATGAATTAACATATTTTGTAATAGCTTTTGAGGTCATTCGCCACCAATGTATGTACACAGGAATAACCACAGCTCCGTGATATGTGTCTACTCAGACGATCTGCATTTACACTGCAAGCAATACGATTTTGTACAAAATATATATAACTGTAAATCGACTTCGCAGTCTACTGCTCTGTACTGCACGCCGACTGCAAGTGCACAATTGAATATAATGAAACAAATGGGTAAACCTACCTGACTTATCACTTCAGACGGAGAATTGTACCTAATTTAAATAAGCAACTAATAAACTCGGCAAAAGAAGCAAAAATAACACCGCGCCAGGATTATACACGGAAGAAAACACAGCACACATCATTGTCAATTATGATTAAATTAAGCAGGTAAACCTCAGCTAAAGCATCATGGCTCTAGGTCAAGCTTTTTTACCACCGAACGGGCGAAGGTTTGCACGTTTTTGCGGTTTTTTTTTCACTGATGCAACGGCATTGGTTCAACTAAGTTAGCGGCAGGGTGAAGTAACTCTGTATTAATCTAAGCTTGGATTTGAAATGTCTGATGTACAGTTAAATTAGTCGGTTGCTTCATTTCGTACTGGCAGTCGTGCATATCATGCACAACCGCAATGTACAGTCAGGGACAAATCGCGGATCATGTCCCAATTACCAATAGTTTTAAACACGCAAAATACCTACTAAGCTTTACATTGTAATCCATTGAAGCGCTCGTTGGCATAGTTTGAACGTGGGTTCTTAGCCGATCACCAAAGTTAAGCAACGTTCTGAAGCGCACACACTGAGATGAGTGACCGTTTAGCTCCGTAAGTACGATTTGATTTATTTATGCTTGGAAATAAAGACGGCGTTCGCCCAATATTCAACATTGATATGTTACAAAGTGGCAAAGCGTTCCCACTACCATATATTTCAAGGAGGACCCAATGGAATGCAAACTTTCGTGCGGCATTATACTGGAATCCCTTAGCATAGCATTGTCACATTACGAAGATTTACAACCGCGCGCGTAGGACCAAGTTCCACCGAACGTTTTCTGTGTTTTGAAGCTCCAACGCGGATGCTATATTGACGTAAATAACCGTATCACATGGCGGGAGTCGGTTACTGAACGTATCGGGACAGTTCGGCTAGTAGCCAAACTACGGCGAAAGCTCATGATGCGAGGCACACACACAAGTGAGCGCGTTGAGGACACGGCGGCAATCTTCCACGCTAGTTCTTGAGCAAGGTCATAGTAAAGTGATACCATGTCTCAATCTAACCTACGGTTTCTTGGAAAATATCGCTGCTTAACAATAATTTCACTGATTGTACTATTATTGAGTATCATGTTATTAACGGTAACTATTTGTTTACGAAAATGTCGGTTCAATCAGACACGAGTTGCTAGCCGATTACAGTGCCACCGACTTATCTATAGCAATGCCAATCAGTGTACGATGCGACCTCATTATTGATTGGTCACTGCTTGACTACAACAAGTTCGATAGCGCTGTAAGTAATGTATGCAAAGAAGAGATTGCATCAACTCTCCTTACTGTTACACTAGTGGCGGGATGATCAAAAATAGAAGCCGAACGTTCGCGCCGGCAACTCGGAACGTAGAGATAACGTTTATCGAGACGTAATAACATCCAGTGATAAAACTCAATCACGTTTTTCCAGATATTTAGGTGACGAATTGTTTTGTTTCCGCGATGGGTTCCGCTGAAAGCTGAAAGAAGTAAATAGACATTCAGCTGATTCAAGCAACAGATCCGTGTGAAACGGGACTTAGGGTACATTACGGGAACGCCTCCAAGTGGGTCAGTATTAATTTTACATTCAGACAGAGCAGTCAAATATAACTGAAGCAAACAGGCGCAAAAGGGTCGAGAAGGACCCGGCATTATTAATTATGCCCCTTTCAGTCGCGAGCAATGGAAACAAGCGAAGGCACAGTTTCCCTCACGTTTACCGAAATAATTCCCAAAAATAACCAGCACACAACTGACCGCCCTATGTGAGATCACCCTTCGGTAACGTCCAGCACCTATGTGCTTTGTACCTATGTACATAAGGGTGTGGTTCAGGCATCAGCTGATCGACGCTAGACACACACACGCACACGAGCGGGTTATTGATTTTATCCTTGTGTGTGTGCACAGGTGTACACTGGGATTGTTTTTATTATAGGTAACAGAAAAGCATATTATAAATGTTACATACATACACAGCTGGACGTATAAGGTCAAAGTTCTAAGATTTCGCGTTGAATGATGTGTCGTTTCCGTGTGTAATCAAGGTCGCTTCCGATAAGTGTAAATTAGGCATTCATTGTATGAATAGACTGCAAAGCAGGAATAAATTTGTATATTATATATACATGTCTACTTGACTAACCAAATCTTAGTTATAATTATAACTCTCCATAGTCACAAGTAATGACAGGCTATTATTTGCCAGCAATTATTCTGTTAAAAGAATGAACTAATCACTGTTTCAGAAATATACTCAATATTTCAAAGACTTGGTATATTTACTTCGCAGAAATCCAAATAGGTAATGGCTATCTTTATTTAAGTATATTTTTGTTGGAATTAAGATACAGATTATGTCTTACAATGAAAACATTATATTATTCCAACATTAGCATAGCTAAAAACTAAAACTAATGGTGGAGGTAAACCACTGTTTGTTATATGACACTATTGTGTTCTGAAATTTCCAACATTTTATAAAGTGGCCTACCTATTTATCCTGTTGTTTGCTATCTAATGTTCCTTTGCAATTGAATTGAAATCTATTTATTTACATTACAGTTACAAATTGCTTAGAACGGATGTCAGATTAATTTCTACAGTAGACTATTATATCTCACCACCATATCTGAAGACTTATCACGAAGAGGCCAAATCTAAATAGGGAGAAGCAAGACGGGTCAGGAAACATACCTTAATTCCGGAGCGTCCCTGCTGCTTCAGCAGCACATTCTCCGGCTTCATGTCGCAATGTATGATCCGGCTCTTGTTCAGCGCGTGCAGGCACTGCAGCAGGCTGTGCGAGAACTTGCGGACCAGCTGCAGCGAAAACCCTTGAAACTTGTTCTTCTTAATCAACTCGTACAAGTTGATCGACAACAATTCAAACGTTATACAGGTGTGATTCCTGAACGTGAACGAATCAAACATGTGGATCACATTCATTGTATTATCCTTGTCTTGCTCGCGTAGATGCTCCAATATACGGATCTCTTCCTGAGCCTGACGGTGGAAACGTTTCTCGTTCCTTACCATCTTCAAAGCGACGTTCTCGCGCTTCTTGTGGTCGTACGCCTTGACGACCTGCCCGAAGCTACCCTTGCCTATCACTTTCAGGACCTCATATCTGTACGCGATGTGGTCGTGAGGGATGTGGATGTAGGAGCCCTGTTCGTTGTCGTACTCGCAGTTGTTCGGGAAGCCGACCAGCCCGGGCCGCTTCTTGGCGTTCGCGCCTATGAAATACACCTGGGGATAGTCGAAAATCTCGCGGTGCTCGTAAGGAGTGAGTTTGTTCATGTAGAGCTTCATGACCTGCTCGGGGCTGGCGGCGGCGGCCGGCGGGCGCTTGTCCGGCGGCTGCGCGTTGTTGGGCGGGGGCGCCGGCGGGCCGGGCTCCAGCGGCGGCAGAGCGCCGTCCCGCAGCAGCGCGCGCCCGAACGGGTGCGCGCTCCCCAGAGGCATGTCGCCGGTCATGGCCGTGCGCCCGCCGCCGCGCGCCTCGCTCGTCGTGGCCGTGCCGACCCACGCGCGCTCGCACACACCACTGCACCTCACTGCACTTGCACTAGTAGACGGCGCCACCCTGTCACACTGCACCACATTTCACAACGACCGGGAGGAGCGAGACCCACGTTTCCACTTATGAGGGCACATTCCGTCTCGGCGAGGATTGGAGCCGTGGCAGCGGATGATGATACCTACCGTGCGACGCGAACGTGAAACGCAAACAAAGACACCTTCCTTGCAGCTCGAGCCGACGACAGAACCAGAGAGAAAATAGAAACGGTCGCCAAAGTCATTGAACCGCTCGACTGCGCGGAACGCTCGAGAGGGAGTGAGAGAGGAAGCTTTGTTAGCGCTTCGCTATTATTATTGTTATAAATTCCACTAGATGGCGCTGCTTTAGAAAAACTATTTCAAGGAGTATTATGAAAGACCTATGTTATTTCTGTTGCAAATGTTGTAATTTCAAACATTTTCAAAACAATGAAAATATGTACCTACCTGATTTTTTTATTTTGTGACTAATAATGCTGCATTCAGTCACTATTTCTATAATGACATACAATCAAGTCATATTACCTACTACATACAATATTTTCATGTAACAAATTAAAAATACTAACAGGGTTTTTATAAGTAGGTAGGTATACACGCTATTACCCTTCCAGTGCCTTTATCGTATCATTAGAATATAATTTTATTTATTTACTGCTACATTTGAATCCGCTAACTTTGCATACAATTCAAAAATAAGGAATGTGGACAGCATTTTAGGAACATTGCTCATTGGTAGGTATGGCATAATGGATTAAAGTTTATATTCCAGTCAAAAGAATATTGATCAATTTACAAGGTTCTTTATAAGTAGGTAGGTACTTAATCATGATTAGGTATGTACCGTCATTGGAAGTATTATAATAATACAATTAAATAATATAATAATTAATGTAAAGTAGGTAGGTAACTAACGTAGAATCTTAAGTAAGTACACACGTAATTATTATCAACATAATTTGTCATAACTATAGGTTTTTTTTTATTTGCCGCAATTTTTATTCGTCTGCCGAAAGAGGTTTATATATGTAGGTATATTATAGCGTAAATGTATACATACGTATGCAAACATAATATGTCTATTATTTGTGCCACTCTACCTACAGCCTAAACAACTTGATGGATTTCAATATAATAATATTAATATGAGGTAGGTAGTTGTTAAACTTTTCTTAACTGTGAGAGTCTCATAGGACATTTTTTTTAAATATAAGGACATTTTTTTAACTTATTAGCACTTGTAGCCTACCCTGCGTATAATTTATTTCATGTAGGTACCATTTATATTCAAATAACTACAAAATTTAGAATAAAATAAATTTTCAAAGTAAACGATTTACATAACTACAAAAAGGGGAAAACAAGCACTATCATAATTATTTATTATCTTTTTAATATCTATGAATGTTAGTTAAGTTTTGGAGTTGTGGGCAAGCAAATAATTACATTTGCGTGTAAGTTTAGGTAGGTACCTACTTTAATTAATTTATTATGTCATTATTTTCGCTACCCAGGCTCTATTGGAAAGATTATTAGGCACATGAATAGTAGATAGATAGTTGATATTTAATAAAGTAATAATTAGAAACAACAATGTTTAAATATGGGTAGGTACAGTTTAAATCTGAACTGCTTAAGTGTTGAAGTTAATTATAATCCACTCGCTTAAGTTTTATAGTGTTGTGGCCTAAGGACAGTAAGGACACGTGATATTAAGTAGATAGTGCGGCTTAATAGCCCCAAACTCATTACTTTGGGATAATTAATTATTCTGAATGAATAACAGGAATAGCACTTATAGATGATAAGTTCAAACCTTTATTGTATTCTGTTTACAATAAAATCAATAAAAATAAAGTACATTATTAGTATTATCAATTATGTACGAATTAAATGATTGGGTCTCTCATAATACCAGCCAGACTTTTTATTGTCTATGGGCAGTATGGGCACTTCAGTAGCGCCATCTATCGAACAATATCAAACCAAATAGTTGTTCCATCACCTAACCAACCAACCAGGCACCCAGGCAAAGAACTACACTAAACGTCTGACGTCTTTTTCTGGTCCCTTGTTTTCTGTCTGTCCTGTCACTTGATGATAGATAAAAGTACCTATTCGTAATCTAAATTATTTATTTCTGTCAGTGGTGTTAGTTAAATTTTCCAAAACGCTGTACAGCGAGATAACGATTGTGCTTACAGTGAACTCATGTTAAACAGTAAAGTGCTATAATTTAACTGTTGGTAAGTAGGTACGTATAATCTACTTTTCTTTCTTTATTTGAACAGAATCCTTCTTTGCTGCGATTTCTTTTTTATTTTTGCCAGTTGTATTCTAAGTGGCCTGTAAAAACGTTTTTTTGTCCATCTACTTGTTTTGTTCTGTCTGTTTTCCGACACCAGTGTGAGCGGTCACTTTTTCTAGGGATTTCAATGTCATATCTTCACAAAACAATGATTCAGTTTTCGTTCAGAATTATGTCTCGATGACACTATCGATTTAACATGATAATAATTTCATTACTTCGAATTAACGAACGTGATTAGCACGCGTTTAAAATATCGTAAATACCTACGTCATACGAGCCAGCATTTGATCCTTTCAAGGGGTCCGTAGACTAGATGAGGTAGGTATTGTGTTGACAATACTTCCTAGTTCACTGCTAAGCCAAGATGTTCTTACATATATATAAATGTGATGCTTGGACAGCTGCCAGTGCATACACCAACCACTGTTATTGCAAAGAATGCACATGAATTTCTTAAGTCTTTTGTATATGTCTTTACTGCAAATAATTATTGCACGAGTCATTGTAATTAGTGCATAATTATAAACCTGGTGCAGTTAATGTAATCGTAATACAGACCTGAGTCATAAGACTACATTATTGCATTGTCCTTTGTGGTGTTTGTTTATGTTGTGGTAGTGTTTGAAAAGGTTTTTTTATTCCAAATACAGGAAACGAACTATAGCAAACATGTGAACAGTATAAGCATGTATTATTAAGACAAACATGTTACAATATTAATATACTTATATCACATTTAATTTTACTATTTCAACTACTCTGTCAACTAATAAAGTATATATAGTTGATTCAATGTAAAACAAAAGAAGTAGCACTGGTATTTTATTTCTAAAAATATTTGAACATCCTACATTACCTCCTACATTATAGCCATCACTAAATTATGTAAGCCACCCAGAAAAACTACATACTTGCCATCAACTTTACTATATACAAAAAAAAAATTTGCAAAAAGTAACTTCAAATCCTTGTTCTTCAAACCAGTTTCAATAATGAATTCAGTAACTAACTCGTAATGTTTGGTTCAGTCTAACCTTGATGTAAAAATATAATTGTATACAAATTTTAAATATTTGGGTAAGAAAAACTAGACAGATATGTGCACACTTTTATCACAAATAATGTGTTACACTCAATTTTGTAAGTAATTATCATTTACTCACAACTTCAATTTTCTTTCAACTTAGCAAAACTCACTCCATACTCATTTATTACTAATAATAAGAGAGAAAAGAAGATGTAGTCTCTGCCTACCACATCACGTAAAAGATATGTTTGGTATGTATGACTGTATAATTTTGTATAATTACATACTAAGGAAATACTGTAGTACTACTTGAACTCTGACACCTCATGGTGTTTAAATAATACTAACCATTGTGTTAGATTAGATTCTATAGTGTTAATATTTAGTACTTTTGCAACTCAAAAAGCATGACTGACACCGTAACACAGTTTTATATGCTAAGTGAATTATAACATGTTATCCAAAATAACTTTATATCTCGCCCATAGGGAAATCCTCATCCCAGCATTAGGAATGTAAGAGGTTTGATGTTCTAAAAGAGATAATACTTACACAGAGTTTGGTAGCTCAGGACACCCTCATTTTTTATTATGGTATAGGTGCCATGTTTGACCACCATCTCTCCTGGTGTAAAGCAAAGATGCGATTTATAGTGCTGTTACCTAGAATTAATCAAGTAGAACCTAAGGCATCAGTCCCGGTTGTTATCAGTTGAGATAGACAGCCTGATAAATAAACTGATGCTCGGAGGGCATTAGCTCATATAAACAAAACTACATTCACATTACAGATTGATTTTTGGAAATCAATATGTGTGTGTGATTTTATACATTTGTAAATACTCATATAATTTGATATTGGTTCAAAACAGAAGTATACAAATAGTAAGTTGAACAAAGAGAGAAACACTTCAGTGCACTATAAAGTAAATTAATACCCACATTAATATTATAGCACTACTTGGTCTATCTAGACCAGGCCATCTATCTAGCCCAGGCATTAGCTATTAAGTATATTAATTTAACACTAGATAGATCCTAGTCTATGTATTGACGTCATAGACATACCATGCATGACAGTTTTGTAGGTGCACTAGGGTTGACATCAAGTAATTTTTAAATTAGGGTTGTTACTTGTACACTTGCGATCGGAAATGTAGGTGGTGTGGTGCACGGCGCATTGCGTAAATAAAAAATAAAAAAAAAAACAGAAAAAAAATTGCTTGTGTAATATTTTCTTTTAATCAAGACTAATTTCAAAATGTTTGGAACAATACAAATTTGTAGTATGAGTTGTATAGTTGTCGTTTATTTTAGTTTTGTTTTGACACCTAAATAAATGAATGTAATGAACTATTAGTCATCACTGTTAGTTTTGAAATGGATTAGAGCTGTGTAACCGCCCCTACTTATTGTTTTAAGGTAATGTTCAATCAAGGTAATATATGTACTTTAAAAAAGACAATCTTGTATCATAACTTTGAGGTACACTCCCTTGTTCCTTCTGAAAAATATGATACAAACAAATACTCATTGTCTCCAAATAAAGCAACGCGTGGCAACCCTTATATGCCTAGTTATACATTTAAGTTACCGCCCACGTGGTCGTTTTTATTGCGATGAATTTATCGCTGGCACTCGGCCACAATAAACTAATTTTTCTAATTTACCGTTTTCTCCTGTTCATTAGTTATCTTACGCGAAATGTGCCGCGTTTTAATGGACCATTTGGTGTAGGCTTTGATGTTTATTCCCTAATTCTGAGGTATAAAGTCGAAAGTACAATCTAATCTATAATCCAATTCTGCTACAATAAAAACCACAGTTCCTCCATTCCCACGCTAGATTTACAATGTATACCTAGCTAAAATATTTAACCTTTTTATTAGACACACAAAAACACTTCTTTTACCTGTTGCGACCATGACTCAGTGGTTTATCAAGGACCTTCTGAGAATTAAAGTCAATGCAGTGTGGAGCTATTGAAAAATGTCGATAAGAGATAACACGCCATGTGTACGTACGTACCTACAATATGTGTGTTGCTAGCTATACATATTTATTATCTGTAATAGCTCGTATCTGGCTCTTACTTCTGTTAGGGGCTAGGGCATTAGCCCTAGTTGAACTTACTATCGATCGTGATATCTATGTAGAGCGGCATTGGGTTATAACTTAAGTTTTGATTTAAAAAAAAATCTAATCGTTTGTAAAATAAGTACCTACTTACCTACTTGCTAACTAAACCAGGGGCCGTATTGTGAACTCTTACTCCCAGTCAGTTTACGCCGTAAACTGAACTGCCTGGCTATTTCGTATTATGAACTCCTAAAGCCAACCAGTAATATCACGCGACAGTCAAACCTACTTCTGACCTAATAACAGGCTGGCAATTTTGCATTTTAGAACTTAAATTTGACATAATGTAGGTCATAATCCAGTTTACGGCCGTAAAAAGAATTCTCTGCAACTTGCCTGGTTAATAAGTTCATAATACGCCCCCTGTATTGATAAAGTAGGTAGGTACCTACTCGAAGTTGATCAAAATGAGAATCATTAAAGTATATTAGTCAATGATGTCTACCTTCCGTCTTCGAATATACCTATTAATACCCTAGAAGTAAGGACACTCTATTTTACGCGCCTGCCGATAGAGGATTACATTTAAAAAATTTAGCAAGATCAGGATCAGCAGATCGGGAGTTTGTTTCACATATTGCGCGTGTTGGGTGACCTATTGAGTACCTACTGGCTACCAACGAAGTATCAACACGGACGACTCTATTGCTTTGCATAGAGTTTTGCTTCTCTTTCCTCCGATTCAGCCGTTTCTATGGAGTGTATACTCGTATACAGTATCGTAGGTACACCCTGTGCTTCCGTCTCTATCATCATATGTCACCATAATATTTCTTTATCCATCGGGATTCGGGACTTACGCAGGTAGATATGCAAATTGGAAAACGGGAATTGTATCGAAATTGGCTCACAAATCCAGCCACACTATAGTCTATACTGTGAGTGAGCGCTTCGCAATCCAACGACTGAGCTCGACACCTCGGCCTCGCAATACTTAACACTTTAATGTTATTGCCCGGCTGGCTCGTCCTCAGGGGTTGTATGGATGTAGAAATACGCAAATAGTAGGTTAAACAATATAATGACACGTAAAAGACAGTATAGGCTAAATAAAACAATAGAAACACGGAATACAATAATAATAGGTAAATTAGTCGCGGTAACGCGCGGGCCGTTTTCTATGGCGTAGGTTCCACTGTTTTCCGTCCGCGTCTGGCGGCGCCACTTCCTGCGCGGGAGCGCGCAAAGCCGGGAACGAGCCGACGCCGCGTGGACCTGCCCTTGCCACGATATTCTCACCCTTATCATCAGGCGGGTGATTTGAATGGCGCGCTACAGACTCCCCCTCCAAGTTGGGAACACGTCCCGAGTCCAACTTGGGACTCAAAACTCTACGGCGCGGCCTACCTCTGCGCTTTTTAGGCATGACTGGCACTGTCGTGCCGGATGAAGAAGACAAAGGAGTTAAATCGGTGCTATGGTATTTCCCTATCACTTTGTCAGAAAGATCAGCGAGAACAAAAGTTGTAGGGCTGGAGATCTTGAAAATGCGGTATGGACCATCACGCCGTGGCATGAATTTACGCGTTATTCCTTTCGATGCGTTACTTAGATCATGCGATTTGACCAGGACCAAATCTCCTACGCTATATTTAGGTTCTTTCTGACGTAAGGTATCGGCTACCTCTTTACGCTTATCCTGAGACTTCTCTACACGCTCCCTGATGTCGGAGAGAGAAGTAACAAACGCTCGCAAGTAAGGAGTGACCTGAGGTACGAAATTTTCCTTATCTAAGATACTGCGTAAGTCGTGATGCACGTCGAATGGAGTACGCAGTTCTCGAGCGAAGGTTAAAAATGCAGGCGTCTTACCTGTAGTAACGCAACAAGCGCTATTCATCACGAACCTGACGTGCGCCAGGTATTTAGGCCAATCTGTGTGTGTCGACTTTACCATCATCGACAACTGCACTTTTAGATCGCGATTTTTACGCTCGGCAGGGTTAGCTTCTGGGTGGTACACAGGAATGAGTTCCTGTTTAACACCCATTAAATGCATGCATTGTTGCATAGTGGCCGAAATAAAATTCGAGGCGTTGTCCGAGATGACACGCCGTGGCAGACCATATCTGAGGAAGTACTCTTCCAGAAGGACTCGAGCGCAGGTCTCTGCAGTAGCATCCACTAGAGCAAATAATTCTACCCACCTTGTAGCTACGTCCTCTATTAAGAGCACCCAGCGCTCCCCCTGGTCTCCTTCTGGTAGCGGACCAAAGAGGTCAATCGCAAGCACCTCTCCTCGCTGCTGGAGAACCGGAGTTTGCAACAAGCCAGCAGGTTTTTGATTTGACGGCTTGTACCGGAGGCAATCAATGCACTTCTTCAGATACTCAGTGACATACTTACGCATGCCTGTAAAATAATACCGCTCCCTCAGCCGCTGGAGAGTTCTTTCGACGCCTTGGTGGCCGGCGGTTGGAGCATCATGGAACTCTTTGAGAATTTCTTCTCTCATGGAGCTGGGAACCACCAACTGCGCCTCCTCAAGGTCGGAATCTGGATCGTAGCGGTAAAGAACGCCGTGAGACAATACATACCCTCGTTCCAACCATCGGCTAGAAGTGAGATCATCCAGTTTTTCTAAATCTTGAACAATCTTATTGACATCTGGATCTTGAAGTTGAGCGGCTCGCAGATCAGTAGGATTGGTTGACGGCAAGTTTATAGTGACGGAACACATGCCACATTGTTCCGTATCCTCTTCAGTACACGGAGGACGGCTTAAACCATCAGCAACCACATTAGCCCGACCTGGTGTGTACTGGTAGGTGATGTTAAACGATTGGAGCTTTAACGCCCACCGGACCAACCTACCTGAAGGTGACTTCACCGTAAGTAGCCACTTCAGAGGTTGGTGATCGCTTCTGACTATTACCTGGTGTCCGTCGATATACCCTCTGAGGCGCTCAACAGCCCAGACGACGGCTAGAGCCTCACGATCCGTGGTGCTGTAGTTCTTCTCGGCGGATGTTAAGAGACGACTAGCGTACTCAATAGGTCGTTCCTCAACACCCTCGCCCTGTAGCAGAACTGCACCAAGAGCATAACTGCTTGCATCGGTTCTAAGTATGAACGGTTGGGAATAATCAGCTTGAACCAAAATCGGTGAGGAAGTGAGGCGCTTCTTCAGCTCCTCGAAAGCATTCACTTGCTCTGACTCCCAAACCCAAGGCTGATTCTTTCTCGTCAGACGTGTTAGTGGTTCAGCTATGGCAGAAAAGTTTGGAACGAATTTTCGGAACCACGAACATGTCTGCAGAAAGGTTCTCAAATGTTTGAGATTCGATGGTGGGAACATCTCCACCACCGCCTGAACCTTATCGTAGTCCGGTGACACACCATCCTGCGTAATAACGTGTCCTAGGTACTTAACCTGCTGACGGCAGAAGACACACTTCTCGCGATTCGCCCTTAAATTATAAGCGCGCAACTTTTCAAATACGGCGCTTAGGGCGGCTAAATGACCTGAGTACGTCTCTGTGATCAGGAGCAGGTCATCTTGGTAGGCCAGGAGCGTGACATTGTCGCCTTCAATATGACATAATGACCGGTTTACGGAAGAGCGGAGCTTATCAATGAGCCGCTGAAAGGTTGACGGCGCGTTTTTAAGACCGAAGGGCATGCGAGTGAAACGATACGTACCAAACGGCGATTGGAAGGCTGTTTTGTCCTTGTCGCACTCTCTTACGCTCACCTGCCAAAATCCGCTTCGAAGATCAAGCGTAGACATGAAGCAGTTACGCTTGGTCGACTGAACCAGCTCGTCGATAAGCGGCATAGGGTACGCATCGGTTTTCGTGACCGTGTTTAACTTGCGGTAGTCGACGCAAAACCTTACCTTGCCATCCTTCTTGGGGACGAGCACAGCAGGCGACGTCCACGCAGACTCGCATTCTTCGATAATGCCCTCGGCGAGCATCTTCTCTATCTCCACTTTCATCAGCTCCTTCTTAGCTGGAGTAAGCCTATAAGGTGGGACTGATATTGGTGGGTGGTCGCCGGTGTCAATATGATGCTCTGCATGTGGGGTTGGGTCTCCCCCTACTGCGAAGACATCCTCGTTCTGTTGTAAAATATCAGACAACTGTTGCCGCTCATGCGGGCCCAACATAAGCCCTTCGTTGTCATGCAAAAAATCAGCAGCTGAAATCACTGTGCATGGCCGAGGATTTTCATACTCCATCGGGTATGTAGCATGCTGGCCCATCAGATGCCAGGTGGACGAAGCGAAGTCAAGCACCAAGCCCGTAGCTACCAGAAAATCCATCCCCAGTAGTGTCTCGTTGTTTTCAGCATCAGGGAAAATTGTAAACTCGAGGGTTACTGACCTTTCTGGAGTTAACCTTACTTCCAAGGTGGTGAGCAGTACCTGGCGAGTGCGCACGGAACCGTCTGCAAGTTTCACCCGTCGTGTCGCTTCCTCGCACGGATGATTGTGCTTTAACAGCAAACCGTACAGCAAAGCACCGGCAACGCTGCTCTTGGCGCCTGTATCCAGCAAGGCTTTACCCCGAACTCCTAGAATTTGAATGCTTAAAATAGGCCGTAACCTAACCTGGTGCTCAGTGGAAGCACTTAATAAAACATCTGTATCAGTATCATTAACCGTGGAAAAATCCGTGGTCGCACTATTTTTGTTAACCATGGTCACACTATTTTCATTTGTCACGGTTACCCTATTTTCATTTGTCACGGTTACCCTATTTCCGTTGTTCACGGTTACCCTGTTTCCGTTACTCATGGTTACCCTACTTCCCTTGGTCTTGGTCACCGTACTTACATGTGCCATGGGCACCCTACTTTGCAATGCCGCGTTATTACGTTTACCGTCCGCACGACCTAAGTAACGCATAGGAATCTCGTTAGAAACGTCACTAGATACATACCTATCGTCGTTATCGTTATCACTACCAAAGAAGCGCAGAGGAATAATCGCTTCGAAATCGGTCGGGACATACTGCTCTGTTTGTTCTTTATTAGTGAACAAAGCAGGCATCGCGGCTTTAAAGTGCGTAGGTAAAAATGAACTTCCTAGCTCATCACTTTGTTTTAGTAAACAACTACGTTCGTTACATTGTTTCACTTGTTTCTTGTTACGTTTAACTAAAACAAGTGACGGCTCTAAGTCTAGTGGGGAAACTGTAGGCACCAAACTATCACAACGCTCACTCACCTGTGTCACTACCTTACCGGTAGGTATAGAAAAGGCGGGCGAGGTCCAGGCGGGGTCGACGCACCCCACCGCGAAGTGCTCAGAGTTACATCTCCGGCACTGTGATCGCGTAACGCCTGGCTCATTGCAACCATAACATGAGGGCGGTATTTTCACTGATTGCACGTTATCACTCTCCGACGGCTTAGATGCTAATTTGAAACACTGATCCCGTGTGTGTCCGTAGTTTTTACAATAAGCACAGAATCGCGACTTGTTGCCGTCGGCAGTGGCAGGACGAAAGTTAGCGCGCGGCGGATGATATTTCGCATTGCCACCGCTACTGCTGCTCGTTGAGCCGCTCGAGCCGGCGCCGGCGCTCGACGTTTGAAGGCCGCGCTCACGCGGCGCCGTCGGCGCGAACCGAGGCGGCCGCGGCGGCGGCGGCGACGGTGTAACGGCGGCGGGCGCTCCGCCTGCGATGCTTCGTTGACGGCCGGACTCGTCGAAGGCGTCTTCGATGTTCCTCGCTTTACGTAGTAACATTTCGAAAGAGGTCACTTCGTATCTTAGGAGTCTTTCCCGCACTCGACGGTGTAGAAGGCCGTATATCATGTCGATCTTGACCCGATCACTGAGATCCTCACTTGGCAGTCGAGCGAGTAGGGCTCGAGCTCTAGCCACAAATATTTCGGTCTTCTCTGCGTGTCCTTGGGAGGTAGCGAAAAGTTCCAAATAAATTCGGTGTGGTGGCCGGTTGTCACCGAAGGCGCTGCGCAGTGACGTCACAGCGTCGCTCCAGGAGGTAATGGTCGCCTTCACGCCTTGCCACCACACGATGGCATCGCCAGTCAACAGCATTGTAATTCCGCGTAGGGCGTTGTCGTCACCTACGCGGGCGCACTCTTTATAAGCCTCTACCGCGTCGAGGAAGCCGTCGAGCGAGTCGCCAGGCGCTCCGCTGAACCGCGCCGTGCAGGACGCGAAGTTCCCAGGGTGGTGAGCGGGCGCGGCGGACGCCGTGGATGACCCCGGCGTCGGGGATGACGACGCGCGACGAGACTCGTGGTCGAGTACTCGGTCGAGAAGGCGCTCGAACGCGGCGGTTTGAGTTTGCTGTACCGACGACATAATGGACGCCATGTCGTTAGCCGTGAAAGTTGGCGTCGGTCCCGCGGTTGAATCCGTTTCTTCGTCTTCCGCATCTCGGAATTCGCCGGACTGTCGACGCGACTGTCGGCGTGTACGTGGCATCGTGTTTTTACCTAATCGCGGGATTCACTGCACTCACTTTACAGGCCCTCGCTTGGGACGCCAGTTTAATGTTATTGCCCGGCTGGCTCGTCCTCAGGGGTTGTATGGATGTAGAAATACGCAAATAGTAGGTTAAACAATATAATGACACGTAAAAGACAGTATAGGCTAAATAAAACAATAGAAACACGGAATACAATAATAATAGGTAAATTAGTCGCGGTAACGCGCGGGCCGTTTTCTATGGCGTAGGTTCCACTGTTTTCCGTCCGCGTCTGGCGGCGCCACTTCCTGCGCGGGAGCGCGCAAAGCCGGGAACGAGCCGACGCCGCGTGGACCTGCCCTTGCCACGATATTCTCACCCTTATCATCAGGCGGGTGATTTGAATGGCGCGCTACAACACAAGTTTAGGGCGGATTTCCATTGCGCCATGCTTCGCATATTATACTATATTATTATATATTATGCTTCGGATATCACGTTGGTCCCAGTTATCCATTGATAGCAGTCGCAGAACCACGTCAGAAGGCACTTAGCGGCCTGACACATCTGACACCAGAGGCCGCACTACGTCATTCGGCAAGCAAACATTGAAATACGATGCATTACCGAAACGTGCCAATGCGAAACGTTAAACTTTGGCGCCCAAAGTTGTTCCATAAACCATCTAGAATTAAACTCGGGCATAGATAAAACCGAATTAGTAGCAGCGCGTCCATTACAATAAACTTGGGAACTGGGAACCGACAGGAAAAGTATAATTAGAAGTGACACATTTCATTTATTATATGAACTAGGTTTAGTATGTAACAGTTGCTACGCTTCAAATGATAACATCGCTAATTACAGTTATTACTACATTTGCTTTATATTACCTAACTGTTCAAATAGAGTGTCGCAATTGAACTCCATTTTCATATTTTTGGGATATTACATCAACGGAAGCGATGGAATGGCACAAAACTTACTAGAAAAGTCATTGCGGGCTGGTAATCAAACTTGTCACTTTGCTGAAAAGCGCCACAACTAGTAACCACCACTCATTCACCGATGTTGCGAAATATAATTTACAGACAGACAAACACAGCTAAAGGGTCCGGGTATAGGTACTAGTTGAACTAGATACAATTACCCTGAACCCCAGGCGTACGGTTGAGCAACCGTGTCCGTGATACCACTAATCTGCAGCTGTTGTTGGACGTGCTAGGGATTTGCGATTCGCTCGTGAATCGATTTGCTCTATCGGATGTGGTAGACTTTATTTGTAGTGTGAATTAGAACTGATTTCCTTAGACTGAAATTATTCCAGGCTAAAGTATTAAAGTTTTTATAAATTCATCGATCGCTAATAGGCTTTGCTTGGTGCCCTAGCCTAGAAAGCTGAATCGCGTTGTGAATCGTTTATTAAACCCGACCCCGGCTGCTTCACCCAACCTTTCTCGAAACGTTTAAATTTCAAAAGGCTAAAAAAGGCTGAATACGGTATAAAAATAATAGAAATCGACCGGACCACATAGTAAACCGAAAAGGTTTAAAAGTTTTCCTATCTGTGATGTAATACGTATGAAGTAGAAAAATGGAATAATATACACCTAATTTCAATAGACAAAAAACGCCTTTTATGTCATGCTGTCTACTCTGCCCTAAGCCTAACATTGAATGACCTAGTTTTTATAATGCTTTCTTTGACCAATGTTAAAAATGTCACCTCAGGACGAGAAGTCTAGAATTAGCCTCTCCTAGCTGACCCCCCCCCCCCCCCCCCCCCCTATCAACTGGCTCGGTCTAGCAGCTTCTAGTGTGTAGGTACTGAATGGCATTATTTCTAGTCTTGTCCGAAGGTATCTTGGCTCACAATGTTTTCGCTTTTACAAATTCCTAGAAAATATAAACTCCTCAGGGAACTAAATAATATAGTAGGTGAAAGGTAGTCACAAACTTTTCTATCTAAACTTCTTGGGAAAGAAATTGAACTGGATTCCAGTCTCACAAATATTTGTTCCTGTTTCTTGGGTTCCTTTGCCAAATTGCTTAAAGAAAACCTTTTTATATTCATCCAGTAAAATGGTAGAGGGTAAACCCAGCCCATAACAATGGAATACTACCCAGAACTATGGTTTTTAGTTACATAATTATGTTCACTAAGTTCGTAAATCTAATACCATTAAAAAAACAAAATATAAAAAATAGATTTTCATGGTACATTCGGTGGCTAAAGTTGCACATACATAGGTACTTATATCTGAGTATTCATTATTCCATTTCCTAACGTTAAGCTGAAATGGATCTCGTGATAGGTTCTGCAACTTTTCTAGCTGATTGTACTTCCCCAGACAGACTCATGCGGAGGAGTTGACTTGAACATCGCGGTGACTGAACTACGCAGACTGCAATAACGCAGTCTGGCGCAGTATAACTAATAGACGTTATTTGAATTATTGGTTAAATCTGTGGTCAACGTTCGGAGAGACTACGGTGTGGTGCCTCATCAATTCTACTACCCTTGCCAAGTATTGAATAATTGTACACTAGAGCAGCTCATCTTTTGGCTCCTCCCTAACAATGTAGGTACCTACCCTTTTCCCACATCACTGATTTATTCATAGGTTGGTTAAACAATACCTTTTCTCATCTCCATTCTCTACTCTCTACTCATAAAGCACAGAAAATGGTTTGTTCCCTTAATTGAAAGGCGATAGGTTTGCTACCACATACCGAATTCATCATTGGTTGATTTGATATTGATACCAACTAATGATAATATGCCTTAAATTGGCCTAGCTTGGTGCCAACTGCCACTTCTGTTGCTATTGCCTTTCAGACTATAGTCAAAATTTCAGTTACAAATTTGAGGAAAATATTCAAGTCGCAGTTCCAAGTGCAGAGTTCTAGTGATATTTATTATTTATTAGCAGTTGTAAATTGAGTACCTACCTATATATAAGTTTTTAAACTGTTACACAGCTTTCCAATTTAGTACCATAGCTCTCGGTTATGATGTCGTGATTGGCCTGCCCAAATTCGTTCGTTTCTTTTAAAAAAGCTACAATAATAGGTGTCCTGAAGTAGAAGTCGGAGTCCTGAACATGCCATACCATTTTCTTCCTTTACACTCTACAATAAGGTTGGGTTTCAAGTTAGTTTTGTGGTGCCAACCATGAGTCGTTCAACGTTGAAATGCCTTGCGATTTTTTACTCAGAAGCTTTTGAGTAAGGTTTGTTTTCCTGTGAGAGTTGTAGTGGTCATCATGAAATTGACCGACACATGAAGAATACATTATTGCGGGTAACAGCCCGTGAATGTTTCAGTGGGTCTGCGCTTGATAGCCCAGTTGCTATGTAGTGATTTGATTTTATCTCTTGTTTGTCTGTTGTTTTTATCTTCTAATGAAGCGCCTTATATAATAAAATTAATGAATAGGTCAACTGATCCCGCGGACTCAGTTTGGAGTGGGCTCAGTTGACGTACGAGCCCTTTTATCGATTCACCGATTTTCAACATCAATATCATTAATTGAGATTTAGCCGCTGACTTCGTTTCAGGGGTTTGGGCAGTTCTTGAAAGCCAGTATTTGTTCTAGACGTAGCCTACGCCTTCATACGACATCTTTTTTGTGTTTACAACCTCCGACCATGTCGTGTCGTGAGTTTGTATTCCGAAACTTCTACTTTATTACTGCTAGTCACTAGAAAGTTTCGTTCTCTGCTTTCCTTCTCTACCCTTGGAAAAGCTAGCTGTCACCATAATCGTTTTGTCATCGGAAGCTAAAAGGCATGCAAAATTGCAACTCAATTGATTAACGGGAACTGGGTCGAAATCGACTTGCATCATGATTTCTGCTCCGTCTTCCAGGCAGAGCTGTTGGATTTAAAAAAAATAACCAATGGTGTCTCAATCGTAAACGACCCCAGGTAACTACATGATCATCATCACCATATCATCAAACCATATCCGCCCACTGATGCGCACCGGTCTCGGCTTACGTGAGGAGGATTAGGTCACAATCCACCAAGGAGACCAGTATCCCTAGTATGAGTTTTTACTAGCTTGACATAGTACGCGTTAACTAGCGCTTTTGTATGAAGATCCTGTACACTTCTGTACAGCACCCCTACCGGCGCAAAATCTTCATACAAAGACCTAGTTGACGCGTACTATGTCGATCTAGTAAAAACACATACTCAGGGCACTGGTGACTATACACACAAAATGAATGCCTTCAAGTTCTAGGCAACAGAGGAAACTCCGAACGTGTCGCAGATACATTACTTGTAAAAATCTGTGGCACATTTGCTCTACCTAATAATCATGGTGGGCGTAGCCGCGAGCCATAGTGGATTAAAGATACGGATTATAACTATAGGTTATGGTGAAAGGATGTTATTGCGATGTGAATGATGTGTAGATCGACTTCCTGTGTATCATCATTAGTCATGACATGGCTTGGCTGTGAGACATCTCGTAATTGGATAAAAATATTTCCTTTTGAAGAGATAGTGCTAAATGTAAGATGTTTGCATAAATAGATGGCGATGTGCACAACTCGCGTTCGTTTAACTGACCACCAGTAGAGAGGCCCTAGAAGAAGGTTATTTTGTGTAATACGAGTAGTTACATTTAATTTTATAGAGGTGAGTTCCCGTTAAATATTACTAATTTGGCATGAACACAAGCCATATTTTGTGGGACAGCTAGCCATTCAGAAACTTGAGTCGGTAATAGGGGGCTTAAAGATATTCTCCACTATCAAAGGTAAAACCAGAAGTGAGACAAGATGTTTAATTCACTTTCACTGGAAAACGAATTGATAAATCTAATTCACGAAGACTGCTCCGCTTATTATGTGGCTGATCGTTCAGCCCAAGGTGTGTTTGAGTAGGTGTGCGCGCATCAAGTTTGAGAGTCCGAGCTTACACACACTTATCATCGTGCATGTCCACTTAACAACAATGAAAGCCAATCGGACTTCGTACAAAGAATACAGTTATACAATGTAACAAGTTAATAACTCATAAAATCATCACTCCTCCGAGCAGATGCACCGCTATAATTGGCTATCTGTGCAGGAAATTGGGAATGGAGGCGTTGACTCATCCGTTATCTGTGAGGTCTGTGACTGGACATCGGCAGTGCTTTAATTGATTGATGAGACGAGCAGTTCGGTTGCCTGATGGTAAGTCCAGTTGCAGTGCCATCCGTCGAAACAATCACTGGGCATTATGAGACTTTAGAGCCTATGTCTCAGGGTGACGAGCGCAGCGCAGTGCCCCGCGAGATCGTGGAATGCAAATTCCTGGATGGCACTGCAATCGTTATGGCCAGTTGTCTGGTTATCAGGTGAATGCCTTATGCTCGGTTTCTGAATCCCTAGTTATCTTTTACCAACCGATAAGTCTATCGATGTCTCTAACTGGCACTAAACAAATGACAAAGACAGCAATACACTTGTGTCGGTCAAAGTTAACTAGGGATTAGAAAACGGGCATTAATTAGTAATATAAAGAAAAACATGCATTGTATAATCTTGATACTCTGAGACGTTGGTTCTATTGCTAGTGAGCACGATAATTCAAATATGGGATTACATTTGCATAAGTACCAAAGCTTCCCCTTTGAAAACTCAGCGTATCTAATGCGATAGTAACTTCGTCATTACAATGGAAGATTGCTCGAAAAATTCGAAGACAGAAAAATCTGCGAATGTTTGAGAAAAAAATATGTGGGAAATATTCGGAATTATGATAATGTCCTATTTTATTGTCCCTTCGTACTAAATTTATTGGCTATATTTGCTTATTGTATACATAGCCTTTGTACAGAGTTTGCTCTCTGGGGTTTAGATTCTATGAATGTGTGATTTATGGCATACATTGACTTTTACGTAGCCAATTTAACTTTGATTCTAAGTACAACAGCTTGTAGTCTCTACCCTTTAATATTGTTCAGAAGCCTGTCTTTTAATAGTACATAGGATCTTACCCTTCCCATGAGATAACCTTATCAGTCCTAAGCCAAGAAACCTGACTGCTCTTTTCTAGTACGTGTGTGTACCTATCAGAACAAAACTCAAGCTAAATCCGCGGTGGATTATGGCCAAAATCCTACTCACGGGAGTGAGGAGAGAGTGAGTCTGCTCAAAAGTGGTTCGATATGGGTTAATGACAATGATGCGTGTCAAAAAAACAATCAGCCAGACAAACACTTACAAACTTATATTTTCTTGTTCACTAGCTCTTAAGGACCTGTAGGCAGCGAGCTTCCGTAAAATGGGCGGGTTTTTGTCAAAAAGTTAAGCTGTAATTACAAATATTTATAAGCCAGAAAAAATACAGTGTATAGCCAAGTGTTTCAGTTAGCTAATAAATCAATAATATTGGACTAAAGTTGTCTAGTATCTTGAGAAAAAAATTCACGAGAAAGGACCCGAAAAAAATCTTTCGTCACATAATGCTCAACATTTTCAGCGACAACTATCATATTTTTTGGAACCATAAAAAAGGCAATTTTATTTTCCAATGAAATTTGAATTTTCCAATGAATTGAATCGATTCCGTTCTTCTAAATTAATAAAAACGACGAGAATATGATCAGTTTGAGCGCGTACTAGGCGGCTCAGTACCCGCTACGGCGTTTCAGAGAGAGGACGTATGTCGCTGTTCATCAAAATTTTCTCGTCGAATTTACTGTTTGTTCTCCAAAAAAATAAAGCAAACAGAATCTCTACATGGTATACAACTGGATTATTTACTTAGTTGCCGTAAATGACTTCCTTCGACGATTACTAAACTTTTATTATAACCTTTATTACTTTGTATTTATTCTCCACTAGCTGTTGCCCGCGACTTCGTCCGCGCGGACTGTATACTTTACCATAATTCCAAATAACTAAAAATAGACCATGACCTCGAGTTCGACATCGACATCCGATAGGTATGCGACATCCAACATTCTCGTACGACATCCACCATCTTCTATCAAAATTACCATTTTATACAAAAACCTGGCATTTTATACCAAAAACTAATAGGTATTTCATACAATAATCTACCATTTCCTACCAAAATCTACCATTTTCTACCAAAACACCATGTTCTACCAAAAGCTACCATTTTCTACTAAAGTCTAAAATTTTCTACCACAATCTAAAATTTTGTTTCTAAATTTATTATTTTCTTTCTAAATGTGCTATTTTCTACAAAAAGCTACCATTTCCTACCAGAATCTACCATTTCCACAAAAAACTGCCATTTCCTAAATTAAATCTCCCATTTTAACCGTAGTCTACCATTTTACGATAATCTACCATTTTACCATAATCTACCATTTTAATTCCAAATTCACTAATATCTACCAAAAGATACCATTCCTTCCACAATCTACCATTTCCTACCAAAAATCTACCATTTCCTACCAAAAATCTACCATTTTCTACCTTTAATTTATCATTTTCTACCAAAATCTACCACTTCCTATCTTTTAAAGAACATAGATACTAAGTTTGAAATTGATCAAACCACTAAAACACGTTGTTCCATCCAAACTTTGCAACCCCTTTTCACCCACTTAGGGGTTAAATTAAAAAAATATATATTCTTAGTACACACCTACGGAATCTCGGAATATGTGTAGGTAAAAAATTTCAGTTTTGAACTAAATCTGATGATAAATATTTTGCAACCCCTCTTTATCATTTAAGGGGTTTAATGTTAAAAAACTATGAATGTATTTAAATAAATCTTTTAAATAATGTAAATGCCAAGTTTGAAGCTGATCAGACAAAGAAAACACGTTGTTACACACAAACGATACAACCCCTTTTCACCCCTTTAGGGGTTGAATTTTAAAAATCACATTTTAGTGCATTCCTATGACACTTATGGCATAATTGAGCCAAATTTCAATTATGAACTAAAACTGATGAAAATATCTTGCAACCCCTTTTTATCACTTTAGGGGTTGAATATTAGAAAACGATGAAACACGTGTTTAATTAAATGTTTTAAAGAAAATAAATGCCAAGTTTGAAGTTGATCGGACCAAGAAAACACGTTGCTCCATACAAACTTTGCAACCCCTTTTCACCCCTTTAGGGGTGGAATTTTCAAAAATCCTTTCTTATTGCTCGCCTACGTCGCATAAGGAATATTTGTGCAAAATTTCATAGTTCTAGACCAAGTGGTTTCGGCTGTGCGTTGATCGATCAGTCAGTCAGTCAGTCAGTTCTTGCTTTTATATATATAGATTGTGTGTAAAGAATAATGGCTAATATGACTATTCTTGCACCACCTGTAACTGAAATTAGCAGCAAAAACGCGTTTTTAGATTGTTCACTTAAATAAAACTGGGATTTCTTATGATAGTTTGGAGTTAATCAAAGGAGCAGATTATGATTGTATATTAAAATGAAGATGTAGTGAACTTCCGTTTTCCATAATGGTGGATCTGGCGGATGCATATTCTGACGTTTTATTTTTAGCACACTTCCAGTAATCTTTCTGCTCAGCTATGAGCCAGTTTTTTCAATGTTTTTGCTTCGCACGATTTGTGCATTGTCAAATATTATACTGTAAATTCGAAAGTAACACTGTTTCTCTGTTTGTCTGTTTATTTGTATGTTTGTTTGTTTGTTACTTTTTATGGCTAAACGGCTGGACCGATTTCGATGAAATTAGGTATAGAGAGACAACAAAAATGAAAATGAAATTTGGTAGGTATATGGGAGAAGGAAAGATGAGGACCTGGGGAGATGGGGAGATGGAGAGCAGCAGCTGGAGAGATGAGGAGATGGGAGATCGGAGATGGATGAGGGATGGGAGATGAGATATTGGGAGTTGGGGAAAAAAGCGATAAGGAAATAGGAAGATAGAGATATTGACAGAGACGTGACGTGCCCGATTGATTTACAATAGCATACAAAGTTCACGCATATTGTGTTCTTACTATAGCTGGATTCGATTTAAATGCAGACAAAGTCGCGGGAAACAGCTAGTATTCCATATTTTTACAACCTCGTGGTAAAGTAAATTTACAGTCATAGCTACGATTCAGTAAACTTTACTAAAACTAGCTTTTACGCGCGACTTCATCCGTATATGAAAAAGCAACTGTTTAAAAAATAAATATTGATGTCTTTGTATCTCTATCCCTGTCCCTGTCCCTTTCCTTTTCCCTATCCTTAGTCTTAACCTTTATATTTTATCAAGAGCCTAAAATAATGAAGTGTCAGATCACCTACTTGAGAAATTATGAATTGCCAAAATATAAATTTTCAACTCCTATTTATTTGGATTCTAAGATCCCTATTTTTTCTGACGAAAAATAGCCTAACCCATCTCATAGGTCCAATCTTGGTCAAGATTGATTCAGCCGTTTAGACGTGAAAGGATGGCAAAAACTAAAAAAAAACCAACAAACACACACACACAGTTTCGCATTTATATGATCTTAGTACGGATGCCTGACACTGGCTAAATGCACAAATCTTTTACTCC
The DNA here is from genome assembly GCA_905147375.1 of Hylaea fasciaria. Classification (NCBI taxonomy): domain Eukaryota; kingdom Metazoa; phylum Arthropoda; class Insecta; order Lepidoptera; family Geometridae; genus Hylaea; species Hylaea fasciaria. The sequence continues at coordinate 4,288,625 of LR990215.1, forward strand.
GTCATTGTCATTGTCAAAATATACTTTATATCAAAAAGAAAATTATGGAAGTGGACTAAAGAGGATGTCTTGTATCAAATGGACTTGACAAACGCGCATACCAGAAGGGACCAACACTAAATAAATTTAATACAACTTATTTAGGTGTGACTCCAATAATTCGTGCGGCATTCTAAATTTGATAGGATTATAGTCAAGGAGGTAATAATTTATGTAATGCTGGCGGTAATAATTCTTTAGGAACGGAACGTAGCATCTCAGACCGCTCGGCCAATCTGACATGTCATTACAGTGTCGAAATAATTGAATGCTTCAGACTATAGCCTACGTAGTAACTATCTAGTAATCTGTGCTAAGGCCACGTGATGCCGTTAGTAAGAGTATAATAATTATGAATTAGCGTTTTCGACTAGCCGTGAGCGCGGAGCCAGCGTGGCGCGCGGCCCGGCCAGGTAACTTTCATCTTCTAAAATACATGAATCGCTCCTATATTAGCGCCTTAAAGCCTCTTTGTCTAATGTTCGATGACTTATATCTTATATGTTTTTTTAAGTATTATTTATAATTATATTGTATAGAGTTCATTAACCATTATCTGTATCATTATGTAGGGCAGTAATCGTGGACGCGACGTAATATATCGTACGCTCACGACCTCGCTGATTACAAGGTTAAGGCAATTTGTGAGACACTAATTAACAAAAAATAAATACATAATTATGTTACGCGTACTATTTATTATATTTTAAACATTATGATAAAACAATTGGCATGCCCTGGCTAGCACAATAAGTGGCATAACTTCAGAAGTGGATGTAGCTTTATGTATTTTTGAAAATCCGTAAAATAAAGGTCGGTATAAATTTTACAACAATTTAATAGAAACAAACTTTTACTAATGCTAGGATTGGTGGGTTTCCAGCTCAGCCGTTAATAGTTTACTACAATTTGCCTTCCAAACCGAACTTCGTATTTACGGGTTTAATTTAATTAATATGTATAGAAGTTGCGTCTGATATTGATTACGGATTAGATGCTAATAATAATACGAATTATGGTACTTGTCTTCAGTCGCGCACATGAATGTGTGTAATCTTTTGTCACCTTTTGTGTTGTCCCCGCAATACCCGAAGGTACATTTTTTCTTCGGCACTTAACCCTAAACCTGTTAAAACCAAAAAATACGGGATTTCGATACTCCCCGACCAACCCTTGTTTATTTCCCAGATCCAAGTTATATGACAAATGCCACAGACTCAATAAACGATCACATTTTGCAGCGCAATTATAATTCGAAAAGTGGTCTTCAAAGTATCGAGGAGTTATGGCACTCGGAGCCAGTTAAGCTTTGCCGCTTCCAGCACTTTAAGACTGGCTTGCTGCCAGGAAATACGGAATCGGTGACCACTCTGGCCCATTGTTTATTGTTTGTGATTTATTCAACAGCTTGGGAGATAATGGACTTGTCTGATTCGGTATTTACTTGGCTGTGACGTTGGTATGGTGCGAATCTATGGCACAAATAAGTGTCCAATTAGGATCAAGACAAAGTTCAACATATGAATGGAGTATGTTTTTCTAATGTTAGATTTCTTTAGGATGTGAGCTCATAAAGCAATAGAAGTCAGGACTGGAGAGATTACCTAATTTTTTTGTCCTTACAGCATAGGCGTAGCATTTAATAGTATAGTTTCTCAATATTTCAGACATGTTTGGGTTTTAGACGCTAGAGAAGCTAGAAGCCAGAGCTAGGAGTAACATGATTCGTCGTAGCGAATTATCCCAAGATACAGGGACCTAAGGGTTAGAAGGCTCATCGCAGATAAGGATCTGACGTTTTTTAATTGAATCCGTTTACCATAATAATTCGTAATTGAATTATTTGTATTGGTTTCTAGTTCAAATACGTTTTCGACCTGGAAGGTGTATAACTAGAACTTTTACCTGCCTTCTTTGAATCATTAAAAAGTTTCCCCACTTATTTCTCCATCTAGCCTTGATGCATACTAATCAAACCGTAATGACGACCGCATCGATCCCTGCGAGTCAAAGGTTCAGTAAACTATTTATGGCACTAATGCGATAGTAACCCACTAACACTTGACTAGTGATAAGTATAAGCCTGGATATGACTGGTCCATTTTCTGATTGGCCATAATCACCATTAATCACCATACCTCTATCCCAGAATCATGTAAAACATGCAACATGTACCTCAGTACTCTATCCCGTCTTGATAGACGAAGAAGCGTGGAGCGCGACCCAAAACCAAATCTCTCAATTTTCATGACCCCTTTTGTCTTTCCAGAGTCAGCGATGGGGACAAAACGCCGCATCCTCAACACAGCCATAATGAAATCCTAAGAGCCTTATGGTCGAGTCAGCATGGATACTCTCCACGTGACTGGCCAAAGTAAGGGGTCCAGCAGAAGCCAGTCTCCGTCCACGGCGGAGCTGGCGCGAGACCCGGCGGTGGTGACGGACGATGCCGTCATCAGGTCCAGGGTGCAGTCACCGTCGACAGTACACCATGTTGTTAGTGTGAGTAGCGAGTCCATTGCTTAGCAGAACTGCATTGTGGTGTTCTCGTATTGGTATTTAGAAAGAGACGCAGCTATGTCGAGGATTGGCCAGATGTCTTCATGGCTGTTGGGAATTACTTATTAATTCGTTTTAAAGGTTTTTGTTTGGGTTTTATGGAATATAGATGTTCGCAATGGTTAGCTACATGCTCGATCTGTATACCTTACAGAAGGAAAATGATCTGCTGGATATTTTTTTATTTCTTTGCATAAATATCTTGGATGATGATGGAGATGTATTACCATAACATGTACTACCAATGTCTAGAAGATAGGTAAGGGGTAGAATGTACTATAAGTACAAGTACAAACAGATTTAGGGTAAGACTACCTACTCGTATAGATTCCTAAAAGATTCCTAATTTGCGTATGTTCGGTTACGTGACCGACGTGTGGAATTCATGGCTAATATCAATAATAACCTAGACATTCATCAATAAGGAATTTCTATTTTTCACCATCACTGTTTACAAACCTCAAAATCGGTGTTCCGAATTTGAAATGCTAAACGGTAATAACGCGCCAAACACATCGCAATCGATTGCTTCGTTTGTATGTTCGTTTTGTTTGATACAAATAACCACACAGTATGGAAAGTGGTAGAGAACATTGCTTCTGGTATTGCAACCTTGCATTATAGCATACTAAATTTACCAGCTAGTTGTAGAGGAAGTACTACCACATTTGCCAGATACTGACCCATCAATGGCATATTCTGGTTCAAACGGAGCGAAGCCTTTGCACGATTCTGTAATAAGCGAGATTTTTGTCGACATAGCAACGTCCATACTGCCATTAGACTGCGCTAGATCAATTCACAAATCCTTGACTAACGTAGGTACAAGAAACAGTTGAGTCACGCAGTATAGTGGAGTAGTAAAATTATCATTATGCTTGTGCTAATGCAGTTAATGATTGATAAGGAGTTGTTTATAGGAACTGCTAATTTCCATTAGAACTTTGCCATCTTACGAAAATAAACTGCGCACCACAATATTGTATGTGGCAGTACTAATGCTGTCTTTACCACTTATTCTGGGACTATGTACTCGTATGGTGAAATAATTAGGGGATACAGTAAACGGTCAAGCGTCGTAGATTTGAAGAGTTACTTGATCACTTCAACAAAATTTAGTACTTACCTATGCTCGGTCTTCATTCAGAACTCATTGTAAAGTATAGTAGATCTAATTACATACTTTCAATTGGCTATTTTCATACGAAATAGGGAATAACTTTACACCCCTGTTTTGCATATAGAATACTCCGTAATCAAATTATAGACAAGTTTACTGGCATTCGTGCTTTTATGCGCGGCATTAGGGCTGACTGGCTTTTATCGGAAAAGTCTATGCCATGCTATATCTGCACGTGAGCGGATCTATGGCTTTTGAAGATCTATTTATACCGCTTTACCACAGTAAAAGTATTATTACTGGGGCTGTATCTTAGACCGTATCTTCGCTGTGTTTTTGGATGGATGATAGTGTTTTGTATAGTGCGTTTATGAATATTTCGTGATTGATTTATATCTCGTAACCTTTGATTTTAATTCACTGTAATAATTCATCAACTTCATCAATGTTTACCTACAAATTATACGAGCCCTAAGCAAATATGCTTTCAAAGTTTGCAATGAGGTTACAAATCTCAAGTAAATCCCAGAAAACAAAAAGTGTGATTCATTCTGGAAACCGCACATTCATTCATAAAAGTTAGCTATGCAACAAAGACCTTTCCAACAATGGCAGCCACAATTTATGTTACAAAATTTCACCTCGCCATAGTTTTTGGGGTCGGCAGCAGTCGTCGCGGAATCGGTGGCCGAGTCACCAGTGAACTGAGCTAGTAACTTTCGCTAGTGTTCAGTACTAGCGAGTTACTGTGTGTGGATTTGTATGTGGTTTAGATTTTGCGCGACAATGAGCCTTGTGATCACTGTGCAGAGGAGTGGGAAGGTAATCCAGACGGTCACGTGTGAAATGTTTTGAGTGTGCATAACTTTAGCTCGGTTAACAAACGTCCTATGTACGTTATAATATGCCTGTGCGACGAACGATTCACGAAAGAACGCTTTGCTGCACTTCGCGCGTACGGGATACAGATTCAATATTAATAGATAAGCGATCAAATATTTTTATTGCATCTTAAATAAATGTATAGACCAGTTTGTGCCAACGAGGTCGAGTATAGTGGTGCCACCCAGGTATGTATATCCAGAGTGGTACACACCGCGGACTATCAGTCATATTAGGAAAAAAGCTCACTACCATCGAGTCTATAAAGCAACTGGTAATTCGTTGAGTAGGAAAGATTTTATGGAGTGGAGGGCGAGAGTTAAGCTTAATATTAAAGACGATTTTAAATGTTTTAAGGAGCGTATGGAGAAGGATTTAAGGAGAGACCCATCTACGTTCTGGGGTTATGTAGCTTCTAAGCGATCTACTACGAAAGCGGCCAAGAAGCTGTCCCATGATGGTCATATTGTGGCTGATGATGAGGCTGCTGATTGTTTTGCCGAGTACTTCCACTCCGTTTATTCCCCTAACGCTCCAGAGCTAGACGCGGAGAAAGTTATTGGGACAATTGACAGTGGAAGTGCTCGAATACATATTTCCACAATACTGGTGGAGGATGTAGAGCTCGCTATTAAGTCTCTAAAGCCTAAGAGATCGGTAGGTCCGGATGGTGTTCCGCCATATCTTGTTAAGGATTGTGGTGTAGTGCTAACTAGACCAATGCACCACTTGTTTAAGCAGTGCTTTGGAGCAGCTTTTTATCCGGATGTCTGGAAAATATCTCGTGTCGTTCCGATTCCAAAGAGTTCCGGGTCGACCGTAAGTGACTATAGGCCAATAGCTGTGTTGTCAGTATTCGGTAAATTGTTTGAGTCGATTCTACAGTGTCGAATCAGTAGGCAGGTTGAGGGCCAAATGACTGAGGAGCAGCATGGGTTTAGAGCCGGTCGTTCGACATCGTCCAATCTTCTTTCCTTCTGGTCATATGTGATGAATGCTGTGGATTCGGGCTTGCAGGTGGATGCTGCCTATTTCGACTTCCGCAAAGCGTTTGACACTGTTGATAACGATGTACTTCTGCGGAAGCTCTCAGGGGTAGGATTTACACCGCATTTATTGCGCTTTTTCGCTGAATATTTACGTAACCGTAGACAGTATGTACAATACAAAGGGCATGCTTCAGAGCCGTACTACACGTACTCAGGTGTGAGCCAGGGTAGTAATCTGGGGCCCTTAGAGTTTCTGCTGATGATTAATGATTTGCCGCGGACTGTCAGCACAGCTCGGTGCCTGTTATTTGCGGACGACCTAAAACTTTTCTTGAGCATTCGTAACAGTAGTGATGGCGACCGATTTCAAGAAGATATTGATAATATTTTCCAATGGAGCGAACTTAATAAGCTTTATTTTAATAATCAAAAGTGTTCGGTTATTTCGTTCGCTCGATTAAGAGAGCCCATGCTAGTGCAATATCGTCTTGGTGGTCGTGTTATCCCGAGAACGAGTGTTGTTAGGGATTTAGGGGTTCTCTTAAGTGAAGATCTAACGTTCCGGTCTCACATTGAAAGGACTTGTGCCCAAGCTTTTAGAACCCTTGGGTTTGTTTTGCGTCAGGCTCGACATTTAGATAGTATTCCCGCCATAAAATCAATTTACAATGCTTTTGTAAGAAGCAAACTAGAGAGCAGTGCTATCATATGGAATCCGCACCAAGCTAAATATACTATTATGGTAGAAAAAATACAGAGAAAGTTTGTGAGATGGATTTTTACCAAGCAGTACGGTTACAGTGTAAGTTACCCATATCTATATCCCAGCGAGTTTCTCCTGGGAATGGTGGGTTATAATAGCTTGGAAGTGAGACGAGCTGTCTCACTTATGAGATATGTTTGGCGTATTATTGTTGGTAGCGTGTGTATTCCATCCGTTCTTGAACGCATACCAGTAGCTGTTCCTGTCAACTTTAATAGGCCTCGTGACGTTCGTCGGCACAAGCTGTTTGCGCCGCCGTTCAGCAGCAGCGAGATGGGGCGCATGGCGGCGGTGCCCCGAGCACTGCGTTTGCTCAATGCTGTTCTGGCATGGGATCATGATCTGGATCTTTTTAATTGTTCTCAGGATGAGTTTCACAAAGCGGCAATGGACTTAGCAACGAAAAGTCCTAATTTGAAGCTGTTATAAAATCGGTTGATGTTGATGTAATTTTAGTTCGACTTCATTTTGTTTTGTTTTTTTGTCTTCTTCCTAATGTATACTATTCCTAGTGCTAAGTTGGTCCTCAGGTCAGCGAATTGGTAACCTGTAATGCTACCTGAAGGAATTATTTCATAAATAAATAAATAAATAAATAAATAAATAAATAAATAAATTCAATACATTTTCAATAGTAGCGTAGGTATTCCATGGTGCTAAAGAGTTGCGCTCGTATTTAGTTTTATTCAATTGATAAAATAGTGCAATGGAATTCTAATTCCTGTTGGTGTTATTTCAAGGTTCAATCCTTGTGCTCTGAAATGGGTTATTTGGGTTGAACCGCGATTGTAATCCGCCGGAAAAAGTCGCGGGCAACTGCTTGTGCCTATATAAACCTTATTCCGGGGTAAAAGATAGCCTTCCAGAGTCACAAATCAAAAAGTAAAAATTATAAATAGTAATAGACGAAGTATAACGTGTTTGTTGGTGTCTACAGGAACCATCCTCGAGTGCATCATCAAGACACGGGGAGAGGTCGCTCCACGTCAAGTCGCACTCCAGGGACCTTGGGAACAGCCCCCTCTCCGCCAACACCACGGGGAATAGTTCTAGAGAGTGAGTTGCATTTTCTCTCTCTCCTTCCACTTGGTCCACAGCTTGGATCACATTACCACATAAATGGATCCGCGGACACCTTTCTCTCTTATCAACCGGTAGATCATGGATACCTTATCTTTCCCTCTTTAATCCACTGGTGTATTTTGTGGACACTTCTTTTTTCTCTTAAATCCAAGGTGACTGTGATGGTTGAACCATTGTTGAATGAACTGGGCTAGTTAGGTGGAAACATCTTGGTGTTATAGTTCACAGGGTGCGCCGGGTGTGTTTGTAATCAATTAATGTGGGGATCAATTTCTTATATTGTTCATAATAAGAACACTACAAACATATTTTCTATAGAACATTTTCATAAGAGTTCCGGTGTCTACCTTCCGTCTCTAACATCAGATCAGCTCGCTGTCTCCGTAATATTCTATGATCATTCGGGAAATCGCATCATCGCAATATTTGACCTAAACAATATCTACCCAACTAGGACGGTAAGTTTTATTTCACACCGGTTTTAATTTCCAGTCTAGAAGACTCTCCGCAGAAGAAAATATTGTCCGGGCTCATAGCGCCGGGCGACTACACGAGCGCAGTTTACAGTCCCAACGTGTCTTACGGACTGTCGTCAGACGAATACGGCTCGCCGGCGTACCGAGGTAACCATCAAAATATTCTATACATATAATAATAACGGATCGCTGTCTGTACATGGAAAATAATTATATGAGAAAAAATGCTATTAAGACCTTTATCGACGCAAATAGCAAAACAATGAAGTAGGAATATATGTAGTTTTAATCCCGCCAAAAAATTCGTCTGATCAATATTGGCTAGATGTCTGATGACGTAATTCCCATCCAAAAACCTATCCAACATCGACTGACAGCAGTACGACACGTGTTTCGTCTCTACACGAGACATCCTCAGGAGATGCTGACTCGTCGAGCGCTAACAAGAGAGTACAATTCTTAAAGCGTTCTTAAAGCGGCAAATAGCACCCAAAACAATGATTCTTAGAATTTTTGTCTGTTTGTATGTTTGTCTGTGCGTTTGTGCACGCTAATCTCAGAAACTGCTTATCCGATTTAGATTTGGTTTTGACTAATATATTGTGGTAAGCTTCACTTAACATTTACTGTTTGTTTCATTTCAATCGGTTCATAAATAAAAAGTTACGTCTACCTTTCAAATAGCTATAGGTGTTGTATATGTAACGCGGGTGAAACCGCGTGGTGCAACTAGTAAAAATTAAAATAAAAAAAAAACAATCACTCTTGTACAAAACTATACATACTTCATGCATCTAAATCTGTTCGGGCATTTAAAATGTATGGTGGAATAAAGAAAATATTACTGTCCGTTTTTGGGCAGTGGTGTAATAAAAACTATATTGACCGCGTTTTTTTTAAAACTAGCGCCAAATACTTCCAATAATAGTATTTAAATGTGCAGTTTTGACATACGTGTACACATACACATATTATAACAAACGTATTGGACAGTTTTATTATTTGGCGTTATATTTTTATGTATGACCATTATTATTTTTTCATTTCAGGCCAAGATGGTGATTACTGCAATCAAGGTTAGTAATTGTTCCATTTCTACTATCTAACCTTACATTGTTTCGCCAATGTTCGCAGTGTGCAAAAGAGAGGCAACTATCAGTCTGCATAGCGGCATCTCTTTTTAACCGACTTCAAAAAAGGTGGATGATCTCAATTTGACTGTATTTATGTTTGTTCTTTCTACTGGGTGAACCGATTTTGATGATACTTTTTCTGTTCGACTTTAAATTGATCAGTGGGTAACGCATAATAATATTAATTAATTAATTTAATTTCAATGTAAGCAATTATTTGTAGTTTTTCAGTGCCTTTCTGTTTGGTTTTGAAGTGGGCTTACATTTTCTTCTATAGCGCGTATATTATGCCACATAATGTGTCGCCATTATTAAACATTTTTTATTAATTGTGATAACGGTCTGTAATTGAAAGCTTAAATCGATTTCAAAACAGGATAATTAATGACAGGTACCTACCTAGTTATAACGGTTTATAATTGACACAATTTTAAGCACTAACTAATGACGTAACGTTCTTAATTAGTAACACGTTAACGATGGTAAGTATGTGAAAACTATCGTTTTCCTGTTGTGTGTGCTACAAATATTTATTTGGAGAGTGGTTATTATAGAGAGATGCCGTAATTCTTTCTGTGTCTGGTTTTGTGTTATATTTTCATCGATATAATTTGAGTTGCGTACAGTTTGAATCTTAAAATGCTTCTGAGAAAAAGTAAGTGCTCTAACTGTCTAACAGTGTCTAACAGTGTGTCTTGGAACAGTTTGTTGATTACTCAGTTTTGTGAAGATTAGTATATTAATCCATAAAGGGTCTGGATTGGTGGATCTTATATCAACGATATAATTTTCTTCCATGCGGGATTCCTCACTGTTTTCAACTTAGACTATCGCTTAAAGCTCAACTTACTCAGTTACCTACCACTATTTTTTCCATTATAGCCTCTATTTACCTCTATAGCTCTATTACTGTACTAGTAATGTTTATTAATTTAAAAACTCACGTCATTGTTTCAGACGAGAGCGACGGTGGCGCCAATGTGTCGTCAAAAGCGCAGAACGCCATAGCGCATCTGAACAGCAAGATTGAACGCACCAAGGACTTGATTCGACTGGAACAGACTATACGGGACGGTAAGTTCTCTATCGTACACCACTACCACGTCGTCCAACTTCGCCGAAGTTACGGCCTTATAACGGTGTTATTGACGTTATAATTTTGACAACAATTGAATCTGTTGTCCCTGTCATAATTATGTTTAGTGGCAGAAATAGACAACGCTAGACTTTAATATGCTATCAAAGTTAAACGTTCCGGAAACCGGGCCGTTAGCATACCGGTTCGAGAGGGCCAATATCTGAAACTCCTAATTGTGGATAGTTGAATTTATTAACAATTATTGTTTCATGATAATATACTTCATAGCCTAGCATAAGACCACCATCTCACCCGTTTTTAAATGATGATGTGAACTAAGGTGATGGACATGCTCAGTCTAGAATGGGATTAGCTCTCAAGGAACGCCCCGATAGGGGTTAGGTGCCAGATTATCTACTTGAAGATCAGTACCCCTAGTATGAGTTTTAACTAGCTCGACATAGTACGCGTCAACTAGCGCGTTTGTATGAAGATCCTGTACAGCGCCCCTACCGGCGCGTTTATGAACGAAACATCTTCATACAAAGAGCTAGTTGACGCGTACTATGTCGAGCTAGTAAAAACTCACACTCAGGGCACAGGCGGTCGCTTTAGTCCCATACCACCAAGAAGTATTAGGAGTATTTTTTTTCGTTACATGCTAATACTGGCCGTTAATAAATGATTGCAACAAAACCTTACAGTATTACCCAACTGATATGGCTTACCGATGTACCTGCGCAGAAGATGAATTTTCAAAGCGCGGGAAATGCTATTGACCGCTATTGGTCGGCAGCCGCCCCGCCATCTTAGCGAGCTTAGAGTGAGATGGAACTAACAGCTGCAGTGTATTATTAACCTTATAATAGTGAACTTAGGTTGATTGTAAGTTTTAAGCATTCTTTCGTTAATCTGCGGACCATTCTTTTCTGTGCGAACGAAGATTCACGACGCGTCTTATAAGTTGGGTACTAGTAAACCTTTACTTTTCAGATAACGTAAACGAGTACCTGAAACTGGCAGCCAACGCGGACAAACAGCAGATACAGCGCATCAAGGCGGTGTTCGAGAAAAAAAACCAGAAGAGCGCCTTATGCATCGCGCAACTCCAAAAGAAACTCGAGGGCTACAATAAACGGATCAAGAATTGGGAGGTAGTGTCTGTTAGTTGTCGAACAAACCATTTTCTTGATACTTCTTGCTTAGAAACTGCTTGCTTACGGCCGAAATTAATAATCAATCCAATCCAAATTTTGCTATCTGGGATTGATATCACAATCCATTTTAGGGTCAAACGTGCCAATAACCGATCCGTGAATTGGTTTATAAAGGCACGCAGGTTGGAAATCGGTCGAACGATAGGCAGATATCTAAGATCGATTTCAATCTTGGATAGGAGATACAATATTAATTTCGGCTGTTACTGAACTGAATCTAACCGCTAACGGATCTAAACTAATCAGAACAATGAATGGAAAATTCGAAGTTTTGCTCATAGTAAAAACTTCCAATGAAGTTCATATTTTTTATTAATTTAAATGCGGTTCCGTGTGTGTTGGTTTATAATGTCTTTGACGCAGGAACAAGCAGATAAGCATTTTTTTTTTTGCGTTGAGCTAGACATAAGTAGGGTAGTGACATAACGCTACTTTTAACCCAGTACGCAAGTAAAACCGCGAGGCGCAGTTAGTTATATATTATAGTGTGTTTGTGATTCTCTGAGAATTAGCTGTTTGACTTGTAAAAGTGCGATTTAATTGCCTATTTACAATAAATGCTTTGACTTTGACTTATCTGTAAAAAATCTTGTTCTAACTTTCGCTCTAATATTATAGCTTGTGCTAGTATGAGATAAATACATTTATTTGAAAAAATAACATATTTTTCAATACAGCAGCATGGCACAAGCGGGCAGGCGCACAGACAACCGAGAGAAGTGTTACGAGATATGGGACAAGGACTTAAGTGAGTATATACGTGCCTGTAGGGTGAGCAGGAACCTCTATCGAGACAGTATTCGATACGTTAACTGTAAAATTTTATAAATTTTTAGTTTTGATCAGCGCCTTGCAATATCGACAAGACGCGTACGCGAACGGTTACCTTGATCGATACGTTAACGATACGAACCGTTCAAATTTTCGTGCTTGCCCCATTGTACGAGTGCTGATCAAATATAAGACAAATTTGACAGTTAACGTATCGAATACTTTCTCGATAGAGGTTCCTGTTCGCCCTTCTGGTTTCTGAATCCCTAGTTAACTTTGACCAACCAAACAATTACAACAAAGGGATTCTATTATGTAAAGTGCACAAAAAAGTGTGTGCATTACGGAATATCGTCTGGTATATGGAAATAAACCGTCAAAATATAGAATTGGTAATGATTTTATGCCATGTCACAGGGTGGACGCTGGACACTCCATACAAACAGCTGAATCGAACAAAAGAATCGAAACTGTATGCGAAGCTATAGTGTCGTCCGTGTTGGTACTCAGCAGGTCACCAGACACGCTCAAAATGTCATACTAAATCCCAATCGTGCTATCTCGCTTTAATTTTAAAATAGAGAGACTAGCCCTGGTTGCCCACAGCCAGTATCATGCTGAGTTAGGATTAGGACCTTTTTGTAGCAATATTTTGTTTTATCACGCACCTCGAATAAAATAAAACAATTCCACAAACCACCTACCTGTCAATGACAATGGACCACGATGAACAAGACTGCGCCGAAGAAAAATATACGGAGGCATGATTTTTTTTTATAATCCGAGGGTGGCGCCAAGCAAAAAAGGTTGGGAGACCCTGTTATATGATATGATATAAGGTATTAAATGGCTGACTTCTGTCCCCAGGAACGTCGGCGGCAACATACGCGACGGCATCACCGGGCTGGGCGGCAGCGTGATGGCGGCGCCGCGGGAGTTCGCGCACCTCTTCACCCGCTCCAACCGGTTCGGCTCCGCCGACAACATCGCCCAGCTCGCCGGTCTGTCTCGCTCGCCCACTATCCGTCTCGCTCACTCACTACTCGGTACACACTGATGCCCAGTTTCTGACTAGTTAACTTTGCCCGACCGATAAGTCTGTCGTCTCTATCTAGCACTAAACAAACGATAAAGACAGCAATGCATTTGTCGGTTGGTTACAAAAGTTGGGGGTTCGTAAACCGGGCATGAGTGAAGTGCCACCCACACAGACGCATTATAGAGCGATAATATCGCCGCGTTGCCACAATGCGATCTACCGTGCCGATATAATCGCAGCAGTGCACGCGTCCCAATATAATTCGGCTAAAAATAAATCAAAAACACCTGCAATGTTGGTCTCGTATACATGTTTGCGGGTAGTACAAAAGAAACACAAAACTAGCAAAGAAATTCCATCAAACATTGGGGCGTAGAATAATAGTAAATTCCCCAAAGGATGAACAGTCCCCGTACCCGTCCCGTTTAAGACATAATTAGTCAGTTCGTGGATGGGGAATTTACAGTTAACCTATGGGATATACAATTGTATACTAAGTATTACTTCCCATTTTACTCGTGGGTTTCGATCTCATTCAAACATTACAAACTGTGGGCTTTTCCCTAGCTTTGTACATAGTTACATGTATTACATATTATATAACATTATATGTATTTTGTCTCACAGAGAACACGGGTCCTTGTGAGTATTGAAAGTACTTAGATACCCTGTGACTAACCACTATTCATAGACAATCATTTTAGTCCCTGGTTGACTTGTACCAAGTCTATAGAAGGTCCATTATTCATGGTTTGGTTCATTCATGTTGTGCAATTAACTGCGTTATAGAAATTTTTTACACGAGGCATTTGTACATATTTTCTCAAACTTATGCAAAAATGTATGGTATACTGTACTGTGTATTTACTTTACGTTCATGTATTATTACCTAGTTCGGATAATTGATCGTTTGAATGACGGATGTTCGTATAACTGACGCTCTTTCTGTGTTGCTCTTGTATGAAGATTTTCATAGTTCACATCTGGCTCGAAGTACAGTCAACGTACAGTTCATAATAATAAGTTTTGCCTATAAAAATGATTGTTAAATTCAATCAGTAACGGTGAACATCAAATACCCCGAAACGAACTGAAATAGCAATGAAGTAAAAATATGTAGCTTTAATTCCGCCAAAAAAAATATCTATATATATTATATAATACCTACAGATTTCCACAAAGTAACGACTGATTCGTACCAACTATCGAAATGAAATGAAAAATGATGTTGTCCATAATGAAATTTCATGACAATATTGTTTGAGCAAAACAAATAATTTTCAATCCATCTATGATTCGCATGGATGTTCACTTCATTGTTTATGTTTCAAGGTTTTTTATTACATGGTCAAACCACTTCTGATAACCATACTACGGAAACTATTCAATGTCATGTACATTGTACATGAGTGATTACACCACACGCGGCTAACTGTAGGCTTATCCGTCAAAATGGGATAAATGTAGTTACCATAATCACATACTTCAATAAAACACAGATGCCAACCAAAACAGAATTGAATTTATTCTCTGGCAACACGTAGGACGATTTGCCGCGATCAGTGTTTATCTATACATCGTTAAATCTCTGAGTCACGCCGTTTTCATTATGTAAGCAGTATTTCTATGTAGTTTCATGATTTCACAGCTAGTATATCCTTGGCAATCTAATGTGAAACATCGTTATTTAATTAATCATCGCTTGTTTGCGTAATAGTAAATCGAGATTTGATGAGATAGGTCGTATTTTTTGTACCATTCGTTTTGTCTATCGACTATCTCTATTACAGTCGACTACTCAAGTGATTAGTGAATGAAAGTGATTTTGTTTAATTTAATTCAGAAACGTAAACAAAAAAAATAACTAAATAATGTATATGCTTGTTTCTGTGACCGGTGTAGACTTACCGAGATAAATGTATAATTTACTGAACCTTATTTGACGGAACAAGTGACTTGTGAACAACCCATAAACTAACTAAACTACAGTGAAAATGTTATTCAAAAAGTGCAAGAAGTGCCGGAAACATTGTAAATATTATTGTCGTTCAATTATTTTTTATGACTTGAAACTTCCGCTAAATTTGATTATACGAGCACATGCAATTCTAATACATAACAATTATAACGCTCGACTATTGTTTTCAAGTCGATATTACATTCCTTATATCCTTAAACCAGATCGATCGCGACTGAAACGATTTAAAAGAAACCACATGTTAGAAATAACATCTAACTTGCATCTACTGAGTTATTCATAAAAAAAAACATAGTGGATTATAATAATCAAAACACTGAGTTATAATCGTCTATCTAATTACCAACACTATACAAAATTAAAATTTTCAAAATCATGAAATATCAGCGTCCGTGGATTTTTTTAGTTCCCTCGTGTCCACTTCGTGTAAACAAGAATGGAAACATGAGATCATTTGGCTATTTAGCGCTAACACTAGCCATGAATACTGATGACATAGTGTCCTTACCTCGCTAACAACCAGCTGTACGAGGGTGAATCAAAAAATTCTTGGAATCAATATTAAAAAATGCAAAGATTTAAATAATAATATTTTATTTTTCTACATAATCTCCCTCCAATGCAATGCATTTAGAATAACGCGTTTCTAACTTCCTTATTCCTTATAAAAAAAATTATTTTCTTGACTCTCGAAAAAGTCCTCTACGGCAGCTATAACCGCGTCATTATCGTGAAATTTTGTTCCACGAATTTCCTCTTTTAATTTTGGAAATAAGTGAAAATCACTTGGGGCTAAGTCCGGAGAATATGGTGGGTGGTCAAGGAGATTGAAGCCAGCACAGCGGATTGCGTTGAGCGCAACTTCCGATCGATGAGCAGGAGCGTTATCTTGAAGGAACAACACGCCCAACGACAGTTTTCCACGACGTTTTTCTTTAATCGCTTCACGCACTTTCGGGATTAAATTTGCATAATAGGGTCCAGTAATCGTCTGGCCTTTTGGCATGTAATCAATAAAAAGGATTCCTTCACTATCCCAGAACACAGAGGCCATAACTTTGCCAGCGGTAGGAGCAACTCGAAATTTCTTAATGGATGGAGAGGATGGTCGTTTCCAAGACATGCTTTGTCTTTTAGTTTCAGGATCAAAATGGTGGACCCACGTTTCATCCATGGTGACAAGACGACGGCAAAAATTATCCGAATCACGCTGGAACATTTCGAGATTACGCTTGGAAATTTCCAAACGTCGCTTTTTGTTTTCGTCGGTTAACATTCGTGGCACCCATCTTGCAGACACTTTTTTGAACCCCAGTGAATCAATTAAAATGGATTGAACGCTACCAAAAGATATCTTTAGGATCTCAGCTATATGTTTTATAGTCATTCTTCTGTCTTCCAAACCCAGATTCTCAACCTTTTTGACATTTTCTTCTGTAACGGAGGTTGAAGGCCGCCCAGAACGCGGGTCATCTTTACAGCTTGATCTACCTCTTTTAAATTCAGCCAACCAGTACGCAACCGTAGAATAGGGTACAGCATCACCCCCTAATGTCTGCTGAATGTCCAAAAAAATTTCCTTCGTAGACATTTTTTTCAAACTGAGATATTTTATCACCGCACGTAACTCACTTTTATCCATAATTTTGACTTTTTAGCAACTCGTTGCACAAAAAAATTTATTACATGCGAACGAACTGACAAAAACAAGTGACAGTCTGCATAAATATAGTGTGATAGACACTCTTTAATTTGAATATCGAACTTGATCCAAAAAGGTTTCATATATATGCACTTCTAAGAACTTTTTGATTCACCCTCGTAAGAATTATGCACTGCCATACTACACATTCATACACGACAAACTGTTTTTCCATTTAGACTTTGTATGCTTTCCCCTTGAAAATATTGCCCGCGCCTGCGTAAATATTATGACATAACTAGCTGCGCCCCGCGGTTTCACCCGCGTTTGGATAATATATCTTTATGAATTGTAGCCTATGTGTTATTCTGATATGTAAGCTATATTATTGTGAAGTTTCATCAAAATCCATTCAGTAGTTTTTGCGTGAAAGAGTAACAAACATCCATCCATCTATACTCACAAACTTTCGCGTTTATAATATTAGTATGATGGGTACTATATTACATTTGACATCTCATGACAGTATTTTAACTGTTTCACAACCTAATAAACCTAGTCATAACACTTTGCCTATACAATACATAATATACAGTGTCTTATAGATATCTTTATGAAGATATTACCAATAACGTTTGGCAATTATAGTCTATTTTTATGTTAACTATCACTGCGCCGCTATTCCGTTCGCATTTTTCTTGCAAACATTAACGTTTGTATCATAGGTATGTTATATAATAAAATGTAGCAGAAAATTTAATAATGTAGGTTCCTAGCAGTTTGATTATGTTTTTTGGAATCGGTCCAGTTTCAATGATTACTTTTTACAAACAAACTTACATTTCTCTTGATATTTATTAGTAGATTATGCTTCACGAAGCAATTTCTAAAGGAAAAATAAACACATTAATCTATTCATTTGATATTGAATGAATAAAATTTAACACTGTTTACAAATATCAATTTAATTTCAACTGAGATATTATATTGCGTGAAATTTTTATTATTTTTAAACTGTAAATTAAAAAAAAATACGCTTATCACTCGAGCACGAATAAACTAAAACCAATAGAACTCGATGCTAAAACCTTCATCGTCTTACCACAAAAGCTTAATTAACAAGAGTTAAACCGATGTTTCAAAAATGTAGTTCCCCAAAATCGACGTTTATCACTCGCGTTTTCTTACTCAATTAAATTTAAGAAACATCTGTTTAATAATTCAGGTCTAAACTTTGGTAAGACGGTAAAAGTTGAGTATTGAAACACGACTGAAATTATTGAAATTTCGAATGCGCGGAATTTCCACAGCATTTTAAACTCGACATCGCGTGCCGAAAAACCTAACTACCAAATATTTTAGTAAAATTATGTACTAATCACTTCTTGTACTAATTGCTCAGTCAGTTGCCCTTGATTAGTCAATCTGGAAAGACTTATATGAACAAATTTGTAGAATATAAAAAACACTATAACGAAATGGAATAAAACCTAACTCGTATCTAAATCCTACAATATCCAAGTCCTGATCGTTTGTACTTAAAATTGATATATTCTATGCTTGCTACGCCAAATTGTGTTAACTAGCATTTGTGTGTGTATTCGTGTTGCTTATCATGCCATCTCCTTCTTGCACGCTAGCCCCACCACACGCGGAACTGAGAGGTAAATATTTATAGTATAGATACTTGAGGACTTTGAGGTCCTAGAATAGATCCTCCCGATATAGAATTGTATCATATATTTATAGAAATCTAGGTTACTACTACGCCCTAGAAGGTTTACTGTAACGGCTTACGCTAATTTAGAAATCGATTTGAAAACTCGTTTTTGCATGCTGTCTGTCTCTAACAGATACAATATGAAAGGGAGAGCATGAATATAATTATCATTTTCTAATCGTTTCTTTATGTTTGCTGGTTGATATGTTAGTGTAGTTTAGTAGTAAGTGCTAGTAGTGCGAATGCTGTTCAGATAACTGTTAAACGGTTGTTTAACGAAGCTTTAGGTAGCTTTAGTGTCTAAAGTTTGTCAGGGTGTCCCTAGAGCTTCTGACGTGACTTAACGACTCACAATCTTCTATAAATCGTTACCGACCTTACGTGAATGGACACGTTAACTAGATTACCATCTCCAGGTCAATATTTATAGGTATTTTTTAATAAACGACTTGGCTTTGCTTCTATCACATTGCCTCATATCAGTTATCATGATTCATTGTACCTATTTAAAGTTTGATATCAACTGGGAGTGGTTTAACAATCACTGTTTAATGGGATATTGTTAACATAATGTTTAAATTTTTAATTGACTAATCATCTTAAAAGTAAGGGGTGGCTTTAGTTTCTTACTAATTATGATACTTAAACTACTATATTATATTATATTGGTATATGGAGATACTGTTGCATTACATAAATATTGAATATAATGTGATTTAATACCATTTTCTGTAAAACGGTAACGTAAAGTACCTTACCAATACGTTACATAAAAATAAATACCTAAAAAAATCTTCAAACAATGCAATTGTTAAATCGTAAACTTTGACATACTGACTCATGGAACGTAACTGAAATATGACTCATAGCAAAACATATCTCGATTGAAATTCGTTTTAACTACTAAAGATAAATACCGTTAATTTCTAAGATAATATAACCAGTAGCCGGTGAATGTTTCTGAAAGAATATAAGAATCAAATCAGCCCAAATTTTAACAATCAGCCTCGATAAAAATAGAGGTATCGCAAGTCGCGTACGTTGCTATTATAAATTCGTATTGAGTTTTGCTACAACGTGGCAGCGAACGCGTCGTCGGAAGGCTCCCGGGCGTCGGAGGCGGGCGAGGGCGCGCCGCGGGGCTCCACGCTGCCCCGCGCCGCCACCAGCCCCGGGCCCAAGTACTCGCCCGACGCCTCGCCCAGCTCCTCCGTCACCAGCGAGGGCGCCGTGTAAGTGCCCCTAGTATCGACATAGTACGCGTCAACTGGCGCTTTGTATGAAGATCCTGTACAGCGCCCCTAGCGGCGCGTTTATGATCGACAAATCTTTATACAAGGAGCTAGTTGACGCGTACTATGTCGAGCTAGTAAAAACTCATACTAGAGGTACTGGTCGAGAATGTTAACACGATGCTTGTCATGCCCCTGCCACTCGTGCTGTCGCGACAGCGGAAGCGAAGTGAGTGGTAAGCGCTTCTTTTGAGGGAATAATTGCAGGCAGCTGGAGCAAGCATGGGCTGAGTCTAACGGGGTACAAAGTGTAGCGAGGCTCCACGCTGTCTCACGAAGCATCAGTCTACAATGCTTTCCTATTGCCTCAATGCCATCTTTGTCTGAAGTAGTTTCAGCAAATCCTATTTGCATTTGTGGTGACGTTGACCGCTACATTGGTATCGGCGCCATCTAGGATACAGACATCGGACTAATATCACGCGTCGAGCATTATTTAGAAGACTCCGGAATGTTCCGGAATATTCCGGAATGTTATCCACCTATTTATTGTATACTTTTGTTTATTTCCCAGGTATCCCACGCAAGCGGGTACGAACAACATCTCGGAGACGGCGTTCACGATCAAGCCTATACTGAACGAGCTGAGAGAGCGGAGGGAGGACTACGAACGGTTGTCGGAAAAGATTGACGCACTTAAGGTAGCGTTTTGTTATCTTAGTAAATAAGTAAGACCTTGTTGAGAGCAGCATTATGACCTCATTATCAGTAAAAGTGAGAGAATCGGAATCATTTTAAGTACAATCAGTTGTGAGTGTGAGTGTCTTAAAAGTGTCCACTATCATCATCATGAACTGGTCTCTCCTCACTTCCGTGAGAATGATTAAGCCATATCCACTACGGCCAAATAAAAATAAAAAAGTGTCTATACTCAACAGTAATTTTAAAAGCGTATACCATACACTGCTTCAGACTTCATCCCAGTATGACTAAAACATATACCGCCTTACCACAAAAGTGTAGACCAGTTAAACAGAGGTTAATAAATTTCCTTCGACAAAATCGACGTCTATCACTCGCGTTTTCTTACTCAATCCTGGCATTCCTGATTATTCTCCTTGTAAATTTGTTATCTATACTAATATTGTAAAGAGGAAAACTTTGTTTGTTTGGTTGTAATGAATAGGCTCCGAGACTACTGAACCGATTTGAAAAATTCTTTCACTGTTAGGAAGCTATGCTATCCCCGGTACACATAGGCTACCTTTTATCCCGTAAAAATTAATGGTTCCCGCGGGATAGTAGTTAACGCGGGTGAAACCGCGAGGTGCTTCTAGTTTAGTTATAAAAAGCGAAGATTAGACGTCGATTTGTGGAGAAAATATTTGGACTCATCTGTTCAACTCTGGTCTAAATGTTTTATGGTAAGACCATAATGCTACTATAACTATCATCATGGTAGGGGACAGAAGAAGCCACTTCATTCAATCATTGCAAAGTCTTATCAAACCTTTTTGGTTTCAATATGCATCGATGATTCTCGCGCATGCACTATTGTCTGTGACTGATTTCACTCACTAGGTCAGCTTAACTTCCACAGGTACTGAAGAAGAGATATAAGGTACTTATATAGCATAGGAATTAGTACTTCTTGTGGATTTTAAGCACTATGGGTAGATTTCGTATCCAGCAGATAAGTTTAAAGCGTCTAGATTGCGCTGAGAACAATCGATAGTGCCGTTCTTGCAGTTTCGTTGAACGAACTATTGAGCTTGTTTTGTTTTAAGTTCTTTATTAAAGGAACTATTCATACTATTGTCAGGGTTTTCATTTTTCGTAAAAATAATGGGTAATTTTGTAACACTCAATTATCTCATTTTCAGTAGTTAGTAGGTCGGTAGGCAAAATGTCAAAAAATCAGTTTCAAAATGTAACATGGGGCTAAAGGTTCGAGCATCGTTTCTGATCGTGATCAGTGGGGCTAAATCTATGTCTAAGTAAAATTGGCGGACATATCGCTAAAAGCGATCTCGTCTAGTCAACCTTTGGATGGAGAAAGATTATGGAGATTCAGAGGTTGGCGGTGTAACTCTATGATATTTATATACATAAATACACAATACTAAATACAAATACCTACGTACATAATGCGGAATAGTGGACAATATGCTTCCGAAAGAATAATTCTGACTTCGTTTATTCCAGAACCTATCGCAGGAGGTGTCGTTCCTGTCTGCGGCGCTGCAGGAGGAGAGGTTCAAGACTGAGCGGCTGGAGGAGCAAATCAATGATCTCACGGAACTGCACCAGAACGAGGTAACAACCCACAACCCATCAACCAAACAACAACTGAGTGTATGAAGGTGGTGATGGTTGCTTCAGTTGTTGGCTCGCACGCCGCAGGTTGTAGGTGCGAAACCAGATGACCGCAAAACCGAGCAAGAACTCACGTTGGAGTATACGTTAAATACCTTCGTGGTGGCACTATAGTATCTCCCTGACGACGCCTGACGACCTCAAGGCGATCTATGATAGAATATAATATAATGAACACCTATTAATTGTTCATTCCAGGTGGAAAATCTAAAGCAGGCGCTAACGGACGTAGAAGAGAAAGTACAATACCAGAGCGAAGAGCGGATACGCGATATACACGAAGCTCTAGACCTCTGTCAAACTAAAGTGAGTTTTATTATTTACACCATATAAGCTATTTGAACTAAACACCGATCGTGGGAAGGATTTAATTACAATAAATTGATCGATTTATTATGTACGTATTTATTTATGAAAGCAGGATTCAGCGCGATGAGACGTTCAGTTTTTTTAATTTTGCGTGTTGCTAGAATTATGCTCTATAACTACCAGTTTATTACACTTTTAAAAAATTACCTCTTTTGATTACTAAACTCCGTTTAGTAATAAATCGACACTCTGTAATCAAATCAAAAGGTACTCAAAGCCACGGAAGATTGAGATACCCACCTAGATTGAGATTGAGTGCTATCTCGCTTTGATTGAGGGTATTAATATAGGTATCCTCATATGGTCATAGTTAATTGCAGTCTTGGACCTAGTATCAGAGATGGAACTGAAAAAAGCGTATACCCGAAAGGGACACACATGGCTACAACCCCTATAAATTAGATAAATTTAATACCCGTCATTTAAATGGTGCTCCAATCATTTGTGTGACATTCTAAAATGTCAAGATTGGTTTGCTTCTGCAGCAAAGCAAAAAATTAGTGCATCCGCCGAGAATGAGAAAACATCATCTTGCTATCCTACTTACTCCTTTGTCTATTTGTATACACATGTCTCGTTTCTTACCCGCATCTTGAGTTACATTTCATATCTGGCAGATGATCAATCTGAGATTGCAGTCTTATAAAAGCCATGTACAGTGCACTATTTCGCCTCCTGTATACATCCCTGTACGGTTTCAGATCAGTAAGCTGGAGCAGTGGATGGCAGGCGGCGGGGGCGCGGGCGGGGGCCTCGGGGGCGCGGGGGAGGCGGGGGGCGTGGGGGCGCTGCCGCCGCGGCTGCTGCTGGTGAAGCTGCTGAACGTGGCCATCACGCTGCTGCAGCTGGCGCTGCTGCTGGTGGCCACCGTCGCGGGCATTGCCATGCCCTTCCTTAGAACTAGGTCAGTTGCACTCCACTGCTGTGTATAATGCCCGGATGATAAAAAGAGACACTCGATAGAATATTTTTTTTTTTTCGGAAAAATTACCAATGCAAACGATCTAGGCGCTACAACGACTATACATTGTCATGTTGAAGCCGCATAATTCTAGTTTTTATACGATGAAAGAAAAGCCGTTAAAAAAAATAAAAAAAAAACGAATTCTACATAAATATTTTTGTTTTTAAACATTTTTAATTACTTTTTTTCGATGGCATTACGTGGTTTTCGAACCATACACAATGACGTAGAAAAACGATATTCCTACCATTCGTTTAGCTAAAATAATATTAATAATTCAGCCTGTAACTGTCCCACTGCTGGGCAAAAGCTTCCCCTCACTATCGTGAGGATTACGCCATAATCCACCACGGTGGCATAGTAATCAGCTACAGCTATATTTGTGAAATGCCAGCCCATCCTACTAATATTATACAAGCCAATATTTGTGAGCGTATCTTCACACTCGTAACAGCTGAAACAGTTTGATGAAATTTGCTATGGAGGTAGCTTAACAGATAGGCTACACATCATCAGCGTTTTTCATCATTTAGGAAAGACAATAAAATCTTAGAATTCTTAGTAGTCACTTTTTTATCAATGTGTGCGTGAGTGCCATGTTATCTTCTCCAAAATGCACACAAGCGCAATGAAAATGTCGCATGCGTATTTAGTCTGGCCAAATGTGGGTATTCAGTCCAAAAGCAGAGAAATTGAATAAATATTTGCCATAAAACCTTTGCTTTCGAGCAATAGTGAGTCAAAGTCCGAACTAGGCCCAAAAAGTCTCAGTAAAAATGGCTTCACGGCGCTAGCGAGTACTTGACTTCTATGCGTTATTATCCTAAGAATAAAATAAAATCCTCCCCTCAGAGTCCGCGTGCTGACCACCACCCTGGCGCTGACGCTGGGGCTGGTGGTGCTCCGCCAGTGGCCGGAGGTGGCGCAGCTGGCGGAGCACCTGGCGCGGCGCCTGCAGGACTACCTGCTGGACAAACATCACGACAGGTAGGGACCCCCCCCCCCCCCCCCCGCGCCCGCCGCGGCGTACGGGCACGGACGCGATTTAACTAACATGGAATTGAATTTGTGCTTTTTGGTTCCTTCATTGAATAATTGTTAGTGTGGAGTAGGGCCTCACTTTTGTCTGTGGAATACTTTGTCCATAATATTTAATGGGATCGGCTTTGTAACGTGTTTCCTTAGGCGGACTTTACATGTTCCATCTTTTATCAAATATTTCGGGTGTCTAGTAGTCTTACGTGTAAAGATCCAAAAATTGGAACGCAATAATATATGCGCTGAAAATCACTGTTTAAAGTTACAGTGCTGGCTTGAACGTGTAAAGTCTGCCTTAGTACTAACATGAGGCCTGAGTGGTTAAATAAAAAAAAAATTATTGTAGTATGCAAATTGGTGTATGACCATAAAAAAGTATAACACAGATGCGTACCTATTTGACCTAAGTTTGAATGAATCGTGGCCGTGCGCCTCATTGGAGTGCCGGTCTAACAATTGGCTGTTCGTCTGGTTGGTGGGTTTGGTTTATGTGTGTAGTTTGTATTGTTGTAAGTTAGCGAGGCGTAACGATCCCTATTTGTATAAGCTTAGTCGATAGTTCAGCGGCTGCAACATGAAAACGTTATTTTCTTGGGTCTTTCTCATCGTGAAATGGACACGTGTGCGTTAAAAATTAAAAGCAAATCTATGTTCCATATGGCCTGTTATAAAGTTTTTTTTTAATCTATTATGTTGCGGGAAGCACGCATGCGGCTCTTATATGACAATAAACACCCAGATTTGTGGCAAACTACTGGGTAATACTTCTGTCATGTTAAATTATTTTTTTGATAATGAATTGATTCCCACGCCACGCTAATTTAAAACAGTCCGACCCTATTCACTATATTAAAAGTTAACTAACAAGTTATTTATAATGACATGAAAATAATGTGGGATGAATGGTAAATAAATCCTGTTCTGTGTAAAGCAATAATGCATGTCTGACTTTAGCTAATGTATGTATGGACGGTGATTAAGTAAGGTATCATAATAACATCTAATTAATCGCAGTAATCATACTAACTGTAAATCTGTGTATGATAGTTTACTTTGTACATAGAAACCTCTTGTATTTTGGTTATAATAACAAATACTGTAGAACAAAATGAAGCAACTCTGAAAATTGTGCTACTAAAACTTACGTATCCAACCGATAGATGACGTTTATTCTAGTTGTTGCCATACTCAGATTCCTAATCTCATGGGGTACATTTTACGATCATAATGAGATGACACGAGGTCAGGTGAGACAGAGAGAGACTTTTACTCCATGATCTCATGGACCATGAGATAGAGAATCTGAGTATAGATAAGCGGACAGCTGGGCTATTTTCTGTATGTCTATTTATCTAGTTAAACATAACTTACTTACTTTATTCATTAGGCATACTTTATTCTTTTGACAAAAAATAACAAGCACGTATCATTTTGTTCTGCAGAATTAACTCACTTTAATAAAAATAAATAAAACTAATAATTTATTTCACTAAAACAAGGGCCAGCGCAGACATACGGCGCGGCGGTGAAAATCGATCGCTCGCTTCTCTTAGATCCTGTTTACTTCTCTGTACCAATTATAGTCGTATGTTGTAGCGAATTGAGTTGAATTTCAATTTTCGGGAAATTAGTCGCTCCGTCGGTCTGCGCCGATCCTTAGAATACAAGTTACATTAGGATAGACTACTTCCCGCTTTAAATCGCTGTGTATCATTGTAGTCTCATTCCGTCCAGTTATTGCTATTATAAATTCAGTTACTAATCAGGCCGAATGTCATTCTGGAAACCGATACATAAATTCCTTCAGAACATGTGTTAAAATTAATCAATTCGCTATAAATTGTTTTTCTTTACTAGATATCAAAGACATGTGAGTCAAAGTAACACCAAGTATTGATTAGGAGGTTAAATATCTCGCGACACTTAGTGCCAGAAAGATGGCGAATTCTGGCAACATCGATATAAAAACCGCGGGATTCTTTTTTTTTTTAATTTTGTCGTGGAAATATTGATCCGCTCATCGATAGAAAAAAAACACAAACTGTATGTTTGTAGAGACATTTCTCTGACGCACGAAGACAAAGTTGTAGCGAATATTTTAGCCTGACTAAAAATCTAGCAATTCAAAGTCTGGCGAAACCTGCGATGTCTTGCGTTATCTGACTATGTTAAACCGAGTCGCGGGGCTTCATTGGGCGGCTTTATTGTTTTGAAATACTACAACGTATTTCTCCCAATATCTACACATAGATGGCGTTTCTATCAATTCGTTAACTCGATATTATTTCAAAACATTTAATTCTTATCTTTCTATTTTCCAAGCTCTGTAAGCTTAGGCTGAGGAGTATATGGCCACACTAGGCGTATATTAGTCATAATAGTTTAGTTAATTATAATGCTAAATTCACAATCGTATTATGTAAGAGAGAATAAGTTACGCTTTCTTATGTATATTGTATATATAAAGCGTTAGCTCATATCAACGTACTGTATTTTTGCATGTAGTTATAATAATGGATATGGTATATAACACTAGGATGGGTTTGACTAGCGTCAATAAAAAATAATAATAAAGCCTACTCCACACACGCGCGGTATGATCGTTCGATAAAATCACAGGCGTTTTTGCGATACTTTGTACTGATACACGATAAAAGTGGGATGCTGCGTTTTGCGATATCTGTTTATTATACATAAGCGTCGGTTAACGCTGGCCACAAATATCGAAAGATATAAACGCAACTGTGTGGAAAGGATGCGGCACGCATTATCGGAAAAACGTCGCGATTATATCGAACCCGTGTGGTAGTGTCTTAAAACGTCTTTGCACATGCTTGCCGTCTCCCTCAGCTTGATATAATACTATCAATGAGAAAGATATAACACGCCTTATAATTGTCATATCAAAAATTTTATTTGCGCAGTTTTATATAATTCATTTGTAATTGTATTCCTTTGTTTACTGTTGTATTTTACTATTTATAAGTTGCTTATAATTTTTATTATATTTTCCACCCCACTGTCTAGAAGAGGGTTATGTTTTGTAATATGATTTGCTTTGTTTTAATTATGACTTTTGTTTGTTACTGCAGGTATGAATGCAAGACGTTATGTGGTTGATTGTGCTGTATGGGGTGTCTAGTGGAATTTTAGGTGATATTTCAATTTAATTCTCGAAAGTTCTACAAACTTGAGCTCACGAGCGAAACGGCTCAAGAGTCGATGGGAGAAAGAAAAATTGGGCACGCAAAGTAGAACGGAGTATCATAGCCGAGTTGCCTGGTATTTCTATAAAATGATCGTTGGATTAGATAACTGTATTGTTGAAATTCTCGTTGCCATAGTTAGAGTGATATTCCATCATCAACGGGCATGCACTTCGACGGGTGACAATTTAGTTCCATAAAACTTTTTTTGGCATCAAACTCACGCCTTGACTCAGAGTTCAGACCCAGCCACAGAGCAATCTAATTCCAACACTATAGTGTTTAATATAGATGATATCTCGCATCTCGACTATGGTACCATAGATAAGTCGATTCCTAAGAAATTACAAAAAAAAACGCTTATTTTGTAAAGTGTAATATTGTCGAAACTTTTGAAATGCCAATTTAATTTATTTGTTAATGTGATATTTTGTGAAGTACATTGTAAACAAATGATTGTATATTAAGGTATTATTTGAATTATAAACTGAAGGAGGGAAACGATGTTATTTTTGTATCAATTGTGAATGCCGTGAGTTGAGGGGACATTTTATAAAACAAATCTTGTGTAACGCAATAAATCAACGAATCACAAACTTTGTTCTAAGGTGACGGATAAATTTTATTTCGTTTATATTTGGGTGCAGGTCATCCGGAGGTTAGGACATAATGGTTTGTGTTATTTAGCACATATTTCGATTATTGTCCATGTCATAAAACGTTGCGAATTTGATACTCACCCTTTCAAAGTGTCTACTTGTTATTATAAATGTACCTAGGTATATAATTTTGTACCAAATTATTATTATCATCTGCAAGCAATAATTATATAGATATAAATTTTGTATTAAAAGGCGGCATCGTCAAAAACTTTCTTCTAATTCTAACTTATTTATTATAATTTTAATCGATTTGTAATTTAAGTCGAATTTGGGGCTGTAATCGATGTTTTGTATTAATATTTTGATTGTTGCTTCAATTTATACTGAAGAGGATGGTTTTAGTCTACTATTAAATTATACTCAAAGTATATTCTAAATATTTCTCCTCAAAATGTTCTACTACCTACTATAGATAGCGCCATAATGCGATAATTAGTTTTGTCTACTGAATAGATTTTGCTAGCATTGTATCTAAGAGTACCTTTACACGTACCGACGTCAATCGAATTATGTTCGACTATCGAATATCATCGAGCATTACTCGCCTCGATGGAACTTAAATCATTCGAGAATATATGCGTTCAAGTTCATGATAACTTATTTATAATACCATAAATACATTCCAAATTACTGAAAGTAGTTGATAGCATGTCCTGTTTCACCATGTCAGTGTAATCCCTGATTAAGTTTAAGTGATGGATAACATGTCTAGATTCGTAAG
This sequence comes from Hylaea fasciaria, assembly GCA_905147375.1. Classification (NCBI taxonomy): domain Eukaryota; kingdom Metazoa; phylum Arthropoda; class Insecta; order Lepidoptera; family Geometridae; genus Hylaea; species Hylaea fasciaria. The sequence goes on from LR990215.1 coordinate 4,317,682, forward strand.
TACATGTATTTGATACAAGTTAATCTTGCTTTTCTAAAGTGTGTTTTTAGTACTGCCAAAATTATAACATTTTATCTTGAAAGAAATACCTGTCTACATAAGGCATAAAGCGATAACTGTCGAGAAGTTTTAATAGGTAGTAATTCTTCCTCCGTCCTATATATGCCAGATAACTTGAGTTCATGTTATTTGTCACTTAACTACTATCCTAAAAGCAGGGCTTGATAATATAATGTCTATTATAATTGCGATCCGATATGTGTATATTTTGTGATAACACACACAGGAGAATAATATTACGGTTCTCATATTTGCTTCCTAGTTTGCGTCCGCGCATTTTGATTTCGTTGAGTTTAAAATAAGCCCATTGTTGAATATTGTACAAAATTTCGTTTCTCATTCGGATAATTTATTTGTATCGTTGTGTATATTGTGTAAATATGTTTTACTAAGCAGATAAGTAACTATGTAACCTTAACATATTTTTGGGTACATTAACTTGTTGAGTATTGTTTTGTCTCTGATATTTATTTTGGTAATTAGAAAGTTTCGTATCGAACTAGATAATGTAATGTAGGTAAATCAAATTGTTGCTGTTACAGTAACTATTAAATTAAATTGCGTGGTCAGTGTTGATGACACCATTTTCGATTCTTACTGCACAATAAGTCTTAAATATTCGCGAACAGAAAACATATTCATTAGCTAAAACGGGTTTAATTTGCGCACAAACTAATATCAAAATACTTATATAATTTTGAAATACCTCGACGTTTCGGTCGAGTTTCATCGACCGTGGTCACCAGAAGACTGAAGAATGCGGGTATCACCGAATTAGACCCGTATGCACAATAATTATTTTGCAAAATGTAAGGAACCTACTGGAAAACTTTGTGCACACAAAAATACAATAAGAATATAATAAGATAAGAAAACGATATCATGAATACTGTACACACAGTTGTTTAGGTAAATTGAATAACTTTGTTATTTTTTTCAAAATAAATGTCAGTGTTCGCATTGTTCCGCATCCCGCAACCGCATCGTTCGTAGGTTTCTTGCTTGTCCACAGAATTGTAAGTATTTTTATGTTGCCGGCTACATATTATGGACTGTAATAAATCATCACAATATTATTCAATATTTGTTTCATTCTATTTTTGAGTTGATCTAATATTTCTATCAAAAAACCAACCGATTGAAATCTTAATACAAAAACTGAACATTTACAAGAGTGTCACTGATAATCCATCAGTTGTAAAACCTGGAATTGCAATGACTTTTTAACATATCACTGTAAGGTATAGGTACTTGCCAATAAAATTGATTAATAAAAAACAGTTATTTGTTCAAAAAAATATTTAATATAAAAATATAAGAATAATTCCATACATGTTATCACGACAGTAGACGACCTTTTTACAAATGGACAAAAATAAATGATAAATAATCTACATGAAACTTGACTGTTTTCACTATTATCTCTCGATTAAAATAACAAATAGGTACTCCTAAGAGTCAATTAGTAAAACCATCTGTAAATAATAATTATAAAAAAATACGTATAATAAATCTTGCTCGTATGATATGCTGAATGCTGGTGGAACGAGCAGTGCAAGCCCTATCAGACCTACCAGCAGTATCTAGCTTCGATGCAGCCACGAAAAGCTCAACATATTTTCAACAATGTTTTTCGTAGAATAGAAAATGGTAAGTTTGAACAAATATAACGACTTTTATTGCTGATTGTTCCGCCGGTACAAAATCACGTAAGTACTATCAAAAATATCGTTAATTTTATAATACATAATAGCTAAGTACCTACTTATGTACCAATATAAAGATACAAAATTGTTTTTAGCAAACCGACTTTGGTGGGTACACGAAATTTAACCAGCTATTGTTTGCAATTGACAAGTTTAAGCGAAGGAACACCACCACGAACGTTTAGCTTTCATTATTAGACCCGACCGACACTGACCGCGCAATCGCAGTCAAGTCAGGTTTCGGCAGCAAGGCTGGCTTCTCCGTGGGCGAGCCAAGCCCAGAGTCATCGAAGTCCTGACTCTGCTCTGCTCGCACCTGGTCATCTTCAATGTCCTCGGGTTGTTCCACAACCTCTATGGAGTTTGTAGAGTCTGGGACGTTTGCCGGAATCGTTACGACCCTAAAATAAAGTAAGCAGATCGGACATATGTTTTTCTTTGATATTACGCAACCGCTATATCGGACGTTTTCTCGATAAACCACTGCAGTGGAAATGCGCTGAGGTAGCTTAAAGAATAAAATGTATAAGATCTAGAATGTATTTCTCCAAAACCATCATTATACATAAACAACAAACAGCTGAATTTAGACCCTTCTCCCTTTTGGAAGTCTGTTAAAAATGATCAGTCAAAAACAAGCCCATTTCTATTATTGAGGTGTTCTACTTCAATGGACCGTAGACCTTAGAACCCTTCATATAAGCAGCGGCGAAGGTATATTACCGTATTTTTTATTAACTTGCATGTCTTGGTACAGTTAAGAGGTTGCCATCTTACCTTAATAATAATAGTCTTACCCATTCACCAATATTATTGACAAAAAGCATCCATGATTGATTATTATCCATAATATCCATCCGATGCTGTTATTTAGTTACAAACACGTGTGTAAGCCCCTTTGATGAGTTCACACCGAATGCACCTTGTTTGCACAAAAATGAACGGCACAAACGAAACATAACCAATAAAATAATATATATAAAATACAATAATACTTTGTGTAACCTCACTAAAATAGTATTATAGTTTGCCAAAAATATGTTTTCAATTAGACCGGGCGCGGGGGTGAAATTAAATAAATAAATACATATTTTACCAATTCCTTTTATTTTTACGCTTACACATTTTGTCTTTATAATTATTTACGTAGGCTAGCGGATATCGCTAAGTATAAATGTAACTTAGTTAAATTTTCCATGATAAGTAAAAATTAATATGATTAGCATTTTTTCATAATGTTTTGACATAAGAATCAAAATAAAACTTAATGAAAGCCTAAAATTGCTAACAAAATAAAAATGTACATATTAATGTGCATATATAATCGTTGTATCCCTTAGGAATGTCGTATTCTAATAAAAAAATATCTAAAAAATATTATTATAATTATAATTCACAAGTCGCTCTTAAAAGTAACATAAAAATATACAGTTTATAAGACTACGGTATAAATGGGGATTTTTGTAAATGTTTATAAATGCCAATAAAGAAGGAATGCAGAATATACACGGAATGTATGATTTGAGAGTACTATGTATCGTTAATGGTAGGTTAAATAATATAATATAGGGTTATATACGATGTATTATAATAGCAGTACAAAATTATCACAAAGACAATTCCACAAATATTATTCCTGATCCCCACACAAACATACCATTACGTTTATGAGTTCAAAACTTAATAATTAACTATCATAAAAAAACGAATAAGCGCCTAACAAAATTCAAAACATTTTGGAAGCCAATTTTGAAAATATATTTATAAGAAATAACTTTTTGAATAAAATAAATGCGATTTTATTTAAAAAAAAATACAGCATTAAGTACTCAAAAATAATCAATACTGGGGGCACGGTGCCCCAATGTACTCAAAAGCCTAAAAGCTTGGTAAGTACTTATATTTTATTACTAGCCTATCTATTTTAGCATATTATACGCACGCCACTTCATAGCATGCTTACGAGTTAGCATTCTAGCATAGTTTTTTTTTTTAGTTATGGCTTCGCACTGTTTGTGCATATAGCCAGTGTCAAGTATTTCTAGCATAGTTGATTATGCAAGGACATAAGGGCAAAATAACGTTGTCACAGCGCAAAACGCTTTACTGTTCCATGAGCACGCAAAACTTAGCAAATTATTTATAACCATAAATCGCAAGTTTATGCTTTGTATTGTATCCAAAATGAATCTTATTTTGAATAAGGTTATGTTGATATTTGAATGAACAATACGGCGTTATTCCGTATTTAGTGAACTTTTAAAACATTGCTAGTAAGTTGCATGCGTATAGCGCTATACGCTTTTCGTTGTATAAATGTATAAAACGTTGACACGAATAATACTAAAAGTTCCTAAGTCATGTCGGACTGATTTTTCTTTTCCTGAATGTAATAACTATCAATTACTAAATTAGTAACTGCACTTCAGTTAATTGGTATTTTTAAGTATAATGTAGCAATGATTTGTTGCAATAACCATATTCATTTTTGACTATAGTTTATAATATCCATTATTTCAATAAATTATCACTTAAAATCATAATAATTATGTGTAAATGGCTTAAATATTACTATTAATAGTTATTAATGCGTTTATATATGATATAATATGTATATAGGTATACATATGTTTTACATGCGTATTTATGTAAACTTTAACGAAAAAAACCTTCTATTTCTGGTGTTTACTTGTTATTGAGGCATTATATTTTGTAAAATGGTTAATAATAATATTTATATTCATTATTAGCTACGGGGTTGGAAGTTGAAATATACGCAGTGCTAGCGTTTGACCGCGACTCAAGTGGTTTTCGTTTGAAAATTAATCACGAATCGACACCAAACCGGTGTCGATTTAACTCAAAAGCTAGCGATATATAGGATGTATTCGAGACGCAACAAAAGATCCGTTACCACACCAATTTGTTATTTGGAATGTAGACATTCTGTACAAAAATTGAGATTATGGCTTAGCGGTGTCGACTTTGACACTTTGCGACCGTTATTTAATCCGTGATTAAACCGACTAATAAATCAAATAGTTGATTCATTAATTTCGAGAAAAGAATAAGTACGGATTAAAACAGGGCCCAAGTACAATACTGGACAAAAATATGGCGCGTTTTACACAATATTATACTAGGAGTAAGTTTTACTTGCACTGATATTATCGGAATTAATTAGAAAAGGAAAAGAAATCTAATTTAGATTTGATAAAAGTCATTCTCACTCGACCAGTGTGGCATACGATTTTTACTGGCGTGCCATATTTTAGCCAAGCACTGCACTATAAAAGCAGAAGCGATACATTTATAACCTTCCCTTTTCTTGTACAATTAGGTGGGTTTACGTTAAATTGGAATCGCTTATAGAAATAACATACATGATACATAATAATATTACCTAATTAATACAATATTTATCCCAAAACACATCACAAACATTCATTACATTCAGAGGCCCGAACCTAACTTGGGTTATTTTCATTCAGTTATAGAACATAAGTTTTATTTCACCAAGTTTCATTGTTCAAATAAAACTGTAAAAAAATAAATTGGTAGTAAATATCAAAGAACTCCGAGAAATTGTGTCTATAATTATTTAGGCCTCATATATAGGCGATTTAGCTCTTTTCAGCAGACACAAAAATATAAAATACTATACATTATTGAAGCATCAAAGCTTCAAAAGTTATTTCTTTGTAAACCTTTTGGCAATTTACGCAAATGTTCTATAATAATAATAAATAATTCAGCCTGCAACTGTCCCACTGCTGGGCAAAAGCCTCCCCTCACTATCGTGAGAAGGGTTAGGCTATAATCCACCACGGGGCCTAGTCCGGGTTGGTGGATAACATGCCTCCGAATTAATTCTCGGGCACGTTGGTTTCCTCACGATATTTTCCTTCACCGAAATGTTCTATAACTGACTGCAAATCACCAATAACATGTTACGACAAGGTACACAAATGTTTTATTATGACGCCCTATGAGTACACAACAGTATTAGATAACAATAAAACATTTATGCTTGGCGGTACCATAACCCCCACAACCTATGCTGTGCCGTGTTGCAGTGATAAGTCATAAGACAATATTTAAGTCAAACGATAAAGAAGCTTATAATATAAATGAGTGAAGTTAGACTAATATTTTTATAAGTTTTATTATTGTTGTATCTTTAGGAAATTATCAAACTGAGTATTCGAATCGGTTGACGACACGTCAAACGCTTTCTGATCAAACTTTTATCAGTTTGACGAATTGGATTTTGATCGAATCGAACAACAACCGATTTTAATCGATCCCAATCTTAACCGAGAGCACAAAACGTGCTTACAACACCTTCAATCGATTTACAACGCGATGCAATCAAAAACTCAACCGCGTCAATAAACGGTCTAGTTAGATAGTCTAAAAGCGCGACGCCGATGACGGAGCCCCCGCAGCACGGCACAGCCCCGCATCCCCTCAGCCCCGGCAGCCACTTACGCCTTGACCGGCGCGTCCATGGTGGGGATGTAGTCCAGCGCCATGAGGCACGCGAACACCGTCATGATCATCTTGGGCTTGCGCTCCGTGATGTCCTCGGGCAGGGCGTACACGCGCGCCCCGCAGCGCCGCGCCATCGACACGGCGTACTTTGCGTTCGCAAGGTTGTCCTGGGGACAAACGGGGTGAGGTGAGACGATGATTCAGCAGTTGCGGGTTGGAAGCCTCTAGCCGCGCTGGTTATTGCGGTGTTCTTTACAGAATTGGATGAACGTGCAATGTGAAATGTGTTTTTAAAACCGCGCTGAACTTACGTAAATTGGTTCCAAAATAGAAATGGTTACAAAGGATGAAGAGATAGGAAAAATTTGGGATAAAATATTTTCCTGTTTTTTTTTTCACTTCTAACATAATTACTGACCTCCTGAGTGCCTCCGCTGAGTACCAGGTCGTAGTTGATGGAGCCCGGCTTTATGGCGTCTATGAGGTCTAGCACAACCTTGGCGTCGGCTAACACTTCGTCCTGAAAAAAAGTTACATAAAAGCTTGTAAGAAACTTATTTCATCTGATGCCATTATTTGGTCAAATTTTATAATATATTTTTCATAATCGCAACTAAGTTGTCTTCTCTAAGCTTTGATAGGGTGTAAGGATGCGTCTATGTCTTATGCTACCCTGACACTTCTGGTATGAATATATTGTCTCTAAAAGTAGTCATTCTGGATATCGAGAGGCGAGGTTTCCTTGTGTCTTTAGCTACTCTGGCACCTCTGACATATTATTATGTTTAATAATGCAAAAACATAGTCATTCTGGATGGCGAAAGAGTGGTCTCCTGGTGTCTTATGTCACCCTGGTACTCGTATGTTCAATCAAAAACAGTCACGTCAAATTGGTCTCTTCGAGTGAGGAGTCGATAGTGACAATCTACAATTATGACAAACCATAAGGGCCCGCTTTGGAAATTGACATAATACTCTCATGCTAAGTATGCTCACCACCTCCAACCACATCGTCACACAAAACTGTAATTTTACCACCATTGCTTACCTGGAAACTCCTGATGGCCGAAGTCTTGCCAGCGCTCTGGAGTTTGTTGTTGACCCACTGCACGATCTCCTTCTCTATGATGGGGTTGCCAGTGTTGGCGAGCCGCGTCAGCACAGACAGCGTGTAGGCGCGCATCAGTTGCCAGATTAACGCTGCGGGGGAAACTTGAATTAGTATTGCTAAAAGGCTGAGACGATGTCGATGAAATTTTGTACTTATAGCCGTGGTTTGAGGGTACGATTGGACCTTGGAGGAAGACAGATTCAATGAAGATAGATTACTTTTTATTCTGTTTTTATCCCGCAAACACTCTCTCAGCGTCACTGCGCCCCTTCACGTAGCCGCAACGTCGTAGCGTGAGCGTCAATACGCCCCCTCGCGTACCGGCTACGTCGTAGCTAGAGCGTCACCACGCCCCCCCCCCCTTCCCCCCCCCCCCCCCCCCCACTCACGTAGCGCGAGCGTCACTGCGCCCCCTTACCCAGCGTGAGCGTCGCGTTCCCCTCGTTGATGTCGGCGCCGGCGATCCCCACGAGGGAGAAGCCGAGCTGGCGGCCGAGCTCGACTGCATAATTGCAGTTCTCCAGTCGCTCCATGAACTTGCGCAGCTTGGAGAACTGACGGTGGACCTGGTGAGAATCATGCGGAATGAGGACAGCACATAGAGAAAAAGGAAATAATGGCATACACTCTGGACCTTCTTTATCTGACATGTTTTTCTGTGTCATATAACGAAATGTGCCCAAACGTGACCCCTCCCGTTTCTTCCGTCCTTATTCTCAATTCCCTCACTGTACAAACTCTTCTACCGGCCATAACTTTACTGTGTATTTAAAATATAGAGTTTAACATCAATGTTGCGGTAAATTGATTCCCGTCGTCAATTTAGGATCGCAAAAACGGACGATGCACCCAAGTTATACAAGCGTCGTTTATTGCGAGTAACGTTAACACTCTGTTTACATGCAGCCAAATAATCATTCATAGCCGATCAGAGAGTTGATTGGTGAAGATGATTTGCATCATAGAGCCAGTGCAGCCATAATGGCGGGCTCGCTAGGAAGGGGACACTGCCACAGACTATATAGTCGTCTGCTAGTGTCGCCAAAATTGTTACCTTCTTCCAGTTGACGATGCCCGGCCGGATGATGTCGTAGAGCTGGAAGATGACCAGCCCGTCCGTCAGGTCGGAGTAGAGCCAGTTCACGTGCGGCGCCACGCCCATAGAGTTCATCCAGTTGCGGTACGCTGGGGGACAACAGATGAGGACAATACAATGAGGTTGTCTGGAAGATATTGCTCTTAGCAATGAGGCCGCCCATCGTACTATTACTTATAGGTTTTGGTGTGCAATAAAAGGTTGTTATATTATAAGGATGCTTATGATCTATAATATTGATGTACATAATATTCTTACAATTCAAATGCAACGCGTTAGTGTAGCAAAAGCCTAAAACGAAGTGTTAGTTCTAAGGGCTTAGGGGTGCGGAAGTGAGACACGTGGACATTGCTACAAGTCCTGTATTCGACTGGCGTAAGGTCGGTGCAAGCATAATCACCTATCTATATCTATGTATAACATCCCTCCACCTTTAGCTAATGACATAATAATCTAATAAGTGTATTACAGTAATTAATATTGATAGTGCGCCGTGTTCATCAAAAGAATCTCTTATAGTCTACTTTTGTACGAGTGCGCTTTTGGGGCGTTGTACTCGTATTAACTGAAGTAGGGGCTGGTTTGTGAATCGGTGCGGGAGCAGGATCTGCCGCCGCGGCTGGCGAAGGCGCGGCCGCCGCGGGCGCCGGAGACGGCGCGGGCAGCGCTGATGCTACTGGCTGCAATATGACAGGTGGCAGAGTAGATATTTCTTCGTCGCTCGGGGTCGAGCGTTCCCGGTTGTACCACTTCTCCCCTTTTAACTTCAAGAGTTGATTTGTATGCTTCTTCACAGTGACGCCCGACTCACATAATTGCACTAGGTACAATGTCTTGCCGAGCTGTTTGAGAATAGCTCCTTTCACCCACATTGGTTTTTGCATTTTATATGCTTTTACTAACACTAGTTCGTTTACCAAAAATGTTAAATTACGTTTACCGCTGTATGATCTAGATTGCAAGCACTGCTTCTCTTTTACAAAAGCATCGAGTGTAGCATCACACGGTGAAGGCTTGTTGACGTCAATTAGATCCAATCGACTTCTTAACTTACGACCAAATAAGAGTTCAGCTGGCGATTTACTTGTAGTGCTGTGAGTTGAATTTCTATAATTGAATAAAAATTCGTTCAGTTTAGTATTTAAATCTCTTTGATTAGTTCCCAGCAGAACGATATTTTTAATTGCCTTTTTTATTATCTTAACGCTGCTTTCTGCCTGGCCGTTGCTTATCGGGTTGTAAGTTGGTGACGTCACATGCACGATACTGTTCTTGCTACAGAATTGCTTAAAAATATCCGACATGAAGGAAGACCCGTTATCTGAACAAATTGTATGGAAAAGGCCAAACCTAGACATGACCTCACACATTTTATCAATGACAACTCCAGTACCATACCCTGATGATACATCAAAGCATTCGACCCATTTAGAATAGGCATCTACGATTAGTAGGTAAGTTCGGTTGTTAATTGGGCCTAGAAAGTCTAAGTGAACACGATACCACGGTTGCGGCGGGTAAGGCCAGGGTGCAAGAGGGGCGCGAGGCGGGTTGGGTCTCGCTCTCGCACACGTCACGCACTCTGCTACGTAGGTGTCGATGTCAGTAGACATACGTGGCCACCAATACCTATTTCTCGCCTCGGACTTCATTTTATACGTACCTAGGTGCCCTGAATGTAACTCACTCAATAACTGTTTACGGCAAGAGAACGGGATAATCATTTTATGGCCTCTTAGTAAGCACGACTTTTCAATTGCTAGTTCCTGACGACATGAATAGAATGGCTTCAAGTCTTTATCTACCTATTACTTTAGATGGCCAACCTTTTGACACAAAGTCGCAGATGCGCGACAAATGTTGATCCGATTTAGTCGCTTCAATAATTAAATCGAGACTTATGAATTGCGTTGATGTCGGTCCAAATACAAAGTTCACATAAGTTGCCTTATCTAGGTATGAGTCATCAGCCTCAGCTGACGATAGCTCGGCCGTCGTTGACCTGCTAAAGAAATCGGCCGCATTCTGACCGCTGCTGACATATTCAATTGTGTAATTGTATGAGTTTAGATAAATTGCATAGCGTTGCAACCTGTTTGCCGTTACTTCCGGGATGGCTTTGTCGGGACTAAAAATTGATAAAAGGGGTTTATGGTCGGTTCTTAGAATGAATGGGATAGTACGACCATATAGATACTGATGAAACTTACGCACTCCGAAGATGATCGCTGTTGCTTCCTTTTGGATTTGGCTATAACTTTTTTCAGGTTTAGTCAGCGAGCGGGAGGCGTATGATAAAGGTTTCTCAACATGATTATCAATTTGCGACAAAATAGCGCCTAGGCCCGTGGGTGATGCGTCAACCGTGAGTATGATTTTTGCGTCCGGATTGAAATGTGCTAAAATTTTTTCTGACGACAACTCCTGTTTTATGAACACAACCGCGTCATTATGCTCTTTTCTCCAATGCCAAGGAGTATTTTTCTGTAGTAAATTGTGCAAAGGATTTAAAATAGAAGATGCGTTCTTGACAAAACTCCTATAATAATTTACAAGCCCTAGGAACGACTTCAATTCTGAAACATTCGTTGGAGTTTTGGCGTTTTTTATGGCTTTAATTTTATCAGGGCACTTATGAATACCGTTTCTATCAATGACAAAGCCTAAATACGATACTGAGTCTTGGTAAAGAACACATTTATCCTTCTGTAGGACTAATCCAGCGTTCTCTAATCTTGTAAATACTTCGTGAAGTCTAGTTTTGTGCATACTGTCACTGATGGCCGTTATTAAAATATCATCTTGAAATATTAATACGCCGTCTAATCCTGACAATAAGGATTCTATAGTTTTTTGAAATATGGCCGCAGCGCTAGATAATCCATATACCAATCTGGTGAATTTGAATAAACCTTTGTGCGTATTAATACAGGTTAGCATTTGTGATGACTCATTTAGCCTCAATTGTGCGTAAGCTTGCGATAAATCTAATTTTGAGAATTTTTGACCGCCATGTAGCCTCGCAAAAAGCTCCTCTACTCGTGGGAGGGGATACTTGTCAATAACGAGCTGTTTATTTAGAGTGACTGAGAAATCTGCACAAAGGCGAATGCTCCCATCGTGCTTCAAGACGGGTACCACGGGACTTGCATACTCGGAGTAGTTGACTGGTTCTAGGATACCTACGCTCACCAATCTGTTAATCTCGTGCTCCACTCTTTCCCGCAAAGCGAAAGGTACAGGCCTCGCTTTATAAAATATAGGTTTAGTGTTCTCTTTTAGCGTTAGACTGACTTTCGTGCCTTTATAACAACCGAGCTTATTGGAAAACAACTGGGGAAATTTCTGAATAAATTGATCAATGGATGTACAAGAGTTTACCATCGCAATTTGCAAATTAAACTTCGCACAAAAATCACGGCCTAATAACGGGACTCCCTCCGACTCGGCTACATACACATTTAATTCGTGTGACTTTGAATTATAAATTACATTCAGTTTTACAAAACCAAGCACCTTGATACTAGTTCCATTATAAGCACTTAAGAACAGGTTACTAGGACAAAGTTGTTGGGTTGAAAAATGTTGTCGGTATAACTTCTGAGGAATAATCGTAATAGGTGAGCCGCAGTCTAATTCAAAGTTTACATGAATGCCGCCAACAAGAACAGACTCGTGCATGGGTTCCCCGTTGACCGTTTGAATGTGTGCAATAATAAACTCACCGTCGTCTTCATTAACTACCTCATCGTTATTGTTGCTACACTCGATGAAGTTGTGTTTAATGCACTTTTTTGGACACACTCTTCTTAGGTGCCCTATAACACCGCACATGGTACACTTATATTTCACAAACTTGCAAGTAGACACGTCATGGCCCCGGAAACCGCAGGCAACGCAACAAACCGATGAACCACGGGACCCCGCCAGAGTCGTACAACTAGTAGCGTTATCGCGCGCACGAGCTTGGACCGGCGCTGACGCCATTTTGAGCAACGTTGATACGTGTGTTGGCGTTACTGCTGACTGCGCTGAACCAAGCCGAGCGCAGCGGATGGCTTCTGCTGTTTGTATCGCCTCGCTTAGCGATAGGTCCGCCATGTCCATTGTGAACAGCTTATCTCTTTCAGGTCCCGGCAGCATGCCGAGTACGAACCGGTCACGTAAAGCCTCATGTAGCATCATCGCCGGAAAGTCGCACCCAGCAGCGAGGCTTCTTACTCTGGCTGCCCACTCCGTCAGGGTTTCGTTTGCAAGTTGAGTCGAACTATGAAACATGTATCTCTCCGCAAACCCGCACTTAATCGGTTTAAAATGTGTATCTAATAACTTGACCAGATGTGCGTAACTCAACGATGTGATGTTCGATGGCAGTGCTAAATCACGGACTAATCTGTAGGTATTCTCGGATAGGCTGCTTACGAGTATGGCTCTGCGTTTTATCTGCCCTTTTTCGTCCGCGTCTACATCGTTTGCCAGGAACCATTGTTCTAATTTATCCTTGTATATTTGCCACTCTTGAACTTCGTGATTGTAAGTGCACAAATTACCAACCGATAGTTTCGACATCGTGAATTTTCACTTCTAAAACACACGCTAGGAACGTCCTCGTCGCCAATGTTAGTTCTAAGGGCTTAGGGGTGCGGAAGTGAGACACGTGGACATTGCTACAAGTCCTGTATTCGACTGGCGTAAGGTCGGTGCAAGCAGCGGTCGCAGCCGCAAGCGCATCACCTATCTATATCTATGTATAACACGAAGACCAATGTATACTGTTTTTTGTTTGGTTTGCCTAACCAAAACACTGGGATGGTTAAGGAATACCCCCACAGAACAAAACTGGTTCTTTTAGGGCGGTCGTCAACGCGGTTGAAACAGTGGGGTTCAGTTGGTAACGATCGAAAAGTCGTTACATTGTGCTGGAAATTTAACAAGTTCAAAAGGAAAACAGCGAGGAAGCCCGCACGCCCAAGATTAATTTCAGAGGCGTACTATCCATCAATCCGGGCATAGCCTTCATGATGGACTACGACCTGATTCCCGGAAATTCCCGGAGATTCGCTGCGGACTCACTCTTCTCCTCCCTGGTCTCGTCCAGCTGCGGGTAGTCCGCGGCGGCGCCGGAGCGCTGCAGCGCCGGGTGCTGGTTGAACAGGTTGGCCACGAAGGCCAGGTTGAGCTTGTACACGCCGGCCACCACGTCCGCCGGGCTCACGAAGGCTCGGCAGCGCAGCTTGGCCGCCTGCTGCAGCATCAGCTCCGCGCGCCGCAGCGGCTCCGTCTCCTGGCACGTGCACGGTGTGTTGTTAGCCTCATAAATACAGCTAGGAGTTTCAAAATTGTATTGGCACCGAAGATACATAAGTACGAGACGAGACCAAACGTCGGGAACATAGGGAACTGGGGTCAATTTAGCTTTCAAGATTTGATTACAGACCGACAGACAAACAACGGGACAGATGAAACTAAATAAAATCTTGGTAAAATAGTTTACAACAACAATAAAAAAAAAACATGTTGCTAGAACTAGCTAACGTACGAAAAGCAACATGAACACAGTTAGCTCTGAACGCGCCAGGAATCCCTGATCTTTCGTTCCAACCACGATACATTTCAATTCCTCGAAGTTACCTAGACCTGTATCCCCTTATTCAGCCAACAGCCGGCTACACCTGCACCCCCCACTCACCCTGAGAGCGTCCAGGCCCACGCCGGCGTCGTCGGGCGCGATCTGCTTCAGCAGATAGGAGTAGACCTCGGAGTCGGCCACGTCCTGCTGGAAGTTGGTGCAGCGGCGCGTGACGCCCGCCGACTGCAGCTGGTGGTTCACCCAGCGCAGCAGGATGGCTTCCGGGGACAAAGCCAGCAGATCCTCGATGCGCTCCTGGAAATGTTCAACGTATGAAGATATCTATCATAAATTGCTATTTAGGGGGACGTTCTCTTGCAAGATTTAACGTGCATTTTTGATGACAGTAGGATTTAGGGAGAAAACTGTGTATACCTACCTACCCTCTATCTCATTTATTAAGAGTTTATTATTTTTGATGCCAAAAAGCTTAGATAGAAGATAATCTACGCTCATAGTTTATGTTTTCTAATAAAAACTTGCATTTTTTCATTAACATTTCAACTACACTCTAGCTAGTCTATCAAAGATGTAAATTCAAAGACATTCTGTTTACCTCGTATACTATTATTACCCGTCATTCTTTCTGTCAGATTACAAAGCTCTCTACCTGGTCATTGAGCAGCTCCGTGAGCCCCGGGCAGTGCTCCAAGGTGATCTGGTTGAAGAGGCCGATGCGGATGATCTGCCACAGCAGGCCGAGCACCAGGTGCGGCTTGCCCTTGGCGAGGTCGTGTGCGTCGATGTTCACGATGTTGCAGCCGATGGCCTGCGAGGACACCAGCGCCAGGGTCAGGTTCTCGTGCTTCGTGTACAGGGTGAGGTTCTTCTTGTTTATCGCCCGCTCGTCTATAGTGTCCGGGCACGAGTGGTTTATCACTTTGCTGGAAGGGAAAATGGTGGTCCAATGAAACTTCAGTCACAGTTGATGGGGAAACATCGCGAGGAATCTACATGTTAAGGAATATTTCGGGGGCAAGTTATAGCCACTAATTCGGACCTGACCGTCGTGGACTACGGCCTAATTCTCCTCGGAAGTGAAGGGAAAGCCGCGCTCAGCAGACTTACTTTTTGTACAAAATACTGTGATCAAATCAAGAGTAGACAGATTCCGATACCCCTAGTATGAGTTTTTGTTAAAAACGTAACTATCACGGTTGCGTATTTTAACGAGGTTTCTATGAAAACTTGAACAGCGACCGGCGCGTTTATGAACGAAAAATCTTCATATAAAGAATGAGCTAATTGACGCGTACTATGTCGAGCTAGTAAAAACTCATACTCAGGGCACCGATCGCCGCTCGAAAACGGCACCGTGAACACAAGGCATACTGCTTTGTTACGATAATGGTTACAAACTCACAAACATTTTACGACACTATCGCCTTTACACCCGCATTGTTTTATGAGGTTGGTTTTCATAGACTTCATATCTATAGTATGTTTTATTGAAGACTACATACCATAAGATGAGACCGTCCTTCAGCTTCTCGTACAGCTGCTTGCCCTCGTGGTCGATGGGCAGCAGGCGGAGCAGGTCGGGGTCGTGCTCCAGGTTGCTGTTGATCCACCCGGAGAAGGCCATCTGCTCCTCTTGACGCACCGAGTGGGTTGTGCCTGGAAAAGGGGGGAGTAAGGTAGTCAAGGTGGCGCCGTACAAAAGAAGACTTTATGGTGTAAAGCGTAAGATTTAGTTTTAGGGTGGTGGATCCTTCTTGTTGAGGTAGAGATGTCTCGTTTTTAAAGGAGCGTCTCTATACTCTATACTATGGTCTCCTTAGATTAGTTGTCTTTAACTATTTTTTAAGTACCCAACAGTTAAGAAAGACAGAAAAATCCGTCGATAAATTTATTTATTCTCCATGTGTCCATTTATCATGGGCAAGCATTTCACGTTTCACCATCCGCCAAACGGTATAGTCGTCTCATCTTAGAGTAAAAAAATGTGAACAGTATTATGTACGTACCATCGCTGGACGCCTCGCTCATGCCGCCCAGGTGTTCCAGATTTTCTTTCTTACTGACAGCCTGTTTGAATGTACTGGACACCTGCAGATAGAAAAAACATTAGGATTATTAAGGTTAAGTTTAAACATGGCCAGGGTAGCCTCAGTTGGGGGATAGCAAAAAGTCATACACTCAAGTCGACTTGTGCCCTGCAGTGCAAGGAATGAGCCGTGTATTTATGTATATATTCGGAAGACCAACAGCTATACGTATTAATATGCTAACTAACTGTGCCCCGCGGTTTTACCCGGGATAAAAGTAGCGTGTTTCGTCAATCTATCTCCCAAATTTCATCAAAATATTCATACATTTTAGCGTAATTGAGTAGCACGCTGAATTTTGAACAGTAAACATTCTTGTTATAAGATTTATACTTAAGTCATTTTGAAGACTTCTTAAACATTATTTTAATTAGGCGAAAAAAAAAACATTCTATTTCATAACAATACCATCTTCGCCACAACAAGTTTATTGAAAAAAAAAGTTAATTAAAACGCAGTCTTATCAAGTTCGCATACTACTTAATTGCAAAGCATAACTCGTATGTCCACATGTTTACTTGTTCTCAATATATTTTCAAACAAAGATAAGTTTGTTTATAGATAGGTAAGTTATTATTAATTCCTAGAAGTTAATCTATCATGCGTTATTGACCCATCAACTGCTATCCATAAACATACTATGATTTAACCTCAGATTAATCATCTAATGGATCTGACATTTAGCTTAAGATCCGGGGAAGAAAAGAGACAACTGTATGCAAATAGAAAAAGGAGTAAGTAGAATAGTACGATGATGTTTTGTCTTTGTCGGCGTATGCACTAATTTATTGCTGTGCTGCAGAAGCAAACCAATCTTGAGATTTTGAAATGTCGCACGAATGATTGGAGCACCACCCAAATAACGTGTTTTAAATTTATTTGTCTGACTGTACCAGTCTACCAGCGCTTGTGAATTGAGCTCCACGATTACAATTCATTGCTTTATTGACTGTGACATTACTAATGTACGTCATAAACAAATTTAATAGACAGTCATAGCAGATTCAGAGTTATTGGGTTCAATAGGAGACACTTGAGCTTATCAAATGGTCACATAAATCATAGTCGACTTTCTCCGAGCTCATAAGAGAATGCATCTTTGATTATTTGGTTCTTTGGTATTGTAATGAATGACTAGTTGATCTGTGGCTTCGTTTGAAGTAATATTTTTTTCGATATTAGGAGACAGATTATTTCTGTCTATACCGGCGCTGCACCTACCAGTTGTTTCTATAAGCGACTCGATTCCTACTCGTGGAATTTAATTTTCGCTGTCCCGCCGGTA
Organism: Hylaea fasciaria; assembly: GCA_905147375.1. NCBI lineage: Eukaryota > Metazoa > Arthropoda > Insecta > Lepidoptera > Geometridae > Hylaea > Hylaea fasciaria. The sequence goes on from LR990215.1 coordinate 4,335,111, forward strand.
TTATGCACTTTCAGGATTAATTAAAATGAGCGGTACGGTGATAGCCTAGCGGGTGAATGTCAACCTGCCAAGCCGAAGGATCAGAGTTTTAGTCCCAGCGCGGACAATTCATACCAATGTATTTCTTGTTGAAACATGTAGGTACATACATAAAATTATCAGCCGCTTTGCGGAAAACATTGTCAGAAAAACGAGCCCGTAAACTATTTCCTATTCCTCCTCACAGAAGTAAGGGGAGATCCATACTCCGCTGTGGGCAGATATTGGTTGAATTGTCGATTATGAATTTGAAAATGTGTCACTCAATGATGCGGGGGCCACACGTGTAGTCATCGTCAACGGCCTACATCGCTCGGAAATTGTCCCAATGATTTATCGCCATCAATTTGATCGGCCACACTATCGTCATCACAACAGCCAAAAAAAAAACAAGTTAACGTAAAAAATCGGGATATTCAACGGCAGCGCCAATCCCATATCCCGATTATGTGGCGACACTTACGAAATCAAATGACATCAACGGGATAGTCAATGGGATATCACGATACGTGGTGGCCCCAGTATTATCTCACCTGCTGCGCTTTGAGATTAGCGCATAACTCCTCGAACTCGTTCAGGCTGAGGCCGTTCTTGCGCGCATCGCCATTCATGCTGCCGTTGACTCCGCGTCCGTGTTTGCTTCCGTTGTCGTATTCCTCGATCATGCATCGCACCTGGAATGAGGCGTTCGCAATCACACATTTTTATTCCTAGAGGGCTGAAAAGTTAAGTGACTTTGCCAATGGATTCGAAGCCATGTTCGAGGAAAAAATAAACCACAAAACCTAGCCTTGAGTCTAGAAGTCGTAGAGATAGCAAGAGCTCTTTATAAATCAATATATATTTGTTTATTTAGCCAAAATTTGACGTCGACTTCAAAGAGATTTCACGATAACTGTTTATATAGTAAATAAATTTACATTAATTTCTGTCTACGCTCTTGTTTGTTTGTTTTTCGAATAAGATAGTGTCTGCCATCCATTGAACGAAGCGAATGAAATTTCGCACAATAAAAAATATATTCAGTCATAGATATACCCGGCCCATGACAAACTCTAGGTATACTTATATCCGTTGATTATTGCGAAGTTTTATTAATATTTTCAGAACTATCTCATTTGCAGGCAAGAAGCTATGCGAATTGCATTATTATTGATTTAGAAACTTACCTTCCATTGTGGAATTTTGTATCCGACGCTATCGAGGGCGTCTTTTAATTCTTTCAAGTCTATGTAGCCATTGCCGCTTACGTCAATCTGTAGCAAAAGGAAATATGCGATTAATTAAGTACCTTAAACATTACGATTTATGTAATACATTTGATGGTTCTTAATTTTCGGGTAGTTTTATTTATTATGACAGCCAATAAAATAGCCAATCGCCGTAAACTAAAAACATATGTAAACTAAAAACCATTTCCTTTCCTTTTCATCAAAACACAAACAACTGTAACAACAATTATTACCATAACAAACATATAGTAGCCACAGAAGTAATAAAATATGATAATCAAAATAAACCGAAAGTGAAATCAAAACCAAACTTTTGATCTTTACACTGCCGGCCGTAAACTTGTGTTAATTTAATTCACACGGTCACGTTCGTCGGTGCATATCGCATCAGCCCAGTGTGAAAGAAATGCATTCTGGTAGGGTTCTGTGGTATTTTTAATATAATTTTCAGTTCCAGCTGGACCCGAGCACAGAACTGTTACTGTCCACAGCTCTATCTCTTTCTGTCGCCAGAGACATCGTTAGCTAGAGCAAGAAAGATTTCTGACAAGCTACCATACGGGAGCTTAATATACAAATATGAAACTGCCTAATATTCCATATTTACAGTGTATGGTACAATTTAATTGCCGCCGAAAATAAAGCAACGTCAATCCCTAACATCTCTGAACCCTAAAATCTCTGACAATAAAGAAATGCGTAGGTAAGGCTTTTTTTTAACCTTGGCATACCCTTTTTTGCACTGTGCGGTGTTTTTTCCGCTCCGTACGCGTTTAATTTATGGTAATCGAGAAATCACTGGAAATATGAAAACTGAGAATGAATAAAAGCCGTCAGCAAACACAAAGGTTGGCCTGTAGCTGATAAGCGTTTTTTCTTAAATTAATTTGTTTTGTAAACCAACACTTTCATATTATTATGTATGATGGATTTCCCCTTAGTGGGGAAATCCCCCCTAGACCTCTATGTATAGAAGACTCTCATAGATCTATAATATAAAGCTGATCAGAGTAAAGCCACAAGCCATCGATATTATTTTGGTCACTGAAGGACCCCCGGTCTCCGATCCACATTCCGCCTCTACCATGAAAACAATGTACTAGTATGAATGTAATCACCAGGTCCAATAGGATATTGCGTAATGTAATGTACATTAACTGTATAATTGTTACGAATCCATCAACAACTTTAATGACCATACACGGTCTGTTTACCGACGAAATGTAGTAGCAAGGTCATAACTCATACCGTACCGTGTATGGGTTTGTATGGCACACTTGTTGAAATACCGTTTTTGGTGTAGAAGTGCAGGTTTGCGGATGCACGTATCTTTGTAATTTTTTATATTATCATAATACAGACTGCAAATATATTATTGTCGTAGGTACTACTTCCCTAGGTCAGCCTTTGAAAATCAACACTGAATCATATTCCACCGTACAAATCAATTAATTCGAATGAAACAGTATTTTAAATCGTTAACATCGATAGCGCATCCGTTACTAAAATTCAGCCGATAATCGCGTTATCGTGTGTAACACATATCCGTGAAATTGAAATTAAATTATAATCGTAAAATGTGGGTAATTTAATGATTATTTCACTAATCAATACGCTATTATACCCTTGATGGTATATTGAATACAGACCGGCGTTTGCTAACGTTTGTTTAGTGAACAGTTACCAGCTTCGCCGTGCGCGATTGCCCAGTAATAATTATATTCTTATTTATTATGGTAGCTTGTGCGCTTTAGAACCCAACGATACGGGTTCGATCCTCGATTAATGACTTTTCGTAAATTATTTTTTCCATCGCTCCGTTTTTTGGGCCGCCAATCCCGGTAGTTAGGGATTGATTAGTCGTTAAGTCACGTCAGGGGCCTTTGGGCCTCATAAACTGACACTAGAAGCTAGCACGACCTCTTATGCCAAACTAGCAACATGTTATGTTTTTGATGGGATTTACTGGGATTTTTCATTTACGCCAAAGAGGCGGTCAATAGACCATTATCACCTTCGATAACGACGAATGATATCGTCTATGATTATAGATATAGATATAGCATTCGATGCACGATAACACGTATCTACCAAGCACCTACCTACTTGTGCTAGTGATGACGTTGACGGGAGAAACAGCGTACACAGCTGTTGAGGCTCTTATCAACTAGCTCTCGAATCGTAGTCAGGTGTGTGCGAACAAATTGTATGGGTTCCCAACGAGCCACATCAAAACGAGTCACAGTATGATTCGTTGGGAATATCTTTCCTTACGGGTCACACTGTTACTCGGTACCATAGAAATCGTAACAATAAGGTACTATTACGATTACTATGCTCGTGGCAAAGACCTATTGCAGATGGTTTTTTTTCTATTTTTTCTGATGGACACGGAGTCTTGGTTCGAGTCGCTGTGGTTAAATCATTATAGCTATCATTGAGATCATAATCCTACTAACATAATAAAGGCGAAAGTTTGTGAGTGTGTTTCTATTTGTTACGACGTCGCGCTCAAACGGCTGGATACATTTTGATGATATTTGGTATGGAGGCAGCTATCACCCTGGATTAACATTTAGGCTACTTTTTATATTCCGAAAACAGCGGGTAATACCGCAGGCCTGGACTAATAGGAGCCTGTAGGATAAAAAAAAAGTTATATTCATTCAGTTTTCAGGTTCTAAATAAAAAAACAACCGCTACAACACGAGCGCTGTCTGTCTGTCTATAAACTTCAAGTTTCGATCCAACCCTGCTATTTTCGATCATAATTTTTTTTTCAATTACAACACATAAAACCACAGATGCCTATATACTTACTACGTAAATAACAGGCCCCATGATAAATGACCTATCGACGTATATTGCGGGCTGCGGTGGTAGGTAGGTATGCTATCATTTAGGTTCATTATCATAGTGACTCATTACAGGGGATGATTCACAAGCGGACAAGTTTGTTTATATAACATCCTTTGTCATGTAACTAGCATGTTTTCAACGTTTATGTTAATTTTGTCATTGGACACGTAGTTTACACATCACACGTTATAAAATAATCGATGTGACACAGTCCATAAAATTCACTCCATAGAGAAGTTCAAATGTAATATAGAATTTGATGTAAAACAATGATGCTTTTGATAGAGTTCACAATTACACAGCGGATTAGCGTAATCTAATCTATGGTACTTTTAAAAATGCGATTAACATAGCTTTTATCAGGTTAGTGTAATATGCTCATAGTGTAATATGGTCACACGCAAATATAATTATCATAGAGCGTGACTGCATGCAGTCTCCGCTTGTTAAAAACACTTGCCAATTTTAGAGGTGCAGAAAATCAATGCCCAATACGACAATAATCCCAGTTGTTGCCACTGGCGCAGTCACAACTGGCGGCGAATGTGAAAAATTACCATACATTGCCACTGGTGATGAATGTTACCAGTGGTGACGTGCGGTATTCCCAGTTGTTACCAGGAGTCACAAACGAAGCCATACCAAATTCGAATCCAGCTGTAGAGGCACCACACACAAGCCATACAAATAACCTTTCAAAATTGGAAGCTAAGCTAGATCCGTTAGTATTCCATAAGAGTACTAAGTACCAGACGTAAGGTCAAGGACCTCTGATGGTGAGGCGATTAGGGGACCAATGACCTGAGGTATGACTGGTATGAGGTACTGACGCCGCGTTTGATCGAATACCACTTATGGTTGTGTTGTGTATTGTCATGACTTCACGTGAGGTATGTTGGATTGGGTTGGAATTAAGATGGCCTTAGTCGTGTAAATTCGAAGAAAATTTTAAGTATTAATTGAATTTAGGCCCGGGGATGACGTGTGAAGGAACTCATGAAAGTGGAAGGAGCGAAAGAGGTGTCAGGATCGCAGCCTGTGGAAATATGTACTCTGCCTATCCTAACGGGGAAAAGCGTGATTGTGTGTCAGTATGTATGAATTTAGGTAAGAACAGACAAAATTTTAGGCTTATTGTTGATTAGAACAGGCACATTGTTTTAACGTGCGCAAGCTCGAAACCTGTGAAACGACATGTATACATACACATTATCCACAGATTTAACAAAACATACCAACAGTGCGACATAAAAGCTTGTACAATCCATTGCAATCGTGGAAATTTGTAGATAAATTCTCTACGTATATGAAGGCAAAATATGGACAAACATGACAGATAAATAAATAGACTCGCTCACAACATAGTCATGGTAATAAAGCGGTTTCTCCATAATATGCAACCACAACAAAGAACTGCAACGTGACGCCTGCATCGCATTCCTGCATTTGATATTGTAACTTTAGGGTTCCGTTGGTACCTAAGAGGCAAAGAAAGTATTTTTTATAAGCGCAATCACTCGGTATTACATGCCTACCTGAATAGGTCTGAGAAAGGAAGGTAAAAATTCTGTAAATATGTGTACCTAAGGTCTATTTCCTATGATGATTCGAAATGGGAACAACAGATTCGTACTGCAAGTTAGTTTGACGCCAGATGGATGAAATCTTGACTATGTAATGTCTGCCTTACGGAAAACAAAGTTGGCACGGTGATAAAACATCCTCCATTTTATTTATTCAGTCGATTTCCTAATATCCCCAGAACCGCAGTAAACTATCAATTTTTTCATTCCGTTGGACCTATTAGGCGTTTCCGAATACCTCCTCATTAGCCGTAAAATATGTATTGTCAGATTTTGAAGATTTAATTTTGTACCCTGCATATTTGTGAAGAACGGACGGAACCCGCAATGCACAGAATATTCTCACTTGCCCATTTTTTTTCATTAGATGCTACTGCCGCGTGCTAATGGCTAATTAATAGAAGCTAAGTAGAAACGAAGAGCAGATGGAATTAGTGTCTCCAGCACCTGTCTTTGGCTGGTAACTTGGTAGTGGATAGTGTACACGCTATTTTAAACAGGGTTTCATACTTGCATCTCAATTTATAGACGCAATAACAAACACCTTAGCCACAGCAACGCGCGGCCGTGTCAACTAGTGATCAAATATTATTATAATATACGTATTAAATTAGTATTATACGTCGTATTAAGGAAAGGTCAAATCAAGAGTACCCATAACCGGAGAGCATGTATGAAGCAAGTCATGAAAGTAGAAGAAGCGAAAGAGGTGTGTCAAGATCGTAGCAGGTGGAAAGATGTAGTCTCTGCCTACCCCAACGGGAAAAAGGCGTGACTGTATGTATGTATGTATGTATACGTCGCTGATTTTCTTACAGGAAATTCTACTTAGGAATTGAGGTTGAAATGCGAACGTTAAACGTTATTTATTTATTCTAAGTAGTTGTTATGGCTAATAGGCGATATGTAAGTGGGTCGCACTGTAGCAAGTAGCAAGAGACTTGTACAATAAACATACTGCGAGACATAACAGTGCCAGATAAAAATGACATGAGTCAGCGTCGCAGCCGAGTGCCCCAATCGAGCGGCCGGATTAGGAAACCTTACGGAGGGTTCGAAGTTCAACTTATGTTATAAAGCACAGGTTTTATGACCTACCATAATATACCCCTACAAAAGGGCGGATCCATGTTTGTTCACCTTTACAGCTTTGAGACAGGCGAGGCATATAAAATGTTTTCGTTGTAAGGTTGAGATGTCACGAAAGGTACGAAATACACAGCGAATTATTAGAAACTTTGTACAAGGAATGACTTTCTGTTTCATTATAAAACGTTAGCGGTTTAGATTGTAGCACAAGCAACTTTCTTGAGCAAGGTCAAAGTTGAAGTGAAGCCAAGAGTCTCTACTCTTGGCTTCACTTGGTAGCCCAAGAAGTAGACGGATCGAATTCTCTAAAACTAGGCTCTATCCGTATATTTGCCATAATATTATATATGTAGTAGGTATGTATGCGTCCCTGTTCCACTTCGGAAACGTTTGCCGAAAAACTTCATATGAAGAGACTAGCACTGTAAGACATTTCACACATATACTCGTATATTAAAGAAGTTATTATAATATAAGATAGATAAACTCTTTATTGAAACACCACAGAACAAAGAAAACTTAAGGCTATAACACAGCAATAAATAGCAAAAGTTACTGTCACAATGAGCAGTCTCATCTCTCAAAGCGATCTCTTCCTGACAACCATGCATGGAGAGGAGTAGCAAGAAGTATTAGATACATTTCTTTCATGCAATGACCATACACACTCTATCTTTCAATACATAGTCCATAAAGGTTTGGTTTTAATGAAGATCTTACGCCCAACAGTCTATCAAACTTCGTCATCGTCGCCATCCATCTTTGTCAAAGGGACACCGGACGTTTGTAAGTGGACTCATGGACCGTTACCATTGCCCCTTTATCACAATGGAGCAATATTACTGGTTCGGTATGGTAATGCCACTTTGATGGATATCTAGGCAAGTGTCGTTGTGTCATGTGGAGAAACTGCTTATAGTGGACATGCTATATGACGAAATGATTCACTATCTGAAGCCCAAACATTGAAGATCAAGGTTTATTATTATGAATGTGCTGGGAATGCAATAAGAAGATAATGGTGAATGACATTGGAGAATAACCAACAATTATTAGTCCACTAATGTTTGAAGTATTATAAATATGCAGTTCACTTCATAACTGTACAAGGTTATGTTATGTGTACGATGCTGATGATTTGACAGACTGGGACAGACGGATGCCCTAAAATGCCTTGAGACTATAGAACACCAGATAGTACGATGCTATTCAATATCAATCCAAATCAAACAGATCTTTATCACCGTCACGGAAACGAACAACTTACAATATCAAGGTCTAGATGCAAACCTCCTACTTTCCACCGTCAGACTGTCACGCGTCAAAGGTCAGGTGGCTGACATTGGAACAATGGGAATGGGAAGCAGAGCATGGGAAGGCAGCGGCCGGCGTGCATCTGAATAGGGTCTGTGGAAAGTTTGCGTGAACAGGTGGTACGAGCTGGTAACCTGGGGCAAGTGCGGTGCGATAGAGGAAGACTTTCACACATCAATTGCCAAATATTTGACCGTTGCGTGCTTGCGTAATTGATCTTAAGAGTAATGTGAAGCCTGAAGATGCGGGTTTAATTCCCATAAAGCAAATATTCTGTGTGAACCTTGGAAATTAAAGTCAGTCAGTCTTTAATCAGAAATCTCAATCAGTCATTCCAGTGACCATGTTATTAGTATCGTAGAACACTAGCCAAGGACCTGCTCACCTTATTGACGCAAGATTTCAGTTATCGGATAAGAAAAGTGTAGAGCGAAAAATTTAAGCTACGGCCAACAGCCTTACTTACTTAATTAAAACCAAATACCAGCCACAAACTGCAAACATTCTCAAGATTTTTGATAAAATCTGACATAGAATAGGAGGCACGGTTATAATTTTGGCATTGTTATATAAATAATGGTGGCTTCAACGCCAAAACTGCAATTCAAGGGCATTAGAAAACAATGGAAGCATTCACAACAAGTAACGACTAACGACGATCAAGCTGGATTAAACAAATAAATATATAGATTTAATTAAAATTTACCACCTCGATTTTCGTGTCGTAAACAGAGGGGATGTAAAGATCAAAAACAACAATATAACCAGTTTGATAATGTAGTACATTTACATATAGTACTAATTACATATTCTACGAAGTGATTCACCCAGTAAGTAAATCGTGTCAGTGTTGACCTTAAAATCTATGAACATGCAATCAAAATGCAACGCTTTATTTTCTTTCGTCGCATTGCAAATATTGCTTCACGAGGTGTCGTGCCGATGTCAACTCTTGTCAGTGTTGCCAGCTGTCAAATTTATTTCGGTCGTGTGCACAGGGTTGCGTGCTGTGACGGAGTTTACGTAACTTCTTACAATGCTATTGTTGCGAATTTCTTTTTTTTTGCTGTCGCAATAAAATCGAGAATGAACATGTGATGAGGTGATACATTTTTGTAATCTGTGTCAGCTCGATTGTGGAATTCGGTTCACCATGTTTAAGATTTCCTAACAAGATGTCGAATATTTTTTTATTAATGCAGTTTAGGGTGCTTTTTAGGGTTCCGTATCCAAAGGGTAAAATGGGACGCTATTACTAAGGCTCCGTTGTCCGTCTGTCTGTCCGTTTGTCACCAGGCTGTATCTCATGAACCATGGTAGTTAGACAGTTGAAATTTTCACAGATTTAGATTTTAGAATGTATTTCAACACCAAATTACCAAAAAAACTAAATTTGATTTGTAAATGTGATTTTTCTGCCGTTTTTAGGGTAATAGTACGGAACCCTTCGTGCGCGAGTCCGTCTCGCACTTGGCCGGTTTTTTGGTACATATGCAGTTAGACAAAAGCTGTTCAAAATGTCCAAACTTTTAACATTTGCTGGCTCTGTGTTTACGTTTGCTTACACGTCTTTTTTACCCGACTGCCGAAGGAGAGTATAGTATTTTTGCTTTCTCTACCGTCATTATTTTCATATCATTTGAAAAGGTTAGGTTAGTTGGTTGTTTTCAACATACTACAGTAGATAATTATATGCATTTATGGGTCAACAGTAAAAACCGAAAATAATTCCAGTCCTTTTCCTCTTTAAAAATCAGCTGAAAATATTTAAATACAACTATGTACAGAAACAACAACCGATATTGTATTATACTTCATGTTTCATGATGGGTCAGACCAGTACATATATCAATAAAATTGTCTCGCAACTACATGACAATAATGAGTTGATAGATCTCTCTACAATTATCGTGAGACGGCCCTCTAAAAACCTCAAACGTTACGTCTACCTAATCTTGTGAATCTTTTACCTCCCAAGTACGTACGCAAAATAAGCTCTGTGAACTTAGCGCCCGACTTTAAAAAAAAAAAAAATTAGTATTTTATTCTTGTAGATAAAGGTAAGTAGTTAATTGTAGTAAAAGTTTTTTCGTTAGTAGTAACACCAAAAAAAAAAAAATTTACTTTGAAAAAACTTCATCTCCCGGTTTTGCCGAAAGTCAAGTTTAGTAGTTGATTCGTAAATAGAATCGTATGTAGTTGATTGTAGTGAAAATAATTTCGTTTGTAGTTGCATAGAAACAATTATTTTTTTTTTTTTAAGTTTATCTGACATTTTCATATCTTTATTTCTTTGAAATTCTTATGGATATAGGTAAGTAGTTGATTGTTGTAAAATAAAAAATAAAGAAAGTCATTCCGCAAAAAAACTAGAGGACTTAGAAAAAAACCCAATCCTCAGGTTACTGAACAAATTGTAAAACAAACGAAATCGCGATAAATCTTTGTACAATATTTTTTTTCATATTTTATTCTAACAGATATATGTACGTAGAGGTAGGTAGTGAACTCTGTTTCGTTTGTAGTAGCACCAAAAAAAATTTGGAGACTTAGAAAAAAACCGCAACCCTCAGGTTACTGAACAAATTGTAAAAACAACGAAATCGAGATAAATCTTTATACAATCATTTTTTTCATATTTTATTCTAACAGATATATGTACGTAGAGGTAGGTAGTGAACTCTGTTTCGTTTGAAGTAGCACCAAAAAAAATTTGGAGACTTAGAAAAAAACCGCAACTCTCAGGTTACTGAACAAATTGTAAAACAAACGAAATCGCGATAAATGTTTGATTTATCATTTATTTTATATTTTATTCTAACAGATATATGTACGTAGAGGTAGGTAGTGAACTCTGTTTCGTTTGTAGTAGCACCAAAAAAAATTTGGAGACTTAGAAAAAAACCGCAACCCTCAGGTTACTGAACAAATTGTAAAAACAACGAAATCGAGATAAATCTTTATACAATCATTTTTTTCATATTTTATTCTAACAGATATATGTACGCAAAGGTAGGTAGTGAACTCTGTTTCGTTTGTAGTAGCACCAAAACAAATTTGGAGACTTAGAAAAAAACCGCAACTCTCAGGTTACTGAACAAATTGTAAAAACAACGAAATGGCGATAAATGTTTGATTTATCATTTATTTTATATTTTATTCTAAGAGATATATGTACGTAGAGGTAGGTAGTGAACTCTGTTTCGTTTGTAGTAGCACCAAAAAAAATTTGGAGACTTAGAAAAAAACCGCAACTCTCAGGTTACTGAACAAATTGTAAAAACAACGAAATGGCGATAAATGTTTGATTTATCATTTATTTTATATTTTATTCTAAGAGATATATGTACGTAGAGGTAGGTAGTGAACTCTGTTTCGTTTGTAGTAGCACCAAAAAAAATTTGGAGACTTAGAAAAAAACCGCAACCCTCAGGTTACTGAACAAATTGTAAAAACAACGAAATGGCGATAAATGTTTGATTTATCATTTATTTTATATTTTATTCTAAGAGATATATGTACGTAGAGGTAGGTAGTGAACTCTGTTTCGTTTGTAGTAGCACCAAAAAAAATTTGGAGACTTAGAAAAAAACCGCAACCCTCAGGTTACTGAACAAATTGTAAAAACAACGAAATCGAGATAAATCTTTATACAATCATTTTTTTCATATTTTATTCTAACAGATATATGTACGCAAAGGTAGGTAGTGAACTCTGTTTCGTTTGTAGTAGCACCAAAACAAATTTGGAGACTTAGAAAAAAACCGCAACTCTCAGGTTACTGAACAAATTGTAAAAACAACGAAATGGCGATAAATGTTTGATTTATCATTTATTTTATATTTTATTCTAAGAGATATATGTACGTAGAGGTAGGTAGTGAACTCTGTTTCGTTTGTAGTAGCACCAAAAAAAATTTGGAGACTTAGAAAAAAACCGCAACTCTCAGGTTACTGAACAAATTGTAAAAACAACGAAATGGCGATAAATGTTTGATTTATCATTTATTTTATATTTTATTCTAAGAGATATATGTACGTAGAGGTAGGTAGTGAACTCTGTTTCGTTTGTAGTAGCACCAAAAAAAATTTGGAGACTTAGAAAAAAACCGCAACCCTCAGGTTACTGAACAAATTGTAAAAACAACGAAATGGCGATAAATGTTTGATTTATCATTTATTTTATATTTTATTCTAAGAGATATATGTACGTAGAGGTAGGTAGTGAACTCTGTTTCGTTTGTAGTAGCACCAAAAAAAATTTGGAGACTTAGAAAAAAACCGCAACCCTCAGGTTACTGAACAAATTGTAAAAACAACGAAATGGCGATAAATGTTTGATTTATCATTTATTTTACATTTTATTCTAACAGATATATGTACGTAGAGGTAAGTAGTGAACTCTGTTTCGTTTGTAGTAGCACCAAAAAAAATTTGGAGACTTAGAAAAAAACCGCAACCCTCAGGTTACTGAACAAATTGTAAAAACAACGAAATGGCGATAAATGTTTGATTTATCATTTATTTTATATTTTATTCTAAGAGATATATGTACGTAGAGGTAGGTAGTGAACTCTGTTTCGTTTGTAGTAGCACCAAAAAAAATTTGGAGACTTAGAAAAAAACCGCAACCCTCAGGTTACTGAACAAATTGTAAAAACAACGAAATGGCGATAAATGTTTGATTTATCATTTATTTTATATTTTATTCTAAGAGATATATGTACGTAGAGGTAGGTAGTGAACTCTGTTTCGTTTGTAGTAGCACCAAAAAAAATTTGGAGACTTAGAAAAAAACCGCAACCCTCAGGTTACTGAACAAATTGTAAAAACAACGAAATGGCGATAAAAGTTTGATTTATCATTTATTTTATATTTTATTCTAAGAGATATATGTACGTAGAGGTAGGTAGTGAACTCTGTTTCGTTTGTAGTAGCACCAAAAAAAATTTGGAGACTTAGAAAAAAACCGCAACCCTCAGGTTACTGAACAAATTGTAAAAACAACGAAATGGCGATAAATGTTTGATTTATCATTTATTTTACATTTTATTCTAACAGATATATGTACGTAGAGGTAAGTAGTGAACTCTGTTTCGTTTGTAGTAGCACCAAAAAAAATTTGGAGACTTAGAAAAAAACCGCAACCCTCAGGTTACTGAACAAATTGTAAAAACAACGAAATGGCGATAAATGTTTGATTTATCATTTATTTTATATTTTATTCTAAGAGATATATGTACGTAGAGGTAGGTAGTGAACTCTGTTTCGTTTGTAGTAGCACCAAAAAAAATTTGGAGACTTAGAAAAAAACCGCAACCCTCAGGTTACTGAACAAATTGTAAAAACAACGAAATGGCGATAAATGTTTGATTTATCATTTATTTTATATTTTATTCTAAGAGATATATGTACGTAGAGGTAGGTAGTGAACTCTGTTTCGTTTGTAGTAGCACCAAAAAAAATTTGGAGACTTAGAAAAAAACCGCAACCCTCAGGTTACTGAACAAATTGTAAAAACAACGAAATGGCGATAAATGTTTGATTTATCATTTATTTTACATTTTATTCTAACAGATATATGTACGTAGAGGTAAGTAGTGAACTCTGTTTCGTTTGTAGTAGCACCAAAAAAAATTTGGAGACTTAGAAAAAAACCGCAACTCTCAGGTTACTGAACAAATTGTAAAACAAACGAAATCGCGATAAATGTTTGATTTATCGTTTATTTTATATTTTATTCTAAGAGATATATGTACGTAGAGGTAGGTAGTGAACTCTGTTTCGTTTGTAGTAGCACCAAAAAAAATTTGGAGACTTAGAAAAAAACCGCAACCCTCAGGTTACTGAACAAATTGTAAAAACAACGAAATCGAGATAAATCTTTATACAATCATTTTTTTCATATTTTATTCTAACAGATATATGTACGCAAAGGTAGGTAGTGAACTCTGTTTCGTTTGTAGTAGCACCAAAACAAATTTGGAGACTTAGAAAAAAACCGCAACTCTCAGGTTACTGAACAAATTGTAAAAACAACGAAATGGCGATAAATGTTTGATTTATCATTTATTTTATATTTTATTCTAAGAGATATATGTACGTAGAGGTAGGTAGTGAACTCTGTTTCGTTTGTAGTAGCACCAAAAAAAATTTGGAGACTTAGAAAAAAACCGCAACTCTCAGGTTACTGAACAAATTGTAAAAACAACGAAATGGCGATAAATGTTTGATTTATCATTTATTTTATATTTTATTCTAAGAGATATATGTACGTAGAGGTAGGTAGTGAACTCTGTTTCGTTTGTAGTAGCACCAAAAAAAATTTGGAGACTTAGAAAAAAACCGCAACCCTCAGGTTACTGAACAAATTGTAAAAACAACGAAATGGCGATAAATGTTTGATTTATCATTTATTTTATATTTTATTCTAAGAGATATATGTACGTAGAGGTAGGTAGTGAACTCTGTTTCGTTTGTAGTAGCACCAAAAAAAATTTGGAGACTTAGAAAAAAACCGCAACCCTCAGGTTACTGAACAAATTGTAAAAACAACGAAATGGCGATAAATGTTTGATTTATCATTTATTTTATATTTTATTCTAAGAGATATATGTACGTAGAGGTAGGTAGTGAACTCTGTTTCGTTTGTAGTAGCACCAAAAAAAATTTGGAGACTTAGAAAAAAACCGCAACCCTCAGGTTACTGAACAAATTGTAAAATCAACGAAATGGCGATAAATGTTTGATTTATCATTTATTTTATATTTTATTCTAAGAGATATATGTACGTAGAGGTAGGTAGTGAACTCTGTTTCGTTTGTAGTAGCACCAAAAAAAATTTGGAGACTTAGAAAAAAACCGCAACCCTCAGGTTACTGAACAAATTGTAAAAACAACGAAATGGCGATAAATGTTTGATTTATCATTTATTTTACATTTTATTCTAACAGATATATGTACGTAGAGGTAAGTAGTGAACTCTGTTTCGTTTGTAGTAGCACCAAAAAAAATTTGGAGACTTAGAAAAAAACCGCAACTCTCAGGTTACTGAACAAATTGTAAAACAAACGAAATCGCGATAAATGTTTGATTTATCGTTTATTTTATATTTTATTCTAAGAGATATATGTACGTAGAGGTAGGTAGTGAACTCTGTTTCGTTTGTAGTAGCACCAAAAAAAATTTGGAGACTTAGAAAAAAACCGCAACCCTCAGGTTACTGAACAAATTGTAAAAACAACGAAATGGCGATAAATCTTTATACAATCATTTTTTTCATATTTTATTCTAACAGATATATGTACGCAAAGGTAGGTAGTGAACTCTGTTTCGTTTGTAGTAGCACCAAAAAAAATTTGGAGACTTAGAAAAAAACCGCAACCCTCAGGTTACTGAACAAATTGTAAAAACAACGAAATGGCGATAAATGTTTGATTTATCATTTATTTTATATTTTATTCTAACAGATATATGTACGTAGAGGTAGGTAGCGAACTCTGTTTCGTTTGTAGTAGCACCAAAAAAAATTTGGAGACTTAGAAAAAAACCACAACTCTCAGGTTACTGAACAAATTGTAAAACAAACGAAATCGCGATAAATGTTTGATTTATCATTTATTTTATATTTTATTCTAACAGATATAATTGTACGTAGAGGTAGGTAGAAAAATCCACCTTAGGTGGACAGTTCTCCATAGTGACCGACTCCAAAAGTTCTATTTACATTGTCGTGTAGCATACCATTAAACGCGTATTCGCGAGCCCTACACATAGATACTATTGTCGAAGTCGAAAAACTACCCCTGAGCCGAAATTTTGGCAATTACTCGGAATTTACTTGCATACATTTAATTAAAATCACATCTATGTTAAGCGCTTGTTGCTTGTATTTGTTTGAAAGTACACCTATACGGAAGACTATATTATTTAGATTGCCTAGTAGATTATGCTGCCGTGTACAATCGCCAAGACACTCTATTTACTAAAGAAATAAAGATATAACTGCTCCCATAGATAGGTATAGGTAGGTATTGAAATTAACCGACTTGGTTTACATTCGATATCACAACTTTTTACGGCAGATAAACTGCGTTGCGAGACTTGTGCATTTTTGTACATGTAATGTTTTTGATGGGATCTCATTTCTTTTTGTAGGTTTTCTTTCTTTATTTCGTTTTTTTGCGAAACACGCAATAACGCGCACCCCGCGCCTGTGCGGCCGGGGACCCTTGCGACATAGGTCATGCTCATAGATTATCATGAACGAGTGTCTTTGCGTCTCCACAGATGCGTATTAGGTATAAGGTAAACAACCTATAAAAGTGTAGGTAGGTATAGTACTTATAGGGATTTGTATCTCTCTATCTGCGGTAGGTATACCTATCGTGGAAGTAATTAAAAGGCGCTTAACTGTCGAATTTCTCAAAGCCATTTCTCATTTTTAACCCCTGTAACCCATTTCATTCATATTCAATGAAGTCTAATTATGAACTGTAAAAGTAACTTTGTAATCACATACAATTTAATGGGATTTATATGGGAATACAAAGTTATTTATGCAGATTATATATCTAGAAAACGGGATGAAAATTATGGAATGTCTGAATTTTTCCATGGTTTATAGGCTAAACAATAGCTATATTCAAAATTTGAAACTTGTGGGACGCCTAGAAGTACCTTAGAATTTTGATGATCGGTGAGTCAGTCAGTCACCTTTTTCACAGGCACTTTGGCACAGTCACATTTTTTCTAAGTCCCCAAATTTTTTTTGGTGCTACTTCAAACGAAACAGAGCTCACTACCTACCTCTACGTACATATATCTGTTAGAATGAAATATAAAATAAATGATAAATCAAACATTTCTCGCCATTTCGATGTTTTTACAATTTGTTCAGTAACCTGAGAGTTGCGGTTTTTTTCTAAGTCTCCAAATTTTTTTTGGTGCTACTACAAACGAAACAGAGTTCACTACCTACCTCTACGTACATATATCTGTTAGAATAAAATGTAAAATAAACGATAAATCAAACATTTATCGCCATTTCGTTGTTTTTACAATTTGTTCAGTAACCTGAGGGTTGCGGTTTTTTCTAAGTCTCCAAATTTTTTTTGGTGCTACTACAAACGAAACAGAGTTCACTACCTACCTTTGCGTGCATATATCTGTTAGAATAAAATATAAAATAAATGATAAATCAAACATTTCTCGCCATTTCGATGTTTTTACAATTTGTTCAGTAACCTGAGAGTTGCGGTTTTTTTCTAAGTCTCCAAATTTTTTTTGGTGCTACTACAAACGAAACAGAGTTCACTACCTACCTTTGCGTACATATATCTGTTAGAATAAAATATGAAAAAAATGATTGTATAAAGATTTATCTCGATTTCGTTGTTTTTACAATTTGTTCAGTAACCTGAGAGTTGCGGTTTTTTTCTAAGTCTCCAAATTTTTTTTGGTGCTACTACAAACGAAACAGAGTTCACTACCTACCTCTACGTACATATATCTGTTAGAATAAAATGTAAAATAAATGATAAATCAAACATTTATCGCCATTTCGTTGTTTTTACAATTTGTTCAGTAACCTGAGGGTTGCGGTTTTTTCTAAGTCTCCAAATTTTTTTTGGTGCTACTACAAACGAAACAGAGTTCACTACCTACCTTTGCGTTCATATATCTGTTAGAATAAAATATGAAAAAAATGATTGTATAAAGATTTAACTCGATTTCGTTGTTTTTACAATTTGTTCAGTAACCTGAGGGTTGCGGTTTTTTTCTAAGTCTCCAAATTTTTTTTGGTGCTACTACAAACGAAACAGAGTTCACTACCTACCTCTACGTACATATATCTGTTAGAATAAAATGTAAAATAAATGATAAATCAAACATTTATCGCCATTTCGTTGTTTTTACAATTTGTTCAGTAACCTGAGGGTTGCGGTTTTTTCTAAGTCTCCAAATTTTTTTTTGGTGCTACTACAAACGAAACAGAGTTCACTACCTACCCCTACGTACATATATCTGTTAGAATAAAATGTAAAATAAATGATAAATCAAACATTTATCGCCATTTCGTTTGTTTTACAATTTGTTCAGTAACCTGAGAGTTGCGGTTTTTTTCTATGTCTCCAAATCTTTTTTGGTGCTACTACAAACGAAACAGAGTTCACTACCTACCTCTACGTACATATATCTGTTAGAATAAAATATAAAATAAATGATAAATCAAACATTTATCGCCATTTCGTTGTTTTTACAATTTGTTCAGTAACCTGAGGGTTGCGGTTTTTTCTAAGTCTCCAAATTTTTTTTGGTGCTACTACAAACGAAACAGAGTTCACTACCTACCTTTGCGTACATATATCTGTTAGAATAAAATATGAAAAAAATGATTGTATAAAGATTTATCTCGATTTCGTTGTTTTTACAATTTGTTCAGTAACCTGAGAGTTGCGGTTTTTTTCTAAGACACCAAATTTTTTTTGGTGCTACTACAAACGAAACAGAGTTCACTACCTACCTCTACGTACATATATCTGTTAGAATAAAATGTAAAATAAATGATAAATCAAACATTTATCGCCATTTCGTTTGTTTTACAATTTGTTCAGTAATCTGAGAGTTGCGGTTTTTTTCTATGTCTCCAAATCTTTTTTGGTGCTGCTACAAACGAAACAGAGTTCACTACCTACCTCTACGTACATATATCTCTTAGAATAAAATATAAAATAAATGATAAATCAAACATTTATCGCCATTTCGTTTGTTTTACAATTTGTTCAGTAATCTGAGAGTTGCGGTTTTTTTCTATGTCTCCAAATCTTTTTTGGTGCTGCTACAAACGAAACAGAGTTCACTACCTACCTTTACGTACATATATCTGTTAGAATAAAATATAAAATAAATGATAAATCAAACATTTATCGCCATTTCGTTGTTTTTACAATTTGTTCAGTAACCTGAGGGTTGCGGTTTTTTCTAAGTCTCCAAATTTTTTTTGGTGCTACTACAAACGAAACAGAGTTCACTACCTACCTTTGCGTACATATATCTGTTAGAATAAAATATGAAAAAAATGATTGTATAAAGATTTATCTCGATTTCGTTGTTTTTACAATTTGTTCAGTAACCTGAGAGTTGCGGTTTTTTTCTAAGTCTCCAAATTTTTTTTGGTGCTACTACAAACGAAACAGAGTTCACTACCTACCTCTACGTACATATATCTGTTAGAATAAAATGTAAAATAAATGATAAATCAAACATTTATCGCCATTTCGTTGTTTTTACAATTTGTTCAGTAACCTGAGGGTTGCGGTTTTTTCTAAGTCTCCAAATTTTTTTTGGTGCTACTACAAACGAAACAGAGTTCACTACCTACCTCTACGTACATATATCTGTTAGAATAAAATATGAAAAAAAATATTGTACAAAGATTTATCGCGATTTCGTTTGTTTTACAATTTGTTCAGTAACCTGAGGATTGGGTTTTTTTCTAAGTCCTCTAGTTTTTTTGCGGAATGACTTTCTTTATTTTTTATTTTACAACAATCAACTACTTACCTATATCCATAAGAATTTCAAAGAAATAAAGATATGAAAATGTCAGATAAACTTAAAAAAAAAAAAAAAATGTTGCTATGCAACTACAAACGAAATTATTTTCACTACAATCAACTACATACGATTCTATTTACGAATCAACTACTAAACTTGACTTTCGGCAAAACCGGGAGATGAAGTTTTTTCAAAGTAAATTTTTTTTTTTTTGGTGTTACTACTAACGAAAAAACTTTTACTACAATTAACTACTTACCTTTATCTACAAGAATAAAATACTACATTTTTTTTTTTTAAAGTCGGGCGCTAAGTTCACAGAGCTCGCAAAATACTATATATTATATATAACTGTGCGTTTAGTAGTAAATAAAAACTTGGCACAGAATGCCTATATTAATACCCTAGCTTGGTCACGTTAAACGACTTTTATTGCTGATTGTACAATATTCCTTACTAACCGAGGGGCAAATCCGTGCACTGTATTGCATAATAATATTGAATAAGACAATCCTGGAGTGACTATAAAAGGGCATTCTTCGCAAATAGGTTAAATGAGTAATAACTAGGAAATTATTATCACTTTGTGAAACATCGACTTGTGGTTCTTTGTGTGGGGGATTAACTGTCAACTTCATGTTTTTCATTGACGTAAGCAATACTATAAATTTATTTTTTACCCTACGATTAGGTACAGTATTACAGTTAAGGAACCGCTCTATAAGATTTAAAATCATTAATTCTTTGGATGCGATTGGATTATTATTACAATCAGCTGTGCAGTTTTGTTTATAAATTAATAATTCTAGAATGTATGAACTGCTAAATAAAACGGATAAATTAATTCGTCTTTGTCTCCAAGACCCCAATTTCCGAGCTCTTGCAGGAAACCGAAATTGCCGGAAGGACATCCCATTTCTTCCCCGTACGTGACTTAAGTTGTACCCTTTTTTAGTGAGCACCGAAGTTACTTAAACTACTGCCTTTTTATACGCGTTTTCTAGTTGAAAAAAGTTAGGGGATAGGATTGTTAAAGGGATATAAAACTTCACATGTTCATCAAACAGCATAAAATAATATTACACCGCAGAAGCATGCCCAAAATATGACGATAATATTATGGCACATAGCAAAACGTTAAAGTAGGACGTTTATATGAACATTTATCATTATGCGTAAGTTCAAATACTTACACCTCATGCCAGGCCCGAATTAAAAATAGCACGTGCGTCTTGCATACCGGAATGCACTTACGACTTACGCGTAACCAATAAACAACCAAAAAGGCGTGATTCTCTATTAGGCATCGGCTGCCTGTTTCGACATAGGGTTGCCAATAAAAGTAGCGTCTAGCAACGAGTAGGAAAAATAATTATTGAAAAAATTCGGATGTTTTCCTTCCCTCATGGCACTTTTTATGAATCGGCTTCCTTTCATTTGTGCAACTTGCTCATCTTTTACTATTTGTTTTAGTGATATACTTACGAAACGTCCGATTTAGCTTTGATTTATTTATTACGCTCTAGATTTTTTTTCTTGCTTTTGGTATAAGAATGACAATATTGACAACCCTATTTGTTAAGCAACTAGCAAGCAAGCAAGCGAGTCTTTCCGAAACGAGGCTATTCTAAGCATAGAAATTCCTGGAAACTTTATGCCTACAAATTAAACACAGGCGTTACAGGATAAAATTGTATTTCGGCTTGCGTCGGTCCTGATAAATTTAGCCACAATGGATCGCTGATTTGTTAGGTACTTGTTATCAAATGTATTCACAGGATAATACTAACTCAAACTAGCTATTGTTATATTTGCTTAAATTTATAACAATTTAAAGCACAATTTACTATATTTTTCAATAAATGTGCTTCTAGAAATTTGAGTCGAAATATAATTATGAATATCTTAGTTTTATTTTGAGGCTTGTGCAATAGTCACACATAGCACCCTTGCACGACCCATATCGTGCAAGTTTTGTTTGTTTAATTATTAAAAATGCCGTAGTTGTAAATGGTGAAACTAAACATCAACCACGTACACATACAACATGCGTAAACTCTTATTTATGTTACACATTTCAATAGGCAGTAAATCGTGAACTTCTCATCAATCCTCCCCTCACCTCGTGAATGCCATGGGTGAGTCACAGTGTGTTGACCCACCCGAAGCCTTTCATACCAACTGACACACTACTTGTTTATGAAGATAACAGTAACAACAGTGTCTGTGTGCGTGAGATGTGAGAAATGAAAGCACCTCTTCGACCATTATGCTCTCCTGGTACTTCAAAGTCGGTAGGAGCTTTCCGTTTGGCTTTCGCAGACTGGTTAATGACCTTTGGGATAACTTTTACGAGATCGTTATGTGAAATCATCTACTTAGGTTGAAGAAGTATCTTTAGGCACAAGTTCATAGCGTGAAGCCAATTTTTTACTTTGACTATTTGTGATTTTGAACGCAAAGCCAATTCGAACTTCGAAGCTTGGCGTCTAGTTGGCTGTATTTAAAACAGCTAAGCAATTACTTTTCATTTAAAATGCTATGTCCAGTTCTCTCCTATTAACCCTCCGTACGCGTGTTATCGATTTCACAACCCTTTTCTATCGCCCTATGGACAATGCCGGATTAAATAGGACCCCAAAGCCCACTGGTGACTCAAGGCCTGTCTCAAAACAAAACCGGTTCCGCTGATGTGGCCACATGGTTTAACTATTAGGAACTAAGTATGACAATATGACTCACTGTTCGTAGTAAATCCTGCTTAATGTGTTAGGCAAATATTTGGTAAGTCTTGGCAAACATTGGACGACTAAGTAGGTAGATAATATTTGCGGGCAAAATTGGACCAGCTATGCTTTTAGCAACGTCGACTACATTACCTATTATATTCGTTCATTACCACTAAAAGGGTTGACAGTTCTACCATATCAGTTTACACAATTTCGTCGAATAACAGCAATTCCTACCAAGAATATACTTACATCAAAGTCACCTCCATAACATTATGGAGAGCAACGAATCTTTCTCATCAAAATATTTCATTAATGAATAAGCTACAAAATAAAAAGCCAACAGTCATTAAAACCTATACCATTAACTATTTTAATGACCACAAATTACGTGTATCATTTGCTTATAGCCATTGACCTACATACTGAGCGAACCTACTATCGGCTGTTCTGTGACTCTTCGAGTTGGTCCGATGATAATATTTACGATATCGCCTATTCATACCGTCTATTGTTTATCACCGGTTATTTCTGATAATACTGTTATTATCTCACGCTGTGAATCAATAATCTTCATGGATCACTATTTCAGGATTACGTATTACCTTTTTCATTAGGTAGGTTACAAGCTTTTGGTTAGCTCACTCCGTTAGTCGGTATGGATGGATTTATATATTTAGGTGCGTAAGTAATTTTGAAAAAAAATAATACTAGTTGGTCTAATGTTGATCCAAGTTCGTTCATCGTTGTTCGATTGAGATGAAATTTTACATAGTTGGGGACTACTATTAAAACGCCAGTGGGAGGATTCTGTCGACCTACGAAATAAATGACAAGCTTGTGATCATTGACATTATGTTTACTGTTTCCCTATCTGATTACCACAAACTGCAATTTAGCAAGTTAACAACGCCTCTGCTATGTTTAGCAGAACAAAACATTCATTAGCAACAAGAATCCCAAGTGGGTTTTAATGCCCTTGCGCAGTTATGTTAATTAATTCAGAAATATGTACCTAGGTTTACGTGGAGCATGCATGGTTACTTTCATGATGATTGAACAGGATGATAGGGAGTTTTCTTTGCGAGAGCACCATAAGAGATTAATTTAATAATATGTACATTCTTCGAGCAATGGAAGCTTGAAAAAGGTCTGCAAAAGCAGATGATTGAACTTCATCATTGCTTAATGATAATTAACAATCAGCATCTACAAACTTGCTATATTGGATAAAGCAATGAATGATAAAATCTCAATACTCAATCGACGTAATTTGAGTACACGTTCATGAGACTTGAATTACCAAGAAATGTAATTAGTCATTTGGTGCTATTAAAAACTTAATATTAACACTTTACCATTATTACGATTTAAATCGGCTGGCACACAGACCTTTTGGAGGTCTGAACCCCAGATTATTTTTAGAGGAGAAAAACCCTTAGCCCAGACTTCCTAAATATCTGGTATCTCTGTACCGTGGCATAGGGTTACTTCGATTTGCGGGGCTACATTTACAATTATTTTAATTTCCATGGATCAGTTACGTACTAAATACTTTTAAATTTCCATGAATTAATACTATATAATATGTATTAATCCAGTTTATCATTTGATTGTTTGAATTAGGCCAAAAACTGACCGGAAAATTAACAAGGATAGCTACGAATCC
Organism: Hylaea fasciaria; assembly: GCA_905147375.1. Classification (NCBI taxonomy): domain Eukaryota; kingdom Metazoa; phylum Arthropoda; class Insecta; order Lepidoptera; family Geometridae; genus Hylaea; species Hylaea fasciaria. The sequence continues at coordinate 4,359,183 of LR990215.1, forward strand.
CGTATCGGTTTCCCCGAACCGTTATCAACTGACGTTTTATCGACTGGCTTTATCAACCAAACCACTAATTTCACTGTTCAGTGTTCGCTCACTGTTTTAATTAATCGGAAAGCAAATGAGCATGCGCCATGCGAGGAATCAGCGGCCGATTAATGAGAGATGACGATCGATTCATCTTCGGATAAGAGTTGGCGTGTGCAGCAGATCGAGTTAAATTCCACTTAGTTAACACCTCCGACGATAGTTTTCATTTCCACCCCTGGTAAACAATGATGAATGCTTGTTCCGACGATAGTTTTCATTTCCACCCACTGAATGAATAGAGTCAGTTGGCAAAAGGCAAAAAACACAATTTACCGGACCATTCAGTCAGTCACAGATTGGACTCTACAAAAACATTCAAAGATTAAGCTAGTTTCGGCGCCGTGTGATGCTTGTGTGTACGTACATGCCACAGACTAAATATTGACATTCTAAAGATCAAACTTTTACATGTTACGACAAATCTTGACAGTTTATTTGACCTGGCTTTCCAAAGGATGATCGGGAAGTGGAAAGATAAAGAGACAAACAAAATAAGAAAGGTGCTTTAGGTTAGCAAGGGAATAAAGGATCATGATGGCCTCTGACGTCATCTTGAATTAGGTGCGTAAGAACTTACTAGTAATATGGTGACTATAGATAACTAGAAGAAGTTATTCGTGGAAATGATGGAAAACTACCAGGAACTCCTATTATACAGTTCCATTCACAGAATCTGTGCCTCCGTCTGACTCATTATGTTGTTTGTACAATAGTTTATTTCACATCTTGCGTGTAAATCACAGCGTAACATTGTTTGTCAATATAATCGAAGCATTCGTTGGGTTTCTAACCGCAGTTAGCCTGCGGTCTATGAGTGAAAGTCGGAAATTATATTCTGATGGAAATAAATGAGTAATTTTGTGGGAGACGACACAATTACATTTTCACAATAGGCAGGGATTTAATATCCTAATGAGTATTATCTATTATTCTCAGCATCATAAACGAGCGGTTGAAATCTATTATATATATTGGAAGAAAAGTTCGCTGAACGCGGTCTTTGAAATGCCAACATATTTACTTACCGATATTTTCGTATCTTTGAGCCCAGTAAATAATAGTTTTATGGACTGAACTAATCGGTGATAGGAAACAAAGAGATGCGAAACTTTCAGAGACAAAAATACATTCATCTCAAATCAAGCATGGTGTTGGATGGACGTCCAATAAATATATCTGTAACAAATTAAGAGAAAGGTACACGTCCCCGTTTTGAAAATAATTATATATACCTAACAGAATGACAGACATGAGGTAACGTTACTTAGCGTCTCGAATTGGCCATTATTTATCTGAGCGTTCGCGGTCATTGCCATTTCGAATCTGTACCGCCCATTGTAGCAAGACCCGTGAGAGGTCATTCTCTCAAGTAGCTGTCACTTCAAGATGAAAAGGTGTTGAGAGGGAGAGAGGCCTCCGGGAAGTGGCGGGTCGGGTTTCTGCGCAATTTAAGTTCAGGGTAACTATCAGGAAGTACACAAAAGCTTTTCGAAAGGCTAAAAAAAAGAACTGGTTAAGCCAGTTCCTAGAATGACCAAATAGCAATACTGAAGTTACAATAGCATCGTGCTACTTGGCTCCTGCAAGATAGATGGTATATTCTAGACGTAAAGTAAGGTACAGGTAAGTACAGCCTAGGGCTTAGATTGTGCAAGCCTAAAAGTACCTAATGACTGAGGCCTTAAGGTTGAAACGTGGGGGCTACCGATGGCATTCCAAGCCAAGGTCGGTGCCCAGAGACCAGTAGAATGCCAGTGCTCAAGTTAGCAAATATACTGAACGGTTTATCATTGTGTGCAATTAATTACTGTTTGGAGCTCTTTGTTAAGAAACTGTAAGTGTAAGGCTTTATAGTAAAGAAGCTACGATACGAGTAGGAGTATTTCGATGATAAACACTGTGCTTGATCAAACCAATTTCTGTGCAAATAAAGGTTTGAAGTTTCGAAGTCCTATTGCGTTACGAAAATGACCGCTCTAAAGTCTAGACTTAAGTATAGTACTAAGATACGCACTACACATATTTTTTCCACCCCACTTAGATGCGACATCAATGCAAGATGAAAAATTCCAAAATTTTTCTTAGTCAACCGCTCTGCGATTTTAAGTACTATGGATACTAAGCAGTAGAGGATAGGGGAATTGACAGTTTCCAGGTTCTCTTGAAGCGACCGGAGAAAAGCCGCAAGACTAGCTTAGTAAACTAAAACCAACTATATTTTTACGGATCAGTATTCTTGCTTTTGTCATCACACGCCTCGTTGATAAAAGAGAAAATGATGATAGAGGGTAAGATAATCATGTGGTGGTGCTAAACTGATGATAGAGATGTAAAACTAAATAGATCTTGTTCCGACATGCCCTTACATAAGTAAAGATTACGTCAAAACTAACACCCACACACGTACAATAGCACCTTTGGCTACACAAACACAGGCCAGTCGCATAGTTTGTACAAATGGTTTGGATTGTATTGCGAAAGATGATTAAAATATTTTCGTATTGCACATAACAACTTCTTTAGGAACACTTCAATACATTTCAAGGAATATAATATGAATAGAAAATAATAGTAGATAATTGAGCACCTATACCTACCTAGCAATTGATGGAAATTTTAGGTCGAATCTTTTAAACGAAGGCCGAATAAGGACTAACCATGCAATTAGCCTTCTGAAATATACAAATATTTAAGTTAACGGTGAAACTGGTTAAACACTGGATTGCCTCGAGATATATTAGTCATTTTTTGAGTCAGCCGGAAACACATTGACCTCGGAAGGTCAGGAGCAGAGAAGACCATTAATCACCAAGAATATCTTAAATATAAGTAAACAAAGGAGAGTTGACATTTTGAGAGCTCTGCTTTCTTGTAAATATATCTAACGTCATAGCGTCATGGTTCGAGCATGAACCTCATTTTTGCCATCGTGGTGGATGAATACCCAAAGCATGGTATCTATACCTACTGTTTATGAAAACAGGCCTATCTTTTTTTAGGGTACAGAAAAACTGAATTCCAATCAAAATATTATTACACAGAAACTTGCCGTCTCTTTGGCAGGTTTTTTACTTCGAAGCATTTGTGATTCCATTCATAAATGGGTACACAACATCGATCATCTGTCACGCACCCCCCACTGAGAACACCAACGTAAGAAAGGTTACTACTATCTTGTCACTTCAAGTGTTAATTAATGTTAGGTAGGAGACGAGTCACGACGCCGTAGTAAACTTTTAAACAGGCACTCAGCATTCATCCATTCAACCTCGTTGCTGTAATAGTCTAGTGCCATTACACTGGCAGAATCTTTGGAATAATGACTTTTATTGCCTTCTCGATTAAAGATTGGGATACCTCCTACCATGAGTCCTAAGGCCCATTCGATACGCAACTTCTAAAATTGCATGAACCTGTGTTGAATACGTGTTCAAATGAATGCCCGGCAAAAGTTGCTGGAGCTGATGATCACGATGAAATATTTGTAGGCACGAAGCAGTTGAAATCTGGAGTTCATGAAGCTTAGGTTCACTACGTCATTCCGAAAAACGTTTCAACTATCTTCTATACAAGGTGTATCGGCAAGGTGTAGTAATATTGAAATGTGGGTATGTGTACCTGGTGATGAATCATTTGCCAGGGTACTAAAACCTGAAATCGATAATCGATTTTTTCACTAAAATTCACAAAATAACTAAATATTACAACCCTAACATGATACGGATGACGTCACGTTACGCGGGTCACTGGCATTGAATTATTTTTGTCGCAAATAGACCGCGGTGCACCGCGGTCTTTGAATTTTGCCGACAATATTTTCTGGCATTGAATTATTTCTGCCGCAAAGAGACCGCGGTGCACCGCGCGGTCTTTGAATTTGCCGACAATATTTTAGGGTTCAGTATTGTTACAAAGTTGAAAGCCTCTAAAATTCATTTCAGATACTTACCGCCTTAGAATAGAATTTTGGTATGTACATTACACGGACCAGATATCAATCAGCCGCCAAGGAATACTTTTGTCCGGTTGCATCTGTCCGGGTCGGTACAAATCGGTAAAAATCATTATTTAAAAAACAAACGGAACCCTAAGTACTTTTATGAATTTGTCTTGACGGATTTGACGTTCACTGACATTGCCCAGCTGATAACTAGGGTTGAACGATGGTTAGTTTTGCAGTAAACTTTGACGTGTCTTAATTCATTACCCTACCTACTTACAGATTTATAGTACCTCCAGACTACTTCGAAATAAGTATGTGTATGCATAGTTTCAGTATTACTACACCTTGCTGTTACACCTTGTATATATACGAGGGTGAATCAAAAAATTCTTGGAATCAATATTAAAAAATGCAAAGATTTAAATAATAATATTTTATTTTTCTACATAATCTCCCTCCAATGCAATGCATTTAGAATAACGCGTTTCTAACTTCCTTATTCCTTGTAAAAAAAAATTATTTTCTTGACTCTCGAAAAAGTCCTCTACGGCAGCTATAACCGCGTCATTATCGTGAAATTTTGTTCCACGAATTTCCTCTTTTAATTTTGGAAATAAGTGAAAATCACTTGGGGCTAAGTCCGGAGAATATGGTGGGTGGTCAAGGAGATTGAAGCCAGCACAGCGGATTGCGTTGAGCGCAACTTCCGATCGATGAGCAGGAGCGTTATCTTGAAGGAACAACACGCCCAACGACAGTTTTCCACGACGTTTTTCTTTAATCGCTTCACGCACTTTCGGGATTAAATTTGCATAATAGGGTCCAGTAATCGTCTGGCCTTTTGGCATGTAATCAATAAAAAGGATTCCTTCACTATCCCAGAACACAGAGGCCATAACTTTGCCAGCGGTAGGAGCAACTCGAAATTTCTTAATGGATGGAGAGGATGGTCGTTTCCAAGACATGCTTTGTCTTTTAGTTTCAGGATCAAAATGGTGGACCCACGTTTCATCCATGGTGACAAGACGACGGCAAAAATTATCCGAATCACGCTGGAACATTTCGAGATTACGCTTGGAAATTTCCAAACGTCGCTTTTTGTTTTCGTCGGTTAACATTCGTGGCACCCATCTTGCAGACACTTTTTTGAACCCCAGTGAATCAATTAAAATGGATTGAACGCTACCAAAAGATATCTTTAGGATCTCAGCTATATGTTTTATAGTCATTCTTCTGTCTTCCAAAACCAGATTCTCAACCTTTTTGACATTTTCTTCTGTAACGGAGGTTGAAGGCCGCCCAGAACGCGGGTCATCTTTACAGCTTGATCTACCTCTTTTAAATTCAGCCACCCAGTACGCAACCGTAGAATAGGGTACAGCATCACCCCCTAATGTCTGCTGAATGTCCAAAAAAATTTCCTTCGTAGACATTTTTTTCAAACTGAGATATTTTATCACCGCACGTAACTCACTTTTATCCATAATTTTGACTTTTTAGCAACTCGTTGCACAAAAAAATTTATTACATGCGAACGAACTGACAAAAACAAGTGACAGTCTGCATAAATATAGTGTGATAGACACTCTTTAATTTGAATATCGAACTTGATCCAAAAAGGTTTCATATATATGCACTTCTAAGAACTTTTTGATTCACCCTCGTATGTATTAGGAGTAGGCTATTAGGACATATAATATTACATAGAGTAGATGCAAGATTTCAAAACGTTACGTTATGCGGTACATACATATTATGTAGGTTTGGTGGGTTCAAGATTCCGCATCGGAGTCAAAGAATCCAAGTCAGTGATCTTGGATGGTTTCCTTCATAAGTTGAAATCCTCTTGTCTAGACAGCGGGATTTAATTGGATAAAGGCAGTGTTTAGGCTTGTTCTACATCTAAATCCATTTAAGGTGTTAATGACAAAAGCATTGTTTCATAACCTACAAACTTAGTTGTTTCGATACACGCTGATGGGTGAACGAATTAAGCATTTTGTCACGTAAAAGTTGGGAATTTTGTATGTTTGTTCGTGACTAACTGCGGTCCAAGTCATGCTACCTACTTGGATTGTTTGGTTTTGACCACTTTGGAAGTACCTATTTAGTGGGGAAGCAAAAAGCCAATCCAAGACTTTTTTAATACCGAGTCAAAGGCTTCGAGAACAATCGTACCGGCGATGATGTTGTGACCAGTGATGATGTTGACGAAGGTGTTAACCGCGCAACGCCTAGATTGGAACCTCTCAAGCTCTCAAGGATAGTCGGAACATCTCGAAGACTTGACAATATGTTTTCTGCTTGGGATGTAGTTGGCGAGGCGGAAACAGGCGCTCTACTATCCAGATATGTATATATAAGGGGATATGAAAATCTCTGTCGACTTTCATCTTTTGCGGAACAATAAATCTTAATGGTCCTTCAAAGCACTCTATGTACAATTTACTTAGAAGTATATGCAGTCGTAGTGGAGAAGAGGCTACTTTACGTCTGCTTGTCTAGCAATGTTATTAATTGCTAGTTTCCTAGCTGAAGAACAATGTAAATCTACGCAAGTGCTTGAATAACCTGAATGCATTTCCTTATCTGGACGACAAGGCAATGCACAATGAGAGTTAAAAATAGCTTGTCCACACGTAACGATATGTACCTACATATAATATTATAATTATGTGTGTACACAAGTTTTTTATTTCTGCCTAGTGCTGTGGTGCACTTAATGTAGCTTAGCTAGCGAAAGTTCGATAGAGTACGAGTACATACAGAATCCTAGTTCAAATGAGAGACTTATCGGAATTATCGGACTTATCGGATGGTTTACCATAGGATCCGATAACCTTATTCTTGAAATCCCCGATTGAATTAACAGCTGATAATTACGACTAAAACTTACGACTCCTCATGATCCGACTTTTATTACATTGCATTACTTAAAACATCCAGATTCCCTTTTAAATTTTTTCGCGTAAACCTTTAGCAGAAAATAGGCACTACACGGCCAATCTGTTTTGTTATTCAATAACTATTCAGTGTCTTAACTTAACATGTCAAGGCGACAGTGCACATACCTGTTTTGAATATTAAAACATGGCGTTTGAAATCGCCTCATGGGTATTGGAAAATGACGCATGGCGTGGGTACTTCGTGACTAAGGAAGGTACCTCTGGGATATTAATGTTAGAGATAATGCAGTGTGTAAACTAGTGTTGAGGTGCATATTATTATATTTTATTATCAAGGAAAACTAACGGTTTACCATTTAGTGACATCAGCAAAGATAATATGGGCAATAATTTAATGAGTGATGACCTAGTAAGGTGTCATTAACCAAACAATATTAGACAACTTCGATTTGGCTCGAGCCTATGTCTAGGTCGACAAGTCAATCCTGGATCTGTAATGTTGAGGCGTTCAACAAGCTTCCCGTAAACATGAGACAACAAATGTGATTCAAATTCAATTAATCATTGAATTCTCACTGTAAAATTTAACAGACCATACAAATACAAAAATATTGTGTCAGTATTCCAAATCTGTAGCGTCTGGTATTATCCTTAGTCGGTCAACCATTTTATGCTGCGATATTATAATCGGATTGTTTATTTCAAGTGCACATCCTATACGCAGGCATGTATGAGAGAGAGGGAAATCCTCCTCACGAAAGCAAACAGATGTCTGTGTTCAACGGTAGGCGGATAGTGGTTGATGATGAGAAACGCTATTTCATAAAAAGAAGGTTGTGGCTCAAGAACATCCGTGAGTATATCAGAAACACCAACATGGAAGAGCTGTTATAAATGACAAGAAACAAAGGCATAATATGTGGAACTGATGGCTTACCCCCAGTAGTGAAAGGGCAATGCAAAAAAAGCGAGATAATTATGTATATAAGTACCCTATATAAGTACTCTATAGGTACCCGAATGAAATATTACAAGTACCTATGTTTGCAGATGAGAGGTGACTATCACTCATGGCAATAATGTAGTGACGTTTTAGACCTTATTATGTATGTAACCTGATATAATTATAAATTAGGTTTTTTCATACTTTATAGGATAGTAATGAGCTTTTGAAAGTAGGTATATGTAAGTATTTTTAGATATAAGACTAGGATACATTTTGGACATTAGATACCTACTTAGCATTGAATGATAATGGTTTTACTTATTTGTTATGCTTGTAGCAGTGTTGATTGACTTTAAATCTATTTAGTTCATAAGACTTATATTTTCTATCAACAGTTAAGATTATGTTCATTCTTATATTATGACATGGGAAAAATTTAAGAAAAACAAAAAGTTTCATAACTCCATATATTTCATGTGGATTGTGGAACAACTTGATAGGACAATCTTGGTCAGACCAGCTAGTGTCTAAAATGTCTAAAATAGTAAATAAAACTCATTACCTATCGATAAATTTAATATTGACCATTTGTGATAATAATCGTCTAGGTAATACTTATCAGGTGGCATGTTATCAAGATAGCATATCAATAAAATTTAAGTATTGATGCAGGAATATAGGCCCATGTAATGAGAACCGATTTAGTAATGAATTAGTTGATATTATGGCCAAGGCTATAGTCGATATTATAGCCCAATGAATCGTATTATGGCAAAGGTCTTCCGATCGGAATTTCTTTACTGAATCCAGAACTAAATGATGAATAGCTTTGTATTGGAATTCAATGGTTTTTTTTGTATATTACTGAATACAAATCGAGTTCTTCTCGATTTGGCAACGATAATTTAGAATCATATGCAGTATAAGTAAACCAATCCCATTAATTAAAGGTAAACATACCTACATCGCCAAAAATCAGCACATAACATTCGGAGCTGTAGAATTTGAATGTGTGAGCGTTTTCCAAATAAAGTGTACCCCCCACTTTTGGGCTGTCCTCTGTGTTTGAAGTCTAATAACAAAAAATAATTATATGTGGCTAATTATTTGAATGATTGGAGATTATTAAGCATATCCTAAACTAGTTAAATGCAAACGTTGATTCAACTATTACTGCGTAATATTTAAGTAATGACCATTTTAAAACACTAAAAGGTCAATTTTTGGCGTGTCCCACCCTCAAAATTCTCGGTGTTAGAAGAGATTCTGAATACTTTTTGTACTAGGGTAGCATGAGTTTTTGATATATTTAGAACGACTGTTGAGTCCCCTATCGTCACCGGTAGTTTTTAATTTAAATCCTATGCCCATTAAAATACAATTTGGTTTTCAAAAATATGATAAAAAGTGGAACCGACCGGACATGTCGGGTTTGTCACGGCTAAAACTACCTTATGAAGATATTTATTTGACAATATTACAATTTCTATATTGCGACATCACTCATATCATACCAACAGCTATATTTAAAAAACCAGCTGTCTAATAGATTTTGAGAAATAGACTTAATTTGTGTGAGTAGCGCGACCGTCAACATTTCGTCTGTCGGGTTTGAGACACATTATCTACTGATCCAGGTCACTTCCGGCATATGACTGTATTCAAAAGATGAACAATATATTAATGTAACGTTATTTGTACTTGATTACGAACGTAGTTTAACAATTACGTCTGAATAAAATTTTGAATATAAAATGGGAAGAAAACGACACGTCGGTTTTGCGACATTTTGCCCCGTGACCTACAGGCTGACTAGCAAAATCGCAAAACCGACACCATAAAGCTGAGACTACACAATATAATGCAAGAGTTTTACATTTTAAGATTTCACAAAGCCACTTACTAGCGCAGAAATATTACGGAGGCATTATAATAGATAAAAAATGAAATGAGAGAACCCTGAACAGTTACAGACTCAAAGACGGCAAAAAAATTCAAATAAAAAGAGAAAATATCGCAAACGATACAAGAAAAAGCCTAGAGAATGAGAAGAGCTTGGCGCAAAGAAAAAACAAGCCTGCAATTAATAGGATAACCTTTATAATTTAACGAATTCATAATAGTTTTGAGTTTATAGTACCTACGACTAAAAGGCAGTTTTCATTAATGATTGGTAATTATTTTTCTTAACAATAAGAGTTTCAATATCTTTAATTACATTCTTCGTTCGACATTAAACAAGTATACATAACTTCTGGGTTTGGTTTCCTCATATAATGTGTCCCCAGCTTTAGTGAAATTGGCCTTTCGGTTTTGCGACTGTCCCCTTTTTTGCAACGATGAAATTCTTAGTTTTTAGCATTTTTTTATATTAAAGGGCACACGTATTTAAAATGCATTATTTAGAATGGATTAAATGTTTGGGAACGCAATAATTTATTTTCCGATGAAGACCTATATTCATCATTAAATTGTAAAAGTAACGGTGGCTTTGGCATCAGCTGTGACAAAACCGAACTTAAAAGTGCCGTATAATTCGCATTTTAAAGAGTAGGTGACTATATTGTCAAATATTACAAATCAAATTGACAATAATATCTTCGTAATCAAATAAATCATTTGGATCATTCTTCATAGCTTGTAAATAAAATAACTTAGATGGTCGCAAAACTGACACTTTTTTCTACAGTGTCAGTTTAATTTGATGATTCCTCGTAAAATAGACTTAACTGCCAGTAATATTATATTTTTTAATAAACTAGAATGTATCTTTATAATACTTACATCAAAAAAACATCAAAAATGTGATAATTCAAAAACTACCATACATTTTGGCATGGTACACTTATTTTGGAAAACGCTCGTGTACCCAACGCAACGACGCAGTATGTATGTACCTACCATGAATTAAAATTACTGCCGGCGGGTTCTAAAGTACAATAGAAAGCCAGTAAATACCTGTGCAAACTGCTCGCGGATCTCCACGATCTCTTCCTCGGTTAATTTACTATTATCTGCCATGATCACACACGTAATATCACATCAACAACACCGCTACTGATGAAAACTTTATTTGCCACTGTACTCTTATTATATTGTCTGTCTTACGACGCGATTATTATGCGTAATATAAAAAGTACCTATACAGTACCTACATAAATAACACTGCGGTAAATACGCACTAAAAAATTTACACAGCACTACAGTTTGCAACAATACAACACGACAAACGATACACCCGACAAAACGTCAATGAATTGCATCAATTTCAAACCGGCCACGCATGGCGGAATGAAACGGAACGTATCCCCCACGCACAGACCAATCACAGACTAGGTATTTTTTTTTGTTTTGGTTATGGCTTCGCACGATTTGTGCATTAGCCAGTTTCTAGTATTTAAGTATTTCTTAGATTCACAATAGGAACGTCATAATCATCATTAAAGCAATCCTGGTGGTCAAGTTATTTATTATCTATTTACATATTCAAAGTCACGATTCAGTAAAGTGGTGGACGCTTTACTGAAACTTCCTGGGAGTTTTGGAAAAATGCAAAGTGACACGATTTTTGGGTGCATACCTTTGCCAACATTCGTGCGCGTTATGTAACGAAAACTCAATGACGACACTCGAATGAACACCAGTTTGAGAAAAAAAAAACAAAATCAACAATGTCTCACTTGGATTCCCGCCAAAAATCCCTCCAAATTTAAATTCTATGTTATTGTTTTTTTTGTCTTAGTTATGGCTACGCACGGTTTGTGCATATAGCCAGTGTTAATATTATGTGTTATTATTATTATTATAACGTATTTTCTAATTTAGGAAGGAAAGTCGTAGTCATAGCATTGAAGCAATCCTCGTGGTCAAGTTATTTATTATCTATTTACATATTCAAAGTCACGACTCAGTAAAGTGGTGGACGCTTTACTAAAACTTCCTGGGAGTTTGAGAAAAAAATACAAAACCAACAACGTCTCACTACCGGATTCCCACTAAAACTCATCTAGATGGATGGATGGCCAGTGGCCTATTGCATGTTTATCTGGAGGGGGGCAATAATTGAGCTAGTGCCATCTAGTGCCAACTTCATTCAACCCATTGATACACTAGAACAAGATCTGAAGTAAATTAGCGCCATCTATTGACAAGTAGTTAATTATTGTAAAAGTTATTTAGCAGGAGAGTGGGGTCAATCAGGAATGTACAGTGGAATTATTGTTTCTAATGTTGTATGTACCTACCTTCTGATGATCTTATTGTCATATTGAAAGTAATTGTCAATAACTAACGCTCTCAGTGAAATTCATACAAATAAAAAGAAAAAAATAATTCTTAATACTACTTACCTAGGTAGGTACCTAATTTCCTAATGTCCTGCCAGCCTAATTAAAGCTAAGAAAATGACAATACAAAGGTAATAAAAACAATAAGTCGGATACATACTAGCTGTGCCCACGACTTCGTCCGCCTGGAATAGTGACATTTTTATTATAATATTGTATAGATAAAAGGCGAATCTCATTCAGAAAAATATGAGAATACCTAGTGTAAATTATAATCATATTATTATTTGTTTCTTAATCCCTTTGAAATTGAACACAAGTTTGTCGGTTTGTGTTTTTATTTAGGCCAGAAACTACTTGCTAAGTAAGTATGCTCGATTCGTTTGCAATATCAAAATAAGTACTACTTAGTTATAATAATAAGTACCTATTTAGATTAAAAAAAAAACCTTAAGCAGTAAGTCGGTACTAGGCTAGGACATAAGTTAATTTACCTTCTTAGTTGCTTTAAACGCCTTCCACTCAATCACGTAATATGTTATTGTGCAGGAAAGCTTATCTATACTAATATTATAAAAAGGAAAACTTTGTTTGTTTGGTTGTAATGAATAGGCTCCGAAACTACTGAACCGTTTTCAAAAATTCTTTCACTGTTGGGAAGCTATGCTATCCCCGGTACACATAGGCTACCTTTTATCCCGTAAAAAAATTATGGTTCCCGCGGGATAGTAGTTAATACGGGTGAATCCGCGAGGTGCTTCTAGTATTATATAAAATAGGTACTACCTACCTAACTAATAATTGAACTGTGTTAAATACTATACATAATAATATGTCTACTTATTTGAGGTTTGATTACAGTTCTTCGTAATATCATACTAGATATTTTCATCAAAGTATTTCAAATCCGATCATTCTCCCTTATTATAAATTATATAATATTTATTGTATGTGGATCTAAGGGCCGTATTAATAAATCAAACTTAGTTCTGAGAGCTATCTTCAGTGTGCACTTGCTCTTTCGTTCTAATTAATATATACATCTTAAGTTGTTGATTAGGAACAGAAACTTACATGATATCTGGCAAATTAATAAATGACACTCAGCGGTTAAGTGCTATCGGATTATGGCACAATTGACACAATGACATACTTACAAGACAGTATCTAGTAGCCAGTGCTACATCTCAATATCCATTTATTAAATAGCAACGATTTCAAGATGTAGATTACATTTTGAGTGTGGGTCAGCTGGTAGCGCACTTGGTAGTGCTATTGAGGTTCATTTATTAATACGGCCCTAAGAATACTTGACTTTGATTTTATACGTAGACCTCAGTTTCCCCATTCTACTCTATCTAGTAATTTCTCCGCCTGGTAACGTCTGTCTGGAACAATCTAGATTGTTCTACTGAGATTTTGCCATCTAGCGGTGAGTAGCAAAACTAAATTATCACTGATTCCCAACTCTCCTCATAACAACGGTCGAAATTGATATTGTTTGGCTATTATATTATGTGTTATGGGATGGCGTAGTGAACCCATATTGTTATTATACTATAATATTGTATAATATTATACTATACCCATATTATACTAGCAGATTATTATCATAGTAACTAATAACTATAATATAGTAGCACTTTAGTAACCTAAGCTTTACATAGGTCTTTACGTAATAACATACTATTTTCACTCGCAGAAGTTCCTGTAATATTTTGAATAGATGCCTAAGTATCTAACTAGGGAAGTGTTCATAACAATGCAAATGCAGCACTATAATTATTACACATCAACTGAAACTTCTCCAAATAATATAAGGCTTTCTTTCTTTTTATCTCTACGTCATTAATATCATTCTCTTCTCATCATCAATCATGACTGTTAAGAAATATACAGTATAATCTAATATTATAATATTTTACTTTTATCTCGTTTACTTATCGATTAACCAATTATTGCGCTATTAAGAAGTTTCACTTGAAAAACTAAACTTATTTGACATGCGAAAATATATTATGACAATAATAATGAGGCAAATGTTTTTATCATAACTAGCAACATTTTTTAGTGTTATGGCGTCCGTCAATTTTGAACAATATAATTCTTCTGTTTTGAAGCGTTTTTCGCAAAATATAAGTTATTAGTTACCTACCTAGCACTTACAAACGAAATTTAAACATTTGTTGTTGATAGTAATTATAATAGTTATTACCTATATTGTGATGTAGTTTGGCAGCCTTTCTGTGCACAGAAACTCATTTTCATCGAAGGTTACGGAGTCTGTTTTCTGTGAGCTGTATTCTTTGACATTTAGCACTAACGAGACAACCGACGAACCGAGACTATAAAGGGTTTCAAGGCGAGTATACTTAGGTTAGGTCGGTTGAATCTCACTGGGTTGAATGCCATTTAGTATTTATTTATCATGAGTGAACTTTCTCCCAATTATTTTCTTGCGGGCCGCAAATGTTTTCTAATTGAGCTCCACTGACATCTCGAAAGTTCGAGCTAGTTCTGGTAGATAGCGCCACTGTTAAATACGCGGTGCGCGCGACATTTCGCATCAGATTCAAACGAGCGCTCCAGTGAAAAACATTGTCTATCGACTCTGTGTTCCAGCTGCCGGCAAGTTCAGCCATTCTCTGTAAAATTATTCGATACTTCAGCGAGAAGAAGACAGCCACGGTTACCTACCTACTGCAATTTTAACAAGCAACTGAAGAAAGAAGAGCAGAAACAAAATGTCGCTGCTACCGTTCTTGTTGGACTGCGAATTGGACCGCCCCGCCTTCGACCGTCCCCGTCGGCTTATGGACCAGCATTTCGGCTTGGGATTGACGCCTGATGACTTCCTCTCCGCCGTCGCCGGGCCGCTCGCCAGCCGGGAGTACTACCGCCCCTGGAGACACCTCGCCGCTGCAGCCCGCGACGTGGGTTCCAGCATAAAGTCGGACCGTGAAAAGTTCCAAGTTAACCTGGACGTGCAGCATTTCTCTCCGGAAGAGATCAGCGTGAAGACTGCGGACGGGTTTATCGTCGTCGAGGGGAAGCACGAGGAGAAGAAAGACCAGCACGGCTTTATATCGCGGTCGTTCACTCGCCGCTACGCGTTGCCAGAAGGGTGCATGCCGGAGTCGGTCGAGTCGAGGCTGTCGTCGGACGGTGTGCTGACGGTGGTGGCGCCGCGGAAGGTGCCCCCGGCGGTGGAAGGTCAGCGTTCGGTTCCCATCACTCAGACTGGGCCTGTGCGGAAGGAGATCAAGGACCAGGCGAATGGAGACGGCGCTCAGTAATGCGATTTTTTCGTGGTTTTACGGAGATCTACCCTCAAGTTCGATGTTTGATGCTTTTTATTCCATTTCTTTTGTGTTAAGACTGATTATTTTGTGTTAAGCTTTTTTAAATTTGTAGTAAGTACTAGTAACTGAATTACCTAATAAATAAGTTCGGTATCAAAACTGTTGTCTTTATTTAGACATTGCTATAATAATTATTAATCTGTTAGGTTGTTGTGTAGGTATATTCATATTATGTCTAGGTAGGTCGTCAATTTCCCCTTGTAGGTAGGATGCACCTATATTGAGTGATGATAGAAGCTACAATAGTGTAATGTGTTTAAACGGTCTTGTGGCCATAATAATATTAACTCCCTCTGCTTATTATAATCATTCGTTCTATAGGTAAGAATGCACCGCTGGTGTGATATGCAGCACTACTGTACTACTACGCACTCTATTGGCTATACAAAACAAGGTAGAACCAAATTGTAACGTAAAGTAGGGAGGTACTCGTTCACGGAGAGGTATTGCCGACTTTATTTGCAAGGCGTGTAAATGCATAACACCTACAAAAATCTGCTCTCGGCTACAAATTTATTTAAACTCCTACATAAAAACTGCGTGATAATTATTATTCCTATTTGAATTTTCAATTTTTCAATAGTGGCACCTCAATCCTTACGGACATTATAATTATTGATACCAAAATGTACAGAACACAGCAAGGTCAATTAAAATAGGTAGGTACAATGGCCGGTCTTATCGCTTAAAGCGATCTCTACCAGACAACCTTTGGATGGGCAAGATATAGCAGGAATAGGGTTAGATCGGTTGATATCAGTGTCAAATTAAGCACCTACTAATAATTACACAAATAAGGTTTTTATAATGTACAATAACATTACCAATAATATAGGTACGGTCGGCATAAAAAGTAGCTTAACATGTTTTAGTTTCCAATTCCATTGTAGATACGCAACATGTACATTTTTAGGGTGTATATTAAATTTAAGATACGGAGATGTTAAGCTATACTTTTGATGCCGACCGTACCATAAGAATGTAAAAACGTATACCCACCCTACACTACAGACAACGAAAAAAGCTTCTGAACATGCCAAGCCATCTCTACGCCCCCCACCAGGGGTGAACAACTGTACACTGCACGCCCCACCGGTTGGGAAGCTTGCCCTAACGTTTACTCATGAAGCGAGCATGAAGCTCCCAGCCCCTTCCAATGTGAGCTTACCTACGCAAAACAGTAAAATGTTGCGTCAATAGAACTTGAATGTTCAACATTTTTTGTAGTTGACTGTTAGATATTACGCCGAACTTTATGTCGCAGATCTTCCTTCTATGCGCAGGTCAATGCAGAAAATGGGCTTATTCCAGAAATCCCCTGGCAGTCTCCCCTGCGCAGGGGATTTCTGGACTAAAAGTCCTGAATCCCCTTAACCATTGAACATGATGTCATTAGTAGCATTATTGCATCTGGCAGGCAGGTATCGCTGCATTTTCACTCGTCAATCTATTACATGCAATGTTCGGTACCTATATAGGTACGTGTTAAAAAAATAAATTGTAGATAAGGTACCTTGAAGGTATATTGAAGATATTATATAAAAAATACAATATCTAAAAATAAGCTATAGGTACCTACAATGAACATGAATTTAGATATCTACTTATATATACCCAGCTAAATAACAAAAAACGGAATAATTTGCATCTTGGAAAAAAAACTGTACGGAGTGCAATGCGGTTTTCACTGTTGTAGCAAAACAGTAGGCCCTTTTAGTAGGCTTTGGGAAACTGTCTTCTGTCTTCATCGATATACGAGGGTGAATCAAAAAATTCTTGGAATCAATATTAAAAAATGCAAAGATTTAAATAATAATATTTTATTTTTCTACATAATCTCCCTCCAATGCAATGCATTTAGAATAACGCGTTTCTAACTTCCTTATTCCTTGTGAAAAAAAATTATTTTCTTGACTCTCGAAAAAGTCCTCTACGGCAGCTATAACCGCGTCATTATCGTGAAATTTTGTTCCACGAATTTCCTCTTTTAATTTTGGAAATAAGTGAAAATCACTTGGGGCTAAGTCCGGAGAATATGGTGGGTGGTCAAGGAGATTGAAGCCAGCACAGCGGATTGCGTTGAGCGCAACTTCCGATCGATGAGCAGGAGCGTTATCTTGAAGGAACAACACGCCCAACGACAGTTTTCCACGACGTTTTTCTTTAATCGCTTCACGCACTTTCGGGATTAAATTTGCATAATAGGGTCCAGTAATCGTCTGGCCTTTTGGCATGTAATCAATAAAAAGGATTCCTTCACTATCCCAGAACACAGAGGCCATAACTTTGCCAGCGGTAGGAGCAACTCGAAATTTCTTAATGGATGGAGAGGATGGTCGTTTCCAAGACATGCTTTGTCTTTTAGTTTCAGGATCAAAATGGTGGACCCACGTTTCATCCATGGTGACAAGACGACGGCAAAAATTATCCGAATCACGCTGGAACATTTCGAGATTACGCTTGGAAATTTCCAAACGTCGCTTTTTGTTTTCGTCGGTTAACATTCGTGGCACCCATCTTGCAGACACTTTTTTGTACCCCAGTGAATCAATTAAAATGGATTGAACGCTACCAAAAGATATCTTTAGGATCTCAGCTATATGTTTTATAGTCATTCTTCTGTCTTCCAAAACCAGATTCTCAACCTTTTTGACATTTTCTTCTGTAACGGAGGTTGAAGGCCGCCCAGAACGCGGGTCATCTTTACAGCTTGATCTACCTCTTTTAAATTCAGCCACCCAGTACGCAACCGTAGAATAGGGTACAGCATCACCCCCTAATGTCTGCTGAATGTCCAAAAAAATTTCCTTCGTAGACATTTTTTTCAAACTGAGATATTTTATCACCGCACGTAACTCACTTTTATCCATAATTTTGACTTTTTAGCAACTCGTTGCACAAAAAAATTTATTACATGCGAACGAACTGACAAAAACAAGTGACAGTCTGCATAAATATAGTGTGATAGACACTCTTTAATTTGAATATCGAACTTGATCCAAAAAGGTTTCATATATATGCACTTCTAAGAACTTTTTGATTCACCCTCGTAACAACATGGGTCGTCGACGTTGTGGCAAACGAAGCAACACAAGTTTAAGGTAAGAGGAAAACTCAGTATTGCCACATTTTCCACTAAAAAGTCATAGTTGGAAAGAGAGAAAGGGAGTGAGAGCAAAAACTAGCACAGTTGTGAACCCAACTCAGTGGTAAAAAAGAAAATGTTCCGTTTTTGTAACATTCACTGCAACATAAGTTACTTATTTATTTCTGTCTCCCGCAAAACCTAACAGGTTAATTAGTAAGCATCCAATTCTAACGACGACTACTTGTGTGCTCGTATTTATATTATAATAAAATTATAGTGAGATTTAAATAAAAAAATCGTTGCCTTTTAAAGTTTCTTAATATAAGTATATACCTACGTCATCATAGAGGAAATAAATACTTCATCTAATAAGACGTGTCGTGATACAGTGTTGACCAAATTGTTATTCATTTAATACGCTTACAAAGGTTAATGTAAGTATTTTGTAAATTAACCGTTTCATTTTATTATTGGTTATTTTAGAAACAAAAGTAATGGGGATTGCTGTTAGTTTGGATAGGCACCATTCGGCCATTAGGTCGACATTCCCTTGGAGGGCCCCACTCTGTGCCTACGTATTTGATCGAAGAATTATTAGAAATTGGTGTCAGTCTGAACAGGGGGTTTCAAGAGGACTTTCAGGGGTTTATTTTATATTTTTAATGTAATGTTACTAAGTATGTAATTATAAATGTCAACAAGTGTAGTGTGTTACGTAGCCAAAGTGTAAAACGGGATCCGTCCGTCCTTCTTTCTGTTCGTCAGTGACCAGGCTGTGTCTCATGAACCGTGGTAAGTAGTTAGACAGTTGAAATTTACACAGATTATGTATTTCTGTTGCCGCTATAATAACAAATATCTACTAAAACCCATAATAAAATAAATAGGTATTTAAAGGGGCCCCCTTACAACAAATGTAATATTTTCGCCATTTTTATAGATAACTAGCTGCACCCCGCGGTTTCACCCGCGTTTGGATAATATACGATATATCTTTATGAATTGTAGCCTATATGTTATTCTGATTTGTAAGCTACATTATTGTAAATTTTCATTAATATCCATTCAGTGGTTTTTACGTGAAAGAGTAACAAACATCCATCCATCCATCCATACTTACAAACTTTCGCGTGTATAATATTAGTAGGATAGTACGGAACTCTTCGTGCTCAAATCCAACTGTAACTTGTACTGTAACTTGGCCGGTTTTTTATGATTTGGCGGCATGCTAAACGATATACCTACTACAAAGCTTCAGATTCCAAGCAAGACATCGTACTTCAAATATATTTCAGACTGTTTTGCTCGCTTGTCTACCAGCACCAATAATAATTCATGTGTAAGGTACAATAATTATCCTAAAGTGCAAATCGTTGCAATAACAAAACTCGTGAATTATAAATATGTAATTACTTACCCACACACAGCCATGTGCTTATCAACAAGTCGAGTTTTTTTTTATTTTACTTTAAATTATGTTCATAAATTGTTACCTTTATTTTTTGTAAGGCATTAATTGTTACTGTTTACGTTAACTGTTCATTAAAGAGTTATTGCATCGTGATATTACCTATACAATATTGCGTCGCAGCCAACTAATTTCATATGCATTCAATGAATAGCCTCGTTGTTACACTAAATGGCGCCGTTTAACTGGCTTCCTGAATGGTATTCAGCCAATCAATTAAACAGGCTTGGATCACTAACATTAAACGAAGTACTCGCCTAGCCAAATCATACCTATTTTAGAAGCAGTGAAAGTAGTCTGCCTTCCAAGCAGAGGGTTGCAAGTTCAAATATCCGAAAGCAACTTCAAACTACGAATGTGACGAACACCTGTTATGTTCGGGTTTGTAACATAGGGTGCATCTTATCAAAAAATCTACACATAAAACGCTATATAGGGGCGTCGATGTATAGTAAAATCTATACAAACCTAACTACTAACCACCTATACATGCTTTTGTAATTATTATAACACTTGACAAATATTTTAAAATACAAACCTGCTTATCGGGTTAATAAAACAAATTTTAATATTAAGTAGGTAGTAAAAACCCTATTAAGTAGGTAGGTATAAAATATGTAAATATTCTAAGAATACTAGATTACAGTATTTTATTAACAAGTCAGAAACATATAGGTACCTCTATATAAATTGCTTTAAAACTTTGAATTAAAACATTTTATATTCAGTACTAGCCGCGCCCGCCGTTTTAGGCATAAAAAGTAGTAGGTATATCTGTTAATCCAGGGATGCTAGCTACCTCCATACCAAATTTCATAAAATTTTGTTCAGCCGTTTGAGTGTGAAGAAGTAACAAACACACTCACAAACTTTCGCCTTTATAATTTTAGTAGAATACTTTCTTTAATTAGGTTATAGTGTTGAAAATACCGGGAAAGATTAAGAACTTCATTATTATTATTATTACCATTTATGATTTGCCTTTAAAATAGCACCTCAATGTTGAATGAATTTCATATAGCGCCAAATGTCTGAGAATTTGTAAACACATCAAAAAAGTCTAAGCAACATGCACGCATAACATGGACCCAGGAACAATGGGATAAAATTATGTTTTCCGATGAGTCGCGATTCGGGTTTAGGCCTGATACAAGAAGGGTGCGAGTGTACCGTCGGCCCGGAAATACTGAAAAGCTCAGGTGCGTTCAGGAAGTTCATATCCATACAGCGGCTCAACAGTTATGGTATGGGCGGGTATTGTGAAGAACAGGCGAACTGAGCTCGTTTTTGTAAATGGAAACATGAACGCTGAAAATTACGTTGAGAATATTCTCAGACGTTATGTCCATCCATTTGCACAAAGCTTAGGCTCCGATTTTACGTTAATGCATGACAATGCGCGTCCACATACAGCTCGGCAAACCAGTGAATACTTGGCAAATTAGTACATGTTCCTTAGACTTTTTTGATGTGTGTACCTACTTACATAGGCTACCTTTTATTCCAAAAACAGGGAGTAACACCGTGGGCGCAGCTAGCACTGAAGTAAAAATGTTTTATATCATAGTTTTAAACCGATTTATATGGTTATGGGTTATGTTTCTCACCCGTTAATAAATGTTCTTAGAATTCTACATAATATATATTCTTGATCGGTAGGTATATACTTGTTTTATTAACCAGCTAAGCAGGTTTATAAACTAAAATATTTGTCAGGTATTATTATAGGTTGGTAGTAGTGTAGTTTGTATAGATTTGACTATTTATTATTTATTTATTTATTTATTTATTCAGATTAATTACACGGCCGTGGCCAATTACAATAATCAATCAAACATGTCATAACATTAAAATTAGTTAAATTGTTCAACATTTCAAGAATAGGTAACATATCAAGTCAAAAACAGAAAATTTATTATTATTACGATAAATTCGACTATACTTCGACGCCGCTTTTTATCATTTTAGGTGTAGATTTTTTGATAAAATGCACCCTATGTTACAACCTCGAATAACAGGTGTTCGCCACATTCGAAGTTTGAAGTTTCTTTCGGAATATCGGATTAATATTTGTAGGTACTAATATTTGCACTAATATTTGTACAGGCAACCGGTGGATGCAAGTGGCAAATTGTCATTCGGTGTGGCGGACTAAGGGGGAGGCCTATGTTCAGCAGTGGACGTGTTTAGGCTGATGATGATGATGATTTGTACTTGCAACCCTCAGCTTGGCCGGCGGACTACTTTTACCGCTTTTAAATTAGGTTGGTCCCTAAGTACTAACTATTAGTGGTTCTGTGAGCAATGGACCTCGCGATCAGAGGGGAGCTGATAACCAATAGCAAGGTGATAAGCATCTCCCCTTTTTGCCACGTTTGCTCTCAACTTGTTAATCTATATTCCTGCAAAAAGAATATCAAAAGAATAAGTAAAAAAATGGCATCCCCGTAGAGTTTCTTGGTGCTGTCTTCTCTAACGGGCGTATTCCGAAGCACTGGTAGAGTCAACGGAGTTTCCTTTTCCTGTCCAGAATCTTGGTACAGTGCTTAAAGGGAAACATCCTTTTTTCAAACTCAAACCATAATCAATTACCTACTGTTTAATTTAATTTATCATAGGTACTTTATGTTTTTATGATTCTCTTTGTTAACGAGAATTAGCTGTTTGACTTGTAAAAGTGCGATTTAATTGCCTATTTACAATAAATACTTTGACTCTGACTTTGACTTCATCTTTTTTCACAATAACTTGTTCATAATTCAAATTTGATAACTCGAGGTCAATAAATGGCGCTACAGGAAACTTTCTCCCGTTTTGCCCCCATTTTCCTCTATATCGAAAATCGCTCTTGACAAAAAAGCGCTAAAAATCAAAGAACCTACGTATACTTATATTAGCAAATCTCGTAAAAATCGGTTGAGAAATGCAGTGCAGTGAATTGAACCCTTATAACCCGGAACAAACAAACAAACTAACATCCGGACGAACGCTAAACGGCCACTCTGCGCCTAGACTGGTCCGTACGGACCGTGTAACAAACAATTAAACATCTATTGTGTCTTGCATTGGTTTCTCGAAGGGTTATGATGGGCTCTCGCTCACTTCGGTCGCTCGGTCAATTAAATTACTAAAATATTGTCAATGTGTTTTATGCTATATCGAGGTAGGACCGGTTTTGTATCCGCTGTGGCAGAGCCACCTCCGAGCTAAGATTAAAATACTTATTCAAATATTTTTACTTGAGGTATGCAATAGTGTACATGCGTGCTTAGTATCGGTTATTTGACATCAAACTTTTTTTAATCCAGACGTGAACGTACCTATGGGTCCGGTAAAGTGCGTATGTGTGTGTATCTTTGAAATTATAAGTAGTTTATTATTGTTTCAAAAGGTGACCTGATCGAGTGTTATTTGGCATGGTCCAAGAAAATCTGTTAAGCCGTTTGGTGTTCACTGTGTGGGTGGTTTTTGTAATTACTTGTAAATAAAATCAAATCATTATTTGATGTTTCAGGTGTACCAGTTCCATTGTGAAATTGTGAACGAAACTGTGAGACAAGTTTCACTAAAGATGTCTTGACTGGTGAAAAAGCCTGAAAAGTATCAGTGTAAACTGTGACAGTAATCAAAATGACAATTAAAAGTGGACTTTGTGGCTTTGGAGCTGGGAGTCACTCGGTTCTTTTCAAGCAGGTAAGGTTAACGCTCCAATCTTCTGCTGCCGGCAAAAATTCTCTCGTGAGAAGTGTGTGTTTACATACAACCCTGCCACCTTTGCTCTCACGTTCTTCGGGCAGCACGAGCAGCAGTAGCAAGAGCCTGAGAAATAATCGTACATAACACATCCTGCCCACTGCCCTGCTTACTTTTCTGGTCACTGCAGCTGAATATAAACAGGGTATACCCAAGGTGCAAACGGACCACGGCGGTGGCAAGTGCGGTGGCGTATGCGCATGGTCAAACAACCTATGTGCAGGCTTTTGTCCATCATTACCTTCTACTTTATTAAATGCACCCAATCAAAAAATAGCAAACTGGAAACTCTTACTTCGGCAATAAGTGGATCCTGGGTAACCTCCCGTGAGATAATGGTCATGCTAGCCTACAAAGTAATAGTAAAGTATATCGACGAATATTTATTTCGTAAGCACCTGCTTTTGTAATGATATGTGTCGTTCCAGGGAATGGCAACCTTCGCGTCATGCCTCGTCTCGTTAACGGGTGGATTGACATTCGGGTTTTCTGCTGTGATGTTGCCTCAGCTAGAGGTGGACGAAAGTTTCCCGTATGACAAGCAGTATGACTCCTGGATTGGTAAGTTACTTTCGTTGTTCACTTGATAGTCTTGATACACGAGTGAGAATCATCAGTATTAAAAGATGCTGAACATATTCAGACGTACAATTTAAGTGATGAATCCTACGGAAGGTCCTTGTTGATCTGGAGTATCAGGACACGTCATGCCTCGGTCGGATGGTCACGGAGCCCCGCCCCGTAACCGATTATTCCCTGTACTTATAATAAAGAAGACGAAAAAACCTCGAGGCAACTATATGTATAAATATACTGACTAGATATAAATAGTGAATTTCTGCATGCTACTGAGTCAGAGTTTTACGTAAAACCGCTTTCATATACATTATTATTTATAAAAGCCGGTTGAGATATGTTTTATTTTTTTATTACTGTAACTTTAAGAATTCTTAACATGGTGTTGTTTTATAATGATTTAAGTGTTCTTTTAGCCTATAGATATCTGAAGATGTATGTGATAGTGCCTACACAAGTATTTAGTATTTGCTCGGAGTCTGGGTCTTTGTAGGATCATGACGTACCCCGTAGTTTCCGACTCCTTAAATGAAGGAAGCAGGTAATCCTAGTCAGTGGTGTATGTGTATCATGTGTATCATGCCGCGTGATATAAAATGAATGGGAAAATAGGTACATATAACTAAAATAATATAATACATGTTTAGTTTTTAAGATCTAGAACTCATTTAATCCGAACAATGTTGCGAACAGACAAACAATTAGTGAGTGGATTAATTTTGGATTTAAACAATGACCAGTTTCACAGTGCTCTTATAAAACTAGCTTTCACAATATTACTATGTCAACTAGTTCATGAAGGCTTGTGATGTGACGGTAACTGCAGTGATGAACTAGCTTCAAATTTACTTCTTGATGAAGGTGGAGTATACGTAGGGGTTGGTAGAGATGAGAGGGGCGGCCTTGATGTAGGTGGCAGCGGGGTAGGTAGGGATCAGGGGAGATCCAGGGTAGTAAGTACTGGGGTAGCTGGGGTAGGCCAGCAGCTGAGGATCAGCAGAAGGCTCAGCAGCAGGCTCAGCAGCAGGCTCAGCGACAGGCTCAGCAGATCGCTTCTTGATTAAGTGGGTGGTGGCAAGAGGAATGCCAGATGCGGGGTAGTAGTTCGAGTACAATGGGCTAGTCAGGTAGGGGGTAGTCTGTACGGTGTTATAGTAAGTGGTGGGAGTGATGTAAGTAGAGGGGATGAAAGTCTGGGCAGAGGGCTCAGCAGAGGGTTCAGCAGATCGCTTCTTGATGAAGTGGGTGTTGACCAGAGGAAGGCTGGCACCGTAGTAGGGAGTTTGGATGTAAGGGGTTGAGATCAGAGGCGTAGAATAGGCAGGGTTGGCGAGGTAGGTCGTCGGGGTGATGTAGGAGGTAGACAGAAGTGGAGCGGACCTCTTCTTGATGAGATGCGCAGCAAGAGGCAGCTGAGCGCCGCTGTAGGCGATCGGAGTCTGGACAATCGAAGATGCGGCGACTACCTGGGCAGACGGGATGCTGCTGTACGGGTAGTAGCCGTAGGGGTTGTAGTTGTACCCGGGCGTAGCCAGGAGCTGAGGGGAGCGTTTCTTGATGTAATGCGAGAAGGCCAAAGGAGACGCATATGTGATCGGGGTCGGGTGGATCACGCTGCTGGATTGGCTGCTGATGCTCGTGGAAGCCGGCGATATCACTGTAGAGTACGCCGCGTAGGGCTGCACCGCGGGCGAGGAGAGCAGCAGGGCTGGCTCCGGCTCAGCCACCGCCGTTGCCACAAAAGCGCACAGTACCACAAACTTGAACATCTTGCTGATTGTTGCTCGTGTCTCGAACGACTGATGACAGACCACCATCCAAATCCTATTTATACAAATCTACCACTGAAGCTAAGGGCGATCTCGTTTGCGAAACCGGTGCAGGGTGCAGGAAGCTGGTATTTGCGGCGAGGTCGTCAACAAACCTTAGTGCATCATTCTCTTTGTGATTGGTAAGAGCGGGCGAATAAACTTCACTTTTTTATGCGTTGGCAATGTTAAGGTCATACGGCAATGTACCCTTACTTGGGCGACAAAGTTGGGATCTAGACTACTGGTGCGAATAAGAGTTAACATAGAATAAATAGGCAATAAGCAACTTTTAGTAGATTTCGAACAAAACTATAATTATACTCGTTGGAAAATAAAGATCGCATGATATCTTTATGGGCAGTTTTAGATACCTTCTATGTCTTATGTTCGATTATGTTCGATCTTCCATGTATGTGTATTATAATAATTATGTTATATTTTGGTCATGAGCACATAATAATGCATTGTACAAGCCGGTTATTGACGATATTTAGGTCAGCCGCCCGCATCAATTACGTACCTATGTAGATAATACATTAGGTACCTATAATAATATTATGTATAATTTTTACGTACCTACCTACTTTGTTTTCTTGTTTTAGATTTGCAGAAGTTATGTTACAAAAAGCATTAGAATTGTGAATTATAAATTATAGGCCATTTTGTAGAGGGTAACTTTATTATGTTTTTTTTTTTATTTTGGTTTCTAATTATTACGATTTATAACTTTTGCCCCACTTGGAATGCGACACAGGAATAAGATAATATGCGATACAAATCATGACTATAGGTATACTTACCTAACCTTAATTTGACTGCAGAAATTCAAGTAAGTATGTGTAAAAATAATACGTAGAATAACGCTAATTAAAATTAGGGCAAAACAATATCAGAAACATTTAGAAATTTTATTTGTATGTGTCTTTACGTAATAGTCAAATCGTGTAATAACCCCTTCTTTGTCAAGACTTGGAATTTTCTGTATGTAATAATATAGACTTTGTCTTGTTAAAATAAAATGCTGATTTTGCCCATTATGCTAGTTAGCTTGTGACATCAAATGTGAATTAAGGATTTATGGAGCATCAACTGAATACGTTATTTCTTTAATTTCAGCATCCATCTTACCACTCGCCATGATGTTCGGAAGCGTGTTTTCAGTATCAATCAGTGACGCGATCGGAAGAAGAAAGGGACAGATAATCCTTACCTTCCCATTTACCCTTGGCTGGATCCTTATAGGAATCGCCAGGAATAACGCAACATTGCTTGCAGGAAGGTTTATAACCGGACTCTGTTCTGGAGCCAACAGGCCTTTAGGCATGGTGTATATCGGAGAAGTTTCCGACCCTAAATACAGAGCAGTCACTCTCATTTGCCCTTCTGTAGCCATTTTTGTCGGAAATCTCTGCAGCCATGTTGTGGGAAGGTACATTCCTTGGCGACTGTCTTGCTTTGCATTTGCGATCCCGAATGTAGTATGCTTCTTTGTTCTACTCACCTTGAAGGAAAGTCCTCTATGGATGATAGCAAATGGACAGACGGAGAAGGGATCGGAGGCTTTCAAGTGGTTCAGAGGAGATGGGGAGCTAGCAGAGAAAGAATTGAAGACTGTATTGGAAAATCAAATCATAGAGAAGTCCTCTTCGGAACAGTTCCCCAGTGTGGTCTTTACAAAGCCATTTATGAAGTCTATAGTAACTA
Source organism: Hylaea fasciaria (assembly GCA_905147375.1). Classification (NCBI taxonomy): domain Eukaryota; kingdom Metazoa; phylum Arthropoda; class Insecta; order Lepidoptera; family Geometridae; genus Hylaea; species Hylaea fasciaria. The sequence goes on from LR990215.1 coordinate 4,387,110, forward strand.
TGTTTGTCGTTTTTGCTGCTGTTCAATTGTGTGGTATCAACACGATCTCCTTTTACGCCTTGGTTATGTTTAAAAATACTTTTGGTGGCGATGTAGACGCCTTCATGCTTATGATAGCAACGGATGTCATCAGAGTTATATGCCCAGCAGCTATGTGTTTGTTGGCAAAGATATTACCCCGTAAAAATACTTTTTTAGCGACTTGTTTCGGGACTACTCTAGTTTTAGTGGGATTAGCTGCATATCTGTACGTAAAACCTGATGGAGTTGTGTGGTTAGCAGTAATTTGTTTAGTTTCGTATATTGCAATAGCAAGTATGTTAGCAAGTACATCATGGTCGTTCGTTTCAGAAATATTCCCAAATAAAGTCCGCGGATTAGGCAGTGGTATAAGTTCTTTGATGTCTTTCTCTTTGCTATTCGTTTCTGTTAATGTTACTCCTAGTATAATGTCGCAGTTTGGTGAAGTAGCAATGTATAGCGGTTTTGCAGTGGTGACTCTGATTTCAGGTACGATTTTGATTTTTATCCTGCCTGAAACAAATGGCAAAAGTTTGCAAGACATTGAGAATACTTTGTATAATAAAGGTGACAAGGCGTCGCCAGATTCTCATGCAGAAAGTACTATTACTAAATTATAAGTTATGATACATTAGGTATTATGAAATTTTAAAATAGCTCCTAAGTTGCTTATAACTTTTTTGTGTAAGTATATAAACATTTTTACTGTTTTTTTTGTAGTTTATTCGTTTGTTTTATTCTTCGAGATTTCTCTTTTTGATTTATTCCTTTGTGTTCACAATTAATTTTGTATGATCTTGTATGCGCTTATAATAAGCTTATGGTGGTATAAGGTAGGTAAGTACAATACAACCCGCTATAAGAATTGCTGTTTGTAAGCCAGTGGCTGCGCCGGCATACCCTCAATTTTCTAAATATTGATAAAATTGTATTTTTGTCTACCATCAGTGTATATCGAGGGAGCTGTACTAGTGTGTGTCTGTGTGTGTAAAAATTCGCATAACTTGAACATAATTTTTATTATTAAATTACCTATTTTATTTAATTTGTTATTGTTTCTTGTTAGTTTGTTTTTTTGTAGTTACAGAATGAATTATTTATCAGAGAGCTTTACTTTAAAACGAGAAGCTCAAAAATTAAATTAGTAAATTAAACAAAAACCCCAGTAGAAATAAGCGAAAAACAAGGACTATAATGTCTCTCAAGTACACACTTCAAAAAAGTCTAAGCAACATGTACTAATTTGCCAAGTATTCACTGGTTCGCCGAGCTGTATGTGGACGCGCATTGTCATGCATTAACGTAAAATCGGAGCCAAAGGTTTGTGCAAATGGATGGCTTTGGATGGACATAATAAGGTCTGAGAATAGCCTCAACGTAATTTTCAGCGTTCATGTTTCCATTTACAGAAAGAGCTCAGTTCGCTTGTTTTTCATAATACCCGCCCATACCATAACTGTTGAGCCGCTGTATGGATGAACTTGCTGAACGCACCTGAGCCTTTCACTATTTCCGGGCCGACGGTACACTCGCACCCTTCTTGTATCAGGCCTAAACCCGAATCGCGACTCATCGGAAAACATAATTTTATCCCATTGTTCCTGGGTCCATGTTATGCGTGCATGTTGCTTAGACTTTTTTGATGTGGTATATATTATGAAAGTTACTGTTAGTTTAATGTATTATTTCGTTAGTTTAAATAATTTTATTGACCATGCCCACAACCTAAACGAGTAGGTACCTTTACTAACATTTATAGATAGTGCGGTTGGATTTTTTTCATCTCACATATTTTCTATTTTATTGTTATTTGATTTTAAACACATTAAATTAGCTCTTTGCTGGATACAAGTGCTAACTAGATTATAATTGAATGTAAAAATTTTTTTTTCTCTCTTTTTATGTGACTCTCACAACGGAGACGACGCGAATGAAACTCGTAATTTATTATGTAGAAATGATTTCAATTTTGATTAGACTGGGTGAAAATGAATACGATGAAACTTTATTTCTTATGTGTTTTTAGGTTAGTACTGTAATAATGAAATCGTTTAGCCTCCTCTGTCAAGAGCTGGCGTTTATATAGAATAGACAATAAAATGCTGATTGATCAGTTAGTTTGTATTGTAATGTGATTTGAGGATTTATAAATCATCAACTGAACACGTTATTTTCAGCGTCCATCTTACCATTCGCCATGATTTTCGGGACCGTGATCTCGGGACCAATCAGCGATGCGATCGGAAGAAGAAAGTGGCAGTTGATCCTCGTCCTACCATTTACCTTTGGCTGGATCCTCATAGGAATCGCCAGGAACAACGCAACAGTGCTTGCAGGAAGGTTCATTACCGGACTATGCTCTGGAGCCAACGCCGCTCTAGGCACAGTGTATATCGGAGAAGTTTCCGATCCCAAATACAGAGCAGTCACACTCTTCTGTCCCTCTCTAGCCATTTATGTTGGAAACCTCATCAGCCATGTTGTAGGAACGTTCTTCCCTTGGCGAGTGGTTAGCTTCGTATTTGCGATTCCAAATGTAGTATGCTTCTTTATTCTACTCGCCTTGAAGGAAAGTCCTCTATGGATGATAGCAAACGGTCAGACGGAGAAGGGGTCGGAAGTTTTCAAGTGGTTCAGGGGAGATGGGGAGCTAGCAGAGGAAGAGTTGAAGACTGTACTGGAAAATAAAAGCATAGAAAGGTCGTCTTCGGAACAGACCACCAGTGTGGTCTTTACAAAGCCATTTCTGAAGTCTATGGTAACTATGTTTTTTCTCTGTGCTGCTGTTCAACTGAGTGGTATCAACACGATCTCCTTTTACGCCTTGGTTATGTTTAAAAATACTTTTGGTGGCGATGTAGACGCCTTCATGCTTATGATAGCAACGGATGTCATCAGAGTTATATGCCCAGCAGCTATGTGTTTGTTGGCAAAGATATTACCCCGTAAAAAGACTTTGTTGGTAACTTGTTTCGGGACTACTCTGGTTTTAGTGGGATTAGCTGCATATCTGTACGTGAAACCTGATGGACTTGTGTGGTTAGCAGTAACCTGTTTAGTTTCGTATATTGCATTAGCAAGTATGATATCAACTATAGCATGGTCGTTCATTGCAGAGATATTCCCAAGTAAAGTACGTGGATTAGGTACTGGTATGACTGCATTTATGTCTTTCTCTTTGCTATTCGTTTCTGTTAATGTTACTCCTAGTATAATGTCACAGTTTGGTGAAGTAGCAATGTATAGCGGTTTTGCAGTGGTGACTCTGATTTCAGGTACAATTTTGATTTTTATCCTGCCTGAAACAGATGGCAAAAGCTTGCAAGACATTGAGAATAGTTTGTATAATAAAAGTGACAAGGCGTCGCCAGATTCTCATGCAGAAAGTACTATTACTAAATTATAAGTTATGATACATTAGGTTTTATGAAATTTTAAAATAGCTCCTAAGTTGCTCATAACTTTTTTGTGTACCTATATAAACATTTTTACTGTTTTTTTTGTAGTTTATTAGTTTGTCATAGACCTTTATTTACGACTTTTTTAATATTTTTTAATAAATAATTAAGTACCCATCTATAGGTACTTTTAATAAAAAAAAACTGAAATATGACAATATTGTGTTCATAATACTGTGTATTCAAGATAATATTGAAAAGTATCAAATGTTTCACTTTTATTAAGTTACCTAGGGTACCTTGTAAGTAGATATAGTTAGAGTACTTACGTAAACATAAAAAAAAACCATTACCAAACAAAAAAAAAGTGTTTTAATATAATACAAAAATCCTTATCATTGTCAGTCTCATTAACAGTCTCCGGAACCTATCACTTATTCCTTCTTCTCCTCCTGTATGACATCTTCGGTGACTTCTTTCCTGACTGGTCCAGTATGAGTGATTGGAACCGCTCGTTCCCCCTGAACACCTTCAACTTTGGTCGGAGCTATGACAGTGAGGACACCGTCTGACGACAATCTGGACTCCACTGTGTCAGGGTTGGTACCCTCAGGCAGCTTGAACCGCCTGGCGAACTGTCTCGAAATAAACCCATGCTCGTCCTGCTTCTCTTCGTGTCTCCCTTCGACGACGATGTACCCATCAGTGGTTTTGACTGTTATTTCATCGGGAGAGAAATGCTGGACATCGACGTTTATCTGCCACTTATCCTTGTCCACTTTGATGGAGCTGCCGTCAGTGGGCCACCATGGTTTCAAGCGCGGCGCGACTGGGCTGATGGGAGCGGCGAGGATCTCGTTTGGTGTGAGAGCCAAGCCGAAGGTCTGATCGAGGAGCCTCTTAGGCCAGCGGGGATGATCGTAGTCGAAAAGGTAAGGCAGCAGCGACATGTTGCTCGAGTTCTTTCGTTTCTATTTCACCTCGTGCAGTATAGTCCGAGGCTGAAACCGCTTTGAGAAAACTGAAGTGACCGCGACTTATATATGAGGATAAATGCGTCATGTTTGGCATCGGCCGCCCACGACGCGGGAGCGTTGAGAAAATTCTTTACGTAAACGTTGTTCAGTCTATACCGTGTGCAACAATATAAATTGACTGTTTACGAAAACAGTTTTCAAAAGAGATGTGTTTTTCAAATACGTAACGATGATGTTATGTTGATGGCAGTTCTCTGTTTACGAAAACTATAATAAGCATTGTGGACTAGTTATAGTTTGATTGGTAACCGATATCGTTGCTTGGATAGGTTTTGAAGTAGCGACAGGAACAGGTCGTTTAAATGATGGTAACTGATGGTAAGCAGCATAACGGCTGCAGTGCCTTTGTATTGTATTGTGAAAGCTTGCGTGGCACTGTGCAGTTCCAGTTATTTCGTTGGAAACAGTGCCCTCAAAGCACTGACAGTTATTTGCACAATACTGTTTGGCTGTTTTTCGTTGATGATGTTTTTTTTTTTGCTTTTGATTATTGGTGTGTTTGATCTTTAGGTCCATTGCGGGTGTAGCTGCTAGGCGCTGATAGTAACACATTAACTCGTCAATGGTAGTAAGAACTAAAATAGAAATAGGTAGTAAGTGTAAAGAGTGCACCTATTTTCGTCTAGCCACACCTTGGATAATTAGCAGCACACGTTACGCCTACGAAAATGCTACGTTACGTCCAAAAATACTTTCGATTCTAAAGTGCCCACCTATTTTTGGCGTAGCGTCGAATTTTCGTACGCATGTTACTATTGAAACGGTCTTACCACAATAGATTTAAACCAGAGTTGAACAGATGTGTCTAAATATTTTCTGAACAAATCGATGTCGAACGCTCGTTTTTTCTAACTCAATAACAAATTCATGAGTAAAAGAATTAGGAATGCCAGGATTTAGTAAGAAAACGTGAGTGGTAGACGTTGATTTGTGGAGAGAAAATATTAAGACACATCTGTTCAACTCTGGTTTAAATATTTTGTGGTAAGACCGTCAATGTTCTAAAGTTTTAAATCACGCAGAATAGGTAGTAACAAACATGCAAGTACGTACCAGCTTCAGAACGACTGAACTATTGGAACCGTTTACAAGATTCCTAATGAGGTAGGGAATATTATTGGAATTACCAATCCCCATTAATCATGCCTAGTCAGTTATGTAGTCGCATGTTGGTTAATTATATTCCTTGAATTATCATGCAAGAACTTTCTGATACCTACTGTACTGTTACCGTAAACGTACGTAGCCGTAAACATTTATTATTCACCATGTCTGAATCTGGATTCATAATATTGTTTTTCAGCACCTGACAACGTGTGTATTCACCCTACATAAAAATAGCAAACGCAATTTGCTTTTAGTAAACTTCACGAAGATAATATGCAGGCGTATAGGTATTCCTGGGGGTGCTAACTATTTTCATAATAAATCAACATAACTATCTGATCATCATACGTTTTCTTACATGCCCAATCCACTGAACATCAAAATGGTAAACTACTTATGGTTTATCATCAGCAGGTGGTTTCGAATGCTGCAGGGGTATTACGCATTCCTTTTCCTCATCGTTTTCTGCCAAACAAGGCTTTATAGGAATAAGAGTCTCGCAGGGTGAGCTCCTATCACAGATGTTTCTTGGTGCAATGATGGTAAGTTTCCCTTCAGGTGATAACTTAGACTCCATGCTCTCCGGGGCACAGCCGTAAGGCAGTTTGAATTTTCTGATGAACTGACGCGTAATGAAGCCCCTCTTCGTCTTCACCTCTTGTTTTCCTTCGATGATGACGTACTCCGGACGAGCTTTCACCCGGATCTCGTCCTTGCTGAAGTTACGGACGTCCAGCTCGAGCTGGAACTTGTCCCTGGCGACTTTGATGTTGGGCCTGATGGTACGTGTCTGTTTCATCCAACAGCTCAGGTTTGGTCTGACTTTTAGCCCTAGTAAAGGACTGAGGAACATGTTATCTATGTAAAGATAGGTGCGGCAGGAATTTTATGTCATTTTCGTAGAGGAAATAAATACTTTAGTAAGTAGGTAGATAGGTATGTGTCAAAAATTGTTGTGAGCGTTTGTTTAAGTGACGCATGACGGCGACTGTCACAGGTCACAGACTATACTGATAATTGATAATATAAGAACTATTTTGTATCTTAGATTCTATGATCTTCATATTGTATTGTGAGTTCGTACCTACGATGCACCCGTATTATTATGGATGCACCTCCCTACAAAGTCTACCCTAGATATATACTTGCCTACCTACCTTCAATAGCATACAAAACCAATGATGTTATTTTCCTACCTTACAAGATTGATAAAAACTACAAAATCGGAATGCAAAACTTTATTGATCCACCAAATCACGTTTAAAATTAACTTAAGCCTAAACAAACGAAATCATTCAGTCTCACTCAACAGTAGGTACCACACTGGAAAAGCAAGGACTAGAAACAAACCGAGGTATCAGCAGGAGATCCTACTTGGCGTCGCCATTGGTTTCCTTAACTTCGCTCTGGTCCTTGATCTCCTTGCGCACGGGTCCAGTCTGCGCGATGGGCACCTTCCGCTCGCCCTTCACCGCCTCGGGGACCTTCCTCGGAGCCGTGATGGAGAGCACCCCGTCCGACGACAGCCGCGACTCCACCGCCTCCGGCTCGCAACCCTCGGGCAGCGCGTACCGCCGCGAGAACTGCCGCGAGATGTAGCCGTGCTCATCCTTCTTCTCCTCGTGCTTGCCTTCCACCACGATGAACCCGTTCGCTGTCTTCACGCTAATCTCCTCCGGCGCGAAGTGCTGCACGTCCAGGTTCACCTGGAACTTGTCTTTGTCCGACTTGATGCTTGATCCGACGTCCCTAGCAGCGGAAGCCAGCTGTCTCCATGGGCGGTAGTAGTCTTCAGACAGGAACGGGACTGCTCCCATGAGTAGGTCGTCTGGAGTTAGGGCTAGTCCGAAGTCTTGGTCCAGGACGCGGCTGGGGCGGTGGTAGCGGGGCGCTCGGTAGCTCAATACGAAAGGTAACACGGACATCGTTGCTTCTTGACAGTTCTTTAAACTTGAACTAGTTAAATTCTTCACTTGTAGGTTGTAGGTACTGTTGCTTGTAAGGAGAATTAATATGAGAAATCGCTTGAAACTGCGAAGGCTTGACTTGATATCGTCGATCGCTTGTGTTCAAATGCATGCCAGTGCCTTGCCGCCTTGCGTATTTATACGTTAACTACACCGCCATCTAGCGTCGAGTAGAAAATTCTCGAATTGTCGAGATCGGGCGACGCAGCTGCTTGTGATCCGCGAATCGTTACACACACACATAGACATTTCATTCATACTCACACAATACCATATTGTAGAATGTAGGTAGCTATGTTGTAGGTAGCTGCTATGTTTGTTTATATAGAGTTGAGTGGCAACTGCCGAGGGTCGTATCGTATCGAATTTTCGGGAAAGCCGTAGAATGCCGCCGTCTGGACCGGCTATTCAGTTGATGTGTCTACGCCAAACTACAGTAGATACAAACTAGTTAGGTAGGTAGGTACCTAATAATAATTCTGTGGAGTAGGTAGTCCGTAGGTAGTTTGGGAATGGATGTAGGTAAGTATAAGTAAGATTAAAAACTTTTGAGAACAAAATAACGGTAGGTAGGTAGGTACCTAGGTAAGTATCTACGCTGGGAATAACCCTTTGTACCTACCTATCCAGGTATAGGTTACCTATTTTGTACCTAACCTAAGTACCTGCCTACCTATACCTACCTATTATCTGCGAACGATGATCATTTATAGTCCCTATTTATACCTACCTACTGTACTAAGAACAAGTACTAGTAACCTAGGTACCTAGGTACTTACCTAAGTATACCTACCTACCTATTAAGTAAGTACCTACCTAAGAATTAAGTAAGTAAAGTAGGTAGGTAAGTAGATATAAGTAGGTAGTAGGTAAGTAGGTACCTACTTACGTACCGTAAGATGGGGCTATTGACTTTCAGTAGGCTATTTGGAATTTTTTAAATAAAAGATTTGGCTGCATACATTTTTTTATCCGGCAACGTTAGGTGTTTTTCTTTGAAACACAATGTTAATGTCTTTAACTAAATTTAAAGGATAAAGAAGTGTCCCCAAAGAACATAATACAATTTTGAAAAAAACCCGTGAATACGAGTGATTTTGTACGTGGTCTACTTCTGGTTGGAACACTAAGATTTTGGAGGTATAGAAACTGAATTTACTCATGACGTTTTCCTAGGATTCTAAGGGTATTTTTAATGATACTGTAACTTGTTGGAGTCGCTATATTTATTGTATTTTATGGGACGGGGCTATTAGCAACAAGATTGGGGCTATTAGAAATGTTGTTCCAAATAACCTATCCTATTTCTACAATAGTTTTTGTTCACTGTCTCAAATAGGTCCAAGTACGGTTTCGTAGTATTATTTAAGGGGTGGTAAACTTCTCAATTCTGAATTTTATTTTATATATTACAGCACAAAAGTGATGGTGCGTAAACACCATAGAAAATACACCAATGCGGGAAACGGTAAAGCTCATGTGCCATTTTAAAAATGCGAAAATTTAAAAACATAATATAATAATAATTATTGTTTCTTTCGTTGATTTTGTACATACCTATAGTTACATGTGATTGTTTGAGTAACAAAATAATTGATAAATGCTCAGAATATTTTTTATAATAATACAAAGTAAGTAATATATTCTTTCCACTAACTGTCAGTTGCGGCTTAGAAAATAAAGTTCCTAGTTTGACACTTTGATTGTTTTTGTTTTGAAGAATATTTACCTATAGATTAGACTTTGTTTCTATATTAAAATGTTTATTTTATATGGTATCATTTAAACATATTTCAGAAGAAGATTGAAACATTTATTTTAAATGAAAGTTTGTACTTGCCCTTAATTCCAAATAAGTCACTTTTCACAAACATTTTATCAAATGCAATTTACATCGGATTCCATAAAACCCCCGGAATAAAGTTTGAAATTCAATAACTCGCTTTTTTTAAATAACTAAACTGTCAAATTACAATCTAACGTAAGTTTATTTATCCATCCGTTGTTCCAATTATCACAGGACCTCCATAAATCAATACAGCTCCAGAAAAGTAAAAAAAACGGAGAAGAGACACCACATTCCAAATTCCCCCAAATCGGCGATATTTGGAATTTTTAAAAATATATATATTACCTATCTTTTGATTGGTTTACAGTAGAGGAGTGGAATGAATTGCCAACGAAGCATGTTGATGTGGTCTATACGATAAAAAAATATGTTCAAGCGCTAAAATTTAATAGTTTTTAAGCAAAATCATATTTTTCATTAAAAATGTACCAAATAACCCCATCTTACGGTAAGTAAGTAGGTAGGTACATACCTAAGCCCGATAGTAGGTAGAAACATACTTCTGTAGCTAGGTACCTAGTGACTAAGCTAAACAAACAGATAAGTAGGTTTATATGTGATTTGTACTAGGTAGATACCCAAAGCAAGCGAAGTAAATCAACAGCTGATTCTACTTCACTTTGTAGGTAGGAGTATTGTAGGTAGGTATAGGTATACTGTACGTTCATTCTACTTAACTGTCTGGTGTAGGTTCTTAGATATTTTCTCGAAAGGATCGATAGGTACCTATACAGAAAATTGTAATGGATACCACAACCTAACTTTCGAGAAAGATTCATGAAAACAAACGTACTAGGTAGGTGTAGTACCTGCCTATACTTATCTAGTACCTATGTCGCGACAGAATCGCACGTTCGAGAGGATTCGCGGACGAGTCATTTTAACATGGTAGGGTAGGTAGGTACCAACTTACTTGTCATTTGTAATCACAAAGCAAGCATAGAAAACCAAAATCTGATTCTACTATGTAGTAGGTACCATAGGAATACTATGTAGTAGGTAATAATGTATGTAGGTAGGTACCTAGCTACGTTCATTCCACCGTCTGGTGGTAAGTAGGTAGATATTTTCTCGAAAGGATCGATATCTCCAGAGAATAATAAAGGATACCTACCTAACTTTCGAGAAACGTTCATGCAAACAAACATAGGTGTACTAGGTACGTTGCGACAGAAACGCACGTTCGAGAGGATTCGCGGACGGGTCATTGGCTCGTTTTACAGGGATTCTTAATGTGCGGTCCGCTCAGCATATTTATTATTTCTTCGAAATCGAGACACAAATAGAAGTATTTACAATAGTGTACTTAGAAGAATAATAGGTACATAGAAACCAAGTACTTACTCGCTAGCGCCATGTAGCCATTTTTAGTGAGACTTTTTGGGCTTAGTTCGGACTTTTACACGCTATTGTTTGAAGTCAAAGCTTTTATGGTTAAGTAGCTGCGCCCCGCGGTTTCACCCACTTTGGATAATATACTATATAGGTATCTTTATTAATTGTAGCCTGTGTTATTCTGATGTATAAGCTATATTATTGTAAAGTTTCATCAAAATCCGTTTATTAATTTTTACGTGAAAGAGTAACAAACATCCATCTATACTTACAAACTTTCGCATTTATAATATTAATAGCATATTCATTAATTTCCCTGCTTTTGGACTAAACACCAAAACGCATGCAACATATTTATTGCGCTTGTGTGCATTTTGGAGCAGTAAATTACAACGCGCTTACTTACACATTGATAAAAAAGATTCTTCACTCTTGAGTGAAACTACACATGGAACTATCCTGCTTTGCGTTATTATTCTAAGATAGTGTCCATTCACTTGTAATTAAATAGCTGCGCTCCGCGTTACACATGTATGACACCTAAAGCCATTTGAAAAGTTCATACATACTATTATTATTTGTGTCATCAATAAATCAAAGTTGACATTCTGAATATTACAAAAATATTTTACAAATCCTAATAGGTAGTACCTATTTAGACTTGCCACACAGGACAGACAGGGTGACGTTGTAGACAGTGAGGGTGAGGGAGATAGACAGGGTGGTGGCCTTTAGGTAAGACTTGTAGCCTATCCGTCTGACCACAAAAGTTTAGGCCAGAGTACAAAATTTGGAATGAAATTTAAGAACAGATGTTTCTTAAATTTCGTTCCAAAAATCCAGATCGAAACCGAGATCGAGATCGAGATCCAGATCCAGATCGAAATGCAGATCGAGATCCAGATCGAAATGCAGATCGAGATCAATAGTAATAGTACTAGTAGTAGTAGAGTAATAGCAATAGCAATAGCAATAGCCATAGCCATAGCAATAGCAATAGCAATAGCAATAGCAATAGCAATAGCAATAGCAATAGCAATAGCAATAGCAATAGCAATAGCGATAGCGATAGCGATAGCGATAGCGATAGCGATAGCAATAGCAATAGCAATAGCAATAGCAATAGCAACAGGCAATAGCAATAGCAATAGCAATAGCAATAGCAATAGCAATAGCAATAGCAATAGAAACAGGCAATAGCAATAGCAATAGACATAGCAATAGCAATAGACATAGCAATAGCAATAGACATAGCAATAGCAATTGCCATTGCCATTGCCATTCAGTCAATTATTATTATCATGGAATTGCGGGCATTGAGTACATACATTTTTATCTTTTACATAGTAATTAACAATATTACAGCTTTGCGTGGATAATAAAAATATTATAATTATTTATCTATTCATTCTGGTAACTTATTATAAAAGCGTAAGTACACAGTTAAATGATAAATGAAACATTAACCTTCTGCAATCGAAATCTAGGTACATTGAGTTTATTTTTATTTCTAGTGTTGAAATTGTGCACGTTTTTTTTGCAAAGGTGTATTTATTTCTACGAAGATATAAAAGGTCTTCATATAGGTAATAAGTATGTATTGGCAAGCCACTGTAAGAATACTGATGTCTTTAAACCGTTCCCGGAGAGAATCGCGGGTTATCATATTATATTATGTAGAACGAATGGCTCTCAAGATCAAGATCAAGATCGGAATCGGGATCGGGATCACGACTAATTCGCGTTCTCATGCTCGTTGAAGTTCTCGTTCAAGTTCTCGAACGTTCGTATTTCAAACCAAGGGTGGCACGCACCAATGTGTTACTTGTTAAACATAATTACTATGTACGTAATTATCTCTCGATCTTCGGTGAAGGATAACATCGCGAGGAAACCAACACCCGTGAATTATTACGCAGGCCCGTGAATTGTTATCCACCAATCCGTACTATGCCCCCGTGGTGGATTATGGCCTAATCCTCTACACGAAAGTAAGGGGAGGCCTTCTTGCTCAGCTGTGGGATACCTAGTTACAGGCTTAATTATTATTTTCATTTTCAGTTAAACTTTGTGACACGTTTTCTTCCGCAGTACCTACTCAATCCTATTGGGAACTAGAGTAGGTACATTCATGAGATAAAAAAAATAAAAAAGTAAACCTCACAGATTAAAAATCTACATGTTTTTAATCTCACACAGTAGTATCGGCGCTGTGTGATATTCTGTCAATGGTGACGTCAACATGCTAAATCTTAAAAATAGTTTAAAATAACTATCCCATGGAAAGCTAAAATAAACAAAATAAGTTTCTTAAAATGGTCTATATTTAAGAAAATTATATAAAAACAATTAAAATTTAAAGGAAGTAATATTATTTTTCAATTATTTTTCTACCAACAACCTCGGTTAACTGTTACAGTTCAAATATTTATACTAGGACGCAACGCAACATATTTTATGCGCACTATGCACAGGCCGGCCACCGCCGGTCACAACAAGTTTATTTGAAATGCTCGTTCGCGTGTCTTTCCACTGCCATGCATGCGTACGTCGAAGAAGGTATAATGTAATCGAGATTAATTTACCTAGATAATAAATACAATGACTTTAGTAAAATATTAATTTCACTATGTTTCAGATTCTTCTTCATGACAACTAAAAATATTATGCGGCCCACAAGGTTTAGCACCAGCGAAGTTGAGTAGCGCATCAACGTCTGGCTCTAGAAATTAGTTGTTTTCCCGAAATTTCTACTACACGCTAGATGGCGCTGTTTCCAATATAAAAAGTGCTCGCTACCCACAGAAGGCATTCAGTTGAAACTTGAATTTCGGCAAGTGAACGAGATACGATCTCAAGCGCTACCTATACTTTTGTTGGAACTGTTCGAATCAACAGAGCGATTATTGCAAGAATTCGAAGCTCAAAGCAATTTGAAGACATTTCCTACAAGCAAATTTTAACCAGCAAAAATGTCACTTCTGCCATATTTCTTCGATGACCTCCGCCGCCCCCGCCGTCTTTTGGACCAACACTTCGGCTTGGCAATCACACCTGACGATTTGCTCTCCGTCGCTGCCGGCCCCCTACTCAGCCAGGACTACTACCGCCCGTGGCGCCACCTAGCAGCCGCTGCCAGGGACATTGGCTCCAGCATCAAGGCGGACAAAGACAAGTTCCAGGTGAACCTGGACGTGCAGCACTTCGCGCCGGAGGAGATCAGCGTGAAGACAGCTGACGGGTACATCGTGGTGGAAGGCAAGCACGAGGAGAAGAAGGATGAGCACGGCTACATCTCGCGGCAGTTCTCGCGGCGGTACGCGCTGCCCGAGGGTTGCGAGCCGGAGGCGGTGGAGTCGCGGCTGTCGTCGGACGGGGTGCTCTCCATCACGGCTCCGAGGAAGGTCCCCGAGGCGGTGAAGGGCGAGCGGAAGGTCCCCATCGCGCAGACTGGACCCGTGCGCAAGGAGATCAAGGACCAGAGCGAGGTTAAGGAAACCAACGGCGAAGCCAAGTAAGATTTTCCATCGATACCCGATCAGAAAGTTCTTCACAGGTTTTGTTAAATTCTATCCTACCTTCATTTTAGTAGGTACCTACAGTGTAAGATTAGATTTAAAGGTTTGGATGAAATCGCTTGCGGTAAGACCGCCCATTGTACCTTCTACTAACTTGTGTATTATTTTAACTATTTTTATGTTCCTTTTGGTGTACATAAAGAGTTATTAATTATATTCTAGAACTTTCAGTGTTTCAAGAATTCCTACGATGTTCCTAGGTTAGGTAGGTAGGTATTTACTTGTATATTTTTAATAACTATTAAGTGTATAAGTATACTTATTTTTGGATTTCTATTTCTATTGTCGGATGGAATTTAACAAGACTGCAAAATTGCATTGATGTTGCCCATCTTTGCTGTGAATTTTGTTACCTACCCTATGTTTTTAATGTTTAATGTTTGGCAATGCCATTATATACTATGTAATATGAACACATTAAGTATATACTCGTATAGGTGCCTCTGTTAAACCGACTGATTTGTTTGTATTTTATGTTAATAAAAGTTTGGTATTGAATAGCATGGTGGTTTCTTTTTCCCTTGACAATTATGGCATTCTTCATAGTTAGGGGTTATTAGGGCAGATTCTATAACTACCAGACTCATAATAATGATTACTTATTAATACTGTCGTGGGGCAAAAGTGGAATATTGAAAATGAAAAAGGGGTAGATCTAGAATTTATTTTTACGCTAGGGATCGGTGTGCCTAGTGCGAGTTTTGACAATTTATTTACGCGCTCGGTCCGTTTAGCGTAAACTTGAAATTGTATGGAATAAGAGCAGCGCCATCTAGCGTCAGTGAATCAGTCACTAGATGGCGCTGTTCTTATTCCATACAATTTCAAGTTTACGCCAAACGGACCGAGCGCGTAAATAAATTGTCAAAACTCGCACTAGGCACACGGATTACTCCCTTAAGGGAGATTTTTAAACATTCCTTTTTAGATGTCCGGTTTCCCCCTTAAGGGAAAATGGTTACTTAAAAAATGTTAGCAAACAAACGAGGTAAGTCGGGACCCTATCAATTTATGAAAAAGTGGTTGGATAGCTGCTCCCACAGATAGGTAGGTAGGTATTAGATTAACCGACTTGGTTTACATTCGATATCACAACTTTTTACGGCAGATAAACTGCGTGGCGAGACTCGTGCATTTTTGTACATGTTATGTATTTGATGGGATATAATTATCTACAATGTAGTAGGTAATTATCTAGAATGTAGTAGGTACCTACATTAAAAAAAAACGCACAGATAAATTTTTTACGAACCGTTTTTATTAGCTACAACAAAATTACACCGCCTCTTCAGCAGAAGTAGGCACAAATAATACATTACTTCAAATAGTGTATAAAACAATGATTAACCTTTAGAAGCTCAGTTACGCATAAGTATATCACTACAGTGCTGTGTATTCATATATTCATGTTTTCGATAATGATTCAATATCGGTTTGGTAACGTCCATTTGATGAAGAATTGAAATCGGCTTATCGAAGTTTCATTTTGATATTATATAAGAACCGTAAAATTAAATAGTCATCGGTACTTATCTGTGTGGACGCAAAACTGCATAGAATTGGTGGTAGGTACCTAACAGCCGAACTTAATAAACAATCCGATTTAAATTTTGCTATCTGGGATGGATATCACAATCCATTTTTATGGTCTAACGTGCCAATAACCGATCCGTGGATTGGTTTATAAAGGCACGCAGATTGGAAATCAATCGAACGATAGGCAGCAATCCAAGATCGATTTCAATCGTGGATAGGAGATACAATATTAATTTCGGCTGTAAATAAACAACAGAATCTTAGATTGTTCAGTGGTTTTTGTCTACACACCGTACCTACCGGGGACACTAGTAATCAAATGGTGCTGATAAAGATTTTGATAAGGCAATTGTTATTTATGTTAGGTGTAATATAACTTTTTAGGGTTCCGTACCCAAAGGATAAAACGGTACTAAGACTCCACTGTCCGTACGTATACGGACAGTGGAGTCTTAGTAATAGGGTCCTTAGTAAAAGACAGACTCTGTCTGACTGTCCGTCTGTCACCAGGCTGTATCTCGTGAACCGTGATAGTTAGACAGTTGAAATGTCCACAGATGATGTTGGCCCTTCTGTTGCCACTAAACAACGTATACTAAAACCAGAATAAAGATACAAAAAACTTATTTTTTTAACCGCTTCTATAGATAATGTTACGGAACCCTTGGTGCGCGAGTCCGACTCGCACTTGCCCGATTTTTTGTTATTATCGGAATTCCTAAACCGATATTAAAATCTACAGTAACAATATTGCTATACATTGAGACTACGCTTACTAGTCGCAGCAAATACTTTCCTAACACACCATTTTATAAGCGACGTACAAAAAACATCAAATCAACATACATTTTTTTCTAATATTTGTATATAATTAAACATTTATCGACGAAACGTAACATTGATAAATAAAATGTATAATTTTTTTTTCACTAAGTAGAAGAATGTGAAAGTAATTTAAAAATATTTATCTGATCACAATAATTTAGAAAAGATACTTTTTGAGTAAGAATTGTCGAATTATATTACATGTTTAGTGTGTTTTTTTCATATGTTATTCGCTTTTATTGCTCGATATTTATTGTTAAGTCCTGAGGTTGCATGATATTACTTACTATACTTAAATAAACAACCTAAAATGTTATATTTGTATTATTTTCATCTGTATTATATATAATTGTAATTTCGAACTCTGAACCCTTTAAGTAAGTAGGTACATGAAGGAATCACTAAACTCATAGTGAATGATTCTATGCGAAATAAAAATGTTTTAGTTAACAAAATGTTAAAAGTATTCTGTTCATGAATATACTAAAATATTTCTATGTATAAAGATAGTGTTTTTTTTTACAAAAACATTTACAATTTATAATAAAAGTGCTATTTTCAGAAATTATATTTAACTTTTAAATTTTCAAACTTTGGTTGCTTCCCACAGCGGTGTAGATTAATTTTCTAAAATATTTATATTTACATGGAAGGCTTGAGGCATGTGCACGAATAACATTTATATAACAATAATAATTATCCAGAATAGTAAATAGGACGTTTGTTAATTTAAATATCTATAGAAAATGAAAAAATGCAGTCGAAAAACTAATAACTTATTACGACATTTACTGAATACAAAAGAGATTATATTTTGTCACATCTAACAGAATTTAACATTAAAATTTAGACATATTTTTTCTATTTCTTGTATATAATTATATCTACGTAGACTAGTAATATCTAAACTACATAAAGTTGTTTGCCATCTTGCTTTGCAACAATCTAATGCTAGAATACATTTAGTACAAAATTGAGCTTTATTGATATGTATCGTTTCAAATTTTACAAGCATTCATATTAATAGGGAAATTAGTTATTTAGTAGGTACACATTGGGATATTGAGATTGCAAAATATATCTTTTTATTCACATTTTATAGTTTACTACATAAAAACAGGGATAATTCGCACACAGAATCAAAATATTATCATTTTGACAAACCTATAGAATCAAATTACATTGAAAGATATTATTGTTTGATCACCGTGACCACGGTCAATGCGACTTGATCGAAACGTCGAGGTTTGTCAAAATGACACGATTTATAAACAGGAATTCCATTCGCGTATATTTCAGAACCGCGTAATATATATCCTGATTTTTATAAATACATCATTTCATTTTTTACTAACTCCACTTAGCTGATAAAGCTAAAGTTAAAATAACTATCAACATAATTAAGTTATTTTTCCTAATTGCATTAGTTATCATTATTATCGGAGTTTTAAATTTCGTTTCCACATTTTGTACGAATTAAACAATCACATTCTACAATATAATTATATTAGCAATCGTACATAAAAGATTTCTAGTAATATTATGATATGTATGTTTGATTTCAGGACTTTTATTATAGATCTCAGAAAACTGTATTTACATAGAGGTATTTAATACCTGAACAAGAGAGTAAACACACATTAGGTACTACTTGTAAATTAAAATATTCAACATAATTATTAAGTATAATAGTTATTTATGAGTTAAGTAAATCAAACACGAAATATATTCGTCACTAATCTATGATATGTTTGCGTTTTCTGTGAAAAGTATATAAGGTAGACGCGTTTTATGTGTCGATATAACTATTCTTAATTACTAACATTATATTTCGTGTAGTAGATAATTGACTTCTAATGAATTAGTAATAATTTTACATTTGTAGTGTTTTGATAGGCAGAAGTCAACAACATAAAATATTGATGAAAACTGTGCGATGAATATAATATTAAAAAAAACAAATATAAGTAGTCCAAAGTGTTGTCAAAGTATATAGGTATTAACATAATATTTTGATGAAAACTGTGCGATGAATATAATATTAAAAAAAAAATCAAATACGAGTAGGTATAAGTAGTCAAAAGTGTTTAGAACAACCACATCTTGTCTTGAATATTGTTCATTTTCTTATGGTTTTCTAGGAATCCGTGCCTATGACAGATAAACTGCGTCATTGCAGCCTGGATTGATTGCACTAGGTACTTTAGAGCAAGATGGTGAATGACAAAACGACCGCATCTCGCCCCACTCCAGGCGGATCGACGGCTCACGGGGGGGTTTTAGTGGGCTCGTGTCCCACACACCCCCTTCCACCACCCCCGTGGCCAAAGGGCAGTGCGAAGGCATTTCCCCCCCTAAAAAAGGTACTTTAGAGCAATTATTGGCATGAACAAATTGCACCTTGCACTCCCGCGTTCTCTTTTTCTAGAATAGCAGAACATAATCACGAATTATCCTTAATTTTCTTGTATTAAGATGCCATGGAATGCCTACAGCAAAGTACATCATGCATGTAACCACTCCCCTCATCATCGCGTATAACATTACATTATAGCATAAGATAAAACTTAAAAAATAATAGGTACTAAAAGTTCGTGCACTTTACTCCTAACATTACACTGTTAGAACTTGTAAATAAGGAATAATGACAAACATAGACAAAGATGACGATGCCAATAAGGTCGACAAATACGAACTTTATAATCATCTCATTAAAAATAATACTAAACTGAGACGGGAAGTCACATTATAAGGGTCTAGCTAGACTCTAGCCAGACGATTACAGGCCCTAACACATCATGACGACTAATTCTTTAAAACTTCTCAGAACACAACGTCTATTTCTACACCAAATTAAAGCTTCTTTCTTTACCATTTCATAAATACTTACATAAAACTTAATAGAAATACAATATAATATATATATTTAAGTGTCACTTAACGTAAGCTAATGGAGGACAAGTTTTAGCAGCTCGAAATTATTTGACAATTGTTTTAATGATAGGAGTTTATGATTATCTAGTTTTAGCGAAAACAATCTTAGATACAGGCATATATCGTAATACATAGGTATTAATAGTAATACCCTAGCTATACGTCACAATGTATACTTTTAAGTGATCTATGTTCGTATGCAAGTTTTAATTTGTTTGAGACATCTCAAGCATTAGACGATCCCTAAACTTATCAAATATTGATAAACTAAATCTTGATACACGCTTGAACTTAAGCTTAAGCTAAGAGACGTATGATAATAATGATAAGCTTAGTGGTTCAACAAATGAATGATGGAAACTGAGAATCAGACAAAAGATACCTATATTGTTTTCTAAAACACATCAAAACTACATAGGGTTATGGAACAAGCAGCGGCTTCGTAGCAAATACCTTAACTTGCCCTCCTAAAAATGTCCTAATCGTGCGTTCACATTGATCTTTATAATTGCTACTTATACATACAGCCATCTAACTAACGAAAAAGGCGCTGAGTACTACACATTTCTACTTCTATCCAATATACAAACAAACATTATTACGATCGCAGACATTGATTCTTAAGATACTTTAATTTTATAAGGGTTCATTTTTATGGGGAAAGAACGCGGAAGAAGCGAGAACTAGACGATAGTTACAAGCTTTCTAATACGGCTCCTTTACATGCTAATGATGTTAAACTGTCTTTTGGTTTAAATTAAGCTGGAATAGGTAATGATAAAGATGGCGAACGGTGCAATTTCTACAGCACGCTTTTAAAAAATTGTGATATTGGCGCCTATTTTCTTGCCTTTACAAACTAAACTAAATCTTAATTTGACAGCTCTAAAGTTATAGCCATTATTTTTGTTGGTTGAAGTGTGACCGTTTGACAAGACTAAACTAAAATTGAGCTTTGTTTGTGACAACAGATATGTCTTAACAGACTATTAAAAAGCTTGTAACAAAATAATGTCTCACTTGAAAATGTTTTACAAGTTTTGTAACAAAATCTACCATAACAATTGTAGAACATTCTATAAAAGTCGGTAATGTCTGCGATGACTATACTACTGAAGATATTAACGAAATATCTAACAGTGTAAAGGCTTAGTACACTTATTTACAAAACCCAGCCTTAAAGATCGACCTACAAGCACCAGTTCTAAGTCGAAAATAAAACGAAATACATTTAACTAGGATAGATGCTCATTTATTAGACAAATATTTTTAATACTCACCTTAAGATCCAAAATGAAATGGCGCTGTAAACTAAAACGTAGAAGATAAAACGGATATTTGATACTGAGGACAATATTTTTCTTGTTAACTTGCAAAGACACATTGATTTATCGGTTGAAAGCATAACCATAAAATTACGGGTAGAATAAAATTATTAGATAGATTTAAATAATTGTCTAATAAGTGATCACCTAACTTGTATATACTATGATATGTTTAGTTCATCTCAGTCTTCATACTACTACTAGATCAGTCCTAAGCTAGCGGATTTTACAATCCCATAAGAAGAGGACGCGATTATTCCAAAACAGAAATCATCGAAAAGCTTCGAATCGTAATTAATAAATCCAATCTCATAATATACATCTCTAGAAAAATATTTAGGTATATCAGAAGCAACAAGTTCATTAAAATTATCAAATATAGTAATATTCACAGCATTTTTGATATGTTTCGTTACCTTATGATTATTTACAACTATTCCACTTAAATCTATGCCCATTTGTTCAGTGATATGTATCGGTGCGATAACTAAAGCGTGTGCAACGTGCAGATTTTCATAATTTACAGCTACGTTTTCAATAAATTCATCGTAATACATCAAAATAGATGCAATATCGATATTTAGAAAATATCTCTCTTTAACGAAAGGAACGACATCAAATGATGCTTTTTCAACATTAAGTTTAGTAACGAAAAAGTTTGATATGAAGTTGACGATATTGATGAAGAATGAGATGCTGAGGAAGAAGACGATGTTCTTAAAGTTATAAATGATGGTGAAAATTGTGATGAGGATGTAAAATTTCTTGTTGGGTCCGTAGTTACTGTTGGCCGAGCTTGGGGGAGTTGGGTACACGACGTCAACTTCAGCTATCTTGAAGATAGACAACAGGAGATGAGAAGAAATATCCTCATGTTGAGAATTGATACGGGATTTCACAACCTTCAGGACGTCGATACACTCCTCCTGTAAATTATAAAGATGTTGTGTCAAAGCAATATGAATATGATAAACAAACGAGCTTAAAATTTAAAAAATAAAAACCTTTTAAAAGTTTATAATATCATACAGAGTGAACGGTATGTAACAAAACATCCCAGTGAAATATTTGATCTTTTTTAAACAAAAAGGCTGTGGGTGGTATTTACAGTATTGCCCATTTACACACACAAGAGTAACTTTTAGGTAAATCCAAACTCAAAATATACGACAAATAATTATGTAGGTCGCTTATTTACTCTTCGTTTTCAATAACAGCTTCAGTTATGACAAAATAATTTACAGTTTAGTTGGTACCATGCCACCAGAATTGTCACCAGTATAAGTGATTACTTTGTTGCGCTACCTTTTCTCTATCAAGTAAAGCTTCCCCCGCTTCTCTCATCATCTCCTGCTCCTTCGGAGGAACGCTGGCTGATATGATGACGTTCTCGTTGCTTATGTTAAATAGGGTCAGAGTGCAGTTCGTCTGAAACATTAAAAGGAATATTGAGTCCATTATCATGTTATACTATTCTTTAGCTGGATTTAATTCTCTTACCACACGCATCTTTATACACTGCAGTGCAACTGTTGATTAGGGTAAATGGTGTTCTTGAGCTCTCCAGAAGTTGCAAATAATAATGTTGTATATATGTATGGCTTAAGCCGGGTCTCCTTCGTTGTTTTTTATGGAACATTACACAAAAAACCTTACACATATACACTTGATTTCATCCACAAGCTGTCTCCTGCAATTTGCGGCCGGTTGAAAATAAAACAAACCCAGTCCCCTCTTCACCGTGCACCGCGGGAAACATAAAACATTGTTTGCTCATAGACAAGCGAAATCTTATACCGTTTGCATAGACAAATGTGTAAAGCCACGCCTCTTTGTTTTGACGTTTTTTTGTTTTGTTGCGCTGTTTTTGTGTAATGTTCCGTAAAAACACGCGCAGGAGATCCGGCTTTACGCAAATTTTAATGTATTTAAAAGGGACTGTCTTAAAGGTACACTCACCCCTTCCCTGTTCACAGAATGCAGATAATGCTGCAGCAGCCTGACTGCGTCTTCAGCCCCCAGGCCCGTGTGGGGACGAAGAAGGGCTTCATCGACGGCGCTGAAGCCGAGGAGCAGGTAAACGCCTTCAGGGAGCTTGTATTCTCCTGCAATGGACAGGTGGAGAGTGAAACAAGGATTTTGGAACAGGAAAAACAAATCGTAGAAGCGGACATGCGTAGGAAGAAGAAGCGGTGAATTGGTGGTGGCCGCTTAGTTTTGCGTATCTACATTTTGGTGGGTTGTTAGTCTAATAAGTATTTGCTCTGATGTTGCTTAAATAGCTGCATGTAATAAGTGAAGCATATATTGCTCAGTTCCCATTAACAATCCTGAGCTTTCAGTCGAGAAACAATGCTTAAATTTTTTTTGAAGAACAGGCACTAGTTTCCGCTTGGATAACTGCAACTCCCAATCACAAAATCTTTTCTCCATTACCTGGGTTAGGCCTCATGCAGATGAAAGAACCGGAGTAGCAGTAGCATCGTCCCCTATAGGCCTGGTAGGCTGGGGCTGCGTGTGAGTAGTGGGCCAGTCTGGACGAGCAAGGGGCGCGAGGCACGCAGGCAACCTTGCAGGATACTTGAAGAGACGCCTCGCAAACGCAAAGGTCGGTACACTCGGCTAGTTCAGCTGAGCGGTACAGCTGAAAAACGGAATAATTTGGTATAAGATACGGTAAATGGGACGAAAAGATAAACGTGAAACGTAACGTATGTGAATGACGTAATGGCAACGCTGGTGACTGTCTATATAGCAATTATTTTGGATTTGTTCAGTCAAACCAGACGGTAGTTAGTTACCGTGAATGTCAGAAGTCTGCTATGCTTAAACGTTAATTGACACTAATAATATTGTCGGTTTCACGAAGTGAAAAGAAAGACAACCTGCAACGTATTTGAGACAGGAACCACCTAAAGTGACATTCGAATTTTTAATATAAATCGAGGTGATTCTATAAATTATTGTTGGCTCTTTTGGACACACCGACAAATAACAGACCCACCCAGCTGGCTAATCTAGCTGCCACCATGTTTCAACCAAAACAGTTCATTTCTGATAACAATGGTTCAAACTTCTACATGAAAGAAGATCCCTATCGGGGGGTTCCGGCAGCGGTACATAAAAGCCAGTCCCATTATAGGCTGAGTATGTTCACCACGTTTGACCCCATCGTCACTTAAGACCAGGCGAAATAGGCGTAAAAAACCAGCCTTAAAACTTAAAAAGAACATACCCGCCTAGTTTCACCCATCTTGATATACTGCGCCTGGTCATCACTCTCCGGCTTCTTCACGATACAGTACTTCGTCGGTTCCAGGGTCGTAGTTGGTCGCGGTGTAGTCGTGGTGGTCGTAGTGGTCGTCGTAGTCGTGGTGGTTGTGGTCGTGGTCGTTGTGGGCACCGTGGTGGTTTCAGTGGTCGTCTCGATGACCGGTTCAGATATTTGGGCGACTTCGTTTGGGACGACGGTTTGCTCCGACATCGTGGTTATAGGGCTCAGTTCTTCGCGGTTCTCCTGTAATTGGACAAAGCACTATACTCGTACCTACTATTAAGATTTTAATTGTATTGAAAAGGTAAATGGCAGGTCTACTTTCGCTTGCTTAGGTCGTGTCCTGATCCCTAACTAGGGTGTCCTGTGTTTAGGGCATCAAATGCCACGAGGGCCTCGTTTCTACAAACTCTTAGATTCCGACGGTCTTACTTACCACAAAAAATTAAAACCAGGGTTGAACAGATGAGTCTAAACATTTTCTCTACAAATAGACGTCTTACCCTGGCTTTTGCTAACTCAATAATAAATTTACAGGTAGAATTATTAGGAATGCCAGAATTGAGTAAGAAAACGCGAGTGATAGGCGTCGATTTTGTGGCACGAAATTTTAGAAAGCTCTGTTTAACTCTGCTAATCTTCCGTGGTAAGACGGCGATTGTTTTTCCCAGTCAATGAACATGCTATTTCAGGTTCATCAGCAACTGAAGCATCCATTACTTCTTTATCCTTGATTCTCCACTTAGTAGTATACGTGACTATTGGTTGGTGATGCTTTAATATTTGATGCTTACCAGTTGCCCGCTCACGTGCACGGGGTAGTGAGAGCTGCCATGCTGAGTGGTAGGCTTGTGGTGGGTGGTAGTCCGGTGGTAGATCTGGGTCTCAGGCGCCACGGTGATGTAGCGGATGCCGGTATCGAAAGGAGTCGTGGTTAGGAGAGAACCGTAAGTCTTAACATGGTAATCGCTTTGGGATTCCACTGAAAACAAAATAAATGCAGGCTTTTGATACACTATAGACATTTTTATTGACAAAGTTAGGCCGTGATTTTAGGACTAAAGCTTTTCAGTGTTGCCAGTGCTTTATTGGTGTCTGAAAGAAAATGCGATGACCTTCTGAGCCGACACTTCGACAGCGAACACAGATTTATCGAATAAGACTCCAAGCTCAGCGATTGCGCTTCGAGTGCTTGCTCTTCCTTACCAACGCAAGGGTTCAGCCACAGCAATCGCTGCCATCCCAAACAGTCGTACAGCTGAGCGAAGTCAGTGCCCCGGCAGGCGCAAGCGGCCCTGAGCTGAGTGCCCAGGACTGCCACCACGGCAGCTCGGCAGGCGGCCGGGGAACCGGCACATCCTTGGGTCACCGCGTCCACGGCACACCACTGTTCATAGTTCTCCAGGCGAATCCTGCGAAGAACGGAATACAATAGGAAACTCTAGGAAGATAGTTTTTACAATTATGATCTTAGAATAAGAACGCAGAGAAGGATAGTTCCATGCGTAGTTTCACTCAAAAGTGAAACCACTTTTTATCAATGTGTGTGTGAGTGCAATATAATTAATTATCTTCTCCATAACGCACTAAGCGTGATGAGAATGTCGTATGCGTGTTGGTATTTAGTCCAAAAGCAGGGAAAATGCATAAATACTTACCATAAAAGCTTTGATTTCGAGCAATAATATGTCGAAGTCCAAACTAGGCCCAAAAAATCTCACTATAAATGGCTACACGGCGCTAGCGAGTAAGTACTTGATTTGTGTCTGTTTCTAAAATTATGATTGCAATTCCGGCGTTTTAAACTGTCAAGGAAAATAGTAATATGGTAACGGAACCCACGTGTGCAAGAACCCCATAATAAATTGATCCTATCGGGTTATTTTGGTCAGCTGTCTCATTCTAAGCGTGCTTACCACCATCGTCTACATAGTTATCGATCGATGGCAACACATCAAAAAAACTCTGTTGTGCTTATTAAAATTTATCAATTAACCTGGTATCCATACTGAACAGAGTATGTTTCATTCTATAATCTCACTCTTTACTCCCTTCATTTCCATTTCTTACGTTACCGACTTTAGGGCTGTGCGAGCTTGAACTTTGCCGTCTGTCCTCAGCAGCGATCCTTTATTTTTAGGCCCGCTGTTCAATCTTAATCAATAAATCCAATCTCGTGCCCTTTTCAGTTGAAGGCCACCCTTTATAAAGCCTTTATTTCCACTTCACGCAATCTGTTTGTTAACATATTAGCTGTTTTGTGAAAACCCTGAACAATGTGGTCCCCAATAGGATTATGTTTATTGGAGACGCTTGTGGGTGATCTGATGCTAACGTCAATGCGGTGACGCTAGAAGTTAGACAAACAATATTATTGAATATTTTCAAGTTCCGATCGCCCTTTATTTAGTATTCATAAAAATATCTCCTTACCTTTTCAAAAAACACGAAAAATACTGTAATCTACACTGAGGAAAACTTTGTTTGTTTGGTTGTAATGAATAGGCTCCGAAACTACTGAACCGATTTGAAAAATTTTTTCACTGTTGGGAAGCTATGCTATCCCCGGGTGACATAGGCTACCTTTTATTCCGTAAAAATTAATGGTTCCCGCGGGATAGTAGTTAGCGCGGGTGAAACCGCGAGGTGCTTCTAGTAGATAATATTATGTATGCTCAAATGTAGTTTCAGTAAACTATCCTACTAATATTATATCCTACTAATATTATAAACGCGAAAGTTTGTCTGTATGGATGGATGTTTGTTACTCTTTCATGTAAAAACTACTGAATGGATTTTGACGAAACTTCGCAACAATATAGCTTACATATCAGAATAACACATAGGCTACAATTCATAAAGATATATTATCGTATATTATCCAAACGCGGGTGAAACCGCGGGGCGCAACTAGTTCATCATATATTAGTAACATCACACCTATTTTCGACTGCGATTTGCAATTCCGTCTAACTATATTTGACACGAACCAAATCCGCGTATAGTTTGCACGGAGTTCAATCTATTTCGGCCGAGCTCCGCGTTCAATCGATCGTTGCTAATGCGGATTGTTCTATATCCAGAATAGGTACTGCAAGTTGAACACTAGCAGGATTTTATATATAAAATTTGTGTAGCATTTTTGAAGTGATTCCACTAAATGCCGCATTTTGATCTAAGAATTTTTTTTAAAGGGCTTGACATGAAATTATGCGTGGTCGTCACTATTCATAAAGTGATGCGGATGCATCTACGTTGGCATCTGCGTCTGCAATGGCGTCCGTATCGGCTTCTTAGCCTCTTTATGTTTCAATGAGAGTGCAGCCGCGTCGCTAATAATGGGTCTATTGAATTAAGCTACGAATACATGACGATAATCATCCCAACTTCTAAAATTAGCGTCGAACATTTTCCGATCCACCACCCCTAGAACAATGACATGTTATGTGATCAAACTCTACTTACTATTCTAATTTCGACCATACCGTAATAGCGACAGGGTCTATATTTCTATCAGCTTAGACCTTAAGCAGGTATTGAACCCGCTCTTCAAATTTGCACCATAAGCAGTGTCCAATAAGGTTGATATTACTATTACAGTCTCAAGCTATAATAAAGCCGTGTGCACACTTGTATGGACAGGAAATTAGCAGTGTCCGAGTCATTTCATTTGTGGCTGTAACTTGATTGGAAACCCTTGTTCTGTGGACTGAAGGGTTGTTAAAGCACACAGTACTGTGTAGGATCTAGATAGGCCGCTAACTGGAATCATGTCGATTAGGGCGTATGCGACAATGAAAATGTCAGCGACTTACAACCATAAATATAAAGAAGTAAAGGAAAATAGTTTTTACCCTATTACATTTTATATTTGTATACTTCAAAAATCAGCGAGCAAAACTGTAAAAGCCCAATAGTGATCAATCTAAGGTTTGTCTTGCTAATCTGAAGATATGTCAACATTAGGTAAGTTGGTTAAGCAAGAGTAATTCGATCTTAAACGTCGGAGATTTTTCGAGATTTCACCATTTTTGAATTCAAATTGTTCAATCAAACCTACAATTACCAGATCACTGTCAGTAATAGGGGTAAGGGTACATCTAACTTCGAAATTAACGGTCATTGAAGAACAATCCACCGGATTCTAAGATCCGGATTTTACGGTAAAAGTACGAATGGTAATTTAACAATCGTTAATTTCGGATTTTTACCATCATCATTTGGTAAATCTTAGATTTTAAACGTAGAATCTTTGGATGCTCTAACTTCGTTACTAACTTCGTTCGTTAGTTCTAACGTTTATAATGATATGGATGTTTGGAAGCTTTCAAACTCGACTGCGTAATTTGAGTTCAAATTGAAATTGTTCCATGAACGTTGGTGCCAATGAATAAGTATTATAATTATGTATGTACCACGATGGGCCACTAGATGGGCCGACGACATCAAAAGAGTCGCAGACAACCGGTGGATGCAAGTGGCAAATTGTCGTTCGGTGTGGCGGTCTTAGGGGAGGCCTATGTTCAGCAGTGGACGTCTTCAGGCTGATGATGATGATGGTTGTACGACGAACGGTTTCCAGAAAGAATGCTTACTCACCTGCATTCTGGTTCTTCGCGACAGGCGTGGGCAAGGGTGTGGCAGGCTGGGAGAGGCGAGCCCACAGCTGGGCGTTGGGCGCATGACGGATGGAGACGCTCCTGGGCATTCATGCATGAGTCCTCGCGGTTGTCAGTTTTCCTGAATTTCAAGGCAGTGGTTAGATTCTTTTAATGCTTGTCATAGTGAGACCACGCACCCTCCTTACTCGCTTATCCGATAGTTATTTCGCTGGTAGGTGATCCACCAATGCGATAATGCAATGCTGATAGGGTACAATCTACCAAAGGGACCCGCCCCGTGGTGGATTGTAGTGAATCCTCATGAACATGAGGTGACAGTGGTGAGTGCACTGCCAGAACATTGCATTGCAAAATATTGCGCGGCACTTCACTGAGCTTGGGCAGTTGAGGATAGTTCCTCTATCTGGAGCTAATCCTGGATGTTGATTCAGGTCTTGCTTCTCGTCAAAATGCCATCAGAATTGAACTGTTTTTTTTTTTTTATTGAGCTCGTAAGAACATACAAACATTGCAAGTTAAAAGCTTGTAAAAAAGCAAATTCTAAATATAAACCAAGAATTCCTGGTCGACCGACGATCATCCTGGGAATAATTCTTCAGTAATTCACATGACAACAAACGTTTTCCCTTGTACCTTTCAAGGGGGAAACTTTTCGCGATAAGGAAATATTATTTTAAAAGTTTCTTCTTTGAAACACGTTTTTGTGACAAACAATTTTATTGTAGAAGTTTTTCAACCGCATCTTTTTTGATAATTTGACTGTAACGTTGGTTTTTTTTATTTCAAGTGAGTTTCAATTGGAACAACTTTTAAATCGCAGATGCAACGATACGTTCTTGTAAAAAATCCTAGATACCTAATTACCACACTGAAAATACAGTACTAAAATGGAGTTTACTAATTCACACATCGGTTTATAGCTCAATGCGATCTCTTCTCGACAACCTTACAATGGAGAGCATAATAACGCAGAATAATTCTTTTGTACTTAAATAATTCGAAAATAAAACTGTAATTCAGTATAAACATACATAATAAATATGATATTTAGTGGCGCATAAAAAGGAAAACAGTAAATCGTAAATAGAAATAGAAGAGAATTAACCAACAAAATTTTAGGGGAAAAAACCCAAAAACATTAATGTCATCTATCAACACATCGCGTCTCATATAGGACAAAACTCACTTGCAAAGACAGAACGCGATCTCCGTATTCCAATGCACCCCCTGCTTCCTGTAGAACCCCCTCAGCGCCGCCATGCACCCCTCCCGGTCGCAGTCGCTGACGTGGCACTTCTGCAGCACCGGCGTCAGCGACGTCACGCACTCCGAGTCCTTGATGCAGGCGTCCAGGGCAACGTGGCAGGTGGATTGCAGGGCCACCTTCTCGTCACCTGATCTACCGTTCTCTTTGCCAATGCGCTCTGTTGGTGGGTGTCGAGTGTTAGTCGTGTGCGGTGGGTGTCGTACACCCCGGGTGAATTCACCCGGGTGAACGAAGTGGAATAAACCGGTGCTATGTGTGGTGGGCAGCGGTTATCATGGAAGTTGGAATAATTGAAATATATTAACGCTTCGGAGTTAACAACTCGAGTTTATCAAACTAGCATGCCCGCGACTTTATCCACGCGGACTAAGTATACAATTTATGGCGATCAAAATTGAGACATGTCGTTCTTCAAAGTCAAATTATCTCTATTTATCCAAAAATTTTCAAAATTGGTGCTGGACCATTTTGTTCAATTGTTGTAACAATTTAACTTGTGTGTATCAAACTGTGTTGTATCAAACACATTTCTTTTATTAATCTATTTTATTTATTTTAAAACGGTTACGATTTTAGCGTCGAGTCACTTGACATCGGTTGCAAGCGTATTTGACACTCTTCCTCCAGCTAGAGGTTACACTGAACTACGAGTATAATCGAATCGATAACTACCTACTCGTAGGTTGAATAATTCGACACTAAAATGAAAGTCAATAAGAATAAATCTTACTCAATCTCACTTTAATACTTGTTTTGCGTTGGTCGAGTGGTGATTAGTGGTAAAAATTAGTTACGGTACTTAATCATTTTAACACAATTATGATTATCTTTGTTACATGTCTTGTTGTAGAAAACGATAATTTGATGTATGTTCCTAATAAGCCTGATATATAAATTAAGACAAATTCAATTAATAACCGTTGCCCATTCGCGTGATACATTAAACATATAATATTTATTGTTTCATGTGTCAAGCGTGTGTATATTACACAAATAAAAAGTACGTTTTTGTAAATATAAGTCAAACTATATCCGTCCTGCATTTTTCTAGTTTCAGTTTTTAAACGTTACTTATCATTGGCATCGAAAAGTCTAGAATAATGGTCACCTTTCCTACACATAACCTAATACCGATCGTATAAACGTGTCAGAAATGTCTCTTAAAAATATATTGAACAGAAACATATACAGTAAATTAAAATAAAATACGTATATGAATATTGAATTTAAATAAAAATAGTAAAATATGTGTATTCAATTACAATAAATGCTCATGCCAAGACAAAATATAATATACAAAACTGTGTAAAAAGTTTATTAAAATATGATAACTTGTGAGGTGTGTATAAATACGTGTGACGAATAAAATATTATGGATTTGCCAATGATTTTCATCGATATGACCAAAATTTTTATTTAAAATACAAGCGTCCGTTTTAATCAACATGCTATCAACATATTTAATTAGGGTAATGTTGTGTCGATAATTTCAAATATGATATTTTAAATGGGGGTCATGCAATGTGACTTTCAGCACAATTCCGTTGAACATTTTCTCAGTCCCGTTGTTACCATAATATATCAATAAGAACAGATTGCCTTCAGCGTAAATGGGAAGCTTCGTGAGGATCTCCGAGACTAAGCGCCTTAGCTAAATCGCTCCTTTAAACTAAACCTAACATTTTACGGGGAAGGAAAAGGAAGCAAACTTCGGGGGATCTAAGCTTTACTATTTCCTTTCTACATATATCTTAACTACGTCATCGAGCGGTCGTGCTCGATGCTCTGCGCCAAGCTAGACTGTGTCAGTGTTGATGTCTGTCACTATCGAGGTTTGGAGCTAAGGAGTGTTCTAAACTATAGTGCTCGGTTAAGAGGGTAAAAATAAAAGGGATGGAAGTAACAGCACTTGGATTCTGTATGAAAGTGCCGAAGAATGGTTCAGATACCCGTGAAGATGGCCAGTCTCGACTATTTTGTACAGTTTCGAAGCTCCAAGTGAGTGTGACTTACGATATCTATGGTTAATTGTAACCTAATGTTAGGTTTGAAGTGTCATTTTTTTATTGCCTATTAAAGTCAACTAACCTTTCTACTTTGTTATTCCGTTTGACGCCTGAACGATACAACAGCTATCGACGATCATGAATTTTAATGATCAATTTGGCGTAGCTTTGTTGCCGCGTGCAGAGTTCCGTAGGCTTACCAGTTTCGAATTTGGGAAAGATTAGTTGACGTTTAAAACCAACCATACGTACGGTTCTCGTCAATGTATCCTGGTCCGTAGACGGTCTTGGTCGCGTATAGGGGATCTTCGCTCCCCCCCGGTTCGTGGTTCCAGCGGTGGTAACGGTGTCCGTGGGGGTTGAAGTGAGGACTGGCGTATCGGTGCACGTGCGCCACTATTTTGTCCGGGGCAATCAGGTTCCCATCCTGAGTTATGGACATACCGCCGATCCACGACGACGCCGCGGTTCCGTTCCGGTTTCCGGTCCGTCCGTCCGACATCAGCTTTACTGGAATTTCATCCATCGAATCGCTTAGCTGGTGAAGCTCCACGACCGAGCCGTAGCGCGACCGGACTCCGAACTTCGTATCGCCAGAGGCAATCGCGCCGGCCGATCGTTCTCACACAACGATTACAATCAAAAAATCTGACCCTACAATAAGAAAAGACAAAACAACAAAATATCGGCAGACGTTGCGACATTCATCGGGCGGATTACGAATTATGTTCGGTTCGAGATGAGAGCGAAGCCTCTCGAACGGCAGTCCCGGTCGAACTATTAAAGCCAAGTCTATGCCGCGCAGTAACCATAGAGATCGTAGAAAAGGAAGATGCAAGACCACATGCAGTCATGCACAATACAGTCCCGGTGTAGACTCGAGGCGTACAGGTGAATGCGATAGCTCTTAATGAAACTCTAAAGTGGAGTAAAAGGAAAAAGGAAACGGCAGAAATCTAACATGCAGGCATAAAGTAGGAGCGAATACTCATTATATATTTAAAGGTTACATGAAAACTCCACCTCCTATGCTAAAGACCTTAACTATTAAAATATGTAAGTAAAATTTGAGTTGGTGTCATTATAAATTAAAATCGGGTTAGCTCTTTTGCTTTTAAATATTAAAATTCGCTATTTAACCTCTAAGAGCCTAAAGCCGTGGAATTATTTCAAAGGTTTTAGATCGCTTTTAATTCTAAGTATTTCGTGTTTGAATTTTTAAACACAGGTAATGGTATAAAATCTAAAAAATAAATTGAGTTTTAATAAAGAGTATTGGTGGGGACGTCGAAAAAAAGCCGCGCTCCTACCTTACGAAGCCGAGTGCGAAGCGTGCAGTGCTAGAGGCGACGGATTCCGACAGAGACACACAGAGAAGAGAGAAGAGAAGAGAGGGTGCGGCGGCGGCTCACCGTGACGGGGCCGAGGGGGACGCGGGGAGAGGAGGGCGGCGCGCAGGAGGCTGGCGGCGGCGGCGCGCGTCATCAGCCTCGTGCCGTTCTCCGTTAGCAGCAGGAGGGTTCCGTCGGGAGCGGCGTAGCGCGTCAACGCCTGCGTCGGCGGCCGCGAGCCCTCCCGACGCGGCGCCTCGAACAGGGCACGCACCGCAGGCGGGCATTCGCCCCACGCCGCCGCTGCCCCACAACCACGTTACCAAGACCCCCCCACGCCGCTAGGAATACCCTCAATGGCGTACCATCCGTTGAGAGTACTCGCACAGACAAGGTTAGGGTAGTGTATGCCGCCTCGGTCACCGAAGGCCGAAGGTGTGAAGCCAAGAGTTGAGGTAACTGCGGGCATCTGTATGGTGTGTAGGTCAGGAGTACACTAAAAACAAGCTTGTGTCTGGTGAAACATAAACGACAGCCTTGTGTGGTAAAGTGGTGATCTAAGTCAATCCTAAGGCCTAGGCATCTAATCTGTGTTCAAATAAAATAGGCACGTATAAGAAAGTAACATAACAACAGAAACGAAAGTAAAACAACTAAGTTAACACGTTGACGGCTAGTTGGAAGTGAGTCTAATACTCTTTAGAAGCGTTTAATAGTGTAGTGTTGTTGTTTTGATGAATAGTTTGTTTCAATTTAACTTGTTTACACCTAAAAGTCCATTATTAACCTGATTATTTTCATACACGTCAGTTAAAATGTCCAATATTTTGATTTTTCATGTTAATTGGAGTTGGTGTCCCGCAAGGTGCGGTGTTGGGTCACATTTATTACACATAGATAACGTTCACATTCATTAGTGACGACTGCGTATACTTTGCATTACCATTTCAAACACTTAAAGCTATATCTATAGATATAATATAGTCCGCGGGTTCTGAGTAAAAAGGGGTCTTAAAAGGTATTATTACACCATTTTCATATTTTCTTGGTAATTAGCAGACGATTCCCAGATTTTAATAAAGACTTCTTTGAAGCATGAAGTGCTTATTTGCATAGTTTACTTAAGGAATAAAGTTAAACACGTCCTAGCAGCACGAACCTGCGTGCTTCGGAAGAATATTTTGAACCATCAGCTCCAACTGATATCTATCTGATATCTGATATGTACTGAATATAAATGAACTGACATCTATTGATAAAAGTCCACCGCTTCAGAGCCCTGAGTCTTAGCCCCACACTAGGAGTGCTCCTGTATCGTGGGTACCGCTTACAGACATATAATTTCACATACACATCACACTTGGAACGTCTAACACCAGGAGAAGCCACAAGCTCTTTCGAAGATAGTTGGAACATTCCCCCAACATTATTCACTCGGTTCCGTAATGAATTGCACTAAAAGGTAGGAAAACAGAGTGATCGACTTGTCATTTCCAGGTTACTATGGAACATAACAAGGGTTTTAGAAAGGTATTTTTCAACGAACAGGCCGGCCCAGGGTTACGTACAGCCAGTAGAAGAAGTCCACTATATATACGGATACACTTGACACCTTGATATAGGAATTGTCGTCACTTTACTACTATAAGATTAAAATGTATGATGAAATCATGAAACTTTTAAGTTACCAGCCGACCCCCTGATTCTAATAATCTAAAGACGCGGCATCAATCACTGATGCTGTTTATAAAGTGCACCACAAATCCTTTTGCAAGATTATTGAAAATTACAAAAGCAAATATAAATATCTGCTTATACTTATTGAAAACATAGGACTGTACGAATAGGTAATTGAGTTTCAAGACGTTTGTAAAAATAAACAAAACCTGCACTTCAAACGCTGCATAGACCGCATTGCTGCTGCACCAACTTATGTGTTTAGTTTATCCGACCTTATTTGTCTGTCTGTAGAGAGTTCGTAAGCCAAATCTGTACTTTTGAAGTAATCTTACTGCCGCTATATCTCTGGGTCCAGGTTATTTTTCCCGAGCCAGCCAACTTGGGGAAAGTAATTTGAACAGTTGTGTGTGTTCCCACGAGCTGAAAGCGAGGCACGGCGGCCATATTGGATTTTAAACTGGCGGACCAACACGGCCCCTTTGTATTGTTAAATATTATTATTTGATGTGATGTTATTATACGAGTCTTGTTATTTACTGTCAATCTACTGAGGTAGCGGTGTAATTAAATACTTTGAACATTATTTACTGAGTGCTAACAGGCAATTAAATTTTTTCGAACACACTCAAAGTTGGATAGCTAAGAACTTTATAGGAGTCTTTATTTAATTGACTGTGTCTTCTTTTACTAAACCAATGGCTGTGTTAGTAATTATGTTGGAATGGTTAATGATATTGGTTTTGACCAGATCTTCAAGTTAATGCAGCTTGCTGGATTGTATAATTTTATAGTGAACTTCCGATGACAATAGACTATAATATTGACAGCGAGATGAACCTATGCATCATCATTATGTTTATTTTGGGATCACAGTTATATCAAGACATTAAAAATAAAATATAAATGGTTATGAAATATTCAAAAATTATAGCTTTATGATAATTATGTGTTCTTTTAATTGCGGTTCCCAGAATAAAATATATACGACCTTTCATGGGCAATTTTTGAAATGCATCCTCAAACAAATATAACCATGGGTGCATTATTGGATGGACATTGAACAATCGCCAACCCTGATCAATGTTTGATGTCCATAGTTGGTTCATAGCTTAGTTGAAAACGAATGTTACTGAAACTGAAAATTGGCGGCTTCCACGGAGTACGTTGGATGAGCTGACTGTGAAATATGAAGATTTAGATTCAACTCCAGTAAAGTGAAAGTTCTCGTGTGAACCTCATATTTTAGCTCCGAGTCTATATGTTTTTATGGCCCTCGTAATTCCTAATTTCCTAGATACCGGGGGCTCTTCCGAAACTATTATAAATATGATCGTGACACGAGAATAATTAGAGAATTAATAGCATAATTCCTAATGTTGTTTGTTTGTTTCTCAAATGAGTTAAATTATTTTCCAGAGAAGACAACCACAGCAGTGTTAACAGAAGAGCTAGCTCCATAGCTTTTGTTCTGAACTTATAACTTCGAATTATCAATTTTAATTGATTTTCTACGCGATATTCTGTATCATAATAAAATTGTAGCCAGGAATTTTGTGATAATAATATAGAACTCATAGACATACAATGACACAACACGTAACTAAAATACACAGCATAAACATTAATCTACCTACAGCCACGAATAATCGCTCCTAACTTTGTCATTATTGGAAACATGGCTTCTGTTCAGACTAACATAGTACCATTTAGAATTATTAAATATTCAGGGGCGTTAATTTTGCGTATATTGAAACATCATGCTAGATGTGCAGTGAGATTCAAATTTACAAGTTTATTTATGAATTTAATGAAGGATAATTCAATTTGGTGTCTATGGAGTTGTGTGCTCTTTATTAATTTTTTGAACTATATAATCATAGGAATCGATACATTACTTAAGCTAGCCAAAGATGTGTCTATTTGTTCTTCATCTTTATAAGCCAATACCAAAGTTTGATGTTATTATTATCCTCGTAACCATTTTCAATAAGCATCGTAAGCAGTCAATGCACTCAATTTCCACTAAGGATTTCCTCAAAAATTGTGGCCACAGCCGTCCAATCTCTATTAACATAATCACAAGTGAACGTGGAACCAGAAATGCGTGTCAAAGGGAAAAGGGCGGGGATTCTTCAAAAAGGTTGGTTCTGCGGAACCTCAAAGTGCCCGTACAAAGGGCGGCGGTGAATGGCTCCTACCTTTTTGTTTCTCTATTGTAAGTGCTTGGTTTTCAAATTAATCTTCGATTGGGGTGTTTTGTGATATGTTAAGTATGTTAAGTATGTTAAGTATGTTAAGTATGATGTATGATAATGTATGATGGCGATAAGTTATTGTGTAGTATGTACTATATAGAAAAAAAGGTTGGTACCAAATCAGTTTCGAATCAGATTAAGTTGTATGTAGTTTTCTCAACTTTTACGCCTACTTTTTCTATATCCATTAGTAAAAGTAAGCATTCGCACGAGTAGATTCTAGATACTACTCGTAATTATAGTCAAAGCAACTCGATTGAAATTTGTATATCAAAACGTTTGCAATAAATACCTATTCTGGTCTGATAAACTAGTAGTATTAACTGCGGAAACTGAATATTTCATCCGGAACACAGTGATTTAATAACAGTCCGTATTCGCCAAATGCAGACGCATTCAATGTACCTACTTTTCTCTCGATAGTCAATTCCCGGCATTGACTCGCCAAATATTTGAGGCGATAATTGGTGCACGAGAGTCGTCTTTGCGTAGGACTTTTTGATATGACGATACGAATTTTATTATAATGATGAGAGACGGTGGTCGTGCGGTATCTTGTACGCCTTACAACCCAAGGAAAGTGGGTTCGAATACCGCACCAATTGCGTAAGTTTCCGTGCACGCGTTCCCGTTTGTAATCGGAGTAGTAGTATGTTATAGGAGTCATTAAGTCACGTCAGAAGTCTTTGGGCGGCCGATAAACTGACAATAGAGGCCTGCACTAACTGGCGAGCCCTTCGACTAATAATGAAGTACAGGGATTAAAGAGCCTTAAAAACGGCCCGTGCAATAAGAGCGCAAATAATCTAATATTTGTATAACGTTACGACCTTGTTGTTATGCCCTGTTTCTGGGTTTGGATGCATCGCTTAAGTACATAAGTAAAAAGCTGAAACCCGTATTTATTTATTTCTTACCAAAAGCCTAAATAAGAATTTTCAGATCCCTAACTTGAGGAATTATGGATTCCCCATACAAACTTTCAACCCCTATTTCATCCCCTTAAAGATTATTTTTTGAGACAAAAGATAGCCTATGTCCGTCTCATAGGTCCAATCTACCCCTATACCAAATTTCATCGAAATCGGTTCAGCCGTTTAGCCGTGAAAAGGTAACAAACAAACAAACAGACAAACAGATATACAGATAAACAGATAAACAGATAAACAGAGTTACTTTCAGATTTATAATATTAGTATGGATAAAGTCTAGTGGCAGTGCCCTTAATAACCTTAAGGTTATACATTTTTTATTGTTTCATATTATTATAAAACATTTAGTTTATGTAACACTTGTTTCTATGACTGTACAAATATATAATAGCGGCCGAGTTGACCACTAAAAATAATATTTATATAAAAGGTGGCAACTCGACCACGCGGGCGAATTTTATTGCGGTCGAAATGACAACCAACTCATTGTATCGCGATCCTTATCCCGCTCGCAGAGAATAGAAACAATTTCTCCGAAGTTTACATGAGCTAAAACTCCTTATAAGCTAACGTTAGTAAAAACGAACAATAAACTACGAACAAAAACCCAGGTAATCCACCATTTAATTTATGTAAATTACATGAAAATAACGAGAGAAGGTAGAATATTTAATATTAATATTATTTACGGTAAATAAAGCATTAATAAAGACGAGAGAATACAAAATGCTGTGTAAACACTCCGGAATAATAATTTTATTCGAATTAAAATGAGTTTGGGTGTGTTTGCTTTTTAATTTCGATTCGGGGGAGTATTATGTTTTGACGTAGTCAGATATGAAAATATGATTGTACGGCGTAAACAAATATTAAATAATATTGTTTGTTTAAATAATAAGGAAGTACCGGCCCCTGTGAACTTTGGGTTTTCAAACCTAAACACAGGGTTTGTCCAAATGCTTACCAATATCGTGTAGGTATCTAATCTTAACTACA
Organism: Hylaea fasciaria; assembly: GCA_905147375.1. Classification (NCBI taxonomy): domain Eukaryota; kingdom Metazoa; phylum Arthropoda; class Insecta; order Lepidoptera; family Geometridae; genus Hylaea; species Hylaea fasciaria. The sequence goes on from LR990215.1 coordinate 4,426,385, forward strand.
ATTTTACCGTCGAAATGTCCTGTAAAGATAAGCGAAATCGAAACCTGACCTTAGATATCGATTATGGACCTCTGGAACTTAACTTCAAGTAGGAGTTGTTATTGTTTATTCGATTACCAAAGACGGATGGTAAATGGCTGAATCAATTTTGAAAATGGGGAAAAGGAAAGCTCACCAACCAGTAGGTATATAGGTACATAAATTGTGATCTATAAATTGTGAAAATCTTAATGACAAAACTTCAACTAAAGATAAGGATGTATGTATGCACCTCATGTAATGATGTAAGTATGTATTCACCTCTATGACTGAGAGATCCTAAGCTCACGCATACTAAATAATGTGCATGGACACGCAACCACAATCACAGTTAAACAGACTTCGTGAAATAGAATAGAATAGAATAGAATAGAATAGAATAGAATAGAATAGAATAGAATAGAATAGAATAGAATAGAATAGAATAGAATAGAATAGAATAGAATAGAATAGAATAGAATAGAATAGAATAGAATAGAATAGAATAGAATAGAATAGAATAGAATAGAATAGAATAGAATAGAATAGAATAGAATAGAATAGAATAGAATAGAATAGAATAGAATAGAATAGAATAGAATAGAATAGAATAGAATAGAATAGTGAATAGAAACATTATCGAAGAGCGTCAGAGACGCGCATCCCAGCCGCTTGATGTTAATAACTTCAATACACCCTTAGTTCTAGATAAATACTTATTCGTAATTAAGTTATTTATTAACTCATCTATTTGTCGAGTGAGACGATGATAATAAATAAGCAGAACGAAATGGCTTTGAGGAGTTCTTGTTAAATGGCGATTTAGTTATTGTACCGGAAAATTAGATTAATTTATTTATGACTGTCTTATTTACATTCCTGTTGCTTTTGGTATTTGATCTAGGCGGTTAGAAGATTATATTTTTATGAATAACTAAAAGGTCAAAGCTAAAAATCTATATTACCATGGGCTCCAAGAACCCATCAAAAGCCGATTGTAAACACAGGGTTAGGAATATAATTATACAGTCGAGAAGCTATACAACTCGAAGGCTATATTTTCAAGTAATCATATACTTACATCATTGCTGCAACAACTAAGTACTAAGGTAGGTAGGCAGTTGTCAGGATAGAGATGCGAAGTCAGAATGACAGAGTGGAGAGAACTCGGTGCAAAGGTACTTTCAGAGCCAGAGATATTTTGCTTCATCAAATTAAAGTTCTGCAACTGAATGGTCAGGCGAGGCGCTTACCATCAAGTGAACGGCGTGTTTTAGCATTGACGGGATGTGATGGTGGCCGAGCGGAAACTTGTGCGCTTTAGAATCTAGCAATGCCGGGTTCGATCCTCGGCCCCTCTAATGCCTTTCGAAAGTTATGTGTGGTTTTCCATCACTCCGTGCTTCGGAGGGAACGTTAAGCCGTCGGTCACGGTTGTAATCGATTGATAGCAGTCGTTAAGCCACGTCAGAGGCCCTTGACCGGCTTGTTAAACTCTGACACCAGAGGTTATTACAACCTCATACGACAAACCGAACACGCATTTTACTTATGTAACCAATTTTTTAACGAACTAAAAGCAGTGCCCTGAGTATAAGTTTTTATTGGCTCGACATAGTACGCGTCATCATCATGCTCTTTGTAAGAAGATTTTTCGTTCATAAACGCGCCCGTAGGGACGCTGTACAGGATCTTCATATAAAAGCGCTAGTTGACGCGTACTATGTCGAGCTAGTAAAACCTGATACTAGGGGTACTGTTTCAAAATAATGGTTGCGTTAACATAAACTTGTCTACAAGGATCTTTCTTTCCCATTTCAACCTCCATTTTATTAATCAGCGGTCGCGTGAAATATCTTATTCCCCATGAATTCCCGCGGGAAAACGGGAGAGTTGAATTACGTGTTTTCTATTTGTGTTTGTTTGTTAAATCCTGCTAATCCTTAATCTGCCGCTTCGCGTTACAATCCGAACTCCTTGGGGTTGGGTGCAAGTTAGATAAGATAAGTTTAAATATCCTGATACAAGAATTTGACGGTCTTAAGTACCACAAAAGTTTAGACCAGAGTTAAACAGATGTTTCTAAATTTTGTTCCACAAAATCGACGTCTATCACTCACGTTTTCTTACTCAATCCTGGTATTCTTCATTATTTTTCTTGTGAATTTGTTATTTAGTTAGAAAAAGCTAGGGCTAGGCGTCGATTTGCAGAGAAAATATTTAGACACATCTGTTCCACTCTAGTTTTAATCTTTTGTGGTAAGACGGCGAGTGTTCGTGGGTTTTTATCTGGCCATCATTTCTAGTCGTTGCCATTTTCTTGCAATATCATAGAAGTAACAGACTACTGTCGAATCGATCAGCTGTGGAAGTCACTTCATTAACTAGAAATTAGCTGGTGATCTTCAAAACGTTGATTAGATTTCCTTTAATCATATATTTTCCAAAGAGAAAACGGAATTACTATCAGTTCAATGTGGTTTAAAGCTATCACAATTTAGAAAGAAAGAAAGAAACACATTTATTATCAACAAAACATAACACTTCCCATTACGAGTAGTAAATGGTGAGACCAAATAGGAAACAACGTAAATAGTGATTATATACTATAAAGCACATTACTAATATAGAAGACTTTGTAATAATATTACAAAGTATTCTATATAGTGGTATTACTATAAAGTTAATAGCAATACGTTTTTATAAAAATATAACCTTACTTTTCACTGTGTTTTTGATTTTGCTTTATTTTCCACCGACAAATCGCTGACAGTTCATTTCGTGGACCGCGCGCTAACGAAGCCAGTGAAATTCAAAGATTTCAGTTTTTCTTGCAAATCAGAGCTCGTTGGATTTGCGTGAGTGATGAGATTACATTATATTTATTCCTTCGTGTGTATCTTGAGCCATTAACTTCAACTGCGCAGAAATGTTATGTTGTACGGTTATGGATATTATTTATGTATTGAATTAGCTGTTATATGCGCAACTTTTTTCGCGGTAATTTTTTTTTTTCAATATCTTTATTAGTAAATAGTCCAGCAAAGTGTCCATCAGATTAACAACTTGCGTTTAATTACTTTGTAGTCTGATATGTCATATTCTAAGCTACTTAAATAATTCTACATCCATTTAAGCTACAAAGCGGTAAAACCCGCATTGAGATCGGGTCGGTTTACTAGCAAAGCCATTTAAAGAAATCTATTCAGGAGCTCATTTTATCTATTACAAAGCTATATATAGGTACTTTTCATCATTTCCTAAAGATGTATTATGTAAAAATTAAACACGTAACAATTTGTAGATGTATTGTTTTTACTATGAGGTGTCGACGTGTTGTTTTAATAGAATCTCTAAGCAAAACGTATGTCTTTCCAGTTAGACTGCATCAAGGCAGTGAGACAGACTGGTAGCATAAGTTTCCATTTCATAATGTTCAATCGTTGTTCAATTGGCACAATATATACAAGTAAAACGAACCAAAACTGGCTATTTCATTTAACCAGTCCGGCTATCGAAAGTTGACGAGCTCGGGATCAGGGCGGGATTCCCGGGATTACAGGACCCCGGACGCGGGATCCCCGCAATAAGAACTGGGAGATTAGAAGAAATGAATCAAACGCGGGATATTGAATGCGTGGATTAAAAGAGAGACCGTGATGAGAGAGTGCAGATAAGACATTCATACAGAGAACACCACAAACTTTAATAGAAGTACCTACAAAAATGAATTTTAATGAAACTGGCTCCAATTTCTTTTGTAAAACACTTTTGTATTTGACTGTAGTACAAGACTGTAGAAAAGCCATTGACCGAGGATCAAACCCGCTGTCGTTGTGTTGCAAAGCGCACAAGCTACCACTCGGCCACCAAAATGTATAATGCCATCAGTTTTAGAGACCTCTAAAAAAAGAATAGTACGATAACTTTCGCGTGTCGTGTCTTTCACTCACTCATTTGGGTCACACACCGAACTCCTTTTGCGGTGCGTACTTAACGAGTAATGCAAAATAAGTACTGTGTCGATTTGCACCGCGGTGCAGAACAGCAGTGGCAAAACGTCAAAAACCACACCTTTTTTTTACAATCTACACTGTGAGCTTGTTAACATAAAGGCGTAAATAGATGTTCGTAGAAATTGGGAACATTGTCTCTAAATATTCGACATTGTTAGCTTTGTAAAAGTTTTAACCTGAACCAGTAGTGCCACGTCGTTAGGCAGGTAGCTTCGAGTGTGCCTAATGTTCTGTTTACTCTTTGATCAAAGGTGAATTTAAACACATATAATAATTGTAATACTCATGACTTGGTCCTTTGCGTACAAAACTAAATTAAATTCAAACAATAAAAGCGATATAATTTATTCCATTTAATTAATCCCAGTATTCGAGATTACAATGTTAGATCCTGTCATAATTATACAAAATTTCATGTCAATGATTTGTAAACGCATTGGTATCTCAATGCTCAGAGGTAAAATAAGTAACTTAATAAATAAGGAATAATTATTTATATTTGAAGTTTTTTTAATATGGGCTGACGACATCAAAAGAGTCGCAATAACCGGTGGATGCAAGTGGCAAGTTGTCGTTCGGTGTGGCGGTCTAAGGGGGAGGCTTATGTTGTGGGGGGTTGTTGATGAGTGTAATTATGCACCAACCTTTTAAATAGCTAAAGGTGTTGTATTAATAAGTTTTTAATCAAAACATCGATTCGAAAGAGGATCCCTTTACAGCTTAACAATTTCATGAAAGATGATAAACATAAATTCAGGTAAACTCGAATTGTAAACTATAGAAGGCAGGGTAAAATTAACAATAAACCTTGTGTCGGTACCTTCTGGTCTCAAACTTTGACCGCGAGACAATCAAAGGCTTTGTAGAAGTACTTACGTACAATATATTAGTTCGAGAGAGCTTAGCCGGTGATTTTCCGAGGGGGTTTCTGTTGTATGGGAAAATCGATACCATTGGGTTCGTATTGATACAATATTCGCAATACAAAACGAACTATTCGAAACAATACAAACAAAACTCGAAACTATTCGATTCTAAGCACGTTAATTGTTTAAATCATCAGTTATTATTTACATAATATATAATCGTATTATTGATTCATATACAATTATAATTTTTATTGATATAAATGAACACAATATTGAGACTTTAAATTTTAAGGTATTTGATAACGTTGTCTACTAGCGGCACTTTTTGACAGGATTGACAGATTAAATTAATCAGTCAGTTTGAGGTGGTAATTATTCACTTATCATTTCTAAATCTCTTGGAAAACGCTTGGAAGTAAGTAAACTAGCTATGCAGTGTGTGCACTCATAAAATCAGCATATCGAAGTTTCACCAGGTTTCTTATGAAATACGTTAGACGATAGTGAGTCGAGCTCACTGTTATTATCTTTTCAAATATTTATTATAACTAACACACTATGGACCTGTTTGCACGGATAACGTATCACGTAAGTACAGTCAGTCCATTCAACACTACAGATGCGCGTAATCGATACAAATTAATACCTGTCTATTCGAATTCGGGTATCGGCAGTCGGATCTATTCGAGCGTCAAATGTATCGTATAATCACTATCCGAGATCGGCTGGCATGTTATTTTGGAAAAGGTAACGTGATTTCCTGTGATTGCGTATAATATATTTGGGTATTTTGGGTGTTGTTAGTTTTGGTAGATTACCACGTATTAAATGTAGAATTAAGTATAGTTTTTCACTAAAATGAGGGGAGACCCGTGCGACGGATAAAGGTTGTTGATGAAGATATAGTTTTGTCGGTGTTTGATGTACATACCATATAGGTATTTTAAGGCCATCTTATTATTTAGGGCTGGGGTGGGGTACGGCTCATAAACAATCATTATAACCATTGAAATCGTTAATTTGTTCACCACACCACAGTGTTTTAATAAAGAGTTTATCTATCCATACTATTTTAACTGGAATCTAGAAATGTATGTTGCTCTAAAAATTGGTGCCCATTCAATACTTGGTATTAATACTTTTCACTCAGAACCCGGTACTCAGCGAGCGAGAGGCGACATTTAGGGTGCGTACTCACCGACGCACGGGTTGTGATTGACGACAGAGAAGATGCGGTCGCAGCGTTTCTTCATGTGCGTGTTGGGGCAGATGCAGCCGAAAAGGGGGGAGAGACGCAGCCCGGCCCAAGCCTCGCGACAGGATTCCCTGTGGTGGCAGAGGGTTAATTTGGTATCTGATAACCTATGGGGGAAAAAGCCGATAAACTAGGGCACTTTCTGGTACCATGCGAAACAAGCCAACTCGAACCTGTAAAGTCATGGTTATTGCACGTATACACTACGGGGCAAATGCTTGTGACACTCGCCGACACAGCGAGCGGGGTCATCAGACATGGAACCCTAGAGACTTTGTCACATAACCCTGTTGCAGACATTGTTCATGGCGATGGCAAATCCGCATGACGTCTTTGCAAAACCGCATTCTGGAGGTCTTAAGTCTATCCCCCATTTAATGTTCTCTATTCCCAAAAACTTAGGTACTCACCAAGGAGTTTGTACCTTCCTACAATGAAGAAAATGCTTCTAAGCCAGGATACGAACCTATCTTCCATACGGCATTCACCGTCGCGAGCCTTGCAAGCGTTCTTGAAGCGGTCGAAGAGTACAGAGCAGGCCTTCTCGTTGTGGCAGACGCTCAGAGCATAGGTGCAGGTCGGCAGAGTCTCCACTGGGTACGGATCCTTCTCTATAGGACAAATAGACTTAGTGTTAACAATCTCTTACAGAACCCGTATCAAGTAACTAAAGAATTAAGCCTGTACTGGCTCGCAATAGACATGGATTTGAAGGGCAAAAACTTTAGGGTTGGACCCTGATACTAACCCTTCTTCATGACGAACACGCAGGGATGGTCGAACAGGAAGTCGCGGAAGGAGTTACATTCAGGGTCGACGTTGGGCTCGCGACAGAGGCAGGTCGGTTTGAAGAACGGGAACGCTTGCAGGGTCCTCAGGGCGGCTTGGCACTTCGTCACAGTCACGGTGGAACAGGCAACTGGAAACAAGATACCTTATTAACACGTTGACTGCTGAGAACACATGGCTGTGTTTTTGAAAAGTTTCGCGAGTGCGGGCGCAATCCTGTTAAGTGACGCCAGTTCTAGGTAGTATACATTTTGTGTGCGCAGCACAGACAGCACTGGCTGCAGTTCCGCAGTCAAAGTTAAGCACATAGAAATATCGTCCATTATTTCGGTTACGGCAACTTTGCTTCTGCTTTCATATTTTATCAAATGCTATAATGCCAAAAGTATACCAAGTACCTGATGATTATAATCAGGGGTGGCCTATTGGCACTTGAAACGATTCTTATCACGGATCTTTGCTTAGTCAAGTTTATCTCGGCGTTAGTGTTACTTTACCAAAATCTGTTTGGGACATCTCATCATTAAATCAAGATTGTGTGCAGAATCTGATACGGTACATTCTAATTTCGTCGGACTAAAGTTACGGTGAATATAGACGATCGCATTCCAACTAAAGCAACAAACTTTATACATAGCAACAAAGATCACTCCAACGATAAAACTAAGCCAACTCTTCAGTCAACCCATTAACAGTTTGACAAGGGATGCCTCTCGCTTTTTATTTCCCCAAAAGTTTGAAAACTTCTAACCAAAACACCTTTAACAAAAACCTTCCATTAAGTGAAAGGGCCAAGGGTGCTACCTCAGGTTCGGCTGGCAGCCCCGCCCTAACAAGAGAGTAGAAAAACTATTCTACGAAAAACCTTATACGGGATTATCTCAGAAATTAGATACGTTTTTATGTCGAGATGACATTAGGGAGTGACCGGTTGACTGAATTGGATTTTTTCAGTTAATGCCTGGCAACCCTATAAGTGTCTGATTGGTTGGGTGAAATGACGGTAGGTGGAGATTTCGAGATGGTATTGTGTTGAACTTAGATTGAATGTGGAGAACTAAATTTTTCAGGATCCCGTTCGCTTACAATGATATGGTAGAAACGGAAAGTGATGCTACTTTCTACGAGGTAATTTCTTTAACTTTGTTTTAATCTCAACCTGTTTTTTGAAAATCATCCTCGTTAACGTTAACTTTGTAAATTTACGCGGACGTGGTCACAGGCGGAAAGCTAGTGAGACAAAGACACCCGTCAGAAGTGTCACAAACGTTAAACGGGGCGCACTCTGGCATCAAAATGACGAGGGTCGGTTATCGACGCTAATGCCCCAAAATTCTCTCAAACATTCCTTATAATTTGCCTCTTGCCCTTTTGAGCTACTGAAATATTGTCGGTCATTTGTCATTTTCAAATATTTTTTCCTCTTCCAACATTTTTGTTTTAAGCACATAATGTGGCGAAGAATTAAACCGACTAAGGTCAGCGCAGATGGACGGAGTGGTGGAGACGCGACTAATTTAGGAACAATTTAAATTCAACTTAATTCCTTTCGGCATACTGTTGTTATTGGCATAGCGAAATATAATCACACTGGTGGCTCTGGCGCGCGTGAAGCGGTGTATGTGACGTGTTCTTTTCATTAGTTTAGTCATTAGCATTCAGTAGATCTAGCAATAGAAGCCTCCGTATACACCTGGGTAAGGGGGCTAGACGAAATTCTATCAGCCTGGATGGCAAACACGTGGTATCTCCAAGGTTTCTAACATTCCCATACAGGAATAAAACTCATTTCTTATGGTTAGTTGATTGGTAAATGAATCAGTAAGCCCGATAGAACATTTTATTTCTGTAACGAAGTTCACTCGATTTTCCCCAAAGCTTAAGATAAAGTAACGATGTGATGTGATTGAGACAAACTCCATTCCCTAGGGGGTAATTTATCATGGTGCAAAACTTTTGGCCTCCTTTTCTTTCTCAGGTTAAATGTAAGGGTGATTTACCCTTCAAATTTCTTATTTGTGGGAGAAACATTTGTAGGCTGGCATTGGCCCCTGTCTCATGTCATAGTGGTGGCGATGTGATCGAAGGTGGTAAACGAGCTCAGTGTGGGGCTGGCTCTCAAGAATCGCTGGCGGAACACCCCCGTTTGGCGAAAGATTTTCTACTTGAGAGGGATTGCTAGCCAGGCACTATAGTGGATCTTTATGAATCGTTTTCCGGTCAGCTGGTCGAACCTATGTCGTGAGGTACTTCACTGCTGATATTGATTCTATGATGGAGTCGATGAACTCAATTCTATAAAGTGTATAGAATGGAAGAGGCCGCGGATCTAGTTCCCACTATTGGTAAATATTTACGATCCAAAGGGTTCTTCGTCTTTTCCGTTGTTCATAATGTTTTATGGTTCTGATTTTGTATGAAACTACGTGATTACAACTAAGAACGGTACTCGTTGAGCGGTATGCGCTTTGCAACTAAAAGACAACGGGTTTGAATACTCGGTTCAAGCCAATGACGAAGTTCATGTAGGTAATTATAAGCTACGGGCGGATTTCCTTCGCTCCAAGCTTCGGAGGGTTCCGGTTGTTATCAATTTGATAAGTAAGAGAACTCTAACATCAGACGCCAGCCGGTCAGCATTCGACGTAAACAGTGACGAATCGAGCAGTCTGTTCGACTAATGGTAAACGCCACTCCTGTCTTGGTTTGGCTGTTTGCCTGTTTCCTATTCAAAGTTGTAACTTCATCAGCTTTTTAAGGAACTTACCTGCCATACTTTAAAAACAGGGGTTTTATTTTGTTTGTTGTTTTATACATAATTGCCATAACTTCATTACAGTGTTTATTAGTGGTTATTGTCAGTTTACAGCACAGGCATAGGCCCTGTGGGATCTATAAAATGAATGAATTGCTATGCGTTAATTAATGTATTTACTTACTAAGAGAATAATATTTTGATAGAACGGCTATTAACTTATTATTATAAACTTTAATTTCAGATTACCGCCATCGTTATGTAAGTCCATCTTGCAAAACTAAACACACTAACCATATCAATGTACACTGTAAAGTATGACAACGTAAATTCGCCAAAACACTAATCCAATATCACATACCTACTCAATACCATCGAGATTTTCCATTCCAAAACTATTTCCAACACATTTCAATAGTTTCTGAAAGGGAACAAATAGTCCCTCAGAAAAGGTATCCCCCGTCACCCCAAAGAACTAGCAAACCATAAATACCGATCACATTATAAAGCCGGGTATCCACTCGTCGTCAAAATGACGTGACAATAAACCCCCCGTGACGCGGGGTGACCCACGTTGTGAACGCTGTCGTTTTGTCAGTGGTAATGGTTGAAAATTCTCCGTATGGGCTCCTTATAAGGGCTGCCCATTCTCGGCGTCCAAATCGATGACCTGAATGATTGATACGGCATTTCGTAAACGATGTGGTTTTTCAGCTACGAAATTGGAGGCATGTTTTGGCTTGAAGATATGAAGTAGTAAGTTTATTAGGGCCAAGTCAGAGTAAGCTATTGAATCTCACTTTACAAATCTCTGTCAAAGTCCTCGATTTGTTATATAGGAAAAATGACAAAAATGGCGTCGTTTGACAGAAATCTCGTGTATCGAGACCCTGATGCAGAGTGCTACGCCTGCCTACATAATTTTAGAAAACCCTGAATATCGGTAGCTAAGTGCGCTCATCCCTATTTTGTAAAGACATTAATGTTTTGCGATCGAGATATTTATTTTATAACGAGAGCTTTTACTAATGTAACTGAAAAAACGTTCCATCACAAGACAGTTCCCCTGAGAAACGAATCGTGTCGCTTAGCCAATGATGTAAGACTGATGTGATAAAAACTCAATGAAGTTATCTAACAGTGACCCATACATAGCATTTGGTGCAATCTTTATGTTGTTCAGTACATATACTTAGAATATTATTTACACATTTACCAAGTATATTATATGATGTCTAATTTTTGCCGTCTTTCCCTCTTCCTTACCGGTGCATCTGCGGTACCGTTGAATGTATAATGAAAAGGAAGAAGGAAAATTCATCGGAAAGATACCTTGTGGACCTAGAGAGATATTTACGCATCCGAAAACCGTCTTACAGAAATCTTTTCAATTTCTGTAGGAAGGTAAAAAATAAGTTGTTTGTCTAATTTGCTGCCCCTAAAATCTGCCGCCCTTGGCTCAAGCCTACTTAGCCTACTGGTAAATCCGCCACTGAATAAATATACAAAAAATAATCAAACTTAGCTGCCTGAAAACATCTAAGTAATTGTATTAGTAAGGTATAAGGTGCGTAAAGTTCCATTTTGTACACTACCCGCTAATAAGTCTTTTGTATAAAAATTTTCGTTCTTATTGTGCCTTATTTTAATGTTTTTTTTTATTAAAAACGAAATTAAAAATATTTTCATCAAAAAGTTCACTATTCAAGCATAACTTCGGCTGTTTAGAAATGTTTACTCGAACCAGCCTGAAATCAGGCAGTCACATTTCAGCTTCCAGCCTACAAAGCATCCGCGAACAAAGCTTCCTTACGAACAATATAATGACTCGACTCTTCTTTCCTAGGAAACAATATGACTTGGCTCTCTTTCGAAGGAACAATACGGCTCGCTTCGCTCCGCATTCATCTTAATTAGCCACGTTTGAAACGGGAACGACTTATCATTGTCAACCGTAAATTGGAACGGCACGCCAATATCGGGTAATTTAGGTACTCTCAGTGATTTCGGTACTCTCGGTGATTTCGGTACTCGCGGCGATTTCGGTACTCTCGGTGATTTCGGTACTTTCAGTGCGATTAATAGCGCGGTTAAGTTTCGTAGTGTGACGGAGCGAGCGCGTCTTGTGGTGTTGATTCTATGGAAGGCGGGGTATAAATTAAGACGTAATAATTCATTAATGAAATTGGGAAGTTTCGTGGTGGAAATGAAAATGGAAAGGAAAGAAAAGAAACGCGTTACTTTATTGCTTTACGTAATAATCTTTTTTTTGCGAAGCTTAAAATAGAAACGTTAGTCGATATTTTAAGTGGGCTGCCAGAAAGATCTTTTCAGGATGTTCTAGACTACTGAAATAATTATCGACCCTAAAAATAGTAGCCAAAAAAAAAGCACAGCGACATTTTTTTTCAAATAACTTTTAATACAATTTACTTCACACACCTAAAACAGAATATCTCACTACTCTCCCTTGACAAGGGAAGAAAGGGGTAGTTTTGGAACGAAACGAATTTAAATACCTCCCTTGCTACGAGGGATGCCAGAATTCAGTGGAACAATGAATTTAGAACAAAAGACCTTTTTTCATATGATGGTAAAGTCGAGTCTAATTTTCATACATTTTCCTTTTGGTTAAATAGATGGGGTGGAAATTACTTTACTTGTAATGATTGACTCCGCGTTTATAATATAAGTACATACATTCAGGTGAGATTGCAATTTTTTTATGTACAATACTAATGACGAGATGGTCACCTGATAGTAACTGCCTGCCCATGATAGTTGCAGTGCCAGCCATAACTTTGCAATGCAACATATTGCCGAACTGCACTGCGTTCGTCTCTCGCAGACATTGGTCCTAGTCTCTATATGCCCAGTAATGTAGCTGAAAACAGTGCCCTTGAAATCGTAACTTAAGAAGTAACTGTTAATCTGTTATTAATAGTCTTTATCGGTGCATAGAACAGCTAGTATTGCCATACAAATATAGTGAAAAAAGCATTATTTACGTTGCTTACTTCCACATAATAAATATTTTTGCTTGAGCTATTTGCACGGTACATGTTTCTCGCGTTGACACTATTGCTATAATTGCCGTAAATCTATATTCAGCCGCTTCAGTGCCCACTGAAGTATTTTGGGAAGTAGGTAAATATGACAGCGCGAGTGGCGGCAACAGTGGTTAAATCTAAAATCGAAGGTAGAATTTATATCCTAACTTATGGTTTTGTGAATTATACGAGTATGCTTAGGAGTTTTGGTCTGGAAACTGAAAATGTGACTGCTGGTTTTTTTCCTCCAATCTTTCTATTGGTGAATCGTGTGATTATCAACATTATTAACATCTCCATCCACTGACTGCTGAACACGGCCTCCCCTCTTCAGTGAGGAAGATTAGGCCATGATCCACCACGGACACTAGGTCAAGATTGGCGTATAAGTAATATGCCTACGAATAATTTTCGAGCATGTGACTTTCCTCACGATGTTTTATAAGTAAACAAATAAATAACGTAAATGCTCCTTAATTATTCAGTAACTGTGAAACTAAATGGGATTTGTTTCTTCACCACCGCCAAGATTAAACTTTTCTAGTCGTTTCAAAGAAACTGGAATTCCAATTACGACGGATCTATTTCACGCTTACGAACAATCTACGAACAAAAGTATTTTATGTTTTTGAGGCATGTAGATTCTGCTCGTAGTCAAAATGCTGGCCTAATTTGGGATGACAAATTACCTTTGCTAAAGCGGAGCGACGCCGCCCGCCGCGGCGGCGCGTTGCCAGTATTTTGCGCACATTGTCGTATACTCGTATAAAAAAATCGCTAAACGCTTGAACTAGGTACCTACTACCCTATAACTTCAATCTTTCTTTAGCTAAGGGGTATTACTAATATTAATTTTGTAAGTTACAAATAAATGGAATCAATTTATACTGCAATTTATCGGGACTCGCCAAAATGTTTGGTGGGAGCGATAATTATGTGAAAATCAGCGTGGCAAATGTAGCCAGCAGTCTGGCCATTTTCCTCTACATTAAAGGTCTCTTACATTTCAAATGTTTTTTTTTATATGAATGTGTTGTAGGTCTGTATTATTTTGTAATTTGTACCTAATCTATATTTTGTAATTTTCCTTTTTTCCTCAACTTTTTCTTACTTTGACACAAAAACAGTATCAAAATATGTCCAGGCATATAAAACTGAACAGTAGTTGTTGCGAACGGATAGGTATTTCGTTATCGTTGCGAGCTCGGGTCATGGTCCAAATTTTATGGATAAATTTGAAGTGAAGAACCCTTGAGGACCACGAGGGCTCTCCAACTTTGCGGAGACCTCTCGTAATGTTGTTTAGAATGGATCGTACAAGAAATCTGATTTAATATACGGATATAATGTAGGTTTCAGGCTGGATGGCTAATTTTCAGCGAATGAATTTTAATCAGCTCGACCCTTGTTTCAAGCTTTTCAGAGAACATTTTAAGGCCATATTTGAGAGCAATGCTCAGTTTGAATCACGGCTTGAGCGCAGATTTTAGGTCTCTATTGCGCTTATTGTACATTTTCACAAGTTTCAAATAGTTTTTTCGTTTTTTACGCTAGACCGTGTAACTATTGTAAAAGATATTGAAATACGCGATAATCCTACATAATTTTTCACGTTATTTTGTAAAGATATTTAACACAATCCTCAGTTAAGCAACAGTAGGTATGTAATACAGCCCTTGAGTTGGACAAAACCATTAAATCGATACCGCCAAGTAAGTTACCGTACTTTGGTGACCTCTTTCCATTGTTAGGGTTCGCGCACACGACATAAGGCGCGCCGCACACAGAATATCGGCCATCTTTTGTTACTGATCTTTTGTTAGGCCTCTCTTAGGGTTATTAATTTTTTTTCATGATATATTGCTGGGGATACCAAGTAGGGAAGAGTGCTACATATTTGGAGGTTGTAAATCATTGTAGAGTTTACGGGTCTTCATAATTATTATTGATACAGCATTACTTATAAATATCTATATTCTAGCAAATGCTTAGAGCGATAGTTTCCGCACAACAAGAGCGGTTATAGAGTGACAACTTCATTTGCTCCCCGATCGCAGTAATGGGCCCAAACCGATCTTTTTCAAGTTTTTGCCTTATGCAATATTTTGTGAATTTCTCAACGGGATCAAATCCAAAATTATAACAATAATATATTCAAAGGAGCCTAGTGACCGACTCAAAATTAATGGTAAATTATGAGAGCATCATCAATCTATACTATTTATAAAAGAACGTTGTTTTAATTATACACCATCTAGTATAACTCAAGGACGGCTGGAACGATTTTGATGATCTTTGCTGTGTTGGATTTGTATCTGTCCCTAACAGCAGAAAAAATATGAATACGGGGAAATATCAAGATTAAGAAATTAATTTTCATTTTCGCATTCATTTTTGACACGACAAGGTCTGTCGGGTCATGTTGTTATTTACAAATGAACTTCTATTTATAAAGAAAAGCTATTTCACAGAAGCTCTAATAAACAATTTATATTCCAATAATTCTAGCATGCACGTACTGGTTAACCAAGATTTCTGTTACATTTTCTCATAGAAAAAAAAACAATTGACTTTATGCACGAAACGTTCTTGCAGCGTTTATGCTGATTGAAATAGTTACAGATTAAAGTAGTGTTAACACAGCTTTGTTGTGAAGGGGTTGCTTTCTTTTATATTACAGTGTCACGACCACAGACGTATAAAGGGCGCAAACCGAACATAATCAGATATCTAGTGAAACGAAAAAATAGGTCCGGGCAGGGTCGAACTAAGGCTGACAAGACCACTACGGTCCGTATTAATAAATCAAACTTAGCTCTGACAGCTATCTTCAGTGTGCACTTGCTCTTTTGTTCTATTTAATAAATACATCTTAAGTTGTAGATTAGGAACAGAAACTTACATGATCTCTGGCAAATTAATAAATGACACTCAGCGGTTAAGTGCTATCCGATTATGACACAATTGACACATACAAGGCAGTATCTAGTAGCCAGTGCTGCATCTCAATATCCATTTATTAAATAGCAACGATCAAGATGCAGATTACATTTTGAGTGTGGATTAGCTGGTAGCGCACTTGGTAGCGCTATTGAAGTTCATTTATTAATACGGACCTAGGAGGTGCTTAAGATTAAAATTAATTTTACTAAGATTAAAATTCGTGCTCAATCCTACCTGAAATTTGTATAAGAACCATGAGCCGTAAAAATGTCACTAGCGTCACTACGAAGTATTTATTTCCTTTATGGCGTCACCCATGAATATGGTGGCTCTTCAAGACTGGATTTACTAGATATCTGAATGTCCAGTCCGTGCTACGAATACGTACATCCTAACCGCTAGGATTTGTTTAACGTTCAAACATTTTATTCGATAACATATGCTATTTCAGTGTGAAGAGCAACGCTGCCTCATAAAATTATGCGCTTCATTTCATGGCAGTTGCCAGCTTAGAGAAAATAAATATGATTGATAGGCACATTAAAAGAAAGCAGTGCAGTGCCCCGCAAGACTTTGCAAGGCGTCACGTGAATAACTCTCAAACTCCACCACTTTTAACATATCAGTTCAAGAGTAGAACTTACCTTATTAAGGTTAAAAGAAAGTCAAAGCCATTAACCGAATACATCAGAAAGTTTCAGAGCGCGTGAAAGCTTTTTGAACATTTTATAAACTTTAATCACGTGAAGTTTAAAAGTCAAAAGTTGGATTAACTAAAAGTATGAAATTGGAGAGTGATAAATAGGTTTTAGATTTTATTTTAATCTATAGTTGTCTGTTTTCAATACAACGTTAATTATTTTGGGTAGAGTTGATTTTGAAATTGGTTGCAACAGCTGACTCATATTTGAAGTAAAGCACTCTGGTTTATTATAATGAATAAGGCAGTATATTTATACACTTTGCGTGCATTTTGCCTTGCATATTAAAAACATCTTTGGTTAAATGTACAGTCTGCAAAAGTATAGAATAGAAACTACTACTAGTGTTGGGCTTGCGGTTGATTATGATCTAGTCAGTAGCCAAGACGTGACGATGTGATCGAAGATGCTAAGCCTACAAAGGGGTATGCTCTCGAATGCTGAAACATCCCTGAAGGGGATTGACTACAAAGTTTCTGCATGAGGATTGTAGGCAGGTATCAATGTCATCAACATCACTGCCTCACTGACTTATTATGACTGTAGGTATTTCAGGGCCTCAAGTATGCTGCAAATCGATTATGACAGATTCCTTAAAGATAGCTCGAATCCAGTAGTTAACAGACTCCAATTCTTTGCCAACTGTACTCAGAACTTGAAATGAAGTGAGAGCAAACCACATAATATGAGCTTGTATGTCAAAGCAGTGATTATTTGATGATGTTTCACTTAGCAAAGCTTGTGATGTTTTATTCTGAGATTCCAAGAGTTCGTGCGGTGAGAGGTCAAAACACTGCGCCGTAGGTTACACCGATGTGTTACATTTTTGTTATTGACATTTTTTTTATTGTGAATTTTTCACACAAGTAGGTAATACTATACGAATACTGTCAGACAAAACGTTTAGTGGAGGTGACATTGTGAAGGTAATAACAACAGCCCTAATTAGGTCATAAAATCAGTATCACAATTCAGCATGGAAATTAATCCACTGTTTTGGTACTTTCCTTTTCGCTAAGTTTGTAGTCTTTAGATTAATTCTGTACATATAATTTATGGTATTTTAATAGTTATACATATTTAAAAATAGTTAAGATTAATTAAACTACACGATTTTCTTTGTAAATAAACCTTTATTATTATGATAGAAACATCATATTGTTATACCTTCTTCAGTATCCAGTTGAAGAAGGCTTGAAGCACGATCAGCGCAGTGCGATACGTGCATTGACATTCTCAAGCATAGAACGTAAAGCTCGTTAGAAACCTGATACGTTACGCTACGGTGTAACAGGGGGTTTCGGAGCTCATGGGACCATGCCGCGGTTTGGTTCGCATATAATATCATATCATACAAAGAACCGTGTTCGAGTCAGTGAATTCCCTTCAAAGTGTACGAATTTTGCATTTTGCACGTAAGGAGAGCTTTCTAAGCGTGTGTGCTTTAGGTATTTCGTTTGTTTATCTGCAAAACCAGTTCTGGTTCGATAATGTTGCATGCGTTTTTGCGAAATATGTAGATACCTACCTACCTAAACAAGTAAAAAAAAAAGGAAATAAGACTTGTTGTTTTCCTTGTAAAAGTGCGATTTTATTACCAACCTATTTACAATACATGCATTGATTTCGACTTTAACTTTAATATCTTTTCGCTAAAATTTCTAGGTGTCCAATCTGAAAAGAAAATCTTTCAAGCGGAGGCATGCTTTCTGAATCGACTAGGTATCGAGAGCTTTTATGTGAAGGTCATAGCGGTTATAACCTTCTTTTAACCTTTTATTTTTGACCGAATTTGAGTTGGCTTGGCATTCAAGCATCGGAGAAGATTATTTTATGAAATAACAAGCGGTTATTTATGTAACCTAGGCAGGCTTAATGAGCCGTAACTTAATAGACATTTAAATTATTTTTAGTAAGATACAAAAAAAACTTGCCAAGTACCAAAGATTGATTCTGGTCTAGCTGATTCTGATTCTGAGCTGATCTGATTCTATCACCACTGGTTTCACAAAACAATACGAGGGGCAGCAGAAACACAAAATGAATAAATGACAAAACACACACACAGAAAAAATAGACCATCTGATTTGTAATAAGAAGAAGAAGACGAAGAAGAACAATAAGATGAGAGAAGAACAATAAGAAGACTTACCAAGTTCGGAGCCACAGACGCGCGGGATGATCTCGAGGATGGCGGAGCAGGAGGCGTCCTCGAAGCACAGCTGGCGCGCCAGGAGGCAGTTCAGGATCGCCATCGTGCCCTTCAACCCGGGCCCTGGAGACAAGAGACGAGGCTGTTAGCTATGCAGCATGATACAGCAGCTTATAAGGCTAATACCGTCTTACATTTCTAATTATTTTACATATGAATTTGTTTTTGAGTTAGAAAAAGCGATGTTTAGACGTCGATTTGTGGAGAAATTATTTAGACACTTCGGTTCTATGTTATGTTATTATTCGGACACTTCGGTGTTTAAATGTTTTGTGGTTAGATCGGTAAGGTTCAGACAGAAAACCAGTGCCTAGAAAATGACAGCTTCATATGAGGAAGACTATGACACACTCTCTGGGCTGGTCTGATCCACGGATCGGTTATTGGTACGTTTGACCCTAAAATGGATTGTAATATCAATCCCAGATAGCAAAATTTTGATTAGGATTGATTATTAATTTCGGCCGTTAACCGACAAGCCGAGCCTGACCGAGAATCGACCCAATGGCGCAGGATTGCAGTGCGCACAAAATCTCTCAGCCACCACCTCTCACTGACAGAACAATTTCGTAGATAGAATACGCAATATAATAACTTACGGGCTCCTTATATTTACCTACCTACCTATCCCTGGTTTTACTTTACTAGAGACAGAAAAGTCTATCTAGCTTGCCGACATTAGAATAATTATAGGGAACGGCAATAAAACATTTGCCAACCCAGACTGGGACCATTTATACAAACAAGTTTTAAAAGCGCTTTCCACTGTTAAACCATTTAATTTTATTTCACCCCCACATTACAGCTGCATTAAAGTTCAGGCCACATCTAGCGGTCGTTGTCGCTAACAGCTCACCGCAAACGAAAACATCAGCTATAGTTACTTGTTTGTATCGTACTTAAATTGTTCAATAAATGTTGTAGTGCTTAACTTTGTTGTGAAGTTTGTTTTTAATTTGGTAATTGCTTGAAACTAACTAACTTGGTGCAAGGGCCGAAAATGAGACGGCACCGATACGAACCGCCACTCTGGTCTGTCTATTAGTCATGCTAGTTCAAATTGTTTTAGACTGCTTTTATGTAGCTTATGAATCTAACATAAGTGGGTGCTTTTGAAAATCATATTGCCAAGAACATTTTACTCTGTACGATAAGAACCACCTTCGTCACTAGCGTCGATCAGCCGAGGAAATATTGCTCGTTCAATTTATACTTTGTTCATAAATAAATAGCAATTGAAATGGATTAACAAATCTTAGAATTTTACTTTGAATACTTCCGAATAATTGTAAACAGTAATTCATATGCAGTCTATATTATTATTATTGCATGGACCGGTTATGCTCGTAAATATGACGGAATACAATTTTCTCGATAGAAAATAACAATACAGTTACCTCTATATTTTCAGTGATTTTCGATTTAATTACATTATGGTGAATAATGAGGCAATAAATAGAAAAATTATATCACATAAACCTGATCTGTGCTAGCAGTGATTTTACGAAATATTATCTTTAATTATGTCACGTGGTAATGTAGTATAATGAATTAGGCTCTTTCAAGGCGGCATCAGATTATTTTCTGGGTTGCTATAAATCCAACAAATTCGCGCTTTACCTACTTTGCCGCCTGCTGCTCTGTTGTTCTACGCAGATCTGGGAATGACTTGTACAAATTGGTTCAATTTCGTTATTTTATTACAGCTCCCACAAAATGCTTTAATGGGGTGGTAAAACGGCTGCATTTCGTGAGGGTTAAAGTGTATATTATTTACGATGCTTTGTAAATAAGTCGGGGTTAATCTCAAAATCGTGGGTTCAAGTTCGCTCATAATTTCAGTTAAAAAAGGAGGCTTTACAACTATGTTATGCTTGCATTAGAACACACTCACCTATAGTGATAATCAAAATGACGATGTAGTTAGGTATAAAGCTTGAATTACCGTGGAAAATCTAATTTGTTGATGGCCGCGTTAATTAGAGCTGTAATTGGCAACAAGTGAAATATGGTCCATTAATAAGAGACCTTTTGATGTAGATTCGTGATAATACATAATATTATATACCATGAAACACAGTTTTTTGCGACGGTTCATTAACACCCTCGCTTCGTCCCTTGTTGAACAAACTACTATTAAAAGCCTAGTTAGTTCAGTACCTACTGACGCTGAAAACGGTTACCATTGTCATAAGATACGATTTTTTTATGATTTAAAGTCCTATGCGTGTCAGTAAGTAGGTACATATTAAAATAATAAAGTGAGTAATATTACATTTCTTTTCATATTATCTGGAACTACTTAGAATGCTGTTCCCTGATAATATGAAA
Organism: Hylaea fasciaria; assembly: GCA_905147375.1. Classification (NCBI taxonomy): domain Eukaryota; kingdom Metazoa; phylum Arthropoda; class Insecta; order Lepidoptera; family Geometridae; genus Hylaea; species Hylaea fasciaria. The sequence continues at coordinate 4,447,324 of LR990215.1, forward strand.
CGAAATCATCTACTTCAATCAGTTCACTGCAGTCCAATCCTGTTGAAAGATTTTTTTTATAACCACTCAAGAGATATTAACCTTAATTTTGACATAAAAGCTTAACTGTCCAACTGTCGAATTCCTAAACTTAAGAAAAGGTAAATAGGTTAGGAAAAATCCACTTTACTTCATTACTTTATTATGAGGTGTGCGTGAGAGACGGCCCGTTAATAATTCAGCTGATTGCCGATAAAGTATTTCTTTTTAGACAGTTATAGATGTTTATAGGGAGGGTGATATAATATTGAGATGTTTCAGTACGAAAGATGTTTACATTAACTGTGAGATTTTGGTGACTTTTATAAGGTGCAATCTGTCGTTCAGTTTGTAATAGTATATAGGTACGCATATCCATCCAGGGGGCTTCCACGACGTCCTATTGCGATCCAATTCTGGACCTAAACAGAATCGTTTTACTACTTATTCGTACCATGACGTCTTGTTGTGACGTCTTGACGCTAAATTTAGGTTGATTTTAAATCTAAAGGGATCGACGTCTACTTAAATGATATCAAAAGCCATGTATTACTATTATTTAAAGTGAAACGATTCTGTTTAGGTCATCAATTGGATCGCAATAAGACGTCATCGTAAGACCCCTGGTATTCACTCGCGTGAACCTAGAGTATATTAGATTGGTGGACTGGCTAGCTGTAATCTTCCGGCATCTGTTGCCAAGCCCCTTATTAAGGGGTTCTAGCAGTTCTTCAGAGATACTATCCTCATTCTAGAATAAAATCTGCTTACAACCTCTGAACACTTAAGGAATTATTAAATTGGTCTTTTGACCAAGTTTCTATGTTTTTATCGGAGTTGTTTCCGCTAATTTAAAAGGTTCCCAAACGTTTCCTGCAAACACTTTCAGTTCCAACAAATAGAGTGTTTTTCCAAGTAGAGCTAAAAATAAAGTTGTAAACACACGGATCGATTAGACGGTTAGCCGACGGCTAACTAACTCATGGTCAACTTATGTATTTGTTCACCTATTCAATGGGGGCCAGATTTAAGTGCTCGTTCACGGTAGCTCGCGGGCGCGGGCGCGGTAGACGTGGCTTAGACCGCACGTGCGATTTGTACGTGAACACTTGTATAGTACGCCATATTATGTTTGATATACTCGTATTGCGCCCGATATTGACCGTGAACGAGCATTGATTGGCTGTTTCACAGGTTTTGAGGAATACTAATCAGTTAAACTGAAATTTAACGTTACATTCTTAAAACGTCTCAATCTCATAAAGTCACATTCTAAAACGTCACACTATACAAATGGCACACGTTCAAAATGTCTCATTCATATTAAAAACGTCACATTCTGAAACCGTCACGTTCGAGAAACCATACATTCTTAAAAAGTCACACGATCAAAAGGTCTCATTCTCAATCCGAATCTCATACTCAAAATTTGCCATTCTCAAAAGATCGACTCTACTCGACCCGACCCGATCCGACCCCACTCTCGACTCTATTGACTCTTATCGACTCGACTCGTTAGGAGTCTAAAAACGTAGTTGAGCTATTATCGTAGAGTTTATATCATTGTATGGTGGCTACTACTTACTGGTTACTTGATATACTTTTACATTATTTTGGTCTTCTTCATTAAGGAAATATATTTTTTAAGCTCGCAATAGCAAGATTTTAGAAAATCAGTATTTATCAACGCTCAATATCGTTAGCGTGCCATTACGCACGGCACCAAAAGATCACCAGGCATGTTTTAATACAAAATGTTGTATGAAAAGTATATAGGAGACTAGTGATTTTTGTTCATAAGTATAGTTTCTTTTACTCCGTTTTACTAACATACAATTACTCAAATGATAGCGAAGTAAAATACAACCGCAAAATAACTTGCGAACTAGCAACTATCCCAGCCGAAGTAACACTTCCCTCACAAATAGTCACGTAGTTAAAATATTCAATCTACGTCCGTGAGAAGCAGTAGAGTTGCCAGTTGCCAGGATTCAATTACTCAGCTCCTTTAATTAGACACAACTTAGTTTTACGAATATGCGACTCTTCATTATGGATTCGTTGCGCCGTGAAATTTCAGCTTTACTAACGGCCGAAATTAATAATCAATCCAATCCAAATTTTGCTATCTGGGATTGATATCACAATCAATTTTTAGGTTCAAACGTGCTTATAACCGATCCGTGGAGTGGTTTATAAAGGCACGCAGATTGGAAATCTATCGAACGATAGGCAGCAATCCAAGATCTATTTCAATCTTGGATAGGAGATACAATATTAATTTTGGCTGTAAGTAGGTAGTTACCTAAGGCTTACCATTGTTTACCATTGTAAAATGTTTAAGGTAGACATTACATAAGGTAGATATTGTGTATAACCAATATGACTATTTACATGATAAAATCGAAATGGTCCTGCCAGGGAGACTCCAGTATACAAAGTTACTCTATGGGGAGTACAACACATTAGATCTCTGAACGTCGATTATGCAATAGTATAACTGTTTGCAAAATATTATAAGCGCGATGTAGATGAATGGGATGGGTATTTTAAAAATGTAGATAGCGGCCGTTCTCGTATATAATTCTAGGAAGCGTTACTATCAAACCCCCCTAAAATTGGTTATTCTGTTGGAATCTGGCAACACTTATATTTTGCCTAATGTGGAAATTGGGAAGTTGCCTGCCTCTTAAAAGCTTGAGAGCTTTCACGACGACTACTACGCCGCTGTGTTATCTGAGCTGGGGCCCTATACTACAAGGTAAATAAATCTAATCTGCATAAAAATAAATAAAGTAAATTTATATTCAGCCAACCATTTTAATAAAACTATAAAATAAAAACACAATACAATGCAAATCTTAAAACGCAACTAGTCTCCCTCGTCGCCACCTTCTTCCTCCTCATCGAACTCACCTTCCTCTTCAGCAGTGGCATCCTGGTACTGCTGGTACTCAGATACCAAGTCGTTCATGTTGCTTTCAGCTTCAGTAAACTCCATCTCATCCATACCCTCACCGGTATACCAGTGCAGAAAAGCCTTGCGCCGGAACATGGCTGTGAACTGCTCAGATATACGCTTGAACAGCTCCTGGATTGCAGTCGAGTTCCCAATAAACGTGGCAGACATCTTCAAACCGCGAGGAGGAATGTCGCACACAGCAGTCTTCACGTTGTTAGGGATCCATTCCACGAAATACGAGGAGTTCTTGTTCTGGATGTTCATCATTTGCTCGTCAACCTCTTTCATGGACATACGTCCTCTGAACACCGCCGCCACGGTGAGGTATCTGCCGTGGCGAGGGTCGCAGGCAGCCATCATGTTCTTGGCGTCGAACATCTGCTGAGTTAACTCTGGGACGGTCAGAGCGCGGTACTGCTGGCTGCCTCGAGACGTCAGGGGTGCAAACCCAGGGATGAAGAAATGTAAACGAGGAAACGGCACCATGTTTACAGCAAGTTTCCTCAAATCCGCGTTCAGCTGCCCCGGGAAACGAAGGCAAGTAGTCACGCCAGACATCGTGGCTGAAACCAAATGGTTCAGATCTCCATAGGTCGGTGTGGTCAGCTTCAGTGTTCGGAAGCAAATGTCGTACAGCGCTTCATTGTCGATACAGTAAGATTCATCAGTGTTTTCTACTAGCTGATGGACAGAGAGCGTCGCATTGTATGGCTCGACGACAGTGTCGGACACTTTGGGTGATGGCACAACACTGAATGTGTTCATGATACGGTCGGGGTACTCTTCTCGAATCTTCGAGATCAACAGCGTCCCTAGCCCTGCCCCAGTGCCTCCTCCGAGCGAGTGAGTGAGCTGGAACCCCTGCAGGCAATCGCAGCCTTCCGCTTCTTTCCTCACCACGTCCAGTACAGAGTCTACCAGCTCTGCTCCTTCAGTGTAATGCCCTTTCGCCCAGTTGTTACCTGCGCCCGACTGCCCGAAGACGAAATTGTCTGGGCGGAAGATTTGACCGAACGGGCCGGAGCGTACGGAGTCCATGGTCCCAGGCTCGAGGTCCACGAGGATGGCTCGCGGCACGTACTTCCCGCCTGTGGCCTCATTGTAATAGACGTTGATGCGCTCCAGCTGGAGGTCGGAGTCACCGTGGTAAGTCCCCGTGGGGTCGATGCCGTGCTCGTCCGAAATCACTTCCCAGAACTGAAACAAGATATTGGTTGAGGTTTTGTGTGAGATAAAACGTGTGGTGCAATGCTCGTTGCAATGGCGCCGCCAGATAGCAGTTCCTTGGTGATATTTTTTTCACTGCGGTTTTAATAATGAGGAAGCCTTTTACTGTTTGATTTACATTGTTTCGTAATGTTATTTATTTAATTGTCGCCCTTTGATAGAATAATAAGCGGACTGAACAAATTATGAAAGCACCAAAATTATTCTCACCTTAGCACCGATTTGGTTTCCACACTGTCCTGCCTGAATATGCACGATTTCCCTCATTTTCCTTACTTTAGTTTTTAAACACTAGATTCACCAGTCAACTAAATTGCACCGAACAAAAGGCGCGACCTACTAGTTCAACTGACAGAAAACAAATGAGACTATTCAAAAATGTCAAAGAGATACATTTAAATTTGAAAAATAAACTTTTCTAAGTATTACGGCCAGTGTTGTCTTTGCATGCTTACTTTTTACAGAAGTGTTACCTTTTTATAGAAAAGAGGTTGCATTAAAACTGGTTTCAAGTATGCTTTATGCATTCATGATGTAGTAAACTTTATCGGCCCCGACCCTACAGACTTTATAAAGTTGCTATAGAAGGTGTAAACTTTCATGTTCGCTATATTACCTACCTGACGACAAACCGCACGGCTTTAAAGCCACAGAGTCTATCATACTCGTATAATATTGGAAAATAAGAAAAAAAAAAAACAAAAAGCATGTATTTATATATCTATATATATAAAAGCAAGAACTGACTGACTGACTGACTGACTGATCGATCAACGCACAGCCGAAACCACTAGGTCTAGAACCATGAAATTTTGCACAAATATTCCTTATGTGACGTAGGCGAGCAATAAGGAAGGATTTTTGAAAATTCAACCCCTAAAGGGGTGAAAAGGGGTTACAAAGGTTGTATGGAGCAACGTGTTTTCTTGGTCCGATCAACTTCAAACTTGACATATATATTCTTTAAAACATTTAATTAAACATGTTATTCATCGTTTTCTAATATTCAACCCCTAAAGTAATAAAAAGGGGTTGCAAAATATTTTCATCAGATTTAGTTCATAATTGAAATTTTGCACAAGTATTCCTTAGGTGAAGAAGGTATGCACTAAAAAAGGATTTTTGAAAATTCAACCCCTAAAGGCGTGCAAACAAGTTGTAAAGTTTTTGTGTAACAGCGTGTTTTCTTTGTCTGATCAGCTTCAAACTTGGCATTTATATTATTAAGATTTAATTAAACACGTGTTTCATCATTTTTTAATATTCAACCCCTAAAATAATAAAAGGGGTTGCAGAATATTTTTCATCAGATTTAGTTCAAAACTGAAATTTTGTACACATTCGTAGATGACACTAGGAGACGTAGGTGTGCACTAAGAACCTGACTATATATTTTTTTAATTTAACCCCTAAGTGGGTGAAAAGGGGTTGCAAAGTTTGGATGGAACAACGTGTTTTATTGGTTTGATCAATTTCAAACGTAGTATCTATGTTCTTTAAAAGGTAGGAAGTGGTAGATTTTGGTAGAAAATGATAAATTAAAGGTAGAAAATGGTCGATTTTTGGTAGGAAATGGTAGATTTTTTGTAATAATGGTAGATTTTGAAAGGAATGGTAGCTTTTGGTAGATATTAGTGAATTTGAAATTAAAATGGTAGATTATGGTAAAATGGTAGATTACGGTTAAAATGGTAGATTTAATTTAGGAAATGGTAGTTTTTTGTAGGAAATGGTAGAATCTGGTAGGAAATGGTAGCTTTTGGTAGAAAATAGCACATTTAGAAAGAAAATAATAGATTTACAAAAAAATTTTAGATTGTGGTAGAAAAATTTAGACTTTAGTAGAAAATGGTAGCTTTTGGTAGAACATGGTATTTTCGTAGAAAATGGTAGATTTTGGTAGGAAATGGTAGATTTTTGTATGAAATGTTAGATTTTGGTATAAAATGCCAGGTTTTTGTATAAAATGGTAATTTTGATAGAAGATGGTGGATGTCGTACGAGAATGTTGGATATCGCATATGCGGATATATCGCGGATGTCGATGTTGAACTCGAGGTCATGGTCTATTTTTAGTTATTTGGAATTATGGTAAAGTATATAGTCTGCGCGGATGAAGTCGCGGGCAACAGCTAGTAACATATAAAAAACGATTCCCGCATAATAAATACTTCAAGGATCTTATTATTATGACACATGGTATTTATTAAGATGTTTTTTTAAGTTTTTTGCGCATTTTATCGCATCACGCGAGGTTACGTTGAACTGTTGCTCGTGGTTGTTATCAATTGATAGCAGTCACTTAACCATGTCAGAAACCATTGAGAGGCCTGACAAACTCTGATACCAGAATACCAGACGGGAGGCGTCTGGTATTCAGGTGCAATACCTCATTCGACAAACGAACAAAACACGCAAGTTCTTGTATTTAGAGCTTGGTGTATATTGATCCTGAAAAACTATATGTCGGAACAGAGTATCTAAGTGAACTTTCCAAATTTATTAACAACACTTTAAGCACTGAGGTAAACTTAACGGTGTACTACTAGTATTGGAAAAGTGTACTTAGTTTATAAGCATATAATTTTAAGGTGAATTTGTGTAAAGTAATTGTTTTGAAAGTGCTCCTTATCGTAGGGTAGGGTAGGAGTGCCGTTTTCGTCAACAAACTACCTGCGTCCTACGGATTGTCCACAGTCAGATATCACATTGTTCTTGAAACTTTTATTATTAAAAATTAAAATTTAAGTTAAGTGCCAAAAGCACACGTTTACAATAGCATTCAACCACCACTGCTTCATAAATAATATCAAAGAGATTTATGTAAAACGTCACTCTGGAAAAGTTATATCTCACGGCCCAAATTCTATTTCAACTTTTCCATCGATTTGGTTCCACCGCTTCTAGGAAACCGACCTCCTGACCGCGTTTCAGAATATGACCACATTTCAATGTTTCTATCAATCAAAATTAGCCCCTTTTGTGCCCCTTTGTAGACCAAACACCCTGTAGATTGAAAGGTGGTTCTTTGAAATGATTTCTTGGTTCTTTGATTAATATCACGAATGGATTGAACCGGTATTTGATGAATACATATTTAATGATTTGTATTTAATGATAGACTATGTGGAAGGTTTTGATATTTTTGTTATCCTACCTATGGACTAGTTTTAGGGCTGGTTATACAAACAAAGCGAATATTTCATGCGACAGTTTAATTTAATTCGAATACGAATGTTTGAACAAGCAAAGCTAATATTTCAACAACTGTAGTGCTATGTTGAACACAGTTGAGCTCAGTTGCACTGACGTTAATGATTTTGCCCGATGTGTTGCGGGGATAAAGCCGTTATCGCATTTCAGCCTGATATAAGCATGTCACAATAATATGCCGGTTGACGGCAAAAGTACTAAGTTGAACATCCGAAATTAGTATTTTGTTTGTATGAGTGTTTTTGACTGTTCTATGGAGGGGGCATGTTGCAATACGTTTTAAAAAAATCTTATCTTATTCCTGTCATTTGTTTAACCTGACAAACTTTTAAATTATATTACCTGCTGTCTCACAGCCGAAATTAATATTGTATCTCCTATCCCAGCCTGTCGATTTCATTCTTGGATTGCTGCCTATCGTTCGATCGATTTCCAATCTGCGTGCCTTCATAAACCAATCCAAGGATCGGTTATTGGCACGTTTGACCCTAAAAATGGATTGTGATATCAATCCCAGATAGCATAATTTGGATTGGATTGATTATTAATTTTGTCAGTTGTCTCTTACGATATGGATTTTTTGGGAAAGGTAGCTCAGTTGATTTCGGTTTTCGAGTCGCATGCCGCAGGGTGTAGGTTCGAAATAAGCTGACAGAAAATAATCGTTAACAATCTTGGCAGACCCTACTATTAAGGATACCTGTTTTAACCTTTGGGTACAAAACCCTAAAAACCGGACAAGTGCGAATCAGATCTCGCGCATGAAGGGTTCCGTACAATGAATACCTAAATATACCTAATAAATAATACCTAATTCCGAACAGTAATCTTTTTTATTTATCTTTATAGCATAGAAGAGAGAAAAGTTTGCAGAGTGAATCGACGTGCAAAACCCGTCGGTAACAGCTGGCGTAAAATAATAAATAAATTTCTGGAACATCAGAAGTTTGCAAACTCAATTAGGCGGAGGTAAGATTGTATCTTAATAATTACTGTTTAAATATTGATTTTATTTCGACCTGAAATTCTTAGGCTGGAGGCCCACCGAACCAAAATGTATAATTTAAAATTAAATAATAATTAAAATTTTTCTGTTTGATATCAATCTTGCCACAAAACAATTGTAATTTCAAAGGAGGAAGACTAAAGTCAAAGTCAAATCATTTATTGTAAATAGGCAATAAAATCGCTTTTTTACAAGACTAGTGACATACCCTCTGGGCTGGTCCAGCTGAAGTATGCGGAGTGATACACATACTTACTTTAGCCGTCCCAAATCAATCGGAGTCTCAGCACAGATTATCAAAGGGATATATTAAAGGGGGAGGCCTATGTTCAGCAGTGGACGTCTACAGCCTGATGATGATGATGATGAGGCTATCAAAAGGCGTGCATCAATTTTGAATGTAAGCGAACAGGGCGCTCGCTTAACGTTTCGGTTTCCGGTGGGTTCGAACCCTAAGCCTGTCTTAACGGCTGAAATCCCTTCAAACTTTTAGGAGGTTATGAAAACAGCGATAAAGGTCTCGGATTTGCATAGATTTAATAATTTCCATTCCAATTATTTTAGTAAGAATAACATTTGTCTGATTGCTAGACGTTAGGAAATCAAATATTCCCGGTTTCTCTGGCAACATTTGAAACTGGGAGAACTTAAATGCAAATTTTAGGAAAACTTACGGTTTTGTAAACTACGAAAACAAGGGCCAAAAACTCTATGTAAATAGATAGACGCGCTTGCGAATCAGTGGGCTTCTGGATGGAACAAGAGCTGAAACCTCCTTATGTTCTATGATACCCTGGTACTTCTGATACATATCTCCAAAACACAGTCATACTGGGTGCAACAGCAGCAATAAGTGAGACTTCCTTATGTTCTATGCTACCCTGGTACTTCTGATATCTCCAAACAGTTATACTGGAAGGGAAGATGAAGCTTCCTTATGTTCTATGCTACCCTAGTACCTACATCTGATTTTAAAATACCAGCTGTAGCTTGAAACGTCCCATTACACGTTTGTTTTATTTAATGAGACCAACTTTTATTAGGAGCTTTGTTGGATCTATAGTTTTAACTATAGATCGCTACTTGCTACCAAAACCCTTTAACACTCCCGTGTCACAAATGCATTACAGAAATTGATCAGGAAAATCCCCTAAAATCGGACTATCTCAGCTTTTAGTCCGCTCTTATTCATTACCGTAATATTTTTTTTTTTTTGTTTTAGATATGGCTTCGCACGGTTTGTGCATGTAGCCAGTGTCAAGTATTTTATTCTAATAAGTATGTCTTAATTTCACATTAAGAAAGTCACAGCAATATAGCAATCGTGGTCAAGTAGTCAAGTCAATTATTTACATCGTCAAAGTCACGATTCAGTAAAGTAGTGGATGCTTTACTGAAACTTCCTGGGAGTTTTGGAAAAAATGCGAAATGACACGTTTTTTGAGTTTATATCATTCGCCCACACTCGTGCACGTTAACGAACACTTAATGATTAATATTCCACCAATATTACACATTAACACTCGAAGAAACACAAGTTTGAGAAAATAACATAAAACCAACAACGTCTCACTATCGGATTCCCGCCAAAACTCTACCGTAATATTAATATTTATTATCACCATCGTGGGGTAATAAACCGTCCTCTAGAGGCACTTCAAACACTAAACAGTTAATTGCAATTGTATTGTCCAAAAGCAGCTAATTAACCGTCATCAAACTTGTCTGAGATTGAACTAAACGATTCCCTCTGCCTCTATTATACTCATTATAAAACTCGACCCTCGCCGAAAGGTTGTGGCAACTGTGGCGAGCGAGAGGGACGCCGCTATATAAGACGTTATGGGCCAGACAGAGAGAGCCCTACTTGGCACATCATTTACACATCAGATGACTGGCTTAGCGCGAAACCTGCTGACGCTCAGCCGGCTAAAATTGCCCACTCGAATAATTGAGGAATTATACAGAGCTGCTCGTTACACCTTCACGGGTGAATTGTTTTCACACATGATTGTCTCATTACGGGGTTGACTGTGTTTAATGTTAAAGCGTAGGCTTATTGACATTTGAGTCTCTTAATAAGACACCTACATGGTAAATTTCAAGGTATGCCTTGCTTAATAGCTTAATAGCCGTTTGCTTATCTTTTTTGTTGTATTATCATTACCTATGTTATAAAATATATTCTACGATGTCATATGTCATCAGTCTACTTTTCATAAGTAAAGAGTTTTAATAGATAGTTAACATCATCCGTAAAGCGATTCTGTACAAAACTCACTTACGTGACAGCGCTGAACCCGCGCTGCGGTACGTCAGTGTCAGATTGGTGACGTACCTACCGCAGCGCGGATTCATTGCGGATTTAGTGAGTTTTGTACAGGATCGCCTTACTGCATACAATACCAGGACTAAAACGATATATTTTTACAGAGCTCTTGCAAAATAAAATTTAAATGACTTTTAATTTAATGTCATTTTTTATTTTAGGCAAATTATTAACTATTTTTAATATTAAGTTTTAATGTCAATTTTAAAATGGAATAAAAACCTTTAAACTTTAAATAATATAATTTTGTTATTCATTAAGTTTTTACAGTACGAGTACAGTACGTTTTACAATTTAATTTATACTATAGGTATAAGACTTGGCAGTTAGATTGCGTTGTCACAGTCAAACTGTACTACTTGATGGCAATCGGCAGTCGAAATACCTATTACAAAGTTAATGCATAATAAGCAGACATATCTAATACGTCGGCTTGCTGCATAATTATTTCTAATTAACTTCAGCGTATCATCATCTCTATGTAATTACCGTAAAAAGGGCGGTGAGTTCAAAGAGCTTTCTCTAGTGGACGGACACTCATACACTATTCAAAGCTCCGCTGTAGACGACAAATTCACTGAAAAACGTCTGATTATATTCCTGAAATTAACCTAATTACACTGAAAAATTTAAATAGACCGTGTAATGGATATGAAAGTTTTCAAAGTTTGGTGCTGAAAGATTATGGAAATTGCAGTTCATTTTTAGTATGTAGACAGCTTAATATGAGAACCTTAAAGATCTTTTTTAGTTTTTGTAATCTATATCGCTAATTGAGTCCGCTGTGTGCCACCTGCTTTATGATGAAGTTACCACATTCACTTATGGTGGGTCAAGCAAACAAACCTAACATACATTTCGTTATTTCGTTATTAAATACATTTCGTTGAAACCACTCAAGCCTATAGGCGTAATCGAATAACTAATGGCCTAAATAAATCATAAAAAAACTCCAATTTGATTGATAATGGCGTTATTTAGGGTCTCAAGATAGAGGTCCTGATAAGACGTGCTTAATGTTGCCATGGCGTGCCATGCCATGCCATGGGTTGATGGAATTGACCCGTCATGCGACTTGGTTGAAGCGAAGAAAAACAGTTGGACTGTTAGTTTAGCAATCTACTGATATTTTATGTAGATGCGCGGAGATGAGTTGATATTCATCATCGGTCTATCTCGTTTCCACAGCTGGGACAAATAGAGAGAGAGAAAAAGAGAGATGAGACGATGATCCGTCTACCACGCTGACCTAGCTACGGATTAAGGGATGACACTAGTTAAGCTTTATGTTTCAACCAAATCAACCCATTTCAGGATACAACGTTTGAAACATCAACACGAAAAACCCTGAAAACTCATCATTGTTGTTAGCATACACACAATAAACCTACATTTTTATTGTACCGCAAACTATAAAACTATAATCGTATCAAAATTTATCGTTAAGCCGACATAGAGTTCAGTACCCTAATAATATGAATAACGTGGACGTAGTTAGGACTTCATTAAAGGGGCAGGAACGAGGCTAACGGTTACCAAGTGGGGGAATAAATGCGGTTAGAAAGCACCGAAAGTTAAACAATAAATTACATGGTATAAACAAATTGAATGGCGTTGTTTATGAGGAGTTAAAGCAAAGAATCACGTGTGATTATATACTTTCATTGATATATTAACTTGTTCAAACACTTTTAGGTCTAAATTATTCAAGATAAATTAGACACGGCTACGATGAATACGTTCGTTCGTACATATAGGTAACCTTGAGATTAAATAGGTGCTATTGAACGCGACTGCGGTCCCCCCTCCCTTACTACGGCCGTTATGAAAAATACTTTTACGATTCGCCCAACCGCGAGGGACGCGCAAAAACACTGGTTTTCGCAAATAACATATCCAGTCCGATTGTAAATATGGCTTAATAAAATGAAGGAATAAAATAGATAAATAGCGCTGAAGGAATGTCTACGTGACTGGAATCTGTTGTATACGAGTTCAGTTGCATTTTACTGTGCATTATTTACTTACTGTGTTGTCATAGACACCGTATGTTTATCTGAAAGTCAATTTCGATTGGATTGAGTTGAAACATGGAGTTGAAAACTTGTATGCCCGCCAAAGAAGATACGGGAGACATAATATACAATATCATGGTAGCGACACAGGTAGCGAGCTAATCTGAGCCTATAAACAGACAAAAGAACTAGTAATTTTGCTGATACTACAGCTTAATATGAGAGCACGTACAAATCAGTACAATAAAACCTTTACAATCATTGTCAGGAAAAAACAAAACACAAGAAATAAAACATTTATTGAGGACGTAGATATCCAAAAGGGTCAATATAAATTAAGCCCTCTCAACTGCGCAGTATACGAGTATATTGAAGGCCTGCCAAAGCCGGAATTCGGTATGAAGTACTCCAGACTTCTTGATAGAAGTAAATAAGAAGATACGTTATATCTCCTTTTTTACTTTGACTAAGGTGTTATTTTCACCAAAAAAACCGTTAAAAAGGATCTTTGTGCACATTTAGTGAGAGGTCACTAACTATGTACAACGATACTTTATGAAAATTTTATAAATTTCATGTCCAACGAACACGACTTGGACCTGTGAGATCTCACTCATCGTGTTGACTCATTTGTTGATCGACTAAAATTTTACCACGAATATTATTGTCTAATTCGAAAGTTTATATCCTGACTTGCAAAAGAAATCGAATTCTGCAACCAATCAAACGATCTGGGTCCATTAGCTTCTGCATTTGAAATCCACTCAAGTTATTATTTTTAATTATTGTTTAATCAAACTAGGTAGGTACACTGATTTCAATATTTAAGTAACATGTTTGTGGCAAAGTCCTAACCTAACGCGTCTTTCTATTTACTTCTATCACAGTCCAGCCCCGTTGAATTGTTAATGAAATCGATAAATAGTCGTTTATACAATACACTGAGTAGCTCGCGGCGGCCGTTTACTGTATCCGATGCTTTTAAAGGATTTTAATATAGGCCTCTATGTATTGTGTAAAGTGAGCCTCCTAGCTAGATACCGCAACTATTTATATCGATAGTGCAGTAATTTTTGAGTTTTTGAGCTTCGCGGAAAAGAAAAAAAAAACAAACAGACAACAGAAGCATCTATATATAGTTCGTGGTGAAATTATCCTATCTAGGCCGTCTGATAACATTTTATTATTTTATTCTCTCGTTTCCGATACGAGTGGCTTCACAAGATTCCACTCTGGGGCATACTTTATACGTTTTTTGAATCTAAATCAGTCTAACGTCTTAGCTCAGTGGCTTGCGGGTAGAATGTATGATTTGGTTATTAATAAGGCGACTATCTGATAGGTCTAAGTGCTGTTTAGTGTTTATTTCCTTATATTATCCGGTTCTTGAACTCCAAGTTAACATTGAACAACCTATAAGTCTATCTGGCACTAAACAATACATTTATCGGATGGTCAAAGTTAACTAGGCGTTAAAAACCGGGCATAGTCAGTTATTATTAGGCGAGTTGTTTCATCGTCCGTATATTAAAGCCATGTTTCTTAGAAACTTGTTGCCTGAAAACCGCCATGCTTACAGTAGTGTTCTAGTAAAATCACATACAATATATTTAGGGGTGTATGGAGTAGGTACATGACACTACATTATGAATTTAAAAAAATCGCTCATCACCCCCGAGTAGCCGTGTTTATAGCCTCTGAGCAACTGCGCTCATCCTTTTTGAGTGACAGCGCTCATAATAATCTCTGAGCAACTACGCTCATAATCTCTGAGCGACTGCACTCACCGCCCCTGTTAGTAGGTACTGTTAGTATTACATTATGTAAGTATTATATCCTGTTTTCCGGTCCGAAAACTGCACAAATTGATGTACGATTTCATAAGTAAAGCTTGAAGCTCCGAGCTGGAAGGTAAATAGATTTTGGTGCATTTTATAGTTTGCGGAATGGTATAGAATAGAATTTCAACTGTGAGCAGTTTTTGTGGCACAATTTATGAGCGGATGAGAATTTTTGTTAGTATTATTTAGAAACTAGCCAACCGCTATATCATTTAACGGTGTGGTGGCAAATGCTTCTAGAGTCACTCCAAGAAACAATTATTTATGAGTACCAACTACATAAATTGAACATCGTCACCAATGTTTACTATATGTATTGATTATCAAACTACTGGGTGGTAATGGACAGGTGTTGCGCTTAGCATCAAGGTAAGACTATGCTCGTTCCGTCATATAATTGTTCAAAATAAAACACATCACAGGTGGCCATAGTGCTACCTATACTCTTATGCCTTACTCCACCACCCGAATCTCGGCTTCCTCTCACAGTTCCGCGCCAAATTGCAGCTACCTACCTAGATACCTAAAACCTAGATACGCAGGTCTAGTCTAGATATGCCTAGGTATAGCGACCTACTTGCCGATACCCGAGATCTGTATAAGGCGCATCTCACATGACGCTGAATGGCGGCGCGGCGTTTTGTATTATTTACATAAAAATAAAGACAAATACATTTAACAATTTATGACATGATTAAAAAATATAAAGATCTCTGATATTGCTCGTATAAACGGGAAACGTGGTCTGTTTGTTAGTTGGTCCGCGTGAACTGGCGGATACCATGCCATCAATAGATTGTTTTTGGTTTATTCTGCTTTGTTTACATAGGTGTATGTCATGGAGGATTGCAGAATATGTAGGCAACCCGCTCGATCACGGCGGCGCCGGCGCCGTTGCGGCGGACCGACGACGATAAGTACCGTGTTAAATGTGCCTTATTCTCGTGTCGGGAGTTTTATGCCAAGTTGGAATGTTACGTCGGAGTTTGAAGGTTCTACCTTCATACCTATACAATCACATCCTATACATAAATTATAATAGAGCAGAAGTAGCAAAAAACATGTAAGTTATCTAGGAAGTTTTTTAGGCAGACATTACACGTTCAACCAAGCATGATATTGATCTTCTGATATTATATTAATTTAACACGGATCGTCGTAACACATTTCATACGTTTCTTTTTAAATCTTATCACAGTTGAATTTCGTCCGGTTGAACGTGTAACGTCTGCCTCACAGTTCTAATTATAGTAGAAGTCTATTGATTTTCCCTTAGCTTCAGTTAAATCTAAGTTAGTTTAGCAAATAGTCGGAGTGGAGGGCCGGAAGCGGTTTGCTACAAGCCTCAGTGGACGCTCCCACTTTCAAGTTACTATAGTATAGCTAGTAGGTAGCTAGTGCCGACTAGTTAGTGGTTTAACATCTACCTATATACCTTCTACGACAACATGTCGGGCCCCATCGAAGAACTGTGTGTATAGTGTGAGTTTTAATGCGCGACATAGTACGCGTCAACGCGCGCTTTGCATGAAGATCTTTCGTTCATAAACGCGCCGGTAGGGGCGCTGTACCGGATTTTGATACAAAGTAGACGGTAACGCGTACTATGTCGAGGGCGTTAACTTGCTGCAAAAACTCGCACTCAGGGACACTGTTTTATTATGAATGACTAGCAGTTGTCCTTGATTTCGTTCACGATATTTTTTGTGTATAATAGACCGCTTCCAACAATTTTATGCCGGATTTATTTCAGTAATTTCGTTTCCTCTCCTTGAATTCAATTGTAACGTAATTTCATGAAATGTTTAGATTTATTATTTTTTAAATTAATATTTATTTATTTCAGTACTTACATAAATTAGAACCGTCTATGCCGACTACATTATTTAATTAAACATGAAATAATTAACTCAAAACTAATGGGTATTTAAAATGTTCACACAACAGTTTAACATAACAAACAAACAAGTGCACTTTCAACAAAATTCTACAACAAACAAATAACCACCACACACAAGTTACATTATAATTTATGAAAGCTTTTACGGAGCTGGCACAGTCGCTTAGTAACTAAAAGTCCCTTAAATAAATATAGTTATAAAAATATATACCTTGATCCATTTTTTACTAAGTTTTATTTTTTAATAAGTACCTACATAATAATATCGACGCTTGAAAGGCAAAACTTCCTAAGCGACAGAAATACGTAAAATGAGTTATATATACCATTCGAATCGTTAGATTTTTCTGCGTCGTTTAGTCTAGATTTCATCGCTCTACGACGAGTTTTTTGTCGCTTAGATAGTGTGTGATTTCCATCAAATCGCCTAACTTGTGCTTACTAACCGACTGAAAAAAAGTGCATTTAAGGATATTAAGCACTTATGCCATTTTAATAATTGGAAATATGAACTTAGTCGGTTTTTCATGTATTTACTTTTTCATTTGTTTGCATTTATATATTTTTACTTGTTTTGAGATTTCCCTTTGAAACCACTTAGTGTATTGTACCCACCCAAAGTAATTGTGATTTGTATGGTTATACATTATAACCTGATAATATTATTTGGTAACAGTGTCTTTTGTATCATTTTACCTGATACAAAGTGGAAAAATATTGAAGCTTAGATACTTTTACTTGTTTAACATAATATTCCAGTATTCCAGCGTAATGCTACCGCATAACTCCCATGGACTAAAGGCTGAACTGCTCATGGAAACTATAAATATATGTAGCTTTCATCAATTCAACAATGTACCTAACAATAATAACAGATATTTAGATCTCATACTATTCACCTCTACCTCTATACAAGTTTACGGTGCTGAACCATTAAGCAGGTTAGATGAACATCATCCAGCATTGGTTGCCGATGTTGGGGTGATGAATTCAATAGAAAAAAGCCTCAAGCACAAAAAAGAACCTCGTCTTAATTTTAACCGGAGTAACTTTGAGTTGATTAGTCACGAACTCACGTTAGTTGACTGGCCCAATGTATTGGATGTGTCTGATGTAGATATCCTTACTAACAATTTCTATGCAGAACTCAGACGTATAATTTGTAAACATACACCTGTTACCTGGGACAGAGGCCATGAATACCCATTCTGGTTTTCCCCAGCATTAATATGTAGTCTCAAAGAGAAGCTTAAATTTCACCGCCGCCACCGAATATATAAAAACCCTCGCGACTACGACACCTATTCTTTGCTGAGGCGTAGGTGTAAGAGATTAATTGATTATGATTATGATAATTTAATATCATCTGTGGAGTCTTCATTGGATAGCAATATCAAACATTTTTGGAAATATGTGAACAGTCGCAAAAGCACTTCCTCCTTTCCACAAACAATGAAATTCGGAAACTTAGTTTCATCTGATTGCAAGGGAATTTGTGAACTCTTCTCTAATTATTTTGGTTCTGTTTTTGAGGAAGACTCCCTTTTTTCAACTGATAATAATATGATAGTAACTCATAAATTTTTACTCATAGATAATAATTTTTACTCATAGATTTTTGATACGGTTGGACAACAGTACACACGTATCAAAAAGTGCTCCTCTTGTTTTAAAGAAAAGTGATCTAAAACTCAAGACTTACTGCTTTCAAACTTAACCACCAAATAAAGAAACAAATTGTAAATCATTACACCTAAAAATTATACTGGAAAATACACTTCTGAATAAAAACCTAAATAAGTGGCTTACAATTTGAGGTTGCAAAAAGTTAAAAATCATTGTAAACAAACGTGAAGTGAGCACTGAGCTGAGCGCTGCAACAGTGACACCCACAGTGCTACCAACACATTAGCCATCATTACGTTCCATTCCACGCAACCCATCTGCGTTTTGTTATTGCAACAGCATGACAATGTCACAAGATATTACAACCTTATTTAGCATGATGAAATCAGAATTTGAAAAGCAGACTGCAATTATTACAAAAGCTGTTTCTGAGAAGGTTTCGGAAAATATTATGCTGAAGATTGACGAAAAAATAGAACCACTGCTGGAAGAAAACAAAACTCTAAAATTGCAAATAGAAACTTTGAACCTAAAAATAAACCACTTGGAAGATACGAATAGAAAAAATAATATATTATTCCATGGAATAAAAGAAACTGAAAACAACCACAGTGAACTTTCGAAGAAGGTGTCAGAAATATTTTTAAAGTTAAATGTTCGAATCGCTGACTACGACATCAATAGAATGCATAGGATTGGAAAACCAACTGCAGGAAAATCGCGTCCGATCGTCATTTCCATGACAACATTTAACAAGAAAATAGAAGCACTAAGAAACAAAAAAAATATGCCAGAAAATACATACATGACAGAAGATTTTTCGAAAGACACCTTGACAAGACGAAAGGAACTACAACAACAAGTCAACCAAGAAAGAGAAAAGGGTAACGAAGCCTACATCAAGAACAATAAAATAATTGTGAAACAAAAAGAGAGTGAGAAAAGAAAGCGGGATCGTTCTGCATCTCCTGTTCCTTCAACTTCGCGCCATGAAATTGGCAGGAACACTGCATTGGCCCCAACAAAATTTCAAAGAGCAGATGCTTTTGCATACATGAGAGCTAGATCTCACTCTCTGACGGAAAAACCTTCAAATAAGGCATAGGATACAGCAGGCATCGGTAAACGGAAAAATAAACAAACAACTACTAAGCAACAAAGACAAAACAACAACATCCCCAATCCGGTTGGTCACCGTGGGGCTGCAGACCAAAACCCCCCAAATCTGCTCACAATACAACATAATGAAGCAAACGCAATAAACAAAGACAATATATATATTGCTACTCTAAACACAAGAACACTAAGATCACAAGACTCGCTATACGAATTAGAACATGCACTACAAGGAATTAAATGGGACATTGTGGGATTAAGCGAAGTACGAAGATCAGAAGAAAAAATAGAAGAACACGATGACTACATTTTCTATTACAAAAACGAAACACCAGGGCGCTACGGAGTCGGGTTTCTGGTTAAAAAATATTGGAAAAATAAAATTCAAGGCTTTACCGGAGTTTCTGATAGAATAGCAATCCTTAATGTTGATATATACGAAAACAAGCATCCCATATCGATAATGCAACTCTATGCACCGACGGAAAGTGCCAGAGATGAAGATAAGGATTTATTTTATAAACACCTACAAACTGCAATGGAAAATGTACACAGAACAGTGATAATAATGGGCGATCTTAATAGCCAAATTGGAGAACGAACCAGTTACGAAAGTAAGTTCCTTGGACCATACACAACTGGTAAACGGAATGATAATGGACAACGGCTTATTGATTTTGTCCAACAATACAACTTGTGTATTATGAACAGTTTTTTTAAAAAGAAGCCCAAAAGAAAATGGACATGGTTATCACCAAATGGCATGGTCAAAAACGAAATCGATTTTATCATTACAAATAAACCAAAACTATTCATGAATGTGGATGTGATAAATCAGTTCAACTTTAACACAGACCATCGAATGGTACGTGGAAAAATCTATGGTCACCAAATTAAACCATCAAGGAAAATATGTGCAAATAATAGAAACCAGTTACATCAAGTTTTACCGGAAAGTTGTTTAGAATCTTTAGAAAAAACACTTAACCATCAAATTAAAGAAACTCAAAGTTTACAAGAAAACTACAACATCCTGGTAAAAGAACTTATGGACATAGAAAATAAATTTACAACGATTCCAAAAGCTAAGGATAAAATAGGAAAAGAGGCTATGGAATTAATAAGTAGACGTCAAAGCCTAAGGCAAGAATCACCAAGAATCAGAAAAGAAATCTCGAGTATAAGTAAGAAAATAAATGAAAGTATTAGAAGACACAGACTGAAAACCAGAATAGAGAGAATAACGTTCCACATAGAAAGTACAGGAGGTGTGAAAAAAGCATGGAAAGAACTACAAGACAATACAGATTGGATACCTGGAATGCGTGATAAACAAGATAAAAAAAGCAAAACAAAAAGAATAGATATATCAAATATAGCAACAAAATTTTACAAAGACTTATACGATGACACAATAACATCTCGTAATCCAATCCTAGACAACAATGACGATGAAGAAATAATACCACCAATCGTGAAAATGGAAATAAACAAAGCGATACAGTCACAGAAACCTAGAAAAGCACCTGGAGAAGACAGAATTTCTAACGAACTCTTGAAAGGGACTAATTCAGTCATTTCAAAATATCTCCAGATCATATTTAACGAAATCTTGGAAAAAGAACAAATACCAACTCAGTGGTCAACATCAACAATTACTTTACTCCACAAAAAAGGTAAAAAAGACGATATTGGCAATTATAGACCAATAAGTCTCATGCCAAATCTATATAAAATATTTTCTAAGATCTTATTACAGCGAATCACATGTATCATGGACGAAAACCAACCCAGAGAACAGGCGGGATTCCGATCTGGTTTTTCAACGATTGACCATATACATACGATAAAACAGATCATTGAAAAATATAGCGAATACCGGATGCCATATTACCTTGCATTCATAGATTACAATAAGGCATTTGACTCTCTGAAACATGCAGAGATATGGAAGGCGCTACTAAACCAAGGAGTACACAAGAAGTACATTAGAATAATAAAAAATATATACCATGGTATGACAGCAAAAATAAAAACAGAGCGTCTAGGACAACCATTTAACATAAGAAAAGGAGTGAGACAGGGAGACCCTATGTCACCAAAGCTTTTCTCTGCTACTTTGGAAGATATTTTTAGGAACCTGAATTGGGACAATTTTGGTATACAAATAAATGGAGTGCCGCTAAATCACCTACGCTTCGCGGATGATCTTATTCTTATTTCTGACAATTCAGAACATCTAAGAGTGATGTTGGGACAACTTGTGGAAGAAAGCGCAATAGTCGGTCTGCAAATGAACACACTTAAAACAAAATTGATGACCAATCATACAAAAATACCCATTGAAATTAACAACAATAGTATAGAATACGTAGAAGAATATATTTACCTCGGCCAAGTTATTTCACCCTCACAGCTGAACAAAAAAGAAATAGATAACAGAGTCAACTCAGCATGGAAAAGATATTGGTCATTAAAAGAAATTACAAAAAATCCAGCAGTACCACTAAAACTTAAGAAAACCGTCTTTAACTCCTGTATTCTTCCATGTATGACCTATGGTTGTCAGACCTGGTCCCTAACTAAAGGAAATCTCAAAAGACTAGAAACTTGTCAGCATAATATAGAAAGAAGTATGTTAAATATAAAGAAGAGAGACAAGATAAATCTGAAAACTATTAGAAGTAAAACAAACATCGCTGACGTAACGTACACAATTAAATCTCTAAAATGGAAATGGGCAGGTCATACTCTCAGAAGCAAAACGGAAAAATGGGCCAAAGATTTGATAGAATGGTATCCAAGAGCGGGAAAGAGAACCAGAGGCAGACCCGTCCGAAGATGGGAAGATGACCTAAGAGCTACGGCAGGTGCATTGTGGATGAGAAAGGCCCGTGATCGGGAGCTATGGAAGAGCCTGGGGGAGGCCGATGCTGAAAAGCAAAACGACCTTTAGAATTAATTCCCGATGCCTAAAACTGTACTTAAAATTAAGTTAATATTTGTATGAAAACTAAGGTTAGGATTAAACAGATTGTAAGATTTTTATAAGACTTTACTAGTGTTAAATTTAAGTAGGTACCTATAGTGTGTAATAGTATTAAGGTTGTTAATAAAGGCTGTTTGAAATTGAAATTGAAATTGAACTCATAAATCTAATCGCTTCTTGAGCAGTCTCACAATGAGTCGGGATGACATTGTTAAGAAAACAGTCAAACTAGATCCTAACAAAGGCGCTGGTCCTGACGGAGTTCCTCCAATTTTAATCGTAAAGTGTGCTAAAGCTTTAGCCATTCCTCTAGAAATTATATTTAATAGATCACTTCAGTCCGGAATATTTCCGTCCGTGTGGAAGGCTGCGCATATCGTTCCCATCTTCAAGTCTGGTGACAGAGCACGTTGCGAGAATTACCGGCCTGTAAGCATTCTATCTTGTCTTGGTAAGTTGTTCGAATCCCTGGTCTATGACACGTTGTTTTATCATATTGAACCCCTTTTATCACCTCGGCAACATGGCTTTATCCCAAACAGATCTACCACATCAAACTTGCTCGAATATAAGCACTTTTTGTGCGGTGCTTTTTCTAAGACATCACAGGTTGACAGTGTGTATACCGATTTTTCAAAAGCTTTCGATAAAGTCAATCACCGTCTGTTATGCGCAAAACTAGCTTCTTACGGCATACACGGGAATCTTTTGCGCTGGATAGAATCTTACCTTAGTAACAGGAGTCAACTGGTAGCAGTCAGAGGCTTCACATCCTTGCCATCAAGAGTTACTTCAGGCGTGCCACAAGGATCGCACTTGGGTCCTTTGTTTTTTGTAGCTTTTATTAATGACCTGATTGGTAAACTCGCATGCCCCTGTCTGCTCTATGCAGATGACCTTAAAATATATACTGCCATTAATAGCCCAGTTGACTCCGAGTGCCTTCAGTCTGATCTGGACATGGTCGACAGTTGGTGCGACGAGAACAAAATGTTTCTAAATGTCAAAAAGTGCTTCGTTATTTCTTTCACAAACAAGTTCCATAGAATCTTGTATAACTACAAATTAAGAGGACAAACATTAGAGCGGAAAGCTGTGGTAAAGGATCTGGGCGTACTCTTTGACGAAAAGCTTACCTTCCGTGATCATTATGATTATATAGTTAACCGAAGTAATCAATTGTTAGGCTTCTTATCAAGAACCACAAAACATTTCAAAAATCCCCACAGTTTCTTATACCTTTATTATACGCTAGTTCGAAGTATTCTGGAATACAATTCTACTGTATGGTCTCCATACTATGCTGTTCATTCCGGTCGCATTGAGAAAATACAAAAGAAATGCCTCAATATTATATGCTATAGACACGGATTAAAACGTAAGCTCCAGTCATATAGTGAAAAACTTCGTAATTTTAATTTGCTGTCTCTGGATTCCAGACGAACATATATTAACCTAATCTTCCTCTTTAAAATCATTCATTCGTTCGTGGATTCGCCCTCTCTACTGTCACTCATAAACTTCAACATAAGACCTAGATCACGTCACCCTCATTTAAACATTTTTTCGTTACAGGTTTATACTAATAACACATCATTTTACAATCCCATTGTCCGTATGTGTCGCCAATACAATGATCTTCTCGCCAAACACAGTAAAGATATTGATATATTTAATCAAAATGTATACACATTTAAGAAAGGGATTTTGGCCATTCTATATTCTGAGGGAATGCCAAATCACACTGAGGTGTGATTTGGCATTCCCTCAATATAATAATAATATAATATAATAGTAAAATTATTAGATTTTAGTTTTTTCTTCGATGTAGATAACTGTTTTTGAATTTTTATCATGCTGTGTACACATATTTTGGGACACTGTTCTGCTCAAAATTATGTTCATGTATTACCTACTTAATTTAAGTTAATACCATTGTACTGATAGTGTTCTGTTTTGTGTGCCTGAATAAATAAAATAAAATAAAATATTGCTATTTCATGCTTGGATATTTTTACTTGAGAACTTTTTCTAATAATAATGTCGGTTAGATAATTTTACTCAGCTTATTTAGGTGGTAAAGTATGGCGCCTCGATAATATTACACTGCATAAAATATAATTTCTCGTCGCTTAGGAACTGCGCGAGTTCAAAATACGTCGCATGACTATGCGCAAATATCGCGCGCCGAGCATCGGCAGAATGAAATTCAGCCGCCGGGCGTCGCTTAGTAAGGACGTTCGTCTCAAATCGTCTCCGTTTGGGCTCATAAGAATGGTCGCAATGAGTATAACGTGTTTGGTAGATGGTTACTAATATATTTTGATCTAATAATTGAAATAGGAACTATAAACTAAATGTATTATTACATTAAACAAGTTAAATTAAATAAAAACAATAGAAAACCTCGACACAAAATAATCTTTTAAAAAGTAAAAAAATAACAAATAATGTTCGTTGGCCCTATTTTGATTTGACAAAATCGTTGTGATCGCGTCAGGAGACCAAATAATGAAAAAATATATAAAATTGAAGGAAAGCTTGGTGACAATATAATAATCATCCATGCCGCTTTCAGTAACGGCGACTTATGTTACTGTTTCTGTTTTTTCGATGTTTATAGCTCTCATATCTCGTCTAGTTCACACCTTCTCTCTTTTTCAAATGCGTAAACATTACGCTTCACCACCGCCACTAAAGATAGTTCTCTGCTAGTGATTCCCAATGAGAGGGTTCAATATTGCATTTGTTCACATGTCTTTTCTGAACGTCCTTGTACCTGAGGAACTGCCCACCGCATTTCCACTTGCCATCCTGGAGCTCAGAAAAGTAAATGCGCTTCAACCACTCTCTCATTGGGTATCCGAGATTCGTGCCTACCTACACCATCGCAGATGGTGACCAGGTAGGCATCCCATTCCACAGATATTAGCTCATTGTAGCACCTCTGTATTCCTGACATAATTCGACCATTTGATGTTCAAAATGTCGCGGAGGCACTTGAGATTGAATCGATCGAGCGTGCGTATCTGACGGCGGTATAAGCACCACGTCTCAGAGGTATACAAAAAATTTGGTAGAACAAATAGCCATGTACACTTTGACTTTGGTGCTAAGTTTAATGTCATGGGATCGGAATACCCCGACCCGAAGTTTTCCGAAAATAACTGATGAAGCACCAATTCTGCTGTTGATCTCCGCATCAATCTGTGGCTATTTTTGTACTCCCTAGATTTTTAAACTTCTCTACCTACTTCACAACTTCACCGCCTACTCGTAGTTACACATTTAGGGATACACGATCTGACGCGTAAGTAGGCACCAGCACACAACCTTGGTTAGCCCCACAAGTTACTGTGAACTATTCCGATTGCTCACCATTCACAGCCACACAGCACCTCATGTCATACATCATGTAAAGAAAAAGCCTTAGCATTGTGAGGAACTTATCCGTACATCCTAGTTTTGCCAAGACTACCCACAGTGCCTCTCGATGTACGCTGTCAAAGGCCTTTTCCAGGTCAACAAACGGAAGAAGAGGTGGTTGTTCTTGCTCTCGGATTTTTCCTGGATTTTTCATAACGAGAACATTGCTATGCAGGTACCTTTACTAGGACGAAATTCAAATTGGGTCTCGAGTAGAAGAGCCTCGAACATTTGAGTGAACCGGATGAGAAGCACTCTGGCAAAAAAAATCCAGCGGTTGAGAGTATGCCCCTGTACGAGTTACAGTCTACTCGATCTCCTTTGTTTTTATAAAGAGAGTAAATACGTGACATCTTAAAATCCGAAGGGATTTGCTTTTTATATCCCACGTTAAAAGATTAAAGATGACGTGCCATATCGCCTCGTGCAGCCCTTCTCCGCCGTACTTCTGCAGCTTTTCAGGGATATTGTCAATACCAACCGCCCTTTTATCATGTTGGGCCTTGATGGCATTAACCACCTCTTCCAGCGCCAGAGGCTCATCAAGAGTTTCAACTCGCGGATTTCCTGGCAATTAGTCTATGAAATTAATATCAGCTGATAGGTCTACATTAAGCAGTTTGTTGAAATGCTCTCTGCCCATCTTTGTAGTACATCTAACATAGGAGTAGTATAAAATACCCCGGTCTTGAGACGTGACGCGTTTGTCAAATAAAAATAGGGCCAAAATACACTATTAGTATTTTTTTACTTTTTAAATATTTTTTGTCGAAGGATTTTACGTTTGAATTCAGTTTTTAATTATTAATAAAGGTTTTTAATACATCAAAAAGATAATTATGTCATTTATTTCCGCATGTGAATATAATTTTGAATATTTTGGTTAAATAATTATCAGTTCCGGAGGGAGGTTTAGAGTAATTTCTTTGACTTAGATATATTTTCTTCAGATAAAAATCACATTTCATAATATTAAGATAAATTGACCTGATTTATTATAAACGATAACATCGTGTTAGATACATATTCCTGTATGGAAATTCCAAACTGTGTGACGTTGTTTACTTTTACTTGTTACTGCAAATCTTTCAGTGGTAACTTAGATAATTTTACCTGTTTATGAAATAAGGTAAATTTTATCTAAGCGACATAAACTACTATCTATATCAGTGTTAGGTGACTGCTATTAATATGGTGGATAGCTATTAAAAAAATATTATTATGTCTGTTAAAATCTTTTAAATCCAACATTTACGTGAGAATATACGATTTTTTTTCTAAAATTTAGAACTTTAAATCACTCTCCTGTAAAATTTGCTCTATGGCGCTTAGTAAGTTTTGCCTTTCAAGCGTCGATATAGTATCTACAGTATCTACATAATATAATCAGAGATGGATTCACAACATTTGTATTTTAACAAATGCCTCTATTCCTCTAAAAGGGTGGGAGGCCATGTTATCGTACAACATTTATAGCGTGGTTCCATCTAAGGCTATTGATTTTCTTCTCGCAAGATAAAACGGGACGGGCTTAATTGGCCTAAGGCCGCAGTGCCTGGAAGGTCCTATGTCCATGGCTAGGGTAACTATTAGACGATTTTACAATAAAAACAATCGTAATGAATAGAGCCGTTATTGATGAGGCGACTTGGAGGTGAAAATGGAAATGGCACAGTGTAACTAGAAACTAGTTAGACTGTCGTATTAGTATATATTCGCATCTATTTAAACTATATCTATGTATATCTATGTACAAAGTGGTAAATAAATTGTTTGAACTTTGAAAATAAAGTTAGTTCGTCATAAAATTATAATTCTCATTATTTTTAGGGTTCCGTACCCAAAGGGGAAAATTGGACACTATTATACTATGACTCCACTGTCTGTCCGTCTGTCACCAGGCTGTTTCTCATGATCCGTGATAGTTAGACTGTTGAAATTTTCACAGACGATGTATTTCTGTTGTCGCAATAACAACAAATATTAAAAAAAAAAACAGAAACAAATACAGACATATTTTTTTGCCGATTTTACAGAGTACGGAACCCCTTGTGTGCGAGTTCGACTCACACTTGGCTAGTTTTTACATACTCCCAAACAGACAACGGTAATCCCTCCTTCATCAGATACATTTCTAAAGTAGGTAGGTATACTCGAAATCGAGAGGTATTTGCGATAAAAATATTTTGTAAAACTTGCTAAAAGATCACGTCATAAACTACAGCTGATACTAGCGTATAATTATTAATATTAAAAGATTTTTAATTTTCTTCTTATTAATATTAAAAGATTTTTAATTTTCTCCCCCTACGTATAAGCAGAAAAGGACGCTAAATTTTCTCTAATTCCTCTTATTATCTCTATATTGAACTAACCTCGAAACAATCAATATACTAAAGTTAGCAAACACTCGTGTAGCCATCGTCTACATCTTCGGAACTAACCCCTGAAGGCTTCGGAACTAGTCAGTACGGCCTCAATGAAGACAAAGTTACTGTTACTGCATTATATGGTATACGTGCCAGGTAACTATATACATGTTATTAAAGTTACTGAACTAGGTATATAATTATAGAATAATATGATTTCCAGGTAACTACATGTTATTGGTTAGCAGGATAACAGCAGGTTATTTGATTAACGGCATTATGAATTATGTATATAAGTACGAGTAGTAATATAACAGACATTGAATAATGGTATAGGTAATTTAGTTTTTGTGTATTTGGTGAAAAATAAACGTAATCATTACTTACTAAATTTATTTACATCTTACACTCCTTCACTAACTAAGGTGTCTTAAACAAAATCCAGTTTTTCAAGTATAATAAAGCACCGTAGAAAATTCACGTAGAACCCTGAAAGGAATGGCGGGATAAACTGATATAAAAAAGAGAATTACTTTTTATTTTATTCTAAGTCTAATGTTAAAACAGCGCCATCTATCGATCGCATTGGAACTACTTTGTTTTTTAAATAAAATATGACCTATAATATCAACCACTAAATCTAAATCACTTTGTGTGTCTAAACTTATGGAATTACAAAACGTTACCTACATCAAAAGTAAAGCCTAACATATTTGTGCCTGCTTTTTAGTTACCATATCGACTATACTACTGCTATAAGTCTATAAGTCCTACTGGGTTAGAAGCACCTTTCTAACGCTTCTTTTTCTGATTGGCGTACACAAACAGATAATACACCATAAACTCAATTCACAACAAAACAAGCAATACAAGAAAAGTCAGATGGAAAAGCAAAGCGAGCCGACTCAATTGGCATCCAATTCCGCGTCCATGCATATGTAAATAGTACCAGTTAAGGGGAGACAGTATTGGTTATTTCAAATTGAATGGTTTTTAATAGCATTTTATTTCTGAACGGTTACCATCGTATTATGCTGTGTATAGCAATATAACTGTGAGGCTGTGAATATATAAGTTTTATTGGATACTAGCTAATTCCCGTGACATCTTACTCGTGGGCAAACGCAACGTGTGACGTCATAATGATAACTCCAGCCCAGTCACAAACTCTATTTCCATAGTACCCGCGGACATTTATGTTGGACGCGATAATTCGTCACTTAATTAATTAAACCTATACTGTAATAAGACGCTCTTCGGTTCAGGAGTTGTTTACATTTATTTATACATTTGGTATTTTCCATATAATTATGAGGACGCCCCGTCGGCCATTACTTTTTTTCCACCCACACCATAGACAAAACAAAGAGGAAAATGCTTTACAATTTTACGCTCCGTTACATATACCGTTCGAATTACAAATAACCGATGAACGCTAGTGCTAAAGAATGTCTGTGCGACGAACGCTAGTGCGAGAGAGGAAATGTTCGCGATATAAACAACCTGACTATCTACTCATATTATTATTGAGATATAGTAATAAAGCTTCCAACCCGATAAAAACATATCTCTTTTTCTGGAAAGTCGGATAAAACAAGAAACCGATGACGGCTATAATCTAATAATTGTACGAACTGCCGCCTGCTTAATAGGTATGTTTCTAAAACAAAATATGCATTCATTTAAGTAATGTCTGCAAAAACAATATTTCCAAAACAAAAGTATGTCTAAGGTATTGTATGGAAATATACTGGACCAAAATCAGTACTTTGTAGCGTTTAATTCAGATGATAGCACATTTTCTAATTACAGCTAAAACATGATAAATGCCGACCTGCTCCAATTTATTTGAATTTAAGAAGTTTGGTCGGCAAGTTTTGGGGTTTTATAGTTAGAGCTCAGTAATGCAATGATTTGAGGGTATTAGACAGCTTATTTGGAGTCACCTAGTGAAATGAAGTTTGCATTAGGCGTTACTAAATTATTAGGCATCGCCTTATTCCTAGCGGTGTAAATTACCAACCCTTCCCCTTAACTCCGTTAAATCGAACGCGTCGAAAAGG
The DNA here is from genome assembly GCA_905147375.1 of Hylaea fasciaria. Classification (NCBI taxonomy): domain Eukaryota; kingdom Metazoa; phylum Arthropoda; class Insecta; order Lepidoptera; family Geometridae; genus Hylaea; species Hylaea fasciaria. The sequence goes on from LR990215.1 coordinate 4,477,424, forward strand.
AAAATGACTCGTAAGCGCACGTACTGAATTAATGCGTGTTTAATGCCGCTTGTGGCCGTTTACGTTTGCATGCCTAAAGGGAATTTAAAAAGCCGATTTTTTCCATCTCGTACGGAGAAACTGTAATATATATATCTCGTAAAACACGTAAAACTGTATTGTTTAAATGTATTAAAATGAAGACTGCGAAAGAGTACTACTGTGGGATGATTTTTTGGATCATTGCCCAGCAGTGGGATAAAATGGGCAACCGAAACAAGTTCCAATGATCATTCATCGTCAAAGAACGCAGTTGAAGCAATCAAACGCTAGCCTGTAAAAAATAAATGTTCAATAAAATCTGCCAACCAACTTTTTTCAAGACATCCAGTATTATCTAAATGAGTTCTAATTCAACGCGGCACAAAAAGGTCTCTCGAAACATAACAGTAATGTTAAATTTGATAACCCAATAGATAACAAGTGAAAACCGGTATATACGGACCGGAAAAGAAAAGCGGGAATTAATTAAATTACCGGAACTCAAACAGATGGTCACTTAAATTGATTTCGGATACATTAGGAAGGGAGCCGAGATATCTGGAAATGGCATTATTTTTAACCATAGGTCAAAGTAAGTATCCATATAATATAACAGCAGATTTATGAGAATAAATGGCGTAACCATGGTCGGCTTAGAAAGAAAATAGTGAATTGACACTCACCTTTTGTAAATTCGAACCTCTGCTCTGCTTGCACTGCCGCGACTATCGCGGAACACTTAGGTTTAATTTGAAATAAAACACCAGTGTTTGTTCTAAAGTAGGTTATATTAAATTTGAATTCTCAAATAAGTCCCGCCATCGAGCGAATGAAACGCTTGCGCGATGCAGAGGTAGTCAGCGCCATCTAGTTTAGTTCGAGACCAACTTTACCTTCAACATTCCGCCCACCAAGGACATTAGTGAGGAAATGTCCTTTCACAAATTACCGTGGTTTGATAAACTTTGTGCTTGGTGGACTGAACTTACAACATAATACAAAAATCTTAATTAGTTTGAGCAAAATACAGAAATTATACCATAATATAGGTTTTCACTTGACAATTAATCTTAAATTCTAAGAGATCGATACATTTGTGCTTATTCACTAACCGGTAAAATACATAACTTGGAAACCGGTCTTTTGATCGTAGACATCTTAACACGAATTGTGACCACACGGGTAACATTATCAGTACCTGGGTGCTTTTCCACAATTCGACCCATCAACCAACGACTTGGGGGCAAGTCGTCCTCTTTTACGAGAACTATGTCACCAATAGTTGGCTCTGGTACTCGAGAGCTCCATTTGTATCGATTCATTAAGTTTGAAAGATACTCTTGAGACCAGCGATGCCAAAAGCCCTGCAACAGCCTTTGGATGAATTGCCATCTTGTCAATGAATTGACATTGGACTCTAAATAATTATTGACCTCGGGTACAGTGATCAGTGGTCCCCCTATCAGAAAATGACCCGGAGTAAGTGGAAGTGGTTCGCTTGGGTTTGAATTGTCAATTGTTAATGGCCTTGAGTTTAGACAAGCCTCTACCTGGCTTAGCAGAGTACTCATCTCTTCAAAAGTGAGAGTAGACTCGCCGATTACCCGTTTCAAGTGGAATTTAGTAGATTTTACTCCAGCTTCCCATAAGCCACCAAAGTTGGGAGCCCGTGGCGGAATAAAATGCCATTCAGTTCCCTGTGATTCCAAGTGTGCTACTACTGATTCCTGGATGAGATTCAACTGTTGAAGCTCCTTTGAAGCACCAACAAAAGTCGTACCATTATCGCTCCATAATTGGGTGCAAGGACCCCGCCTAGACACAAATCGCCTGAAGGCTGCTAAGAAGGCTTGAGTGCTCATATCACTCACGACTTCTAGGTGAATTGCTCTAGTGGCCATGCAGATAAATAAACAAATATATCCCTTATGGGACTGATGGCCTCTTCCTTTAGTTGTCCTAATTTGTATGGGGCCTGCATAGTCTACTCCACTATGCAGGAATGCTCTCGCCGGTGTACATCTTACAGAAGGAAGGGAACCCATAAATGGGGTTTGAACTTTGGCAGTTTGTCGTACGCACCTAACACATTTGCGGACGTGTTGTTTGATAAGAGCTTTTACCTTTAGAATCCAGTACGCGTTCCTCAGATAGTTCACCATTAACTGAACTCCTCCATGTAGCGTTTTCTGATGTGCGTCCATGACAACAAGCTTGGTGAAATGAGACGAGTGAGGTAGTATTATAGGATGTTTGATATTTTCGTCTAATTGAGACTTTTGTAGTCTACCGCTTACTCTCATTACGCCATTATCGTCTAGGAATGGACATAACGATTTCAGTTTACTCGTTTTAGAGCTTAAACAACCGTTGGCCTGTAACTGTAAGTATTCTTCATTGAACTCTTCTACCTGTACTTTCTTAATGCAGCAAGTGAGCGCTTGATCTATTTCAGATTTTACTACATAAATTGTCGGTTTTGGCTGTCGCATGTAAAACCGTCGACAATAAGCTACGACTCTGAGTAGTCTTTGTAAAGAAGAAAACCGTTCAACTATTGTGTCAGTAGACATAACATTAAAATGTGACCTAACTGTGGCTTCTTCTAAATTTACTTTCAGATCTTTTGGCCTTTTGTACGGGATGCTTTGCTCTCGTAGAAAATGAGGACCGGAAAACCAGAGGTCATTCTCTGCGAGTGCTCCTGGCTGAACACCTCTTGAGGCGCAATCAGCTGGATTGTCCTTGGACGATACGTGGTACCATTGTGATGACTCTAGAGTAGTTAGAATCGTGGAGACTCTATTGGCCACAAAAGTCTTCCACTTACTGGGATGACTATTGAGCCAGGCAAGGACCACCGTTGAGTCCGTCCATGCTTTGATGTTCTTTCTTTCGATGCCTAACACTGCGGCTACCTCCATAAGAAGCTGCGATAGCAGCACAGCACCACATAGTTCAAGGCGAGGAATACTGACTTGCTTGATTGGGGCAACTCTAGTTTTTGCTGCTAACAATGAAACCTGTTTATTGCCAGCACTGTCGACTACTCTGACATAAACTGCTGCTGCGTATGCCAACTTGGAGGCATCACAAAACCCGTGCAACTCTGTACTGGTGTCTGTCATCGAAGTCCCTAACCATCGTGGGACCCTAACTGAAGTGAGTTTTGATAACTCGTTATGGTAAGTAACCCATTCACCTTTTAATTCTGCCGATATGGATTCGTCCCAATTTGTTCCTGCTAACCATAACTTCTGAATGAACATTTTTGCTACAATTATGGTAGGTGCTATCCATCCTAAAGGATCGTACAACCTTGCTATTATTGATATAATTGATCTTTTTGTTTCAGGTCCAGTCGTCGCCGGCGCCGGGAGATTCACCGAGTATCTGAAGTGATCTTCGCTTCGGTCCCAGGTAATTCCCAAAATCTTAGTTGTGTTCTCTGTTTTTAAGTCTATTTCCTTTTTGTCCTTTGAATATTCTTTTTCCTTTAGTATTACGTTGTCCTGCATGTCCTGTGCATTGTTTTGTATGTCCTTGGTGCTGCCCTGTATACCCTTTGTATTGTCCTGTATGCCCTTTGTATTGTCCTGTATGTCCTTTATATTGTCCTGTATGTCCTTTTGTTTGTCCGGTATGCCCTCTGTGTTTATATTACGCTGAGCTTCAGTAATATTTATTTCTGCTAGTAATGTCTTATTGTTAGTATTCCATTTTTGTAGTATGAAACCTGCTCTCGATAATAATTCAGTCATTTGTTTGTAAACTTCTACTCCTTCCTTGACATCAGAGCATCCAGTCATTAAGTCATCCATATAGAATGATTGCACTACCATTGGTGCAGCTAAAGGAAACTCCTTGCCTTCATCAACACTGACCTGATTCAATGCTCTAACCGCCAAGTAGGGAGCAGATGCAGTGCCAAAGGTCACGGTTAACAACTCAAATTCCTTCATTTTATTTTCAGGGTTCTCCCGCCATACAATACGCTGAAACATTGTATCTTCTTCGGCAATCCGGACTTGCCGATACATTTTAATGATATCAGCTACCAATACGATAGGATGTATTCTCCAGCGTAAAATTATATGACGCAAATCTGCTTGTAGCTTAGGTCCTATCATCAGAGTATCATTCAGCGAGACTCCGAAGCTGTTCTTACTGGAAGCATTAAAAACGACACGTACCTTGGAAGTCGTCTTATCGTTTCTCACTACGGCGTGATGTGGAAGGTAAACAGCTTCATCCCTTTTGTCATCGTCTTCATTTACAGATCGCATGTGTCCTAATTTAATGTATTCGTTTATGACTTCTGTGTAACTCTTCTTTAGATCTTTGTCCTTTACTAGCCTTTTTTCTAATGCCTTGAATTTTATTTCAGCTATGTGTCGTGAACTACCACCTACACACTTCGGCTGGTTCTCGTTGAATGGCAGCCTGACAACGTAGCGTCCCTCGGATGTCCTCTTTGTTGTACTATTAAAAATCTCTTCACATTTTTGTTCTTCTTCTGTCCACATTTGTTTTGTACTATTAGTTTGCTCTTCTATTTCCCAAAACTTCTTCAATAATTCATCTTCGTTTACTTGTGCATGCATCACCGATATCTTATAAGTTTCCTTCTGAAACTTACCAGGACAGTTGTTAACTGTACCAGACAGGATCCATCCCAAAGAGGTGCTTTGAGCTATAAGATTCCCATTTGGACTCCTTCTTACACCATCCATCAAGATTTGGCCGAATACATTGGCTCCTAGCAAAATGTCGATTTTGTTAGGAGTGTTGAACTGCGGGTCTGCGAGACACAAGTCTTGCAAATCTATCCAATCAATAGATTCTATCCGTTGCTCTGGCAGATATGATGTTATGTTGTTAAGAACATAAGCTTTAACCTGTATGTTGAACTCTTTGTCACTTCTCGATTTCAGATTGATGGTCACCACGTGTTTCGAAGTTGCAGCTTTATCACCTCCTAAACCAGTAATCGTGCCTCTGATTGGACTCTTCTTGAGACGCAAGAGTTGTGCTGCGGCTTCTGTTATAAAGCACGCTTGAGAGCCTTGATCTAATAATGCTCTTACCACGTGGTTTCCGCCAGATGCAGACTCAGCGTTGACTAGCGCTGTAGCCAGCAATACTTGTCCGTGTCCGGAGATCTTACGTGTTGACAGACATGAAACTATTGGAGCTGCACTAGCTGTCGAGCTAGTACCTTCTACTGGATCCTTGGTTGTTGTACTGTTTGAACTTCTGTTGTCCTCTGGGTGTAAGAGAGAGTGATGACGTCTCTTACAGATCCTACATGCGGTGGGTTTCTTACATTCGTAGACAGAGTGATTACTGCCTAGGCAATTGAAGCAGATGGAATTTTTCGCTACAAAATCCCGTCTCTGTGCACATTCCTGTCGGGCAAATTTCTTGCAGAAGCACAACTTGTGATTCTCAGAACAGAATTCACACCGCATTCCTGACCCTGACGCATTAGCGGCCAGAAAAGCCTTAGGTTTCGTATTAGGACCACTGCTCTGCTGTATTGAAGGTTTTTTGAACTCTACAAATTCTAATGCACGAAAGCGACTTTCTATGAAACCCTTAAGTTGATCTAACGTGGGCAACTCATTCGCATCTGAACCATTTGCGATATGAAGTTCCCATTGTTTGCGCGTTTCTGCATCGAGTTTGAACGATACAATGTGGATAACAATAATGTCCCATGTGGTCACATCAACATCAATATTTTGTAAGGCGCTCATACAGTCCATGGTGGTGTCCAGTAGCTCTTTTAAGCTGGACGCTGATTCTACCGTCATGCGTCTCTGCCCGAACAACCGTTTTAAAATGCAATTTGCCAAGTATTTTTTATTATTATAACGCTTCTCTAATAGAGACCAGCATTGACTGTAGTTTGCATCAGTTATTGGGGTGTGCTTAATCAGTTGCGCGGCCTCACCTGTTAAGTGAGACTTCAAATAGTGTAGCTTTTGAACATTTTCTAGGCACTCATTATTATGCACTAAAGATACGAATAAATCGCGAAACGTAGTCCATTCTGAATAGTGCCCTGAAAAGGTCGGAATGGAAATCTTCGGAAGTCGTACCAACGAACTAGAACCACCCGACTTATCAGTATCTTTCTTTGAGTGAGACTCATTTTCGGATGACACGCACTGATTTAATGCAACTTTCATTAGTGACTTATAGACTAAATAATTGTCCTCTACGTTTTCATACATTTCTTTGGTAACGTACGTGGTCCTTTTTAAAGCTGCAGGGTCAGATATTTCGTACAGTTTTGCATTATTTGATCTAAACAATAACCAATCTTTTTCTACATTTTCTAACCTCGCTTCAACATATTCTTTAGTTATTCTCTCTTTTGGACTTTTCTTAAAATTAGACAATCCTTTTATTATTGAATTTTGTAAATCTATTTGCACGTTTACAAGACCTTCCATTTTGTTCATATCCATAAATCACTTCTAAACAATATCTCAGAACTAAATAAAAATTTTACAAAATTTTCTAAGTCTAAAATTATTCCAAAAATTTTACAAAATTTTCTAAGTCTAAAATTATTCCAAAAATTTTACAAGTGTTTTGCACTTCAACAATTTTTTAAAATTGGGCATGGATTCCCCGTTCCATCGTTTTTTACAGAATTATTCTAAGTCAATATTCTACTAACATGCAAATAAAGTTAAAGTAAGAATCACTGAATAATGTTTTTAAATTTACTAAGTTTTTTCCACTGAATGAATAAAGTTCACTTTTGCTTGAAAAGTTAATAAAGGTTTTACTCACGGTTTTGCACTTCACTTCGATAGCTTCAATCAAATAAATTGACTTTGACCTTATTTTCCAATTTCCTGGTTTGACCTGCAGTTGTTCTCGTCGGTTGCACGGCTTGCCAACAGCTTCCGTTTGCTGGTCACGCAGCTTCGCCAGCAGCACGGGTCGGGCACACAGCTTGCCAACAGCGTCAGTCGGTCCCGCAGTTTTGCCAACCACAGCACCGTACTGGAACGCACAGCTTCGCCAACGTTACCGTGGCAGTATCCGTACTCGGGTGTGTTGCAGCGATCCACTGCTAAGTACGGATACGGAGACGCGCAATTGCTGCACTGAACTCCTAGTCCATCCAGGCTCGGTGGACCATGTAAATTCGAACCTCTGCTCTGCTTGCACTGCCGCGACTATCGCGGAACACTTAGGTTTAATTTGAAATAAAACACCAGTGTTTGTTCTAAAGTAGGTTATATTAAATTTGAATTCTCAAATAAGTCCCGCCATCGAGCGAATGAAACGCTTGCGCGATGCAGAGGTAGTCAGCGCCATCTAGTTTAGTTCGAGACCAACTTTACCTTCAACACCTTTATTTCTGAAAGGTCATCAAGACTTGAACAAAACACTGTTCCGATTGCGATTCTTTTGAAGTTTGTCTATACTTTCATAGAATTAATACTCTTTGACAAGGATAAGTTATTGTCAACCGCGTCACCACTTACCATCAGTTGAGACCGGTTTTTTTACTTAGTCATGGGACAAAACTAAGGACATCGCTTTAGGGAAAGGCTGTTCTGTGGAATGAGGCCATCTTATCCATACTTCTTACATCCTTCCAGGGGTCAATAAATTCGTTAAGGTTCATCTGCGTAACGGCCAATTTCGGGGATAATTCCCGATGGACTACGGCATTTTACAAATTCCCAATAGCCTATCCCATGGCCGTTTCCTGATAATTCGCATGGCCTGGCGGTTTTACAGGTGATTCCTGTTCGATCCAATTATTGGGTGATAATGGAGGTGCCTAATTAATTTTTAATCTTATGGAACCGTGGTTAAAGGTTATTTTACGGCGATCTCTGTCTATTCGTTTTTGTGTATTTCATCATCATCATCATCATCATCATTGTTGTTATTTGTTTGTCGTATTATGTTGTGCTAGCCTCTAGCGTCAGACTTTATCAGCCACTCCAGGGCTTCTAACGTGGCTTATCGACTGCTTTCAATGGATAACAGCCGGGGCCTCCGCAACACAGAGCGATGGAGATCCGCACATAATGAAAAGTAATTGTTCGAGGATTGAACCCGTATCGTTGCATTCTAAAGCGCTGTTGCCGTTCGACCACCACCTTTACCTTCTCTCTCTATACTTGTTGTTGTAGAACCCAACATCAAGTTAAACGTTAGAAGGTAATTTGCCCCTTAAAATCACTAGACTAGCTGCATTAAGGTGATCATGGATCGCTTCATCAGATCATTATACACAAGTGTGAAGACAAAAACCATGCAGCACTAAACTATCACCTGTCAGACGAGCCACAAAGCTTCGATAACAGCAATTTTAGCACTCCCCTACCACATAAATCTTACATAAACACTGTTCGCGTGGTTGAGTCGTTCTGTCTTATTAAATCTATGGGGTTGCAACTGACTTGTGCAAATAAATCGAGTATTCCTTCTATACTAAAGTGGGCACTTGATACGCTAGATATATGTTTATAGTTTTTACTAAGTCAATACGGATGGATAGATAGATATTCAGCTCAAACCTTGCAAACAATTATTTTGAGTCGCTTTCCGCCGTTCAATCGACTTGAATTTTTGCATGTCTGTTAAATTCTAATGCAACACAATATCGTGGTAAAAGCAAACTCATCTGATAAGGACGGAAGGTAGACAACTGAACTCCTCAGATTTCACGAAGGTAGAAAGCAGAACTTTACATTTATTCTTATCTTTATTCCTCTTAAGGATTTCGAATCACGACAAAGACAGTCAATAAATAAGTAGAGTCGTCAGACCAAAATCGAATCGGAATCGGCGATCACCAACAAAGTTTTAACGAACGGAATATCGGAAAGTCAATCGTGACCAATTTGGGGGTCTATGCATTTTTAACTAGCTCACAATTAAATAGCCTCGAGCAGTTATGTTGGTTGTACGAGTATGCTACAGTGATGAAAACATTGTGTCGAAGAGCTTTCAAAAGTGTTTCTGCGGGCTTAACCATTTTTGTTCCAACTCAATTGGAAGAACGAAGTGCGCACGCGAACAATGATCTAATACGACTCGCACGCCACCTATTGTAAGACGACGGCACTATGCCAGAAAGTTTTATGCAAGTGCTTTGAGGAATTATATGTATAAAGTGCCAATAATAGTTACATTGTACAAAACTTCAACTCACACGGTAGAACGATGCGCAAACGCATAGATGTTTCAATAGACATACATTTTTTTTATTAGTATTGCTTTTAAGTTAAAACCACTGAAGATGGTGATCAGAATGGAGTTCCCTCCAAAGAATTCTACTGCTTTATAACTTTTACCCTAGGGAGGTTTTTCAGCCACTTTCAAAGATCGTGTTTTTTCGTAATTCTTGCTTATTACCAGCCCATTTAAGTTTCTGTCATACTGTTAATAGTAACCGCATTGCGGTTTGGGGTAAAAGTGGACGGAAATAAACTTTATTGCCTAGGAAATAAAGGGGTTGAAACGGGGCGTAAATGCCTCCTTTAAGTTTAAGAACAAAAAGGTTGGGTCACGCACGATTACGTGTTGGCTCATGCAGCTAGGGGTGTCAGAAATTGAATTACATTCGGGAAAAAATTACAATAAGTAGTACTTATAAGATGAGATAAAAGTTACGTAAACGGTTAAAAATTACAACCTGGCCATTAAAATAACTATAATAAAAGCCAATGTCAGCGCAAAAATAAATATAAAGCTTCGGATATATCGTTGCTAACCATTAAACAAATTAGTCAATAAAAAAAGCGAAACTAAAGGCTATTTTTGAATGGAGAACCTAGATCCCGCCATTGAGTATGTCAGGCCGCCCAAGAGCCTCTGACGTGGCTTATACGACTGCAGTCGATCGAGAACAACTGGGGCAGAGACACAGTTCAAAAATAGTTCAACAAAATTTTCCTTCAGCTGAAACTTTCGCCTTATACCTACCCCATCCACTCTGATAGTAAAATTTATCCATCTATAATCATCCATCCATCTATAACCATCATAAATCGATCCCTTATACCGAAACCAAGGTCGAATTCTCTAAATCCAAGTGGCAACAATCTATCTCTAAAACTCAAGGCTAAAATATTAAATTACCCCCAACGTTACTTCAGTAAAATCCAAGAAACTCTCAAGACCCCACTCTGGTTCATTACTTGGAAATTGTAAGAAGTTTTTACATCTATAACTAAGAACTACGCTTTATTGTGCCACTAATGGAATGGTTATTGTCTGGTTTACATTAGTGGGTTAGATCTCAAGTGAGGCGGTGTAATGAGCTTAATTGAAGCAAACATAAGAATATCAAACTTAAACTAAAATAATTAAATAAAGTTACATACAATTCGCTTGAATACTCTCTAGAAAATCTCAGTTTTATTTTAGGCGAATGAGGTGGGCTACCGCATCACTTTTCCTTGGAACAGTTAGATTTGATTTAGTGCACAGCGAACCCTTTTAGTTAGTCATTTTTCGAGTATATATATCAAAGCGGGACTAGTGCAAAGCGGAACTAACATGGTGTCAGAGTTTGTCAGACCTCCTAAGAGCCTCTGACGCGGCTTGTCAACTCCGAAGCACGGAGGGTAATCCGCACATAATATGGAATTAAGAAATTATGTAATTGAATGACATTTCGAACCCGGCGTCGTCGAGTTGCATACCACACGACTCGGGCACCACACGACATAAGTGATCACGACATATTTTTATGTCACTTTGGAGTCCTAAACAATAACAAATAGGAATACGCACAAGATGTTAATTAAATTCCCGCTGTAGCATACTGAGCACATAGCATACCCGTGTGCTACGCAAACCTCACAGCCTTTGCGTCTCTCTCAGCGCACGCACTCAAGTCCCATTTCAAGTGCGCCCTACAAATACGAGCCTAGAACATTTGCGGGGTTCTTATTGCAGAGTTATGATTCTGAAGGCGCACGAGAGCACATGATTTGTGCAAAGTTCGAGCTTGAGTTCTTAACTTACTGTAATACCGAGCGCTGTGTCAACTGAGGATAGCGTCTTAAAACACGCGAGTTTGCGGCTGTGAACCGCGTCTTGGGGGTTTATATTTTAATGTTATGTTTGTTTCTGTTATAGTGTTAGTTCGTGTTAACTTGGTGCTACTTTTACTTTACTTTCTTTCGACCAATTTTAGAACGGAGGATTTTCAATGCGGATTTATGTTCGTTTTGTATGAAATCTGATGCGTCTCAAATTACTGTTTTGCCAACCATTGCTGTCCATCCAGAAGTAGTCTGGAAGAATATGATTGCTCACTGTATTGCATGTTTACCTTTTTTGTTTAACTATATTTTCATTATTTTTAAATTCTATCCTAATTACAATATTCAGGATTTCTACAAATAATTTTACTGATTCTGGATTTGTTTAAAATGGTATACCTCCATGTAACTTTGGCAAAACTTTGCCGATATTGTCACGTAAGGCATCATTACAGTTTAACCTTGAAACACAAACAGTTTACAAACTTCCATAACAGGGTCAAGCAAAGAAGCGTTTTTGTAAAGAAAATAATATGCAGAACAAAAGCCAACCCAGACGCAAGCCGTGTTTATTGTCAGAACACATTTCTTCTCAGAAACTCCAAGGCAGCACAAGCATTTTCACAAATATATTTAAAAACCTGCCCGCATTCAAACGGGTAAGGTATTCGAGAAATCAGGTCCTATTTGCTCGTTTCAAGCCGCGCTCAATACGACGATTCTTTACGACCCGAAAATAACTTGGAACCTGGACGACTGTGTAATATATTAAACGTAAAATTTAATCTGCTTCTATAGTTGACTAAAATAGGGGTAACTAAATCTGGGTAAATAACAATTCCGATTCGATTTCGGAATTCCTATTTCCTCACAGAAACTGCATGTTGTCCGAAATACAGCAGGGATAAAAAGTTAACTTTTCTCCCATCTATGTACATTGATTGAAAAAAAATATTACGAAACAAACAACGCATAAACTTTCAGATGGGAATCCTAATCATTCCCAATTTAGACTCGCCAACGGAACTGTTTAACCCTTCTTCAACCTAAACCAATAAGCTCCGGTCACGTCCGACGGTTAAACAAACAAAATAGTCGACACAAACATAAAAATACTAAGAACATTTCCGGCCATGTCGTCCGAAATCGCAGACACTTCGGCACGTACATTGGAGGGCGCTTTCCCTAATGCCCTAATTCAAGGGGATGAGCGGCTTCAAAAAGGCTAAAGGGCTCCTGTTGTATTTAGTTAGGGCTCACACCCCATTTGGATTCATCGAAAATACTGCATTATGCATGAACGTATCGTTTTCGTTAACGTCGTGATTCTTTTCGGCGATTTGAGGATTACTTATTTGTTCTGCCAAGAACTTTATTTATAGAGCCCAATTTTCCGATTTGTATTTCGAAATAGAAATAAGCTCGTTTTGTTATTTTAATTCCAAGTCATAAAGAAGGAATAATAGCGGGCGTAGAACCGAACCCTGTGGCAGCCCTCATTAGAACATGCTAATACATACACAAACTCAAGCATAAGCGCACATTAAACGTTAATCTGGCTCTAAAACGCAACAGAAACAACACCACTGACTCCTGTAGATGAATTCCTAACTTCATATAAAGGAAAGAGCCCACATAACTCAGTCAAAGGCCTCTTCCAACTCCCAAAGATCAAAAAGCTCTTAGTTTCGGAACAGTTACTCACAGAAGTGCGATGTAGATAGGAACATGTGTTAGAAACTGGGCCTCGCAAGCAATTAAGAAAACTAAGTTGTTGCTTAGTTCGAGCGTGCTTAACTTAAGTAGTTACCATTTGACATAGTTTCGAATTTGTTTTATTTAGGCAGAATAGTACTGTGGCTAGTTGGTTGCATTATACAATACACTAGATCCGCGAGATAAAGAGGAAAATAAAAACAAATTAAATGTTAATTATAACGTGTTAACAGAACTGTACGTAGATAACTGAATTCATATTCAAATACCAAGTTTTATGAATGCAATTTATACCAACGCATTTAAAATTCAACAATCGTGAAAATGAGATTGGATATTCTGTAGTTTTTCAATTTTTACGAAGATTGCGTTAGGAATGTCTGGATAGCATAAACCTGCTTGGAGTCAGCTCAATTTTCTACCTGCCGCCAATCAAAGATAGCTGTGCTATAGTTGGAATAAATCCAAGGCAGATTGCACCGACCCACATCGGGTCCGGGCCCGGCTACAGGCCCGGGCCGTTTGCCAATCGCGATCATAACCGGCCAAGTAGAACGCAGCCTGAAAAATGAACCGGGGCTTGTAAATTATTGCGAGCAAGATGCAGTAGGTAGGATTGTTAAGGTCAATTTTTAAAAGTTGTGCATAAATAGCATTAAGCGATTATCCACTAACTTGAACATTCTGTTGTTATTATTGTTTTTATGCTTCTTTTGGTGTATAATAGTTTTCTACACTATTAAATTTTTGGAAAAAAAATGTTCTAGCTATTAAGCTCTTTTTGCATAGTTCTTAGAACAATATCGATCAAGTAAGTAATTTTGGTCAAATGACCTATAACGAACTCTTTTTATTCAAGAGCTTAACTCTCGTCGGTGCAGCAACCCTCAGCATCTCTATCTTAAGCCAAAGCTTTGACTTCCCTACACGACATGAATGTATCTTTTATCTTATTTGATCTGTGAATGTCCTTCTCTATAGAAGACATCTTCTGCCTTCCCTTCTATGATGAGCTTGAGTACAAAAATACATCTTTCAACACTACACATCTGACGTGCTGTAATGTAGGCTTTTTTCTATAATCACGATCTATTTATAACTTGTCGTTCGATCATTACTGCTTCAGCGGGTTAAAGGTTAAACCATCGATCAAACCTATCATCATGTAACGTCGTCGGTCTGACGCTTGATGACTTATAGCTGAGCCAAGTCCATCTATTCCAATGATCATTAGTCGAGGGTTACTCCGGCAGCTTAACCGCAGTGGGTATCATGTTCATGAGCCGAGCTATCTCATGACGCCTCTACCGCTTTGGCTTGCACCCAGCGATGACGTCACCGTGACCTAGGTCACCGTGTAGAGATTCAGGCAGTACATAAGTTTGTTTGTTACTCATAGAACAAACAAGGACATAGGAAACCTTAGAGTTATTTAATAAATTATAATGAGAAATAAGATAGAATGTAATGTACTGTCCCAGTGTAAGTGTATGAATTTTGTGTGGTTAAAAATATAAAACTTAGATATTATATCATTAAATTTATTAAAACTAGTTCAACAAAGCAGGGGTATAATGAAGGTATTATTTTAGTTCATAACTTCTACTTTTGACGAATTATCGAGTGTTGAGCAAAAGTCGTGTTTTGGTCACTATTACTAATTTTAGTTTAATTTTAAGTTAAGTTTTCCTGTGTTGATTTGTGCACAATGTGTTATAAATTAATTGTCTTCTTCTATTGTCATCCTGTTACACTCATTGATTACAATAAATATAATTGAAATTAAATTCACCTAGTCTAATTCTCAGTCCTATTTCAAACCCAAACAAAAACATGAACCATTTCACCCTCCTATCCCCTATTTTTAAGTGCACCGGGGGATGCACTTAAAAACCATGCATCTTAGCAACTGTTTCACTTTGCACTGCACATTTGGCCGCGCTCACAATCAACCTCCTATCAAATATTCACACGGCTCTTCTATGTCTTGAGATGTTGAGAGTGTGTGTGAGGCTTTAGGTCATTAGGTGAAGGTCGAAGTGACAGTATTAAGGTAAGGTTGATTTATGGATTTGGTTATGAAGAAGGTGGTGGATGGCGGTGGCTTTATTTGATAATAGGGGATGGGCGGGTGGAATGGTCCCTGTTTTTGTTTAGGTTTGTAATTGGACTGTGAATTAAGCTAGGTGTTTATTGTTCGTAGTTATGCGTTAGGGCAGCGACAGTTTTATACACTAGGTATATCTCATAGTATCATTAAGTATCGCATAATATAAAAAAAATATGATTACATAATATTATTATGGTGATAAAACAAAATGAAAGTGTTAATGTAGATGATCACTAAGTAAAGTATATAGAGACGTAAAAATAAAACTATGACAATAATTAAAAAACATAACAAAAAGAGCGCGTAATTTTAGTTAGAACTATACATGAAGAGTTCGAAATAGTTTTGAACAAGAGTACAATCACATGCAAAAACTATTTCCTCTTTTAAATTTATGTTGAAGGAATACTATTTGTCCTGTTGTCACTGACTTGGCATCACGTTTTCTCAGCCGTTGAGTAGGTATAACAAGGCTATATTTATCATTAATATCTGTTATATTCCTTATCTTTCTAAACTTACATCATTTTATTATGTACTTATGTGTATAAATGTGTATTCTTTGTATGTACGTATACTGGTTTATTATGCTCCTTCACATATAAAAATCCATTACGTTCTTTTAGTTGTTTCTATTATCTCCCTACATAATTATTATAATGTGTGTTCCATATTAGTATATTTTATATAGTTATGCCCCATATTATTTATAAATTGTCCATTATCCATCCACAGGTTGTCTGGTAGAGATCGCTTTTTAGCGATAAGACCGCCGATTGTATACCAATTATATTTAAGTTAGCTTAATTTGTCTATTGTTTTCGTGTCTAATGTGGTGTGCAATAAAGTATTTTCTATCTTCTATCTATCTATCTACAATCATCACTTTTATACCTAAATAAAAAAAAACACAAACATAGCATACAAAATAAGACTACACTCACACAAATAACGGTAAAAAATAAGGATTTTAAATTTAAATCATCCCGTTAAGTAAAATGCAAATAAACCAAGATATAGGTCAACACTATCAAATGCAAAATACCTACCTTAAAGTTTAAAATTCCACTTCCACTTCGACTTCAAAGGAAACTATTCACATTAGCGACGTCTCATCCCTACCTGAGACAGATCCGCGTTACCACCCCTTTTATACCACCCCTTATCTGAGGGGGTACAGTGAACGAACACGTCTATAGGCGGAATATTTTAAGTGGACTCCGGTAATAGCTTTTATTGGCGCATAATAGTCTATAGATAACTGTTTTAGTTCACCAGTCTGCACAGGAAATGCGGTGAGCCGGCAACAGTTGGTACTACAGAGTTTTTCGTGCTTTATAAATCGAAGACATAGGTACCTAGAAATAACTACCTATAAATGAGTGCAAACCGTTCAAGCAAACTCGAATAATTTTACTCGCACGATATATCTGATTCACGGAGTGCAGAGATAAGAGAAAGAGAGAGAGAGAAAGAGAGGAACGGATATTTGTTAATGGATATAAATAAGTATAAATATTTTCTAACTAGACGATATCGGTGCTAATTATTATCTGATTATTTGTCACCACAATTGATAGACAATTGTCAGTGTTGGTATCAAATATATTAAAAAAAATTACCATCAAAAAATATTGGTAATACAAACCTCGAGATAAATAGCGTTTGGAAACTTGCGTTAGTGACTTCTGTCACGAGAGAATCAAGCGCGTTCACAGTAGAGCTCCTCGCGGGGGCATTCCACATAAATTCGGGATTTACCGTCCACCTGTCTGTTATATCGGGTGAAATAAAACTCTCGTTTGCTGGGGAGTCCTGACAATTTGATTGGATACTACATAAGGCGATGTAGCTATGTTTGCTCTAAGTTTGTTATAAGCCCGCCACGCCGTAAGACGTAGGTTCGAAACTCTTCAAATATTTCAATTTTGTAACTGAATAATTATTATTGTACATACTTATCTTGCAATCTTGGCCCATGACCATTTTAAACATACTTTTTTTCCTGACCCCTAACTGGGATGCTCTCAGGGATATCAGAAACTACGGGAACCATGGAACAAATACCCAAACTTAACGCCAATACTTACGCAAACCTTTGCCCTGTTCGGGAATGGAACCCGCAACTTCACACTTCGCAGTCAGCACATCACTCATTACGCTAAGGAGGCTGTCAAACTATGTGAAATCGTTTGTTTTTAACTGACTCCAGAAAAAGAGAATCCATGGTTCTCTTGTTTAATCTGAACGAGTGAGACGAGGAGTTAAGGAAAATAACGTGGTGTTATCGAGGAAGCAGCTAAACTGTTCTAAGTGTGCCCGTTGTAACTTTGAACATACATGACTTTACGGAACCCTTGTACCAAGAAATTCAATATGCCACAACTCTTACAAGCTAACATACTGGGAACCGTCCTCATGCTCCGATAAACAATGTACGTTGCTGCAAAGTTCTTCGGAGCAGCACCACAGAATAAATAGCAGTACTAAAGCGCCACCGTATTATAGTCTAAGAGCTGGATGCACCAAAAGTTTAAGGTAAATAGGTAACCGTGATTTAGTAACCTAAATAAATTTGGCACGCTCACACCTTACTACGCTATAACTAAGTAATTTATTATCTCCTACTTTTTTGTTTATTGTTAACTTTGAATATAAATATTTTTCTGTTTACTAAACTTACAGATACTGGGTAAAATAAATCGCCGTTATCTGTCATCTCATTAAATTAAAACAACAATATTTCAACACCAATTATGTTCAAATACGTAACTTTAACAGTCTAGCGCCAAAATTATCATGAAGCATAGCACACCTGAAATCTAATTAAATACACCTTAATACTAAACACCACTCACTAGCTCCTAAACTACAAAACCGGCTGGTTGTAGGTACTAAACCTTGGCAGTTCTTGTAAAAGTTGTGAATTAACGAGTATCACCAAAGTTCCAACAACCAATGCTACCGATACTTTAAGATAAGTTATTTATCTTAAACAAACTAAGTACTGTTGAGTGGATAATTCTAACAAGCATTATTTCAAGATAAATACCCATAATAATTATCAACATTATCATGACAATAAAACATAACTTTACCACTACTGACCTGATATATAAATGCTCGGTTTCTGAACGATAACTTAATCGTTGTCTCCATCTAGCACCAAACAAATGACCAAGACTGCAACATATATAACGTTTGGCAGAGAACGGATATGAATCTAGACGAGCTGCAGTTATTTGAGTAATTTTTGACACAATATTTTCCATTACCGTTTTGTCACTCGCAAACAGGCGGCTTTTAAATTTGTCCTTTACGGTAAAAAAATACACAACATAATTTTATTTCACAACGATTTTCCAGGAATCACCCTGCGGGGTGCAATAAAGCAAACTGTTTTCTGAAAAAATGCTCATCGGTGCCATAAAGGCAAAAGTGGCTGCCGCGAAGTGTTAATCACTTCGGAGCAGTGAAGTAGTGTTTTCAGGCGTTCATTTACGAAAAACACTCAAGCCATTTATTGTGAATGCAGTGAAGTTACGAATCATTCAGAGCTCAACAGGTTTTTGACACTATAAAGAAAAGGAATATAATTTGAATTATATTTGTAACTGATTTCCTTTAATTTGGTTTATATGTTTTTTTACATGTTTGTTATTAGGGTTTTTTGTTTGTGATATTTTAATAATATAAAAACCGTATTCGAATTAAATTTTAGATTAAGTCAGTAAAATCCATAATAAAATTCTATTGATCCATAAAGTTTGAGATCATATTATGGCTTTCTTTTGATTTTTATTCTAGTATTTTTCAAGTTTTATTTCGTCTTAGTGTGTTAGTAAGGTATTAATATTATGTATTCTATGGTGTTAGTTACTTTAGGCATTTAGGTAAGACATTGGAATTCAGTTTAGGTGCAGTTTTATCACCAACAAAGTCACAACGACAAACACCGATGGGCGTTTCTAGTAAAAAAAATACGCGACCATAATCCATGTATCAAAAACCGTCGAAATTTCCTTATACAAGCACAAAACGTAAAAGTCATATATTATCTCGTCCCATAGCATTCCCTTAGTTGGCAGTCGCGGCACGCGGGACCAGAGGGATCTACTGAAGGCAGCAATTTTTCAAATCGCGCCTCATTTACATACAAACTTAAAGTTTATGTGTTGAGATGAGTCTTGTTGTTGAGTCTAGAACCAAGTCATTTACCTATTCAGGCCATAGGTACGACGCGTCACTGTCACATACAAAGATACACCATCATAAGTCGGCCCATTGTACTTTAGATTCTGTGTGTACCTTGTATAATATATTTTTGTATAACTAGTATAATAATTACTTAGCATAAAAATTATTTTTTATTCTGTAGATTATATATCTAAGATTCCATGTGTGTAGAGAAACAGAATCTACGTACAAACGCCCAGATTCAAAGAAATGCGGTTCTTACAAATCTTTGCCCTGTGCGGGGATAAAACCTGCAACCACTCTGCGCAGTCGACTCAGCACCCATTACGCCATAGAGGCCGTCAATAATAGACATACGAGTACATTTAAAGTAAACTAAAAACATACAGACACTCAAAAAATATGCGACACTTGTAACATTGCCTTGGAGGCTCTACTGTAATTTATTCAATATAAAGTGTGTCAAAATTGGAATACCGATAATCTCCTATCAGAATAACAACATTATTCGCATCCTTAAGAATGAGGAAAATTACGAGGCGTCTAGAGAAGTAGGAAGTTATTTATTATGTTCTGTGAAGAAGCATCCACGTGGTCGGAAACCCCTTACATTTTTGTTTAGCTAACTGACTCATACGACTAACAAATTATTAGTAAACCATAAAAAACAAAAGCTGGCTTATATTATGGAAAAAATATTAGGGTACCTACTTACGTTTGTGGAATGAGGTAGGACTTAGTACCACTCCGTCTGAAGCCCAACCTGTCACAGTTATAATAACTTGTACAACTAGTCCCGATCGGTCATACCTTCGAAATAAACCCGTTTGTCCTATTCTGTTATAGTCTAATCGGTCACCAGCTCCAGATCAAAGTCAAAGTCAAAGTCAAATCATTTATTGTAAATAAGTAGGCAATAAAATCGCACTTTTACAAGTCAAACACTTCAATCTAATAAACCAATTAAACCATAAAAGAAAACAAACTATAATTAATTGATTATGGTTTGAGTTTGAAAAAGGATGTTAAAAAAAATGTTGAAAAAGGAGGTATGCAATCCAAAGCATGGAGTTACCAACAAACATTGATAAAGCTATACACTAGACTAAATACTCTCTTTCCTCAAGAGTTTGCTGGAAGAAAACTCTGTATCGGGTTAAACTCGCTTTTGTACATAATGTTCCAACGAAAGTTATTGTATTGTATTATGCTTTATGTGTACAATAGAGATTATAATCACTTGAAATTATGTAATAAGCACTACAGGAAAGATACATTTTGTAACGTACTTATTATAGAAGAGTATTCGTAGATTTTTTTAAAGTTGATTAATCTTCTAATTGTTGACCAAGACTTGACCCCTATTTACATTAGGATTATTACGTACCTACCCATAAACGCTTTTCTCTCCGAATAAAATCAATTACGGCCAATAAAGTAACCTCATGTCCAATTTATTTATTTTAATCCAATCCCGAGAATTTAGAAGTATTTTAGATAACGATCCAATTGAAACATTTTATCTCTAAATTGTATTAGTTTTACCTAAAGGTAAAAGAGCTCAAGTGAGAGAGCGCTTTCTTGCAGAGTTTCGATTCAAATCTTGAATTCAAAGGCATTCTCCCTTATACGCGTAAATATTTTACCACAATAGTTAACACTAGGGATGGGAGAAAACTTTTTTGTCCGGACATCGATGGGAATTGTACGGACAAAATACACTTCACTGATCTTTTTAGATGTGGTGGACACGACGTAAAGTACAAGATTAGTTGAGCAGGAGCTATTGCTAAAATATAATACGATTGGTCTAGATTAAATTTGAGGCTACATAGAATAATATCGCAAAAATCCAACAGTACAGTCAAACAAACGATACTCTGTAGTGACATCACACACTGTACTAGACTTACCGCTGTCACAGACAAAGAAACTATGCCATTGGCTACGATTTTTAGTTTATGTTCGATTATTAACGAGCAGTGAAAAAAATAAGATTGAATGGTTACTCAAACGAAAACATTAGGTCGGATACAACAGATGCCGGATTAGTTTAGGCATCACTATTTCAGGTAAAACCTTTTACTCTAATGACTAGGGCGACACGTCTTTCCGAATAAATTTAATACTTGTTAAAAAGGGTTGGGAATTCTTTTGAAGAACACTTTTTGCGTTAGCGAAATTTAGAAAATTTTGCGACCGGATGTCAATTTCTGATAGAATAAATTGAACTCTTATTTAACTAGCAATATTTGTATGTAAGTAGCGTTAATGTTTTGTTCAAATCTTATAAGCTCAATTAGGATCACTTCCTCTCATCCCACGGAGTTTTAGAGTGGATTATTGCGTTGGTTTAGTTCCAAGGACCATGCATTTTTCGATAACATTGCTCCTATGTGGTCTAAGCTGAGAATTACAAGCCTAATATTTTCTTTTACTAATTAGCCCGCTTCAGTGCCACGTGACCGCAAATGTGTGCGCTCAGTTGATCCTTCGTAATTAACCCTAAGTGCGTCATGTATCATCTTAATGCGTCTAGTGGTAGTTTCAACGTCGGCACGTGGATTTGATACTTTTGCTGGATTTTAATGTGAAATTGTAGTAAAACACAAATGATTTGATACTTTTGCTGGATTTTTATGTAGGTAACTATTGTAATATAATGGGGTGGTGATACATACATAATGTAGTAATTAGTTGAATGTTTTGATACTTTTAATGTTTTAATGTAAAAGCGCACTATCACGCTATCGCACTATCTCACACGCAAACTATCTTTATGTCGCTTTTGACGACATCGTCATTATGATCACGTAAAATAGTGGTCTCGATCTATGTCTACACCCAATATCATTGAGATCAGTACCCCTAGTATGAGTTTTTACTAGCTCGACATAGTACGCGTCAACTAGCTCTTTGTATGAAGATATTTCGTTCATAAACGCACCGGTAGGGGTGCTGTACAGGATCTTCATACAAAAGCGCTAGTTCACGCGTACTATAAAACTCATAATAAGTACTGTTCAGCCATTGAGCTTTGGAAAGGTAACAAACAGAGTAACTTCCATATCTTCCAATCAGTATATGAAAGTATGGATTGCATGAAAACTATCAAAGACTGTGGTCGTAAAAAAAAATACCGTATTGTATAAACCGTATCGGCTGCATACAGCGTTAATCCCTACGCTGCCTCACGTTATACAATAAAAATATACGCCAACATCAGCGAATAACAAATAGCATCAATTTTGACCTCTATATAATACAAAGTTAAACCCACATGCCAACTAACTTTGGCTAAACGTATCCATAAACAGAGTCCATACAGACCTCGACACAAATCGCTCCACTCCACAACGCAGCGTCGTCCTTTCAGCCTCAAATCAATCTTGGCGATAAGCCCCTTTATTTCTCGACCGCCTTTGATTCCTTTAAAAAAATAACTTCATCCCTACCCAGGTAGTTTCCGATAAAACGAGAGCCAGAAGCGTAGTAGTGGAAAACAGTATTAAAGCTTCATAAAACACGAGCAAAGAGATATCAGATTATTTTTAATTCAGTTCATTTTGCTTTTATGTCGTATTTTGTATGATTTGTAAAAAGATGCGATGAAGACGATTTCTGGGATCTGTGTGTTTTATTGTTTGTTGTGTGTGTTTGTTAGATATTGTGTTGTGTGGTGTACTCATGTGTGTGTATGTGTATTTTGTGTTTGATGTGTGTTTGATTATGATAAACTGAAATTATTGTGCCTGTCTTGTATAACCAAGCTTTGATTCAACTCGCTGTGTTAGTTAGTACGTTAAAATGGTTGGATGAATGTTTAACTCAAATCTCGCTAATCAATTCTGACCCAAATTCCGTTGTTCAACAATATTTAGCAGTAAGCATTAAGCTAACAGTTTTAGTGTTACTTGTATGATAGATAACATTATGAAATTTTGTTACGAAACAATAATTAGATGCAATGGTAAAACAAATAGTTTAGACAATAAGCCTCATTATGAGCTAATAGCGTTATGTAAACTGTTCAAGTGTGGCATATAGTAGAGGAGTCTTTAGTTATAAAAAGGCATTTCCCAAGTAACAAATACTTAATAAAACAAATATTTATTCAATACCTTCAGGTAAAGTTCTATTCCCATTGCAGAAGTTAAGGTACTGGTTCTCTATTACTCTTCTACTTCTCTTTGCCCGGCAGTGCTCGTCGGATCATAGAACTGGGTCAAGGTAGATCGTCCTTACCGGCGAGTTCGAAACGTAGCGAGTGAGTTTCCAACTTCTCTAGTTCAATATGAGCGAGTAAGACTTTATACTTTGCTTGTTTGGGATAGTCGAGTTGGAGTTTAATTAAAGTGTTGAAGCTATGAACATAATATGATAATACGTATGTATTGTATAAGATAAATTTATCTTATACAATACATACGTATTATCATATTATGTCTGTTGTAGACGGTTCTGAATTCTGCGAAAAGCACCTTCGTTTATATACGGATAGCCAGATAGAAAAATATTTAAAACTCCTCTTAATAAATTAGTCAGTTAGGGGCTACAAAAGTGGCCAGATCAAAACTTTCCTTAACTGATAAAAAATACAAAACTCACCACTTTTGATACACAACAGGTATGTCCTTACAACTCTTCTTCCACTGTCTACCCTCTCCAAGCACTGTTTATTGGAACCAATAAAGTAGAGGGAAATAAATCAGTAGCCAATGGCGTTCCTTGGGATATCTGGGAGTTTTCTATTGAGACTTTCCTTCTGATACTTTCCTTTTTGAGACTTTACTTTCTTCCTTGTACGGAAAACAAATCGCGGGAGATGTGCAAAATTGAGTTTTGTTGGAGTAAATATAAGGTTGCGACTTGGTCTTTGAATATCAATATTGTTCTTTATTGATAGAAGTCGCTAAGATACGTCAGTGGTCTTTGGTTGGGCCCTTACATGACCTCACAAACTCTGTCAAATATGTACAACTCCCCATGTAAGCCTGTGCATGGTGCATTAGCATAATAGTTGGTATCAAGACTTGCACCAGTGTAGGATTTTGCAAAGTACCCTAGTTTTTTTC
The DNA here is from genome assembly GCA_905147375.1 of Hylaea fasciaria. Taxonomy (NCBI): domain Eukaryota; kingdom Metazoa; phylum Arthropoda; class Insecta; order Lepidoptera; family Geometridae; genus Hylaea; species Hylaea fasciaria. Next base: position 4,501,579 of record LR990215.1, read on the forward strand.
AACCCAAAATTTGAGAACTTGTCAAAATATACTCCTCTATTTATCTCTCTATATTCCGAGTAGGCTTAGATCCAAGCAGTGGAATACTACACCACTAACACTAGGCCTAACCAGGAGTTTTACGACATTATTTATGAAAGGAATCATCACGACTCTTATTTTACGGACGAGGTGCTACATTAATATTGTTATACTTATATTTAATTATAATTTAAATATTCTGTCGTTCTAGAGCACAACTGAAACCTAGATTTGCAAACAAACAATAAATATTGAGAAAGAAGAGAAAAATGAAAGTAGACTCTATTTCGTATTCATGGCCTTCAATAAATAACGGGAGGTGTGAGGGAAGAAACGTGCTACTATTGTTTCAAACTCGATAGACACTCGATAGTGAACTTGTGAGAATTAATAACAAAAATACTTATATGTTTGTAGGAGTACTAGTCCTGAGATCAACACCAGTTGGCAATGTAATCAATGTACTTTATATGTCTACTTTTAAATTAAAAATATTAAAAAAGTATATATTATTGTTGCTACGTTTTCCAAACGATATAATTTATTATATCTGTTATGTTTTTGCACTACAATACTCCTTTAAAACAAATGGCAATGTTTTTCTAGTGATACAAAATGGCTTTTGCTCGTGGCTCGTAAAGTGTTAGTTATATTGCAATGTACTCAGTACCCAATAAAAAAAGACCATGGTTGAACCACTTTCGACAGCGCATCGAGTTCGTAAACAAATAGTAGCGTTCAAAATGGTGGCGACCGTTTTCTCTCGATTTGATCGCGTGTATTTTTAAGAGGGGTTGCATTTTATTTTCATTTAATTACTCCATGGATACAAAGCGTATTCAAATACACATTTGCATAACATATTTTTCTATTACAAGCGTACAAGGTATATATAAATTTATCATCGGATGAAATAGAAAAAAAATGAACCCCTGTCTTTGAATCTTTTTGTTTGCGTTGCAGCAAAGTCTAGACTAGACCCTTTAAGTAAAATGTTCCTTTATGCACTAGCTGTTGCACGCGACTTTGTCCGCGATAACTACATTATATCGCAATTATAACTCCAAGGTCCAATCTATTAAATTTACATAAATTATTTCTGCTCCACTATTATGACAATGAAATTAGATAAATACTTTTTGTACCACTATTATGGCAATGAAATTGGATAAATACTTTCTGTGCCACTATTACGACAATAAAATTAGACAAATACTTTCTGCACCACTAATAAGGCAATGAAATTGGGTAAATACTTTCTGTACCACTATTACGACAATGAAATTAGACAAATACTTTCTGCACCACTAATAAGGCAATGAAATTGGATAAATACTTTCTGTACCACTATTACGACAATGAAATTAGACAAATACTTTCTGCACCACTAATAAGACAATGAAATTGGATAAATACTTTCTGTACCACTATTACGACAATGAAATTAGACAAATACTTTCTGCACCACTAATAAGGCAATGAAATTGGATAAATACTTTCTGTACCACTTTTATGACAATGAAATTAGACAAATACTTTCTGCACCACTAATAAGGCAATGAAATTGGATAAATACTTTCTGTACCACTATTACGACAATGAAATTAGATAAATACTTTTTGTACCACTATTATGGCAATGAATTGGATAAATACTTTCTGTACCACTTTTATGACAATGAAATTAGACAAATACTTTCTGCACCACTAATAAGGCAATGAAATTAGATAAATACTTTCTGTACCACTATTACGACAATGAAATTAGATAAATACTTTCTGTACCACTATTACGACAATGAAATTAGACAAATACTTTCTGCACCACTAATAAGGCAATGAAATTGGATAAATACTTTCTGTACCACTTTTATGACAATGAAATTAGACAAATACTTTCTGCACCACTAATAAGGCAATGAAATTGGATAAATACTTTCTGTACCACTATTATGACAATGAAATTAGACAAATACTTTCTGCACCACTAATAAGGCAATGAAATTGGATAAATACTTTCTGTACCACTATTATGACAATGAGTTTCCCTCGAAGTTTTAGACTTTTAAATCTTTGAACTGAAAGGCAGCAAATAGTCAGTCACGAAACATATTTTTAGTCTGATACACTTACTGAGTAGGTTTGTGTATTGGTAGAGTTTGGTTACCGTTCGTAGGAGGGTTTTTGTAGGTATTTCCAAAATTAATAGCTGAAGGTGTAAGCATCGATCTATATTACTATGTAGTAGATAATAAATAATATATTATATAGGTAGATATTATATATTATTATAGATTTTATTATAGATATAGGTATATAGACTGTATTATAGAGATATAGGTAGGATATAGGTTTTATCTACACTATAATATTATAAAGAGGAAAACTTTGTTTGTTTGGTTGTAATGAATAGGCTCCGAAACTACTGAACCGATTTGAAAAATTATTTCACTGTTGGGAAGCTATGCTATCCCCGGGTGACATAGGCTACCTTTTATCCCGTAAAAATTAATGGTTCTGCGGGATAGTAGTTAACGCGGGTGAAACCGCGAGGTGCTTCTAGTTATAGATATAGGTAGATATTGTATCGATGCGTGTAACTAAAAAGCCGCACGGCAATTCTTCGTCCGTCCTCATTAGAATGCCGACGTCGGTGCCGATATTTTTACCGGAGCTAGATTTATGTGCAGTGATTATAGCTTTCTCTGCGCCTGCTTGAACAGTGATAGACTGAGACTGGAAGAAAAATAATTCTTATCTTTACTCAACTGGCGAAAAAACTTAGCTCAGCAAACTAGAGGGCCGATATGGGATGTTATGATGATGCTGACGATGATGAAAAAGTTGGTATCATTATCTTACAAAAACCGGACAAGTGCAACTCGAACTTGCAGGCGAAGGGTTCCGTACCATTTTCCATAAAACAGGCAAATTAATCACGTTTGTCGTATGGCTCCCATACGGACGGACAGCGGGGGCTTAGTAATAGGTACCTACATGTATAGGTACGGAATCCTAAAAATTGACACAAGTAAATTTCACTAAATACCACGCGTACTTGTAGTTAAATTTATTGGTAAGTATTCCCAAAATAGATTTACTTTGTTTTACTATTAGATGTTCAGAAGTGGCTATCGACAAGAATATAACCTTGTAGACACTTTTGAATTATAGAGACACATACCTAATTAACTAAACAAATTGACTACAAACGACCATGAACCAGGAAAAAAGGTGGACGACGCGCCATTATTGAATATAGGTTATAATATGAATAAGCCAGCATGCGTAACTTGCACACATTCACAACACGTTATGCCGATCGACATTTGAATAACTGGTGGCACCACACATATCAATAACCATTTTTGTACGCGAATTAGACGCGTTCTTAACTAGTGTAATATGATTTCAGTTTGCGAACGTCAATAATCAGTTAATTTGGCTGGCACATGAAAGAGCGTTTATTTTTTACTGCATTTATCCCCCATAGAAATTTGTGCACCGTAACATCCTCACACACACATAGGCTGCGTGTATCGCTATGCTTCATTTTCGTCGGTGTCGTAGAGTTTCCTCTTTTATAGGTTCACGCCAACAATCATGTTTCCATAAATGTAAATACAAATTCGATTCCAAACGAATGGGGTCGGACGATATTTCATTTTGATTCATCGATCAGTGACGATGACTGTAGATATTTAAGTGGGTCGCCGGCTTTAATGTATTATAGTACAGTAATATTTTTTATTACATCTCACTGATTATATAGATGGATCATTCACAAAATTCAGTAATTATCTACTTAAACATACGGTCTTACTTCAAAAGATTTAAGTCAGAGTAGAACACATAAGTCTAAATATTTTCTCCACAAATCGACGTCTAACTCTCGCTTTGTCAACCCAATAACAAATTCACGAGTAAAATAATTAGGAATGCCAGGATTGAGTAAGTAAACGCTAGTGGTAGACGTCGATTTTGACGAACGTAATTATAGAAACGTCTGTTTAACTCTGGTCTAAACTTATGTGGTAAGACAGTTATTTACCAAGTACCTACCTGCGTAAAAGTTACATCTAAACCAAGTTACATGATCCAATCACAGCTGCTAATGGTTCAGTATCGCAAACGCGTTCCAAACATACCATAATTTGGCTTCTTGGCTCTGTAGAGAACACTGGAGTGAGATCCCTGAGAAGGAAATCGAATTGGCTTACCTGAAACAAAAAAAAACTGTTTTACAATACTGACAGATTTCGTAGTAAATAAACTAACAGAACTCCATACATCGATACTAGTATTATAAATCCGAAGGCAATTCGGGTTGTTTATTACCTTTCACAACTAAACAGGCTGAAGTTAGATAGATAACTCTTTATTGACATCAAAATGTACAGAACACAGAAAGGTTAAAAAATTGGTACAATGGGCGGTCTTATCGCTTAAAGCGATCTCTACCAGACAACCTTTGGATGGACAAGATAGACAGCACGATAGGGTTAGGCCGGTTGAAATCAGTGACAAATTATGAATTATATATACCTACACACTAATTATTAAACAAATAAGGGTGAAATTGGATTTTAGTGAATACCTTTTTCGCTATAAGACATACCTAGTCCACGTGGACAAAATCACGGGTAACAACTAGTTACATATACAAGAGGCACTCGTAATTCGTTTTCTCAGTTTACTACCCCACTTTCTTTCCTTTGCATCAAACAAACCCTTGCCAATCAACCCTTCATAGAGTGGCGCCTACCCCTAGATTTCATAGCGCGATAGATGACCCGCCCTTCGGGTTGTAAAACAAAACTCGTGTATATATACATATATATACCCATATACCTACGGAGGGTTCGCTGATCCTATAGTGTTAACCATTTTGTAATAAAGTTGGTATTGATTTTGTTAAAGGAAGCTTGTGCTTAAGGTAAAGCCTGGCGAAGAACAGGCGATGGACTTAACAGCCAGTGGTTAAGAGGTTATGAGCTGGCCGTGAAGCGTGATGGTGTTGGTTTTATTCGTGCGCAAGGTAATTATTTTGTAAACATAGCATTTGTCCTCACAGTTCCAGAACTACTAAACGAATGTTCAAAAGTAATGATACTTAGTACTTTCACAATAAGTTTAGGATTTATGTAATGTTTACACGTGAGTTTTTAGGTTTTCAATGATAATTTATTATAATAAAACGCAAAATATATGACACAAAAATGTAAACACAATTATTATAACAAAAAAACAACATTGAATCATTTGTCTGAAATAATTACTATTTAACCCAATAAATCCACCACGAATGAGTTTGCAAAAGGTTATCTTTACGAGCGTTAAAAATACCAACTAATTTTGTATTTTTCGAAAAGATAGGCTGTATTAACCCGGTGCACGTAAAATCAAATGGTATTTTCAATTCATGATCTGAAATCAACAGCAATGTTATATTTTCTCGGAATCACTTCGAAGTGAGAACAACGTAACTTACATTCTTTATACCTAAACGGGGAGGAGAGGGATAATCTAGTTACTTCAAACTATCTTTATCTTGGTGTTGATCTATCTACATTTAAAATAAAGTTGTATTATTTACGTCATTTACTCAAGAACGTCTGGACCGATTTTCATGGTCATTCCTTTATTGGATTCGTTTCCGTTTCGTATAGCAAAATATGGGAAACATGGGAACATATATTAAAACATGGGAAAAATAAACGAAAAGGATTTTATAACTCAGTTTTTATTAAATTTTACACAGGACAATGTCTGTCGGGACAGATCCACACCAAAATGTTGGTTAAATGCACTATATTAAGACAAATAATGTAAAAAAGTGCTTGCACTAAGATTTCTCATCAATGGTTATTATAATTAGTATATTTCAAGGACGCAGGAAAAAGAAGTCACTCCTTTCCTAAAACCGATTCGTCTAATAATTCGATAAAGGGGTTCGAGAAAGGTTACTGAAATATAATACTTACATGACGACACCTAATCCTTTTCTAAAAAGGAATTGCCCAGTAATTCAATTGTCCCCCAACTCCCAAACTAACCGCTTCACACGAATGGTCTCGCGAGACCTCTGCCTCTTTTTCTATTCTCGGAAATAATGCCCCGAATTTAGGGTTAGGCTTGTTTGCTTCAACTGAGATGGTGATTGTTTCGGATTTATAGCTTTTTTTTCGTTATCAGCTATCACTAACCCGTGACTGTCAAGTTGTGTTAGCCCTATATGCCCACTGTTTGGAAAACGAAACAAAAAATAGTACCTTCGTAATAGCATAATTAAAATAGTTTTGGCTAAAATAATATTATATTGGGGAAGAACCTATAGTTTTTTTTAATAGAAATAGGCAAAGCATTTCCTCATTCAGCCCTGAAAACTGGCAGCACGTTCGTGTTCCAGATTTGATTTTCGAATTCGATTTCCTCTTTCGGACATTATTATTCTCTTTTCATGGAAAGTATTACAAAATAAAATCGCAAAGAACCTCTAAAGAACGCATGCTGCATACGTTCAGTTCAATTCGTTTTTGTTGTCAGTCTTAAAGTCTGTCACGTCTTAAAGTCTGTCAACCTAACAATGCATTTATAATTATAAAATTATTATTTTTTTATTCTGGTTTTGCACGGTTTGTGCATTTAGCCAGTGTCAAGTTTTAATTTTCAAAATAAGGAAAGCCATAGCATAATAGCAATCCTCGTGGTCAATAAATAGTCAAGTCAATTTATTTACAGTCATAGTCATGATTCAGTAAAGTGGTGGATGCTTTCCTAAAACTTCCTAGGAGTATTGGAAAAAATGCGAACTGATACGTTTTTTCGGTTTATATCATTTGGTCATACTCGTGCACGTTAACGAACACTAAATAGAATATAAGGTTTCACATTAACGCTCGAAGAAACACAAGTTTGAGAAAAAAATACAAAACCAACAACGTCTCACTATCGGATTCCCGCCAAAACTCCCCATTTATAATGGCGATAAATATTAATGAAATACGGTATAGAGGACACTTGAAACAATATTAATGAGATACGGAATCGAGAACACTGAAGACGTTGAACGAATAAAAATAATAAAACAAAACACACAAAATCACTTTACAATCGCCCAGAAATCGCATTACCTCACCCTCGTCCCGGTGAAATATACAGGAAACTGAAAATTGACAACTTTGCAATTAGGCGGAATGTATTAATACAGTCTCCGTGGCCAAGTTTACATCCCCCCTTCCCTCTCCCCCTATCGGGAGGGCAGCATCCCCCCATCAAGGCGCGAGGGGCCTGCACCCCTGATCTCGTACTTTGCCGTAGATTAGTTGATAACTTAGGATAAGGTATAAGGTAACTCGACAACTTTTTGCCTATACCTACCTTGGAACATTCCAAACGTAGCGAAACTCTACAATTATCGTGATTTTAGAAATGTCGAGCTGAAAATGATGGGGAAAGTTCTGGCATTTCCCAGTTAGGAAATGTTTCGAGTTTTGATATAAAATACGGAATAGTATATAGATTAGGCTCGGCCGAGGTACTTTTATCTCTCTACCGTGTAATATGGCTGTTACGCAAATCTTTCAATCTAAAGATGATCAAAAATACAAGGCACGTTTATACCCCCTAATATTAAATATATCACGATATTTACTAAAATGTGATGAATAAAACTAACCTATTTTTCAACCGACGACATCAAAAGAGTCGCAGGCAACCGGTGGATGCAAGTGGCAAATTGTCGTTTGGTGTGGCGGTCTAAGAGGGAGGCCATGTTCAGCAGTGGACGTCTTCAGGCTGATGAGGATGATGATTATGATGATTTTTCAAATTATTATGACAATTAATAGTCGGTGCCGTGCCTGACACTCATTCATTCAGTTATTTTGCATGTAGAAAGTGCAATACCAGTACAATACAAAGTAAAATGCAATACTAGACAAGGTTGATGTGTAGATATACAAACTTGAATCTCTTAGCGAGTGCCGATCATCAATTACCTGTGCCCTGAAATTAATTAGGTTGCGATAGCGTCTCCGTAATTATTTAACACCCCTCTCGGGTGACCCGCTTAATCTTAATAAAGCAGATTCGAATAAAATTATTTAGCTCGGATCTCTTCTAATTTGAATTTTGATTTTGTAATTCACTCTAGGAGGCTTCTGTTAATTACTCTCGTTTCTAGCTATTTATTCTCGATCTAATCTGATATGCACATTACACTAATCTAATAAATCAATATACACTGTGCTAATATTAAAAAGAGGTTGTGTTTGTTAGTGTATCCGGAACGACTGGTCCGATTTAGAGTTTTTTGTTCACCAATATGAAGCTACATTTATCACTTCATTTATGCTAACATCAACCTGATATGTTCATAGATACATGTTGGTTTCATTTTGATCAGCTTGTAGTTCCAATTAAGTATTAAACAAACGTCTAGTAAGACATATTCAATAAAGAGCTGTATATTTATTCTCCATCGAATAAGCTTAACTTGAGCAAACTCCGAGAATCGAACTATCATGTTGAACTAGTTTCGCTACTTATTGTTAGATCTATAAGTACTTTGTAGTAGGTAGGTATACGTACGAACTACTAGAACCGGAGACAGTTTGTAGTTTATATTGTAGAGGGGGCTTGAAAAAAGTTGTACAGTTGAAGTGAACTGGATTGTTTGTACCGACTGCACTATTTTGTTGTTTTAGCTAGGTTGTGCTATAATCTAGTGTATTCCATGGTATAGTATTATCAATTTTAGGGTTCCGTAGCCAAATGGCAAAAACCGGAACCCATATGGATTCATCATGTCTGTCTATCTGTCCGTCCGTATGTCACAGAAACTTTTTTCCGATACTATAAGAAGTAATGTTGAAACTTGTTGATATATTCTGTGATCCGCGTTTAGATTTTCCCAGCAAATAGAAAAAAAAATTGGGGGTTCCCCATACTTAGAACTGAAACTTAATTTTTTTTCGAACTCATAAGAGTGGGTTATCTATAGATAGGTCTTCAAAAATGATATTGAAGTTTCCAATATCATTTTTTTCTAAACTGAACAATTTACGCGAGAGACACTTCGAAGGTGGTAAAATGTGTGCCTGTGTAACTGTTTTCCAAATATCTCATTAACCTCATTATGAGATATAAGTATTGTATTTGCTAGACACACATGTTAAAACTTCACCGAAATTAATTAAGCACTTTGTACATGGATTCATCTACAAACACATGAAGATTTGGCAAAAACTTGACGCGGTGTAAACCCCCCCCAAACTCTCTTTATTAACCCCTTCATCCGGGTCCTAACATCCACGTAGGAAACATTTGGATTCATATTTGATGAGAATGCGGTGCGCGGTCATTTTGTTAGAAGGTAAGAGAAATGTATATGTACAGGTACGTAGTACAGGTACGCTTGGATTAAAACATATGGGCTGGGGACGTGTAGCCACTGAATTACCCGATTGCGAAGTGTAAGGTTGTTGGTTCGATTCGAGCATAGAGCTATTTAGAGGAATATATTTTTGTGGATCCTCAATTCTCTTACTTTCTCATTCCTAGATACAGGGCCTATTTAGAAGTTAGTATATATGTATGTTAGCGGAAAGCGGTATTATAAGCAGGTCGGCCATTAGGTAGTAAGCGCCATGTTACTTTTGCAGGGCCCCAGTGTTTACGATAGCATAATCTTGCGCTTGTCATAAAAAAGCTTAATACCAAATACCTGGAAACATACACTTCGAAAAAGAACACAGTAACGTATAGACGCCACAGCTTACCGAAGGTATATCTGGCAAATAACATATAACAAAAATATCTAGATAAAAAAATTACATCTCGATAGACCAGCGCTGCGTGTCGAACAAAGCCATACACGTAGTAATATCACGACCGAGCGAAGCCACAGGCGAAACGCTAGCACCCACAAACTTGGCGCGATAAGCGACAGAAAAATTACGGGAACATATTTATCCAGTACACAAAATCAGGACAAATCACGTCAATATTTCAGGCACGAACGAACATACACTTATATTTATTTGCTCGTGTAAGTGGGTACATGCATTGTTGTTTACGTTACAAGCGTTGAGCCAAGAGCTTGGACGCAGTGGAGGGGAAGACAGTACATAAGGTGTAACTTCCGTCATCCTATTGCTTATTAAGTCGTAAGGTTACATGCAATGTTAAAAGGCTAAAAGTTACAGATTGTAAGGGGTTTTAGACTTTCAATTGTTTTTTTTATGTTACTTAGTAACAAGACGAGCAGTCATTCACCTGATGGTAACCGCCAAGACTACAAATGACAGTTGCAGGAGGTCCACCTAGAATGTTGCATTGCATAATCTACAAACCAGCTTGTCTACCACCATGTACGTGCAATACGTGCATGTATAACATTACATGTTTACAAAACAATGAAGTAAAAATATGAAAGCTTTGGTTACTACGGAAGTTTGTCTGAACAATATGGAATAAGAAAAGTGACAGATGACGTGAACCCTATACTGACAAAAAGCCCCTGGAACCCAAAACCCCAAGTTACTTAACAAAACCCTCCATATCTTCAAATGGTTTTGAATATAGATTTACGCATAGTAATGTCTGATTCTATAAACTATTATTATATATATTATGATACCCAACATAAATTAGGGTGGTTTTACCTTACGGTAAAATTGGTTAATTTCACAAAATGTTTATTCTTTGTTATATTCGCGTTACCATGGTTATAAATTCTAAACCAAAATCGTTTGAGCTATGATACTGTCGAGATTATAGTAGGAGTCGAGTTTGTAACGTTAGTACGTGTAGCGACTACCTAATATTTCACAGTTATGTTTGTCACGTGATAAGCTGTACAATACGCTATAATAAATGGGTGTACAATTTCTAATGGTTATACTGAAAATGCTGCACCGTTTTTGATGTAATTTAGGCACGCAACCTTTTTAATCGAATTCAATGAAGATATTTAATTTTAGTTTGTGATTTTTATTAAATTAACCTTCATTTCTTGTCAAATAAACTATTATATTAAAAAAAGTAAATTGACAAAGATACCAATTCTACTGGTATTTTTCTATTTACCTCATAAAATATTGAGAATTCCAGAATATGGATCGTTTTTATTTGTGGTAGGTATACCTATTATACCTATTGTAGTATACCTATTGGTAGGCCTATATTCTCAGATATAAATAAATTTCGTTAAATTGTTATACTTGGTCCTGCAAAAAGCTCTCCACGGCATCCATCACCTCTTTATCGTCTTTGTACCTGTTTCCCCCTAAGTATTTTTTCAATTTGGGAAACTGATACGGTTCGGTTCTATCGACGGTTTCCCGCCGAAAATCGGCCTAATTGCAATAACTCCATCATACTAGTACCTGCACACTATGTACGTACATAAGCGTACTACTTGTACAGACAGACAATCGACAGACAGACAACTATTAAAAAGTACGTAGGCGCCTTTCACAAAGCGCTACGCATGCGCGTAGCCTACGGCGTAGCGTTGCGTAGGCCGCTCGTAGCCGTAGCGATACAACTGTCTACGAGAGTTCCACAACAGTAATTACGTTAAATCTCTCTCGTAAATAGATAAATAAACACATTGTGACAACAATTCTGGCTTTAATAAAGGTACGTATATACAGGGACAGGCCCAATAAACTCAAGGTATACATTTATGTCTAGAAAACCATAATAGTGTACTCAGAGCCATCAATTAAAATTCAACAAGAACTCATTCAGACTTTTTTATGGTACGTTAAGAGATTTTAATGCTAATTAGCGTCAGCGCGTAGCGTCTTCGTGTTGTAAAAGTTGAGAAGAAACAATTTTAACAGGATGTTGTAAAAATGGGGAGACTGCATCTGAGCGACTTTAGACGGTACAAAACGGGTTGATCTTTGTTTATAAACAAATTGTGTACTTCTAATAAATTAATGAAGCTTAAAACAGTGGGTTGATTGAGCAACTAATTATACTAGCTGGAAAATTTCAAAAATTAAGATAGGTAAGTAATCTGTTAAACAAGTTTATTTAACGGTGTATCACATATACCTCTGAAATTATAGTCGGCTGAAGGCTTCACCATAATATTTGCTTTCAGAAGCGAGCGACAATTACAACAAACACATTAGTATCCTGCACTGGAATCGAACCCACAACTCCGTTTGGAAGGCGGACGTTCTCCCACTAGGCCACCATAGGCACTCAATCCACGTTAAACCAGGCCATAGAATGTGTATTCGTATTTAGCCTTACCACCTCGGGATATTACAAACTCTCAACATGACTTGCGAATTTGACCCTCTCAAGAGCATAAACGTTTTTACGATGTCTCTTATTACGTTTGCGGGGCGTTACTTTAACGTAACGACGAGTGACGTGCCGTCGGATACGTGAAGCCTTAGCGTATGATGCATGAACATATAGAAAAGGTTTTATTTCACATTATAATCAATTAGGATAAAAAAAACTGTCAATTAATAAAATCGCATACAGTTTCCCAAGTCATATCAATTTTACGCACTAACTTTCATCGCATAAACATTAAACATCCTTTCGAACAGTTCGAAATAATGTTCGTCGTCGTCGGACATTAACATTTGTAGTTCGCACTAAGGGTACGTGTAACTAATAGAAAAAAATCACGCGCACTATTTCTCACTCTCTGTCATACACACATACTCATCATCATCATCATCATCATCATCAGCCTGAAGACGTCCACTGCTGAACATAGCCCTCCCCCTAGGCCGCCACACCGAACGACAATTTGCCACTTGCATCCACCGGTTGCCTGTGACTCTTTTGATGTCGTCGGCCCATCTAGTGGGAGGCCTACCTACACTGCGTCTTCCAGTCCGTGGTCGCCACTCTAGAACCTTTCTTCCCCATCGGTACTCGCACATATCACTCTCCTTCACTCAAACTCGCCTAAAACACAGGGTAGACACTCCATACAAACGGCAGAACCGGGCACGACAAGCGAAATTGTATGCGAAGGGATAGCTTCGCCCGCGTTGATACTGCATTGGTACTCAATAAGTCACCCGACACGCTCAAAGTATCACAGAAAATCCCGGTCGTGATATCTCGCTTTCATTGAAAATATCTGGATGACCGAGCTTTACTCGATATATTATTTTTTTTATAAATTGTGTTTTTGTAAATTAAGTACGAATTACTAATAAAATGATGAAATATGAATAATATTTTTCGATCTTACCGATAGAATAACAAATAAATATGAACTGGTTATATACTTATAGAAAAAAATCATAAAAAAAACACGAATAAAATTACATTTTCTAAAAATGATTCCTAGCTAGATCGATTTATCGCCCCCGAAACTTCCTATATACTGAATTTCATGAAAATCGTTGGAGCCGATTCCGAGATTCCAATTATTTAAATATATATATATATATAAGAATTGCTAATTTAAAGATATAAGATAAAATATAGAGGGAGTGTCCGTTCTTCTAGGGCATTAATATGCTGATTATGTACTTACTAATGCCTTAACATAAGTAAGTACATAATCTGATTACCCTCAGTTTGCATCTCCAAGTGTCCGGGAGTGCCGAAGCCCTCTTTCTAGGTCAGCGCCCTTCCTGAAAATAGGTCGTTTCAGGACATCTGCATAGCCAAAAGGCTTTAAAAACTTTGCCTTCGTGAAAAAAATGTTATTCTTAACCTTATTCTGGTTCTTGTAAGGTTCAAATTAGGAGTTCTTACACGCTAGTAAGGTAAAAGTTTTGCATCGAGTAAAAAAGTATGATTCGTAACCTTATCTCGCTTGGTATAAGGTTCAAATTGGAGGTCGGTAGGGTATGTAGCCTAAAAGTTGATCAGATACGATGGCAATGTTGTAATTGTAAGTTAGCGGATACGATTAAAAATATATTTTAGGCCGAATACGACATACAATGTGGGACGAAAGCAGATTTTTGTATGTGAATCGAGATTCTGTGGGACGAATATGGCATAAATCTCCCGTGGCGCGGTCATTGCTCAATATTCTTTGACGTTGATATAATAATGGTGTAATGGGATTTAATCAACCGGGTCATAATGAAACACCTACCAATCAACAACCAACCATCAGTTAACAACCTTTGAAACTTAAACTTGCGAAGCGCGAGTTTGCGGGTTCGAATTCCGCACAGGAATACGATGGAACCACAGATTGAGAATATAAGCAGTTCCTAGATTCCGCTAACTTCCCTAATTACACAATACATGAAGACGTCTATGCTCGTTCTTAAGCCTGGTTTACACTGATAAATGTTTAGTGCTTACCAAATATAGACATGCTGATTAGTGTTTATTGATGCAAAGTGCTAGAAGTGACACTCGCTGTTTAGTGCTAGTGATGTAGGCTGGAATATTACTGAATACTAAATTGAACTAACTCATGCAGGTTCACTAACATCTCAGCATCAACTCGACTCAAAATTATTCATTCAAAATTCGACTTAACTGTACATTGGATACGATACAAATTGTCATGCGGAGACACGTAGTTAGTGTTGCGCATAATGGCCGTATCTCATTTCTGCTTTACCAAATTGCATAGTATGTGGCCGTGATAAAGCTCAAAATTGAATAACTATTCAAGTTTAGCCGGTGTTTGGCGAGGCGCACCGTCAAGAAGTTTGACATCCTATACAGATATTTTACTTCACAAGTCTGAATGACTATAATTGTTGTTACGTGAATATATACCTTATTTCAGTGAACGTAAGTTCGAGAGTGCCTTGTCTCGACGCACACAGACAAGCTTTTCTGTCCGTACACATCACTAACACATATTCGGCTAAGCGGTCTTTCTTCGGGCACGTCTTACAAAATGTATGACATCTCTTTTCTAGTGTTGTCCTGTTTATAGAACTAAATTACCCGCTGTCACCACCGGACAAGACAAATGGCCGCCATTACCGCAACAAAGACGTTGCTTCGCCTGACACAACTAATTCACAACCAAAAACAATAATAACGACCCCTAAGTAATCCCTCGAACACTTTCAGTACACGCAAACATTTATTTAGGACCGGAAATACGCATAAATCTACGTATCCTCCACTAAAGCAACCTTCCCGAAATCAACCTTAGCACTCGTTAATAAAGTTCACATAAATTAGATACGATTGCATGTGATGAACGAATTTGAAGCTAAAACGATTGAGGTAAGGTTGAAGTTGGCTTGTAGTCGGATCCCCGCATAGACCGCATTTTAGAAATGCACCCAATTAGGTTCTTAATGCAGATGTTCTTAATTTAAACGTTTGAATTTTGCAACTCACCGTCCGTCGATGTTATATTCATGGTGCTATAGAACTATTTTCCTATAACTTCTTAAAATGCAGAAGCCCAGCAGCCGCGTGCGATCACAGTCGGGAAACGCGCGAAACTGATCCTTATTCCGATGAAAAAGTCGTATCACAGAGCAAGGTACCGCACGGATCACTGCGGTCCTGCCGTATTGCAGATAGCAGGTGACAAGTCCACGAAACCGTCACAATATTCACGGTAATGCTGGCCGAAAACACTGTTCTAAATTCAAGGGTCCGAGCGCGCGGACAAACGTCACATCTATTGGCGCGAACTCTGACAGCTGAGTGATTGATTCGTAATCCACACAATATCGCACTTAAACGCACTTGCGTTCGTCCACAGCACTACTGGGTGGTAGTTAAAAGCACGGACAGACCAGAAACAGTGAAAGAGATGCTACTTTCGAGGCAATCCGATGCTTTTTGATAGTCTAACGACAAAACAAATAGTACGGAATGAGTGAACCCGCACATGCGCAGTACGGAATGCCGTATGCGTATATTGTTAAGACGCGGTTACTGAACTTCGCAGGTTTGGTTTGTAAATAAATATTATTCTGAAAAATATTTTAGATAAGGGTATAATATTAATGGCGAACATTTAAATAATTAATTTAGACATAAAATTTGTCTTAGATAAAATAAAAAAAATTACGACTAAAATATATAGCGTTGCTATTAAAAAAAATCGTGAATATATGTATTGTAATAGATACCTATGTAGACATACATGATTGAGATGGACATAAGTAGGTACTTGACCTTTCTGTAGGGGCATGCAACAAGTGGTATAAGCAGCAAGGTAGTAAGTAATTCTGTAATATAATATTAAGCTTCCAAACTTAACAATTTTTCCAAATTTGAACCCCATGCAACAAAAAAAGGCTGGTGTTCAAGTAATCTAATTTTTAGAAAAAAATAGAAAGAGTTTTTAATTAAAAAAATATATTGTGCACAGTGTAAGCACGCCTCTACATCTGCAGCGTAGGCCCAGTAGGCACGTACTCTTGAGATATTTATCCGCTGTCTGTGACACCTGGCACACATGCATACATAGATACCGTATGCTGATTTGAATATATAAACACACGGGCGTTTAGTACGCCGTACGTATTGGGGCGGTTAAAGAGGGGTAAATTGTGATCTACTTCTATGTGATTATGTATGTTGTTATGGACATGTTTTTATGTGACTATGTTTTATAAAAACACAGATTTAAAAGTCAAACAATTAGTAAAGAGGAAGAAGAGCAACTATCCACGAACAAATATATTATAACTCAATATAAGATGAAAATATGTGTTAAAGTATTTGAGCGTAATATATCAATAAATATACATACTGCTGGTGCGCAGGCTCATACATACTATGTTAAAACCTTGCAAACGAGATATTATATATGATACAGGGATTTCGAATACGTAAAAGTACTAAATGGAATGTACAAAAACCGCAGTAATAATAGGATAAGATGCCCACAACTCGTATATTTTTTTATAAAAATCTTCAAGGATTTGAGTCTTACTTAAAACCACTTGACCTTCATTGATATCTAAGTTTATAGGTAGATTACGTCCCACTAATGTTTCTAAGCGCCCATACAGTTTATCTTCTCAACGTTTTTGCGAAGTTCTTGAACAACACTCATTTACTTAGTTAAAAAAAAAATATTTTTTCATGGGTTTCTAAGGGGCTCGCAAAAGTGCTATAATTATTAACCTTTTTTACAATAAATACTTTTAGTTGCAAAATTGACATCGCACGACAAGTAGGCGCAATGCGCTTACATAGCGCAAATGTAGCGTACGCCAGCCGTATCTAATCTTCTATATCTGTGTCTGTACCTAAAATAATAGATAGGATCTTTAAAGTCCAGACCATTATTCGAGTCAGGCCTATTAATTAACCTCTGCCAAGGTAAGGGATAACTCGTAATGTAAACTGAAGAAGGTTACATTGTTAAGGATAATTAGTCAGGACTTGGCACGTGTGGCGGTGTTATCGAGTTTGTGCGACGGAGGGGATGAGGGTGGGGGGGGGGGAGACACATTTTATTGAACTCCTCATTTGAATTTCATAGGTAAGTTGGAAGAGAGGAAAGATATACCTAGTACCTAGTAAATTAAGGTATCCCGCCCTAAGATCCTGATCGAAACTAACACGGTCTTACCACAATAGATTTAAACAAGAGTTGAACAGATGAGTTTAAATATTTTCTCCACAAGCCGACGTCTAACCTTCGCGTTTTCTAAAACAATTACAAAATAACAACAAAAATAGGAATGCCAGGGTTGAGTAAGACAACGCGAGTGATAGACGTCGATTTTGTCGAACGAAGTTTTAGAAACATCTGTTTAACTCTTGTCTAAGCTTTTGTGGTATGATGGACATTACTATTAATAATAAAAATGATACCTCCGATCGTGCCACATGATTGAATTAAAGTGATCAACGGATCATATATTTTTCTTTTCCATAACATATCACACGATCCGTACTTGCAACTCAAAAATGTAAAAATTGAGCAAAACTATATTAAAAACCGGGATAAAACTGCCAGCTGGTGTTAAATCTGAGGTGAAACTTCCGCGGCAAGTAATTAACAACCCACTGTCCACCCATTGTGGTGGTAACAAAAGAAGTGGCTAAAAATGGCTTCCAATTCTGGCGTGCTGTAATGCGTTAGCTGTTACACTTCGCTGATAAAAAAAATACAATGTGCTTGTTCTACGCAAGCTAAGAAGAATTAGACCCGTTTTTAGCTAGTTAATATGTTTCATGTTCGCGAAAGTTTAAGAACTTCTAAAGCTTTTTCCATTTTGAGGTAACCTTTAATTGTTGGGTATAGGTAGGTACAAAGTTAGTATTCATAATTTTGTAAGCAAAGTTTTTTTTACTAGCTTGAAAATCACCCTTGGTTTCAACCGGGGAGAAAAGTATCTTATAGGTACCTATCTTAGGACGACAATAGTACCTTTTTACGACATAAATGTTATTCCATGAGATAAAGTACCTATCTGTATACCAAATTTAATCAAAATCCGTTCAGTCGTTATGGAGCTGACTTTCTTTAAATTTTTTTATTTTTTTAACGTAGCCCACAGTAGGATTGCTCCTGTATCGTGGGTACCGCTTACAGACATATAATTCACATACAAATCACACCCAGACCAGAAACAAATATTTGCGGATCGCACAAATATTTGTCCCAGGCGGGAATCGAACCCGCAACCCCTAGCGCAGCAGTCCGATTGCTCAACCACTACGCTAAATGAGCCGTACTGGTTACAAAAATTACAAAATGTTGGTGAGGATGGAAAGGTTTTAACTGAGCATAATTCTACTTAATTACCTATCTACTTACCTACAACATAGTTCTATTGTTGATGCAATTAAAACGCACTGCACTATCACAATCGAATGACCGAGAATGCCCGAGAATTATTACGGAGGCATGTAATCAACCAATCTGCACCGGGACCCCGTGATGGACCATGGCCTACTCCTTCTCACGGGAGTAAGGGGAGACCTATGCTCAGTAGATAGGCCATGGGTCATGATGTCACGTCATGTCATGTCATGTCATGTCATGTCATGATGTAACTCTCACATAATATGTTTCCTTTTGTAATAAAACTTAATTATAGATCGTACTCGTTTTTGATGAAGTATGAACTTGGAACAAGATCTCATTTCTTAAACTTTCGCGAACTGAATACATGTTAATTAGTATTTAAACGGGTCTAATTCGCGCACAAACGAATATCAAAATATATAATTTTGACATACCTCGACGTTTCGACCAAGTTACATCGGCCGTGGTCACGAGAAGACTATGTAACTTGGTCGAAACGTCGAGGTATGTCAAAATTATATATTTTGATATTCGTTTGTGCGCGAATTAGACCCGTTTAAATACTAATTAAGATCTCATTTCGTTTCCCCATTGCGTGCAAGACGCTTCTAATAATGAGCTCTCCAACGCAGACGTTATCGACATCGATTAGTTATGGAGCTCGCGCAAGGTTTTATTACTCGTCGAGGTAGCTTTATTATAGTCGTGTTCGTTATTTATGTGCAAGTTTGCTATAAAATGTAACTGCGCTGAGCGTAAAAGCATCCCGCTAAACCATGACCTTTTATTTAATAGAAATATTTATGACGCGCGCCTGTCAAACCAGTAGGTCTCTTCGATAGCACTCTCAAGTGAGTTTCGCTGTTTTTTTTAATAAATAATTATAATACACTTTTTAAAGCTACCTACTTTATTTTAGTTTGTTGTGTTTGCGTTTTTATGTTTTTTACGTGTGAACCACATGTATAAATATGTGATGAATCTGGCCGCGTATTTGGTTATTTGCAATGTCTCATGAAAGCGAATCAACATTACGGTTTTTTAAATTGTACTTTACACTTTATTAAACACAAAAAACTTACATAATGAATCAGAATCGTAAAAACCATAACATTTTTTAAATAAATGCTCTATACTTCACCAGTAATAAAAATTAACACTGTCTCCCTGCCTACACTTTGAACTCGTATCGAAATAAATAATTAACAGGCGTTGGTTTGACGTCAAACTCGGAGTTAATAATGGTTTGGCACTTTAATAAATCGACTTCGGAGCAATGCTTCGCAGGGAACACGCGACCGGCACACGAATCTATAATGAGTATCGGTGAAAACAGAAGAAGGGGGGGTAATTATTAACTAACCGTACTGTTTTGACTGTTTTCCAGCGGCTTAACAAGTATAATGTCTAGTATGCCTAGTGCCTATGTAGTATGTATACTATACAAGACGTATGCTACGCGGTGCAATAGTAATATATATCACTATGTGACGAACGCTTTACAACACCGTGCGAGTTTTTGCAAAGGAAAGTATATTGTCTGAAACTGCCCGCTTGAACTTGCTTGTCTCGAGAGACGTGCAGGCCATTTACATGATAGTTAGCCTCAATAGCACAGCATATAAATGTATTATTACCCTAAAAGAAGGGCAACTCTCAATTAAAATGAGAAACAATAATCGGGATTTTGTATGACATTTGAGCGTGTTGTCTCTCTCTTCCGGGGGTTGAGTACCTTTTGAGTAAGGAGTGTCACCCTGGGCCACTAGTATAAACCAATTCGGACCGACATACCACCTATCACCAAGAAGTCACAAATTCGACTGTCGAAAGCAAATAATATAATATATGTATTAAAATATAAAATCCTTTATTGCACACCAGTTACAAAGATACACAAGGTATTACAGAAGGAGCTTTATCTAAAGCTAAAGTACAATGGGTGGACTTATCACTAAAAGCGATCTCTTCCTGTCAACCTTTGGACGGAGAGAGATAAACTTAAATACACAATAAATATCTTCTTTATATATTATATAGTTCTACTGAACGCGTGTAAATGTCACTGAACTCCTCCTAAACGGCTGTACCGATATGAATGATTTTTTTGTGGCGTTTGGGTGGATGGTTTATACTCGTATATTCATAAATCCACCCGGCAGATAGCGCTGCAGTCATACGTTGCAGGACAACGTCTGTCGGGTCCGCTTGTCAAATATAAATACCTACATATACATTGATCTAATACAAATAATATACATGTACACAATAAAATATATACAAATATACATTACACAAACACATCCAATAACAGATAAAGTAATACGTATGGAAATGAATATAGAAATCGTCAGTTAGGTTGTAGTGCATACAAACCCCCAGTTTCTAGAACGTTTGTTGGATTTGACAGTAGATTAAAACTATCGTTGTCTCTATCTGACAATAAACAAATGACAAGGATGGCAATAGAATTAATCTGTAGTCAAAGTTGGTTGACGTTTCAGAAACTAGAGGTAAAGAGTGAGTGTAAACACGACCAGTCACTAACCCTGATTAGTAAACATGACTGGCTACCCTCGGCCGTGCTAATGATTAGTCGCGTCACCAGACTGATTGTCTTGCGTAGTACGCGCTACATACTAATGCGGGGACCAGTATCTGGGGCATTTCGGACTACTACAACTGCAGATAATAGTGGTGCTTTAATGTACCTATTGGATAGTAGCGGTGGTAGCCTAGTGGGCGAACGTTCGCCAGCCAAAGCGGGGGTGGCGAGTTCAAATCTCAGTGCGAGCACGTACCAATGTGTTCCTTGTTAAACATAATTATTATTATGTATGTAATTATCATGGTGGATTATGGCCTAACCATCCTCACGAAAGCGAGGGGAGGCCTTTGCCCAGCAGTGTGATAGTTACAGGGTGAATTATTGTATATTAAATTGGCATACTGACAGGCACCGCCCCCCCCCATGTATTTACCCCACCAAGCCTACTTCAATCAAAAAGATGGAAGCATACAAATCTTTATGTTTGCCCTTAACTAACTCATTACTAAAGTAATCGATTAATATAATTTGTAAACGGCCAAGCGAGGTCAACCATGTCCAAATATGTTAAACTTGTCGCGACAATGTTAGATTGTTTCGTGTACATTTCTGTGTCAAATATTCTGACTGCGGCAAAGCTAAAAGGAAGGGGTATGTTTTAGCAACCTATACTCGTAATATGTACGTTTATTCTTTTAGGGAACGACGTTTTATAAATGTTTAAATATACCAGTTGTCACCACTGGGGACATGGAGGCGGGTGACAACTGGGAATGACCCACGAGTACGACTTACTCAGTAGTCAGCAATGTACGCTAAACTATAACATATCGTCGGCGTTCATTCAAACCCGGTAACGGCAACACGAAAGGTAACGTTGCGTGATTGGTCCCAAATGATATCAAGATAACGCGTTAAAAAGTACGTTTTTACGTTAAAAATATAATTTTCTCGGTTATTTCTGGTCTTTTTATGTTATTGAACGTGTTAGTTGTTTGCGGCGTGTACGAACGTGAAGTAAGTAAATGTGACCTTTTTAGTTCGTAGTTGATCTTCTTCATCGAGATAGTGGATGGGAAATATAGCGGTGTAATCAATTTGCACTGGTTATTGCGTGTGACCAAATTACACTGTGACCAAATCCACCCGTATGTACGAACGTTATTTATTTAATTATAAACGAGCAGGCTGGTTTTCATGGCAGTGTTCAAAGTCACTTCACAAGTACACTTTTGTAATAATGTATTAGTTCGCAGCCGATCATTGAGTTAGTTCTTAAAAGCGTTGGCTGTGAAAGCCGAAACTACATCATCTACTATATATAATATCTATCTATCTAGTATATAATAATAAACCAATTGTGGACCACTTGGTTGCTCTAACAGGATTTCAGATTATAACGAAATTATCCGTCACCCGTTACTTTGAAACCTTATGTGTGACCAATTTACACTGGAGTTTACGTGTGACCAAATTACACTATGACCAAATAACACTAACCCGTTATAACGATGGCGTGTACTAGTAGTCTAAATAAATGATAAATGTAAATATATATATTATTTATTGGGACTCAAACTCATATAAATGAATGCGTGCGCGTTTATTTACTGCGACAGTTAAATGTTTGAGATGATTGTTTAGATTTAATTGTTGTAAGTGGTGAGACCACACCTTATGTTTATGGTGTTATTGTTTTTTTTTTATTTCATGGGTTTATAGTGTAGGTAATGATTTAGCGCGACAGGCGTTTGTCCTCGGGGACACCTGCCCAGTTAAAAGTTACGTCAAGTTTTAGTTAAAGTTCAGGATCTATGTATATGATAGAAAAAAACTTAACCTCACACATCTACCTGCCTACACTTTTTTTAATAAGATGCCCAAAATAAGTACCAAGTGAAAATTCTAAAATTATCTTCGTCAGACACGTGCTGCCGCGAGGAACTTACCGCAACTTACTTTAACTTAGCCTTAACTTGCTATATGTGCCTACTTCAAGTAATAAGGTACCTCGTAAACACGTCGCGGTAACCGAGCATCAGTAAGGGTGGTGGCACACCAACAGTTTTTTCTTTAAGCCTGTCTGAATAAAATGGATTCAATTATCATAACCTACGCTTCTAAAGAAACGATAAACCATGGCTTCTTCTAGCTGTCTCACTCAGGTTAATCTATATTAATAAAAGAAAGTCGTGTTAGTTACACTTCTTATAGCTCAAGAACGACTGAACCGATTTGGCTGAAAATTGGTAGGAAGGTAGTTGAGAACCAGGAGAAGGATATAGGATACTATTTATCCCGTTACCACGGGAAACATTTTGAAACTGGGAAAAATATATTATTAAAATCGGGTTGTACAGTTGACACCTGTCACTCATTTTGACTCATAGAGACATTGACAGTACAACGTCTGTCGGGTCAGCTAGTATAATATGAGAAGGACATAGGTATTAGCCAACTGATATGGCTTACCGATGTACCTGCGCAGAAGATGAATTTTCAAAGCGCGGGAAATGTTATTGACCGCTATTGGTCGGCAGCCGCCGCCATCTTAGCGAGCTTAGAGTGAGATGGAACTAACAGCTGCAGTGTATTATGAACCTTATAATAGTGATCTTAGGTTGATTGTAAGTTTTAAGCATTATTTCGTTAATCTTCGGACCATACTTTCTTTTCTGCGTGAACGAAGATTCACGACGCGCCTTATAAGTTGGGTACTAGTATAACACAAATAATAATCATGTTTATTTGTTAAACTTTCAACCGAATCTCTTTAGCTGTTTGGATGAGAAAGCTACACAATAGCTTGTTTCTCTTTAAAATATAGCTAAAAGGAATGATTTGCTTTTTAACCGATTGCCGAAGGAAGGCAATGTATGAACTTGTGTCTTTTAAACCGGGTACTGTTGGATTGTGAAAAGGCACGTGTTACCATTTTCACATAATTATAAGGTACCTATGTAAACAAATTTAAAAAATCAGCCAAGTGCGAGTCGGAGTGGCTCACGAAGGGTCCCGAACCATTGTCTATAAAAACGGCAATAAATCACGTTGTTGTATGGGAGCCCCCTAAATATTTATATATTTATTCTGTTTTTACGTATTTGTTGTTATAGCGGCAACAGAAATACATCATCTGTGAAAACTTCAACTGTCTAACTATCACGGTTATGAGATACAGCCTGGTGATAGACGGACGGACAGCAGAGTCTTAGTAATAGGGTCCCGTTTTACCCTTTGGGTGTACGTAACCCTAAAAAAGCGTCTGTAACTACACCACGAAGACCGTCAAGCTAAAACTTGATCGTGTGGTGCCCCCCTACACCTTCAAAGTAAAAGTTACGCTTACTTCAGCATCTGATAACAATATCTAGGTTAAACATGCTTTGAGCGCTAATCTTTAATTTTAATCGCACGGTGTTAATGGGAAACGAATTATTATGTATGTGTTACTTTATTTGGGTCATGGAATATTTTTTGTTTACGTATGTCTGTGTGTATGATCTAGAATAGGTAGTTGATCTTTGAACTGATTTATGAAAAAAATCATAAGATAGCCTTTTTGGTATTTCAACTGTGCATATTATTTGGTTGAGCACGTGAGAGAGCTGAATCCATGCTTTACTAGAGATCCTTGTAATATTTATTCGAGCCTCCAACTTTATGTACAACTAGAAGTACCTCGCGGTTTCACCCGCGTTAACTACTATCCCGCGGGAACCATTAATTTTTACGGGATAAAAGGTAGCCTATGTGTACCGGGGATAGCATAGCTTCCCAATAGTGAAAGAATTTTTCAAATCGGTTCAGTAGTTTCGGAGCCTTATTCATTACAAACAAACAAACAAAGTTTTCCTCTTTATAATATTAGTGTAGATTAAGCACAGCTAGGTATACAAATTTTTAATTTGCATAAATAAAAAGTTAAAGATGATCATTTCATTTTTCTTTACATTAAATATTAAGTTTAAAGTGTTTGGAGCTTTTTTAATCTTTATTATGGACAGATAGATGGATATTGTAACTATGGGCCGTCTACTCACATGAAGTAATCTCTACAGACAACCTTTGGATAAACAATATAGTATAGGTTCACAAAATGGTAGTAAATTTTCGTACGTTATGTACCTAAGTATTGGGCACAATTTTAATTATTCCTAAAATAATTTTCTCTTGCAAGCGACTGTACAATAGTTTTCCGAAGTACGGCCAACAATTTACGCGACAACGAAGTTGTTGAACAACAACAAATCCGAGAAGTTTGTTGTTGGAGTCAACAATGAAGCGAAACTATAACATCCACTAATCCCGCCCTTTGGGGACACAAACCTGAGTTTTATGTTTTCATATAAATAAGACGATAAACAATGTTTGTTGAAATATCTAAGTTTTACTTGCATATATTGGTAGTGTATTATTTTTACTCAAGTACTTAAGAGATGGGGCCGAGTGATAACCGGAGCGCTCTACAACCCAATGGTGCCGGGTTCGATTCTGGGCACTACACCAATGACTTTTCTAAAAGTTATATTATTATGTCATCGGTCCTAGTTGTTTTAGATTGATATCTTTCGTTAAGCCACGTCAGGAGCCCTTGGGTAGCCTGCCAAACTCTGGGACTAGGCTAGACAAATAATAATGATATAGTGTACTTGTTTAAAACAAAGTTTTCAATAAAACATTGCTATTCACTGCCAAACCCGAAACCGGACATAAATGCAATAAATTATAATAACAACACATAAAACGATACCCTACCCGAGTTAACCCTTAAATGAGTGAGGCACTTAAGTATAAAAAGTAAAGGCGATGTACGTCTAATAAGGGCCAGGCAAGACTAGCATAGCAAGTGAGGCTTTATTGCACAGATGTGGAAGGACAACTAGATGTGGCAAGGGCGTGGTTCGTAGCAAACTCTGACGGTCGTACCACATAAATTAAAAACAGAACTTGAACAGATGAGTCTAAATATTTTCTCCACAAATCGACGTCTAACCCTCACTTTTTCTAACTCAATAACAAATTCACAAGTGAAATAATTAGGAATACGAGGATTGAGTAATACAACGCGAGGGATAACCGTAGATTTTGTGAGACGAAATTTTAGAAACATCTGGCTAACTCTGGTTTAAACTTTTGTGGTAAGACGGTGAGCGTAGTAGTTTTGTGCTTTACAATGCTTTGCAATGCAAAAATCGGCAGTAATGAAAATATAATTTGTTCTTAGTAAAACAATATTAAATTATATAGTTTGTAAGGCAAACATTTTCATACACATGATTTTAAAACTGAAAACTTAAATACTTTAGTAATTGCTAAAAGGCGCTTAAGCAGTTTCACTGCGTACCTACGTCTTTTTAATTAAAGGTATTCAGTTAACCCTAGACCATTTCAAGAACAAAAAAATGCAAAACCACATGTAATTACAAACGAATTTAATTTTAACGCGTACCTAAGCCTTTAGGTTTAATTAGAAAATCATGTAGGTAACAGGCGCTTGTGAGATACCACAAGTGAATTTTCAATCTTTCAAGTGACTTAGTAGATTGCACTTCCAGCAACATTCCAGACTATATCTCTGACACTAAAACGCGAGATAGCCTCTTGAAATTAGCCGCAGCACGTCCGCGTTTTTATTGCGGCTTTTGCACGGAGATTTCACGGAAGCTCCGTTAGGCTCCGTCATATCGAGAAACAGTTTCAACAGCTACACTGGCACTTATTCTCACTTTGGGAATGTTAGAGCCAAGACCATGTGATCATCACTTAATCATCATCACCCCTATTCATCCATTGCTAAGCTTGGGTCTTCCTTCTTTCGTGAGGAGGATTAGGTCATAATCCACCACGGGGGCCCGGCTCGGACGGTAAATACATTTCTTCGCGATGTTTTCCTTCGCCAAAACGCGAGTGATAATTAGATAAGATCAGGTGATAAGGAAGGTGTGATACTTCTGCCAATTGTATCATATCTTGAATTTCGTCTTTGAAGGAATAAATATTCAGTGATTTCTCTACATTTTTCAGCGTGGCGCTAGCCTGGTAGGGCATATTGTCATGGCTCCACCTGTCAAGCTGAAAATCGATTGCTACCCCTTTTAGGCTATTTTAGCGATATTTAAACCTAGTCTCATTCCTGATTAGTGTTCTTACTACCTTCGTCATTTAACACCAAATGAGATTGGGGTCGTACTTTGCAATAATAAATAAAGTGTATTTATAGGGATGAGCGGTGGTAGCCTAGTGGCCGAACGTCCGCCTGCCAATGCGGGGGTGGCGAGTTCAAACCCCAGTGCAGTCATGTACCGATACATAATAATCACTCGCTTTTCGGGGAAGGAAAACATCGTGAAGAAACCAACATGCCCGAGAATGATTTCGGAGGCATGTTATCCACCACTCCGGACTAGGCCTCCGTGGTGGATTATGGCCTAACCCTCCTCACGATAGTGAGAAGAGGCCATTGCTCAACAGTGGGACACTTACAGGCTGAATTATTATTATTATTATTATTATATTATAGGCAATGAACACAATTATTGTCATGTATTTATAATACTTTTAAGAACACACTAGTAATCTGTTCCTACTATTGCTATGTTATTCATAATACCCCTCATTCCTATACCTTCCCCTACGCGAAACAATACTATTTTTTTTAATTCCGTGCACGTCCACACCGGCATAAGACGTCGATTTTACTAGGGATTTGTCCCCCAGATTATACCCCCCCCCCTTAATAGGGGATGATCACCCCACACTTTATAGGGGATCTAAATCGAATCGGTTACGCAGGACCGTGGTGCGCGTAGAAACAGTATGGGCTCTAAGCTGTTTTCTGTTTTTAATACATAGCTGAAAAACGTTCTATTGGTACGTTCTGAATCTTATGTTAGCCCAAAGTAGTTTCATTCAAATTATAATCCGGAGCTTTTTAAATTACCATACTTTATAAGTTGCAATAATTATTTTTTTTATTGGACAAACCAAATATACGCCTTTCATTAACACTACACTAATAAATGATTATATTGTAGGTTTACTAATGATTTAGAAAAAGTTACTGTATGAACTGAATCAGATTAGATATTTTCTTCACGCAGCTAACCATCACCCAACGCTATTTGCATGACCATACAATGCGTATGAATTTGTGAAAATCCTTTCTTACCAAGTTGCTTTACTGATATTACTGTAGTCCCATTACATAGAGAGGCCCTTTTCTTAATTAAGAGACTGAGAAAATGACAGCGTCATTTGCATAGATAGATAACCCTTCCAGAACAATCTATAGGGCTGTTCAAACGGTTGTGAACCTTAATTCAAGGGCATAGAGTAGACTTCTTCGACGTCAATGGTTTTTTTAACGGCTGCCGTTTAGTGTTATCATTTGGCCGCGATTTGGAGGCTACATAGTAATTAGCTAAACCTAGTAATTTAAGTTTTTATCTTGTCTCTATCTATAATAGTAATGTATACTGGACTTTATTCTTAATTCTTAGGCCTTAAACCAAGTCTTGCACTATATTTACGAGTATTAATTAAATTATACTAATAAAAGTATGACTTTACGAAGGTTCAGCAAACATTCCTAAAACTGGCATGGTGGATTTGACCTCTGATTAATTAATAGCTCAGATTCTGCCGGTACAGTCAGGAACAAAAGTCGATGAACAGAGCTTTACATCCAATAAAAGTTTGCATACGCAAATAAAGCAAGTACCTACTCATATATGTTGTGTGAAATAGTAAATTGAGGCAATATGTAAAACTATGCAATACGCCACCGACTAACATTAAGCATTGGAAAGACCACCTTACCACAAAAGTTTAAACAAGAGTTGAACAGATGTGTCTAAAACTTTACGCAAAATCGACGTCTAACACGACGGCATTGTCTAACTCAATCCTGTAATTTCTGATAATTTTACTTGTGAATTTTTAAGTGAGTTAAACAGCGCGAGTGTTGGACATCGATTTGTGAACCGAAATTTTACACACATCTGTTGAACTCTTGCTTAAAGCTTTAGTGGTAAGAAAGACCTTCACTGTCTCACCACAAAAGATTAGAACAGAGTTGAACCGATGTTTCTAAAATTTCGTTCGACAAAATCGACGTCTACCACTCGCGTTATCTTACTCAATCCTGGCATTCCTAATTATTTGACTTGTGAATTTGTTATAGAGTTAAAAAAAGCGAGGAATAGACGTCGAATTGTGGGGAAAATATTTAGAAATAAATATATAGAAAATACTCATCAGTTCAGCTCTGGTTTAAATATTTTTTGGTAGGACCGAGTACGTCTTACGTAATACGGCTAAGCCCGTTCCGGTCGGTGTACAAACGCCTTATCGGTGTTATTATACCACTTTCGGTAACGTAACAAATTATTTTTGACACTAATGTGCCTTGTATCCGCTGCGGCATAGTTTGGGCTCCTTGAAACAACACTATAAGTAGGTATACGGTAGCTAGCAGAATTACAAGGCGTAAGAGGCTTACAAACGATACATTTTGAAGGTAAAGTAGACTCAGAACTTTTCTATAATAAATAAATGGGCCGATTCAAATCGATTGTCTTGTACGGTCTTACCAGAAAAGATTTTAACCAGAATTTAACTGAGGAGTCTAAATATTTTCAAACTCAATAACAAATTTACAAGTAAAATAATTAGGTATGTCAGGATTGAGTAAGAAAACGCGAGTGAAAGACGTGATTTTATCGGACGAAATTTTAGAAACCTTTAAGTCTTATCTAATCTTAGACCGTTATTGTTCAAATTTAAGGGCTAGTTAGCATAATTGATTAATTAATTTTCTTCTTTCCTTCTGTTCTGTACGGTAACTGAGCGCTAATAATTTAGCACCATTATTCACTGAACGCCTTAAACCCTTAAATAGAAATATGGATAAAGAATAAAGACCGGCCGTTTAAGTTGTTTTTTAATAAGTTCATTTTGGTACAAACTTTCACCAAAGTCCTTCTCAGTGGACATTGGTTCAAATATCTGAAGAAAATAGGTTAAAACATTAACTCTGACCAACTCGGCACGGCAATCAAACAAAAAACAGACCCAAATCGTTTCCTGTTTACTTTATAAACATAAACGACATTCAAACTGTCAATTAAAATAAAATTGGACGTAATAATTTTTAAAAGAAAATTTCGCATCACATTAATTAATGGTGCCTACTCAAATGTTTTTGGAGTGGTTACAGTCGCTTAATTTGCATAATTTTACCATTACATGATTAACTTTACCGTTATTAATTAAGAGCGCGTACCGATACCTGAATTCTGATGGCTGAATGATTTCTGGTTGCACCTTATTAACGCTTAATTCATTTTATAAGTCATTAAGTCAATGTCTATAAGTAGAACGTAAATTTCTTTAAATCTTAGTCATCGGGTATATAAGTAAGTGATATTGTTTACGAAAGTTTTTTCTCAATAATATTCCCCACAATATATTTCAAACATAAGAAGATGAAAGTTAGAGGTAAATTTGTGATTTATTTACTGGAGAAAATGTAATTCTATACCTAATGGTTTCGAACGGCATTGGTCTTTGTAATGACTCCGTAGAATCCATAAAAAATTGTTTACAATTTGGACATTATTTCGTTAGGTAACATTTCAGTTTTCTTTGGTCACAGACATAATTATTAGTTTAGAATAATAACGCAAAGAAGGATAGTTCCATGCGTAGGTTCACTCCAAAGTGAAGCCACTTTTTTATTAAAGTGTGCGTGAGTGGCATGTAATTATCTTCCCCAAAACGCACACAAGCGCAATAAAAATGTCGCATGCGTAAGGTATTTAGTCCGTAAGCAGGGATAATTAATAAATATATAACATAAAGGCTCTGATTTCGAGAAATAGCGAGTCAAAGTCCGAAATAGGGCTAAAAAGTCTCAGTAAAAATGGCTTCACGGCGCTAGCGAGTACTTGGTTTCTATGGGCCGTATTAATAAATGAACCTCAATAGCGCTACCAAGTGCGCTACCAGCTAATCCACACTCAAAATGTAATCTGCATCTTGAGATCGTTGCTATTTAATAAATGGATATTGAGATGTAGCACTGGCTACTAGATACTGTCTTGTATGTGTCACTTGTGTCATAATCGGATAGCACTTAACCGCTGAGTGTAATTTATTAATTTGCCAGAGATCATGTAAGTTTCTGTTCCTAATCTACAACTTAAGATGTATTTATTAAATAGAACAAAAGAGCAAGTGCACACTGAAGATAGCTCTCAGAGCTAAGTTTGATCTATTAATACGGACCTATGTGTTATTCCTCTAAGATTATTAGAGATATCTAGTAGATCCAGCCGTGAAGACGTCCGCCATTGATAAGTGACGCTGGCGACATTTTGACAGCTCATTCTACTTGTCAAAATATTAATTCGCATTCGGCACGAATTTCTTAGTTAAATTTTATGAGCGTTTGCATAGTGTTGTCTGGTCAGCTTTATTTCAACTCTGGCTGAATGTCATTTTTTCCTGGCTTCAACTAGATATCAGTGCTATGTCTGTTTCCTCTTATAGTATGTCTGTGTCTTTAACCATGTGCTCACTCTTAATGTAACGTTAAAGTTAACGTCTCGTTAGTCTGACCTCAGCGTCGAGTAATGTCATAGCGTCCACCAACAATAACAATTACGTAATGCCTTCAAAGACAAACATATCAGTTAACCCCGGGCGCCTAGGCTAGGTCAGAGCTAAGACGGCGCAGTATAATATGAAAACAGTATGGGATCTCTTCATAATGCTCTTTTTACTCAGCAACTCCACTGCTGTTTACTGCTGTTTATTGTTATATTGGTCGTCAGCAAGCCTTTCTAGTTTATTCTTTTAAAAGGTGTTATTTATCTATCCATACTGCAATGAAATTGTATTGTAGGTATACCTAAGCACTCGACCAACATGCAAACACAGCTTTCACTGAGTATCTAGGGCCAATAAAAAATAAGGTTTTATATTATCAAGACTATCAAGATTATTGTACCAACCCGCTTTGAAAATTGCTATGAAATATGGCGGTCATAAAGAGTGTGCTGAAAATATATTTCAGTAATTATTTTCGTAGACTTTCAAAAATAAGGCGACCCATTTTTTTAAACAATATTCGTGGAGGTTTAGAATAAAATGAAATTGGAAAGTAGGAGACAGCTATGAAATTTTCAGGGGGCATTGTGAATATTATTTTAGTAACGATTAACCACACATAAGGTGTTCCAAGTATCAAAGTCTGACTATACTCAGATTTGTAATATCATGGAGCAAAAGTCTCTCTCTCTCTCTCTCTCTCATCTCATCTCAAAAAAGACACTTATTGTACCTTAATCGTATCTTAATACAATTTAGGTACTAGTACGATTAAGGTAATCGTATCGTAATACGATTAAGATCGTATCGTAATACGATTAAGGTACGATAAACGTCGTTGTATTATGGCTTGAATCAGAAATGCATACCTACATTGTCATATATCCCGAAACAAGATCAACAATCGGCATTAACTGTGGCCGCAAACAAGTCCCGTTTAGCGGTGACCGGAATGGCCTGGGGTCACGGCTAGGGTTGCCACGCGTAAAAAAGCTTCGGTGGTCCGGAAACACCCTCGACACAATACACAGATTATATTTGACACAAACTCCATCTGTTGTTTGTTATATTCTATTTTTTTTACACTTTCTATCTATAGGCTAGCATTTCACCATTACTTCACCTTTTTATAAATGACGATGTGGTCGAGGGAACTATATTATGTTCAGCCTAGAAGGGGACCGGTTTCTAGGGCTGCTACCGGAACAACTCCATAAGGATATGACGACAGGATTTTTATCTACTTTAAGGTGGTAGCTAGCCAAGCCGGCATAGATGAGACATTTGCCTGAGTCTGAGTGTTTGTTGTACTATAGACCTTGTAGTTTCCAATCTCTAGATTACAGAAAAATCCTTGGTAAAGGTCAAGATGTGATTAAAGTAGGTTTAAGCAATTAAGCATGTGCCTGAGTGAGACCTGCCACCTTGGAAAATAACTCGATAACAATGCGACAACCCTAGCTACTACTAGCAGCCGTACATTGTCGAGTTTTGGTAAAAATTATTCGATTGTGCTGTGGCAACCCTATACTAAGCACTAGAACAAACATTGTGAACAAAGGCCTCCCTGCATGTTGATTTAGACCGACTGTTTAGGAACTTTAGAATTAGTTTCAAACTTGGTTGGAGGGAAATTATTCATAATATTGGAAATTGATTGCCTTTCGAATGTGTTGACAACACTAGTTTGAGTTTTGGGACTCAAGACGATAAAAAATGTTTGTCGCCCGATTGGACGCGACTGCTAGGACGTAGCAACCCTATTTGTATGGCCATAGAAAGAGATAAATATAATAATGCAGAATTGCCAACAAATAAAAAGAAAACGTTGTGACCAATAATACAAACTCATTATAAATAAAAAAAAGTTTGTAATGTTCTCTGAGTCGAGGTGTTTGTGGGATTATAATCTTTGTATTGTAGTTTACCTTCGGTGGATTAGTGCCTAATGCTCCACATGATAATGATGATGAGTGAAAAAGGAGACAAATCTTCTCAAACCGCATAGAAAATGAAATAAGATTAGAACTCCTCACCTCGCGGGCAGATGTCTGCTGTGAGAGTTCACGGCTCATTGTGTCGACGAAGAGCATTTGTGTTGCTTCTAGCTATGCAATTTTGTATTCCTTGTAGGGATGGGGTAGATTTCGTGTAAAATTTATCGATAAACTTATGCCAACAAGACAGATTGACAGCTATAAGGCACCTAAATAAGCATTATTCGCTTTTCGTGATCTATTGATAACTGAGAAAGAGGCAGCAGAACTGTGTGGTTTCGAAGGTAGTACGTATTTTAGTGGCCTTAATGTGTGACCACAACGACGTGCGACTGTAACGCCCAATGCGAAACATCACGCTCAGTAAATGTGACCATTACTAAAGACTGGGAGAATATCACACCATAATCACACGTTAACCCTGTATCTAGCCTGCTGAAATTCAAATTGTAGCAGTTGATACGATATCTACACTAATATTATAAAGAGGAAAACTTTGTTTGTTTGGTTGTAATGAACCTATTCATTACAACCAAACAAACAAAGTTTTCCTCTTTTCCCCCGAAATTACTGAACCGATTTGAAAAATACTTTCACTGTTGGGAAGCTATGCTATCCCCGGGTGACATAGGCTACCTTTTTATCCCGTAAAAAATAATGGTTCCCGCGGGACAGTAGTTAACGCGGGTGAAACCGCGACGTGCTTGTAGTTTTCTATATATCGATATTAGAAATTTCGCCGCAACACTATTACCCCAACACTATCCCACTCCTGAAGCGCACTCGAGCGGCCGCGGCCTACGTACGTTTCATTTGTCTCCGTTGAATTGTCTCATCCTGCGCTGCGCCAACCTACGCTTCTATACGCTTCTCTACGCTTCTGCAGGCTTTGTGCAGTCATCCAGGACTATGTTAAACAGTAGTCGCGTGTTGGTCTATAATTTAACTAAAGTTTTGAAGCGGTCACAATAGTTATACGAAGCAAAGAATGTGCTTTCGGATGATGAGGGCATACCGTCTTACCACAAAAGATTTAAACATGAGTTCAACAGATGTGCCTAAATATTTTCTCCACAAATCGACGTCTAACCCTCGCTCAATAACAAATACACTAGTAAAATAATTAGGAATGCCAGGATTGAGTAAGACAACACGAGTGCTAGACGTCGATTTTGATTCAAATTTTTAGAAAACTCTGTTTTACTCTGGTCTAAGCTTTTGTGGTGAGACGATTAGTGTTTAGTAATTAGGGAAGCGATCTTTTAAGTCATCGGAGATTAGATGTCACCAATATGACTGCGTAGAATAGACTTAATCAATCTAATCATGTGTTTTTTGTGGTAAAAGCAATGAAATATATTTTATGTTATGAAATGTATTTTATATGTTCGTAATCGGAGTGTGAGAATCGAAAATACCATAATTTTTACAGTGATAAATTATTATTACTACACTTTATGACAATCATAATTAGTCATATAAATGACTAATGATATTGACAACACCGATTACTCTCAAAAATACCCCTCTCACCCAACCTCAACCCCATGGCAAGCATAGCAATAATTGTAGACGGAGTATACCACGCGTATCTACATAAGCGCTCGTTGGCATAGTTTGGTTGAATAAATGTCGATGGCCAAAGTTAAGAAATATCGGGTGTGGCACATTCTTGGATGGGTGACCGTTTATTGGCAATTTTTCTGGTTCTCTAATTGCCACGTCTTCCCATAACGTCTGTAAGTTTCTATGCTTTGGAAGGCACACAGTCGTTAACGTTTTTAACTGTTGACGGCTTGAACACTAGAGGACGACACGTCTAAGCAATATGAAATATAACTGACATTAAAGTAAATAAAAAAACGGTCAAGTGCAAATCGGACTCGCGCTCAAAGAGTTCCGTACTATATATAAAAACGGCAAAAATCACATATGCTTTATAGGAGCCCGCTTACATAATATTTATTTTATTCTGTTCTTTAGTATCTGCTGTTATAGCGGCAACAGAAATACATCATCTGTGAAAATTTTAACTGTCTTACCACCACAGTTTTGAGCTACAGCCTGGTGACAGACGGACAGACTGACAGACAGACAGATAGAGAGACAAACAGACAGACGGACGGGCAGCGGAGCCTTAGTAATAGGGTCCCGTGTAACTTTTTGGGTAGATAACCCTAAAACACTACAAACAACAAGCGAGTGAATCCACATAACGCCTTGTCTAGAATAAAAGCTTTATAACTTGTAAAATAAATAGAAAATGCAAACAAAAACCAGATCGTGTTTCAGAGGTCATTAGCCGCAACCTCCGTTTTCTTTATTTTGATAATTCTCGTAATTTTCTCAACAATAGGTCGTTTAACTATTAAATGAAATGAAAATATAAAAAGCTGACTTATTTTAGCGAAGTAATTATTTTCATTTCTTTATTCTCCTTTTCCATTTCCCTTTACTCTCTTTACTTATTAGACACTTTAGTTTGTAGGGTATGAGTTTTGGATGGTACTTTAACTGGTAGGGATTTTTGTTGCGCTAACCATTGTGTATAACCTGATCGGCTGATTACATTTTCTTTTAGAAAAAGGACCATAATAGCTTTTTGGCTTTTTTTTAAATGGAGAAACATTGACAGAAATTCAATTAATGCGCTGTCGATATTAAATTCATGGTAAGTGCAATGACTAATCTGTGACCTTATTGCTCAAACCGATCTGTTTCAGACAACCTTGGGGCACCAATTATTTGTGTCTTTACTTTAGGTTTAAAAAAAAATATTCTCAAAAAGACTAGGTACAATAGTGTCTTACATGAGAACGAGAGATATCATTATATAATTTTAATGTCGTTAGTTTAGATAAGCATACTCATCCAATGCATTTTGATGTAAAAAAATATGGTAGGTATCTATTTTCTAAGCTTCCTTAATTTAAGTTCGCATAACATATTGAGGTACTTTCAGGTCATTTATGCCAATACTACTCGTAAAATCGTTATTCAACCCGCACTAAAGTAATGAAAGTGCTCATCGAATTCCGCGACCGAAGCTGAGTCTATTCTACATAACCTCCGGATTTAAATATTTGTTCCCTCCTTTTGATCTTGCATATCAAAGCTAAGGGTTTTCCTGTAGTCTCTACGGTAGTCCACAAATCCACATTGGGGATGTTTTGTGTTTTTTTTAGCAATTTCTTAGTTCAGTGAGTAGAATAGAGGGTATAGACAGGTGACTGACGGCCTCGTGGCGTGTCTCTTTGAGATTCATTTTAAGAACACTTTCTGAGGAGATTTTCAAAAAAGTAACATGACATTTAGAAATGAGACGAAATTGATATCCGGGGGTGGAGTAAAGCGACCCATATTATCTGTAGTATAATGATTTTGTTCTTGATTCTCAGATTTTTTTTTTCATTATTTTTCTACAATTGCAGTGGCGTCTAGAAATTTGTTGAAAAAGTTGTGCGGCATTGCCCTGACGCATAATGTCCAAGGCGCAAAATGACAAAGTCACAAATTGTCCAAGGAGCAAAATGTCGCGGCGGGCAACATTGTTAGCTCTGCGTTCATTATTCTCAAAAAAAAAGAAATAAAAACTGAATTTAAAAACGATTATCATGTTTGAAGTCTCGATAAAGTATCGTATGAAAAGAGCTCGACAAGACTCCTGGCTTCATTATCTGTTTACGGAAAATAGCTTTTCACGTGTGCGTGTCAAGTCATAGGAGAAATTTTCTGTTATACCTAATGCAACTTATTATGCTATTTTTATTTTTGGAGACATTAATTTGTCAGACTGTATCATGTCTCTGTACGTTCATTATTGCTTGGCCTTAAATGCTGCGTCTGCGTATTATATAAAAACAAATAAATATACAATTATTACTAAACTAGTACAAAATGTGTCGCTAAACACTAGCAGTTCTATAAATATATGTTAAGAGAAAAGCGCACACTCATTGTAGGGGCTTACATTTCAAAGATGAATATTTAACAACAAACCAATATCCGTCCACCAGTTATCTAATCTGACATTAAGTATGGTAATCCTTAGGAACGACAAAATCACATAAAAAATCCGGAAGTCCTGTTTAATCGCTTTCGCTTATAGCGCACACCACACCCCATCTATTAGACCAGCCACCAAATTTCCCCTGAGCCCTGCGGCCTCGCAGCAAAAAACTGACTCAGTGGCGTCGACTCACCTTCTCGTCAGTATTTGTATAATTTACCCGGATCGGTGAGGTGTGAGTTGTAATTTACCCTGATCAGTGACAATGTGATGTTTAATTTACCCATTATTTGTGGTGTAGAGGGTGTTTATGACAGCCTCCGTATCGCAGTCAGTGATAAACTGGGGGCTTACCTGACGTCTTATTGCGATCTTATTGAGGGCCTACACAGAATCATTTCACTTTAAATAAGAGTAATACATGGCTTTCGATATCATTTAGGTAGAAGTTAATCCCTTTAGATTTAAAATCAACATAAATTGAGCGTCAAGATACCAAAACAAGACGTCATGGTACGAATAAGTAGCAAAACGATTCTGTTTAGGTCCTCAGTTGGATATCAATAAGACGTCATGGTAAGCCCCCAGATCGCAAAGCGTGGACTTCGGTCTTTTTCGAACTAATTTAGTAACCTTTTAAATTTATTCATTCGTATTTCGGTCTAAAAACTTCCTCGTTTCTTTTCAAATAAAACATCACCATTGGCTCTGCCCACCCTAGAGCCTCACAGAGCAACCGTTACTACTTCCAGCCAACAATTTCTATAAATTAATGGTTACAGAAAATAATAACTCTTCGGCGATAAGATTTACCATGAAAACCACCCGCGGCTGCCATTTGAACCGTACAATTAGTTCAATGAACTCACTCGACCTATTTGAGGCACGCATGACTTTTTCTTGACATAAAAAGTTCACCTATACAGTTCGATCTATATTTGTGTACCTTTTTAACTTGTATTCTTTCTTCTTTTAGCAAAAGAATTGCCGTTACCTTGCCCTGGCAACGAGACAGCCGACCACGAAGCCAAACTTGTGCCTGGTACGATGAATATTCAGATCTATCACTGTGCTAATTGAGCTATCGCTTGATATAAGATCTAAAACTTATTGATTTGCCATTCTCCCGCAAGATTTAACGGCTTAAGGTGATTTCGTACACATTACTACACATACACACTACACAGTCTATCACCCATACACACACGCACATTGAACTTCCAAAATAACAAAAGACAATTCTTCCAAAAGCGCCGTGAAAACGAGCAATCAGTTAATTAAGCCACTTAAAATTTGTGTTGCGGCTAAACTAAAAACACATGTATAAATTAAATTTCCCACAAAACCGTCCTTTCGCGGAGTTACGTAACGGACAAGGGTCACATCGCATAAACATCTGTCGGTGCGGTTTTCGTAGCCCCTTACCACAGGGCGGACACTCCATACAAACGGCTGAATCGAACAAAATCAAACAAAAGACAAGCGCGAAGCAACACCGTCATCCGCGTTGTACTGCGTGTGTACTCAAAAGATAATCAATCTCGATGAAAACGTCAAACAAACTACGGATCTACCATCTCATCTCAATCTAATTTAAAAATAGAGTTTCCCTTCTCTCATTCTATTAATAGGTATTATATTATATGCCCACCGCTTCGTAAACTTCTAACTTCAGAAGTAGGATCACCATGGAAGTATTTATTTTGAAGTTTAGAAAAACTTAATTTGTCGCCAATAAGCAAATTCAAATCACTTAACGTCCTTATCAAACACTATCAAATCACTTCGCAGACGTATACGGTGCCGTATATGTATATGGAAAAGCGAGAAGGGCAAAATGGACAGAGGTCGCTTTTGTATTTTACAACTCTACTACGAGTATAAGGCACCCCTTTTACGACTACATACATTTTGCAAAGTTTGACGAGTATAATGTTGTATATTATACCTATATATATGAGAGTATGTGCCGCTGTTAGGGAGTGAAATCGGGCGATTGGGGAATTGGCTAGGTTTACGGTTGTTTATTTGAAAGACAGAGGTCACTTTAGTTTCTTTATTATCTCAATACAAATAAAAAGTTGAAGACTATATTTTTTTTTAATCTACATCCAAATGTTGTCTAGAAGAGATCGACCGCCCATTGGACCTATTATTAAGTAAATTCCAATACCAAACTTTTACATAATATACTTAGCTAATTCACCATATGACCGTTTTCAGCTATACAACGCAGCATACATAAATGAACAAGGGTTCCTTACGGTAGGTAAGGGTATGTATGTTAAACGCAGAGGGTGCTTAAACAATAATGACACCTTTCATCTCGTTTTACAGGCCTGTAAGAGGTACATTATTTTGTCGTTTTAAATCATACTTAGTGACTATATGACCGAGGAATAATTGAAGAATTAGTTGCTTATAATATCTTCGAATCTTTTTATTTAGTAGTAAGCCTTTTCTATCTGATATTGATCCGTCAGATTATAACTAATTAACACGTAATTATGATTATAATAATTACACGTAAGTAATTGTTTACTATCTCGCATGTATCATAAATTCGGACAGGACAGTCAAGTTTTTTGACATTCATACATTTTCTAACAATATGACGATTAAAATCCTTTTTCAATACATGAAAACAAATAACCCAATTCATATCAAGGAACCGTTATCCAAATACGTTATAGTTGAAATTAGCTTTTGCATATAACATTTTTATTTATAAACGTTTCATAGAGTTTTTTATCTGTCTGAAGTTTATGAATATTAAAATATCAATAAAAAACCCTATAGCTACGTAACAACGTTTTCAATAAACTCGTTTAAAATAAAAACCCGGCCGTGGCTTTAAATGAATTAGTCATAACTCACCGGCTGAACGACTTGTGACCTTAACACTGAGTTGATAAAGTGTGTATTTGTTTATACCCAGTTATTAATTTCTAGAGGAACCCCGGAGAATTCAGTTATACCTTTACAGTTTGATGTTCCGGTCCTTTGTACAAAATATGTGCTGGTACGTACGGTTATTGAAATCTTTTGTTCCACTCTGCAATATTTTATTACATTTTGCACTAACATTTCGATAAACTTTTAATTAACAGAACGTATATTTTGTAGGATATTCGCCAAAGAACTACAGTTTTCGACATAGCTCTCAGGGTTTGTAAGCTGAAGTGGCAATGGGTAGGCAACATCGCTTGTAGAACTGACAACCGATGGGGAAGAAAGGTTCTAGAGTGGCGACCACGGACTGGAAGACGCAGTGTAGGTAGGCCTCCCACTAGATGGGCCGACGACATCAAAAGAGTCGCAGGCAACCGGTAGATGCAAGTGGCAAATTGTCGTTCGGTGTGGCGGTCTTAGGGGGAGGCCTATGTTCAGCAGTGGACATCGTCAGGCTGATGATGAATGATGATAAATATTTTGTAGTGTTACAGTGATCGAAAAGCGACATTCCCTTATCAGACGAATCCTTGGTCCTCAGAATATGGTTATAACACGCTTAAGTGCGCTATAGGTTTTAAGTCTAGGGCACTATAGTGCCTGCTAGGCTAGCTGCCCCCCAGCTGTAAATTGTGGCCTGAGTATGAGTGTTTACTAGCTCGACATAGTACACGTCAACTAGCTCTCTGTATGAAGATTTTTCGTTCATAAACGCGCCGGTAGGGGCGCTGTACAGGATCTTTATACAAAAGCGCTAGCTGATGCGTACTATGCCGAGTTAGTAAAAACTCATACTAGGGGTTACTGGTCGCTAACGTCGCAGGATATTTACTGTTCAGGAAACAGTTCCTGATCGCCCTTTTCAGGGTAAAA
Organism: Hylaea fasciaria; assembly: GCA_905147375.1. Lineage (NCBI taxonomy): Eukaryota > Metazoa > Arthropoda > Insecta > Lepidoptera > Geometridae > Hylaea > Hylaea fasciaria. Next base: position 4,543,298 of record LR990215.1, read on the forward strand.
GGTATTCTTTGAAAGTTATTCCTATGTTAAATGTATACCTTTAATTAAATGCATCGACACTGATGGGGGCCAATTTATATCCTTGTATTATAAACTAGATAAACCCGATTGAAAAACATATAATAATATCAAGTTTTGAAATCGGGCCAAACGGTTGTGACTTCGTCAAGTAAATAACCGAAGTATCTTGCGAGGCAGACACAAGAAAAGATGGCGCGATGCCCTCGATTCCTTCCAAGAGGGATGCTCGGTGTATACTGGGCACCGAGCTGTGTGGATGGAAATGTGGGAGACCTTTTCCCAGCAGTGGGACAATAAACGTAGGTTAAAAAAACGTTAATAAGTAAGTATATTGAAGTAGTAAGCTGAAGTAGCGTTACGAAGCTATTTTTCTTTTTTATTCTATACTAGCGGCCCGCCCCGGCTTCGCACGGGTATCACTACGTTATTATACATATAAACCTTTCTCTTCAATCACTCTATCTATTAAAAAAAACACATCAAAATCCGTTGCGTGGTTTTAAAGATTTAATCATACATAGGGATATAGGGACAGAGAAAGCGACTTTGTTATACACTATGTAGTGATGATAAGCGTTAAGCAAAATAATCAGATGCTATTAAAAATCTTCAGTTCGACCAGAGCCGAACAGAGTCGGAATGAGTCAGTCAAACGTCAGAGTTCGATCGTCATGAGATAATGTTCAAATGCTTGCCAATAAAGCATAATAAAAAAAGTTAATTCGAATATTCTGCCACCTTGAGCATATCATGATGGTGATGATGATGAAAATGGGGTACTAATACGGAGTAGGGATTACCCGACCGCATTAGTTCCCCGTTTGATCACGCACTCGTCCGGCCGTGAGACAGTATAACGTGACAAAAGTGACACACGCCGGAATGACGTGCTGGGCGTGTCACGAGCTTAATGTCCTTCTGTGGTCCAAGACAGGGGAAGTGGATTTGGTTTAACTTGTATTTTGCTGCTACCATGCCCGAGCATTATTTCGTAGGTGATCCACCAATCCGGACCGTGTCCCTGTGGTGGGTCATGGCCTAATTGTCCACATGACAGTGATGGTGGGCTTTTGCCTAGCGGCGGGACAGTCTATGCTAATGTTTTTTTTTGCTTAAACATGTTATCCCACTGGAATTATGATGGCAGAACGGATAGTTATAAATTGTACGGTTATCTGACGCGAGCACAAATATCGGCGAGGGAGAAAGCACTCCAACTATTCTGGCAAAACTGGACAAATCAACAAACCATACTTGAAAAACAAGATATAACACACGACGAAAATGTAAGAGAGAAGCTTAAGAGAAAGTTAGACACCTAAGCACCCCCATAGTACAACTAATTCTCGATGAAAACTCTTGCCCGCTACCTCCTATAACTTGTCCCGCACCCGACAGCCCGCTCGTTTGTCTGCAGCTATCAAATTAGTCCGCAGATTGCCCCTTTGGCCCGCTAACTGTACCTAATGCGTCGCGGACGCCGAGTTCAATGTCCTACTTTAATATATTTCTGACGAAACTATTTAGATTAGGACAGATTCCATTTCACCACTCACCTCAGGTTGTGGAGTGCCTTTTGCATTTGTCACAAAAAAACACTATACATCATACCCCCAGATTGCACCTTACAATAGTTTACTGACTACTTCTTCATCCAAAATACGAGTATATAAATCGAGAAGAACCGACAAGAGTGCAACGGCGACCACTTTAACTACGAAACAAAACTAAGTATTTACCCCCAGAAGCCGCAAAATTAACCCCCAGCTTTTACTTGAAGCTATAAAGAGTACATTAAACAGCGAGTAGGGGAAGCCGCGCGGGTAATATTAGTTAAGAACGTCACGTCTTTGCTAATGACAGAGTTTAACTACAGACGCCTCTGCGGAAACTTGCTGCCCAAGCAACGGAAATGTGGTCAGAGATGACAAACAGAGCGAAATAATACAATAAAAACTCTTTATTTGACACGAAAAAGAAACAGTACAGAACAACGAACGACATAATAAGGTTAGCAATTAGCGGTCTTATCGCTTATAGAGATTTCTTCCAGACAACCTGTGGATGGAGAGATAAACTTTTGCAAGTAGCGCGGTAAATGGCGTAATGGAGAAGTGATGTTGATTTTGATTTGGTAATATGCAATAAGGTTTATATTTTGTAATGTGAGGTCTTTCTTCAGGGATAGCTGTGCTGAAGAACTACAGCTCAACCACCAAGTGGTAGCTGTGTTCCTGCGACATTCCAGCATTGTTTCAGGCAAGATTTTGCAATGCAAAGTACATGGTGGCACTGCAAATGCAGAGCAGGTATTGGGCCTAGACTTGGCAAACTACATGCGTATCTCATTACTCCGCATAGTACGATAAAAAAGTTAGTGAAATGAGTGGCTATAACTAAATATTCCATTTAGCTATACAATGCTAATCCAACATCAAGCATTTGAAATCATTGCTGAATGCATAAAGAAAAATAACGTATAATGTTTCGTACTGTTTATGACGTTGACGTTTGACGTTTAATTTGACAGGTGACAGCCAGAAAATGCTCAACCCTATTTATTTTAAACGCTACCTACTACTTCGTCCGAGCTACCTACGTATAGAAGAAGATACAAAATGTCACCTTTAATTTCAAAGAACCGCCACTGGCATCGCACCTTCCTCTTTTTTGGTGTATCAGAACCTTAAAATGTTATTTTCAGACACTATAGTAGTTAGACGTATTTTCACCATTTCAGGAAATGGAACAACTTTTTGTACACAAAGGTATACATACACTACACAGTACGTTCAACAAAGCGACAAAAACTATAGAATATGAAGGTTTTTCGATCAAACCGCGTATTGTTTTTTTTTTCATATTCCGTATCGAATTCCGCGGCACATTTGAACAGTGCCATGATTTTCACTGCGAGGAATAAAACGGGGTTTCAGGTTCGAAATACAGGCATGGTCGAGTGGCCGCATCCGATTTTACTGTGTTGAATGAATGTCTGATCCGTAAAGTCTCTTTTAAGATTCCGTACTTACCCAAAGGGTAAAACGGGGCCCTATTACTAAGACTCCGCTGTGCGTCCGTCCGTCTGTCTGTCCGTCTGTCACCAGGCTGTATCTCATGAACCGTGATAGTTAGACAGTTGAAATATTCACAGATGATGTATTTCTGTTGCCGCTATAACAACAAATACTAAAAAACAGAATAAAGGGGGTTCACATACAACAAACGTTTTTTGCTCATTGTTATAAATAATGGTACGGAACCCTTCGAGCGCGAGTCCGACTCGCACTTGGCCGGTTTTTTAATCGCATTTATTCTGCATTTTCCTTTACGGAAGTCTCGTCTTTTGTGGGTGTTTTTCCATTATCTATCATTCAATCTGTCACAAAAGTAATGATTGTGGTAGAACTGTCACTCGTGCGCTTTGAAACCCGACCATACCTACTGAGTTCAATACTGGGTCTATGACTGATTCTCGTAGTGTCTGTGTAGGTTACCATCAGTAAACTAAGTGGTGGTATCGTATCTGTTTTCCCGTAGTTATAACCTGGGAGTTTTATGGCACAAGTAAACAGGTTACTTCTAGGTAAGTGTGCACCTTCGTAACTGCGACATCTTTTTACATCAGGTGACACAATGGTCAAACGCAAACCTATTAAATTTTCTATTAATAACGCGCGGGTTGCCATCGCGCTAGCCATGTCCCAGTTGTTATCGATCGAGAACAGTCGTTAAGCCACACACTGTCTCATTCTAAAAACGACAACAACAAATGTTGCTAATCAACAATCAACCATGGACTGTTCAGCCGCACATTGCGCTAAAAGTCAAAGAGTAACAATGTCTGTGGGTAACTGAGTACGTGGATAATTACTGAGTATGATCGATAGGCCAACCGGCGCCGTCTGGCCTGAGTAGGGTTCATACCCACCGGCCGGCGAGGCGAAATAATGCAAGGCGAGAAATATACATGACGAAATATGCACAAAGTGCCGAACGGCCTCGAGCACGTACGCAAGTCACTGAAAAATACATTTACTTTTAACTTTATATGGAACATAAACCTAATTTTCGCTAAATTTCAACATTATGAGTAGGTATGTAGAGATTCTCATGTTACGGTATGTGTAATGTGCATTGAATTACTGTTATGAAGCCATTTGCTCGCCCTTAAATAGGATTAGATGTAATGCTTGCCTGAAAATTCAAAGCCATAGATTACTAAATAGGTAATTTGGAACCTACGCCTTATTTCAAGGTAGATCTCTATGGTAAAAAAGAATTAGGTACCTACCAATAGTTTCTGTAAAAATAATATTTTAAATATATTTTCCTACATTATTTTCAAGGATCATAATAGCATATAAAAATGTTACCATAATAACTTTCTTTGTACAATGACGCAAATGCCGCTAATGCGAATATGGCATGCTTTATTATACAAGTATTTCATACATGCAAAATAATTTACGAAATTAGACTTTATTGCGAATGTCCTAAAGCTTATATTAAAGTGTTCGTACGCGTGAGGGCATGTGCATCGGAATTCTATTTTGGCACCGTCAGTGCTACGACGTAGACATTTCGTAGAACTAGATTGCTATTCGTAGATACTCATTATAAATTGCATTTCTAATGGCGTTATTTCACATTAAATATTATATAATATTGTTTAGGTTTTTAGAAAAGGATGCAGCTATGCAGTATGATAGTTTTATCTCTTTTACACTTCGCAAACATTAGCCAATAGCATCAAATAAAAGCCAAAAAACTCTTAATGTCTATAAAGTCCTGTTTTTATAAAGATGGCAAATATTATATTTTTGTCAGTCATGAGATTAGACTACGATTTGATTAAGCCACCATCTTATTTTGATAAACCAACGGACAAAATTCACACGGTCTTTCCACAAAAGATTTAAACCAGAGTTGAACAGACGTGTCTTAATATTTTCTCCACAAATCGACGTCTAACCCTCTTTTCTAACTCAATAACAAATTTACAAGTAATATAATTAGGAATACCAGGATTGAGTAAGACAACGCGAGTGATAGACGTCTATTTGTCGAACGTAATTTTAGAAACATCTGTTTAACTCTGGTCTAATCTTATGTGCTAAGACGGTTAACTTTTATGACGGTGCTATTATAAATGCTTTAAGCAATTAAAGACCAAACGTACGAGTGCAAAAGTTCGATAATAACTTTTAATAAAACTAACTAACTTTTAATACCTATAAAACCGTGAATTTCGTGCACCGCCTTAAATCTATTGAAAAATTATAATTATTTTCTGAATTCGCATTCTGAATGCGAAACCCAAAACCTATACTATATAACGTACTTTACTGTCTACCGCCGAAACTTTCTCCAATTTATTTCGTAGCATTTCTAAAGTCTACATTAAATGTAATTCTACGCCGTAGACCCTTCGTAGACGATTTATTTTATTTGAAACAAAAGCCTTTATTTGCAGCAAGACTAAATCAGATTTAGATTTAATGCTCTAATAACCTTCCAAGGGGTGTTCTGTAATAAAATGTACCTAAGAGTCTGTAGATAAGGCGTGTTTGACACGTCACCGCCACCTGTATTGATAAAGTACGAAATGCATTGTTTAAGTACATATATCTCTAAACAAGCTCAGTGCAGTGCCGTTTAAGACTCTGCCACTGCAACTGTTATGGCCAGGCGTGTTACCATCAATTGAACGACCTGCTCGTCCGGTACCCAGCGTAACACACCATCAGTAGTAAGTTACGCCCGACAGTGTCTTTACTTATGACATACGTTCGCACGCGCAGTTTCCGCGCGTGTACAAGAATTGCGGGTACAAAGTGTAATTACCTAAGCCACTTTACTACTTCCGCTCGACGCGGCGGCGGCGTCGTGTGCGACACGCCTTATTAACATTCCTTTGCTGAAGATCTATAGTTATTCCGACATAAATGTCACATATATTCTGCCCACATACCGCCCTCGTATAGTATATACAATATACACACTCGTTACCCGTCTCCACTCGAGAACACTAGAGAAAGGGTTTATTCGAGTATGGCTCTTTCTAGCTCTGTTGTAATATATTATGATTTATTATAATGATCATTTTATTTGGTTTTGGCTCTTGAGAATTATATTTTTGTATGTAGGGTCCAAATAATTTTGGGTTATACTATGTAGGTACCTATTTACCGGGATTTTTATAAATAAAGACATTTTTATTACCATATTACTTACAATCTTGCAAGTAAATTTAGATCCAGTCTCTATAGTGCAACTAAGTTGTAGTTTTGCAGGCTGGCTAAGTTGAGATGACAATACAATATTATGGTGTGAACATAAAGCTGATATGCTGGTAGAAGGTGAAGGTAGACGGTGTAAATTTTCAGTGAATGCTAGTACATTTTTGGGTTCTGTTTGCATGTCTCGCAAAACCAAATGTTTAACTCATCATCATCATCATCATCATCACCTATATTCATCCACCAATGAAACATATATTTGTTTTAATCAAAGAATAAAACAAGAAATTATTCAATTCAATAAATACTCTTCAATTGAATTTCCAGATATAGGTAATGAAAAAAGGTACCAGCTCCACCTCTCTAAATCCCTTACCTTACGCAACCCGAAACTATAAACTAGGATATCAATAAATTATCAGCATTGAACGCTTCTAGCAAATTATTCAGGGGATGAAACCCTTTTCTATGATATTGGGCACTCCGTCATGTCTAGCACTAACATGGAGTCATTTCAGGTTGGGTCCTGAAACTAAATATTAATAATAAATAATAATATATTGATGTATTAGATTAGTCATACCTACTAAAAATAATAGTACTTAATCCCAACAAAAAAGTAAATGTGAAATGAGAGCCAACTTCATTATTATGATAATTATATGCCTTGCTTATTGACTTCAGCGGCAAAAAAAAGTAAGATTTAAATGGGTGCCAAGTTCAATGGTTCAATCGTGGAGTTCTAATATACCTACCTAAGAATTATTGAATTTAAATGTAGCCTTTTTATTCGATGAAAGAAAACATGTTAAATTAAGTAAAATTAAAAACTAACACAGATTATTTAATTTTTGTACATTATTTATTGCCATAAGTATATAATAATTTAAATTTCCTTGAATAACACCAGGTAAAAAGTGTATGTAATATATTTTATTTTTTTCTAAGGCTAACTTGGCTTCACACGCTACATCGAGTCTAGATAGTGGTAGTATATAGAAATGCCTTACATCTCATCCCCCATCCCTTTCCACTGACTCTCCCTCGTTCTCCCTCATATTTCCTCTCTTTTTAGTATGGAGAAATTACACCGAAAACCGTCAGCCCTTATAAAGCTGAGTGTAAAAGTACCTAACAATCTCGCTTTTCCAAGTTGATGCAACTTTCATTAATTTTCCCGACAGACGGGCCATCACATTCCTGAATTTTCAACTTCTTAACATGCTAGGTTCCTTACAACATTGTCCTAATCCGTTTTAGAACTAACCCTGCGGTTGTCTCCAACAAAACAAATAACTAACCCTACGAGACACGCGTCCCATATCTCGGAGGATAAAAGGTATAATATATCCATATGTATAGAGCAGTGAGCACCAAAAGTCAGGGGCACGCACCGGCGTAACAGCCTCGGGCCACGCGACGTCAATACGACATTGAGGACGAACGTGTCGTTATCAGGCCAGACTGCATGACTAAGTAATTGTTTGCAGTGTCTGCTTCTTTTTCTTTGGTAATCTATGGGGAATTTGTCTTGAAAGTTTGTTAGTTATAACTTCTAATTACAGGTATGGACATGGCGGATCTTTCCGATTGTACAAAGTTTTCCTGTTTAAATGTATATTGTATGCCAATAAATTTTAGAAGATAAATCCACTAAAAGTAGTAAAACTTGCGGGGCGAAGCTAATAAAATAAGGTGTAATAAAGCGTACAGGTTACAGCTTTGCCGCCATCACTTGACCAATAATAGCTCCTACAAAACTGAGACAAACTCTTCGGCAACAACTCTATATAAATCTAAATGAGGAAATAAATCAGCCGCGTAGAAAAGTGGACGGCAATTGCGTCGCTCTTCCGACCGACTCAGGTTTCGGGCGCGCCAGTCTAAGCTGACCCTTGCTGAAAACAACAAACCCCCTCTTGCCCTGTAAGTAGAAGCCTTGGGGGGGACGGTGGGAGGTCACGCTAGACTGGTGTATAGTTTGTGGCCCATCTCACAGGGCCTGCGTTGAGCTCTCTTGACATTTAGTGATCCACTCTATTATTCGGTATTCTCAGTTCCGTATGGTCATTTTTCATTGGATTTGTTTAAACTAGAGATTTGGGGATCCCTAAAGAATTTTTATTATTTTTCAAAAAGGTTAATTTATGGCCTTACATGTTTAAAGATCTATTTGGAGTCTGGCCTAAGCTACACGTGATTTAATAATTAGTGGACTTAATTTCGAACTAACATTAAGCATTCCATACTGTCTCACCACAAAAACTTAGACCAGAGGTTAAACAGATGTTTCTAAAAATTTCATTCCATAAAATCGACGTCTATCACTCGCGTTGTCTTACTCAATCCTGGCATTAGTAATTATTTGACTTGTGAATTTATTATTTAGTTAGAAAACGCGAGGGTTAGACGTCGATTTGTCGAGAAAATATTTAAACTCTCGTATAAATATTTTGTGCTAAGACCGACACTGTTTATTTGATTTATGCCATATTCGCCCCACGGAATATCAACCCACATGAAAATATCTGCTTTGGTCCCACATTGTATGGCGTATTCAGCCCAAATTTTTATCATCGCTGTCTAAAAATGTATAATAATATAATTATCTAGGTCTACATAGTTATAACCATCTAAATGCCATCAAAATCCTTTCAGCTGTTATGACACAATTATATTCACATAAAATATAATTAAAAGACAGTACATATGGTTTAACGGATGGCGATACTTACCTACTTATCCGTTAGAGTTTACTCTGAAGTATACTAAAAGTTCAAGAAGAAGTAAAGTTCCGAAAAGAACTCATAGCGGGTTCTTTCTGAAATAAATATACGAATATTGAGCATTTTAACTTCACGCAATGTTTAATATTATATGGTTTTCGAAATGCTGCTGAATTTATCGGCGAATATACAATATTTATTATTCCCGAGAGTACCGATGAACGTTGGAGGTTGTAAACTGTCGTTATGTATCATTATTTTATATATAAACATTAATGCTTTAATAACGTTATAGATAAAATAGATTGAGTAAAAACTTCTAGGTATCTGAGTTTTAAAATCGAATAAATTTTAAAGGCGTTAAGCACTACGCCTTCGACATTATTAGTTAGTGGGGTATTAGTTAGTTGGTAGTTACCCAACTAACTACTCACTCAGGTACTATTGGTAAGAGGTGAAATCATGCGCTCCTCTGTTGTAAGAACTAACCGTAAACCAGACCAGCGAGCCAAAAGGTCGCCACGTTATAACATCAGTAGGAGTAGGATGCACAGAAGATCACCATTTTCATATATCAACCTACCAGATGTATATAGGCAACTACATCCCGTCGACCGCGTATGTTCATTGTACATGTCCTTACAAAAATAAACGTCACAACTGCTTCTACGTAAAAAAAGCAGTAATCCAATACATCAAAAGGAAAGTGATACATTTTTGTCCTGGCTCCGCTTATGTCAAAGCCAGTCTCCACGAGACGGAGGTTGACAGGCTAAGCTCTACTTCACAATAGTTTTGGGGTGGATCAATTGACAATTGCCCTTTTTAACCCCAACTTGTGCAAAGGACTAGTGCCTTCAATCACTAAATAAACTGCCTGACTGAATCTACTGTATACAAGAAGAAGTAGTTAGGTATATGCTAATAAACTTCGTCACGAGAGGAAGTAGAGTACGCTACATCTCACTTATAGAAGTTGTTAAACTTTCGCGAACAGAAAACGTGGTCTAATTCGCGCACAAACTAATATCAAAAGATATAATTTTGACTTATCTCCACGTTTCGCTTGAGTTACATCGACCGTGATCACGCTCAAAAATTATAATTTTTTATATTAGTTTGTGCGCAAATTAGAGCGGTATTCTATCTCACTTATAGATGTGAAAGACTGTATGTTCTCACGTTTATTATTTAATAAGAGATAAAATTAATCTTAATCAGACCAAACTGGCTGAACAGGTTTTAATGAAATTTGGTACATAGATGGATGAGACACCAGATTAACATATAGGCTACTTTTTATCTCAGTCATCGTGGAGAAACACTGCGTGGCACAGGTAGAAGAAAAAAACCTAAATAAATTATATGCTTAATCTTAAAAAACCGCAAGTATCATAAAATATTCTATACTGTGTCCAGTGCTCATGATCCCTAACAGCTCGACTATAACTACCCTTACATAACTACCCCCACTAAATGATTCAGGGGATGACAAAACTACCCGACCCGCTTCTGAACGACAGGACTCATTATTGTCTGACGTTTTTGAGATGTTGAGGCAAGTCTGGCGCTTCTAAGAAACCACGGGGGTTCAAAATAAACTGGAATTGATGGATAACCATGAGGGTTGATGGAAGACCACGTGGGTTGATGGATAACTTCGGCGGTTGATGGATACAGCCTCTAATTAAGAGTACATCCCATATCTGTCTGATGACGGCTTTCGATATGGTGTAAGTTGGTGATGAACCGATTGTGAGGCGGAGGGTGCGGGTTTGATACCCGCGCAGAGTAACATTAAATAAAAATACGAAGAACACAGGAGTATCGGATAAAGAGTCAACTCATGGAAGATAATATGTTAAAAATGTTTATATAGTGCTTCCCAAACCACGTTTGATGGTTTGACCACGTTGAATATTTTCGTAAATGGATTGCTCTTTATTGCAATACAATAAAAATACCTAGAACCGTGGAGCATAGTAAATATTTAAATATGTACCTTGACTCTTTCCTGTTATTTGTTACTCATGAATGGATGGGTATATAAATTCTCAGAATCATTTCATTTTGTTCAACGTAAGCGGGTTATGAGCCGACACCGAAGCATGAGTTTGTGAATTCGTTTTGCGATGTTTAAACCACAGATATTTAATCCTAGTTTGGGAATTTGTATCACGATTTCACTCGTAGTGCCTGTTACAGCTGTGGAGAGAAATTAAAGAAAAACTTATTTCGACAGGGTAAGACGGATAGGAGAGGCATACGTCACGCGCGCGTCGATGCAGCCAGAGCACTGCTTTTGTTTAAAAATTGACAACCGTCGGTCACTCGCGCCACGCCCCGCGGCTATATGTTTCTCCCGTGCCTCTGCCCGGATTTATTGTTAAAAGTTTTAGACAGGTAGCAATTTACAAATAATAGAAAGGCTACATTTAAAAATATTCGAATTTAAATATAAATATAATACAGTCACGCGTCGTCAACATTCCCCCCCCTAGTGCTGGCACAGCACTCATCATTCATAGCAATACGTGCGACGCGTGTTGCGTTTCTTCGTAGTAGCCCAGACTTTGTCTTTACATCAATGACTCGAATTCGACCATCTTTTCCCGCCAATGTTGATTGAATCACCCCTTTCGGCCAAACGTTTCTAGGGGAGCTAGGGTCTACAATCAGTACGAGATCTCCCACTTGTAAGGGTCTTTGCTCCTCGTGCCACTTCTTCCTGGGAATCATGTCCGGCAGAACTTCGCGTACCCATCGCTTCCAGAATAGGTCGGCCAATCTCTGCGATATACGCCATTGTTTCCTCAGGTAGATATCAGATTCATTGAAAATACCTAGGGTAGGTAGATTGGAGGATGTACCCAGCAAGAAATGATTTGGGGTAAGTGTTTCTTGGCTGTTTGGCTCCACCATAACGTGGGTGAGGGGGCGGCTATTTATCATGTGCTCCACTTCAGCTATTACAGTTTGTATTTATTTATTTATTTATTTATTTATTTATTTATAATTATATACATTTGCGAACTAACAGCTGGCGCCAAAACGCTCACAAAGTTAGACTTAAGCTAAATATTACATATTTATATATTATACTTAAATGGTCGGCATGTATGTCGGCATCTTGGACGTCAGTAAGGAAACAGTTTATCACCCTTACAGCTCTAGCCGTCGGTGAGTTGTTCGCGTGTAGTGTGCGCAACCCACTAGGCGACTCAAACAGGCGGTGTCGGCGACGCTGACCAGCGCGGATATAGTTTTGCGGCGCGTAGTAGCCTACTCTACTCAATACCGTAGGATTATCTACTTGATTGCGCATCAACATAGCGTAGTGGATGATGAGAAGGAGTTTGCGTCTAAGCTCTAGAGTTAGAAGACCTACCATACCTGAGACGAATAGAGAAGGGAAAAGGAATGGATAATACCCGTATTTCTTCTTGTACAGGTATCTAGCGAACTTACGCTGCACTCTTTCAATCAGAAGAGAATACTTTTTCTCCCTTGGGTCCCAAACTACTGCACCAAATTCAAGCACACTACGAACATACGCATTGTACAGCAAAATCGGTACATTTATATCTCTGAACTGCGCGGCAGTTCGAGTTATAAACCCCAGTGTTTTGTTGGCTTTTTTGCAAATGGACGTAATGTGCTCATCAAAGCGGAGCTCACTATCCATGATGATACCCAGGTCTCGGATCTTATCTACCCTCTCTAAAGTATTTCCTTCCAGACTGTAGAGGTGATCCGAGGACACACGAGATCTCGTATAGGTAACTATTTTGCATTTGGAGACATTAAATTTCAAATTATTGGTACTAGCCCAGCTAGCCACAGCATCGATATCTTTCTGGAAATCCAAATTGTCTGAAGGACACCCGATCCCCCGATACAGCTTCATATCATCTGCGAACATCAGACATTTTGATGATTTTAGAACTCCCGGGAGATCGTCTATCATCATCAGAAACAGAGTCGGCCCTAGTGTTGACCCCTGGCTGACGCCCGACCTCGTATAGTAATCATCCGAAAGATATCTACCCAGCTGCACGTACTGTTTCCGGTCTCTTAGGTAATGAGCAAAAAATTGCAATAGAAGCGGGGAAAAGCCAAAACAAGATAATTTAAATAGAAGGATGTCGTTATCTACTACGTCAAATGCTTTCGCGAAATCGAAATATGCAGTATCTACTCGTTTACCAGCATCCATTTCAGCTACCACATTATCAACAAACACTAAGTGATTCGTTGTGGTAGATCGCGCACGGCGGAACCCATGCTGGGAATCGTTGAGACGGTGATTTATTTGGGCTGTAATACACCGGTTAATTATTGACTCGAATATTTTCCCAAAAATTGAAAGAATCGCGATAGGTCTCTGCGCTTCCACATCATTCAAAGAACCACTCTTCGGGACTGGAGTGACTCTACTGACTTTCCACCTAGCGGGGTAGACACTGCTTTTTAGGGAGAGATTAAAGATGTGCAGGAGAGGTGACTCGAGCGCACAGATGCAGTCTTTAACCAAAAACCCTGGAACCCCATCAGGGCCAACCGCTTTAGATGCTTTAAGTTTTTTGACAGCCAATTGTAGATCGCGTGGAGACACGTGATTCATTGTTACAGAAGGCGCATTTAGACAATCATAAGACAGCAGCTCCGCAGCTTTAGCATCCAACTTTGCGATATCCTTCAAGAATACGGAACTGAAATAGTTAGCAAATGAATTCACCGCTTCCTGTTCCGTGACAATTTTATTTTTATACGTATATTCACATAGCTTTTTTATTTGGTTGCGCTTACTTTTAACGTGCGACCAGAAAATCTTCGGATTATGGCGTATGTTGCGTTCTAACGATTGAATATATTGAGAGTACGCAACATCTATTAGTTCCTTTACTTTAGTCCTATAATATTTAAACATAGCACGATTAAATTCAAGCCCTTCGGATTTGTAGCGCTTTAAATGGAAGTACTTAGTTTTTATGAATCTTATAATATCAGTTGTGTACCACGTTGGGTAATTATACCTCTGATGGACTGAACTATTTACCTCATTCTTGACAGGAACATACTGATCTATAGCCTCATATAACTTGGAATAAAGAGCATCAACTGCGGAATCAACATCCTCGCGATTGCTCACATCATTCCAATCCAAACTGGCGAGAGACGCGTATAGACCTTGAAAGTCTGCCTTTAAGAAATTCCACTTAGGGGCTTTCTGACGAGCGGATGGTAGCGGAGCAGAAGAGACATGTAGTGTGCCAGACAACCCACGAGGCAAAACTATCTGTATCGACAACGGTGGATGATAGGTGTCAATCGGCACCAGTGGCTCAGCGCAGCCCGACACGCTCACTCTTTCACTCTGAACATTTGATAGAGCTAGATCCAATATGCCTCCATACTTATTACCGACCCTATTATATTGAACCATATTACAATATTCCAAAAAACATTCAAATTGTATATTTACATTATTACTGAAAGATTTCAAATTAAAATCACCAACAATAACAATATCATGGGTACCATATTTACAAATAGCGTTTTCTATACAACTCAAAACATCCAGGTATTGTTTTTCAGTATAATTAGGCGGCAGATATACCACGCCCAAAAATAGTTTTACGTTGTTCCATGTTATTAAAGCAAATAACAATTCCTTATCATCACTTAAGCTATCTATATTTGAAACCAGTTTTACAGAGTAATAATCTTTAACCGCTAGAAGGACACCCCCCCACCCGGCGTCCCCCACACGGTCCTTGCGTAGCACTGTATACCCTGGAGGGAATAGTTCAGCGTCAAATACAGAACTGTTTAAGAACGTTTCAGTCAAAGCTATGATATCGCAAGCACTAGAACTTATTATATTATTCTGGAACGTAGTTGTTTTGCTTCGAAGTCCTCTAACATTTTGATAATATATTTTTATGTTTTTAGTGCTTGTTAGACTGCCGCTTCTCCTGGACGCTGGCACGAAAGTTCTGCCTCCAGGGCTTAATGCATACGTCCTCAGGCCAGTTCTCTGGCAGCATGATCTTATCGGCCAGTTTAGATGGCACTCCCAACTTGAAGGATGCATAGTGGCCTCGGGCCTTAAGTGCTTCGGTAGTACATGAATCAGTACCACTAATAGATACCAAGTGGCTCCTCACTTGGTCCACCGTGGTACCTTCTTTAACAAAATACAGATGGAGGTATCTCCACCGCTCACAAGCTTGAAGCTGAGTCACTCCCGCTGGCGCAGTGCCACGCGTAACTCCCACCGGCGAACGACGCGTTTTCCTGACTTCCGTCCATTCACTATCCGATGTTGTGGTTGTGTTGGTGGGTAAAACCTTTGCTGAATATGAGTCCTCAGGATTGCCAGCTTCCAATTTATTTTGGGTTTTACCGGCTGGTGGAGGTTGGCAAGGAGCCTGTGCCTCTATACTAGTCAGGGAAAGAGATTTCGACTGCGATTTATGCTGTTTCACTACATGTTTGGGTTTGCTCCCAGTTTTAGCTTCCTCATTTCGCCTGACAGGAACTGGGCACTCCTCCAAAACACAGCCAATCGACGGCTGTTGCATTTGTGGAGTGCCATTTACAAGGATGGCGACTATCTTTTCCAGTGCCATTACTCGTTCCGGTAGACCTCCGTAAGCAGCCTGTACAGACCCAGCAACTTTCTCTACTACTATATTGCTGATTGACTTAGCCAGGCGTTTCTCTACTATGTGTTCAAGCTCTTCACGCACAACAGCTCGTATGCTTTCAAGACAGATAGTATCATCCACGCCTGAGGTTTCCCCAAAAATACTATTGTCCTGGGCAAGCGGTTTGTTGCGGGGAAAAATATTGACGTGGTAATCGCCCGTAGTTGTTTCATCAAGATGGGATCCTAATAAGGTCGTACCCGCCACGCCTGGAGAAGCAGTAGGAGTAGCAAACAGATTGCGCACCGGGGTGTTAGTGTTCCCGCTTTTTGGCTTTTTCGATTTACACAGAACACATTCCCAAGCTTTTTTATGTTCCGCGGACATGATACTATGGAACATTTCTAGAGTTACATTTGCGCAGTCCAGGTCGTATGTTTGATTGCAATGGGAACATGTTAAGTATGATGGGCTTACAATTTGTCCCAGACACCCACCGCATTTTATGTGTCCCGAAGCCATTATAAAGTAAAAATTAATATCCAAATGTAATAATATGCAGGCAAAGGCAGGACGCTACTCGCACGCAGATTGCTATTATATATTTGTAAGTAAGCTAAGCAAGCACTCAGCGCGTAGCAGCTGTAGTTGAAACGGCGAGGCGGCTAAGGCAGCGGAGGCGGCAGGCGGCCGCGGGGCGGAGTGGTGGTGGCAGTCGAGTTCAATGACCTTAGCCGGTATCGGCGCTGACGCACTCGGCGATAACGACAAATTTCAAAAGCCAAATAACTTCACACAGCTATTGTACTCACAGTTCTGAAGTGGTCAAAATTCTGATTTCACAGTCATGTAGCCAAGACCTTCGTCTTTATTTTGGTACAACTTCCAACTGAATACTGCAGTATTTAGCGCACTTTTAAGCAAAATTTTCAAGAGAATCACAAATACAGTGTCTACTGTTCGAATGCTCTTTTTGAATTGTAGTGTTTCATCACGCGGTGCTCGTTCTTTAAGTATCACCTTAAATGAACTTTTTATGCTTCTGATAAGTCGTTCCCAAGCCCCTCCCCAGTGAGGGCTGGCAGGAGGTATGAATATCCACGACGTCGCGGTACTATACGAAGTTATTCCCTTTTTTAGTTGCTGTTCGTCTAATTCTAGAATACATCGCTTCAACTCCGAGTCACTTCCTCTCAAGTTCGTACCATTGTCTGAGTACAGAGTCCTTGGCCACCCTCTTCTAGCCGCCATCCGTCGGAGTGCCATTATAAGTGCATCTGTGGTCAGTTGGCTCACTAATTCAATGTGAATGGCCCGCACGGTAAGGCACGTAAAGATAACTCCGTACCTCTTTTCTCGACGTCGGCCAATTGCTACTTCCAGTGGTCCGAATAAATCGACTCCGGTGAAGGTAAATGGTCGCT
Source organism: Hylaea fasciaria (assembly GCA_905147375.1). Taxonomy (NCBI): domain Eukaryota; kingdom Metazoa; phylum Arthropoda; class Insecta; order Lepidoptera; family Geometridae; genus Hylaea; species Hylaea fasciaria. Next base: position 4,560,364 of record LR990215.1, read on the forward strand.
GATGATGAGCTAACCGCGCTTCAGGTAGGTCACCCATTCTGGGCGGCTGAGGTTGAGCTCTCTTTATTCGACACAACATGCATTTCGAACTAATATGCTTCACTGTTGGTCGTATTCGTATTATCCAATATCTTTGTTTTAGCTCGTTTACGACCGTCTCCTGATTTCCATGACACGCCTTCACATGATGGTGTCTAACAATGAGGTGAGTGACATGACAACGGCCGTCGAGTATCACCGGGCGTTTCGAATAAGTAGGTATTCCGGGTGCAGCGTCAATGCGGCCACCAACTCGCATAACACCTTCAGTATCAAGGATCGGCGTCAAGGTAAGTAATCTACTTCTACTATCTAATCTCTTTTTATGTTTCAGGTTGCGCAGGTCATCTGGGAAGGATTTCATCTGGGAGTACTTCAACAACAAGGTTTCAGCGCGTTCCATCGTCGCGACCTCTGCACCACCTCTGGAACTGTTCTTACATTTTTCTATAAATTGTAACACCACACACGTAGACCTCAACAATCGGAGCCAAGAAGAAAACCTTTCAGGATCAGGAATAGCAGGTAAGCTTTCAGGTATAACATGAATATTATTTATACATTCCAGGTCCACGTCACGAACATCAGGTAGCTGTGTCTCTGATTCTCTCGGCCACAATTGCTCTTCTTCATATAAAAACGACGGTCCGTATAACCATTCATTTTTCAATGTTTTTATTTTGCAGGCTTCCCGAGTGGCGATGTCGGCGACATTCATCTTTGTAGGTATGTATCTCCATTCATCAATTCTCGTCAGTTCGTCTAGTTCTCCGAGTCGATGAGCGATATAGGGTTTATAATTGCGTGCATCGTTACGTATCCAGTGTATAACAGTAGATGAGTCACACCAATAATACCTTTTCTCAGTCTTCATTCTGTGTTCGCTATTTATGCTGTCGGCTAATCTTCCCGCCATAACAGCTGCCTGTAATTCTAAGCGCGGCATCGACACATACTTCACCGGCGCGACTCTGCATTTACTTGAGATAAAGGCTACTTTTATATTTTGTTTACTATCCGTCCAGCGCCAGTACGCGACGGCACACATAGCCTGCGTGGACGCATCACAAAATACATGCAACTGTAAGTTTCTATAGCGCTCGGAGCTTGGCGGCGCGGGCGGCGGCGGCGAGCTATCCAGTGCACATGAACAGGTGTCGTGCGTCTCGCTCACACCTGCAGTCTCCGTCCGGCTTGCATTTTGTGTTGCAGATGCGTAATATCTAGGTAGGCGAATCTCATTGATGTTTTTCATTACGCTCAGCCACTCAGACCACTTTATAAATATCTGGTCCGTTATTTCGTCGTCCCAGCTGATACCGGATCTCCACGTATCTTGTAGTATTATTTTTCCTTTTATAGTGATAGGTGAAAGTATACCAAAAACGTCAAAAATGGACATTAGCACGCGTAACATTTCACGTTTGGTAGGTCTCTTTTGTCCATTTAATACAAGCACCGGAATTCTTGCGAATGAGACATCGAATCCCAAAGTGTCATCAGTAGGGAACCAGATTAGGCCCAGCGTGCGTTCTCCTTCATATTGCAGTTGTCCATCCTTGAATGTGACATCGGTCGATCTTAGACTTTCACTGGGTAAATCTTTTAGTATAGACGGAACATTTGAAGTCCAGTTTCTTATTTCGAAACCACCCTGTTTGTGGATATAGGTGATATCATTCACGAGCTTTATCGCAGTCTGTTCTTCCTTCATTGAGTCTATAAAATCATCCATGTAATGTTGATGAAGAACACCCTGGACGGCGGCTGGCATGGATGACTCGTATCGCTCGGCATTTTTATTCTTCACAAACTGGGCGATGAAAGGGGAACAGTTTGAGCCAAAAATGAGGCTAGTCATAACCCAGGTCTTGACGGGTTCTTTATGGGATTGACGCCATAAAAAACGTAGGGCATCTCGATCTTCTTCACGTATTTTAATTCTTAAAAACATGTCCTTAATGTCGGCCGTCACGGCTATTCTATTCTCTCTGAATCGTAGCATAATTCCATACAGTGAGATGAGTAGGTCAGGACCTTTGAGTAGATAATCATTGAGGCATAGGTTGTCATTCCCATTTCTAGCGGACGCGTCGAACACCAAGCGCAGCTTCTCTTTCTTAGGGTTGTCGACGCCAAAGTGTGGAAGGTACCATATTTTCTCTGGATTTTTCGTTTCAGTGAACTTTGTCGCGTAGTCATTACTGAATAGGTGGTCGATTCTGTCTTTATAGCGATCAGCATAGCCCAAATTTGACAACATTTTTCTTTCTACGTTCCTGAATCGGGCTAACGCATGATCATATGAGTTAGGCATTTCGCCTAGATTATCCTTCCATGGGAGCCCTACGTACCACCTCCCGTTTTTCAATATTGCCGTTTTTTCTAGGTGTTCATAGGCCTTTACGTCATTTACGTTTTTCCGGGGCTTACTAGAAATTCCCATGGATTCGATTGCAAATGAATGACGCATCTCATCTTGCATTTCTCGCAAAATACGCTCGGATTCTGTATTTTGTATCTCTGATAAGAATAAAGTAGAATGTGCTTTAGTTTCTTTATCAGCTGTCAGTGACGACGTGCGTAAACAACCATGCACGCACCACCCTAGTGGAGTACGGGTGAAGTAAGGATCAGTGGGTTTGCCCTTAATAATTTCTATAGGTAAGAGTAAATTATAATTGTCCTGCCCTATTAATAACTCAGGTTTGTACTGTCCTTTACTAATTACACTTTTCACTTCAGGTTTCATCAGTTCATAATCACTAAAGTCAACTGCGGCGATATGTTGCACTGGTAAGTTCATATCTTTAACACTACGCGCCTGCATCGTGAACTTAGTTCCTTCACTGTTAGATAAGTCAAGGTCGAGTAATTCACTTTGGCACACTACTTCACTATTGTTCCATGCACCGCACACACGCATAGATTGTTTGTGTCCGCGCAACCCCACTCTCGACGCAAGCGCAGCGCTTATCAGTGTCACTGTCGACCCGTCATCGAGCATCGCCACACAGCGAAATGTACCGTTAGGTCCGTGTATGTAAATAGGCACGGTTTTTAACAAAACTTTATAGGTATTCACATTTAAATGGTTAACAGCTTCCACTCGCGATTCAGTCTCAGACTCGGGTTCGGTCTCGGTCACGTCAGTAAAGTTCACACTATTACGTGCAACAGAGTTTTTATTCACAACGTAGTGCAATAAGCGGTGGTGAGGAAGTCCACAGTCGTCTACGTCACACGCGGGTGCTGTGCACGTATCTTGTTTATGTCGTGGCGTCAAACACTTGTAGCAAATACCGTACCGCTTGACGTAGTTCCATCGGTCCTTACGAAGAGACTTTTTAAACTTTTTGCAGTCTTGTAAGGGGTGCTTATAAGCGCGACAGTACCGACACGTATCATCACTATCACTTTGTTCATTGTTTACTAATAGGGTACGATGTTTATAGTTTTCATTATAGCTTTGTTTACTTTGCAAGCTAAATGATAGATTTACGGAAGTCTTTGTAATTTTCACCGCCTCTTCGCTGAGAAACTCGGACAGAATCAGGAGTGTCGGTTTGTTCTTATCACTGATAAGCGGATAACTATAATCCGTCCACTTTGATATCAGCACGATCGGCAGCTTTGAGAGAATAACTGACACAATGTTCATTCCTTTCAGGTATTCTTCGCATCCAATGGCAGTCACTGCTGCGACACAGTTTCTCACCTTCACAGAAAAGGGAATAATATCCTTTTGATATTCTTGTGCCATCGGGCGTAATTTATTTATGTCTTGCAGGATCCTGGAAATTATGACGTCAGGATTTCCGAATTGAAGCTCTAAGGTGGACATCACGATGTCTGCAGAAGTAGCTCCGATTAATAATGAAGTCACCGCATCTTTGGCTGGTCCCTGAAGGCTCCTTCTTAGACGCCAAAGGTTTTCTTTATCACTAAAGTTGCATACTTTGGAGGATTCTTCATAGGCTTGCTTGTACTGTAGCCACTCAAGCGGATCACCAGAGTACGTTGGCAAGTCCCTCGGTGTACACATACGATTAAGCATCTTATCGTTGGATCGATTCGCAGCGGCAGATGATGCAGCTGCCAGGTCCTTCAGGGCACTGGCCAGGGCGTGAACGGTTCCATCAGAAGTACCAGCAGCGGGTGATGGGGAGCTTGTTTTGGGTAAGATTTCAGTACCAGGAATCGGTGGGTCGGCGGCCCTCTCACGGTGCGGGTTCGATTCCCGCGGTGCCGAACACAATACGTTATCAGTAACGCACTGTGTTTTTAATTCCAGCTGACTTCTTTCCAGCCACTTTTCCACCATATTTTCATTACGTGTACTAGCACTCTTTTCTGACGGTAGTGAACTACAACTACCTTTTTCTTCCAGCTCTGCAAGATCAGCCTCCAGCTTTTTATCAATCAACTCCATCCTGATGCGAGCTTTTGCCTCTGCTGCCTTAAATTCCAGCCTTTTCATTCTCGCCAGCGTAGATGAAGAAGTCGATAACTTTTTGTTGGTGTGGGTAGACTTCCGAACACTTTGTGCTGTAGATGGTCCGGGTTGGTTTTGTTCTAGCATGTTCCCGGGTTCAATAGTATGTACAACTTCTTTCGGAATATCTACTTTTTCTGTTTTACACTTCTCTTCAACTTGTTGAGTGTCTGTTTCAATTTTTCCTTGTGCTTCCCTTTGCATTTCTTCTTTTCTCTTCGTATTTCTTGTGCTCACCATACTTCTAGGTGGCGTCCGTGAAATTGGCATAAGATCCGGTTCGAAGACCAAAAATGTTACAGCTGTGGAGAGAAATTAAAGAAAAACTTATTTCGACAGGGTAAGACGGATAGGAGAGGCATACGTCACGCGCGCGTCGATGCAGCCAGAGCACTGCTTTTGTTTAAAAATTGACAACCGTCGGTCACTCGCGCCACGCCCCGCGGCTATATGTTTCTCCCGTGCCTCTGCCCGGATTTATTGTTAAAAGTTTTAGACAGGTAGCAATTTACAAATAATAGAAAGGCTACATTTAAAAATATTCGAATTTAAATATAAATATAATACAGTCACGCGTCGTCAACAGTGCCTGAAGAAACAAACCAAGACGAAACAAAATTGCAAAGATTCGCATTGATACACAAAAAAAATATTTCATGTTTGAAAAATGATTTTAAGGCGCATCCAGACATCGCGAGGCATGCGTTGCGAACAGAGCACTCGTACAGGCACCCGTGACGAACTGTGCAACGCACTGTTCGCGCCGCATGCCTCGCAATGTCTGAACGCGCCTTAAGATTTTTTTTATTTTTGCCTAATCGGTTTTTAAACCTTAAATTGACCTACGCAGGTAGGTTAATAAGTTTTCGTGCAGCCCATACTGTTCGTAACCTTAATCCACTTCGTAACCTTGGCGTTCTCTACGTGAATTACACAAACTGCATCAATAAAAGTAAATGTAGCGGCCGTCGCGTGCTTATTCGATTACAAGTCAAACGGGTAATTTACATGTAACGATGTAATATTTTACATTCATTTAGTTTTTAACAAAAATGTACCAGATTTACGGTGACTTGAACCCAAATCATAATTTTTTTGTTGACTTTGGTTTCAGTGTTAAAGTAATAAAAAATAATAGGGTTTTTTTTCCAACAATAACTTTCATTTTCTGATGACATGAGCATAAATTAACCCTACGAAAGCATGGTTGTTTTGTAATTTATTCAAGGGCAGTAAAATCAGAAAGTTCTCCACGCACACAATCAAACTTAATTGCGGAGCTGTCTCCTAAACAATTCATTTACGAACCAATTTATATCATCACCTAAATGAATTTATCAGATTGCAGGTAAAAGAAAAGTTCCCCCTGTATTGACTAGAGATGTCCAAGTCTATCTCCGTAACCGAACGATTCATTTTTATCGGAAAATTTTCATAACGTATCATGCGTCATAATATTTAGTACACAACTGCAACTAACAACGCACAAAAGCACGCATTAAGTTTGTGTAACCGAAATTGTCCGAAACGTTCGTATAATTTCGGTTAAAATATAATCCGTAATCAGTTTTTCTTTTTTATCCGTAACTAATTCTCCGTATTCACAACCCGAATATTTACGACATAGCCATACATAACTTATCGACTGCGCGAACTTTCGCCACTCTGCGTGATATCTCGTATATAAGTTTGATACAATTTCTTAATGATAACGGTGTCACGAACGCGAAGAAAGTTCGTTTGATATGTACTTGCCCTTATCGGTTCTTGGTTAGAAGTTCGAAGTATTTTATGTCGGTCGATGAGAAAATGAAGATGTTATCTATTACTCTCCTGTGTGTTTCGAAGGTAACTAAGTTTTCTTTTGATTTCATTCGATAACTACTCGTATAATTCATGTATTTCATATTTTTGTTAACAAAAATATTGATTTAAATTGATCACTCACTGGCTTTTTTCGTTTTTCGCCTCTAATAAAGCAAAGATCACGAAGATCAATCCAACCGTTCTTAAGTTATAAATGGTGTAACTAACACTACTTTTGACTACATTTTAATACCTCAGGTACTCTTAAATACTCTTAAAACAATGTCTCAAGATATTATAATTAATGATACTAAATATAGCTATTCGGGAACTTCTTAACTTTCCAGACGTTACTAATGAATTAAATGAAACTTAATTATGCCGTCTGTCCGACCATTAGATCGTCACAGACCTGCACATAATATTACATGTTGTTATGTATATGTTAAAATTTCAGACCTGTCAATGGGTTAGCCATGGGATATAAATATTTAAGATATATTTGAAAATTATTTAGAAAAAGTCGTGTTTAATTGTTAGATTGGCCCTTTTTAAAAAGAAACACGTTGTATGTCGCAGCCTTAGCAAACATCGGTCTTAACAAAATTGTTAAATTTGTCATGTTTTACTTTAAATATTTTTTTTCACACTGAAAAACGTCCTACAATTTTACTAGTTATATATTTATAGATATACATTAAATTTGGTAGCTTCCTCACTAAAAAACACGCCCTACAATTTGACTATTATGTTTTGATATGTATTAGTTAGCTACTAATGCTGCTATCCCACTTCTGAAACGTAACCAATTGTTAAATATAACCTCGAAACCCCCTGCTAAGGGAGTAAGTCCTTTTAGTTATGAAACCCTACTTTAATTAAATTTCGGGGGTCCAAGGGTGTTTAATGCGTTGTTTGTTTAATCTTAGTTTAAATTGATTTTAATATTGAAAGGCCTATTTTTGGAACCACAAAATTATAAATTTAATATTAATTAATAAGATAAGATAATAAAATATATAAGACAAGAGATTTTAAGATTCCTTGCCGGAGACTTAAAATCCCTCTTAAAATGTTTCCCCAGGAGTCTTTATGTCAAGCGTGAATAGATTACTTCTAGGTAATATTATGGTAACCATTCAAGAGTTTCTCTGGAAAAGTATCTAAGTTTTCATTATAATTAAACAGTCTACCACCAAGTACCTAATACTGTAAAAATATTAGAGTTCCAAAGTGATTCCTTCAGATAATTTACTGTAACTCAAGACGAACACTACTCAGTTGTTACAGTACTTAATATACTCGTACCTACTGTTTTATGCCACTAAGACTCGTCTTTAATCTCGTTTAAAAAGTGTATCTATCTATCTTATGTACCTACCTCATGGGAAGTCTTTTTGTACAAGTCAAACCGGAAATAAATATACATTACTATTTTATATACATTATTATATATATTACTAGCAGACACGGCCACGCGTTGCTGTGGCTAAGGATTTTTGTTATTGCGACTATACATTTATTGAGATGTAAGCTATCCTATCTGTTAAGTTAGGCCAAACTGCACACGGTGTGCAAATTTGATTTAAATCGATTAAGTAGTTTCGGAGTCCATCGCGGACAAACAACGTGACGCGTAATTTATATATATTAAGATTATTATTATTATATACATTATTATACAAATTATACATGCAAATTATATACATAATTATTTTACAAATTATTATATATATATTACTACTCTTAGTAAACTAGTAGTAATATATATAAGTGAAGAGCGAATCTCCCAAAGGGGTTATCTCAAATTTGCATGTAAAGTCTAGACTGAAGAATGCTCGACGTATACTCGACTCCGTGCTTACAAGATAAGGCGGTTATTGCGTCTTTAAGCATAAATTGTTAAGCAGATCTTGTTCGCGGCTGTCTTGCGAGTGTTTAATATGATTTTGTACGGTGTTACACGATAACATGACACGCGACGCCCACCTGAATAATCTTACAATTTAGCTACAAATTTGTGGGTAGTTAACGAGTGTTATTTTAATTCTGGCGGGCTAGTGGTCAAGAAAAAGGGGTTGTGGTAGCGACTGATTTACGAATATTATTATATATACATGCGGTTCACAGAAATATTTTCCATGTGCTGGAATCGAACCTCACGGTTAGCAGTCGTCTCATACTCACGGCACGGAGATAGTCCTCTTTGAAGGTTCTAACCTTTACCTGTCTAATTCATTCGGTTTTGTAGTTATTCCGATTCCAAGATGTTTTTTATTATTCGAGATATTCGTCTTATCATACTCTTTCAGATCTTCAGCCCCGAGGGATATACGATAATCTTATGAGTGATATAATGTAAATAAAGCTAGAGATTTGTTTGTTGAAATTATTGTTTACATAATATTTTGATTGGAACGAATTTGTTTTACTATTTTATTTGGATAACAATTATATGTACAAGTATCTGTGATGGTTAGTGCCAAATACGTAATAAGGGGAGGGGGGGAGGGATAATAGAAAATTTTGGGCTTTACTCAATCGTGGGCTGCCACTACAGTAAAATTCCAAAAAATCCAATGCTAATGTAATATTAAGAACCAAACAAATATTTATATAAATATAACCATTTTATATTTAATTACATAATTTTGAACGACAGCGCTGCTGTGCTTAAAATTAACATTTAGCTAGTAATATTATAATAAAATAATTTTTAATAGAATTCCGTACAATAAGCTAATGAAAATAGTGACTTGGCAACACAACTTGGGTATGACGTCATTTCCCCTCAGCAAATTGTCTCGACAGTAACATAGGTAATAAAATATGACGTCTAACACATTTTCAGAGACTATTTTTTTCTTGTTCCTATAATATATCTCTCAAAGGTCTTGTCACAAACATAGTAATTACTTACTTATCTCGTGATAAACGATAAAAGCACCCATGCAAAGCCACAAAATGTTGCCAAGGTGTTGAAAAGTTGGAATTTTTGTGAATAAAAATACGACCAATCGCGTCCAATATACTTTCCATATTACTTATTTCCCAGTTTCGATATTGTAACTAATGCGAAGTCTTCAATAACTGCTAGCAATAGGTATGTCAAATTCACCTCTAAAATAAAAAATCTAAACCTCTAAATCCTTGTGAACTGTAATAAACTGTCATCATAATAAGATCCTGTTTTGGTTATAATATTTAACCGTGCATTTGTATTGGTTACGCTGTTGAACAACACACAACCTAAAATAAGTAACTCACGTTCAAATACTACTATCCGAGTAATATGACTACATCAGCTGCTTAAAGTCAAATCCCTGAATAATTAAAACGAACTCACGTCGTATAAAAATCGGAACTCACGTCGAATAAAGCTGAACTCACGTCGTATAAAGCTGAACTCACTTCATGTAAAAAACTGAACTCACGTCGAGTAAAAAGCTGAACTCACGCCGCGTAAAGAGCTCTCTAGTAACGCCACAGACTCACGTGTAAAGAGACAATTCCTCGGATAATACGACGAACGCACGTGTAACATCTCTCAATTTCCTCACCGATGTTATAATAATATAGTAGGCACCGGTTTGCGTACATAACATTGTAATTAAGGTGGGCTAGAGACTAAATTAGTAAGCATAACTGGATTTCCCGTGAGCATCCTTACGTATAATCACAGTACGTAATATTATTACGTACTATTTGAAATGAATCATTATAGAATATTGTTTTTATTTTGCTTACTTGTAATCAGGTGCTTGTGCTTCAGGTGCTTTAATACTCACTAGTCGGGTTTTAAATCTCATCGAGTAAAAATATCTCTCTGACTCTCACTAAGTGAGAGTCTTGCCCCTCATCTTACCTCATTTCATCTCATTTCGATTGTCAATTTTACTCAATGAGATTAAAAATCCAACTATTAATATGTCAAATATAATAATAGAAAATGTACAATTCATTTTTAAATTTAAAAAGAAACACCTACCACCTCTATAAGGGTACTCTTCAATATTATAAGGTTAGTCATTGGAACTGATCATTAATTTGATCGTTAGTTGAAAGAAATACAAAATATATTTAACTCATTTCACGTCTTGCCGTGATATGTACCTGCGGTCTTTTTATATATACTTTTTATATATACATTTCTAAGTTACAGCTATTCTAAGTACAACTAAAAACTTTAAATAACATATCTCCTTTTTCTAGTTACGCTAACGAGTACTGTAATTTTTGACGTGAAAAGCCGTAAATTTGAGAAAGTGTTCGTAGAAATTCAACAAACTACATGATGTCAAAAGTTTTATTTTCTCTACGGAGCGATGTACTCGCGCGTACCGAACAGATTTCTCCCAATTCCTACTGGGATTTAGTTAAGACTTTTTGAACTGCTAATTAAGCTAGGGGCATCTCCTATAATAATACTATTTTAAGAATTTTATTCATGAAATAATAGCAGTGGGCGTAGTAAAACCCATTTAGGCCAGTTTGCATGGGGCGAGTTAGCGTACGAGTTGTAATCATGTAATAGCAGTCAAATCGTTATAAAACAGTTACAGAATAGTAAGGTAGTTTTTACATAAACTCTGTGGTTACATGGCGCGTTTCTTTCATGCAAAAATGCATACTTACCTATTATAACAAGTTAGTCGAAACACAAAATAAAAGTTTCAATAAATCTGCGACCAAACAAAAACATGCACAGCTGGATGATTAGTAGCTGGCACGGTGTCAAGTAAGCATCAACGTATCGTTTTACGAAGTGGAATTTCAGAAGCAATCGCCACCCACGCCTACCTCTTACCGCAGATATTTTCCCGCAAAATACCAATATTTCATTGGATGAATGAATAATGTTATTTTACCGTTAAAATATTTATTTTTCCTTGATCGTTGATTTACGTTCAAATGTTAAGAGAGACTTTTGAAATGTCAAAGATGATCTATTTCAGGAACGACACAGGACTATTCTTAACGTCAATCAAGTTCTGTACCTGAACCGACGCCAATCTCAAAGCTTTTTCAAATATCGTACCTACTCTTGAACAATCTTGAACAAACACCATATAGCTGGTATTTTTGCGACCATTTCGCAAAGTAGCAATAACTACACCAAATCCAAAACTCAAACAACTTGGTGAAAGTAGGCTATAATATCGCAAATGTTTTTATTTCTTGTCTTTTTCTTTCTTTCGTTTTTTCAAGTCAAAAACTTTAAACCTCATTAACAAAAATACCAATAAAACATAAGAATATTATATATTGAACCAAAGATTAACTTTTGATAGTTTGGGTTTGAAAAATAATGTTTCCTTTTCATGCGCTGATTCATGATTGAATCTCAACAATCGAGTAATGTAGAACTGATTTTTAGAAGTCAGTGCCTCGGATTCCGATATTTTTGGTAACTTGCTGAGATTCAAAAACAGTATTCCAGATTCAATTCTACAAATCTTTTCCTATTTCCTAATATCGTTCCAATTCCAGTGATCAAATTGTTTAATTGACTTAAAATGTCATGCCCGGGGCTCAGATCTGAAGCTGTGTTATTTCAGCCGTTTCAGAAATAACTGAGACAGTCTCTGTAAATAAAGTCTTCAGTGCAAAGGTTCGCACAGAGCGACGTGGTGGCGGCACGTTTCAAACTCAGCTTAAGTATTCATGTATCGGCAAACCACAATTTTCATCGTCAACTTAGCGATTAGGTATACTATTATTCGAATAAAGATATACCGAAACGATGGCGGCGCCGTTTCTATTAATTTATTGGATTAAATGGGTAAGAAGCTTCTGCTCTGAATCTTTCAAAAATGCTTATGATTTTGAAACGCATCGTCATCGCTTCGGTCTGTTGGTACGAGTACCTTGAACGTAACTTTATATAATAATACATGTTCGATGTCATAAGCAACGTCGAAGAAGAAATTTTCCCCTAAACCTTTTAACATGCGGCTGCTAAGGTAATTATTAATTAGTTCTTAGTAACTTGGAGCAGATACACGCATTACCTTAGGCGAAAATATGAGTCAACTTTTCCTTAAAAGTCAGTCGCAAAAAACAACCGACGTGAACAACGAGAGAAAAGACCATCGATATAGTTATCGTCGATATTTTGTCGTTAAATGGATTGCCAGGTTTAGTGACAGTTTTTGTCCAATTTTCATGGAAATTCTGCCCTTTTCCCAGAATATAGACAGCTTTTTTGACATCCCTATTATATATAGTCACAAAATAAACCCACTATCCCACTAAGCAGGTACCTACTATTATTACCTACTGTTATTTTTATAATTTCGATGTTCAGTTAACCTTATTATTTTATTAAAATGACATTACTTAAATACTACAACTCCTTGATTTTCACGCCATCTATTATAATTATTATGTATAGCTTACCTGCAAGCTTGGGCTGCAGTGGCGGGGTGACCGGAGCCGCCGCAGTGGTGGCGGTATTCGGAGGGTACACGGGGTCGCAGCATTCTCGCTCCGGGAACTCGCTGCCACCAGCACTCGTCACCAGAAGTACCAAGATCCCGAGCACGGACCATGCTCCACTAAACCGGACGCACTCGCGAATCATGGACGCAAATTCCCCCGAACACACTCCCGAATGCCGGCACCCACCCCTTCCCGCGAACGGAATCAACGAACCCACTCGTGCGCAAGAACTCAAATTCGACGGACCCACTTTCGCGGGGCTCGAACCCAATGTCGCGTTTGAACTCACTCGCGTAAGAACTAACCAAGTTCGTTTTTGCATTCGAACCGATCTCTTCTTTTTTTCGTCCTTTTGTTTTTTAATCTTTTCATCGCAACTGTCCCTTTCGCCTGTCATCTGATACTGTCACATGACACAACTTTCGCAAAATATGTTTTTTTCTTAGTTTACTAGTGATATGTTTTTCAACACTGGTACATAATTGACTTCACACCGCGGTACTTTATGATATTTGTATAATTCGTAATAAATATTTGTTTGTTTAAATCTGAGGAAGAAAGGAAAAAGGTATAGTAATTAATAAGGAAATGCGAAGGCAGGGTATTAAGGATGAGATTACGGAAATAAAGGTAATAATTAAAAAAAGAAGCCAGTCGCAGACACAAAATATTTATTGTTGTTACGACTGGAAAAAAATATTGACCAAATAAACCGAAATAAATATTCCCCTCCATCGCCACACTCTCTTACGCTCTCTTTTTCTACCACATACACACGCTCACATACACATATACATATGTCACATACACTCATACACGCACGTCGCACATACCCAAACAGTTTAGAAGCATTTTTGCGAGGATATGACTGTCATTACCTGTAAAAGTTATTAAACTTTCGCGAACAGAAAACATAATAACTGGAATTAAACGGGTCAAATTCGCGCACAATCTAATTTCGCAATATATAATTTTGACAAACCTCGACGATGCGGCCGAGTTACAACGACGGTGGTCACGAGGAGACTGGAGAATGCGGGGTATCACCGTCCCGAGCCGCAGGTGTTGTTTCCACCTACCCCTCTGATCTTAGTTTGTGCGCGAATTAGACCCGTTTATATCCAGTTAATATGTTATTACCTGTGTTTCTATAACTGTGACAAATTGTACAGAACAACCAATTTATTTTGTAACGTTGACCTAATGTAATATCTTTGAGGCGATCTCTATCAATATATATCCTGATACACCTCATCGTATCAAAATTTATGCAAATCCCTCTGACTCCAATACACCACCGCCCTAAACTTAAGAGGGCATTAAACAAATTGAATCCCTAATATGCTATTTAACTTTTGCCGAAATCCTAACGCATATTACTTTTGTTCGGAAACTTCTTCTATTTACGTGAAATTTCATTAAGACGCGGAAAAATGTTCGTCTATTACCTCACTCCTGTTCCGGGTGGACATAACGACTTTTGAAGCGTGATAATTCATTTTAATTGGAAGTTTACGCGAATATTTCCTTTTTTGTTCGAGATACTGTTTGATTTATCCGTCTTGGACTTTTTACTAATGCTTTTTTAAAATGTTTTGGGAAAAACTGGCAGGGGAAAACCTTTTATATATATTACAGACACGTTTTACTCTCAAATCTGCATATAATGAAAAAAGTACATATTAATAATGATAATAATACATTACCTGGCCCTTAACTTGAATTCCCTGGTTCTACTTATTCAAGAACTATTAGAACCGTGACTTTTAAATCACCAAGACTCAGGCTGACCCCCCAAATATTTATTTAGTTACACAAATATTTAAACCGCACGAGAATCAAACCCGCCAATAGACGCTTCGCATTTGACTCATCAGTAACTTCGCCACGAAAGCTATAGACAGTAAATGATATACCACAACGATAGTTTACCTACACGTTTCCTCTATTTGTCGCTCAACACGTTACCTACATCGATTCCGTTGAGAATAAAGTCAATCCACAAGGTATGACAATATTTTGTCAGGATAGACGTTGTCACTGAATCCTGTCGATCCATAAACAGCTAAATCCTGTCGTCATTGTCACACATTGAATAAATATTCGATCCCTACCAAGTCTGTGGCAATATTTGCGTTGAAGACACATTCTCTTACAGCCGAAATTAATATTATATCTCCTATCCAAGATTGAAATCGATCTTGGATTGCTGCCTGTCGTTCGATCGATTTCCAATCTGCATGCCTTTATAAACCAATCCACGGTACGGTTATTGGCACTATGACCCTAAAAATAGATTGTGATATCAATCCCAGATATCAAAATTTGGATTTTATTGATTATTAGTTTCAGCCGTTAGTAACTCCGAGAAAAACGAGTCTTAAACCTAACTTCACATTGTCATATTATATATTAGAACAGTAAAAAACAACTCAACAATTTACGTGAAAATTCAGATGAATATTCCCATTGTAAAATACCGTAATATAAACAATTATTCTAAGTAACATCCCTAAATCAACAGCTAAAAGAAAATCCGTAATGGGCCCAAGCACAACGTCTACTTGAAAAACGTCTTGGCCCATCCAATTAACGTTTTATCTTCACAAATAGGGTCTAAAATCTATTACTTGTCACGAAAATCTAATATTAAAAGGCAGACCTCAAACACAATGGACGAAAGTACAAACAGTACCTCAACTCTCTATAATGCCGTTGAAGCGCTCGCTGGCATGAAAAGTATCTAGATAAAGTGTTCCATTTTGCACTTTTTATCGAGTTTAATAAATTAAGTAGAATAAATTAAAATATAAAACTAACTATTGTATACCAACAAGAAACGAGAACAATAGAAACAACAAAACAGAATACATATGGAACTCAAGAAGTACGCAAGTATTCCCTGCACCGAGTAAATATTTTTGTACACCACAGTTAAGATAACCATGCATTCTGTGTTTGTTGGACAATGGGTCTCATAGTTACTAATTCTCTATAAAAGGATCCCTCATATTTAGGGATTACGCTCTATGTTTTTTATTGTTACCCGTCAATATCAAATCATTATTATTATAAGGATGAACTTGAGTTACTGCCTTCAATAATATAACCATACCACCTATTAATTTCTTTTGAAACATCAAACAAAAGTTACATAATTAGTTGAACTATAGCGTCTAAACGAAAACTTTAGGTATCTTCATCTCCTTTGTCAAATTATAATTTTATTCAGGCTCGGGATTAATAGAACAGTCAATTATACTGTTTACTTTGTGGATTAATCTTGATTGCTTTGGAAAGTAAAATCTCAAATTAATTTTACAATTTAACGTTGATGTTTAAATGTTTAATGAAATTTCTTTTACAGACGATTATGTAATAAGTACCTACGTGGTTAAGATGCTGTCAATTTCTTCGTGCGTTTAGTTAACTTTTAACCATAATCTAAACATGGTGTTAAGTGATGATATGATTTAAGGGAGTAAATACTGTAGATCAAACATTTACGTAGTGGTCGTTGGAAAATCCATTTATAAACAGCTCGTGTATTTTATTAATTTTTTGTACCGCCACTGCCGCCGCGTCCGTGTGATCGTACCTTTAGGACTAGGATCTTTGCACTCGTAATACAGTCACAGATTACTAAATAGTTACTAGTATAGTGGTAATTGGCGCTTACTTTCCTAGGTGTCATGTAAAGAACAAAACACTATGAATCGAAAATTTAAGATTGATTTAATTGTATCTTAAGATTTTTTCCTTTTAATCTTACTTAATTAACTTAAACTTAAACAACAAGCTTTTGGAAAACATCAGAATTAGAATATTTTAGATAGCCGAAGAGTTCTACCGTACTAGCCGATACGTTGAAAGACCGAGACCCAACGTGATGGCTACATATCCCAGTTGAAATAAAAAGAATAAAGAATAGATATGTACTTTGGTTGTATAACCAAAAATGAAAAGAACTGCAAAAGGTCGTCACCCCCAGAAAACTGAAATCCGACAAAACTTTGATGAACAAAACGAAACATTGTCTGAACTTCACAGACAACGGCTCGGAATTCGGTTCAAAACCCGAAAGCAAAAGCTGACATGTCTAACTTCAGAAATATTATTATGTTGCTATGTACGTATGCATGCAATGGCTAGTTCACAAAAAGTCTTCTGGATTAAATTTGCATTAGTGTATGCTGTGTTTGAAAAAGAAAAAGGCAATCACAAACGAAAGATAAAAACGTTCTTAAAAAGTCATGAAGCCAATTAGAACCTGCTGTGAAAAACTACAATTAACTCTATTACAAGCGTGCTAGAACGTTATTTTGGTTGTATATTATAATTCTACTTCTTGATTGAATTTACCCCTTCCCAAATTAAAACGTGACATTTAAAGTAGGTATATATCTTGGCCGCTTTTCAAATATTTTCAATTAATTATTTTCAAAGTAGACAATTGGTTTTTGTGACGCGTAAAGCAATACAACCTTGACCCAGCACCTTGTTCCGCCCATCCCTACACGCCTTTTATCTCAGGCCATACTTTACATTTCCAATACGAGCCCTGAAATACCTGAGCCATAAATCACGAGACAATAGTGTTGTCTGGTATCGAGTCGTTATCGAGACAAGGGCAAAAGTAATCGATACCAGACGACTCGATTGTTAGTAAATATGAATATGGTGCATTGCACTCGAAATATTCGAATTTCAGAACGGTACGAGATCTGAATAATTTATCAGTCTGCACTTTGCTTCTGATAAAATTGTGATGGAATTGGCTCTATTTCTTTGTCAATGTGTGTTTGAGAAAATTGTGGTATTTGTGATATGATTTAAAATGGCAGATAATATGGGCTTACTTTACTTTTTACTGTCTAAGATATTGTCAAATCAGAGTCAGTGTAATTTTGCGTAAAATAGAATAGAATTGAAAACGTTTTACTGTAAAACAACTAAATAGCATCTGATAAAAACCAATTAAATAACTAATGGATGGTGAATGATGGCTGTGATGGATAGTTAATTAAAAGTTGGCTCGTCTCGGGATTAAACGCGTCTCTGGACCATTTTCGCTGAAGCGATAATATAGTGGCTACTATTTTTCGTCATTATTTACCTGACTCTAGTCAAAAGGTATATATATATACCTGTACATCACATATGTATTATGCATATACAACTATTTAATCGAAAACGTACGCAAAAAATTACATTATGCAACAAACTAAATATAATTAATGCGATCTATCAAGCCGCTACACCTAATGGCTTTGCGTTTGTTAATAGGTAAAAAAAAACATAAACGTATTGAGAAACCCTTCCTGTTTTGAAGTCGGTTAAAAATAGGGCTATTTCGATACGCTACCTGCATTGCCACGTTGTCTAGAAACTCTTACTAACTTATGTAGGTATTCTTGCCTTCTTAAGTCGCTAATATTTGATTAAGTATCTACTCACTCATTTAACTAGAATAATATCCTTGATCCACAAAACGACCTCAATTTTATTACCTACTCAGTCGCTAGCAGGCTATCGATTTCCGAAGGTCTTTATTTATTTCTGTTTAGTTCAACGCAAAACACCGATATGTGACGGACGGCCTCTGTCCCGTAAGATAAGCACGCATAGTAATAAATAATCGAATTTGTGTTCCACTTACTGGGCATAGCCGAACGGGAATTCTTTGCTAAGTGGGACGTTTTGCACCACGACGGATTGAACGACGTTGCGAATCGACCCAGATAGATAGTCGTAGATAGAGGGACTCTTTATTGAAACATCACATAAACAAGAAAATTTAAAGCTAGAACAAAAAAAAAAAATAGGGCGGTCTTATCGCTCATAGCGAACTCCATGAATGGAGAGAAATAACGCGAAGTGTTTATGAACGGTGGCTTTCCATCGTCAGTAAAATATGCGGAGTTTAAAAACTACTGATTCCATTCTGAAAATTCTGAAATCGACTGAAAGCTACATTATTTCCAGGTAACAAACTTTTGATATTATACAGGAACATCTAAGTTTTTTTATTTTTTATTTATTTAATTGGAAGACCAGCAGCGTAACTTAACTAAATAAACAAAAATTGCTAACAATTAGTTCTAACAGGAAAACGGCTATTCCGACAGGAGTTACTTGGAGACAGATAAATCCACGCTCCCAACAGTGGCAAACCGAAACACTAATATCAAACAGGAGAACAATTTATTTATTGATAATAACAAGAACGGCACACCAAATTAAATTAACCACAAAAAAATCAGTGGAAACAAATAAAAAATAGCACAATATGGCAACCATGCTGGCAAACCAGCAAATAAATAATTCTCGACGCGATACAATCGCCATTTATTAAAAGGCATCGTCTCCCGTTCAGTGAAAGGGTACGTGGCTTGACCGGAAGTTGGGCATATTTTATTTACGGCGATGCGTGCAAACCGTTGTGAGGAAAAATTGCCGTGTGGTTTCGCCTTTACGCTTATTGATTTTGAATAGGATCGAAGGCCGAACGGGTAGTAACAAACTGTTAGGGGATGGAGTTCGCGACTTGTAGACCGATTGTAGGTTTTGTTATGCAACTCTGAAGGAGTACATTCATTTGCTAAATTATAGTACAAGTTAATTAAAATTGCAACTGCAAATCAGTACATTTGTTTGCTAAAATATAGTACAAATTGGAAGATGTTAGAAGGCATGAAGTGGTCTAACTAGTTTCTAAAATCGACAAACAACGATCGTCAGTAGATCACACTTAACCGCCTTTGTACGTTTGTGCCTTAAGAATGATTTCCGAGAACTCTCTGTATTGGCTTCCTTGTAAGCCACTCTAATCTCGATTCGCCTATCCCTTAATCAATCACTGCTCAGTGATTAATTAGAATACCCGTTCTATTAAAGATCTTGTTTCGTTTTCTGGAAACGGCGTAATAAAAGTCCTAGGCAGTTGATACCGGCATTGCCGCAATGGCAATGCTAGCGGCATTTTGGGGAACGTTGCTCACTGGTTATCATCCTGTAACTTGCCTTTATATTTTCTATAATTGGGCTATTAATGCCTACGAAATCGGCATTGCTGTTCAGCGTGGCAATGCTTCCAGCAATACGGGTATTTTCTGTTTTTTTTTTTATAAATTTGTTCTCAGGTAGCTTTTTGGCCTGTAACATAATAAAGCTTTGTATACAATATCACCCCTAATGCCGACTTATTAGCTAACCTCATTTCGGCTGATTCCCTATCAATAACTGCTACATGATTGATTATAACGTGCGCGGGATTATTCATTTCTACATACAGATGTAGTATATAATATATACATGTATATGGAACTAACTGTCGCGGCAGACGTCGTCAATAGTCGTCATGTCAAAAACGTATGTGAAAATGAATTATATTTTTCCCCTCTATTTCGTGAAATTTACCCATGTAGTTTATCTGCTGTTCGGAACGAACGGAAGACGAATCAAACAGATGAAAAAGATCATGAAAATCGGTTAAGCCATTCATGAGTTATAAATAGTGTAACTAGCACGACTTGGATGTATATTTATATTTATAGATTAAGTAGAGAAACAGGTCGTATCTATGATGGTGAGCGCCACGCGTGCCTATAGTGGCCTAAACCTGGAATTGTCATCTGAAATAACCTAAAAAAGTATTCTGATACACATATGTAATTATGATACCTGTACCTAATATTTTTATAGAAAATATTTTTTTAATCAAAGTACAAGCCAATTAATACATTAAAAGTAAAACCTAAGTACAGTATAATTGTATAGCAACTACCACTATCTATGAAATATAAATGGCAGTGTCCTTGCTTCCAGCAACCGATAGAATCGATGGAAGTAATGAAAACTTAATGAGAATCCATTTGAAGAAACTACCATTAAGTTTAATTTAAAAGTATAATTATATGTATTTAGCAAGCAAACTGAGTAAATACTATTAATTACTTATACAGTCACTAATTTAATAATAGAGTACTTTAGGTTTTAGTACTTGGATAAAAGTGTATTTTATTAAACCGTAGATGATTATTAAAAATTTAAGATTAAAAATTGTATGATTATATGAAATCGTAGCACACGCTTCGCTTCGTAGAGCATCTCTACGCATCTACGAAGCGTAGCAGAGTCTACAAGAAAAATAATATAAACGCCGTAGCACTTGCTACGTCGTAGACAGCGTATCGTAAAACAGTAAAAACTTGACATTAGTGGAGCGTACACATCAATTCGTGCTCGTAAACGTCGGATGCAATAAGTATAAAAGTGCTTTATGCTTATTTTTATTTATGACACTCTAGGAGGTCACGCTAAGTGGGCAGCGGCCTGTAACTAACCTGTAAGAGGTAAGTGCTTATAGAAATAGATATTACATTTCTATTTTATTTTTTACAGGCTCAAAATACTGAAAAGTTAATGCGGCGAGTTGGGTGAAGTGGATGGGCGTACTTTTTACCTATCCCTGAGGGAATTTTGGAGTGATTATAGTTTAGTGATATTAGGTTTAGTGATTTGGATTTAGGGGTTTAATTCTATTTATTTCAATGGTAAATAAGTATATTTTAAAGCAGTATTGTGTCTGTAGTCAAAAGATTATGTAACTCATAATGCCAATAGCTGTTTACCAGGCTGAAAAATTAGCAAATAAATACACTTATACGTCATTATACTTACTACACAATGCAATTGATTTAAAACATGAAAAAAAAATTATAGCGTATTTTATATAGTGTCAATTACTGAATTACTAAACATTTTCAATTATAGTATATTTCGAAATTGTGACTTCAATTGAAAAATAATGAAATCTCGCATTCTAAAAATTATATAGACATTATTATAACAAAAAACAGTTAGCTGGAGAATTCCTTCAATTTTTGGACGCTGTTACAATCAAATATTTACTTAAAACAGTCGAAAACATTTAAAAGGTTTACGGAAGTCATTAAACATGCATTTAAAAATTCCAGACAGCCATAATAAGCCCTCAAGACACCCCCTCATACCCTGAACAATAACAGGTATTGTGCTTAATATTTTATATTTCCGATTTCCCTTCAACGTGATTCAGTAGCTTCAAGATTACAGAACAATTTCCATTTTAAATTTCCACCTGAAAATTTAATAAGACAACATTCCTCTTACGCACGATTCACCTTCCCGCCATTTTAACAGAGTGCAGTTTCCCGCGGTTTCTTCTAAACAATTTTTTTTTTTGGCAACTAGAGGCACCGACATTCAGCCAACTTTTATAAAATATGTAGACTTAGCATCTGACGATCAACAGCCTATACAAGTAGGTCATACATTATAGCGAGACGCGATACCATCTATTAAACTCTGGCTCGCAATCCACCGGGCATTCCGCCAATCACCAAACCAACTGCCACCAAAACACGCACCCGGCGATAACTTTGGGAGCAATAAAAAAATAATCGTTAGAAAAGGAGGGATGAAGTGAATTACGTTTTAAAAAAATCGAAAAGCGCACGCGCGGACTGGTTTGCGCCATCCGTGCGTGGTCGACGGCGGACGCGGCGGTACTAACGTAGTATGCCTGGAAAGGCTTTAGCTGCCCCTACTTGCCCCGCGCCCCGTACTACCCCTTTCAGCCCTCGGCCGCGGCTACCACCACACTGCTAAAACGACACACAAGCCCATTCTCTGACACAGAAATTCGAACCTTAACCCATACGCACTAAGTCCGTTTCATCAGATAGAGAAACAGATTTTCACCGGTAAGATTGTGTGTCAGAAAAGCGAATGCACGAGCACTGTACAAGTCAATAGGTTGTACAATTAGAACGGATGCCAATCGAATTTCGTTTTTAACGCAACACGGTAAACTTCATTTTCAATTGGTGTAGTAAAACGTGAGTAAAACCAGGTGCGAATGTGTGCGAGGTACACAAACGTGAATTCGATTGTGTTGTAATTGTTATGTACGGTTACGTAATAATGGTCCTTATTTAACTAATTATAAGAGACATATTCCTTTTAGGAGCGCAATTTCTGAATTTACTGTTTGCTTTCCACAGTTCATATTAGCTAAGACATTTCAGTTTGCAAGTATGGTTTCTAATGCGCTCTTAATAAGGCAGCTTTTGCCGTGCAGTATTGGGGCAAGAAAAATCGAAATTTAACACCCGAGGACTGATATTAATGCCGACGTAGATTTTGTCAAATGAGTACCACGAGAAGTGCATTTTATCTCGGAGAGAATGCATTATGTTCTGATGGGGTTCTCTTTAGAATTTTATGCTTTAATTTTGTACACAAAAGACTTGGGGCAGAAAGGTACTAATTCGGGCCCTTCGTGACGTAAATGGTAGTAACTCAAGGTAGTAACTTAGCTCAAGTGCTGGGTATTGGAGAAGTTTTATAAGATTTTTAGATAGATCTTAAGATTACATAATGGCCTAATCCTCCTCACGAAAGTGAGGGAGGCTTTTGCCCAGCAGTGGGGCAGTAGTTACAGGCTGATTTATTTTTATTATTTATTATATTAGAATCAGGCGTAAAGTAGTAATCCATGTTCCATGTTTTCTTAATATAGCTGTAATACAACAATTTTATTAAAACTTGTTCATAATTATGTAAAGAATAATGAGCGTGTTACGTCATAATGCCCCTATGAATCTGCCGAGCAAGACATCGCTGTTACCTACCGGGCAGATATTGCGAAACCGAATTGCAAGTAATGAGGGCGCCGCATCAGCACACTTCGCGGAAACATTGCTTCACCAGAATTACTTGTTTGTTCCCTTTTTTAATTCCAATAATTTGTCATTGTTAACCTAACATCGGTTGCATTCACACTTCAACTTAGAATAGGAATTTATATTGTAACTTTTACTTTTTAATTAAATTAGTTTAAAACTATTTTGTTTTTTTTTGGATCCTTCGGCTGTGGCCTACGTAATTGGCGCAGTCGGTAGGATCGGGTAGGTTAGCTAGGAGTGATCTATTAGTGAAATCTTCTTGCTGTGCGCGTTGCGTCAAGTGCTGCGTGCCCATACCGCCCGTATCCTGAAAGAACCTAGGCCCGCGGCTGGAGGACAAATCCGAACATTGATTCCAAAGGAACCAGGATGAAATATATGTAAGTGCTTGAATTGCTCCTGTACTTGCTCTCCTTTTAATTTTAATCCTTGTAGTGTTTAAATAATTCAAAATTTTCCATCCAAGGAAATCATCCCCAAGTCCTGCATCGAGTAGGCAATCTCGTAGTAAAATAGCTGATAGTCGTAGATATCTAGATACTATTGTAGAAGTTAAAAATACGATGGCAGACCTTGATACCATTTTTAAGGCCTTACGTGTGGTGCCTGAATTTGATGGTAACCCAAATGTATTAACCCGATTTATACGTTTATGTGATCAATTGTGTGCTACTTATTTGAGCGCGGAACCGGGTAGTGAGCTTTCCAATCTCGGCTTATTAAACGGGATTCTTAATAAAATCACCGGGCCCGCCGCCCGCACTATAAATTCAAATGGTGTTCCTGAAAGTTGGGATGGCATTAGATCCGCACTTATAAATAATTTCTCTGACCAGAGGGATGAAACCGCCCTCTACAATGACCTCGCTCTTGCTACTCAGGGCAATAATTCACCTCAAGAATTTTATGATCGTGTTCAAACACTCTTCAGCACTATCATGACTTATGTAAGTCTGCACGAGGTGATTCCCACCACCATCGAGGCGAAACGCACCCTCTATAAAAAGCTGACTATGCAAGCGTTCGTGCGCGGGTTAAAAGAGCCCTTAGGCTCTCGCATACGATGCATGCGTCCTGATAGTGTCGAAAAGGCATTAGAATTTGTACAAGAGGAACTAAATGTCATGTACTTGCAGCAGCGAAATGATTCAGTTGGTGATCGTAAAATTAATTCTATGAATGCTGCACCAAAACCAATGCAGTTGCAACCATTCGCTATGCCAGTACAAAAATCTTTCGTTCCTTCTGGTCCCGTGTATAACATGCCATTTAATGTGCCTTTTCAACGACCAATGCCTCACTTCCAATCTCAGCAACCCTGGAAGCCTAACTTCCCTATGAACCGACCTCCTCAAGGTCCATCTCGCACTCAACAAATGTTCCGTGCATTGCCACCAAATTATAACTCGCATAATAATTCTTTTAGAATGCCACCACGGCCTCAACCCCAATATACAGGCCCTAAGCCTATGAGCGGCGTAAGTCACTTTGTGACTAGACCCTTACCATCCACTGGTCTGTCAGGACACGACTGGACGAAGTCGGGTAACCCGCCGCCCAGTAATTACTTCAAGACCCGCGAAGCTAACCTCAATGAGTGCTCTGGCTACGAGGGATACTATTATCAGGACTATGAGCCCTATCCATGTTATATTGACTATGACTATAACTATGACTGTCCGACTGGTTATGAATTCGACGAGTCTCAATTTCACCAAGACTATAACGTGACTGAAGCGACTGACGCGGACAATAATTTGACTGACCCTCAGCCCTCTACCAGTGGCTGCGATCCTCAGGATTTTCAGAAGGGTTCGATATCACGAAAGTCAAAATAGAGGTCAACCTCCAAACACAAAGGCAATTGCCTTATATTCAGATTTCTGATCCTCCCCTAAGACTACTTATTGATACTGGGGCTAATCAGTCCTTTATTAACCCCGAGGCAGTTGAAAATTATTTTCCACAGATTCCTCTGAATTTCGATCCTTTTGAGGTAACCAATGTGCATGCAACTACTCGTAATAATTATTCTGTGTCAATGCCATGTTTTTCGGAATTTCAAGACTCTGACTCTATAAAACTATTTGTGTACCGTTTCCACAACTACTTTGACGGACTTATCGGACTTGACTTGTTAGAAAAATGGGAAGCTAAAATCGACCTTAAGAACAAAATGCTTATTACTCGTAACGCGACCAATCCCATTCAAATGTATAATTCGCAAAACGTGAATTTATACGAAGACGTTATCGCGGCCAATTCTTCGAAATTAGTGAGAATTCCGATTAATGTTCATGACGGAGAGGCTTTTATACCCGAGCAAATTATTTCTAACTGCGTTATACGGGACTGTCTTACGGTAGTAACGGACAACCGAGGCACTCTAGAAATCACGAATCCGTCCCCGCATGACTTAATATTCTCAATGGACCGGCCCGTATTAGCCGAAGTTCATTCGAACGAGTTCACGTGCACCGAACAACCGCCCTCGCGAGTCGACGACGTTTTATCGCGACTACGTACGGACCACTTAAACGCTGAAGAACGCGCGAATTTACAAGCCTTGTGTGCTAAGTACGCGGACGTTTTTTATATTGACGGAGAGCCATTGACTTTTACGAATAAAATAAAACATCGGATTCGAACTACCGATGAGGAACCGGTGTACACGAAAAGTTATCGGTACCCGTATGTTCACAGAGATGAAGTTAAGCAACAGATAGGTAAAATGCTTGAACAGGGAATAATTCGACCCTCCGAATCAGCTTGGAGTTCCCCAATATGGATCGTGCCTAAGAAAGCCGATGCATCTGGTAAAGTAAAGTGGCGTATCGTGATAGACTTTCGGAAAGTGAACGAAAAGACGATTGACGACAAATATCCCATCCCTAACATCTCTGACGTATTAGACAAGCTAGGTAATAGTCAATACTTTACAACCCTTGACCTAGCTAGTGGGTTTTATCAAGTTGAAATGAGCTCTGAGGACATTCCTAAAACTGCATTCAATGTAGAGCATGGGCACTATGAATTTCTGCGTATGCCTATGGGATTGAAGAATTCTCCATCCACATTTCAACGAGTGATGGATAATGTTCTCAAGGACCTCCAGAATACTGTCTGTCTCGTCTATTTAGACGACATTATCGTCTATAGTACGTCGCTCCAGGAGCACATGATAAACCTCCAGAAAGTGTTCCAGAAACTCCGGGAATCTAACTTTAAAATTCAGATGGATAAGTCGGAATTTTTAAAGTTAGAAACGGCGTACTTAGGTCATGTTATTAGCAGAGAGGGTATTAAACCTAACCCTGATAAAATCCATGCTATTCAAAACTACCCCATACCTAAGACCCCTAAAGAAATTAAGCAATTTCTAGGCCTAGTTGGGTATTATAGAAAATTCATACCCGACTTCGCTAAAATCACGAAACCTCTCACTCATTGCCTGAAGAAGGGTAGTAAAATAACCATGTCTCCTCAGTACGTTGCTAGTTTTGAAAAATGCAAAACACTTCTAACCAACGACCCCATCTTACAGTATCCTGACTTTAGTAAGGAATTTATTTTGACCACAGACGCATCGAACGTGGCCATTGGTGCCATTTTATCCCAAGGACCCGTAGGATCAGACAAGCCTGTGTGCTATGCATCCCGAACTCTAAATGATAGCGAAGTCAACTATAGCACAATAGAAAAAGAACTATTGGCAATAGTTTGGGCTACCAAGTACTTCCGACCATACTTGTTTGGTCGAAAATTCAAGATCCTTACGGATCATAAACCCCTTCAGTGGATTATGAACCTTAAGGAACCAAACTCCCGATTAACAAGGTGGAGGCTTAAACTTAGTGAATATGACTTCACAGTCATATACAAAAAGGGTAAAGCCAACACAAATGCCGACGCACTTTCTAGAGTCGAGATTCACAACGAGGAGATAAGTTCTGTAGCTGTAAACGCTTCAGAAAAACCAGCTAGCTCTGTCAATGGTTCAACTACAGTAACAGCACATACTAGCCTAGAAAATCCGATCCTCGAGGTACCTATAACTGACGATCCTTTGAACAAATTTCACAGACAACTCATCTTGACGGTAGTAGGCGACATAAAACGAAGACCGACGGCAACCAAGCCATTTGACACACATACCAGGACTTCTGTACAGATTTCCGAGAACAACTTAGCGAATGACGTAGTGAGTGCTATAAAGGAATTTGTCAATCCTAAAGTCAAAACCGCTCTCTTTATAAATCCACCATTACGAATGTACGATATAATTCCCATCATTCAAGAGAAGTTTCGTAGCTCAGCAATGAATCTGGTGCTAGCCAAAAAAGAGGTCGAAAATGTAAAAGAGTACCTCAGGCAGCAAGAAATAATTCGAAATTACCACGATGGTAAAACCAACCACCGCGGAATTAACGAATGTTTCTTATCCCTCTCGAACAGATATTTTTGGCCCAAAATGAGGGACCACATAACGAAATTTATTAATGACTGTACATTATGTGGCCAAGCTAAATATGATAGAAGCCCGATTAAACAGAAATTTAATATAGTACCACCAGCAACGAAACCTTTTGAGATAGTTCACCTAGATCTGTTCACAGCTCAATCTGAGAAGTACTTAACTATTATAGATGTGTTTTCCAAATACGCCCAAGCGTACCATCTTCGAGATGGCACTGCTGTCAGCATAATCCAAAGCCTTCTCCACTACTGCACTCACCATGGCCTTCCTTTGACAATAGTGACGGACAATGGGACAAAGTTCACAAATCAGTTATTCTCCGAATTTACTCAATTACATAAAATCAACCATCACAGGACATTGCCCCATGCACCTAATGACAACGGCAATATCGAACGATTCCATTCTACTATCTTAGAGCATCTTCGCATTCTTAAATTACAACAGAAAGATGAACCCGTGGTAAATCTTATGCCTTACGCTATCCTTGCATATAATAGCTCCGTTCACAGCTTCACAAAATGCCGACCTTACGACATAGTTAATGGACACTTTGACCCTAGAGACCCAGTCGACGTAGATTTGACTAAGCATCTATTACAGCAATATACCCAGACTCACCGCGAACAGATGAAAACTGTATACGAGATAATTAACGAGACCGCATTGACTGACCGCTCTCATCTTATTGAAAACCGTAATAAAACTCGTGAGCCCGAAGTAGAATATGAACCGAATCAGCAGGTTTTCATTACCAACCCCTTCGCTACTCGACAAAAGCTTGCTCCGCGTTATACTCAAGACACCGTTTTAGCCGACTTACCAATTCATATTTACACCTCCAAAAAACGAGGTCCCGTAGCTAAAGCCCGCCTTAAGAGGGTTCCCAAATCTGCAAAATTGTTGCAGATTCCTTCTGACTCTAACCGTGATGACAAGGCTGGAAGCTCAAGAGATAAAACTTGAAAGCTTGGATGAAGGACCTGGACTTTTACCGTTTAAATTGGGACCGACTACACTGACAACTCATTACCATACATTTTTACAGTACATTGAACTTGACAATATTGAGAATCAAATTAACAACGTACAAACTCAGCTATATGACTTTAAGAATAGACTTGAAAATGACACATTCTCATTATATGAACTTCAGATTGACTATTTATCTAGTAAACTACAAAAAATTCTAAATCATTTGCACAGTTTAGAACCTAATCGTAGTAAGAGAGGTCTAGTAGACGGGTTAGGTTCTATCGTTAAAAGTATTACCGGTAATTTGGATTATTCAGATGCAATTAAATTTAACAATGCCATTACAATTTTGGAAAGTAACCAACATAAAGTAACAGATGAATTTAATAACCACATTAGCCTCAGTAAAGATTGGATGGCCCACCATAGTAAAATCATGTCGCAAATAGTTCAAAATCAGGAACGAATAAATGTAACTCTAGGACTTCTTTTAGACCACGAGGCGCATAAGGAGACGAGTTTAATCAAATATGCTAGATTCGCTCAACTATTAATTATTATCTCTGAAAATACAGATGATATTATGGCAGAACTTAGGAGAATAGAAAATATTTTAAGTTTCGTGCGTGCATCGAGCACACACCACTCTATAGTAGGCATAGATATATTAGCTAGAATGATAGATAAATTAGAATTAATATACCCTAAGGGGCATATATTAGGTTTAGATTTGAGGGAATACTATGATATAATTAAACCGGGTTACTATTTCTCAGGTAAACGTATTGTTTTAACCCTGAAGTTTCCCATAGTATCTCCCATAGAATACGATTTATTTAGATTAGCTATCCTTCCTAATAAGTATAACCAATCCATTTTACCCCCATATCCTCTCATAGCAAGTAACAGGCAGGCGTTCATGTACATAGAGACAGAATGTCCGAAGTACGGTAACAGGTTCCTTTGTGAAGAAACCCTGAGTCATCAAGTACGGGCACAAGCGGACTGCATCCAAAATCTCATCGTCAATCAATCTCTTGACGCAACCTGCGAGATGACGACAATCAAGCTAACCAAAGAGGCCGTGGACCAACTGGACGAGAGACATTATGCTATCTCTTTCCCTCGCCCGACGAAGATACACACCGTCTGCGGACACGAAAGCTACGACACCGTACGAGGAAGTTTCCTCATCACCATTCCAGTCAGCTGCACATTGAACACAGAAGAACTCACCATCAGAAATAGTTACGACCGGATCAAAGGACAACCGCTGAACATCATGAAAATCTCCATGAAGTTCGAAATACCAACTTCATCACCATTACCACAGATTAAACTGAATTCAATAAACCTGCGAGATCTACATGAATACCAAGACAACGTGATGCTGCAGCCAACAGTACAACTGGACCCTATTTCATCTGATGTCGTATATCACACCACGATACCAATCTACGGTATATTACTCATCGCAGCGCTACTGGGAGCCGCCCTGGTTATCCGCCGCTACTACGCCTATCGTACGAGAAACCCGAAGAACGAAGCTGAAGAACATCAGTACGAGGATGCTGAAAAGCCTACAACCCCATCGAGAACACCGGCAACATTTTCACTCAAAGTTTTAAAATAGTTGCCGTTCTGAGGGTGGAGGTGTTACGTCATAATGCCCCTATGAATCTGCCGAGCAAGACATCGCTGTTACCTACCGGGCAGATATTGCGAAACCGAATTGCAAGTAATGAGGGCGCCGCATCAGCACACTTCGCGGAAACATTGCTTCACCAGAATTACTTGTTTGTTCCCTTTTTTAATTCCAATAATTTGTCATTGTTAACCTAACATCGGTTGCATTCACACTTCAACTTAGAATAGGAATTTATATTGTAACTTTTACTTTTTAATTAAATTAGTTTAAAACTATTTTGGTTTTTTTTGGATCCTTCGGCTGTGGCCTACGTAATTAGCGTTGGTGTACAAATGTTTGTCAATGCCCTTTGCAGCCCAAAGATACCGGGTTCGAAACCTCGGCCCCGAATTTTAATATTTTTTACGCCGATATTACGTCCTTTGACAAACAAACAATATAAAAATGCCGCACGACTTTTGCTATAAAAAAGATATCATGTACAGCCAAGCCTGGCTTTCTTATTACCTTTGGCTCCAGATTCGTGCTACAGAAGCAATAAGAGCGAGGTTATGTTTAGACTTTAGCCTGTTCAGATATAAGTGCTCTATTTTTATTACCAAGAGCTGAATAAACGGGTAAAAGCTAGAAAGAAAAATCCAACCAACGCGCACTGGGTCAGGATGGTGGATTAAGACCCTCTCTCTTAAATAAAGTATCATGGTCGCTAACCAATTTCAATTCTGAAAACCACTGAAATATCTGAAACTTATAATCATCATAATTGTATATTGAATATCGCTTTCTGACAGGACGCTTGCCTCTGATAAGACTGATAATTATATTTAAGTCGCACCGTTACTTAGGTGCGTGCGAACCTAAGATGGAATCGCGTAAACAACATCAAATAATTACAACATCAATTAACATTATAATTATTTCAAAACAATGATAACCCACAGGTGACGGAAATAAACCCTTGTCAAATTATCGAATTGAATCAACCCTAATGAGAAATCTCGCAACCAAATATCAACATTTTCATACATTGTAAGATACGAATGATTAATATTACACGTGACAATTTCCTTCAACCTATTTTAAACCTTAAACTTGCGGTTTTAAAATAATATTTGCAGTGTGCACATTGACCAGACCCAGACGGTGTGACCCCATTTCCTAAGGCAGATTTAGATTTTCGATATTGAATTGTTTTAGAATCGCCGCGTAGTAGACTCAGCTGGCTTGAATCTAAAATTCCAAGCATTTTGAAAACACTTTAGCTACGTATATCTATTTATTGTAAGTTTCCTTTTTTTATCATTATACTAGAAGCACCTCGCGGTTTCACCCGCGTTAACTACTATCCAGCGAGAACCATTAATTTTTACGGGATAAAAGGTAGCCTATGTGTACCGGGGATAGCATAGCTTCCCAACAGTGAAAGAATTCTTCAAATCGGTTCAGTAGTTTCGGAGCCTATTCATTACAACCAAACAAACAAAGTTTTCCTCTTTATAATATTAAGTGTAGATGACATTTTTATACACATTCTCACCATTATCACACCGATAGTAGTCCACTATTGATCACAGGCCTAGTTAAGTCAGAGGAAGAGTCAGAAAACCGACCGTGATGAGTTAAGGCCATTATCCAACACGGCCCGGTTACGATTTGTGGATAACATCCTCAAATATTTTTTGGGTATGTGAGTTTCCGAAGTTTTTCTTCATCGGATAGTGAGTGATGAACGTACATAAATATTTTACAAGAAACATTATAAACACATAAAATTAATTGTTTAGACGGTTCGGGTGCAATGAATTTAAATAGTAGATAAAATTATGCAATTTCTCGGTCTCTTTTTAAATAATCGTCTCTGCATTGAACTTTAAATTCATAATTATTGCGCTCTGCGGTTGAGTACGCATTTAGCTCAAAGAAGGAATAATCCGTAAGGATGATATATTTCAAAATATTCTTATAGAAGAATGTATAAGTATTTTTTCTCAGAAGCAACTTAAGTAGCCTACGTTATGTATTCCTGTTTTTGATAAGACAGTTTTGCTTTTGAGCCAACAAGCTTCACCTTAACAAACACGCCAAACACATCGTCATCATTATTATTGTTTGGTTTAAATGTCAATAAAACCATAATTATTGGAATAAATATTACTTCATTCTCTTAGTACAGTTAAAAATATTATATATCTAGGTAGATAGTGTAAAAGGTACCAACCCATAATTATTTATTATCAAACAAATCAAATTTTAAAAATAATTCTACCTTTGCTCCTTAGCAATTCATTCTTTAATTAAAGAGATATTTCAATATATAGGTAGATAAAAAAATAGCTTTGACGAAATCTAGGAGCGAGTGCTTTCAATTAAATTTGTCCAATTGATGAATCCGTTAGATTTGATCTTGTGTCGTCTGACTAGTTTTTGACCTCTAAAACCACTATTAGAGATGGGGTAGTCACAGACTATAATCTTTTTTTTTTGTTTTAGTTATGGCTTCGCACGGTTTGTGCATATAGCCAATGTCAAGTATTATATTATTTAAGTATTTCTTAACTTCAGATGAAGAAAGTCACAGCAATATAGCAATCGTGGTCAAGTAGTCAAGTCAAATATTTACATCGTCAAGGTCACGATTCAGTAAAGTAGTGGATGCTTTACTGAAACTTCCTGGAAGTTTAGGAATAAATGCGAAATTACACGTTTTTTGAGTTTATATCATTCGCCTACGGTCGTGCTCGTTAACGAACACTTAATGATTAATATTCCACCAATATTACACATTAACACTCGAAGAAACACAAGTTTGAGAAAATAATACAAAACCAACAACGTCTCACTATCGGATTCCCGCCAAAACCCCAACTATAATCTTTCAACATGCTATGTTCTTGGCACCCACCCACCAATTTACTGAATCGTGACGTTGACAATGACAACTTAACCATCTGTATGTACTGGACTTTTAGTCAATTCTAACAAAAACTTAAATTCTGACATAGGCCAAATTGTTTTACTGTTTAGTTTTTATAATGTTTTTATAACGTACACTATGATGGCTCCTGTATCGTCGGTGCCGCCTACAGACATATAATTTCACATACACATCACACCCAGACCAGAAACAAATATTAACAAACAAATGCACTAATCAGGCTCAGCTAAAACACAAAAATTTAAGACTGCCATAATATTTTCATCCGCCATTGAATTAACATTAGCGTGGAAAACCGTCGGTCAACCGGTTACTCATAAAATTATTTTCGAACATTCTTAGACCGGACTTGCGTGTCCACTATGCATTCGGTACTGCGTCACGTGACGCCAAATAAGGACTTTTATGTACAAGTTAGGGACCAATTGTAATAGGCGTCTGGGAGTCCATGTGGAATTGTGGATATTTTATAACCACTATCAGGTACTAGAAGGAATATAGTCACAAAAACTCAAAGCAAATATTTGTCCTGAGCAGGAATTGAAAACTCAAGCTTCGCATTAACTAACTTACGCCATGGAGTGTCTAATTGGTCAATGTACGCCAATTTTCTACCACGTAATAAAGTGTCGCAAACACCTTTTAGATCAGGTTTTCAGCGTTAAAAACGCAACGTTTTTCACGTGTTTGCAACGTGCGTCCCGACAGCTGTTTGTAATTAGCCCTATGTACGAGGCTTATTATAGTATTAATTATTATTAAAAATGGTTATGTATATAATTACATGGTCACTAGAAAACAGCTTTTGTTATTGTGCTTTGAAGATACAAATCGTTGGAAATCTTAGAAATCGTTGCATATTTCACTTGGTGATGGAATACAATAGAATGTTTTGTTGTTTTAGGACTATTTTTAGCTAGTTCATTTTCTTCGTTGCACCATTATTGTCCCAAATACAATTTGGTTTCATTCGTAATTTGCTGCGATGGCCGTCGGAGCGATAATTTTACCTTTATTTTAATTTTACTGTTGGCGTAGCACGGTTTTTGCATTTTGGCAGTGTCACATTTTAATGAACTTTTGTTAAAATAGTCAAAATGCCGAGTCTCAGCCAGCCAAGTCAGTTAGACTGATTGAGTTCGTCAGATTCCACCAATATTATAATTGAACCCATGTGTTGTTTAAATCACGTGCACATATTGTGTTTCCTTACAAGGTTGAAAGAAAAATATACAAAAGCAACGTCACAGATGTTCTTAAACATTCGCAAACAGAAATCACAATTATAATAGCTATAAGAAGATTTAATTCAAGCACAAGCTAAATATTAAAATACATTGACATACCTCATATTATACAAATTAATTAATTAAAACGTGCGCATAGAAGTTCCCGTCTCGGTCTAACCGAAGCTAAATTCGTCCAGCGGTGGAAACAGACAAATATTGGAGCTCTGCTTTGCTATTGTCCTATTCGTCTGTACTAAAATATAACTGGAAATGAAGCGGTACTCCAGGTTTTACGTATAAATTAAATGTTTGTATCGATGATTTTAACAAAATGTCCTTTTTTACAAAGAAATACGAGTATATTATTTAATTATCAGGAACAATACAGGATAAAATAGAAGCGTTAATGTCCCCAGTACCGTTTAAAATACTGGTTTCAGTTTCTTACCACGGCAGCGGTGACCGCGTGGAAAGCTAATGTCGTTAAAGGTAGAAATGAAAAACAAAATGGGTGCCTCTAATTTGTATTGCTAATATTCTATTAAACATAATAATCTTTTATTTTAATGGAAACAATAAATAAATAAAATAAATGGCGACAACGCCACTGCGGGCGCCATTGCGTTCGTTTACTAACTCTAACCCTAAACCAGCCAACCTCTTCAACCCTTCGTTCCATAACTCACTTTACCTACTCACTTAACTCTTACACAGTAGAATTTAATTCTTTAATCCCGAATTCAGAGTTGAATTTTCCCCAATTTAGGCTAACGTGTAGCAAATTAAGTATTTAAGACTGCCCGTCAGGGGCGTAGCTAGGTTTCGTACGTGGGGCGTAGATTTACCCAATTACCCATCTTATTGTTTCCACTACTCCTTATATCCAAGGAAATATAAAATTAGATAGAGTGGAAGTGACTATCCTTAGAAGACTATTTTAACTATAATAATATTATAACTACTGCCTTCGCATTATGCCCGTCTGTTTCCACATAAATTTATTAAATGGATTACACAGAACAAAGTTAACAATTAAATTAATTTCCTAGTATTTTCGGAACTGCTCCGCGTTTATATCGAGGTCGTGCTTAAACACAATAATGTACTGCATTAAAATGTAATGCATGGACAATACAACACTCTCTGAGTTTTCTGAGGGGAAAACCCAAAGACAACACAGGTTTTGTGTTGCTTCAGGTGTTACAGAATAGACATCTGTAAGTGTGTTAGCCTTTATCTAAACGTTAGTTCACCGCAACGCCACGACGACTGGTCCCCTTTTGCTTAGACTCTAGATGGGGGTAAGTGCCGCCGCCCGCCCCGCCCTGATTACATCCACTCGTCCCTTATCTAAATCTTCAGCATAGGGTAGACTGGTCGTTATCGCTGGTGTGAACACCCTGCCAGAGCCACTCTCCTTTTAGGTTTTCTACACAATGACGTTTATTTTTATGTTATTTATCTGATATTTAGTTTTACTGACCTTTTGACTTTTTATTTTGAGGTTCTCTATATAAGAGCGGTGGGCCTTAAAAGAAGGTGAGTATTGGATACTATATAGGATATGTTCTGTTCATACTGAGGTCGAGTGCACACACTAAGACTTGTGATCGTGACAATTTGCGAATGAGACGTTTAGCGAGTAAAACCTTTGGTGGGAGAAAAGATTTTCCGCAAGAGCTCGTATCGGACGTACCTACGCGTTTTATGGTCAGCACGGCGTTTATCACAGAGTTTATTGCAATTTTAGGTTATATGCGAAATAGAATAGAAATAATAATAGCTTCTTTTGAAAAAACCTAGTGTCCAGTTATTTATTGAATAAGCGTAATTCTAAACGAAGTCGCTACCGACCGGGGATTTGCCGTAGATTTACAACCGTCCTAAATATAATCATAATATGCTTTTGTTAAAGAAATCAAAAATAAGAATGAAACATAAGCACGGGCTATACTGTTGAGGCTAATCACGCCATCCGTCGTGACCACTGACCAGTCTGACCGCGGGCTATAATGAGGTCACTCAATATGTTATGGTGCTTAGTCGAGGCTTGTTGAAAAAAATATGTAGGTTCAAGAGTACAAATTCTGTTGCCTCTGCTTGAATGTGTATGTTTTTTTAACTAGGTTCAGCTAGGCTTTAATATACTGCATAGGTACACATATAAATAACTTAAAATAAAAGATTCTAATTGAGATGCGCTACTGAGGGTTTCCATGGTGCACCTTCCGTCACTATCATCACGTCAGTGAAGTTAAATAAAAACGTAAAAAAATTATAACGTAAGTACGTATTTTTATTCTGTACAACAATGACTAGAATGAAATTACCTTAGTAATAATAATTTAAAGTAAAACCGAGATCATACACAGTTGAGAATAAAGATAAAATTACATTAAATTACTGCCACCTAAAACCAAACAAAAACAAAAACCTATTAATGCTTACGTCATAAAACAATCGTAATAAATATTGTAATCTCAGAATATGACTGCTAGATCAGTGCGATACTCTTATATGCTTATAATACTGGTAAGTTAATAACGTGCTAAATATTATTATCACCGGAAACAATAGTTTACAAGTTACTTTCAAAATTACTCATGCCAACATTACCATCGGTTTCTAACAAGTGACACTCCTCGAACTCTCCTCTCTTCTCATTGACTTTGCCGAAGCTACTCTTGCACAGGAAGTCACTATCACATACAAAATCATTCCTGTCTTCCATTAAAGCTTCATCGAACCCCTGTTCCCTATACCTCTTCTCATTTTCATTGTAATTCTGATATCTTTGGATCTCGAAATCTGGAGATATGGTTTGCCCTTCGTTAACCGTCTCCTTCCCTAATATGTCATCAGTTTCAATTGCCACTGTACTATTCATGTCGTTGAAGTTAACTCTTGCTACTGCTTCATTTTTAACTTCATATTTCAGCTCGCCCATGTCCATACTATCTCTGTTTTCTAGTAAAGGTTTGAGATTCATGAGGTTGAAGTTTGGAATGATTCTCGTGTCCCAGTTCTGAGGTATGTTTTCTGGAACAGCTTCGATGTCAAGTTGCACTTCTTCGCCAATTTTCTTGAAAGTGCCCATATTGTATTGTAGAGGGATGGAGAATGAGGGTAGGTCTGGATGGGGGTTCTGTCTGGTTGGGAGGGCTGATATGTGGATGGCTGGAGGTTCAGGTTTCGTTTTGGAGTAGGTGCTATGGGTCGGCGCTTCTGATATGTTGACCATTTGGGTCGATGATACTGTAAAGAGAAAAGGGTACGATTGATATATTCATAGCCATGTCTTTTTTACTGTTGACGCAATTTCAAAGGGGGCACATCTTTAAGTAGGGGGGTAGTTTGGAGTGGTTGCATACAGAATCTGATAATGCATACCAGTGGCTTTCAGATGTGGCCTTGTTTTTTTCTGGCAATAAAATGCAATCTATTGCGGATCCCCAGGCTGGGATTCCCAGCCCAGATTTTATTGGGCCATAAAATAGTCTCTTACCTGGAATAGTGATAAAGTCCCGCATTTCCAGCGCAAGCGCAGAAGGAGACCTCTCCGGTGTCCGCGCCTGACTCTGCCCGGGGTAAGGCTCACATCCAGCTTTCTGCTGCTTCCGCCACTTCGCTCGACGGTTTTGGAACCAAACCTGAAAAATCGTTAAAAATAACTTACACAGTTGATAGCGTACAGTGACAGTTCCAGAACTTTTTAGGCTATTGTCGTTTTTCGAAAGAATCATATTATATGATACTGATAGTGAATAAGGATTGAATTTACCTGAACTCTGGCTTCAGTAAGGTCTATCCTCATGGCCAGTTCTTCCCTGAAGAATACATCAGGATAGTGAGTCTTGTGAAAAGCTGCCTCCAGCTGCTCCAGCTGAACGTTGGAGAAGGTGGTCCTATAAATATAATGATGAATATTTTATTATATTAGAGTACTTATTGCACAATTTCTTACTATTTATCTAAGGTCCTTTATACCCTTTACCACGCTGATGCAAATGCAAATACACACTTATGATAATATTGATATTGAACTATAGAACTATTGAACTATTGATATATTGAACTATAGAACTATTGAACTATTGAACAATTGAACTAGTGAACTACTGAACTTTTAACTATTGAACCATTGAACTAGTGAACTATTGAACTATTGAACTGTTAAACTATTGAACTATTGAACTGTTGAACTATTGATTTTCATCAGGTGTATCAATTAGTAGAATTTTCACGTATCCATATGAGACATCAACGGAAACTACAAAATATTTTGCCGTACATTTTACTATTATTAATTGCAGTAATTTTATTCACCTGTATCTTCGTTGTTTACGTTTGGGTATATCGCCCTTAGGATCTGAAATCAAAACAAACAAACATTACCTCGGCCCTAGATTAAATTATTATTCAGATCAATAATCATAATTTGATATTGCATTTTGTATTACTTGGTTTAGGCGAGTACTCCTCGTCTTCCTCGTATTGCTGATGATGCTCCGAGGTTTCCTCCACCACCTCGGCGGAGTAGGCCTCGCCAGGTTCCGTCTCTGGACGCTCGCAGAGGACCGAACCTGGACCTAGGCTGGAAGCAGAGGTTAAAGTTTTAAATTCTTGACGCAAGGATGGAAAAATAACTGGATTTAAGATAGTTACGTGGTGATTTTGGCTTTGTATTGTTAAAAACCATCCGGTCAAAGGACATTTCTCGAAAGTTATGGTTTATAAAGTCACCTGTAAAAATATGTTAGGTAGTTTATGAAGTAACGCAGTAAACATCCCGTGAAAGCAAATGGAATGGCATAATAAAGCAGGGAAGGCATCTTTAACTACAATTTTATAACTCCTGGTCGAAACTTTTTATTAAATTGGCAATTAAAAGAAAAGTTTTTATTCACGTGGAACTAAATATTTTTTACGTAGGTATTTTCAAAACCATCTTCATACATTTCTCAAAAAAATCCAGGTTTTTTCATTAAAGACGTAAAGGGGACCTTCCAACCCAGTGAATTATACGACTAATCAATAGACGACACACGTCATTATACCTTGGTTATTAATTATATCTAGGAAATTAGACACTACGAAGATCGCTGTCCCAAAACTTTTAGATACTCAAATAAAGTACAGCCAGGCAATAAACATTCGTAACGTATACCTACTTATTTTGTGACTCTTCAAGACAGAAGTGGACCTTTTAGCTAGGTTGAGTGTTTCGTCGACAGCATCGTCAATTACCATCAGGTAAGGTAACGGTGTTAATCGTGAGGCTATCTAATAAGTAATGTAAATTTGTAAAAATGTAAAAATATGTAAATAATTTCACAGTGCCGTGAGCGGGATTCGAACTGGAGACCACTAAATTCGCGGTTCGGCTCATTAACTGCGTTCTGCTTTGCTATTAGATGGTGGTGACTGGTGGTAACACAGAGTATAGAATGTGTAAGTTTTAAGGTGGATTATCATAACCGGTTTCAAAGCTGCAGTTGTTGAGATATAGCAATGGTTGAAGAATGCTTACCCATTGAATAGGTTAGGGATGTTGTAACAGAAGCTAGTAGTAGGTGACACGTCATCGTTCAGGATGGCTGCGGAATCGAACCCTGACGCCCCGGCCACACTCTCTCGACCGTCTAGAGATTCTTCCATCTGAAATAATAGTCACCCGATTGCAGAATATAAAATTTTCCCAATAAACTGATCGAACTTGCCAGGAAAAGTCTGAAGTAATCTTATAAGATGTCACTCAATCATTAGTCTGAGGTAAGCCTATTATGGTTAAATTATTGCCTATCATCATCATACTTAGCTAATAACGAAATTGAGTTTTCAAGCCATGCCATGTCATTTACATAATTAAGTACAAAAGCAATAGATCCCATTAACGCTTCCTACGATTCCCATTATTAAATAAAACGTTTACTAGGGTGATTGACCGAGCATCAGCGGTCGCGACGCCGCTTAAATTGAATTAAATACTATAATTTAGTTAAGTTTATTAAATTACCACTAAATGAGCATAGTATTTTGTCATTTATCATTGACTTGTTGGAGCGACGGTGTTCTTAAGTAATTTGTTTTAGTTAGTGAGTTTTTAATAGTTTGAGTTTTTAATAGGTTTTTGTATTCAGCCAGTGTTGAAATGGCATATTTCTTTAATAATTGCAGTTTTAAAGACTTGTTTGTTTAATGTATTTTTTAATGTTGTAAGAAACAAAACATGGCATAAGATTAGATGGTGCAAAATTGTGCACATTACAGTGGTACCTTATAGTTTAAATGGTGTAAATTGCGTGTAGTGATGAATATTTTAGTGTAGGTGTGGACTTTAGGCTTAACCCTCCTCACGAAAGTGAGGGGAGGCCTTTGCCCAGCAGTGGGACAGTAATTACAGGCTGAATTATTATTATTAGGTGTGGACTTTGACATTTGTGTAAAGGTTTTTAAAGGTCACTTTAAAAGTTGCGCTTTTTTACCTGGTGATAGCTAAAGTGGTACATTACGTCATAAGATAAGTATCACAGTTTTGAAGCCAGAAATATATTACGTGATAGCCTGGGCCCTGCTCCGCTACCGGTGGTATCCTAGGTTTATGTTTTTTATAATGTTTTTAGGTTTTTATAAAAATCATCCATACTTACAAACTTTCGCGTTTATAATATTAGTAGGAAA
Source organism: Hylaea fasciaria (assembly GCA_905147375.1). Lineage (NCBI taxonomy): Eukaryota > Metazoa > Arthropoda > Insecta > Lepidoptera > Geometridae > Hylaea > Hylaea fasciaria. The sequence goes on from LR990215.1 coordinate 4,601,820, forward strand.
TAGGATTGTAAAAACTATTAAATACGTAAGATTAAGTATAAAATAAATGAAGGAATAATAATAATAGATTAATGAGTGACTCCGTATTACCTACGCAACTCTGCTGTATTGCTGTAGGGATAACGACACATTAAGTTTATTTTCCCATAAGCTTAAGGGCAACTGAAGAGATTAAACTATTATATTAACTAGCTAAAAACTATGTTTGTATGCGAATTAGACCCGTTTTTAGCTAGTTTAAAAACTTCTAGATTAAACAATTACAAACGATGACACAACAATGAAACGTAACGAATACCTAAGTAAAATTAACTGAAAAGGTTTTATATCATACTACTAAAATTTAGCCATATTACATAATAAAATAAAAAATTAACACTTACTTTATCACAGCGCAGCTCTCAGGTCTGTTATTTTTTTAATTTAATAAACTACTTGTAACGGCGACTGTAACTATTGTCACGTGGTTGGCAGTACTGAAGCGGACGGACGGGCATCGACTGTCCGGCTAAGGACAGGGAAAAGTGTGGAGCCGCCAATCAAATGGTAGGATACATTTTTTATTTTACGTGACTCCACAAATTGTTGTTATTTTGGGATTCGAGTAAGTATACTCCTTCGGTGGCTAAAAGGTAGATTCTTAGAAAATCATAAGGTCTCTCGTTTAGCTCATTATGAAGCTGTAACTCGATATAGTACTTACGGTAAATCGTATAGGTGCGTATCTTAATATACTTAATTACGTAAGTATAATACCAAAAACGGTAGGTAGGTATACTTTAACTATTTTCCTATGGGTAGGCATTGTTTTTCAGATGAAGATAGACACTGTGGTATATTTTGTCATCTTATTTTTTAGGCATATCTAAAATCTTCCATACTAAAACACGACAGAATCCCATCCCAGTGAACAAAACATACATTTTCACATTCACATTTTGAAGAAAAAAAAACAACAACCGCTCCATTCCTTTCCCACCTGCCTAGAAAACTCATGACGTTTCTATTACCCACACACTCGTAAAAAGCTAAGCACAGCTTACAGCGGAAGATGAAGCCTGACAAATGCCGAATGTATCTATTGCGGCTTTGAAGCCGTGTGCGCGGGCCTTAGACGGGGTTTTTCAGTGGTGGAATGTAGACGATGGATAATAATTATGCCTATTTGAAATCTACTGATGCTTACTATTAACTAGTACTTTATTTTTCTATAGCCCCACACTAGGATTGCTCCTGTATCGTGGGTACCGCTTACAGACATATAATTTCACATAATCATCACACCCAGACCAGAAACAAATATTGTTCCGGGAATCGAACCCGCAACACCAAGCGCAGCAGTCCGATTGCACAGCCAATGCACCAAACGTGCCGTCTGTACTAATTACCTACTGTATATAGTACTGTGTTAACTATAATTATTATAGTTCTGTACTATAATAAAAACAAACTTTTATTCATTAATTTATATTATACTAGCTAATTCCCGCGACTTCGTACGAGTGGCTATAACAATTTCTAACGTCATTATAACTCTAGTCCAGTCGCCAACTGTATTTCCATTATAGCACAGCACGCAGAACGTACTACGGCAATGTTGGACGCGGTACCTACCTACCCACTTTTTAGCAAAATTTTAAAAATTATTACCTATTTATGAAACCTATCTATACACCGATAACTTACTCGAAACCAAAGCTACCAATTTTCGATACTTCCATCAAAATACGTTCAAAAGTTTCGGTAACATAAACACCAGATGATAAATTCTAAAACCAAATTTTGAGGTTCAGTCACCTTTAAATAAATGTGAAATAAAGTCAATCAAATTTAGTTTTTCAAAAACATCATGTATACAGACATGGCGCAGTAACAGTTTTATAATGGTAGGGACAAGTGTTGTACTGTGACATTATCAATTCCGAGGAAAATACTCATATTCAATATTTACCTTGGACAAATCCACTACCTTTTCTCATTATAACTGCCACTTTTATTCATTGCGTGAGAGTTGCGTTGTTGTCGATGAAAGATTTTCGTCATTTCTTTATTGGGCTAGACGTTTTCAGGTTGTTATCAAGGCACATAATATTATTATTATGCTTGCTATATTATTATTATTATTAGCTTGCTATATCACGTGCTTTAAATTAGGGTAAAATAATTAACAAATAAAACAACAAAACTATCATCATGAATGTTAATTCATATTTAATAAATAAATACATTTCCATCGTTTTAATTATTTATTTAAATTAAACTATTGTAAGTGACTTAGTTGTACCAACCGTTCAACAACTTTTATTTTTACAACATATTATAAGTGACGCAAGCGCGTTTATTGCTTATGTACTAATTTATATAACAATATGACGTAACTAAGGGGATATATATTAGAATTCTTTAATATACATATAGAATAGAGACAAAGTAATAAGTTAGTAAGATAAAGACTATGTTACAGAAAAATCAAACCGTTACTAAGACTTAAAACTAATTTAGTTAAACTATAAAATTACACCAGCATACCTTAAACACGATGTTTCCACTGAAAACCTCTTACAATCGTGTAAGAAAGAAAATTGAAATACTAATAGATCCTTTTTTAACGTTTATTGACGTAAATGATTATTGCAATCTGCAGGGCGATTATGCGTAGACAGTTACACATTCTAGATGTCATCGATATATGCAACGAGCACCCACTTCGCCGGAATTTGGAATTTAACAGAAAGCGAGTGAATAATATGTATTGTGTTTCACGACCAACGGGCGAGAGTGGACAGACTCAGCAGACTGACTACTAGATATTAGATATTATTTGGATTTAGATGCTTTCTATCTGAAGCATGACATATAGCAGCTATTAGCCCGCGATTGGAGGTACCATTGAAATAATGACACGGCAATCTCTGCGCTAATAATTGCCGTTAAAATGTATGCAATTGTAAATATCTACTGGCCGCCCTGCCGATAACAAAATAATAATGAGGCTTTAAAATTAGGTACAATGACGTTTAAGATAGCCAAGTTTCAAGTAGCATTTTGAACACAAAAAATATTACATCTTTGGCTTCAAGCGAAATTTACAAAAAGCTTTATTTATCATCCCACACATAATATAAAATATATTTTATTTTATTTCGAAATAATGTAGCGAAGTGATCGTCTTATTTTCATATCCCTCGTAGGTTAGTCGCTTTTGGTTAGAATATGCTTGACCTATTTGAATGGAGTTCAGTTTCATACAAACAGCGCGACTGTCACAAAACCATGCGATGAACCTAACACAATAAGGGCGCATTTCGCTTGAAATACGTAGGTATAAGAAATTACATTCGAGTTTCATAGACAAAATTTATAGGTTATACGTTTTTTACAATAATATGGTAATATCCATATACATAAGGTTCAAAATCCAACGACGAAACACATTATATCAATTCCTTATTTTTCATTCATTATTATAAGAGACACATTTTAATTATCATAGTTAGTCAGTCACATATTAAATCAAACGTAATATTTTCACGGTAAGAATACATAATAATTATATTATTTATCATGAATTAAGCCAAAAAAGTGACTGACGCGATGCAAACACAGAAATCAGAATACATTATGGAGATTCTTAATTTTTTTTCAGTAATACAAAAGACTAATTATTCGGTAAGATAGTCCAAATATATTAATAAAAGTTTGTAAATTACTTGTAAATATTTGGAACGGAAGTTAACAACAATCAAACGTAGAGTTCGAGAATTTATTAATTCTCAACTAACTACGACGTATCAAATAGTAGAAATAACCATGTACGGTACAAAGTCAACAGCAACTACTCGCGTAAGATTAGTCAACATTATATCCTTAGGTTTGGTCGGTCTTCTACAAAAAAAAGGCCGAAAAAGGGGGGGAAAAAGATTTATATAAAAATAGTTAAACGGTGCGAGTTATACTTTTCATAACATCTCTCTAATTACGTTGGGTTCTAAAATGGTATATTTTAAATGTCATCTATCTGTTTGTTCACGAAAAACTACTGAATCGATTGCGATGCGGTTTTCGCTATAGTTTCAAATCTGACTTGTGCAATGATAGCCACTATATTTGTTTTTTGGCCATCGGGCTTCGGTGGAAACTGTCTTCAAATATCAATATAACAACAAACATCACTGTGTAAGACGTCGCGGGTAACACAGTTCTTGGCCTTAAAAATAAACCAAAAATTCCGAGGGAAATTTAAGGGTACATACAGATAGAATGCGGGCTCATTCCGCGCTCACTATCGCAGAACCGTCTCCTGTCTGCACGAACCATTACAAAGTGACCGACCAAATATTAATGATACTTATATCTACACATAGTATACATACTGGTAAATCCATGGGAAGTCAAATCGGTAACGTCGAATACTACCTACTCAGAATGCTGTGGGATTAACAACAGTATTGCAATGGGATAAGGTTTCAAGTAGCTTTTTGAGTAGTTAATACCTCTTATGGTAAAGTTAGAAAGCAGCCTTTGGAAATAGTAGACTAAAAATCAAACAGTTTGAAAGGTAAGGTTAAGAATATGGTTTCATACAAGGTATCAATTCCGTACATTTTAAAATCGTAATAATATTTTTTTATTATTACTTTTCGAGCAGGTTTTTGTCTGACAATAATCGTCTAACGCCGGTTTGCGTCACGCGTTACAACATGTTAAAGTTCTTGCATCTCGCTTTCTCTATGGAGTACATTGTGAAGAGTAATAGAGATGCAATTACATGCTGCGTTCTTATAATAAAAACTAACTCAAAATTTATTTAAAATGCGGAATGGTCACCTTGATGAGAATAGTTGAACTAAACGCATGGAAACACAGTTTGGGAGCAACAAGAGAGGAGCAAGGGACACTATATGTCTATCTAATGCAAAAACTTCATTAAACATCTAGATCTAATAAAATTCTCAACAACAGTGAATAAATTCGTTTTTTTTTTATAATTTTTAATGTAGTTAAATAATATATACGCCGTTCTTTAATAATGCATAATATACAATTATAAACAACAGAAAAAGTTGAGAACAACTTTTTTCAACTCACTTACACGCACCTATATTTTACTACGACTAAAACAGGATGGTAAGCCACATAGAGTTGTTCAGTTCACAACTTGTTCAGTTGTCAACTGAAGACATATTATTATGCAATATGAAAAAACGACGCCCTATATTTTGTTCAATGCAATTGCAACTTTGTGTCGATTGAATTATGGTGCTTATTGAAAAAATATCGTGTATCTATCACTATTGCGCTACCTATTCCAAACGTATGTACAATTAATTATATAGCTTTGAATATTTTAATATAGTCAGGATAACCACGTAAAGTTGCCGCGTTCAGTTTTCTATGACTCGACTATGATGATTTTGCAATCTCCATCAGTGAGATGGTGAAATACAAAAATATGATATTTCTAGAAAACTTAGAATGAATTATCTGGACAAAGTCAGGGCAAATGAGACGAAATAAATTCAAAGAATCTTGTGATTTGATTATGCCACAGTAGCAAAATCGATAATAGATGGATATCGATCGATCGGTGTGCTATTCGATTTGAGAACCATAGTTTTAGCCTAAGAAAATAGAACGCGTCCGTATAATATAATGGTGACCTCAAATATTTTTAATTATAATACTTCTTGGTTGGTAACATGCAATGAAATCTATTATAAATGCATATTTTATTCTGTTATCAATGCTGAACGATAATAGATAAATTAAATAACATGTGAATTAATTTTATTCATTCTCGTGTCCCTTTATGTTACTTTCTCCATCTGTTACATTTATTGTATTGCTAATACTGCTTTCCATTAATTGTTTTTAATTTGTTTTTAAATACTTTAATAATTTTATATAAAACATTCCTAATATTCGCGAGACGAAGATTTATGAATCGATGATAGCCCAGAGGGTGCCATCTTCTGATCATACGCTGCAGGGCGTAGGTTCGAAACCAACAAAAAGTAACATTTTTTTGTTATTAAAATCAGAATTAGCTATACTTCACCGATATCTACCAAAACCTACATCCAAAATCGTGGACCCATTGTTATAATATTCGATTCATATAAGACTAACCTTTCGCGTACTGGTTTTAAAACACATTTTCTTATGGCGATAGCTGTGTATTGGATGATCATTGAAATTCGTAATTCAGTAATGACATTAGATATCGTTTGTCATCTTCTGTACAGAGGTCCAAGGGTCAAATCTCACCAAGATTAACCACAACTGAATGTGTAACTTGTTTTTTGTATTTGATCCTACAACTTCCAAAAAGCATTTTTGAATTTGATTCCAGTTGTTCAATTACGGCTTTGCTTCGTCATGGTAAGATTTTGCCCTTAAACAATGAATAAATTGCCAGTTTTAGATTTTTAAGTCTAGTCAGTAGTGTACAGAATACCACGAAAATAAACGCTTTTCGTACTTGAAGACCGCACCTTTAATTGTGCAATTCGAATCAGAGATGGCGCCTTTAACAACTCCTTTTAATATTCTCGTGATATCGGTACTATTACGTAATAAAGTGTATTTACTTTAATAAATTCGAGTACCATCGATTTATTGGCACTTTTATTTATTTTCTATCCAAAACCGTTTCGAACACCTATTTCCAGAACCTTATACCCTGATTAAACATATATTAGACGTATAAGTTAGGTAAGTATTTAACAATACACCGTTTCTGCAAGAAACTTTCACTAAAGCGAAGTTACTGTCCAGTGTAAGATGAACCTGCGGTTTATATCCTCTCTTACTTAGTATGGGTCTCGATAATATGCCATACATGTTCCGAAAAAAACATCATTATCTGATGAGTATAAACTCGCCCATAGCTTTGAATTCTAAGTACGAAAGTAAATTTTCATACCATTTAAGTGTATTGAAAATATGAAATAGCATGACAGAATTATTGCATTTAAGGTTCAATATCGATTGACAAACGCATCGATGTAACTAGTTAACATTATAGGTACACTGAATTTGCGCGCTACTCAAAAATCATTACTAATGTTCAAGAATTCGCTTTAGTGAAAATTCATTACAAAGTTAATTAAGCAACATTCCTCACATGACAGATGTAGCCATAATTTTGACACAAATACGTTCTCAATAATATGTAAGTCAGTTGAAGCAATGTCAATAAAAATAATTGATATTTCTATAATATAATTATCAATGGAATGAATACAATGAAACTAAGATGGCACTTAGAAAGTTACGTACCCTACTCCAAAATAACCACACTCGTAAATGCCTCCTACCCTCAAAAAGAACCAATCAGAGCGTACCAAAACACGATTCGGAAATCAGCCAATCACAGGGCATGATTTCAGAATTCGAATCCATGAAATTCCGATTCATTCGTGTCAGAATTATTCGGAATTCGAAATTAATAAAACCGTTAACAGACGGTAACTGTAAAGGTGGTATTACACTTCCGTGCTTTTGCCGACTCCGTGCTTGGTGTCGGGAACACCGGATGCGCTGAGTTTCCTTATACGGCTCGGGAATATACCACCGATACCGCTGAATAGACGCCCTGTAAGCAATAATACACTTTATTATTATGTGCACAAGAAATAGTTCGCGTATTTTCACTCACACTCATTATTTCAATGCCAGGCTGGTTTTACAAGGAAGATGATAAAAAAAACCACTAGGCAATAAAGGTTGCTTCATTATCAACTCAACATCAATGAGAATAAGGCTAATCTCCGATTAACAATAATTTGCAAAGGTGTCGTAACTCTATACTAGTTGTAATAGAAATTGTGCTTTGGGTAAAGTTATTAAGTTTTCTAATCCAACAACAAAGCTAATCTTCCTCGGACAGTTTTTGGAAAAAGTGATTGTAGTCATCAAATTTACGTACTACCTACCTACTATAACTAGCATGCATGAAAGGCTATCGCGTGATTTTCAATGACAGGTTAAATAAAGTTCCGACAGATGGCGTTGAACCAAATTCTCTGTAGAGGTTACAAAAACCGAAGTAATTTAAGTTTGGTTAAATATCACTTCGGTGTTAATGTTTATTTGAGCATTTGCGATAGTGGCGCCCCGTGGCAAAAGTTAAACACACCGAGCAACGCCATCTATCTGATACGTTTGCAGATATTGAAAACCCTTAATTGCACGGAAACGCACTAGTATCCAATTACAACACAAGGTGGTAAAACGGTTCATGCTGATGTCATGTTTCAAGACATGAACAATGTAGGCTTTATGTTGCATGCATGTTAACTGAAACTTTATTGTTATCGTCAAACAGTCTCGAGTTGTAGCTAACATTGGTTTACGTCAATTTGTCTTGAATCTACAGTCGTAGCGTTATGATTCAAGTTTGGTTGTCTCAAGTCAACAATCGTAATGTTACAGATGTGTCGATAGAGTTACAATTGCAGATCGATTGTCCACAAGGTTGATGGATTGATTGTGTCGTTACAGTGTCGTGAGTCGATGTCGTGTCATGTTTTGATAAATTTCAAAGTCTTGTGAATAAAGATTGGATTTCTATATGATTCACTCTAAGTCTCTTAGACTTGAGACGGCTTGAAGTGAATCATTAAACCCTAGAACACTTGTCGCAAATTATATGACTATTGATACAAGCCGGATCGCCTTGACTCGTCCATATCCAATCTACAACACACCACGACTTGATATTATGAATCAAAACGCTATACTAACGTAAAAATAAACGTCAAATGGTCTCTCGTCTTCAGTTATTAGTTCTAAACATACGTTAGATAATAAATGGTACAAAAATGAAGGACCTGGTGGCTACATGTATGGTGCATGTTTACCGGGGGAGCGTTGGTCGGGCGGGTGGCGGGGGGAGGTGGCCAGCGCATTGCGGCTGCCTTGCTGGAAAGAGACAGACATCCCGCTGTCTAGAGAGCCGACTGAGCCGCGGCGTTGGAGGCGTTCCGCTGCTAATGCCACTGTGAACGTACAAATGCAAAATTAGACCCAACCACTTTTGGAATTAGGTTCTTTTTATGATGAGTAATAGACGAGCTTCGTTCGCCCGATGGTAAGCACGCAGTTGCAGTGCCACCCAGTACTTTGCATTGCCAAATCTTGCGCGGTACTGCACTGCAGTCGTTCCGAGACATTAGTTCTCTAGTGTCATAATTATGGCCAGTACTATGCCCTTTAACCGGAAGAGAGGTACTACTCTAGACAGTCTTACAGAAGAGGCCTACCACTACAAAAAAAAGTAGATCACGCAGCATTCACTACTTTACCTACAACAACGACAATACAAGTTACATATTACTAAGAGAGAGGGTTTTTATTATTATAGGTATATTAAAGGTTTATATTTAGGGTGTTAATTATTAAATCAGAAGTTTAGTCTATTGCGGCTACCAGTTTTCATTCATGAACCAAGTCTAAGATCTTGGGCATTTTTTTGTTTTTCTAGTCATTTAGGATATATAAAGTAAGAGCGAGAGATTAGAGTAGTACTTGAATGATGAGAGAAACAGGCAGGAGTAAGCGAGATAGCTTTGTGTCTATCTAGATCTGCATGACAGATGTACATGTATTAGGGCCATTCGTTTATGGTTTTGTTAACTTAGCAACGGTGTTTAAGAGATAAAAAAAGCTTCAGTTCACTATATTTAAACAGTGGTCTAATCACTCACAGTCAACTTGAAACATACATTTGCCAAGTTAAATGTGGATTAACCATCGCTTAAATGAGTAACGTTTATTTAATTCAATCTTACCTCCTTTGTACCCTATAGCCGCCATAAAGAGACAAAACATGTAACAAGCTTAATCGCTTTAATTCATGAAGCTGAAATGGTGTTGCCATTTTATGATAGAATGATAATATAATTATGAACATTTAGTTGTGTACTACCTACGCCTGGTTTTTTTCAACCGGGTTTCTACAGAAACTGTAACTTCAGGGATCACAGATCAGTCTCACAGTGGCTCGACTTTGATCCAGTATTGGGGTGCATGTATAATATGATTGGTCTCAAAGTACATTGGGACAAATCGGCGTTTATATGTATGTTTTAATGTTTATTGTTGTATATTCGTCGATGACTTGCGTAGGTACTGTTGATCTAACCTCCATGAAACTCCTTTTTTTTTTTTTTAATTTTTTTTTAATTTATTTTAAGGACTTTGTCGCTGAGCGACCACACCGTCCCGTGAAAAAAAACGCAAATCATATAAGATACAAATACAACAACATATTATATAAAAAAAAAAAACATTATTTGGCTAATCCTAGATCTGCCAACTTATAATACATTTTAGCTTCCTCGGATACCGGACAGGACAAAATACTGTTAAGCAAGCCTATGTTTAGGCTTCTATTTCTACCAAACATTGATCTTCTTAATGCATCGTTCCGGCCACATTCCATCAAAATGTGTTGAACATCTTCAACTACCCCGCATTCATTACAGTTCGGCGATGGGAGTTTTTTCATTAAAAATGCAAACTTGTTCGATGGAATGTGTCCCGAGCGTAATCTAAGAGCAGTCTTTACACTATTATTGTCTAGTACAGTTTCGTCTATCCATGGGTGTTGGGATATTTGCGGTTGGATTGTTCTGTAGACTAGTTGCTCATATTAAAACAATAGTTTGGTATGTATATTAAAAAACCTTTATTTCTGAAATGATTAGACCCTATTCAAAATTTGACATTAATATCAACCGACCTTTTCCTGCTGTCTATCTTGTCCATCGAAAGGTTGTCTGGTAGAGATCGCTTTAAGCGATAATACCAACCAGTTTACCATTTAATAGTTATTCCTGTGTTTTATACAATTTGGTATTAATCTTAATATATATAAATTACGCGTCACGTTGGTTGTCCGCGATGGACTCCTAAACTACTCAACCAATTTTAATAAAATTTGCACACCGTATGCAGTTTGATCTTACTTGAAAGATAGGGTAGCTTCCATTCTTCTTTTATTCTTTCTTTTTTTAAACATCTCAATGTATAGTCGCTATAACAAAAACCTTAGCCACAGCAACGCGTGGCCGTGTATGCTAATAATACATATTATATACAATATGAAAATACGAGTAAACCTGTTCAAGGGTTGTAAAATATAGGGGTTATGAGGCGAAAGTAACAATGACGATAAGTCCTACCTGGATCATTGATGTCGACGAGAGAGTTGCTGAGCACGTTCCGTTTGATGATGCTGGTGGGCGGTGGGTTCTGCGACAGCCGCGAGGGGGCGGCGGGGGCGGGGCACGAGGGCGGGGGCGGCACCACCACGCTGGAAATACATAATAATAAGAATAATTGTCAAGAGGTTCCTGCCTCTGCAGCCTTAACCACTGGTTATCGGGGCCCTGGTCGGTTTAAGTTTCTAAAAAATATTTTTGTTTATATTTTTGTCAGAATGTTATAAGAAATGTAGAGCTAAGATTACAAATAAATAAGTGAATACGAATACAAAGGCCACTACCACTTATATTTTAGTTATCAGTTTTTCTAGAAATTTAATAGGAGTACCTACCTGTGGAACAAAAAACTAGACTTAAACATCTGTCATGAACACAATAATGCCATTGATAAAAATTAAACAAGCGCCCACTGGCGTAAGAGACAGTCACCGAATGTTGTTGACGTGATCACGTGACTTGACGACTATCAATGCATCCTTTAACTTTGAACTTAGTGCGGGGCCAAGGTTTCAAAGCCAGTGCCCTTGGATACGCACCCATGCACGTGTATTCCGTGGTCTATACACTGCTGGTGGTCGATCTCGACGTCCGCGACGCCGCTGTCTCTATTCTCCATCACTGCAATGAACACACACCACAAAAGCTTAAACCAGAGTAAAACAGATGTTTCTAAAATTTCCATCCACAAAATCGTAGTGAATTTGTTATTGAGTTAGAAAAAGCGAGGGTTAGACTTAGATTTGTGGAGAAAATATTTAGACTCCTCTGTTCAATTCTTGTTTAAATCTTTTATGGTAAGACCGATATTGTTTTATATTGGGAACTAGATGTTGCGCGCGACTATGCCCGCTCTGACTGCATATTATCGCGGTAAAAAGTACTGTCTCGCTCCTTTGTTTAGCGGTTTACATGTGCAAAAACAAACTGCCAGACACATTATCGCATTTATAATACTGGTATTAGATTGATTGTCGAGTAATTGACTTCCAAAAGCGATAAGTGAACAAACATACAATAACAATAACATTCGATAAATCTATGTTAATATAGGTGTATATCTCTATCTCAGTCCTTCACTTTTCTCTCACACTAATAAAATCCTCTCCTAATATCCTACTCATGGACAAGGATGGCACTTTGACCACAATAAATGAATATCTTTCCTCGCTTAGCAAAACTCTTCTCTCAGTTAGGCCGCTCACCGTTCCTCGCGTTGTTCCCCCCCGCCCCCCGGCCCTTGCCCCGGTTGAGCTCCCCCTCGATCCGCATGGCCTCCATCTCGTCCATCTCGGCGATGCTCTCGCGCAGATCCTCCGCGAACTTGCAGCGGTCGTGTTCGTTGCGCGCGTTGAACGTGGCCAGCCGGCGGCCGTCCACGCGCCGCGACAGGCGGATGCCGAACGGGTAGTCTGTGGAGGTCGCATCGTGTGGGCACAGGGTGGACAGTGGACACTCCATACAAGCGGCTGAATCGAACAAAAGACAAGCGAAACTGTATGCGAATCGATATCGTCGTCCGCGTTGGTACTCAACAGTACCCCTAGTGTGAGTTTTTACGAGCTCGATATAGTATACACATCAAGTTGACGTGTGAACTAGTTATCCAATAAATACATATTTGAGTAAGTATTTTAATGTGAATGTAATGTGAGACAACTTACAATATTGAAAATTCTTCTAGCTTCATCCCCAACGAAGTTCCGTACACCATTCTGTATGTACTTAGTATATAATGTAGTGTTCAAGGTGTTATCATACTCACGCGGCACGGAGAACAGGTTGACCAGCATGCCGCACAGCGGGAAGGACTGCCGGAACGTGTAGGTCACCGAAGACTTCTTCTTGCTGAAGATCTTCGTGATCACCAGCAGGTCGTTGAACAGGAACACCTGGAGGGTGACACGTGTCTGGATTGAGTTAAGGTGTTATTTCACTAGACTGAATTGTGGCTGCGGCGTTTAGGTGCCGCGCAGTGAAATAAAGTAAAGTCAAGTCAGCCAGACTAATTAGCTTGCGAGACCGGCTGTGGCCAGACTCGCTGACTGATTGGATGTTAGACAACGCGAGTGTTAGATTTGTGGCACGTAATTTTAGATGCATGCGTTTCACTCACGAAGTAACGAGACAAGCTTAACATCTGTATCGGAACTATTCGGAACCGCTGTCGCCAAAATATTGGAAATTACTGTATGAATAGGTTTGTAAGTCATCTGCCGTTTATTTGAAAATGTGCCTTATTTGTTAACTGATATGCTTCAATTTAATGAGCTCTAAAACTGCACATAAAGCATTTTTCAATGTGTGGCAGACGGAGAGCATGACATAGTATGCATGACAAAAACTAGGGTTGGTTTGGTCAAGGGTGCAGATGGATGGTACGCTCGTCCCGCTCTCTTCACACTTCCATTTGTTGTCTCCCTCTTTCGTAGTTCCATTTTTACTTAAAGCTTTTGTGGTGAGACGCAAAAAGGTTCTGCCTGTCGAGTTTACCTCTCTCTGGTGCACGCCGGGGCGTTCCTTCTTGTGTATGTCGGGGATCTCGTACAGGCGGCAGTAGCAGACGAGGCGCCGGTGCGGCAGTGCCAGGTGCGGCTTCTTGCCGACGATCGTGGCTTGCACTTTCATCACCTGAAAACAACAGGTTTTAATCTCATCCTATCGTAACCCTGATAGTGGAAAGGACGTCCGCCTTCCGAGACGGCTGCGAGTTCGAATCTCGGTGCGGGCACTTATCTATGCACGTAATTATCTTGCGCTTTTCGGGAGAGATACCGATGTGCGGACTCACATGTCTGAGAATTACTTTGGAGGTATGTGATCCACCAATCCGGACCGGGTTATCTGTGGTGGATTATGGTCCAATACCGTTCATAATAGTGACTCTTAGAGAGCCAAACTAGACTCTATTACCAGAATGACATGGCCGCTACAATAACCCCAAAGATAGCGTAAGCGACAGCATCGTGCCGCCTCTACGACACTCACTACAAGCCAATATAGTCTTTATTACAAGCACCACAGCCGCTACGATATAATCACCAACAATTCCACGACGTAAACGTTGCTACGGCCTCGACGAGTCTTCCGACGAGCCAAAAGCGACTGTATTACCTGCGTGACATGGTCGCTGCCGGGGCGGAACTCGCTGCTCTTGACGCGCTCGTAGATCCCCGCCAGCATGTCGCGGTCGATGTCCCCGCAGTCGTCGATCCCGCGCAGGTTGCGCACGAAGTCGTCGAGGCACATGCGCGCCTCCGGCTTCAGGTTGGGCGTGTGCAGGTCCGTGTTCAGCATTATGATGGCGAACGCGAGCACGAATATCTGCGGGGGAGGAGAGGTGTCAGTCTAATCGATGCTGTGGTCAAATATAGGTTGATGCTGCGGTCGGCTACAGGTCGATGCCGTGGCCGGCTACAGGTCGATGCCGTGGCCGGCTACAGGTCGGTGCCGTGGCCGGCTACAGCCGCCGGCGCCGCCCCTGCTGCACGCACCGTGTCCTGCGTGCGCAGCCGCTGCACGAAGTCCGTGTTGCAGACGCAGTAGCGGCGCGCGAAGGCCTCCACCAGCCGCTCGATCTTCTGCGCCTCCCCCGGGAGCCGGAAGTGCGCCTGGTAGCGGCGCAGCGCCACGTCCACCGCCATGCCCGACAGATCTAGCTCCGTCACGAAGCATCTGCAAGAGGGAACACGTGAAGGTGGTGGGAAAAGTGACAGAAAAGAGGTTTGTTCCCATAATTATTATTATTTGTTAAAAGCCTACGGTTTATTATTCGTTATCACTTGTGATTATGTCGAAAGAGGTCTAATTTTGTCAGGCCGCTCGTGAGACCGGAAATCGACATCTGCATAATAGTGCAGTTATATTAGGGTGTTCCCCTCAGAATGACAGATAATAAGCTGGAAATTAGTATGCACCTTCATTTTGGTGTTCTAAAATTGTCTCAAAAATCTAATAAAATCGTGCGTCTGCGCCGTAAGTTATTCAAAGGTAACAAAAATCACTTTTATAACAGTCACTCCCCAGGAAGCATTATCTTCTCGAAAGAAATTTGCGTTAATCCAGTGTCTCATCCTTCTACCGACAAACTTCCTAACATACAAACTTTTACATTACATCATTTAAAACGATTCTGTTTAGGTCCTCAATTGGATCGCAATAAAACATCAAGCCAAGCCCTAGTCGTGAACTCACTCCAGCACCGCCATGTTGAACGGGTTCTGCAGGTTCCCCAGGTACTCCCCGATCATCTGCTTGCTGAGCCCCTTGCGCGTGATGAGGAACCGCGCCACCCCGCGCGGGGAGTTCTCCAGGAAACCCCGCGCGATGAGGTACGCCACGCCGCGCTCCGGCTTCTTGTTGAACAGGTTGAGGCCCACGCGGTACTGCCGCTTGCGGACCGTCTCCGACACCTGGGTGGGGGGTCTCTTGGTTATATAATATAAAATATAATTCAGTCTGTAACTGTCCCACTGCTGGGCAAGGCCTCCCCCCACTTTCGTGAGAAGGATTAGGCCATAATCCACCACGGGGGCCTAGTCCGGATCGGTAGGTGATTGGACTCTCGGTTATGACACTGTTAACTCTAGTTTGGATGTCTTGCTTGCTGTAACTTGGATGACATAATTATTTGCCAGTTATTCTACATTTCTCTTATACCGATTTTAAAATAATCAAAAATAATTAAACAATATCTAAATCACTTCAGTAGTTTCGTTAAAAATAAAGCCAAATAACAAAAGAAAACAACTATACGAAATCCCTTTGGGGTCTAATTTTTCATCTGGCGATGATGATGCCTTCAGTGCATTCCAGAAAGGGTACATCCCCCTCGTCACCTTCGCGACCGGCTGCTGGTGGCGGTGGTCGTGCTGCGGGCGGCAGCACGCGGCCGGCGGCTCGTAGTACGGCGGCGCCTCCTGCCGCTTCCACACGGCGTAGCGGTCGGCGGCGGGCTCGTACAGCGGGCCCGAGGCGGAGGCCGCGCGCGTGTGCTGCGGGAACTGCGGCTCCTGGAGGAGCAAGTGCGGCTCCTGGAAGCGGGAGGGGGGGTGTCATGTGCATGTGAAATTATATGTCTGTAAGCGGTACCCACAATACAGGAGCAATCCTAGTAGGGCTACGTATTTTTTTAAATAAAAAAAAAATGGGTGGAGCCTCCTCTAATCAAAGTCAAAGCATTTATTGTTAAATAGGCAATAAAATCGCACTTTTACAAGTCAAACAGCTAATTCTAGTTAGCAAAGAGAGTCATAAAACATAAAGCAAGATACATTAAATTATACAGTAATTGAAACTTATTACTTATTCGTAGGTAATTGATTATGGTTGGAGTTTGAAAAAAGGATGTATGTAGAGAAAAAAGGATAATGCTTCGTGTAAAGGCGTAAGCTGCGGACAACCCATCCTACTTCCTACCTAGTTATACTGGTGAAAGTTTGCCAGTGTGTTTGTATGTTTGTTACTTTTCCACGCTCAAACGGCTGGACTTTTGATGGAATTTTGTGTGGAAGTAGCTAACACATAGGCTACGTTTTATTCCGCAAACAGCGGGCAATGCCGCGAGGTGCAGCTAGTCAAATAATAAGGTGCCCGTCTTAGTACGTTTTGTCATTGTACAGTAAAATTGTGGCTCGAGTCTAACGTTGTTTCAAGTACAAAAGCCAAACAGACCCATCTAGCGAGAGACCCGGGAATCACAGTCTTAGAAGCACCACACGCTAACTCACAAGGTTCAAAGAATAACCGCTAGATGGCGGTAGAAATAACAAAAAAGTATGTGATCATCGAAATTACAAATTCTTGATGACACTCACTGTTTACAAGTGTTTACTATTAGGCACTTTTCTCTTACCGGCGCCCTAGGCTGGTACGGCTGGTGGTAGTGGTGACGGTGCTCCTGCGATGACGATGAAGACGAGGATTGCACGGAAGACATGGAGCCTCCACGCACGACCGCACCACCACATTCCGCGCGGCGGAGCGACACTGGACTCTCAGCGCTGGAAAATAGAGTACAGATTACAGTTTAGTTTCATGCCAAACTGAATTTCAAAGTGGTTGAAGTTATGAATTTCGGAGACAAAATTATTTTGCAAGACATGCTCCCAGTGGCACATTCGTCGTTTGCAGTCTAAACTCCTTTTGACTAACGAAATTAGTCAAAAGTTAACAGGCTGGTCATAGATGAAAAAGTCTTGATTGAAATCACACTCAAAAGTAGTTTTTCCCCATAGAACTGGGTCATTATTCTCCTCACTTGCAGAGAACGTGACGTCATAACGTGCTGCAACGCTTGACGCTCGTTATTTTGTCATTTTTAGCGTACACGTAACGCGCCCCGCTCCGTATTTTAACAGTTTATAACGTGCAATTTTCGTGCCTTCGCGTGTTCATCAGATTTCAACGCAACGCGTTACGTATTTGAAAGGTAATAGCGAATAGTTTTGGCTGATTCTGATATACCTACGTGTGTGGTTGATAGCTTACTTGAGTGTAATACTGCTCGTCCGCTTCGGCACCTCCGGCGGCAGCCGCCTCGCGTTGGCAGCTTGTATCGCCGCTAGCTGCTGCTGCTGCCGCGCCGTCGGCGACGACAGCGGCTTGCCGCCAGACGACAGCAGATTGCCGTATATCGGCCCTGAAACAATATGTAACCATGTCAATAAACAAATAACGGGAGTTACGGCGGAATCCGAAAATGATTCGAGTCTTTGTTGATTTTGTAATTTATTTTCTCCAACTTGTTGTGTAGTATTAACTAATGAGTATTCGTAAACGTGCAAGAGTGAGCAAACGATATAAACCCAAAAACGTGTCATTTTGGCATTTTTTTCCGCAACTCCCAGGAAATTCCAGTAATGGATGGAATCATGTGCTTCAAAGTCAACTGTGCTTTTATTGATAGTTATGTAGGCAACTAGATAATTAGTTTCTTTGTTAATAGGTGCTTTGTGTATTTTTCTTATTCGACGTACTTACTGCAATAAATCATTTATATTCTATTCAACAGTTACATACCCGTGTTGTTCAACAACTGGTGGTTGTGGAGAGATTCATTGTGCGACGACGACGTCGATATATTGGTGACGGAACCGCTCACTGAACAACTGCACATCTGAAATATACAGGAAAACATATTACTGAACACTGCAAATGTGGCAAATAGTTTTGGCCGTAACTTCCTCAACTTAATCAATTTAGTTGTAGTAATTATCACTCTATTTTGGGGGAAGGAAAACATCGCGTGGATCCACAAGCCCGAAATAATTTCGATGTTACGTGATCCACCAATCCGGACCGGGCTTCCGTACTATTATAGTGGATTATAGCCTAACTAATCCTTCTGACGAAAGTGAGATGGGATCCGTGATCAGCAGTGTGAAGTTAATTATGGGTTATGATGATTGATACGATTGATAACGAGGCTGGCATGTCGTTCACCTGACGATAAGCGCCACGCCTGCCCAACCCATTTGCAATGCCACCCAGTTGCATTGCCAAATCCTGCACGACATTGCACTGCTCTCGTCATAATGAGACAATCGTTCTTGTATCATATTCGCTCGCTGGAAACTGTCTTTCGATTGAACGATTATATTTGTTTTTACTTACACGATTAATACGATATTTCGTGGAACTAAATCTCCAAAGGCTGATTCTCTTGACGCGTCTCAGCACCATAACATTGTCATTTCTCATGATACACTCTGACGGGGCCACAGGCTCGATAGCATACGAACTCCGAAACATTGACACGAACTTTTATAACACGACCTACGGTAGGAACACGGGAACAATTGTTCTAGCGACTCACAGTCGTGCACCGCTATGCACAAGAGCTATTATGGCTTGCGCGGATGATGGCAGAGACACACACAAGGCAAAAAACTCACGACCTACGGTAGCAACACGGGAACAACTATTCCAGCGACTTGCATTCGTGCATTCCTGTACACAAGAGCTATTATGGCTTGCGCGGATGCTGGCAGAAACACAAAAAGGCAAAAAAAAGACTAGATCCACTCTAATAGACTTTTGGCTTGAAACTGACACATCTCGTAATTAGTATCATTTTCTGCTTGAAACTATTTCGACGTCATGTGAGATAATAGATAAAGAATGATAAGGTGCCGTATGTATTCTTTCAGCGTTGTCGCACTTTCAACTCTATTAGAAAGTAGTAGAGATTACATTAGGAATGTTCGTGTGATTTCACACAAATCTTTGTTACATCAAGTAAGTGTGTAAATTTTATAAATAGTCTAGGAGTTTAGGCCTGTCATGCTATGTATGTGCAATTGTGCATACATGTGTCTTCATTCGAGTCGAGTAGAAAAGCTATGTTGAGTAGGCCTGAACGAGATAACTTAATTAATACAATATCTGTTGGCATCTTGAGATGTCCTGCCAGAACTAGTGTATATTCAGACAGAATAGTCTGTATATACAACATACACGTACTGGGATTCGAATTCACCACCCTTAGCTTGAAAGGCGGACGTTCTCCCTTATAATAATGCTATCACCGCTAAGTGACAATATCGATTATCAATAATCACTTTTTGGTAACACAGAATATTTTGTTACTGCGGTAAGGTAGTTAAGGTACTAAAATACCACAACGTAATAATCACATTCCTCTTTTAATTATTGTCACAATAATTCATAATCTAGTTTCGATAATTAAATTGTTTTTAATAGTATCGAGGTAGTAGGTTTGTAGCATTATCGGATAATAACAGAACCGATTAGATGTCTTTTATGACATTCGTATTCATATTTACTTGTTGAGTTTATTGCGTTGATGATAGAAAAAAAATACTTTTGGTTAGCAAAATCCAGCAGTATAATAATATGCTAAACCAAATCATTTAACGCAGAGAAATATAAAATTTATTTTCTAACAATAATAAGGTACAAATTCATAGTTCCAAGTTAACCTTTCTCTATAACGTTAAAGAGAGCATATTTTAATTGCGTTTAAAAAGAGCTTTGGCCATTGCAACATGGTTCATTTTTACATTTCACTACATGCTCATCAGTCTGGCAAGATGGGATAGGCAGTGAAATATAAAAATAAACCTTATTTAAATGATCCAAAACTCTATTTCAAACGCGACCAACACCTGCTCTCGTCTTCAAGCCGATTTTTAAGTAAATGTAAAATAATCCTTATTCCAACGATCCAAAACTCTATTTCAAACGCGACCAACACCTGCTCTCGTCTTCAAGCCGATTTTTAAGGGATCCTTACCCCGCTATCGGCATCAGTCCGATGGTGCGGCATGTCGGTGGCTATCATGTGGATCTGGTGCGCCGAATGCTGCACCCTCGCTACCATCGCGTCCACTTCGTTCGAGGTGTCCATTTGCAGGTGGTTGCTGGAATACAGTAAATAGATTATTCATTAGGAAATACCTATGGGAGAGAGACAAAAATCCGTCTCTAGCGATGACAGCTCAGTTGATTCCGTCTTGGGATCACACGGGGTAGCGTAGGTTTGAAACCAGCTGATCGAAAAACTAAGCTTGAGCTTCCGAAGAAGGAAAACATCGTTAAATAACTTAGTGGTAAAACACTAAAGTGCTCGCCTGGATATATACCACCCTCAACCAGAAAATCTGGCTCCAAAACCCTACAATTATTTTTATCCTTGTTCAGACATTTGAAACTTTAACTTACCTATACCCCTATAAGAAAAAGCTATACCTATTTTTTATGTTTGGGCTACTAACAAACAATTCCTCGCCGCGACATCACCATTATGTACTAAGATTAAAAATGATGGACGTACTCGTATATTATACAGTACGTACATATTCCCCCAAGGTTTCTCGACACCTATAAAGTTGTGTGACTCTTATGCAAGACGTGTTTACTACCTCAAAGAAACCCCATAAAATAACAACATTGTTTTTCAATTAATGTTACCAGACTTCAAGGGCGAAACGCCTAGAGCCTTCTAACTCCCTATTTTATAGACTTTAACATAAAATCAAACCAGGAAAAATCTATTGAGGGAAATCCAGTGTTATTGTTAGTTGAGTCAGATAGTGTCGACGTCTGGTATCAGAGTTCATGAGATCTCGATCGATTATCACCTTATTATATCCATTATCGTCAGTTTACTGTCTTTAAGAACATGGAGAGATCCCTACATAACTTAATATGAAAGTCAATGGCCGAGGTCCCGCGTCATTGGGTTGCAAAGGGCATAAATTACCGCTCAGCCACAATCTCTCATTATATGAAATTATATAATAAAGGTGGCCATACACGAAGAAACACAAGTGTGCAGGAAAGCCACAAAATTCATAATCAGGTTTTAGGTTTCCCACCGCCACGCAATTGAAACCCCTAGCGACTAGATGGGAATTCCTCTCTAAAGGCACAATGCCAGATATCTTAATACGCTTACCTCATGTCCATGTCATGTCGCTCCCGCAGAGACATCGACCTCATCGGCCTGGTTAGCGCGAGGCCCTTCTCAGCGGCTCCTGGGCTCTTCTGCAGCAGTGTGTTGGCGTAGATATCTGTACCTGAAAGCAGTGTGGAAGACGTGTTAGTGAGTGAGGAGTTGAACAGGCTGTAACACCCACCAGGTCCACATCTGTAGGGTTAGCTGGAACTTATGCTGAAGAATCGTGGCGGCCCTGCACTGTAAGATATATTCGTTTTAAGGTAATGAACTTACTTTTGTCCTTTATACCAGCAATTTTTACATACTATACTGCTTTTATACTGAAAGGTAATGCCGACAGGCAGACTCTTGCAGGAGAAGCTAACTTCGCACTTGATCAACCCTAACCTAAAGGTACTGGTACAGATATTCCATTTGACGAAGACCATTCAATTCAGGGTGTGCGACGTTTACAAACATAAGCGTGTCTGACTGACTGTGTGCGTCGTGACTGAGAGTTCCCGAGTTTACGCACACCAATAAAATGCGCACGTACACGTAACAACACACAAAGTCAAACAGACCTCGTGAAAAATTATATCTTTAAGAGCTCTATGTTCCATTACCGTTGACTAGTTGATGCTCCTGACCGTCCTGCAGCCTTCTAGCATTAGAATCTGCCGCCTTCGCCATGGCGGTAATGGCGCTGAACTTCTTCAGCAGTTGTCGTCTTCTGAACGCCCTCTGGATGGTGACTGCAGCTCGCCTGGCTCGCAGACCGCCGTACCTTCGCTCTAGGATCTCCACTTGCTTGTCCAGCAGGTCTTGGGACATCTCATAACGGCTGCAAAGTACAAGGTTTGAGAGTTACAGAGGATCTGCGAATAGTGAAAGTGGATGAGCCAGGTAGGGTATTTTGGGGTGACTTCAAAATGGAGATAAGGTTTTAAATCGTCAAGGTCGATCGGAAACGGGGTATTTACCATGCCTCTGTTTGCTTGTAGCATCAAAAAGAGCGTTGTTGGAGACGTCATGATCACAAGTAAATGGAACTGAACGGTGTCGAAATATTGTGATTATTAGGAAATCAAAACAAGAATACAATTGAAAATAAAAGGGCTCACTCTCAAACCAACTGTGCGATTGCTTTACCACATAATATCTCCTGAGTATATGAGCGATTTGAAGGAATCTGATTTTATTTCAACAGGTAGATCTCCAGGGGTGGTATCTCTAGTAAATTGATTTGTAGTCGGTTTGTCGGTAGGAAGAACTATTTGAGACATGCCTTTCGTTTTGTAACAAAGGTTTCTATTCCCGTGATACCTTTTTGAGGGTTGCGTAGCAGTAAAAAGGAAATTTTAGATTAATTACCTTTGTGTGTTTTGAAGGAACTTCTACTTTAGAAAAACTGCTGAAATTTCGCACTTATTCAAGTATGGCTGTTCAAGGTTTATGGCAGAAGGGGATAAATAGACGGCGAATTGTGGATCAAATTTACGAGGAGTAAAGAAATCCAACTTTTACAAGTGCAAATAGTCTACTTTTGAACGATTTTTGAATAACGATCCAAAGGTGGTGAGTTTGCAGTAGTAATGAAGATTATGCAATGGAACAACTACTAGAGTTCGATTTACTTCTACCAAGATTTAATAGGGGCGTTGCGTTTCTACAAATCCAAAAAGCCTTTTAATACGAGTCGACCGAGGAGTTATGAAAGAATTTAGTAACGAACTTGCTTGGACTATTTTCAATAACTTTATAGAATTAGTTTCTGTTTAGTTTCGTGCTAGTTTAGTCAGCGTGATAAATTTTAACTTCATTATGTAAGTTGTGAATTGCAATACTCTGACATTGGCCCACCACATTGCTAAAATGCTTTGCTCTTAAATCCGTCGAATGTGGCGAAAGAGCAGCGCAATTTGAATTTTTATTCTTAAACTAACAAATATCACAATATCTATGGCTTGGTAATTGCTAATGAGAGCTTAATAGAATAGTAATTGTTCACCACCAGGCGGGCAATCAGCTTGTATGTCGCTCTTTCAAATAAAATAATGCTGGCAATAAGGGGAGAGCTTTTGGTGATGACGGTGATGTTAAAGTTAAGCCCAAGTCATGTCAAGACGATGAAAGAGGTAACTTATGAGCCACAATCCACTACTCGAATTTCGGTTACGCCACAGTCTCTGTTTTGCACGTTTTTGGGTCAAACAAATGGTTTCTGCAAGTAACTTTTATGATTCGATTGTGTTTAAATCATTCGCAAAAGTGGACCAGGGCCTTTCGAGACTGTAAAATATTAATTTATCATGCCTTCAAGTGGGTAGTAAGTGGTATTATGATTTCATTTTATAGCTCATGCAAAGTACATTACACGGGGTCATGATAAGCTAGTAATTTTATAATTTTGGTTTATAAATAGATAGATAAGGATAAGTAGAAAAACGTTGACTCGGCATCTAACCAAGTCTGTACTTTGCATCAACTATGGCACATTATTATGGTTACGCATGAGATAGGTAAGTCAAGTAGATTCAAGTTAACAGGATAGTTAAGTGTTATCTAAGTTATCAAAAGGGTCACATGACAGGCATTCCTGAGGTCTCTTTGGACGTACCCTCTGGTTAATTTACCCCTTTTTTGGGGTGTCGGGTCTTTTTGCATCATTCCCGAAGTTCCCATGAGAGACACGTCTGTGCCACGCCTATGTAGTGGGAAAGAGAACATGTTACACAAATAAATCCAATATACACCTGTGAATAAGTTCTTAAATCCTACCGAATAATACTCGAATAAACATGTATAAAAATGAATAAATAAAAAATGAAATATTATCCAGCCACGAAATTACATAGCGCCCTGTAATTTAAACCAGGCAAGAAAGAAGTGACCTGTCTCCAATAACATTGCCATTCCAAAAGCATAAACCATCCAATGCTGCCAACCAGTTAGAAAGAATAATGAATATAAGAAATCATAACCTCTACATCTTTTTTATTAGCTTTTTCTGCCGTGTTCCTGTTGAAATGTACTTGCAATGATGGCAATACTTATTCTATAACTAAAAACTCGCTGATTTGTTTTCATTTTCTGTAGAAAATGCTGTTATTTTGGACGAAGTCAATGGAACTGTTCCGTTAAAGGCAATTCCAAGAGGAAATTGGTAGGCATTTCCCAATTCCCCTTAGTATTTACACCAAGCGCCAAGATTATACAAATTTAATTAACGGATATGTTCTTTTAAAGGTTTACTTCTAAGATACATTTTGGTGTTCATTTAATAATTTCCCAAGTACCCTTGGTGAGCCCATCTCAAACTCGAAGATATACATTTGGGCCGCATGTACCTACGTACCTCTCCACGGACCTGTTGGCATGTACCGCCATGCCGAAGCCCTCGGGCGGCGCGGCGATGTACAACGGAGGCGCGGGCTCCGCCCCACCCGGACACAGGCCCGCTCCCGTCGAAGCGTTCGATGTTGACGAACATGACGAGTTCGAGTGGTTCAATGCTGGGGAAGAGAAAAACGTATTTGAAAATGCGAGTAAACTTACGACGAACGATAAATGAGAAAATAGACGAATTTCAATGTTAGGTTCTGGAAGACTTGCTAAAGAAACGTATCATGGAGATTTAAAGGCTAACTGAGGGTTGATGAAACCGGCAGACGTACTAAGCAAATCGATTGCATTTACGTACATATTCGCAGGATACTCAAGCAGGCTGCGGATTCTTTATCATCTTGAATATTCTTTTGGAGTTCAGTAGGTTGTGGATGCCGAACTTTGTATACTCCAGCAGAACAGGGTGGTTGAGCACTACAGTGACATACCCACCCTCTGCCGGGTTTGGCAATGCACGCATGGTTCAGTAATTATAACCATGGCTGAACTAGAAGCTCGACTTGCACCACCACACATCATCACATATATAGGGCCGATGACCGGCCTAGTTGCAGAAACTACCAAGGGCACTGGCTGTGATCACGATGGTTACGTAGCATGATCCAGCAGTCCAGGGTCAGTACTCACCAGGCAGAGGTCTATGTACGGAAGTGACGTATCGGTTTCCATCCATGTACCCTCGATCGGGCTCGGCGGTGTGCGCATGATGGCTGTGAATACCGTGCTGATGCGTGTAGAAGCCGTCGGGTGGATGCAACGGCACCCCACCACCCCCCTCTTCTTCGTCCACCTTTTGGGAGAAGCTGAGAACAAGAGAAAGGATACTGTTAAATATTGCCATAGTTCGCAACGAGTTCATTGAACTGATAAGGAAAGGTATGTGTAAAAAAATCTTATCGGTTCTACAAATTAGCTCGCCAACCGGTTTTGATGTTATATATCTACTAATGCAAACAGCTAAGCTGGTGTAGCGTACTATGGCGCGCAGGGGCATGGATAGTCGCGACCTGAATCTTCTTCCGTAACCGAATTTCTCCAGAATGATGTGGTTTATGAAATAACAATATAAAAAATCGAAAATACTATGGTCATGACGCAGGAACATTCCAAAGTAAAACTCTCCGTAATCAAACCATTAAAACAGCTACGACCCAATTCACATGTTCCCCTAAACTCCAATTCCCAGTATGCACCCTCATTTACAATTAAGGTACAAATTCGCATAACTCGTAGCTAAGAAAGATCTGTTTCCTTGCCCTCTTGTTTACAACTTACAAGTTTTCAAGGCAGAGTTGGTGGAGCACTTATCATTAACTCCCCAGAAGTTTCAACTCTTTCGTAAGTTGTTACCGACTCACTATCTCGAATCTCGATCAAATGTTTGGCCAGCGAAGGATGTAGAGCGCTCGGGTAAGATGATAAACGGGACCTGATTTCTTTATGAGCACACGTAACTTCGTGTATTCAAAGTTATTGCCTACTACGAGAAACCATCGTCTTTGAACTAAAATTGACAATTCAATACAAAATCTACTAAGGATATAAGACAAAAGATAATTCGATAGGTCAACAAACAAAAGAAACGGTGTTGGATGTTTACATTGGCAGCTTACAAAAACGGAATATTAAAGTTATTTTTTTGTTCCAAGTCTTCACAAATTCTCGCTGTGATATTATTGTGGGTAACAACCGCTATTTTAGCAGTAACGGAGCCCATTGCTGTTCTAAATAACAACAAGACAATAACGACAACAAGCGGCAGACAGGCAGGCGATGCGGGCAACAAATACAAAAACTGTTTATTCTGACCGTTTCCACAACGGTTCAGAATCCAGACTCCAGACCAAAAATAACACCAGTGGCAATAACGTATTGCAGCCACAAACTAGGCAAATGTTTGTAAATACTGATGCAAACTGGCAACGATTAGAAGCTGAAACAATCCTTGACAATGACTGACCGGACGCACTCGACCGGCGCGGGCGCATACAATCGCACGCGTGACGTCTCTAAACAGGTAACCCTACGTTTGTGCGCTGTTGTATACAAACTCGACTCGTGCCTTGTACGAGTATTCGTCAATAATTATGATCTGCGTGTAGTAATATTATCACTATATATATGTAACATACATTATATACAAAAAAGTCTCCTGCCGCGTCTGTTAGTACGTGTGTTCGCGATAATTTCAGGGTTTCATCAATAGACAGATTAGTTTACAAGAAAAGTTTGAAGTACATACAATTTATACAAATTACGCAAATAATGGGGCGGGGCAAGTTACGTTACGTAAGTAGGTATACATTTACTTGAACGAAAACGATTCGAAATTCATTGACGAATTATTTTCCAAAACCTGTGTGACTTAAACATCTTTAAAACTTTCGAGATCTAAAGATAATAAATTAAAATTAAAAAGTTGGGTCAAAAGGGGATGATTTGCATTTCTAGCATGTAAACCAAAATAATAATAATATAATTATGGAGTTTTTCCTAAGTTAATATGTGAACATCACAAGTAGCGTGCATCACAACTTAGCGCCAAGTACTTAGCATCCATCACGACCGAGGACTGGAGAAAGTTGGTGAAATACCACAATTTCATATAATCAACTATCTTCGGCCTACATCTTTAATAAGTAATAGTTTGTAATACGAGTACATGTTTCGAAATCGGAATGACATTTACTGAATGACTCAAGTTATTAGCCAGAGCTATAGCCGCAGATATTTCAGTGAATACCTTCAGTGATCATCAAAAACATTTTGTGCGGAATCTCTTTATTTGGCGTTATTCTCATAATGTGTATAGGAGTCCTCTAACTGGGCCAGTTTTGACCCTAGGTAAAATTTTGGTAAAAGGTTAAACAGTAGCCCTCCAATAATAATTGATTTTTCAGGGATAAGATTTATGACACATCAGACGTCGATTAGGGATGATAAATATGATAATGATAGCACCGACGTGATGATAAATAAAAATTCAGATGCAATTGATGGTGATGGCGAAATTATTCATGAATATTGGTTGAACAATTCGACTGATTAATAACTCAAACCGTGTACATAGCTTACATAAAAGTTGTACAATTAATATTAAAGCTTGATGCAAATAAAAGCTTTAAAGTTCCAAGTTAAATAAAATAACAGGATGTCAGATAGAAATGAAAATAATAAAGGTCGGCTTCGAAAGCGCAGAAACATCCGTACAACAAATACAGTGGTATTTTTAAGCCTAGCTTTTACTGTTGGCGTAACCACAAAGTCGGAGATGTCTGGAAAATTTAACAACAAATCAAATACAATAATAGCAGCAATTTCAGTACTTGAATCATACGAGCTAACTAAAAAACTGAAAAATAGATTCCATGGCTCGCAGTTAGCTGAAGATAGAAAAGCTTGTACAGAACAAACAGAATAACTATTCAAAACCACAAACGTCGAGGACTCCCGAAATAAAGCAACATAACATACAAGCGATGAGAATTGCGAATTCACAGAGCATTGCAAATACATTGCAAACGTTGCACCCCTGTCGTTAGCATATATGGAATTAGTTTCCAGCTCTCAACACTTCGGCAGCTCAATATTGTTAATGGTACAGCGTTTGCTGTTGAAAGTAGTTTTCCCTAGTTGAAGGTGGCTTGTGAAGTTTCAGTATTCAGTTCGTAGAGGTGAATAAATTATGCTGTTGAAGATAGAACATTTAGTATTGTACTGCTCCAGAGTGTAGAGTTTGAGAGCTGAAACTCAAAGCAATTAGGTAAGAAAAATAAAGGGAACTGAAATGTATACAGACAATTATGTAACTTGGAGTTGACAAGCTCAATGAAGCATAGACAAAATGTAAAGGTAATTTTCTCTACGCAATCAGCTAAAGGTTCGAATGACCTTTGCTTTCCTTAATTAATGTCCTAAGTCATACGAAAAAAATAATATTATGTCGTTTTACGCATGGATGCCGTTCGTAGAATCGATGCAAAATGAACACCAAAAGAAAACTACAACGTTTGCAAAAATAAACAATCTTGCTAGATTGCAACCTCCCTCCCTAGACTCCATGATTCCAACTTCGCTAAAATATATCGCAAACATCTCTGCGGCGAACATCCTAATGCGATACCAACTAGCTGCACCCACGCAGAACTGAATCTAAGTAGATACTACCTAAACATTTCCATTTGAACAGTTGCAGGGAAAAGTGAATTTTTAGCTGTTCTAAATGCAAATATGTACATTGCTTTTAAATATATTTCTTCAGACTACATTTCTCCACTTTTATTAAAAAGGGTACGTATTTAGTATGTCGCTCAAAATGAGCTCAAAAAGCAGCAATATCCTGTTAGTAACTACAAAGTTCCGTTGTCCACCCTCCGTCTTAATCATCATCATCAATCTTACTGGTCAATATTGTATTGTGTTGTCATTGGATATTGACAGTCATAGCTTCAGCTCAACTGAACAACGAAAACCATTCACAATCTTGTGCAATGGAAACGTGGTTAAAGAAGCAGACTGTTTACACTTTAGATAGAGACGTCCACAAAGGAAGAGAAGGCATATAAGAAGAAAACTGCAATTAAAAGCATAGTGCAAAGAAGAACGCTCAAGATATGGAACTTCAATCTAATGAAGCAATCTTGATAAATCAACAGTGAGGAAACAAAATAATGATGGCAAAAAGTAGAACCTAATAGTATACTCTGTTGGATTATAGTGTATACACATTTCTCGACCTCAAATACATGTATTTTCTCCCCGCCTGTACGTCATACGTAGTCGTGCAAGACGTTCGTTACTGCAATCCTGCATTTGATCGCGAGGATCGTCAAATACAGAATCGGGTTGCTTACCATTCCAAATTGAATGTCTGAAAACCGTGCGGTTTGTCGATTTCAAATAACTTGCAAATATTTTAAACAAACTGTCTGTGGAAATATTGGAATTCTGTTTTTGATCTTTTAAATCTAGATAAATAAATAATACAACCTATCCTAGTTGTTATTTATTCAGTATATTGTAAAAAATCAATGGATTGATAAAAAATATTTTTAAAATCACATGAACTTGAATTAGCTAACTTAAAATCATGAAAATAGTCTGAACTGATTTGTTAACCTATTGTTAAATACTGAATTTTGTCCCACGGTTACATCAACCGATTTAAAACAAAGGCATCTACTTCAAGGTCCTCTACAGTTCCATTACGAAGATCATTTAAACTGACGACATCAATGGTGGCATTGATAGAGTGAATGAATTCAGTCAAATAAGATTCAAATAACAGAAGCGAGATAAATAGTAGAATTACATCGACTGTGGTCACGAGAAGACTGAAGAATCGAAATTGTATATTTTGATATTATTAGCTTGTGCTCAATTTAGACCGTTGAAATCTAGTAATATGTTTTATGTTAGCGAAAGTTTAAGAACTTATACCATGCTTTACATCGGCGGTGGCCAAGCGATAAATCTATGTTTTGCAACTCAACAACATCGGGTTTGAAATCTTGGGGGTATTCCCAGAGAACTCCATTCTTGTGTCTTCAAAAGTGTTTAATTCTAAAAATTCACTCCCAAACTACTACACATAATTATTATGATAAAAAGGAACCCACACCATTAAATTTCGTTGATATCCGTCGCTCCGTGCTATGCCGTGAGGGCACGTGATCCATCCCGGTAGTTACCGATTGATAACAAAACTATGCCAGAGACCCTTGTTCAACAAACTGACACCAGATTCTGACACTACCTCATCCTACCAAAAACTAGATCATCACTAGACACACATAGTTGTTAGTAATATAAGACTATCGCACAAAGAGCTCAAAGAACACATAACTCAGCATGAGTACATTAACCGCAACACTGAAGATAAAACTAACAGCAGGATCCTAACAATCTATTATTTTTAAGACCGCGCAATCCCAGCCTCTCACAGGCATTTGCTCACTTTAATAACCTACAATTTTTCGCTTTTCACTGGGCTACAGCAACTGGGTCGACCGCTCTGAGCCGGGCCCATTCAAGCGTATTAATCAAGTCGCTGAATGGAGATACCCCAACCCCCCACAAAACGACAATGGGGGGATGTTGCGCTCCATTCGACAAATAAACTGCACTTGGGGTAGTTAGCTCTGCAACTTTTAAACTTTGAAAATGCACTAATGACTTTTATTTTACCTCTAATTGCTTCCTTTTCAGTTGAGCACACCTTTGAAAGGGATAAAGTTAAATTGCGAATTCAAAGGGAGCCCCGCTGAAGTTAATTTTGTATTTCTCTTCAAATAAATAATCTAGTTGAGAGGATTCGCATTCGAATGGCTTATGTATGTTAATTGCCTCTTTTTCATGGCTAGCGTTTTCCTTATTGCTACATAACTGCCAACCGTTTTCAGAAAACGGCTGCCTCAACAACTTTTCTATAAAATGTCACTCTCTAATATAAAGGGCAAACAACTCAGAATCAAGTCCGAATTGCCCTGGACAGGGAAAAGTGGCGTCTGGAATTCAAACAGTATATAGGTCGAGGGCTATCCCAGTATAAATAGCTCTCTATTTCATATCCAATCAGACAGCAAAACATAATCCATAACTTCCGAAACAAAACACATCGCAGGCTAAGCCATCGACATAAAACCTTAGGTAAGCGATTCCGAACTTTTCCCATACACCGCAGTTTCCGCCAGTTTTTGGCGTCTGTCCAAGAATAGGGCACGATAGTTAATTGGTCCGATTCTGGAGTGATCGACACTAGAATGATAAGCACAGTCGGGAATAGTATGAACTGTGGCGTTTAGGATGTGGATATATTTTTGGGAAGCAGCGTTGGCTTTGCCTTGTGGAGTTTTTACCAGCGGCATCCGTCGGAAATTTGAGAAATCGGAAGAATGCCTAAACAACAAGACCTTAGGTGGAAGTGAAACTGCACAGCATGATGGCTGCATAACCACGTTAGCATTACTTGAATAGGAATTACTTGAATTACTTGAGTAGTTACATTTTGCATCCTGAAAATGGCATGTCCAAGTAGTTTTAAGACATTAGTGGCATCCATTGGCAGGGTTCCAAGTTTGCACCCTCCATAGCAGTGTAGCACGCGGCAAAGCTGTGACATGTAGCGAATCTAGATTAAGGGGTTACAAATGTCAAACGCCACTTTTGGAACTTCAAAGTTTGCTTACTGAGAACCCCAACACGAAAATGAAACTGCAAAAGCAGACACGTATCATTCAAGAAAACGTGATAATAAAGTAAGTACTCGTCGTACGATTCAAACGATATTGAATTTTGATATAAACTTAGCAATATGCATTCAATACTCATGGTAAGATGTAAAAATGGACAAAATAGATCGAATGAGATGTTGATAAATCTACCGGTAGTAAAAATATAGAACGGTGCAAGTATCAAAGTTTAGAAACGGCAACAGAGCTAATCATTCGAAATAAATAACACAGGTACGGAATACGAAACTAAATTGCAAATCCCTTGTGAAAATTAATGCCATCAACGTTTGCCTTCGATTTAGTCCGCAGCCTCGAAACTGGGTCGTGAATGTAAGATTAGATGATACAAGTTGTAAAGTGTGTGGCCGGAGCTTTGCTCGTATCTTCGCGAGAGGAAAACAGGGACACTTCACAAG
This sequence comes from Hylaea fasciaria, assembly GCA_905147375.1. NCBI lineage: Eukaryota > Metazoa > Arthropoda > Insecta > Lepidoptera > Geometridae > Hylaea > Hylaea fasciaria. Next base: position 4,634,506 of record LR990215.1, read on the forward strand.
CGCGCGCGGGAATACTCTCCGTCCGTAGTGCCGGATTATGAAGCGATAAAGTCATTAAGCTCAAAGAACTAGATAGTTGAAGTAAGTAGTTGCGCTCTTCCATCTAATTAGTGTTTGCTAAAATATTGCTTATAAATGAAAAATGTTAGTACCTACCTGTTTGTGGGAAAATAAAAAACAAAATGCATAATTTGTTACGAAAAATTTTACATCTGCCTTTCCAACCATTGTTATGGCGATGGGCCTTCCCACAACGTGCCGGTATAAACAGACACGCTTTTGAGTAATGATAAATTTCGAATAATATGTATATATATTTTATGCAAAAACCGTTGTGATCTCAAATGAGTATTTCCTAATATGATGGTTAAAAATAGATGAAGATTACTAGGCGTACCTAATTACGGAACGGGGTTGAATAAACGTCCAATATGCATGGCATTGTTTTGACCAAACGTATAGTAAAATTCAGTAGGCATTTCAGATAGGCGTCGCAATTTTAATTGTATGAAGACGCAATCGGATGGGTGCCATGTTTACTAACAACAGATGAAATACCCACTCATGAGGCCATTATACTGGCAGGTTTGGGAAGACAAAAGTAGAAAAACGTTGCGGAAGTTTATATACTTTGTTAAACAATAAATATCATATTTGACGATAAAATAATATATTTTTTAAATCATTACTACTTATCACTCCACCCTCGTATCTTTGATGCTAGCACTGGTTTATAGTACTGATAGGTAGATTGTATCTCATAATGTGGTTTGGCAATTAGTGATACCGATGTAAAAGCCAATTAGATAAGATTGGAACTGATACAGTGCAAACACCAGTTCCGATTCTTTTGATTAATACCTGGTTTGTAGGATAGGATTCTAGGATATTTGCAATGACCCCGACGTTTCAATAAAAGGCCGACGATGGCACCAAACATACAATGATAATTGAAACAAAGAAGTATTTAGTTAAATAAATAGGGTTTCCCTCGTATAATATGTAATTAGTTAACATTTAAATACATCAATGGGTTCCCTTCGAATTTTCCAATGCAATTTAGATTGGTGGGAGTTGGGTAATTGAGGATTTTTTTAGACGAGCATGTTAATGTCTTTTTGGTATTGTTATGTGCCGCGGCTTTCCGTGATAGTAGCAATGCCACTTCAAACTTTGCAATGCATTTACCTCAATTGTCACCTCATTATTAATACCGACCAGAATAAAAACTGTTCATCTACAAATTACCGCGACGAATGAGGTTATTAAAACTGTCTCGGTTTATTTGTGGCGGGTCGGTTTGTCGTTGTCTATGTATAAAAGTGGCGATTTAAAAGAAACTTATACAAATCGCATTACCTATCTCGTAAACCATAAATATAAATAGATATATAAATTAAAACAGTATGACAAACCGTCTCCGGTAAGACTAAGGAGACCGCCAGAAATTGCATTTTCATTTCGCTTTAAACATTCCTCTCTTTCACAGGGTCATAGTCAGGTATAGTTTTGGACGCAGTGAACACAAAACATATTTTTATCTCTATTATATTCTTCCCTTTCCCTGCCTAAAGTCAAGATGTTTTTCGCGAACGAAATACATTTTTGTTTAAAACAGTGACCGCTCTGAAAAAGTTATGGAATTAAATTATCAGTCTCCGAATAAATATGAGAAGATATGTAGTACCTAGTTCTGTAGGCGTTTAGTAAGATAAAGTTAAGGAGGCCCTCTAGCCCCGTGTCTGATTACACCCACCTATTGAAGTCAGCTCAAAGTTAATTAAACTTAGTAAAAGGTGCACGTCAAATGAGCTCCGTAATATTTTCTCGGCAAAATTGTGTTATGAAAAGTTTTTAATTGATATTCGCCGAGAATTCGTTCATTTATTATACTGAGATTTATTAGTTTATGCAAGAATATGGCAGAATAAATTGAACGGTTGATTAAAAGTTTAGCTACCAGTTGTTAAAATAGATTAGACAAAATAGCACATTCACGTAGGTCTTCGTGATATAAACCTTCTATGTTAAATGTGTTTTGCAGAAAAACAGTCTATATCATCGAGATGGCCATGCCCATCATTTTGATCATGCCAGTTGACTCACAAAAATTAACTCACCCGTAGTCAGACTTCTGACAGAACCAAGACCTGGTCAGCTTCGCCGCCTCGAGGAGTGCACCTCCGAGGTCGATCCTCATGCCAGTGCACGAGCAGCATCCATCCCCCTCCCCCTCTCCCACTAGCACCAGCCGCGACTCTGACTTCGCCACTTTGAACAACTTTTCCTCATTGGCCACTTGTTCAGCTTTTCACACTTTTGTAGTAAGTAATTGTTCACTAACTTCCATTTATTTATATGTAAACTTTATAGTCACTGGTTTTTTTATCACTTCGGAGCCTTTATCTCGTATTAAAGTAGTTACACAAATCTTATCCGAACATTCTCAGTTGTAAACCTTCAGATGGTGACTAAGCGACAAAAAATTAATAAAATCCACAGTTTAAAAACAAACACGTACGTTATTAATCTGCAGATGACAAGTGCAATTTTAGCTTTCAAACTATGCAGCGAAATATGAATAGATACGAATCATCAGACGATGACACGTCTCACTCAACAAACACAAGTGTTCAAAAGAAACAACAACAATAAGCTATAAAAACCTAATTAACTCCACTGACGACGCGGCTGGGCTATAACTCGATATTGGCAACGATAAACACCGAGCGCTAACGAGAGCTGATACAAACGAACCAATAACTGCAGCCATTAGTGGTAACGGTAGAGCAGCATAAATATTGGAAAATTGGGCTATATTTACAGGAAAGAACCATTAATTAATATTTCAAATGAAAACCATGCACTAGTATAATTATAACAAAACAACCTGCCAAAGGTAGGCTATAGAATTAGAAACTATGGAAAAAATAATAATCATCTAACAAAAATTGAATGGATAAAAATAATAAACTTGAGCCTTGTCATTTAGCAATACTATTGGCCTTTGTTAATATTATATCTTAGTCTGGCTAGACTCTATTATTAACCTATCTAGAATAAATCATAATTGTGATGAAATAAAACCATGACCGATAGACATATTTATCGATAAAGCTATCAAAGTGAACGCAAGTATATAATGGTTTATGATTCATACTAAATGTATCCGAGATGGTATATATAAGTGAAGTTAATCGAGCCGGATCACACAATGTAAATGAGAACACATCAAGACTACATTAACTGGGTAAAAATAGGAAACAGAGACGGAGTGATCACTCATCTCTATTCATGACTGGCATGAAATACTGACCAACATACAATAGCCGCTCTAACCGTCAGTATAATTATCATTTGCAAATACTTAAGTTTGTATCAACAGCTTTCTAGAAATCGATCCTGCTTTAGAATGTATCCTCTGTATTACTTAGGAGTAATTCTAGAAGACGAAATAATTGATGAAGATCGTCGCTGAAAAGTATGTTTACTCTCAAGTCCTGATCAGATTTTCTCTGCGCGAGCATGATAATTTATTACCGGCCTAAATCGCCCTACTTCACGTGAATGAAATAATAATAACGATAATTTTCACGGGAAACCAAAAACGTGAAGTTGTCGGTTCACTTTTTTCTTTCTCAAACATATTTTCTTCTTATTATCGTCAGAATGATATAAAAATGCGGCGAATTGTGTTGCCGCCGAAACTCTGGAAGGTTTGACTATAACGTTCATCGCTTTACTAAATCATAACGTTGACTGTGCCTTGAGGCTTGACTTTTTGACTACACAACTAACAGGTATATTATTTGGGACTGAAAATTCCCATATGATGGAAAAATCGTTAGTATTCTCACATCGTTAACCTTATCCAATAACGTAGCCTATCTTCCATAAATATAAATGGTATCCAAACCAGCGCCTGCCAATATTTAACGCTTGCCTAACAAGTTGTATCAGGTAGGATGCGTAAATATATTATCGCCTTTCCTGGGGATTGTTTGTAGCAAACCTTTGGGTATAATTAGCTTAGCCAGGGATGTATTGGGATCGTTTTATTGCTTTTGAATTAGAAACTGCCGATATTATATTAGAGGATTATCTCTAAGGATTAGAGAGGCCTTTCATCGGTGTTATTTATCTTGTTGGATTTAGTTCGTGTTCAATTAGATATTGGTATTGTTTTTCATTTTAATTAAACATCAGAATATAATATTAAACCGATCCAAACCATAACTAAACTCCTCATAATTTTCTGCAAACCATATCTATGAATAACGACAGGTGTCTATGACAAAAATCGAGTAAACTTCCCGCCGAATATCTCAAATAAGTAGAATCTTTTTTTTTCTTATGTTTAACCTGAACACCAAACATTCTAGGGGTTATTAGAGAAACTGACAAATAAAGACGATGCATTAGAAAGAACACTATTTTTCAGAGACACGTTTTGTGTGACGAGAACAGTTCAACGCCCTATACGATTGAATCACCACAGCCGCGAAATAGACAGGACCAGAACTAAATTGTATTTGTTCAACAATTTTCACTGTATCATGAAAATACAGGACGATATTATATTTGGAAAATATAACAAGTTGTCGAGATAGAAAATAGTTATTCGTAAAGTAAGCCGGTAGGTTTATTAAAAGTATATGTTAAAATCACAGAATGTAGCCGCTGAGAACTAAAAATTTGTCGATATGCATAGGAATTAATGTTTAACGATACAACATGAAAGTTTTTAACTAGTTAACGACCGAAAGGTTGAAAGTTGAAAGGTTATTAAAATGGCTGAACGTGACGTGACTTCTCTAGACAAAAATATATGAAAGAAGAGAGTTGACCAATCAATATTTTAACACCATGTTAAAGTAAAATAAGGGGGAGGGGTGTCTTCCAAGTGTGACATTGTGGGACAAGGCGTACTAAGTTTCTCACAAATATGACAAAGACGTGGGAGGAGTCAAAATATCACGAAATTAGTGTGACGTACTTTATGCATGACTCCTTTCATGAAGGTGTCCTATCGACTAGTAATATTACAGCACAACACAGCAAAAACGTGGCTAAACGAGATCACGTTCCAAATACCTGATTAACAGATTACGCACGGCCTAAAGTCAACTAGTGTGACTAATGGGATGAAGTTCATTGTTTTATTAATAACAGATGTTGAGTTGTTGATACCGCCGTTTATAATGACATGCAAATTTGAGTTTTAGTACAGCTGGCGCAATAGAAGAAAATTACCTATGTTTCGCAAAAAAAATAAACATATTTCAAGCATTAATTTTGTACTGGCTACCGTGCATTTATTACAGTGTCACAATTTATGAATTACGCAGTCAAAATATAAAGATAACGCGTAAAGCTGAAAAAAATTGTTTACCTACTCTCCCGCAGCGCCGACAGCCTCTCACTTATTTTCGCAAAAATATAAACAAAGGCCGGTAAACATAAAAACACAGCGTATTTAACATTTTAACCAAATAATACTTCATTTACAAAACAAACCCAATGTTTACTGTAAATATTTTAGATACTGAATCTGAGGGTGTTTGGACCGAACAGTTTTTGAGTATAGGATACCATTCCATCACTTTCTCACCACAATGTGTCCGAAGTTTTTAAGCATGCTCAGCGTAGAATGGGACTGTCTCTTAAGGACCACTACCGGAATAGGGTTCCCTAATATGGGTTTGGCGATAGATTTTCTACTTGGTAGATATGCGAACACTTTTTAGCTAAATCAAGGTTTTTAACGGTGGTTTTCTTTGTGGCTAAAGTTCCGCTTTGGGAGTTACCTGGTTTTGAACCTTACGCCCGGCGGCGCGAGATGCGAAGACAAAACTGAGCTATCATCGCCTTGTCTAGTTCAAAACATTCTACAATTTTTGTGAGACGGTGCACGAGAACAGAAATCGTTTGATTTGTTTGTTTACCATTTTGTCTTTTACATTTATTTCACGAGTTACAGTTATTGGTGCTCGAATACGACAGTTTTATTATTATGAAATATGGATCTACTTACTAGATTTTTAGTTCTTGATATATTTTTGACTAGCTGCGCCCCGCAGTTTCACCCGCGTTTGGATAATATACGATATATCTTTATGAGTTGTAGCCTATGTGTTATTCTGATATGTAAACTACATTATTGTAAAGTTTCATTAAAATCCATTCAGTAGTTTTTACGTGAAAGAGTAACAAACATCCATCCACCCATCCATCCATCCATACTTACGAACTTTCGCGTTTATAATGTTAGTAGGATGATATAACTTCAGTCGCTACAATTCTTCTTATCCTCGTTCAGACATTTAAAACTTTTACTTACCTATACACCCTTATAAGAATAAGCTATACCTATTTTTTATATTTAGGCTACCAACGAACAACTCTTCACCGCGTGATACGACAACTACTTATTTCGGGGTGTGTGTTCCGGCAGCGGTCCTTGAGAGCCAGCCCCATTCTAGACTGAGCATGTTCACCACCTTCGATCACATCGTCACTTATGACCAGGTGAGATAGTGATCAAATGCTAGCGTAAAAAGTATAAAAAAAACAAATCGAATGCCTCATAAGCTCCAATAAAAACGACCGTACTCGTATATTTCAACGGGTTACTCTCCTATAATATGTGGTGCAAATTGCGTTTTATTGATGACAACACAATTTGCACTTCGACGGTCGTAACTAACAAATTGGTTTTATCGTGAATCGAGATTTTACTAACAGATTTGCAGAATTGGCATTATTTAGGATTACTATGACAATATTAACGATTGGAGCATTTGATATTGTGAAGCCTTTTAATGTCGCAGGTTGACATATTGTTTCAACTGGTTCTCTCTTGTTTCGTATAACAACTTTTCATATAAATTCACTTTGTATAATTTCAGTAGGTATCACAATTATTATTAGATATAAATGTATCCTAAGATTATTGTACTATAGAATAAGGAATCACAATAAAGACAATTTTAAAGTGAAATCTAATTTATGTCATTCAATAAAACACACACTAACGTGCCTATAAAAACAAATTAACAATGAGGAAACAAGTGACTCTATAACCTATTAAAATACAGAGAAAAGTTAGAATCGAATAAAACAGTTACAATAAAAGTGAAAAGCGTCAATTACACAACACGAGATGAAATCTCTAGACAAATAATTGAGTGAGCCGAGTTAAATCTCAATTGAAATAAAAACATTTGTAGAGCCATTTGTTTTTGTGTACTTCTCGGAATCGATGAATCTGAAATTATCTAGAGAATAAAAACAGAAATCTTTCTAAGAATTTAGCTTACAGGTGATGTTGATTTAATTTTTATTACTTAATCGAAAGTTATAATTATGTAACACATTCCACTGCTATTTTTATATTCGTGTAACTGTTATTTCTGTAGCAATTGTACGTTATTTCTGTTTTCATGTACGAGTAACTATACCTACTACAAGCTACGCCAAAATCTTTTGTAACTAGACAATTTAATGGTGGATTTTACATTGAGTGCAACACTTTATAAACTTGTCGCACGCTGACATCTACCACAGATTATATCACGTGGACTGTTTAAAATAACAACACAATTAACCCTGACTTACCTATAATCGCGATTTCGAAACTGAAACCGGTTACGCGGGACAATAAAACGATCAGAACTGCAAAAAAGCGGTAATCGTCGATCAGCTGACGCCTGCTGACTGATACAATACGCAACCGGCAGCTGGGCGACCTCGCGTCACTTCCCTGTTTCACTTCCCTTTTTGACCCGTTCAAATGTGTATCCTATTTTTATTTATTAACGTCTAGTTTTACTAATAACACGCACCAAATTGATGGAAAGTGAACGAGACCTTGCTTAGCAGTAGGTGGATATGGTGGATTACGATGATGGCTTCCAATCAAACAAACTTATCTAAAAATACGATATAATATATAGTACTGCCCGATGTCTGATTTTTTTCTTCCGGAACAATAATTCATTTGGTGAGACAATACACTAGAGACAATACATCCTAACGTATGACACGCTCGATTTGAACCATAGTTAATAGACCATAGAGCATATTAATAGTGAAACAAATAGGTGCTTAGATAGCTATTATCATGAAATTAGATGTTCATAATTATTTGCCTGCTGAGCAGACAAACAAAACATTAGATAATGGAGAAACTTTGGTACAACAAAAGTGGTCAGTACTTATTTACTTAAATGACACATTAAAAAATCTAATCATCAAAAAACTAAAGTTTTAATCAAGGAATATCTAAAAAAAAAACAACAATGTTAAAGCGCTAAGTATATGTAAGTAATAACCCAACAATTTACTTACAAAAAGTAGCTAAGATTAAAATTCTAAACTTTCAACACTTAGCTCTATCAATGGACCATTCGCTAACAATTTGAAATCGAGATACGTACGCCTATTATAGCAATAACATATGCTAATTTAGAAGAAAGTTATTGAAACGCCAGGTGTAAGTAAATATTCACGTACGTGCCAAATATGGTTGACCTTTACAAAAATAATCGCACTAAAGACACTAGAAAGAATGTGCAGAAAATAATACCTACTGCTTGGAATCGCCATAATATGCTGTTCTTGTTTTGAGAGAATTCTTTCCAGGAAAAAGTAATGATTTTATTGAAACAGCATACATATATTTCACTGTATCGCGATACCCATAGAGTAACTTTTTATGGTGGCGGTACCTCTACCTAGTGATTTTATCAATATCTTCAATTTCTCTTTAGAGCATTAAGTACATATTTGAAAGTAACACTGCGGTGGACGTTTTTCGTAGACACTAATTAGTATACGTAACTACGTCTTATTCTCAATTTTATTAACGATTAAGATGTCAGTGTCAAATCTATTATTGTTTGTTTTTTTTCTAAACTTCGAGTTTTCAGTCAGTTAGGTACTCTTGTTAAGTCGCAGTCAACGCGGCGATTCAGTAGTGCTTCATTTATACTACGCTGCCGCAATAAATGCTTAGGTACTTACTGAATCTGTCTGGGCAGTTTTGTAGAGAACCCAAAATTACACTACTGGCAACACTCCGCCAATAAGTACACACAAGATAGAAAAAACAAAACCAAAATCAACAAATTTTAAATTTCCCGCCAAATAAAAACGATTAAGATGTTGAAACCTTTGATCTCTGGACATTCTCGGCAAACACTACACAATCCAGCAACTGACTAATTGGCCGTGAAACTTTAAAACACAATGTTTGACCTTTCAAAACAGTTGCGAAGAAACTTTCTTACGCAAATATGCGTAAACCCGTTGACAAATATATTTTAAAGCGTTTGCACGAGAGTAAATTACGCGACAAACACTGGCTTAACCGAAAGGTTGTGTGGAAAAGGTTTGCTGACGGCCTTCGTAACCAATCAAGGTTTCGACAATGATCAAGTTAATGGAGGAAAGCGTGTAATTGGTAATGTCAGAGAGTTAATTTATTGGAACACAGAAAATTTCAAAAATAAACTATCACCATGAAAGCTACTATGAAGGTACTATGAAGAATCATAATAATATAGTTATTTAAGAAAGATCCCTGTTAAATTAATCACGAATTTTGATCTTGTTGTTAACGTGATTCCTGAGGAGGAAAATATGTCCTATGCTGTTGATTTAGAATGAGAAAGTGGAAAACTATCGCTACAAGCTTATGACTCGTATAATTCAGCACTATAGCGTAATCAAACCGATGCTGGCCGCACCGGAGACATCGCCGGCTTACACAATCAAACTTAAAACTGAAACCCAACTCAATTCCATGAGCAATAAAATCTAAAATTAAACGGACTGGAAAGTGCTCACAATCGTCAGGTTCTCGATTTCAAATCTTGAAGTAACGATCAATGAAGTTGGTTTTAAGACGACACGAAATGAAGCAACACCATACAGTAAAGTTTAAGATCAGTGAACAAAGTAGTAGGATAATATTGGAGACTTTTGATTTAGTGTTATTATTGAATTAGGTAAGTATATAAATATTATGAGGCAGTAAAACTGACCATATATAACTAACCACAATGCTAGCACATTAGCGGCTGTGTACTGTATTACATAGTGTTTAAAGGGTGATATTGGATTAGTTAACTGCCATCAAATTGAACAGGGTCCCTCAGTTTGCCTGTCGCTGAGACCCGACTTGGCCAACAAGTTAGCTGGTAAACTTCAATTGCATTTCCACACTACGTATGGTAATGCTATTTTGATGAGAGTTAAGGGTTTTGCTAGAGATAGAGCTAAACTCATGACACTAACATCATCAAGATGGATATGACATAGTAGAATTCTGATGATCGTGACATCATTTTCGCTTGTTGATAATATGATCCCATCACCGACTCCTGTGGCACTCAAACATCTAATACAGAAAATGGTTTCAAATGTCACGTATCTAGTGCCATGCAAGTCGATATTCAAAGGCGAACGTGTACAGGTGTAGAATTACCAGATATCAGAGCACTAGATGGTTGGCTGAATAAGGTCACAGAGTAGGTAACAGTTCCTGAGTAAACAAGGTACGGCTGTATTTGAACAGATTGGTACGATTGTCTGGTAGCCGCAAATATCTGCAAATACAATATTTTTGAACATTGGTTGTTGTCATGGTAAATTTAGCATGTATGTCAATAGTTATTTTCTTATGCGAATGACTCAGAGAGGTATAAAATATATAAATAAATCTACAAATGTTAGCTTTAAACTAATACAAGAGTAAGTGTTAGCTGATATTGTTATTGCTGATATAGGTTTGTCATAGCGGATTACGGTAATCGAATTTAAAAATTATTTTTGTAGTTGGTCGCTGCGCTGCAGATAGGCTCAACGAATTGATCCTTCAGGTTTCTAAGTCAAAGGCGTATTTTGGATTTAGGCCGAAGACTGGTTCTTATAAGAAACCAACGGACCTTCGGCTAAGTGAAGTGAGATCCGTATTCAGCTGCGGTCGAGTATAGGTTGATGATGACGATACAAAAAGTATCGCATCAACAACCGGACATGTGGGAACTTATTTTCAAACAAACAACTGAAACACACATTCAGCTCACTAGACCACACAACTACGTAAGTAACTACACCTGCCAATTACACTATTACCATGGCAATCCGAGTGTAGAGCGATCGCGCTCGTCCTAAGGTCGTAAACATATGAAAGTCGCAAGTAGAGCAAATCGTTCCGTCCGCATTATGCGCACACGCGATATGCGTGATTGGGCCTCAGACACACTAGGAAATTAGGAAAAGGCATCGCAAGTTTATAATCTTAATATATATAAATCTCGTGTCACAATGTTTGTCCTCAATGGACTCCTGAACCACTTAACCGATTATAATAAAATTCGCATACCATGTGCAGTTCGATCCAACTTGAGAGATAGGATAGTTTAAATCTCAAATTATAGTCGCAATTTTAATTTATTGCAAATTATTAGAAAATTGAAACAAACTGAACGGCCATATTGATTTTCTAATTTTACCTTCTTGACAGGGCAAATATCAATTTCTTGACTTTAAAGACAGGACAACGTCTGTCGGGTCAGCTAGTATTTATATATAAGCGTACATAAAGAAACGGATATAAGAGTACAGGATAAAGGAATCAAAACACAAATCGTTCATGTTGTTGTATGGTGAATCACCAATGATACTTCGCATGAACCGTCTTTAAGGGGCTCTGATTTTGTAGATCAGCTTCTTATACGTGAATAATGTGCAAGCCTATAATATACTTGTGTGCAACTTCCAGAGATTTAATGGTATCTATCATTAGGATACGAAAACAGGTAAAATTTCACTAAGAATGATGCAGTGTGAATGCTTCTGATGTTTCCAAGAAAGGAAGACGCGAGCCGTGATAATAAATTTGGACTTTATTGTTCAAGCTATAAAACTTGAAAGAGCACCAAGTTAAGTAACAACGTAAACACCAAGGCGTTAAAGAGGTTTAACAGCTCTATTTGGGGCTTATCTTATGGTTTAAACAAAATAATGCAACATCATAAATGCCAAACAAAGTTCTATCTAGTTTAGATGGTGCGCATAATTTCAGTCGAGTTCGCAATGATAATATCAATGCTGAAAATACAGTATGAAATACTGAACGCGGTAACAGCGAAGAAGAAAATAAGATCGGGACAGATACAAAGAGAAAGACAGATAAAGAAGATAAGGAGCGTAACATAGAATATGGAGATCTAATTAATCACTATCTTATTCCCAATCATGAGGGTATATATTTTGTCCTGAAGACCTGTAATTGTGACTTAGTCTCATTCAATAAACTGTAAAAACCAGGAAACACTAGTTTGATAAACACTTGTGCAGTGAGTACCTCACCTTACACGTGCGCACGCGCAAAGAAAACGTGCCCAATAATTATTTTACAGAGTAGCGCTAACATGGCGGACGGATATTACGGCAATTACTGTTGAAGTACCTGTTATCACTTAGCGAATAAAAGAGAGATACGGCGAACGTGTTATAGGTGTATTAAACGAGTATTTAAATAAAAAAACCGGCCAAGTGCGAATCTTACTCGCGCAGGAAGGGCCTCGTACCATTATTTATAAAAACGGAACCTTTATTGTATGGGAGCCCCTTAAATATTTGTTATCTTCTGCTTTATAGTATTTTTTGTTATAGCGGCAATAGATACAGGTACATCGTCTGTGAACACTTCAACTGTCTAATACGGTTCATGAGGTACAGCCTGGTGACAGATGGACGTATGGCCGGACAGCGGAGCCTTAGTAACAGAGTCCCGTTTTACCATTTGAGTCCTCCTCCTCCTCCTTCATTCGTTTGCTCACTGCTGAGCGTCGTGATGTGCCCGTACAACTTTTTCTTGCACGATCCGTCGCCATCTATGACGGTCTCGGGCATTGTGGATCGCTACAGAAATGTTTGTGTCCAATACTTCTGACACTTGGTCAGACCACCATTTGAGTACGGAACCCTAAATAAAGCGTAAAACGCTCTCATCCAAAACAAGCTCCCATTTCTAAAATACCTGCGACAACACTGCCAACTAACAATTTGCTTAGCAATAATCGCCAGCCGTCAATCGATTCCCATCTTCACATTAACTGATTACAATGGAAACCAATCAACTGATTCGATTGTTGAGTCAGGTGACCTTTCTCTAAATGGTCATCGTGGCAGAAATATGTTGAACCATAACGCAGTAGGATAACTTACAACTGAAAGTTTAAAATTGAACAAGCTACTACTAATTGGACAAAAGTGACTATTAGTGTGCTGAGGGTTAACGAGAACTGACATTTAATTATGATTCGTGGGAGAAAAAACAAATTCAGATACTGAAGATTTTATAAAATACGTATACGGTAACGGTGCAAGCTTCTCGTAATGAGCTTAAAAAACTTACATCTATAATGCGGCTGAGCAGACAGACTTGAATGCAAGTGTATTGTTCGAAATTGTAAACAACTTGACAAATTTGGTAGGCACACGATTGTATAAAATGTTAAATGAGATGAGACTTAAAATCTGTTTTAACACAGATCCAATATTGTGGTTGTCAAGATAGTTTTCATATTTATAGAGAATCGGTGAAGGAAAACATCATGAGGAAACCAGAATTATTTCGGAGGCATGTATCCGCCAATCTTGACTAGGCCCCTGTGGTGGATTATGGTCTAATCCTCCTCACGAAATTGAGGGGAGGTCTTTACCCAGCAGTGTGACAGTTACAGGCTGAATTATCATTAAATATAGAGATCATGAAGCACTGCGACCTATATTGATCCGCGTCGCAATGAATAGCATACAACTCTCAACCGAAGTTGGGTTACTGCGTTTATATATGTTTCAATGGCAAACTCTGAATATTAAACGCACTATGACAATACGTACGTGTTGACTGTTGGGTATTACCAATTGATTGTGTTTGGGTTCAGTTATGATGTGGCAATATTGGTCAGCGACAATATGAAATTGGCCAAATCAAAACTCAGATAAGAAAGAAGCGAATCATCGGTAACCCAGTGAATTTAAATGGAAATAATAATAGAATTATGATTTATTCAGGCGAACAAGTTTAAGAAACTAGCAATGGCGACAAATCAATGCGGCTTGTAATTGTCGTGTGATGGTACCTATAAATTGTTATACATATCAAACATAAAATTAATCAAACATCATAATAACGCAAACGTTACACCATCAAATCCAGAGTCAGTTAAGCATACTTATAAACATTATGAAAACATACTGAAGCAAAGTAGAAAGCTAAACGCTCTTACACCAGTAGGTATAATAACAAACATAATTTAGAAAAGTCACAATTATCATTTATAATAACTGACATAATCAACGAAATTCTATTCAAATTAGTGTAGCATCTGCATAATTGCATATAAGAGCAAATGATGGCGTGTTGCGCAAGTGTTGCTTTCACACGAGGGCATCTACCATTGTTTTCACACTTGACATTATTTTTACATTTTTTACATTTAATATGCAATAAAAGCTAACTTCTGTAATGGTCGTGTGAAGACCTACTTATGGGAGAGTTATGGTGGTACAAGAGAGGTAAAGATATATACACGGTAAGGTTCATCCATTAACATATTTATATTGCTATTATCAATGAATATCTACTGTTATGACGACATTGTATTCAATACCACATGTGTTGCGGCTTAAAATTTATAACAGAGTAGTCTTGACCGCGGCAGCAAATCATATTGATACACGTTTTACCATGGCAATGCGTATCGGTGCTCTAGGAAGTTCTCTCAGTATTGAAATTTCAAGAATATAAGTCTAAGTGTTTAGATCATCTGGTTCCACAAACACAACTACAGTGTTATCTTCAATTCTACTATTGTTTGCACCTGCCCTGGTCTTACTGAATATGTAACAATAAGTGCCGTAACATATAACAGCCGTGCGAAGACATTGTGCATTTAGAAATATGAACATGATTCTATAAAATTTGGCAATATTGAATTGTCTATTGTTGTATGACGTAAATGTTTGTATGGGTCAGTCGGTTGGGAAATTAAGCCAGCATGTATTGTTAAAGTGGAAGTAGATCATTGCTTGAGTAATGTAGGAAGTCATCTAAGATTAAAAGCTTCGTTTCGAAAAAAACTCAGTAATAGATGTGAAATGATAACTAAGAGAAATCTAATGATGAAGTTAAGATGGGTTAGACTTAAGCCAGAAAGTTAGATAATTGTTTATCATGTATATTATGCTCAAAATCTTTAAAAAATGGTATATATATACGTGTAGAAGATCTAAGACTGCCCAAATTCCCGAAAATGTGAAAGTCATGCTATACCACATTCTATCACTCTTTTACCGTAAAAAATAGACTTTCTTCAGCGTGTGTTACGGTAAAAAGTAAATAAGCCGTGAACACATTACGTCCACACTTTGCTAACGCTACGGTGAAAATAGCCGCCTATTGACCCGAATGTACCTTCAGACTACCACCCGCCGGAATACGAACTTTTAAAACTACTCCTTATACCGGACAAGATATGGTAGAAAATGGAGCGAAATATTTTATACATGATTAACATTTATGTACTAAGTACATCGAGGTCAAAAGGCAAATTAATAATAAACATTGTGTGGAAGAAGATAGGGTTGAAAGTGGAGTAGACGATTTCAAACATAATAAACATTAAAGAGCCCGTATATGAAATTGGGAGGTGTGATGTTGATAACCTGAAATGTTTAAGTTCTGGATCAAACGTAAACACAGATGGTTACTACGAAACGCACGAACGAAGAAGCACGCGTATAAAAATCGACGGCTCACGGGGGGGTTTTAGTGGGTTCAAGTCCCACACGCCCCCTTCCGCCACCCCCGTGGCGGAGGGGATAGTGCGAAGGCATTTCCCCCCCTAAAAAAAAAAAAAAAACAAAAAAAAAACAAAAAAAAAAAAAAAGGCCTATTCATACCAGCATACATTTTCGAAGTAGAATCCGTTTTAAGAACTGATTCAGTTGTAGAATGTCTCTTAGAGTATGAAATAGGTAAAATAGAATTTACAGACAAAATGAAAATATTGCTCTAAGTATATGTAATTTCAATAGCTTTAAAAGAACATGTTTAATGTCTGACCCCAGGGCAGTATTAATTATTAAGAAACAAAAAGCCCGCCTATTTAACTAGGATCTAAATCAAACTTGAATAGGCACCGAAGACGACAAAAGGTACAACCTCGAACATTCTACCTAAAGCTAACAATGAGCCAACTGTAATATTTAGAAGTATTTACGTTTCCTCCAATAATTCCCGGAACCTGATCAGACGTAAAAAACAGGGTTCCGAAATGCGCCGATCAAATATATAATACAGAAGATCCAAACTTATTTACAACTTCAGACAGGAAAAACAAAAACAAGGGATCAAAGGGATAGGTATATTTGCTTGCATAACAATAATAAAACCGGCGATGCGGATTGATATGTCTAATCTTTGGTACGAAAGTTGTGTGAGTTACAAGGTTTACGACAGATCTGGAGCGGACGCTCTGAAACACGGTTATTTGAACACAGAGCGAACAAAGCCGGGGCAAGCCGCAAGCTATTAGAAATAGAAATCTCTATCTATCTCTAGTTTATGTTCTTAGTGGGTTGTAGTTTGATATTGCATTATCAATATAATTCTGGATGGAGAGACAATAGACCAACTTCGTGTAATATGGAGGTGAATGCACAAATGACTACGCAGGTCAAAGAAGCGAATCAGAAGACGTGTAGGTACATTCATGGGGACAAGTTGACAATGAAGAAGATACCCATAAACGCAGAAATCGTAGAATAAAAATTTTTCTACGTCTATCGCAAACCATATAGTGCGACCGCGGATGTTTGCCTTTAACTTATAGTTACTTACGTACTAAGAAACGGCCGATTCCTTTGCTAATAAAATATACTTAGAAGCGACTGGTTCCTAAATAGCCAAACACGGATTCAACAAAAGATTTCGGTTTTATACTTTCTCCGGGACCATCCAAACTTCAATGCCTCCGGCCACGAGTGTTCACTTGATTCTTTTTCCGTAAGTGAAATCTTTATTTATTAGACAGAGGGGACTTTTTTGTGTGCCGCTGTCTGATGGTCAGGCCAGTGCAGCGTCAGATTTATCTTGGATTTTTTTCACTTTCACTTGTGCTGAAGAACTGTGGAGTCTAGCATTCAGTTTAAATTTTCGCTGGTGATCTAGAAATAACTGGCGGTCGCGTGGTAAAATGTGTTTAGGAGCAGGATAACTAAAAGTTTGGAACGGTCAATCGACCTTCAGCCGATTGTTTTAAGGTACCATAGGAAGGAAGGAGTCGAAAGCGATCAAGAGATCTTTAACTGAGCTGAGAAAGATAGTCGAGCAGGATAGGCAGAAGTAGCGACTTTTAAGATCAGAAGTTTAAGACTTCTAGTCACAGCATTTATCGAGATAGCTAGATAGATCAACGTTGAATGACGTGATCCTCTGCACTAATATTCAGAAAAGGTTAGCATCACTTCGATTGTTTACTAAATCTTAAAATTAATTACTATAAATTTTGACGTGGATAGCCATATACATTATCAATTTAAAGTCTACACAAACTACATGTCATTTGTAGACCAAATGGCAACATTACATAACCTCTAAGTATGACGAGATGATGCCTAAGATTCCACACGGATATTGCCGAGGTCATTGCCGGTGCGACCTTACGTACGACCTCAGCCGAACTTCGGAACTGGTTTTTCGCGACAGTCTGGCTAATGGTAGTCCTTTGCTTTGTTTTATCGTGTTTCAACCAGCTCATACAATATCTTTTTAACGTTGCTTCCTTTTTATCCTTAATCTTTAAAGATTAGACGATGGCAGCGGTAGTTAGTCTTTCACGACTTAAGTGCTGAACGAATATTAGTGAGAAGTATCAAAAGCAGACACCCGCCTGGATGTTCCTCCTTTTTCTGAAGTGTGAAGAAAGCTGGATGCCGTTTTACCCGGCAAAATACGAACATCAAGCGATATAGATAAAACTGTTTAAATGTCAGTTAAAATTAAGCGAAAAGTAATCAAAGGCGGTAGGTAATAAATGATTGAGTCGTTAAAGAAGAAAACAGTGAAGCAATCAATCTAGTAAACATTACGAGGAAATCAACATGACCTAGAATCACAACATTTTGGGCACAAAGACGATCCAGGCTCAGCTGCAGTGGAAAAGGGCTATATCAACATATATGTACGTAAACTGGGAAAGTACCAAGCTGATGATGACTGATGATGAAAGTGCAATAGGCGGATTTACCGCCAATAAAGAAAAGTACCCATACATACATGTAAGATTTGGAGGATCTATTGGAGAAGTCCCAATTTGATCGCGAACTCGCTATCGATCCGCTATTGGTCCAGTGAAAGTGAGAACGCCTATGCGACTTGCAGTACTGTGACGTAACGGAACAAATCGGCCATTGTCCGTTTTGTCTGCACTGCGGCCACAGACTGACTAACAGTACTCCAGTCTGTGGGTTACAAAACGTGATTGACTAATGAGCAAGAACGGCGTTAAGTTTGCCGCCTCGGTTGTACCTTTTGTGTGCAATTGTGGACCGTGTCAACGATGTTAGCATATGACATAACATTTGCATGGTGTAATCGGAGAGATTAGTGTCAATTGTCATTGGTGTCATTAGCGAAAGAGTGGCAAATTAGGTTCTTAAACCCTGTGTCAAAAGAAGCAAGTGATCAGTTCAAGCATACAAAAATAAAGTTACTCACACTTTATATACGAGGTTGCAATCCAAACACAAGAATATGGCATTTTTCACTAAGAGCCCAATTTGGTCCGACGCACAGAGTGTCCCTGACATGACAAAAGCGTTGCGTCCAACGATTCAAAGAGCACTTACAAAAGGCGGCCAAAGCGCACTATAAAACGGTAATATTTCCTTCATAATCGTCCGGGCCTGTCGCAAATTCGGGTTGTTATGAACCCATAGCGAAATTTGTATTCCTCTCGTATGCGAGTCGACCCACATTATTGTCTTCCGTCTGGACTTTCAACTGTACGAAAATTACGCGCATTTGGAATATGAACTCAATTGGAATATGCGACACTTTTATTTTGTTTGTGGGCAATAAAATTACAGCATATTGTACGCAAAATTAAATAGTACACTACAATATAGTTATCGTGGTTATAACGACGTATGTAGTACTTGCCGATTCGCACAGAAACTGACATGTTTTCAACATATTGTGTTATAGACAAAACTGGTCCTAAGCCAAACTGTTTATAGACTCCGTTGTAGCAAAATTTTTTTATATACCACAATTCGAATATATTTTATTAAAAGTTTCATCCCGCATTGAATACAATTGAAAACGCTTGACACAACAGCTGAGTGATCGACTAGGACGCTTTCACGTGTTTCGTTCATTTTTATTTCCCATTGTTTTTTTTCCCCACTACTGTCGAGAAATTGAACCGTCAACGCTTCGACCCACGTCCGTCAGACTCGATTAACTTTTATACTAAACTCGCTAGCAATTTGAATAGTCTGTAAAAGAAGTGATAAGAAACCGGCTCAGTTCCAGTGTTTTCTTTTAAATATAAAGTTTTACGGGTTAAACCTGTTATCGGTGTTACGTAACTGTGGCGTTTGCGGTATACTTTTCCTTGGTTATGTCAGTAAAATGGAAGTCTGCAACGAAAGAGGGCCCAGTCAATGAGGTGTAACAGCTAGGAAGCATTTACTTAAGTGAACATAAAATGTGTCCAAATCAAATGTCAGTTAAACCGTCATACGGTTGCAATGTAGCATATTGTGCATCAACTAGTACTATGTTACTAGACAACGTTATATCGAAGAATCATGTTTATAATTATTATAGTAAAAGAAAACCGATGTAGGAACTTGTTAGAGTTTAGATTGAATTTGCTATAGTTTCTTGACATTCAGTCAGACCACTCCCTTGGTATTCCCTCACATGTATCACATGGTCCGAGTTCGTGGTTTAATCGTACAAGTTTGTCGTCTAATTTTGACCGTGTTCGTTACTTAATCATAATTACAAGTTCGTCACTTAAATTGTCCGAATTCGTCATTTAATCGTACAAAATATGCTATAACCTATTATCATAAGCGACAAGCCTGTCGTCCTCATTTCGTTTACTTCTAACGCGGATGCGGGCACGTTCCTAGTCACCATGTTGTATTGGATTAATTCATCAAGCAACTGTCGAACCTATGTCACTTTGTAGCGTATCGTATGATTTAAAACGGTGTCCGGCTCAAAACCGCATGTACATGAAAGGTTTGATTCGATTTGTGGCTTGTTCGTTTTAGGCTCTAAAATCACGCCCCAATCAAAAGGCATTGGAACAAAGATTTAGAACATTGGTTAGACGCTAAATAATGCTATAGTAATGTCGTATCCCAAAATGCAGTATCCAACCCAACCAAGTTCAATCAAATGCACCTTTCTAGCGAGTTACATAATCCCATTTTAGTACCAAATGCCGTGCTTTCCATTCTATTCGCATCCTTCAACTAAGGTAAGCAAACGGTTAAATCTATTTTCCCTCTTCCACTCCCAATGTTATCGCACCCTACCTGCGTCAACTTGCCTCAAGTTTAATACTTCAGTGACTGATGAATCGCCCACATACCAACAGTGGGCGGCTAAGGGGCCATCCCTAGGGGATCTTTTCCATTTTCCTGGGGTTCTAGAGTTATGATAATAGAGGAATTCAATTTGGCTGCTTTTCTAAAATACTAGCAATTATATGAGTACTTACACATACAATCGTATAATTACGTAGAGATTCTCGTTATTTAATATGACAACACGAAACAAATTACTTAGTATTGTTGTAATACCATACGATTGTTTTAACCATTGTAGCCACAGATGCGCTGTTTTGGATTGTGGTAAAAATGAACAAGTTAGAGTGCGCCGGATATTCTTTAAATCATAGGAAACGATTGATTTAATAGATGTGTGCCAATGTCTTTGTCCAGAGACTCTTATTCGTATTTTCATCGAATCAAACTTCGAAAAACCTAACAATAATTTCCCACTCCAGTCAGAATTTCAGTCCCAAGTTAACATCAGCTTTCAGCATTAAAAAAAACTGGAAAGAACCTTCACATCCTCATCTCGCTGTTCCCGCAGCGTTCAAACAAAGGGTTTATATCCCGTACGTACCTACGTCTACAGGGAAATAAACCTTGAGTTAGGCACACACTGGGCACAAATTGCGATACTATTCGCAACTATATACGTTGTTGTTTATCGAATGAGTTAGTGCTGGCTGTCAGAGTTTGTTGCTAATACCTTCTGAAGTGGTATAATCCATTGATACCCACAACTAAAAGTGAAAATGTGTGCCGAAATTTTGAAATTGATATAACATTAGGAGGAAAAGACATTTAAATGGAACGACAAGGTATGACATTGCTTTCGTTCGGAATAATGTTACTTCACTAATAACAATGTGTAAGCTCACATAAATCATATCTGTTTCATAAGCTGCAGAAGGTCCCTTACTACAGATCTAAACTCGATAGTGTTGACGCTACCGAGCGACGGGCCGTTTGCGAAAGACGACCGGTGTCAATCGTGCTCTATCAGTTGTCAAATCAAAGTATTTTGACACTTGATTGACAGTGACAACCCTGCACCTGTCGCTGACGGTGCTAAGGTTGATTTGCCTCAACTGGAGTTATCTAAAAGCTCAAAGACAATAAGACTGGAAGAAATTAATAATTAATTAAGATTTTAACATGTTAGGTAAAGTGTTATTCTGGTCTCAGTTTTTTGTGCTACTTGGTATTATAGAACTGTTTGTCAACTGTAAAATCTGACATAAAAAAGGAGCTAAACTATTTTAAGAAGACACAACAGTCTAACTTTATATAGCCGCTTTGTACAAGAAGCGAGAGAGACAGAGAGATAGCAGCGAGTACGAGAATCAGTAGTAAAGACGTTCACGTCACATTTATCAAACCGATATGAAGGGAAATATATCTTGGATAACAATAGATTCGTTACTTAGAATATTCCTCAGTCAAGCGGTCAATGACCCAGAGGGAAGGTCAGGTTCTGTATATTATGATAGAGACATTGTCCTGATCTTAGTAGAGATCCCGTAAAATATATCTCGTCTCGGAGACAAGAATCTGAAAATATTGGACGATCGCGAAAATGCTGAGATGACACAAGCGTTGTTTGGGAGGAATGAGACCATACATGGATTTCTGTTGTGTTCTGGAGACGACAACGGAACAAATATTTTGATGAGATGGAAACGTTTGTTACTTGAATCGATATTTGTGCGAGCAGTGTCTGCCGACCTCAATCCTACATCCAAGTGGCAACAAGAAGGAAATTTTCTGACACAAAGCGCTACTCCCACAACTTGCGAGAGGAAAAATGATCAGTTAGTTGAGAATTTTACCAGCAATATAATAAAGAAAGGCATATCCAGCATCAAATTAACAGGCCATAAATTAGATGTTTAACCTCACCTAGATATCAGTTTCATAAATGTTAATGAGGAGAAAACTCAGATATCAATGTGACATTTTGATAAACTTAAATCGAACCAACCGGAAATAGATCAACTCATATATCGTAAACTCTTAATCAATGTCAAAGCTTCATCAACACAATCCATAGGAATCTACACTCGCTTTCTTAACACAGCTGACATTATTATTCAAACTAGAAGTGACATATTCAAATAGATACAAATTAGAGTTTTTGAAAATCCGGTCATTATTAGTAGCTGGCCTTACACATGCACACACGATACTAAGTAACAGCATTGGAAATAAGAAGGTTACAATGAGGTCTAAGTCTCATTTCAATTAGGTCATTTCAATTTTTTTTACACTTTCGGGGTTTTCATTCCTGTACAGATTAGATCAGAACAGAGTTGTTTAGATTCTTCCTATCTGAGCGCGCAATGAAGATGCCGCCGAGTATCCGGATAACTATGACTGTAAATGAGACGAATAAAAGGGAAGCGTGAGAATGTGTAACCGGCTTTCCGGCTAAACCACTATCAAGAACACCTCCAAAATATATCATAAAGCACGTGAAAGCGAAACTCGGTCCGCCGGTTACCTCACAATTACCTATTAATGGCGCTTTCATTGAAATTAAATTTCAACGAATATCTGATTATAAGCGAGGAGCTTAGGAGACAATAGGGGACAAAAAAGCGGAACTGACGGGAAAAGAAAAGGAGATAAGGATGAATAATTTAAATGAGCACCTAGTTTCGTTAACCCATTTCAAGAATTAAGTTTAACCCTGAGATATACTACTATAAAAGTAGATCTACCTGGTTATAATAATTATTTAGGTAGTCATTAAATTGTTAATGCTTTTTAATATTATAAAATAGTCATTGTGACCATGATAATAAACAAATTAACCAAGATAATATATTTTTAGTCAAACATCTATAAGACCCTAAATAGTTAGAAGAAAAAGAAAGGAACAAAATTATCAAAACAGAATCATCTCCATTTAGTAACAATATGTTCGATCGAAACAAAGACAGGTGTCATATAAAATTTTGAATGGAAGCAACGGCTGGAGCTGGTGTGAGAATGTTAAACCACTCGCGTCATCATGACGTCATTAGACACTTAGACGTTAATGTAGTGGCTAAATCTAATATAATAAAAACATTATAGAGAATATTTCGTGTTGCCTTGACATTATAAAAAATGGGTCGGTGGAGAGCTGAAGTTTCATGAATTAATAATTATGAATATTATAATGTTACGCGGTGGAAATGAACGTAATCTAGTGATATTCCTTCTAGCATATTGTTTTATTTTATAAGCCACTATTTCACCTGGTGATATGGTGGAAGATTGAAAATCATGCTAAGCTTAGAATGGGACTAGCCTTCAAGGACTGCTCCCGAAATATCTCGATTTCATCAGATTTAGGCTGCCATTTTGACACTACTTGATAAATTAATACACTAGCAGCTTATCATTTCTACCAAATTCATAGACATCAGATAGCACAGATTAGTGAAAAAACTTTTGACGATCACGACTTGCCTCAACTTTGACTAAAAGGTTCCCAATAAGCTCTGAAAAACTGAAATCCTTAAAAAGCTTTTGAAAGTCGGTACCTACTGAACAAAACGAATAACCACAACAATAGTGCTATTTCGAATTCAAACAAAACAGGTTCCGTTTCGAATTCATCTCCCACGGAGCGCGTCGGATCATTTTATTAAAAACTATCTACTAGTGTCTACGTCAAAACTACCACATAATACGTAATTTTACGACTTTATCGGAATAAACATAATAGCGTTCACGTCGCTCTTCAAAATAACTTTTGTAATGTTTATTCCGACAGAGTGGTAAATAACTTATTATGTAGGTACAGGTTGACTGAGATAATAAATCGTTTCCGGCTTTGATGACACTGGCAGCTGTTCTTCTATCTTTAAGGCCTTTACTTTGATAAATAATAATCTTATTTTGTCTATAAATCGTTTGAAAATTGAAGTCTCGTTTAGTTTTAACATAATAAAGTTCTTACTAGTCAAAACTCAATTGTTTTTCATTTTCACATACTTTTAAATGAAGGTCTTGATTCATGAACTCATATGGCATTTTAAGACACGTACTGTCAGAAACAAAATTGGCTGAACATGTCCTCAACCAATTCACCTTAAAACATACTTACACTAAATATAAAAAAATATCATGGTGTACTGCGCTGAATCTTGAGCAATTTTAGTTGCTGACCGTACGAGACAAGGTCCACCAGAGTTATCGATCAGGTCCTTTACCTGAGGTTTTGACACCAGTCTTGACTCCTTCAAAGGTGACGGTTGCAGAAAACTTATGAAACCGCTCAATATCGGTTGGGACATATCACTTAAATTATATATTTAAGTTATTTTAATCGATAAATAATGTATTTTATTTAATTGCAACGTTCGATAAGATAGTCCATTAAATGTCAATAAACGGGCACGTGTAAAACATAATTTCTTACGAGCTGGGCTCCAGTTTCACCGCACGCATTCCAAGACGTAAAGTATCTAACTGTGTAATTTGAAATTTCATCAAAATTCATTCAGCTGTTACGTAGCTGATTTATAGGTACAAATATATACATAACGTACTTACATACTATTAGAAAATATTTTTGCCAAATATGAATTACTCGGTATCTACATGCAGTGTTAAAAGAACAGGATAAAATAACTTAGAAAGAAATACACGATTTCTTTGATGATGTACCACTTAAAGATACAGTAACGCAATTTAAAAGAATTTCTAAACACAACAAACATCTTAGTAAAGAGAAAATCAAAAGTACCATAACAACTCCGACAGAAACAAGTACACCACTACATCAAGGATAGAACTGCAAATGTTGTTAAGGAAAGAGAAACGCAAACCCGAACGGTGTATACGGAACACGGAAGGTTGGACGGCTTAATGCAGTTGCTAAAGGGTAAACTGTTCACAAAACTATTTCGGCGATCATTTTATTGCCATGCATTACAGAAATCTTGATATGTAGAACCAAATAGTACTACTGATAATGCGGAAGCGGTTCCTATTCAAAAATTGATAAGTACTTATAAAATTGCAAGTTTTTTGAGCGATCACAGACCAGAATCCATTGCGTAACAGTGAAAAACCCTTTCAATAAGTCCAGGTTTCAAAGCGGCTCTTAAATTTCGTTTTTGAAGCTTAAAAAATCATGGTGCTACATGCTAAAAACTAATTTGCAGAATTGCAATTTCTTTCGTTAAACCAAATTAGAACAGCAAACTAAAGTAGTCAAAGATCACCACGTAATCCTGTGATTCGAGCAACTCTCACTATTTCTAATTACTCTACTGTTGTAAACAATAGTGCATTTAAACTTTGATTGTAATGTTTAACAGTAATTTGCAATAGAAATCTAGAAAGGGGAAAATAGTAATATAAATATATATAGACATAGATTTCTAAACATCTGTAATTAATTAGATAATAAAACAGCATAGCCGGTAAAGTTCAATAGAATATTTATCCAAAACTGAAACTACGGAAGATATGGCGCCTTATTGAGAATTCGTTTCGAGTGTACAAACCGAAGATCAAATAAGTTTTCAAGATGAAGCAAAGAATACTTATGATGAAGTCAAAACGACTTAACCTACGCGATGCTTAGCCGCTCAAGGCTCCTCCAAGATCAAAGATTAGATTCTGCAAGCCGTTTCGTGTCGTTTCGAAACACATGTTGCAATGTATGTTACTTCGTTAACGCAAAACGTTAATGTGGTGTATTTTTATGGGCATACGTATTTCCATCGTTTGTTTATGATCTACGACTAAAATTGAAATTTAGCAATATCTTTTGGCGAGGTCAAGTGGAAGTCACGAAATATTATGTTATTGAACATACATTTTTGTGTATTTTACATTTGATAGATACGAGTAGGTAATTATTGCTTGGAACTGACTGATCAGAGATCAGAGAAAGACGTAAATGTTGAGGTTTGATGGACATCACTAACATTTACTTTTGAAAAATTTAGTTTCTGTTATCCAGAGTCCAATGTGGTCAACCATGGATCGAACGAAAGTAACTACAACCTGAGGGTGGTATGGAAAGAGTGAAATGGAACTCCATACTTTCTACCTATCCAAAACTTATGTGAAATTCAAACATTGTTAGTGTCAAGTCAATGGGTTTGACCTACTTTTATAGCTTTGTTTATTTTGATGTCTCTCTTATCTATACCTACCTACTTGTTACTCTAACATACTGATAAAATACTTTTTTGATAAGATCGTCGTGAGAACACAGATATCATTGAACAAATATACAATGATCTAGTTTTCTCGAATATCTCCATCGGTGGTCATTTATTGATCGAAGGTGGACATAAACAAGACATCTCAATTTGATATTTTCTAAAGTTGATATTTTTTCTTTTATTATATAAATAACATATTTTAACTAATTCTATTTCTGAGTGGTCTGCGTCTGAGCTGTGTGATTGTCATGAGTTGTAAACGATGGCTAGCCTACATTGTTTATTTATGTAACGTTATCTAAAGTATAATCCAATTAGTGTTTATGGTGCAGAAATTGCAATTAAAAACTTAATCAACGTCTGATATTTATGCTAGACTATCGTAGTTAATCAAAACATTCCCATTACCCACGCGTATCCACTTCACGTTGCAAACTCGTGTGTTAGTAGATAACCCAAGCAACATATACAATTTATGAAGCGAGACATTAAAATTAATCTTTCGGTTTTAATGCATATTTTGTGTCACATTCAATAAGCCTGGTTTTCGATTTCACGATACCGGATTTCAAGGTGATTCGCCGTTTGTATTAACAGCTTCCTACACAGATCGTGTTTATCAAAACCAGGTATGTGACTCAGAATATCCGCCTGTACCTGAGGCTGCTGAGATAAGCGGGATGAAAACTCTAACTGGAAGGACTCAAACAGAATCACCGTTCTAGTCCCAAATACATCAGCATGAAGATAGCGGACTATCAAGGAAGAACGATAATATGATGGTTGACAAAAGACCAACTGACCATAACGACCTTACAGCTATCAAGAATAATTACAAACATAATTACAAATGCGAACCAATATAAAAAAGAGTCAAAGCGCGTGACGGTGGCTCAGGAAAAAACACTTGTTATCCTGATGTTTTTGCAACAACACATCACTTCTAACCTTGGTAAGTCCCAAGTTTGTTTGATCACAAAATATTTGTTTTAGCACTGTGGTAACTGTGACTATTGGTGACGTAAATGCACTGATGCGGACAACTGTTCCATAATCATTCGCGGACTCGAGAGACGTAGAGACGTGCAGCCTACACGGAAGGCTGGGAGCGACTGCCTCGGCGCAAGCGCATTCAGCGCCGTATCGCTTCAGTTGAGAAAGCGACACATGCGGACCAGCTATCTATTATCGGCTAAAAAGCGCTGTTTTTGCTGTATATTACTTCGGAAATGCTTTCTAAGAGATGGTCAGTTTCTTTATGGTAAGTTACATATTGATAGGGGAAAAGCAGCATCGTCTAATAGGTGATTAAACAGGTAGTGATCATTACTTGTTCCAGTTACGCATGTCGTGTGTTCATATTGACCATATGGTATGCCTGTTTACAATCTGCGAAGCCTTGCAAGATTAGGGCCATATGTTTATGTTACCATATGGTCTTCGGTCGGAATTCAGCTAATTCCAAAAATCTTAATTTCCAATTTTTATACTGATAATGCATTTTGATTGGTGCGAAGCTCTGGTATGGTACTAATTGTTTGCTCCAAAATTATCTCCATTTTAAGACACAAAAACTAAATAAACATAGGAAGCAAAAGCCATTAGTACTCATTGCGACAAACATTGCACTATTCGTCAAAGAGGACGTCATAAATAACAACGAGCCTGGAACACCTGTGATTCCACTACAATGGCTTGCCTCAAGGTGATTTACTCGAAGCTAAGGTCAATGGCATAATGGTAACAACACTGATCATACTTATGACTTACTCCAAGGCCTCAGGTGACTATAGTTACCTACGAAGATTAAATTGCAATCAAACGTGATAAGGTAGAGTAGAAAGTACTTATATGTAACTGAGTCCTTGGAAGTATTGATGAAGAAGTAAATACAGATTTGTCAGTAAATACTGATTCAGAGAAAAAAACCCATTTTCAGCAGTGGATAGAGTAGGGCTAGTGATGATGACAAGCAATTAGACACTATTCAACATACCCTATATAATATTATATATATACAGAAAATAGCGTGTCAATAAAAGTAGTATTTGAATCAGTTTTCTAAAGAAAATTATGTGATGCAGAAAGTCGTGCGATAGATGGTCGGCGTGGAAATCGAAATATGCAAATTACCAATTAAAAATATGTAGAAACACTAATTAGTGTCGTTGATAACTTTCATATCATCGGAGACTTCATCGCGTAGCTAATATACGTTCAAAATGGAATTTAGATTGTTTGGAATATTTAAATTGAGACATTTGACCCAGTGCGTTTAAAGGTTCATGAGGCTAAATACTTTCACGTATCAGCGACACAAACCGAACACTGTACGTGCGTCTACTGACGTTTGTAAAAGGTTTTGCAATTTAGACGTTTGCGGAAAAATGCAGGAGTTAAATGTTATTTCATAAGTTTCATTTGCTTGTATTCTACGGCCAGTAATTTAAGGAGACCGAACGTTACCATTGAGTGCTGTCTTTGATGCTGTGATTGCAGTAGCGAAGCTAAGTATGCGAGTCTTTCGCAACTGTCTTCTTACTAACCTTTTCTTCGTGTCGATATTTCAACAATTTTGCTTTGTTTCTACCAGTATCTTGAGCCTGTTTGTTTGAAACATCTTGGCGACAAGATTATAGACAGAGTTGTCTCGCCATCTGCTCAGGAGCCGGTCTCGGCCTCGGCCCTTTTATGGACTCTATAATATTATATACGAGGGTGAATCAAAAAATTCTTGGAATCAATATTAAAAAATGCAAAGATTTAAATAATAATATTTTATTTTTCTACATAATCTCCCTCCAATGCAATGCATTTAGAATAACGCGTTTCTAACTTCCTTATTCCTTGTGAAAAAAAATTATTTTCTTGACTCTCGAAAAAGTCCTCTACGGCAGCTATAACCGCGTCATTATCGTGAAATTTTGTTCCACGAATTTCCTCTTTTAATTTTGGAAATAAGTGAAAATCACTTGGGGCTAAGTCCGGAGAATATGGTGGGTGGTCAAGGAGATTGAAGCCAGCACAGCGGATTGCGTTGAGCGCAACTTCCGATCGATGAGCAGGAGCGTTATCTTGAAGGAACAACACGCCCAACGACAGTTTTCCACGACGTTTTTCTTTAATCGCTTCACGCACTTTCGGGATTAAATTTGCATAATAGGGTCCAGTAATCGTCTGGCCTTTTGGCATGTAATCAATAAAAAGGATTCCTTCACTATCCCAGAACACAGAGGCCATAACTTTGCCAGCGGTAGGAGCAACTTGAAATTTCTTAATGGATGGAGAGGATGGTCGTTTCCAAGACATGCTTTGTCTTTTAGTTTCAGGATCAAAATGGTGGACCCACGTTTCATCCAT
Source organism: Hylaea fasciaria (assembly GCA_905147375.1). NCBI lineage: Eukaryota > Metazoa > Arthropoda > Insecta > Lepidoptera > Geometridae > Hylaea > Hylaea fasciaria. The sequence goes on from LR990215.1 coordinate 4,664,694, forward strand.
GGTGACAAGACGACGGCAAAAATTATCCGAATCACGCTGGAACATTTCGAGATTACGCTTGGAAATTTCCAAACGTCGCTTTTTGTTTTCGTCGGTTAACATTCGTGGCACCCATCTTGCAGACACTTTTTTGAACCCCAGTGAATCAATTAAAATGGATTGAACGCTACCAAAAGATATCTTTAGGATCTCAGCTATATGTTTTATAGTCATTCTTCTGTCTTCCAAAACCAGATTCTCAACCTTTTTGACATTTTCTTCTGTAACGGAGGTTGAAGGCCGCCCAGAACGCGGGTCATCTTTACAGCTTGATCTACCTCTTTTAAATTCAGCCACCCAGTACGCAACCGTAGAATAGAGTACAGCATCACCCCCTAATGTCTGCTGAATGTCCAAAAAAATTTCCTTCGTAGACATTTTTTTCAAACTGAGATATTTTATCACCGCACGTAACTCACTTTTATCCATAATTTTGACTTTTTAGCAACTCGTTGCACAAAAAAATTTATTACATGCGAACGAACTGACAAAAACAAGTGACAGTCTGCATAAATATAGTGTGATAGACACTCTTTAATTTGAATATCGAACTTGATCCAAAAAGGTTTCATATATATGCACTTCTAAGAACTTTTTGATTCACCCTCGTACTCTTTTTTCAGACTCAAAACTTTAGAAGAACACTTCGAAGAATTTTAACGAACAAGGGGTAGATTACTTTAAGATGTACTTTGAGATAACTCCTAAGTGAGACGTTAGTTACCGAACATGATTATAATGGTAAAGTAAATGTGATTTTTATTGTCCGCAATGGGCAATCGGCGAACGTTACTGACGTTACGAAGCCCCGAGTCTATAGATCAGTGAGAGAAGGTGCGCCGGCGCAAGGTCGTTTGGAAACCGGTCCCTTGTCCAAACGGACTCTATTACCAGCTTTTAATAGCGTTGAAGAAACAATTTGTTGGCCAATATCAAGTATGTCAATACAATAGGCCATTTTTTATTACGCGAACCGTTCGTATGTTTTTGTATTGGAAGATTCCTCTGAGGAGGTTTTCAATTGGATCGTTTTTTAGGATGACGAAAATATGAATAATATTTATTGAATTCTGTTTCTTTTATTATACGATTGATAGCACGGTAACGGAACATTTTGTATGTATCTGTCACAAACAAATCAACAAAGAGAATCGTATGAGAAAAGTTGCTGATATTCCGATGACGTGATAGCTATATTTGAACATGTTGATATATGAAAGTCGCTATTTAATTGATAACTTATGTAAGCTAATGAAGACCGGAGGATGTACGGAGTGCCGCATCCTCTTAGCTTGCTCTACTTTTCATGTGCTTCCGTGCTAAAAAACTAAAAAAGAAGTTCCGTTCTGCAGACTAGCATACTTTTGCTTATGTCTTTGCCGTTTTTGTTTGTTTATCAACTGTTATAAAGAACATTGTCTTCCATCTTGCTTTATGTGTGCATATAGCATCAAACTTATGTATTGAATGTAGTCTTTAAATTTACATTTATTAAACTTTCAGACTCATCTATTCCATTCATTGTCTACCGATTTATTATATGATTTGCCATGCCTGGCTAACTCTCCCAACAGTAGCACTGTCCAGATTTCTCTTGTTCATGTGTTGTCCAACGCATCCAACATTGACTTTCAGATACTAGTCTCTAATCAGGCTAAGTCAGTGGCATGACAGGTTCAATCGCGTGCCACTTCTCACCGCTTGACACACAGCTCCTGTATGGATCAGTCGGGCAACCACAGACCGCTAACCGGCGGCTATCCTCTGAACTGTATCAAGTTACTGGGTGCAATTTCATGTACATTTTAGGCATTTATCCACTCTGGGATCTATAAAACTAATTACTGTGATCAAAATGGCCATAAAATAAATGCCAAGTTACCATGAATCGATGGAAATCTGCACATAACTTATGAAACTAGGTCATTAGTGAGTGACGAAGTTTCGAACCACGGTTGTTGAGTTGCAAAGCGCACCAGCCACCAATCACCAACGCTCAATAAAGTTGTCTCTCCGATTAAAACCTGGCGCCACAGTGTAATTTTGCCGCGTTTCGACTCTAGCACCTCATTACGATCCAAAAAGTACGATATACATATACGAGTATACATTTAAACAAGTATACGAGCACATTCAACGTGTTCAAGCATTCTTGCAGCCCACGGAACATCGTCGAGTATACAGATACGCTCATAGCACATTTACAATCTCTTGGAGAACGTGACTTCACTTTACTGCTGCGATAATGGAGTTTACACATGCACCTAACCCAATAATGTTATCGATTGATCCGAGTAACTGATAGATCGACACTTTAGTACTAGTATTCACAAATTCAGTGCAGAGCATATGAAGTTCTTGGCATAGTAAAACTGAGGGCCGATCACCAAAGTTAGGTTACGGGGTTGATGGTGAATACAAACACGATCTCATCTCGCCCTGCTCCAGGCGGATCGACGGGACACGGGGGAGTTTTAGTGGGTAGGTACACATCCGCCACCCCCATGGTAGACAGCAAGTGCGAAGGCATCACTCAAATAAAAAGGTTAGATAAGGGGAATTACACGGGAAGAAGCAAGCAGCAAGTTTCCAATAAATTGAAAATCCGCAGCTTGCAAGCGGTTTGCGGTTGACCCACTGCGCGCAGCTTCTAATACCCGTTGGAGATGTCTGTGTGTAACCGTAACTTTAAATCGGGTTGATTAGAAGGAGCAAGTAGATTATAAACCAATGTAGAATAAGCTTTACTTAATGTAACATTGCACTATAGATATTGCTTTCACTATCCTCTTCAGAACTTGAGAGCTTCGTAGGTTATAAATGCAAAGATCTGAGCTTCGATTTGAATTAAACCATTAACTCACATGGTCAGTACTTCTCTACCTGCCGCTTTCACTACGCGAGTTATGTCCACGATTATAAAAATATTGTTGATTGTGGTCATTTATAGTAACTAACACGTACCTATAGGAGGAACAGAAAGTTTTTCAGCTTTGGATTTATTACGTCTTACTTTACCTTTTTCATTTTACCTCCGTGAAATTAAAATGGATCCTGATCCGTGTTCGTTTTACCTTTTCGAAAAGATAAGAGATTCTAAGATTAAGTGGTTCTTTCTTATTTGTATTTTCTTTTATATTCATCTTTATAGTACGCTTTTTATTTTTATCATAGTCATTATCTTATTGTCAACCGAATGTCAACTTTAAATAATATTTCCCTTCTGGGCCGTTTTCAATAGCACTGGTACAAACTTGAGGAAACTCGATGGAATGGAACACCCTACCAGAGTCTTTCTTTTCGATAGCTATAATCTGGAAATCTTTAATTCGAGAGTAAACAGGTATTTTCCAGACGAGCACGTGTCACCGCCGACTGTCACCACGAACCATCAGGTGAGACTGCGGTCAAATACATAAAGAACAACCTATCAGTTGGGAATGTGCACCTTTCTATCAGAGAAACAGTTTTTGGAATATAATCTATAGTTTAGGTTAATGCCTCTTACAAGCATCCAAACTCACGTTAATAAAATTAACCTGCTTATTATATTAGTGTCCTTACATTAGAAGAGACAAAAGTGAATTGATATTTTTTTATACCTAATAGATAAAATCACAATCCAACGCCAAGATTGCGCATCTAACAAGTCTCTTGGACAATGGACATAATCTTACTAATATTATAAAGCCGAAAGTTTGTGAGTGTGTGTGTGTGTATGTGTGTATGTTTGTTAGCTCTTCACGCTCAAACGGCTGGACCGATTTCGATGAAATTTGGTATAGGGACAGATTGGACCTACGAGACGGACATAGGCTATCTTTTGTCTCAAAAATATTCTCGAAGGGGATGAAATAAGGGTTGAAAGTTTGTATGGGTAATTAATAATTCTTCAAGTTAGGAGTCTGAAAATTTATATTTAGGCTTTTGGTAAGAAATAAAAAAATACGGGTTTCAACTTTTTCGCTAAATCATCCCTAAAGGGGGCAAAGCAAGGGGTGGAAATTATGAGGTATTATTTAGATGCACCCCCTACGGACCACAATAAACGGTTGAACGGATCCTAATGCAATTTGGCAAGGGGATAGATAATAATGGATACAAGATAAAGACAGAGATAGATGGAGAGAGATAGAGTGAGAGAGAAAGAGGTTGAGGGAGAAGTATATAGATAGAGAGGTAAAGGGAGAGGTAAGGAGATAAAGGAAGCGTGAGAGAGTGAGGGGGAGAGATAGAGTGAGTGGGAAATATATAGAAAGAGAGAGATAGAGAGAGAGAGCGAGAGAGGGAGAGAGATAGATTGAGAGGGTACATATAGAAGTAGAGGGAGAGCGATCGAAAGAGGAAGAGGGAGAGAGAAAAAGGAAGAGGAAAGGAGATAAAGGGAGAGATAGAGCGTGTGAGGAAGAGATAGAGTGAGTGGGAAGTATGTAGAAATAAAGGAAGAGAGATCTCGGAAGAGAGAGATATATAGAGAGAGAGAAGAGAGCGAGAGAGGGAAAGAAATAGATTGTGAGGGAAGTATATAGAAATATAAGGAGAGGGAGAAAGATAGAGATTGAGAGTGGAGAGGGAAATAAATAGAGAAAGAGGGAGAGGGAAAGATATAGAGATAGAAGGAGAGGGAAAGAGATAGAGGTGGAATATATCATAGATAGGATTATGCCATAATCATGTGACTCACAAACATACATACGCACACACTAACTCACATTGTTGTAGTCAGATTAGGTACGTTTAACTTTGTCCCACGATCTCGGTTTCATCCTAACTTATATTATAGGGCTTTTATACTGTTTCATTTTCGGTACGTATGGACTTAGCGACCGATATCGGAGGCTAATTAATGTACAGACTGTCGCCCCAGTACTCGGATGCTAACTATGATGACACAATAATATGCACAAACCTTTCAAATAGCTACCTATAGGTGTAGTACGTGTAACGCGGGTGAAACCGCGGGGCGCCGCTAGTAATATCTAACTTGCAAAACTCTATTCCTATTACAGCGCACTAACTCTGGTGCATTCAAACACCGGCTCGCTGACAGGTGCAAGTCCCCACCTGCTGCATACCATTTATCTGGTTATTGGTACTTGTCTTCTACTACTGTTTATCTCAACACGATGGTTGGAGATCGAAACGAAAAAAAGGATTTTACCTTTAAACATGTATATACCTCTAATAGTTTATCTCCGACAACACATGATGAGGAGAACCAAATTATCGCATGGATATGTTTTGTCAGGTAGACTACCAGTTCACTAGTCAGATGATAACGTTTTCAGTGGCAGGAAATCAATGCATCAGTTACTACAAGTCCAAAAAGGATGGAGTACAGATAAGGAAATACAATATCGATCAGAAGTGGGATGAGGATGGCTGCTAGAAGAAATAATAGCACCCATGAGAGGAACTGAGATCGATAGTAGGGGACCCCGCGTCGCGATATTGATGTTAATAAAATTCTCCAAGCTCGCGCGCAGATGCGTCTGGAGACTTTATGGAACCTTATTTACATCGTATACGTTGTAATGAAAGCGGGCCCTTTTTATTTGAGGACTCAGTGGATTAAGCACTGGTACTTTGAAAGTAAGATTGATCTCACGAGCTAAAATAGGCATGAATACTGGCGGTTCCTACATAAGCATAAGTCGCGAAAGAAGGTTAAGCGTATGGGTTTAGCTCCGATAAATTATTCCGTCGTCCAATGAGCTTGACTACTTTTCCTTATTTTACTAACCGGAACGGACTTTGCGATCGATCTCGAGACATCCAGTACGCAAACATTTTCAAGCTATAGTTCTGAAATTTTCACACTCATATCATACGAATTCCACCCACGTACGAAACTCGAAATGTCACGGGACCCCCTAACACATCTATTGCAAAAACTAGCCTCACTTCTGGAAGTGACGCTGGCGTCATGGTTGGCAGAATCTACCGGTTTCTATGCATCGAAGCTAACATTGACAGTACGTAAATATTCCATTACATTTGGGGTCATTGCGCACTGTGCAGACCAAAAGCTTGACCATTGCATTGGGTGCTAGAATTGGTAATGTTTGGTCGATGTTGGGCTATTGGTCCCCAAAAATCGCTTGTTCGTTGATTTTTAAATAAATAAATCAGTTTTATAAATCACTTGCATAATATCTTCACTTACAATATTTATGTCTTTTCTGACATTGTGATAATAGGACATGCGGTAGACAGTGCGTGAGATATGAATACTGTACACCTCCATGAGTTATATTTGAACACTTATATATCAGCCAAAGATAAAAAGCGATCGCGACTTTATGCTAGCAATTCATGGATCAACTGAATTCACTGCTAAACTTGCGTGGTCTGGTCAATGCTGGTCCGACCAGTGCGCAACCCCCTTACGGTTCGGCCAACGGTCCACCGTAACCGGGTGAACGTGTTGTGTGTTCTGCATATCCTATGTTACCGTGAGATGGTCGCACGTGACCATTCAGCCGCGATGACAAGGTCACGCGTGGCCATTAGTGTCGTCTTTTGGATTTAGCAGTAAATCTGTGATAAGACAGTGGGACTTTCCGGATTTTAGAGTTCTCCGAATATTGGCTGCCAGCACAGAACTGAACCATGTAGAACTAGACAGTATTCCTTCATTTACCGCATTTTCTAACGCAGTGTTGTTGTTTTGTCAGTAAACTTAGATTATTGGGCATCGCCCTGTAATCCAACCATTATGATTAAGTAATTGGATAGGTGGGCGGCGTACGAAGCAATTAAAAAAATGTTGAGTCAGTTGCGGGAGAAACGCTAGACCTCAGAATAAGTTATTCAAAGCACTAGACATAATTCATATTCCAGTCGCATCGCTGTCTAGGTTACAAGTAAGCCCTCTTAGGTAGTATATCTTCTCAAATCCGATTCTGGCTTGGCGCCTGCCGCAGTTGACGCATTGCCGTTACACCTGCAGTGAGAATTGCATTTATGACCAATTCCACACAGATATCCTGGAGCACTAACAGTTTGATGATTTGAAAATTCTTTGGAAGAGAGTCCATCAATTTCGGTCTTAGTTTTATAGAGTTGACTTTCCACACACAAGTTCACATCGCCACGTGCCTCCACGACATATTGCAAAACGAAAGTTTCAATGTGAAATGGAACACAAACAGTGCAAGAAGGATTCTGCGACATTCCAACCGTGATCGATGTTTTCGCGATTCAGATCGCATCGCGGGTCTAATCTTGAAACGTGAGAGTAATCAAGGTTGGGCAAAAAGGGGCACCTGGCACCTTTACATAATTATCCTATCACTTGAAAGTTATCAGTCAAACAAGTAGACATATCGTCACACACTTCAATTCGATCATTGATTAAGTCATAAAATAGGTATTACAAATGTATAGTGCCATATTATGTTTGTTCCCGCTAGGGAACTGGAATTTAAAACAGACAACAAATAGGTTGCGTGCCATTGGTTTTGTTCTAATACCTACTGAAATAGTATAAAAAATATAAACTTACTTATTTTATCCGAGCTTTCAACGTATTATACTAATCTTCAGCGATAATTTACATCGATACGCGTGACTCGGATTGTGAAGTACGGTAAAAGGCGAATCGATAGCCCCCTCAGCCCCAAAGTTTAAAATCCTGACTACGTCCGTACATTGCAACACAGTAGTATGGAAACGAATTTAGTATTCCGCTACATTTTTTATACGGTTGCAAAAACAAAATCGCATTCAGAATTGAATTATTTGATCCAGAGATGCTCTCTTTTAATGTCGAAAGCTAGTTGCGAAAAATGGATGTTGAATTGTTTTGAAAGGTTTTATTTAGAATATCGGTTTCAGCAGTTACAATCTAATGGTTTTTACATTTTCAGCGCGGCTTTATGTTTGGTGAATCTTTTTGTATTAAAAAAATATATTTTTTTGTCTATGCGCTTTGCACAAACGACGAGTTGACGAACGTTCTGAACTGCGACCTCTGCTCGCTCATATATTCTACTAGTCCTTGTGAAAAACCTTATTATTATTAACTCGTCTTTGATGCTTGACTTACGTTCTATTCTAATTGGCAAGTCCCTATTTGTCTTAGATTAACACACCTACTACCTGATCAATATTCACAAACCAAACGATAACCTTCAAACATTGTCGCGAATGAACAATCAAGCACCTAGAGCACTCCCCTGTGGAAAACCTAGTAGGTACTCGTCGATGCTTGACATACCTTACGTGTTGGCTAACAGTAAGGTGAACTACCGATCTAGTTACCATTCACGCAACCAGGCCTTAATCTCTTGTTACATAAGGCAATCTTTTACATAAGGTAACGTACGGACAGTCTCTTTATGTTGACATATTCGCACCTTTTATTGAGGATGCACTTGATTGAGTAATCTTAAACGTGATTTAAATTGTCTTGGAGTGACAAGGTCCATATTAAAATGGACTGGGGAATTTAATGACCGAATGCAGTTTGTAAATTCGTCATCGATAGTTAAGTAGACGAAGTCAGGTTTAGCAAATTGAGTTTAATCTGCAACATCCTGTCAACAATTTTGGTTCACTGCCGTAGTCGATTTCATAAAAGGTAAGAAATCAGGAGCAGCTATGCAGATATTATAATGCAGTTCAATGTACATACTTAGCTACATAGATAATTCTTACCTTTTGTATGCACATTCGCATCCAACACTGGTGCAAACGAGTGGAAGTTTCAACATATTTGCACTTCGCATCACTCCTGTTTTCGCCTTGGAACGTCTTGCATTCATTTTATCACTTCGAACTTTACAGTATAAGTACTCTTCTAAAAATACAGATAAACTGATAGTATTTGAAATAAAATATAACATAATCACTGTCACTGTTGCGCTAAGACATATATTTGTTTGAATAGAGCAATCAAATGATTCAAAAACTTCGTACTCGTATAAAAATAACATAACATTTCCACGTCGGCTTAAAAAATTCTTCAACGATTAAAAAGATCTATTAGAACCGTGAACAGTAAGAGAGCCAGGTGTCGTTAAACCAAGTCCATGGCTGGTGGTGGCTTTTCCAAAGGTCCCGCCACATGTCAGTAGTAGTGAAAAAGATTGATTTCACTATCGACTACAAAGCAAACACGATAATAACCTCATACAACACTGAAACACCCACATATAACATTAACACTGTGCACTATGAACAGATGTTGCCCGCACAAATCGATGGTAACGTTGTGGTAGCAAGTAGGGACTGTCGGGTGGGTGGTGAACCTACGTCATCGTCGTACAGTGGGCGGTTCCCAACCTGGTGATAACGGTTAAGCTTAGGGTATATAAAGTATAATATGCAGTGGCTACTCATTCCTTAGCTTCTTAGTAGAATGTGTAAGGTTGTTGTCAAGTTTCGGGATAAGGGACGTATTCCAAATCCAGCGTTGAAGCTGTTAACTTTCATGAGTGCCCTCTATGGGTCTCTATGGCCCTCTATGGCTAACTTTGAGGAACTATATATACTCGTATATCAGTTCCTCAAAGCCTGTGAATAAAGATTTTTAGACTGATAATGGTACAGATTCTGCTGACAAAAACACTAAAACTAGATGTGCCATCCTTTTCGTTCTTATGAGATTGAATGTGACAACAAATAAGACTGATTTGTGATACAAATCGTACCACATCATTACACAATTTTAGTATAAATTTAGAAAAGGGAAGATTTGGCCACCTGAAGAACGTGAATATGCAGTATCTTAGTGTGCACTATTCCTAAAACTGTTCTAACAGACACCTAGCTGTAAACGCATTAAATGCTCTCTGCATATTGATTAACATATAGCGCTAACATTAGTGTAGAATCTGAAGTTTCTTGACTAAGTTAAGTTTCTGGGAAGCAAGCATAGCTTCCACTACTGTTCCATTAACAACTTAGATGTACTTAGGGATGAAAGACGGGAGTCCCCTAAGTAGCATTTCAATAATAATCCCTTGGAACAAATTTAGGACAAGCTTTTATAGAATACAGATTTGGCCAGTCATCTGAACTGTGACTGCTTTTCACCTGCATTATCAGATCAGCTCGATGATTTCGGACGGTCTTGCGTTTTACGACCTTGACCGGCATGCAAAATTCACCTCAGCGTAACTAAAGAAACAGAGTCCAAAGTGGCAGTCGAGATTTGATCTAAAAGTATTATATGCATCCGTAAAAACTTATCTAGTCGGTGATATCGAGGGTTAATTAATTAAAAACATGTACCTATTCTAACAGTCTGACAAAAAAAACAATACAATAAAAACCAGCTAATTAAAAAATAAGGCTCTTAACGTTAAACGGTGGTTTAGTCCACAAATCCTCTAGCGACCGATTTAATAATTCCCTGGTTAAACTGTAAGTATGTCAACCGTATCGTGTGAATTTTCACTCTGGGAGGAAATTGAAACGGCTCGTTCATTTCCTGCGATATATCCCTGTTTACAGCTCACATTAAAAAATACGAGGAAATATTTTTGTTGGGTTTATGCCTACACTAGTTTAATCTGCCTCTGATAAGTTTTTAAGATCTGGTGAAATTGGAGCTCAAATTCAATTTCACTAAATTTCTCAAGGATATAAGGTTGCAAAGCTCTGAATTATACAATTTTCTAAGAGCCCCAATTTGTCAGAAAAACGCTGTAGGTGGGCCAAAAACGTTTCGTGGTCTTGTGCTTTAACGCCATGTTAAGTCTCTTGGGGAAGGCAGAGGCACTTGAGCCAATACCAAGCTACCAACAAACGCCCCAATAAGTCTCGTCGTATGCTATAGTTACGATGATGTCGAGAGGACACCTAAAATCAATATTAAATTTAAACTAATCAACATTAAATGTAGAGAAATCTTTATGGCTAAGACTTCAAAGTATCACTTTAAAAAACAAACACCTCACTGGTTACTCCGCAGCAACTCTATAATAGAGTAACCCAGTTTACAGAGGAAACATAAACACGCTCCACATTTCACTCGCACTCTTCTCTTGCTGGTTTTATAAATGAATCAAAACATTTAGGTTATAAATATATTTTTTTAGATTACTCGAATATGATTACGTAATTAACCGGTGATTAAAGCGGCTGCGTGGGTGTCTCATCGTCACAGTATGTCACAAAAAGACGCAGTTCTATTTTCTTTTGTTTCAAGCTCTAATTAGACGAAGACCAAAAAACCTTGTCAAGTGCGAGTCGGACTCGCGCACGAAGGGTTCCGTACCATTATCTATTAACGGACGGACGGACAGACAGTGGAACCTTAGTAGGTAATAGGATTCGACAGTTTTATCCTTTGTGTACGAACCCCTAAAAACGGTATGTTCCAGTTCCTATGCCCTATATCATTGATTTGATTAAAAGAGTTGTCAACAAAGAATAATGAACCACAGAGGAAAAAGAAGCATGTAAGGCCGAGTAAATAGAAGAATAAACAGTCAAGTGAGAAGAAACAGAAGATCAGATTAGTATATAGGTGGACAAATTTATAGTCTCGGGATGTTTCATTTCTTTTCAACAGCATGATATGATAATAAAACCCGGTAAAAGATGATGCGGTCGATAATCCGCTAAAATTAATTAATACGTTACACCAACCAAGGTGCGTAGGTACTTGATCGAATAATTAAGTGACAAATTTAGAGGTAATTTTCCATATTCAATATTTTACAACCAAGCTACCGAGTTTCAAATGCGTGGGCCTTTGATTATTTCGGTTGTCTGGGGCTAAATGATGGTCCTTTGGGGGATGTTCCTAGCAACCAGGCACATAATTATATTAGCTCCGCCCCGGGCTAGTAACAAAGGCTTGTTTACGTAAATGTTATTAGTTGTAATGTGTGTGATAAAAAGAAATTTGTTTCGATTGCAAATACTGTAATTTTACTGGAAAAGTATAACAATATAATACCTATTGTTTGTACGTGTGTACCTTTATATAAATCTGGCAAATATCATGCTTTCTGCGTACAAAATAAAGTCGAAATCGGCGTTGTTTTTTTGAGTGAATGAATATCCTAATATTTTTGGCAACTGAATAGTCAACTTTATTATAATGTATTCAGTTTTGCTAAGCACATGTTTTATTATAAAACAGAACGATCTTTCGTTATTTCTTTCAACTGGAAACGCTGACAACTCTGTCTACGCTTTCAGGTAAATTAGCAGAGAATAACTAAAATACTCGTATAAGCTTTTAGTAAAAGCCCACGCATGGAGAATTTCAAAAGACACGCTAGCGGCAGCTGAGCTCTAAATTAGCAAAGTGGGCATAATTAGTGCGCAAACAAAAGAAGCCTGACATGCCAACGAGAGGTCACCATGTGGTAACACAAGTTAAGGTCAAAACCTCTGATCGATCAAAGAAAGCATCATGTTTTAGTCTTAGGACGTGACTCTGCACCGTGTAACTTAGCGGTTAGTATTGAATTGCGATTAAGTTTGTTAATTTTGGTGCTTAACTTTATACCCAATTTGACATAATAAGCACAAAACGAAGATATTTTTGCATCAGAGTTGTTAATTTTAAAGATATAAGGAACATTTACAAAAACTAAACTAAAGTACTCTTTAAGCCGTCAATCTAACTGGGACCATTATACTCAGTTGTCGAAAGCCTCAATGAGTAGCTAACGTGTCTTCTATTTTAATTCATCGAGGCCAAAACCACAAGAAGAAGCGCTGATGTGGCCACACAGGTGAGGCAACGAGTTACAATAATTATAAATGAATTTGAAGATTGATGTTCGAACACTTCTGTAGGCGACCATGATTTCGCCATGGTTTGCGTGCCACTGTTTAATATTAGGCGAGGGTCATTCTTATGGGAATTAGTTAACATTTCCATATGCTACTAAGTAGTAGATAACCAACTTAATAGCCTTCGGAATGATGTTAACATCGCTATAATTTGCCCTCTGTTTTAAGAAGATCCCTGGTTCTATAGCTGGGATGTTCACAAGGCCATAAATACGAGTATCTCTTGATGATAAATGTGACCAACTAAATCAGTAGTCAAATGAGCGTTATCGTTCTAGCTAGACAGTCCAGTCCATTAGCGACCTTAAATCCTCCACTATGGAAGCATTGCCGACTTCTGGTAACTCTGGTCACCCAATAAAGTCGACTTTAGCGAGCAAACGTAGGTTTCTTTCTTCAGTTATTATCGCACTCCTTCGATCTGTACCTGCTCAATCAACTGGCTTCCCTTGATACGACTGACCTATCCGCCAAACTTAGGTTAGACGTCAGGTGGAATTAAGCAATACGCGTTGTGATCTATTTACACTCAGCAACAGTGAGCAGAGAAGTAGGCAGGGCTGGAAGTTCAGCTAGAAGTGAATGTCAACACGATACTTCTCACGAACCTGGTACTGGTAGAAGAGAATGTGAATACACACTTCTCTTGAGGGCATTATTATCAGCAGCGGCAGAAGTAGGAGCGGAGGCTGAGTCTAAACGTGGTGTAAAAGTGAAAATTGTAGCCAAATCACTCGAACCACGGTCATTATCACTTTTTCTTTCATCTGGCCATCGAGATTGAGAGTGATTGCGAACAATACTAATGGTTAGGTAGATAGTAGCAGCCTCCCACGCTCTCGTGATTTATGGTAGGTCCGCTTTGGAGGCGGTAACTCCTCAATGATGCCTAATTTGGTTTATTGATTGACTAATAGCGTGAAGGATTAATGGCTATTGCTTTGACCGTCTTAAAGTGTCTGTGTTTAGGTTTAGATGGATCTGGTTAATGATGAACTTCGAACGTTTGTCAGGGAGGATAGTTTGATTAAATTATAAAATTTTGTAGTTCAGGTCATTATCACATCGATAAGTTTTTTATTACACTTTATTGTAGTTTGTTTGAAAACTCGTTATGAGGATAATTGTCACACATATAATATCAAAATTTAATGATCAAGCGAATTTACAAGTAACTTTGTACGGATTCACTTTCACGCCGTCAAAGTTGTTGTAATGGTGGTTTTTACAACGCTAACAGTTTAGTGACCGTGAAGTGTAACATGGCAAAAAGTACGCGCTACAACCTACCTAGAAAGTAAGAGTTAGTGTAATTATGTAGTGCATTCTTGGGTTGTTTTTTTTCCTTTGTCTCTCTGTAGTGTGACAGATTGCTACGCTACTAACCCCCGGTTTCTAGAACGTTTGTTGGCGTTGACAGTAGATTAAAACTATCGTTGTCTCTATCTGACTATAAACAAATGACAAGGATGGCAATAGAATTAATCTGTTGTCAACGCTGACTAACGTTTCAGAAACTGGGGGTAAGGTAAGACGCAGAGCCATCAACTCTTCTATAGGTAGAGTGGAGGGTAGCACCACCATTGAACATTTTGGAAGAAATACTGATTATCAATGTAAAATTATTTATGCTTGCAAAACATACTAAACTCTTGCGTAGAAAGAATAAAGCAAAACTAATTCCGACTGCACGAAAGCAACTGCAGGATTACAATTAATTACCAGTACCTAAAAAACTAAGCATCTCTGGGAATAGAACATCTACAATTCTAGATATGGAGCAAATTCGAACTCGTCGATGAACCAAAAGGGTAGAAGCGGTAGGTAATTAACTTTGTTACAATAATCACTCCTAACTGTATCCTCCACCGGTCTACGTCGCCTACAAATTAATTACCACGACAAGGTACTAAAATCTTCACATGGCCCTTATCTATGTGGCTCTACACGTCGGCAGACGAGTGGCGCGAGGGTGCTTTTGAAAGAGTGCGAAGGACCTTCTGACGTCGGAAGCCGCGGCGAACAATGGGAGCAAATAGACATGCGTGTGCGCGTGCCCTCAGTTAGGAGATGTAGCGGGGGCGGGAGCGACTTTGGTGCATCGTTCATCATCATCATCAAAACCAATACCTATCCGCCCATAGCGTGTCTAACTTCACTTTCATGAGAAGGACATTGGTTCAAAATTGCTGATCAACTGGTCCAGGAAGTCTTCCGTGCACACGAGGAGTCTTATACCCAGGTCGATATGGGCTGATATAAATAGATAGATAGGATTCAAATTTTAAGGTGAAGGTAGGAGCAAGATTCTGCATATTATAGCGAATATTGGGTAGGGTATATACCGGCCCCGTGCTCGCAGCGTACTTCACGGCACCTATACGTTTGTATACCACTGATATTGCCATAAACATGATGCACTTTTCCCGAGCAAAGCCATAAATTTACGAATCGCTAAAACCTATGATTTGGCACACTGCCTACCTCCGAGGGACCCGGACGAACTGTCGCGTCTCTGAAACGAGCCAAAGTCGGAGGTTCCCTTTGTTACCGCGGACACGGCTATAGAGACGTCTGCTTATACTGACAGTGGCATGTCTAATGATGCAAATAATCTGTTATTTCAGTTAACACATTATAGTTGGATAAAATTTGAATGATTTGTTGCGATAAGATGCCTCAATATTACTGTGCTAATTAGGTTGTTTGTGAAGACGTAAACTTATAAAGTTACGTATGAGGGATTGTTAGTAGAAAACTGCTCATAAAGCTTACTTGCTATAACGAACGTTTTGCTGTAATAAAAATACTGAATGATTTATGACTAACCTGTCATCTTGCAAGTGCTTCAGCTCGCTCAATTCCAGCTCCCGCCTCAGGTTCGACACTTCACATAGAAGCATGTCCCGCTCATGGGACACCTTCTCGAGTTCGACCCGTAACTGGACCACCTCGTTTGTCAAATCCATCGTCGCCATCTTCACGACTATCGATATCCACTGTCGACACTGCACATCACTGATCACAACACCGCACGGAACTGGCACCAATCGCGCTCGCGCATTTTAATTTTCGAACGGCACAGCTGTTTTAGTTTAGAGATGGGAATGTTTTCTCGTTAAACTTCAGCGTTGCGCTGTCGGCTCGTAGATCGAAGGCATCTGAAACAATAAATCGCTTTGTTAGTTGGGCAAAAAACAGCAAAAAACTAACGTATGTGAAATATATTATGAGTACTAGCGTACTCGTATATTTCTCTGCTTTGGGAGAGTACACGTAGTACGTACTATCTACCGACAAATTATACGCTATCAAGGCGAAGCAAAGAATAGCTAGCATTATTTACGGGTTATTTTGTAGAAGCCGAGATCTTTTTTGGTAAATAACTTACATTTATTACACCCGAGTAAATGGTATATAGGAATATTTGTAAGTCCTACCTCGCTGGACCTCAAGATCCCGAGATACCAGACATGTTTGCTACATAATACCGTCGCGTTGTCGAAACCTTTTGCTTGTTCGTTTAAACACAAAATACTTTAATAGTAAGTACATAGTTTTTACAGTAATCTAGACCTACATCAAATAAAGAGAAGACGAAAACAACACATATACAGCTATGTATGTATGTTTGTATACCTATATCCAATGTACTCGTAGGTATAGAAATTAGATTTAGATGACATCAGTCCAGGATCTCCAACTTTAATATTACATAATTTCTCATTCGACTTCTCAAGCAATAACTTTATTTGACTTTTCAAGATTACGAAGTTTTCAGGCAATTCGGAAACGTCATTAAAGGACCAGCCTTAGGCCGGTCTTGTAATACTTTAATACGTTTGATCATTTATGTACCACATAATTAGTTTTGGTACATTTTATTTTACACGAAAATAAAAATTGAGCCAATAAAGCCAACAGTGTTGTCCTCACTATGTTTTAGACAAATACAATGTTAACTAGATAATAACGGGTCTAACTCTAGTACAATCTAATCTCAAAATATGTGATTTTGACATAATATACCTCAACGTTTCGGTCGAGTGACATCGACCGTGGTCACGAGGAGACACAAGTGAATACAATATTTTCATTTCATTCTCTAAATTGTTACTGCTGAACAAAGGATGAAGTTTATATCTACTGTGAGTTTTCTAGATTCTTGCAAAACCTCTCAAATAGCTTTAGTTTTAAAGACTTCGCCTCAAACATTGAATAATAATATCCCATGTACCTATTCATGTTAACAGCTACGATAGTCGATCGATCTCGAACTAGTTAGTGGCATCCTCTGATGTCAGAGTGTATCAATCTGACCCAGGGTTTCTGACGTAGTTTAACGGCTGCTATCAATATATACCAACCAAGACTGAAGATTTGTCGAGACCATTGATGCACGGTAGCCCTCTGATGCTATGCAAGGTCGCCCATCCAAGTGCCTCCCAATGAGAACATTCCTTCCTTTGCTGATGGATTAATATCCTTCAGTCAAACTACGCCAACGAGCTTCACGAGTCTACCTCCTATCGAAGCGACCGCACTAATCCAGTTAACTCCTTTGTAAATAGTATAACTAACCGGGTTCTCACTATAGCAGTTGTAATTGTCGCACCGTCCATTTTCATCGCAGTCCGTGGAGGGCTCAACCAGGAAATTTGCAAAGCGCCCTTAAGCCATAAGAGATTGGATTATATTAAGGTAAGAGTCGTAGGAGACAATTTTATTTACCTCTACCAACTACAGTGGACTGGTTAGAACCTACAGGAACTTCTTTGTATTAAGATTTGTTTTCAATCCATATCGTCTCACTGTTGGGAAACCTTCCCCTTTACAAATTTTGCGAGATGTTGCTTGACCATTTTTTAGTAGAGCCATACTCTGTCTAGATTATAATAATAATAATAAATTTGTTTATTGACTTCTTTCAAAAGTTTAACTTACAGATAAGACTTAACTAAGATTCTAAGCCGGCCTTGTTGCGAGTAACTCTATCAGGTTCCGGTTCCTTCAGGAATCAGTGGTAGCTTTCGTCCATAGCTCGTGTGATATACGGCAGACGTGTTCTGCCAATCCATTTTCTTCATTCCCAGACTTAGAGAGTGACGTTAGAGATTTGTCTTAGAGCGCATTTTACTGCGCTCTAAGACTTCGTTGTCACTGCAAACATGTTCTTCTAATCAATTCTGGCACCACGATGGATAAGTCTATCACTGATTGCATTCAGGCCCATTCAAAGACTGAATTATAAGAATAAACGCGTTGCTACAAAGTTTTAATGGTCAAGCAATAAACGATTGTGCCGTGAGCCATAGAGCAACTCTAGCTAATCCGTCACGTACTCCTGGTTGACTCTGTGAGTGATGCTGCTAAAGCGAATTCTCTGAATCCACAATGACTGCCTCTAACTATTATCCAAATCTCTACGTGATGTCGGTAGCGACTAGAGTATATTCTAAATAAGTGCCTACTCATTAAATAAGTTAGGTAGATGTGTATTTTTCTCGTTGACTCTGTAAATAATGTTGCTAATACTGCCGCTGCTGTTATGTTCGTTTGTATCTGATTTGTAGATGTTATTATCTTAGTATTCTTTGTATTTATAATCCTCTGTTGTAAATATTGTGTGTTGTCGCAAATAAATGTATTTTCATTTTCTTTTTTTGTGGAGTCTCCGCAGCCATGATGCCTGTGTCGTACTGTTAACTATTATCGAGAAATATAGATCATTCATCATGTTCCGACATTAAATAACTTTCACTCGATTCTTTTTGTGCTTTTCTGGTTGGATGTATTATGAGTTATGCTGCTAATGCTCTTTGAATCTGCATTCAAATGTCTCCGAATCTTTTTGTATTGTCTAACAATCATGCCAGAGCGAAACGTGGCTCAGATCTTTGTCCAAAAATATGGTTGTGTGAACCGAATGATGTGATAATAAGACAAAATATATGCAGGGTTAAAGAAATTAAGTTATAGAAGTGACTTCACAGAAAAGCTGTTCCTACGTGCTGGAATTACTTAATCTGACAAGAGCCGTGGCTAATCAAGTTTAGGGTAGCTTTGTAACCCTTGCCAGAAACTTTTGTGTCAACTCAAGCTCTCAGACAGCCCTGGGGTGTCTCATCATAATGGAAGTTCGTTTTTGTTATTATTTCTTGAACACGAAGTTTTTGCCAGCGACTTCGTCCACACCACGTCCCCACCCTTTCAAAGGAGAATTTATAAAAAACGCTGAAAAATTTCGACCAATAATTATGTAATTCCCATATCCTATAGACCAGTATATATAAACTTTCACACATTACCCATGGGTGCCTACGAGTATAACGTCAATCATCAGCCATTTTAAGTATTCAATAAGCATAAAAATCAGTCCTAACAGACCGGAAACATAAAATCAGTCAACAGCCGGGCGTTTCACAAAATTTTCGGGAAACGAGAAAAGTTTTTATCGCAATGCAGGTAATTAACTTAATTGGGTCAGTAGCAATTTACGTCACACTGTGTTAATTATGGATAAGTATTTAGTTATTGAAAAAGTTGTTTAATAATTAAATAACACGGATTTTTAAAGATATATATATATACCCCATTCAAAGTTTAGCCTAGGTATCTGTTAGTTATAATTTTTTGAAATAACAGTTTCGTTTACCATCTTTACCAACAGGATAACGATCTGCTCATATCTTTGTTCCGCTGTATAAATAAAGCATTTGTTAATTGTATCAATAGGTACTACATTTAATTTTGAAAAATAGCATTGTTAACAAGGACAACTAGCGCCATCTACACACTATCTATGGCACTAACATCGCATAACAATAAACATTGCGCATGCGCAACTGGGCAGCGTCTAGTCCGATAATTAGTTGTAATGTCAACAAATTTCCGTAGATGGCGCTACTGGTTTAATTATGTGTTTTCTTTCTGTTTATTGATAAATTATACTGAACAGTATACCATAAATATAGATCACTGCTGAAAGGAAAGTGCATTGCAATGTGATACTTTGATTTTAAGTCACGCTTTGTGACGGTGCACGAGATGTAGGTAGAGTGGATTGGCTGACACATGAAACTGAACATTGAGGTTCTTGGCCACGCCTGTTTCGTCGCGATGTTTTCAAGCGTTATTGAACGATGGTATCCAGATCTACACGCAACTTAATGGTGATGGTAATGGTAAACGGTAAACGTCATTGCTGGAAGAACCAGGTATATATATATATTACTAGCTGATACCCGCAACTTCGTTCGCATTTTTATATAAAATGTAAACTGTTTAGAAAATCAATTGATGTCGCGGGGAACAGTTCTAGGTAAGAATATATCTCTCTCTTTTTCTCTCCCTTTTCCTCTATATTTCTCCCTCTCTAGCTCTTTTTCTATCTTTCTCCCTTTTTCGCTCTTTCTATCTATCTTCCTCTACCTCCATCTCTTTCCCTCTCCCTATATCTCTATACCTTTCCCTATCTTTCTATCATTAATATCCCTCTCCACTCTCAATCTCTTGCGTTCCCTCTCCCTTTCCATTTCATCCATTATATTTATTTCCCTCACCCTCTCCGTCTATATCTCTTCCTTTACCTCCTTCGCTCACTCCCTCTCCCTCTATTTCTATATATTTCGCACTCAATCTCTCTCACCTATTTCCCCCCACTCTCCCCTCCTTCTAGCCTAACTCTCCCCTCTTTCACTCCCACTCTCCACTCTTTCTCCCCCCACTCCCCTCCTTCTAGCCCAACTCTCCCCTCTTTCACTCCCACTCTCCACTCTTTCTCCCCCCACTCCCCTCCTTCTAGCCCAACTCTCCCCTCTTTCACTCCCACTCTCCACTCTTTCTCCCCCCACTCTACCCTCATTCTACCCCACTCTCCCCACTTTCTCCCCCCACTCTCCCCTTTTATCCCCCCCCACTCTCCCCTCTTTCTCACCCCACTCTCCCCTCTTTCTCACACCACTCTCCCCTCTTTCTCACCCACTCTCCCCTCTTTCTCCCCCGCTCTCCCCTTTCTCCCCCCACTATACACTCATTCTCCACGCTCTCCCCTCTCTATCACCCCACTCTACCCTTTTTCTCACCCTACTCTCCCCTCTTTCTCCCCCCACTCTATCCTCATTCTCCCCTCTACCCTCATACCCCACTCTCCCCTCTCTATCTCCCCACTCTACTCTTTTTCTCACCCCAGTCTCCCCTCTTTCACCCCACTCTTCTCTCTTTCCCACCCCACTCTCCCCTCTTCCCCCCACTCTTCCCTCTTTCTCCCCCACCCTCCCCTCTTTCTCCCCCCACTATACTCTCATTCTCCACGCTCTCCCCTCTCTATCTCCCCACTCTACCCTTTTTCTCACCCCACTCTCCTCTCTTTCTCCCCCCACTCTATCCTCATTCTCCCCTCTACCCTCATACCCCACTCTCCCCTCTCTATCTCCCCACTCTACCCTTTTACTCACCCCAGTCTCCCCTCTTTCTCCCCTCTTTCTCACCCCACTCTCCCCTCTTTCTCCCCCCACTCACCCCTCTTTATCCCCCACTCTCCCCTCTCTTTCTCCCCACTCTACTCTCTTTCTCACCCCACTCTCCCCTCTTTCTCCCCCCCCTCTAACCTTTTTCTCACCCCACTCTCCCCTCTTTTTCCCCCCACTCTCCCCTCTTTCTCCCCCCTCTTTCCGCCTTCTCCCCCCACTCTCCCCTCTTTCCCCCTTTCCCCCCACTCTCCCCTTTCCCCCCACTCTCCCCTTTCCCCCACTTTCCCCCTTTCTCCCCCTCCTCCCATCGCACTCTCCCCCCTTAATTACTTTCCAATTTAAATTACGATCCGTTTAGCCGTTTATTGTGGTCTGTAGGGGATGCATCTAAAGAATACCTCATAATTTCAACCTCCTTGCTTTTCCCCCTTTGGGGATGATTTTGCAAAAAAGCTGAAACCCGTATTTATTTATTTCTTACCAAAAGCCTAAATAAGAATTTTCAGATCCCTAACTTGAGGAATTATGGATTCCCCATACAAACTTTCAACCCCTATTTCATCCCCTTCGAGATTATTTTTTGAGACAAAAGATAGCCTATGTCCGTCTCATAGGTCCAATCTACCCCTATACCAAATTTCATCGAAATCGGTTCAGCCGTTTAGCCGTGAAAAGGTAACAAACAAACAAACAGACAAACAGATATACAGACAGATAAACAGAGTTACTTTCAGATTTATAATATTAGTATGGATAGGTATACCTATATCTGTATATATTCAGACTAGTAATTGATGATAGGAGCTGTAAAAGTAGTAAATACTTAATCTCCATTAATACATAAGTACTTAGTAGTGAGCCTTAGCAATTTTATAGTTTTGATAAGGTTATAAAAAGGTTATAAAATAACATTAGATCAATTTGAAGCATAAAGAGGCCTACCTGATAATTGTTAAGAGGTAGGGTTTTTGTATCATCAAACAACCTTGTGCAGTCAAACGTAGTAGATATAATATGACGCCCGTCGACCAAGAGCGACGGCTTTTTGAAAACGACTGGCAGAGATAGGATGAGGAGAGCCGATGATCGAGTTTAGATGATGATGATGATGATAGTATACATTTTGTTGCAAATCCGCCAATAATACGAACAGAACTGCAAAACTACTGTCATATTCAGTCGATTTTACAAAATAATCGGTAAGTAAAAATCGGAGCGCTACCTTTTCAACAATTCCCTGATAAAACACAGGCAGATTGAAAACCTGGACCGTTTGGAAATTGTTCCAATTCAACGTACCCATGTAGAAGGTAAAGCTACCGGAAAAATAAACGGTGGACGGTTCCCATGGAAATCCAATTAAAAACTTTCAGCTAGGGATGCAACGATGGACGTACCTAAAACGATGGAATTTAATATGTCGATAAAAGTTAGTTATATCGGTATCCTGGCGCACGATAGCTTATTAAGGTTGTATGGTTGTTTCCACTGTGGGATTTGTGCGCGGCTGAGTTTTGCAATTTCCGATATCATAGATATACGGTTGATTGTCGATGTCTCCGATACAGGAAGTTCGAGCTATAAGATTAAGCAATGCTTTAGGTACCTATTTATAATTTTACCATTTGTTTTTTTTACACAGACCCTTCTGTCCCACTGCAGGGCAAAAATCTTTTCAATTATTCTCTGTGTAATTGTTCCAGTTCAGGCTCAATCGCGCCATCTCTTCTTGGGTCTGTTGCGATGATTTCTGCGATCTTGGAGGATTTCAATATAATTTCTGTTAATTTATTAATGGATAGAGAATATAAACTGAAGGGTGTCCTATATATAACGGCTGGCAAATGCTTACTGAACCGAGATAATGTATGTCACACTTAGATCACGTTTCGAAAATATATTAGGTACGGCGATGATGTCACCGAACCACGGATCGTTACGCAAATAGTGAAGGAATATTGAGGTGAGGTGAGAGAGAACGTGTATCATAATCATACAAGAGCATATTACCGATCATTACCGATCTATAAGTATCAATATCAGTCACATCGAAGATCGAACCGACAACGATATTTTTGGTGCAACATCTCTATTCCACCAATTCCGCTCTCTATTCGTTCAGTATGGTGCAGAAGTGAAAATTTTAGAGCAAACAATCCATGTAGAGTAGGGTTTGTTCGGGGCAAATATTTTCCTAGTTTTTGATTATTGCATTTTTTTTTAAGCATGTATGGTGTCTTCTTTGGACGCCAATACAATCTGCGTTCTCGGTTTTCTCTACTATTATCCTTTATTTTTGTGTCGGAACGGAACTTATTTGTGGCAACACAAATCATTGTTCGTACCTTTTTGTTTTTCCGTTTTTATCCTCGTATCTGTAACTACTATCGGCCGAAATTAATATTGTACCTTCTATCCAAGATTAAAATCGATCTTGGATTGCTGCCTATCGTTCGATCGATCTCCAATCTGCGTGCCTTCATAAACCAATCCACGGGTCGGTTATTGGCACGCCCTAAAATGGATTGTGATGGCTATCTGGGATTGATAAATCCCAGATAGCCATCGATAGATCAAATATGGATTAGGATTGATTATTAATTTCGGCCGTAAAATGTATATATGTATTAGTGATTGTTTCTATGCCGATCTTCGTCATTGTTGTAAAAATGTAGTGCTGTTCCAAATAAATATTTTTGTTTCTTTCGTCTTATCTATCCATCCAATTGATCTGCCATGTTTGCTAAGATAAGTTATCGGCTCACTTATTCGCTGTCCTGGTAGCTAAACACGCCTCTATAAAAAGTAGCTGTCGCTCGCGACTTTGCCCGCTTCGACTTCGTTTTATCTAAAGTCTATCTCCAAGATCCAATCTACCTCTATACCAAAATTCATCAAAACAAGTTCATTCCGTTAAGTCCTGCAAGGTGACAAACAAAACAGAATTTCTATCATTATCATAATTAGTATTAGATGGATAGATGATGTTATTAGTTGTACCAGCATTATAATCGTACTTGTGTAGTTGTGAACTTTTATTTATTATATGGCTGAGTTGCAAACGTGCACAAGATATTGCAGTTTCTGTTGGAATCTTCACAGATGCAGGGAACGAATATGAAACGTGATTTACACACGAAAAGCTTCGCGAGATTTGTCTCGGATTATTTTTAGAGGAATCTCTCCTCATGGCAAAAATGCAGGATTTAAACTGTTGTGATATTTTAAACGATGCTGTATTTTCGGATTCTGCAATAGAATAGTAAAGAAAATTCATTATTGTACAATGGATTTGTACTATGCATATAGATGGCAAAAGGTTTATTATTTTATTTGATGACTTTTGCCATTGTAGACGCTTTAATGCCTATACAACCAAGTAAGTATGTTTGAGCAGGTATGCTTCACAATATCGTAAACTAATTAAATATTGAATCACATTCGAACACGAAGGCTGATTTCGTTAATTGAGTTTTAGAACTCACCGAAATAAAGGGGGGGGGGGAAATTTCTTGAGCATTCGACTTGCAATTAGGGGAAGCGTTTTTAGGCACCTTTTGCGTTTCCAGCTTTGGCGAACATTTCGCCTTCTTTGGTGCTTGATGATTTAAACTTAGCTCGTTAAATACTAATTTTATAAATAAACTGAGTTTGAAAAGGATAAAGGCCACGGACAGGATTCGAACCCACAACTGATGACGAGCCATTCCACTCTATCTGTATTATTCTTGCTGTTTGTCAGCTCCAGTATGGAATAGCTGAGGGAATCTTTTTGAACTTTCAGAAGAGAAATCATATGATATTCGGAAATAAAACTATGAATAGGTAATGATTTTTCGACATTATCTTAGTAACAGCTAGTTACACATTTATAGTCCTAGGCTATCGAATTCACACAGACAAAACTGTCTTTTCCCCTTTACTTAGAAGTCGTATGTCCATTGCCCATTCCGCCCGTTTCTACGCTCTAACTTCATTATACGTTTTGTGATAATGTTTGCTCTTATTCATCTTTATAGTGATACTAGTTGGTGCCCCCGACTTCGTCTGCGCAGGATTAGTATTTAGAGCAGCGTATAATTATTAGCGTGACGTAGAAAAGAACTAACGTTATGACATTAAAATCACACATTTTTATGGTTCACTATTTTGGCTATAATGGCTTACACATAAGATAGATATATACTGTGGCGGGCTTTTTTGTAGAACTATTTAAGATAAACATTTCCATCATACATTACATATGTATAGCTCTAGCGGTTTTGGCAGCGCACGCCTGAATAGCTCGAAGATGGTAGATTTTTTCGTACTTCCTTGACACTTATCGTCATATTTTAGACAATGCACACAATAGCTGTATAAATTGTAGCCTATGTGTTATTCTGATGTATAAGCTACATTATTGTAAAGTTTCATTAAAACTCATTCAGCAGTTTTTACGTGAAAGAGTAACAAACATCCATCCATCCATCCATCCATACTTACAAACTTTCGCGTTTATAATATTAGTAAGATAATTAAAGTGACACTTCATCCGTAGAAGCATGCAGTTATCAGTTTACTTTGAAAATTTCGTATTGCAGATAAAATATGTACCTATTTGGTAGTTACTGCAAGCTCGAGATGACCGAGCAATTCAAACCGCGTCGAATTTGAACTAAATAATGTCACTAACATAGTTTGCAATACGAAAGAGAGAGAAAATAAATTTTGAGCCGGTGACCATGGGACCTGCTTTTATTAGGATATTTAAATCAAATTACTGTCGGTCGCAATTCCGTAACACTTATCTATCTTTAAGACAAAACCCTATGTAAAAATCCAAAAAGAACTAAAATTATTGTTTATTTTTTTTTCTAATGTTTGTTACAATACTTAACCATAGATATTCAGTTTCGTGATTATATTTGGTTGCTCTTTGTAAACCAATTAATAGTTAGTTAAGCAGTTTTGAACCGCCAAAATTCCGGCGAATTCGATTTGCTTCGGCTCTACAAGGTTTCACGGTTACCAAATTTTCGTTTTTTTTTAAATATGAAATAGGGTTGACGTTCTACTTATAGCACGGTATAACAATAATAGCAATTATAATCATTTATAAAAACGAACGAAGATGCAATATGCAGCAGACATTGTTTATTATTAAAAACGAGCGAAGATAAAGCTAATAAAAAATTAGTTTATTTAGACTCAAAATATGATTTTAAAAGATACTTATAATAAAGGGATCCCATCTTTAAGGAAATAATATATCCGAGAAAAACAAAAGGTATGGCAACCTCACACTCACGTAATTGGATGACTCCAGCGCACGCGATGTGTCATATCGTAAGTCTTTGACTCCTAAACAGCTGAACAAATTGAACAGTTCGAGGTCAGAGGCGATAACAATAGTTGAACAGCTTTTATAGTCACTAATTGTGTTTAGAAAACAATTGATTCCGTTTATGGATGTAGATGTGATTGGAGAGTTCTTCGCTAATTGATTAGTGTAGTTAAGGTCACGCCAGTGGGCCGGATTTGGAACCATATGAAGACATAATGAACAAAGAAAGTGCTTATACTTGTCTTTAGACAAAAGGCTTTGACGGTAACATTTGCCCAAGACTAAGACAAATTGTTTTATTGTGTACTTCGATCCGGTGGCAGTCAGTTCTTAATTAGTTTAATCTTTAATGAGTTCCAAAGAATCCAGAACTTCTTTAGTAGTATAGGCACAAAAGGCGAGAGCTGCTATTGTTTCCAAATAAATATTGGTCTAGACAACAGAATTAACTTTCCGTTATTGCTTGATTAATTAGTATGGATAGACATAGACACCGACAGTCTGTAGTCTAGATATGTTTACTAACTTTCCTTATACAGTTCGTTGTAGTTTCACTGCCCGTCAGTTGCATACCAAGCGTTGATTTACAAAGCCGGTAGATGTGGTAATTTTTGAACAGAAAATATATATTGATCGCCTCCGGATCGCCTGTTGTTTTGTGAATATGGTGATATATCTACTCAAAAAAATAAAATTTATGAAAGTGTAAAAGCATGCAAAATAGGACAGACGAACACATAATTTTGATCACAAACGAGATCACAATGAGTTAAAAATCTTTAACGAAGTAAACTCACTTCTAAGTATTCTTCCCGCGACTACTAAAACTAATCTAAGCATCAAAGTTCATCTAAATGTTACCTTCATCGTATGCAACTTAAACTACTTCAAGTCGTCAAATGTAGTTACTATATCTTGCTTGGGAAAGTGAAAAGTCACAAAATTCGTTTTTAAAATCTTAGCTAAGATTTCTATTTTTGTAGTTCTTGGCTTGCTTAGTGACCTGTTTCAAAGTATCAAAGATTCACATCTTGGTTTCCTAAAGCGCTGTCACTACTCCTATAAACCCTGTGTGACTCCCACCCAGCTTATACATTGATTAATACACACGAATTATTCATTCAAGACACATTGTCACTCATATCACGTGCCTTTACGGTCTACGATTAATAGTTTGCAAACATGGTCTCGCAAGGGGCGGCTTTGGGGCCTCTACTATACGTTACACACTCAACCTATTGTTTAGATACGCATATAAGATTTATAGCAGTTGATTTGTGCTCTTGATTTTGATTGAAATTGAATAATGAGTTGATAATTTCCAAATACTCTGGTATACACGTGAACCTATATGGAGAATGTAGAATATGAACGCAATAATATTATGTTATAAAACCAGAATATGTGAATGTCCTTAGTAAATATTATTGCTAGAAATAGAGGATACAATTTATTTCAAAAGTAAAGTAACTCCTCAAACTTCAACTGCAACTACGTCAGTTATGTTTGTAACCGCTCGCCTCCGTACCGCTTTTGATCGGACTCTAATGGAACATCCTCCAAAGATCATTGAGTAGAAACATACAAGATAATTTTCATCATTGTCTTCGATAGTGAGGCCACTTAACGTTACCAGTATCTTATTTATATAATTACCATTTGTTTTATCACTTCGTGACTCACTAAACTGGCCGAACGTAGACATGGAATCTTGAAAGATGACATAATATCAAGCGAATAAACCAGCTCCAGTAAATGCCAAGCCACACCTGTTGCGTGAAGCAAAAATTGGGAATTACTGTCGCTCAGTCGTTAATGGGCTTAAGACGGCCTCTAATAAAGGTAATATTCGTTTCCCTGATCCACGTTATATCATACCGAGCGGTGAACTAAGACGAAGAGTCGCTTAATTCTGCAATTAAAAGAAAAATTCACATTCGATCTTATCGTTATTCTAAATGACGAGCCGTAGTGATAGAATGAATGAGAACGGCTTTAAAATTATAGGAATCGATTCATTAAAACAACGCTGGTGTTTGACTTTGAGTTTAGTTCATTAGGATTCGTAATGAGACCATTTCATTTAAATCTTTATCATTAACACAATCATCATCACAATTCATAGAAATAGTTGTTGAAAGTTGCCTTAGAACTCGTTACTATAGCATCAGAATTGAAATAGGATTTATATCCAACTTACACAAACACAAAATAAAGAATAAAAACTATAACTAAGTAAACCTAATGTTGAAATTAAAAATAATAAAGTAAATTGATGCAATGTGATAATCGCTCCCACGAACCAATATTATTAGCTCTTGTCAATTTTCTAACTAAGGATCTATATTGTTTCTTTCCAGCTCTCCTACAAATTGTTGAACTGTCAATAAATTACAATAATATAAACGAATAAGCATGAATGATCTTAAAATTCACTTTATCATTCATTGAGCTGTTTCAGGTTATGAGATATTTGATACGTTTAAATAAAACCTCCTACCAGCGGAATCCTACACGCCGCATAATCAATTCATACAAATAAATTCTTATGCTATTCCTTTTGTCACCGCCAGTTAAACGTTTAACTAAGACTCGTGTTAAATATAGTTTGTGTTCTGAAAGCTTCAGTTACGTGAACTTCGTGTCAGAACTTCAGCTTCCGTGTTTCAGGTAAAACGTAAGTTTGTTTTCATGAATGCTTGAGGAGCTCAGGCGCGTGAACTTATTGTTTTTGTCGTAGGTGTGTCCTCAAGTCCTCACTTTGTAGTTTGACATTTATGTCTAACTTAGTGATATTTAGTCTTAATCAATGTGTATTATTTGAACCTTTTCCGACTAGTTTTTAAGAGCCAGTTCATTAATGATTCCTATTATAAACTCACGTAATTCGGGAAAAACCTCGGAGCGCGATCTCACTGGCCAGGTAGACAACTCCAGACTAGTTTTTCTAAGTACCCTCACTTGAGTACATAACATGCCTTCCCCTCGAGACATGTTCCTATCCTTCTCACTTCCTTCACTTAGTCTTCCACTGATTCTAATTGCTTATACTACTTACTATACTTTTTTATTTGTTGCTTATAACTATGGGTATTTTTACTATTATATGGGGTTGCTATCTATTCTTCTCCGGACTCTATATCTTCATCTTCTGAGTCCATAATGATACCTGATCTGATTTTCTTAGAATTGGATGACGGTGGTGAGAATGACAAAGCCCGCTTGTTTCTCATTATCTCCCCTGTGTTATGTATTACAATGTCTTGTGGCCCTGATACTCCAATGATGTCTGCCCATTTCCTCGGTGAGGGAATTTCCAAATGATTTCCATCCTCACTACTGTCCTTAGCCATTCCCGCTATATTAGGCTGTATTAGGTCCTTTGGATCATTTTCTTTATCTGCCAACCCGCTGCTGTGCATCTGGTTGATGTGTCTCATCAAAAGTCTTCCATTCCATCGCACCAAGTATCTGCAAACCCCCACTCTTCTCTCTACTGTGCCCTTTAACCAACGAGGTCCTTTACTATAATTACGGACATATACCGACTGACCAATATTAAAAGAACGTACTTTAATTCTTTCATTCTTCTCAAACTCGTTCAATTTTTCATTAGTCTTATAAGACAATGGGTTCAGGTAGTGGAATTTGGTTCTAAATTGACGGTTATTGAGAAGTTCAGCCGGTGTTTTTTCATTGACACAGTTAGGTGTGGTGTGGTCCGCAGTCCATAAAGCATCGTTGGTAACCGGATATGCCAAGGCTCTGATGTCTTCTTTTTCAATTTATTTTTAACCGTCTGTACTGTGCGTTCCGCTTGCCCATTTGACGCTGGATGGTAAGGTGCCACCAATACCTGTCTAATGCCAACACTCTTCAAGTATCCCCTAAATTCTTCTGAAATGAAACTCCTTCCATTATCGCTCACAATACAGTCTGGTAAGCCTTGTTCAGCAAAGATCTCTCTAAGAACCTTAATCAATGTGGCGCTACTCAGATCATTAACTATTTTAACTTCTGGCCATTTCGAATATGAGTCTATAAGAATAAAAAAAGTTTTTCCTTGGAATGGTCCGGCATAATCAATGTGTAGCCTTGACCAAGCTTTATCTGGTCTGATCCAGTGATGACTGACCTGAGCAGGCATGTTCCTGTTTTCTGCACAGCTGGTACAATTTTTTATAATTTCTTCTATGTTTTTATCCATGGAAGGCCACCAAAAATAACTTCTCGCTAACGCTTTAGTAATCACTATTCCATCATGGTTCCGATGTAACTCTTCTAATACATGTGTG
The DNA here is from genome assembly GCA_905147375.1 of Hylaea fasciaria. NCBI lineage: Eukaryota > Metazoa > Arthropoda > Insecta > Lepidoptera > Geometridae > Hylaea > Hylaea fasciaria. The sequence continues at coordinate 4,695,587 of LR990215.1, forward strand.
TGCATCTTTTCTGGCACCACTACCCGGTTACCCCATAGTATACAGTTACTATGAACTGACATTTCTTCTCTTTTCATCCAATACATCTTGTATTCTTTTTCCACCTTTGTGGGCCATCCATTCCTTGTCCAGTATAAGATTTTACTCAATATCGGATCTTTCTTAGTGAACCTTGCTACTTCTGTAGCTGTGAGCTCCAGCTCTATAGGTGTCTCTTCTATCAATAGAACTCCCGAAAACTTATCTTCTTCTGTTGATTCTTTTGATGGCCAACAGCTCAATGCATCTGCATTTCCCAATTTTTTCCCTTCGACATACTGAATTTCATAATCGTAAGAATTCAATAATAGTGCCCATCTGAGCATCCTGGGAGATATAATATTTGGAATCGGCTTCCCAGGTCCAAATATCCCCAACAAAGGTCTATGGTCTGTTTTGATGGTTACTTTCCGTCCGCTGATATATTGGTGAAACTTTTTTAAAGCAAAAATTATTGCTGCCGCTTCTTTGTCAATCTGGGCATAATTTCGTTCATGAACGTTCATAGTCCTTGATGCAAACATTATTGGCCTTACGGATCCATCATCCATTTCATGTTCGAGCACGGCTCCCAATCCATACTGTGAGGCATCACATGATATTATTAACTTCCTGTTGCCATCATAATGCACTAATGTGTCTTTACTAGATAACATTGTTTTTAATTTAAAGCTATCTGATGCTCTCTATTCCATTTCCATTCAGATCCTTTCTCCAGCAATCTATATAAAGGTTCAGCTGTATTAGCTTTATGAGGCAAAAATCTGTCATAAAAATTAAGTAGTCCTAAAAACGCTTGTAATTCCTTTATATTCCCAGGCGCTGGAGTCTTCTCAATTGAGTCAATTTTGTCTTTAGCTGGATGTATTCCAGACTCATCTATAACAAATCCCAAAAACTTGACTGTAGGCACTCCAAAAGCGCACTTATCCTTGTTTACTTTGAGGCCAGCTTCCTGTAATCTCTGCAGCACCATTCCCAACCGTGTATTGTGCGTATCAATGTCACTACCACATATTACTACATCGTCTAACAGGATAGCTATTCCTGGTATGCCAGCGAGCAAAGATGCCATTAATCTCTGGAAAATACCTGGACAAGCTTTAACACCAAATGCCAAGCGTTTCACTTTATATAATCCTTTTGGTGTATTCAATGTAAGCAACTTTGCTGTCTTATCATCAACAACTACCTGAGTATACGCTTGTTCTAAATCTATTTTTGAGAATATAACACCACCCTGTAGCTCCACAAAAGCTTCATTGAGAGTAGAGGTAATGGGTAGGTATCTGTATTTGTAGCTGCATTTACTGTGGATCGGTAATCCCCACACAACCGTACACTACCATTTGGTTTTAAAACTGGTACTATTGGAGTTGCCCATTCCGAGTGTGTGGTCGGTTCAAGTACATCTTCCTTTACCAACCTATCTATTTCTTTAAAAACTCGTTCTCTGATAGCAAATGGAATCGGTCTGCTCTTGACAAATTTTGGCACCGCTCCTTCATTTGGTGTGATATTCACCACTGGGCCAGTATATCTGCCTAAACCTGGCTCAAACACCTGATTGTATCTATCAGCTAGTTGTGTTATCCGAGCCTTTTCACTGGGGTTCACTCTTACTTGTACGTTATTAACACCCTGTATACTAACTCCTAACTCAGAAAACCAATTCCGACCTAACAAGGTTGTGCCGTTACCTCTTGTTATTAATATCTTCATTTTTTAATTTATGTTTTTATATTTCACCTCTACTAGCCCCTGCCCTAGCAATGTTAATTTACCATCAGTGTATGACTTTAACGCAACATCTGTTGTTTCTAACCGAGGTAATCTACCTCCCCATATGAGCCTGGCCGTTGTCTCATTCACTATGGTGTACGGGCAACCTGAATCCACTTCCATCAGTATTTCCATACCGTTTAGGAACACTTTAATCAGGAACGGATCCACCTTATCTTGTCTAATGCTGTTAATGCCCACCTCATACAACCCATTACATTCGGAGGGTGGCCTCTGCCGCCCCTGCTTCATTTTTGCATAACATTTTGCTTCAATGTGTCCTGTCTTCCCACAATGATGGCACTTGCTCCAACGAAACTTACATTCGCCTTTATGTTGTTTGCCACAACGGAAACAACTCGACCTATCCTCCTGAGTAAGCATCTTGTTACCAATAACCTTATTGATCTCCATAGGCACCACCATTTCTTGCGCTGAGCTAGTTGAGCTCTGTGTATGTTGTATGATGACAGTTGCATCCAAATTAGCAGTTTCATTGGACAATACAATCTCACAAGCCTGTTCGAAAGTTAACTGACTCTGTTGTAACAGTTTCTTTTGAATATCTTTATCCAAAATCCCACATACCAATCTATCCCTCAACGTGCGATTCAAATCTGTAAAATGGCAGTTTATACTTAGTTTCCGCAACTGCGCAATATAATCTCTCATCATCTCCCCCTCCCCTTGGTTCCTGGTGTGGAGTTTAAATGATTCTACGATTTCGTTGGGCTTTGGATGAAAATGATTATTCAAAGTTTGTACAATGAAACTAAAAGTAACCTCACTTATTTTAATTGGGGCAATTAACGAACTAACCAAATCATACAACTCAGGGCCACATACTGCAAGTAAATTCGCCTTTTTCTTCGCGTCTTCCTCGATCTCGCTTGCTTCAAGACAATAACTGAAGCGTTCGATATAATTTTGCCAACACCCATGTGCAATATCAAACTCATTAAATTTAATACCCATCGTGAATTATTTTTGTATATTTTTGTTTAATAATGAACACTAATTGTTTATATCCACTGTAACACCGTTTTTTCTCGTCGCCACTATTATAAACTCACGTAATTCGGGAAAAACCTCGGAGCGCGATCTCACTGGCCAGGTAGACAACTCCAGACTAGTTTTTCTAAGTACCCTCACTTGAGTACATAACAATTCCAAAAAAATTTAAAGTCTTTTATCCTAACGTATCTCTCTAATATTATCTTGGTAGGCTCATATTGTTCGTTATCCCTAATGCAAGAGTTACATATAAACATGATCCGATTACTAAACACATGTCCCGATTACACACACAAATAGGTTCTGGGCCCTTCACTAGGACACTCTGTACCTAGGGAATCACGAGGACCATGGCTCCACAAACCACCCTTAAAGCAAATAGAGATTTCCTATTCACCCGGGTTATTTACACTTTTTCACTCTTACAAAATTTCAATACAAAATACAACCTCACTGATATAACGCTTCAAAGATCACAAGTACCTATAATATTTTTCTCAGGTAAGTTGCCAACATTTTCGCAACAAGGAAAATCTTTGCTACCACAATTTGAGGGGGCAAATTCGGTATATTTTTTAAGTTATAGACAGCAATACCCGTCATGATATCAAAAGTGAAGATCGTGTTATTAGGCGTACGAAAATAAATTCAGCATTTTCTCCACTAGAGGCGAATTCGAACATGGTAGTTTCTAAAAACAATATCGTTACGAGTAACAAGGTTATCAATTTGAGGGGGCGAATTCGGTATATTTTTTAAGTTATAGACAGCAATACCCGTCATGATATCAAAAGTGAAGATCGTGTTATTAGGCGTACGAAAATAAATTCAGCATTTTCTCCACTAGAGGCGAATTCGAACATGGTAGTTTCTAAAAACAATATCGTTACGAGTAACAAGGTTCTCGACTTGGTTAGATCATTCATGAATATATTATTTCTGTGCGAATGAATAGACACGTGACTTGTGGCATCAAGATTACCTACAAGTTAGGTATCTCCTGTGTTTCGGTGTTTCTGCAAATTTTAGATAAAACTCGCAATTTTGGTTTAAACATCGTTGTGATGATTATGTGTCTAACTATATATGGTGCACCAGCGGTTTCTTCAAAATTATAGGGATTGGGTTACTAAATCGCCACTGGAGGATATTACAATACTTGGTGTGGGTAAAATAATTATTAGAACCAATAATCATTTTCATTCAATCATTTCAGATCCCAATCCTCTGTTAATCATTGTAGATTCTTAAAGTAATCTAAATAAATCTAAATATTCCGTTCCACTAGTAAGCGTCTTTAGCATCCATGACCTTGAGTTGCTGACAGATGTCTTTACAACAGGCCTCCTACCAAGTCTATTTATGGGAAAACGAAACGGGTTAAAAACTCCAACTCTCCGTTTCAATCTAGGTGCCGAAAAAGAAGCTATAACCAGAAATATTTCGGGAACCAAAGAGGGCACATTAGCCAGCCATAAAGGGCATGCTCGCCTTTTTAGAGAGCGCTCCAATTAAGTATTAAACAACGGGAAAGAGTTTTGGGACGAACCCCCATGAGGGTCCTCTGAAAGCGTTATCGGACGGCGCGACGACAAAAATTAGAGTAACGGATTTGGGAACAGACAAATGAGGGTCCATTCTGGTATTTTTATGCGATTCGGTGTCCTTTTGCGGGCTACGGTACGGAGTCGAGAGATATTAATAGCAGAGTAAAGGACTCAGAATAAATGTTCAAATCAGGAAACGTCAAATAACACAAAATTAGACGAGCAGAGGCAACAAAACAGTCTCTCGAAGAACAATTCTTTGAACAAGTGCCTTTTACTAAAAGCTTATAGAACCACCCAACTTTTATGAAATTAAATAGGACCGCACTAGTGGTCTAACTACTACATAAATTATACCAAAGCATGAAGTTGGTCGGAAGACATCCCTGACATCTAATATAGTCGGATTGAGAACCATCCCCTCTTTCGTTATTTTGTATGTTTACCAACGATAGAGCAGTTTCGAGTGAGGCAGAGTCAGCTTCTGGAATCAAGAATCAAGAGGACGTCCAAGGGCTATAGACGTACCTACCTGTAGGACCGAGAGCTTAACATGCCGGCCGAAGCAAGCTGGAGCGATGGAAATTCACACAAAACTTATAAAATTAAATAATTAGCGGTCGAGGTCCCGAATCCGGCGTGATGGGGTTGCAAAGGGGCCAGATTCCCGCTCGCCCTTCACCGTATCTTTTTAGTAGTGTTAACAAACACTACTAAAATTCACTACATAGAGATTAAAAATTATCATAAGAACTCCAAAGCTAAAGCACCGAATGATTACTTCTCATACTGTATTCATAGCTCAAGCTCCATGTATCACTATTCCGTTCAGAACACCGTAAAGTGTACTCGCTCATCCGAAACGGAGAATATCTCACGACGAACACTTGAGATGTCGTGGATCATATCAGTTGTTAGTACAGTATCGGATCTTGATATCCGAAACTTTTATTTTAGCTACTATAAGCAGGGCCTCGAACCGGTTTGAAATATACCGGTTATAAACGTTAAAATAACGGTTTCTTGGACTATTTCGTTCCGAGTGAAAACGTTAAAAAGAGCGTTAATGAAACCATAATTAACCGGTAAAATCCGCGATGCCAGTGGTTCAAGATCAGCCGTGTATGCGGGGTGCGGGAGAGGTTAGGGCGGGTGGGTAAACAGACAGGCACCGACTCGCTCTCGCGACTCGTGGCTTCGGACGGCGCGGTGTTGGTGAAGTACGGAACGGTCGGTACGCTCCGCGCCACGTGGCTCGAACGCGCACTAACTTGTTAACTATCTGACCTGACGAACGCTTCTTTATAACACAACGAGCGATTAGGTATCTCAAAGACGATATAATTGATCACGTCCTCGTCATCCAAAATAAAGAGTTGCCTTATCTTACTAATATTAATAAGCCGAAAGTTTGTGAATGTGCATGTGTGAGGGTGTGTGTGTGTATTTGTTGGTCATTCACGCTCAAACGGCTGGATCGATTTCAATGAAATTTGATATAGGAATAGATTGGATATATGAGGCGGACATAAGCTATCTATTGTCTTAAATATAATCTTAGAAGGGGATGAAATAGGGGTTGAAAGTTTCTATTGGGTAATTAATAATTATTTGAGTTAGTAATCTGAACATGTATATTTTGGCTTTTGGTAAGAAATAAAGAAATAAGAGCCATGTGTGTAAGCTGTTCTCAAGAGTCCTTACGAACCATCTCGAACGCAGGTTTGATGACTTCCAGCCTCCCGAACAAGCCGGTTTCCGGAAAGGCTTTGGCACCATAGACCACATACACACGCTCCGCCAGATTATACAGAAGACTGAGGAGTATAATCAGTCGTTATGTTTGGCGTTTGTGGACTATGAAAAAGCCTTCGATTCAATCGAGACCTGGGCAGTATTTCAGTCCTTTCAGCAATGCCATATCAAGTATAGGGTATATCAAAGTGCTGAAGTGCTTGTATATTAACTCCACCATGTCAATCCGACTACAGGGCGAGAGCACAAAACATACCCCATTGCAGAGAGGCGTGAGACAAAGAGATATTATTTCTCCGAAACTGTTCGTAAACGCATTGAAGGACGTTTTCAAGCTCTTGGACTCAAACGGATTCGGCATCAACATCAATGGTGAATACATCACTTACCTTCGTTTTTCCGATGATGTAGTCATCATGGCAGAGTCCCTGGAGGATCTCAATACTATGCTCAGCGAACTCAATAGCGTTTCCCAACTGGTGGGTCTGAAAATGAACACGGACAAGACGAAAGTCATGTCCAATGGCCATGTTGTATGTGCCAGTAATCGTTGAGAATGGTACTCTCAAAGTTGTTGACCAGTACACCTACCTTGGCCAGATCGTCCAGGTAGGCAGTTCCAACTTCGACAAAGAGGTCGCCCGAAGAATCCAACTCGGATGGGCAGTGTTCGGAAAGTTACGTGACATTTTCTCGTCCAAAATTCCACAGTGCCTGAAGACAAGGGTCTTCAACCATGTTACCAATGATGACATAATTATGGTACTGACTGAGTTGTGGTCCTTATTAACTGCTGGCCTTTTGGAAAAGCTCAGAGTGACACAGCGAGCAACGGAGAGCTATGCTTGGAGTTTCTTTGCGCAATAAAATCCGGACCGAGGATATTCGCCAAAGAACTAAAGTTGACGACATAGCTCCTCAGGGTTTGCAAGCTGAAGTGGCAATCGGCAGTCCGCATCACTAGTAGAACTGACAACTGATGGGGAAGAGTTTCTATAGTGGCGACCACGGACTGGAAGACGCAGCGTAGGTAGGCCTACTAGATGGGCCGACGACATGAAAAGAGTCGCAAGCAATCGGTGGATGCAAGTGGCAAATAGTCGTTCGGTGTGGCACTCTAAGAGGGAAGCCTATGTTCAGCAGTTGACGTCTTCAGGCTGATGATGATGATGATGAGAGATCGAGGTAGAGAGAGACAGAGAGAGAGAGAGCGAGGAAGAGAAGGATAAAAAGAGAGCAAGAGAGGGAGAGAGATTGAGAGGGAAATATATAGAAATAGAGGGAGAGATCGAAAGAAGGAGGGAGAGAAAAAAGGAAGAAAGAAGGAGATAAATGGATAGTGAGAAAGTGAGAGAGACATAGAGTGAGTGGAAAATATATATAAATAAAGGAAGAGAGAGATAAAGAGAGCGAGAGTGAGGAAGAAAGTGATAAATTGAGAGGAAAATATAAAGAAATAGAGGGAGAGATATAGAGAGAGGTTGAGAGTGGAGAGGTAAATATATAGAGATAGAGGGAGGGGGAAAGATGTAAAGATAAAATAAGAGGGAAAGAGATAGAGGTAAAGGGAGAAAGATAGAGCTTCCTCTGTCTTTCGAGCGAGAGAGGGAAAAAATGGAGGAATAGGGAGAGAGATAGAAAGAGAGCTAGAGAGGGAGATAGATAGAGGGAAAAGGATAGAGATAGAGAGATATACTTACCTATCTGTTACCCGTGAAATCAATCGATTTTCTTAACAGTTGACATTAGGTATGATATTTAATATAGGTAGCTAGTTAAAACTGCGAACGAAGTTATAGTATCCGCTAAATAAATCACAGTAAAATTTTTAACGCTAAATAAATATTAATTAGGTACGTGCTTCATAAAAGCTACTGTCGAGCCTGAAGATAGGTACTTTAAGCTTGCATAATTTACTTATCTATATATTTTGCCGATATGTTGGTCCCTACCTAGACCTAGTTTTTAGCATCATAATATTTTACCATAATGACAAGGTGAATACGGTTATTTTTAATTTAAAACATTAAAACACCTCTCATTCATGAAAAATAGATAAAGGCAGGTAGTTAAGTACCTACTTACATAATTACAATGATAAAATTACTTATCCATCGGCCATCATTACACAAGGCGCGAGCCTTCCACTTAACACGGTGATCCCGATAGATGTAAGTTTACGAATGGATAGTTATTCGTTGTTGCAACAGAATGGCAAATTAAGGCAAAAACCGGTAAATATTGGTTTATTGAACATTAACCTATAATGCGAACTTTATTAACCTATAACCGGTTAATGAAGGTTAAAGGTAGAACGAAACCGCATCTAAAACTCCCTATGTACTTAGGCCGAAACCGGTTCGAAAATTAACCCGGTTTTCAAGCCCTGACTATAAGGTTGGTGGCCGCACTTAACTACCTTTACACTACAGCCATCAATTTATAGCATCTGGGTGGACGGCTTAAATTGCCCTCCGTAGCACGTTCTCCCTCTGCTCAATTTTGATTTTCTACAGAACGTAGAAATGTTATCGGAAAAAATATCCGGAACGGGCTCGTCCAATACATATCATGATCTATTCATACCCAAAATAATCCGAAAAGAAAGTGGTCGTCGCAATATATCGGAAATATTATCTTATCGAAAAAAAAGGTACTGCTGATACCCGTAACTGTAGAATGTTCCTATCCGTAATCGTATCAGATATATACCATAACCATAACAACCCAATTTAAAATGAAGCAACTTTACGAGTATTTCGCGAATTAGACGAATGTACGCTATTTTACTTTCAGGTTTCAGCGACAAATGTATGAGAATTAAAACATCGGGATTGTTTGTTTATCTCAAGGGGTATAAGGATGTCTGGTTAGAAACAGTAAGGGATGTCCGTACATTGTACTAATATCTTATTGCGAGACTTTGTCTCGCTCAGCAAGTGATGTGAAAAAGCTAGCTGATCTGATGATAGACGTGATAAGATTTACTATAAGTGTTGGTTAAATTATTTGATTATTCTGACGGAAGACATGCAATATAACTCTTCAATGATCATCATTTAGGTAGCATATTATACTGGCGAAATATCATGTGTTACAGCACCTAGAATGACCAGTCAACGTGATCCACAGAGCCGAAGCCCGGACCAGGCGGAGACATATCGTGGATGTGGTTAGGAGTAATGATCCTCAACAATAAGAGATTGACGGGAGGAATGGTGGTTGGACTAAATCTGATCATATTGCAGAATACCAACGTATATTTTACAACACAGCTTGTGCAGAAGTTATTTTTCAACCAACTTGCAGTACTGCGTATATTATACTCGTACTGTATAGTGCAGGTGTGGATTGCGATCCAGGTAGATAATATTTCCTTGAAATACGCCAGTGCTAATTGAATATGTTCCTATTGTGCGCCTTTATTTACACTTTTGGGTCCGGTTATTTCGATACACACAGAGGGAAGGTTCCGCGATCGGATAAAGTCACGAGTATAGATTACGGTCGGATTAGGTAGGCTACCTAAACCGGGTTAATTTTCGAACCGGTTTCGGCCTAAGTACATAGGGAGTTTTAGATGCGGTTTCGTTCTACCTTTAACCTTCATTAATCGGTTATAGGTTAATAAAGTTCGCATTATAGGTTAATGTTCAATAAACCAATATTTACCGGTTTTTGCCTTAATTTGCCATTCTGTTGCAACACCGAATAACTATCCATTCGTAAACTTACATCTATCGGGATCACCGTGTTAAGTGGAAGGCTCGCGCCTTGTGTAATGATGGCCGATGGATAAGTAATTTTATTATTGTAATTATGTAAGTAGGTACTTAACTACCTGCCTTTATCTATTTTTCATGAATGAGAGGTGTTTTAATGTTTTAAATTAAAAATAACCGTATTCACCTTGTCATTATGGTAAAATATTATGGTACTAAAAACTAGGTCTAGGTAGGGACCAACATATCGGCAAAATATATAGATAAGTAAATTATGCAAGCTTAAAGTACCTATCTTCAGGCTCAACAGTAGCTTTTATGAAGCACGTACCTAATTAATATTTATTTAGCGTTAAAAATTTTAATGTGATTTATTTAGCGGATACTACTTAGTCAGGTCATAAGTATTGTCACACAGTAAAAACTTTTCTTTTAGAATGCTGGCCACAAAAAAGTTTATTGAATTCGAATTTCGAATTGTTCATGAAAATAAAAATGTATACTTTTTAGAATTTTACTCATTTTTAAATATGGAGTGGACGCTTAAAGAAGACCGTGTTGCAGTTATTGCGTTGCATCGTTGCGGTTACGCGCCAATTCAAATTTTTGACATACTGAAAAATTTGAATATAACCAAGAGATTCGTTTATCGTACCATCAAACGATACAATGAAGACTCTAGTGTAGATGACAGGTCAAGAAGTGGTCGCCCTCGGTCTGTTAGGACTCCAGCAGTGATAAAAGCTGTGAAGGCGCGAATTCAAAGAAATCCCAAACGTAAGCAGAAACTGTTGGCCCTTCAGATGGGATTAAGCAGAACCACGGTGAAAAGGGTGTTAAATGAAGACTTAGGGCATATCGAAGAAAAACAGGACATCATTTGAATGCTCGTCTAATGGACCTGAGACTGAAGAGATGCCGCGCTTTGTTGAAGCGGTACGCGGGAAAAAAATATCGGGAAATTCTTTTTCCAGATGAAACAAATTTTTACCGTAGAAGACAGCTACAACAAACAAAATGATAAGGTGTACGCACACAGTAGTGAAGAAGCGAGCAACCGTATTCCGCATGTCCAACGAGGTCATTTTCCATCCTCGCTCATGGTATGGTTGGGAGTGTCTTATTGGGGCTTAACAGAGGTACATTTTTGTGAGAAAGGTGTAAAAACGAATGCAGTTGTGTATCAAAATACAGTCCTGACGAACCTTGTGGAACCTGTTTCTCATACCATGTTTAATAACAGGCACTGGGTATTCCAACAAGATTCGGCGCCAGCTCATAGAGCGAAGAGCACACAAGACTGGCTGGCGGCGCGTGAAATCGACTTCATCCGGCACGAAGACTGGCCCTCCTCCAGTCCAGATTTGAATCCGCTAGATTACAAGATATGGCAACACTTGGAGGAAAAGGCGTGCTCAAAGCCTCATCCCAATTTGGAGTCACTCAAGACATCCTTGATTAAGGCAGCCGCCGATATTGACATGGACCTCGTTCGTGCTGCGATAGACGACTGGCCGCGCAGATTGAAGGCCTGTATTCAAAATCACGGAGGTCATTTTGAATAAACTTTAGTGTCATAAGAATCTATGTTTTGTTAAGTTCATTTTGGTATATAAATGGTTACATACTGAATAAACTTGTTTCAATTATTTTATATAAAACATGTGACAGAATTTATGACCTGACTAGGTATAACTTCGTTCGCAGTTTTAACTAGCTACCTATATTAAATATCATACCTAATGTCAACTGTTAAGAAAATCGATTGATTTCACGGGTAACAGATAGGTAAGAATATCTCTCTCTATCTCTATCCTTTTCCCTCTATCTATCTCCCTCTCTAGCTCTCTTTCTATCTCTCTCCCTATTCCTCCATTTTTTCCCTCGCTCGCTCGAAAGATAGAGGAAGCTCTATCTTTCTCCCTTTACCTCTATCTTTTTCCCTCTTATTTTATCTTTATATCTTTCCCCCTCCCTCTATCTCTATATATTTACCTCTCCACTCTCAACCTCTCTCTATATCTCTCCCTCTCCCTCTATATCTCTCCCTCTATTTCTTTATATTTTCCTCTCAATTTATCACTTTCTTCCTCGCTCTCGCTCTCTTTATCTCTCTCTTCCTTTATTTATATATATTTTCCACTCACTCTATGTCTCTCTCACTTTCTCACTCTCCATTTATCTCCTTCTTTCTTCCTTTTTTCTCTCCCTCCTTCTTTCGATCTCTCCCTCTATTTCTATATATTTCCCTCTCACTCTATCTCTCTCCCTCTCTTGCTCTCTTTTTATCCTTCTCTTCCTCGTTCTCTCTCTCGCTCTCTCTCTCTCTCTCTCTCTCTCTCTCTCTACCTCGATCTCTCATCATCATCATCATCAGCCTGAAGACGTCAACTGCTGAACATAGGCTTCCCTCTTAGAGTGCCACACCGAACGACTATTTGCCACTTGCATCCACCGATTGCTTGCGACTCTTTTCATGTCGTCGGCCCATCTAGTGGGAGGCCTACCTACGCTGCGTCTTCCAGTCCGTGGTCGCCACTCTAGAAACTCTTCCCCATCGGTTGTCAGTTCTACTAGTGATGCGGACTGCCGATTGCCACTTCAGCTTGCAAACCCTGAGGAGCTATGTCGTCAACTTTAGTTCTTTGGCGAATATCCTCGGTCCGGATTTTATTGCGCAAAGAAACTCCAAGCATAGCTCTCCGTTGCTCGCTGTGTCACTCTGAGCTTCTCCAAAAGGCCAGCAGTTAAGGACCACAACTCAGTCAGTACCATAATTATGTCATCATTGGTAACATGGTTGAAGACCCTTGTCTTCAGGCACTGTGGAGTTTTGGACGAGAAAATGTCACGTAACTTTCCGAACACTGCCCATCCGAGTTGGATTCTTCGGGCGACCTCTTTGTCGAAGTTGGAACTGCCTACCTGGACGATCTGGCCAAGGTAGGTGTACTGGTCAACAACTTTGAGAGTACCATTCTCAACGATTACCGGCACATACAACATGGCCATTGGACATGACTTTCGTCTTGTCCGTGTTCATTTTCAGACCCACCAGTTGGGAAACGCTATTGAGTTCGCTGAGCATAGTATTGAGATCCTCCAGGGAATCTGCCATGATGACTACATCATCGGAAAAACGAAGGTAAGTGATGTATTCACCATTGATGTTGATGCCGAATCCGTTTGAGTCCAAGAGCTTGAAAACGTCCTTCAATGCGTTCACGAACAGTTTCGGAGAAATAATATCTCTTTGTCTCACGCCTCTCTGCAATGGGGTATGTTTTGTGCTCTCGTCCTGTAGTCGGATTGACATGGTGGAGTTAATATACAAGCACTTCAGCACTTTGATATACCCTATACTTGATATGGCATTGCTGAAGGGACTGCAATACTGCCCAGGTCTCGATTGAATCGAAGGCTTTTTCATAGTCCACAAACGCCAAACATAACGACTGATTATACTCCTCAGTCTTCTGTATAATCTGGCGGAGCGTGTGTATGTGGTCTATGGTGCCAAAGCCTTTCCGGAAACCGGCTTGTTCGGGAGGCTGGAAGTCATCAAACCTGCGTTCGAGATGGTTCGTAAGGACTCTTGAGAACAGCTTACACACATGGCTCAGGTGTGAGATGGGTCTATAATTCTTCAATAAGGGTTTGTCACCTAAGAAGAAGAGCACTACCACACTCCTGTGTCATGCTTCTGTCGCGATACCCTCGAGAATGACGGAATTAAATAACTTCTGGAGGACTAAAAGTATCGGTTTTCCGCCCGCTCCCAGAAGTTCTGTTGTGATTCTGTCATCGCCCGGCGCCTTGTTGTTCTTAAACTGTTTGAGAGCCATTTTAATCTCGTACAAGCTGATATCTGGAATGCATTATGATCCGTTCTGCCGTTTATTGAGGTCCGTAGCGGGTGAATCTAAAGAATACCTCTTCAACCCCTTGCTTTGCCCCGTATAGGGATGATTTTGTCAAAAATCTGAAACCCTTATTTCTTTATTTCTTACCAAAAGCCAAAATATACATGTTCAGATTACTACCTCAAATAATTATTAATTACCCAATAGAAACTTTCAACCCCTATTTCATCCCCTTCTAAGATTATATTTAAGACAATAGATAGCTTATGTCCGCCTCATATATCCAATCTATTCCTATATCAAATTTCATTGAAATCGGTCCAGCCGTTTGAGCGTGAATGACCAACAAATACACACACACACCCTCACACATGCACATTCACAAACTTTCGGCTTATTAATATTAGTAAGATAAGGCAACTCTTTATTTTGGATGACGAGGACGTGATCAATCATATCGTCTTTGAGATACCTAATCACTCGTTGTGTTATAAAGAAGCGTTCGTCAGGTCAGATAGGTAACAAGTTAGTGCGCGTTCGAGCCACGTGGCGCGGAGCGTACCGACCGTTCCGTACTTCACCAACGCCGCGCCGTCCGAAGCCACGAGACGCGAAAGCGAGTCGGTGCCTGTCTGTTTACCCACCCGCCCTAACCTCTCCCGCACCCCGCATACACGGCTGATCTTGAACCACTGGCATCGCGGATTTTACCGGTTAATTATGGTTTCATTAACGCTCTTTTAACGTTTTCACTCGGAACGAAATAGTCCAAGAAACCGTTATTTTAACGTTTATAACCGGTATATTTCAAACCGGTTCGAGGCCCTGGGTAGCACACAACCCATTTGATCCGAAGTACGGACGGCGAGGTTGTTTTGGTATTCTTTAGTAATTCCACGTGATAGACAATTATAACTAAAGAAGCTAGTGGTTTTAGGGATGCGCCGTGATTTTGAAACATTCTAATTTTTCGCGCTTCTTGACGTCGACACCGTATAACGTCGTCGCTGATGGAAGCTAACATAGGTACTATTACTTTAAAATAACTTCATCTAGGCAAAGAGCCTAGGTTTTAAAATGAGGTAGACAAAGGTACAGTAAGAGCTTGAATATGTGTGCTGTAACTACATAGAGCAGATGAAACCTAAGTCGCCGCGCAGTTAACGCGAATTTACCAAGTTTGAAGATAATTCAATAAAAGTAGCATAATATTATTTTCGATACAGTTTAAGCATAGCCATACAACATTGCATTGTGCCCAATTTCTTAGAAACGTTAACTTATTATACTGTTAGAGGCTTAAAAGTTTCGATTTAGATTACTTTGGTCATTTGTCTACCTAAGTTACCATCAACGAAAATGTTTGTTTGTAATAATTTATCCATTAATTCTAGATACAAATCGAAAGTTCGTATCTTGATAATTTAAAACCCACATAATTGTCGTTATTTTCATATTTTTTCCACGTTAGGAGGGCAACATTGTTATGTGCGAATGTCAAAGGTTTCAACAACTCTAGATAAATCCAACGGCGCTTACGTAGGCGTTGGCGCCAAGTGGCGGGTCAGTCAACTTTAAGAAGTTCAACAAAGGACGACAAGAGGGCTTATACAAACTCTACCTGCCTAAGCAACATGGCTATTTTGCATATATTGATACTTCTAGCTGTTTACTTTATAGGTTTTTTATTGGTGTTTTGATCCGAAATAAATTGTGTTATCTCATAAAAATACACGTGTATTTTTATAGTTTCGTACCCAAAGGGTAAAACGGGACCCTATTACGAAGGCTCTGCTATCCGTCCGTCTGTCTGTCTGTTTTTCACCAGGCTGTGTATCATTAACAGTGATAGCTAGACAGTTGAAATTTTCACAGATGATGGTAATATTACTGTTGCCGCTATAACATCGAATACTAAAATCCAGAATAAAATAAATATTTAAGGGGCCTCCCATACAACAAACGTGATATTTTTGCCATTTTTATACATAACGTATGGAACCATTCGTGCGCGAGTGCGACTCCCACTTGGCATGTTTTTCATTGCACTTTTCTTGCCAGCAATCCTGACACCTGCTAATGAGACGTTTTAACAAAAGGACATTCTGGAAATCTGTATTACATTCTGCGACTGTGTTTATGGGTCCCATCCGCTCGCTAAATCAAGGAATTGGGGTAACATGGTGGGCATAGATTACATGTACCTACATACCCCGAACGAGATATCAGCGCAGGCCTTGCCATCTCGAATCTAATAACAAAGTCGTGTTAGTTACACCATTTATGACTCACTAGAAGATCCCGCGGATATCGTATAATTGTTTACGGGATTTTTTTACTTAGCTTCCAACATTGAAATATTTTTTTAATCGGTTCAGTAGTTTCGGAGCCTATTCAATGCAAATCTTTCCTCATTATAATATTAGTATAGAAGAACGGGTGAATCGATTTTCATGATTTTTGCTTTGTTAGATTTGTTCGCTCCAAATAGCAGGATAACTATTCAAACATAGAAACAATGAACAAACACGAAAGAAAAATTATAATTAATTGTCTCATACATTTCTGACAGGAGAATGTCCGTCGGGATTGCTAGTAAGAATATAATTATCATGACATCTAACAAACCTCTAGCTAGAGATACACTAGAAGGAACGCAATCGAAAAGACTTCTAATTTCTAACGCGAATACAATTCAGCGTAAGTACAGATTAGTGAACAGTGTCACCTAATAGGCACAATACGTTAAACCTATCAAAGCATATACAATTACACACAGCATTAATCGCATACGGGTTCGATGACCCGATTGTCTGATGTAGGGTTGTCACATTGACTATTCTAACGTCCTCAATGTGCTAGTTTTGAAGGCATTAGCCCACCTTCCTGGTGCGAATCTACGAGTTACGTAAGAATTACGACAATACGCAGCAAATCCGAAGATTTTACATTTAATTTTACAATTACTAATCATGTAATAGAACTTAACGGTATTGATGATAAAATAACTTCATTCTTTCGGATCACATTCTGTTCCGGTACAAAGAAATAAATTGTATATTTTCTTGTAACTGCATAATATATTATTTGAATAAGTTTCTTGCCCCAATTACTTAGTTAGGCGGTAAGTGCCAACCCTGTGCTTAACACTTATCCAGTAGACTGGAAATGTATTGGATGCGGAATATGTATCGATTTTTAATTTACAGCTATAGCGTTTAGGTGCGGCGTGACGATTAGACGAGCCTGATTCGGGTTTGTTCGCTACTTTTTTTAAAAACTAGGGTAAGTAGTTATTTCAAAATGGAAGCCAATCGCAATTTGACTAGGAAAACTATTGTTTTCGTTCCTTTTTATCTCCGGGTTATTCTGACAGTTTTTATTTTAAAATATATTCGAATTAGAATAACAATAAAATTGTCCCAGTGTCACTTGGAAAACCATTTGAGGCCGGTTTTAAAATTGACTAATCCCATTATTATTTTTAACATGTCGCCATAGAAGTTTGCTTGGGCCCAATTTGGACCCAGCGGTGTTTTTAAATCCACCTATTAACCAACTCATATGTAATATAGTTTCTTGTTACACCTTACGCTAAACTTATTGGCGTATCGGGGATAGAGCTTCCTTCCACCACGACATTCATACTCACCCGAATCGTTGTATCTATATTTATATCAGAAAAATAGTATTGTGGCGAATTGACACATACTTTTTTTCGTGACGAATTTACTTGGTGGCGAATGTACAATAACCCCTATATTTGTATGTAGTTGATAGAATCAGACGTCAGATACCGCTTTAGGCAGGGCTCTATTAGTAGCTATAGATAGCTATTACATCTGCCATTATTCCTGGCCTTCATTGTTCGAACAAGCACGGCGGAATTAAAGCTATATTTTTTAACTTTACCGTCTTTATGTCTCGTAAATCTCCACGTGGAAGACTAGCGAACCCTCCTTAAATAGCCGGTCATACAGTGGCCGAAGACGCTCGCACAGGGAACACGTGCGGCTTTTGTAAACACGCAGATGCGCACGCGCACCTGGCTCGATGATGCGACATGGATAGGTGCTCGGCAATGCAAGTGTGTGCAAGGAACGGGATTTATAATGATTTGTTTATTCAATTACGTACACTGGGCATAAAGAACCCCCAGAGTCTCAAGCAAATTAAAATGGCGTAAAAGGTCAATTGCGTTAATAATTATTAAATTGGTTCATGTAGAATTACAAATTATTGAGTTTCAAAAGTGAGTTAATGAACTTTTCTATAGTGTAATGTAAAATTATAGTGTCACAGAGTCACAGAACTTATCATCTAATTGACTAGCCGATTCACTTAATACTGCTATACTTACTCTGTATAAAACAGTTGTGCTATGACAAGCTCAAATTAATAAAGTTAATTATCTACCAAAAAGGCCCGCTTGACCACATAATGTTCAATACTTCAATTGAAAAATATCAGTCTGCATACTTAGATACTGGGCGGAGCAATACAGAAAATATCTTTAACATACACGACAACCAAGCATGGATAGGCCCACGCTATACAGCTATATAATATCATAGATATAGCATGCTAGCTAAACAAAGCTTCCCAAATATAACTATTCCAACAAGTTCAGAGCCACCCGAGAACCGTTTAAAAATTCAACACAAACGTAGCGAAACTTTTACAATTCTAAAATAACAGCAAGTTTCGAACTGTTTAAAAAATAAACGATGAACGTGAAATGTCGTGAACTCGTGACTAACTAGATGAGCACTGGAACGTTTGAAGGGACAGCTACGCGGAATTTTAAGGAATAACTTTTGGGTAAAATGACCTTATTTCTGGACACTTCAGACAAATTAAGTGGGTTGGTTATGGTGCGGTAAGAACGTTTTATAACGCGCAAAAATATCGAAATTAGGTTTAGTACGGTGATATTTGGGACTAGACAAATTGGAAATTCGGGAGCCGGCAGACAATCAAATTGATATAAAAGTCATGTGTCTGATAAGAATTTTACAAGGCAGCTTCTACAAGAGGAACCCGGAACTTCTTTAAAAAGCATACACAAAATTGGCAGTATACCATTAACACCCTCACTGATTTACATGTACAGATATTATGTTAATAACCAAACCCCCATATAAACCCTGAAACCCTTTTAACAAATTAGCGTAACTTTTAAACCTGTGCGTGTACATGAACGATGACTCACATGAGAAAATACAACCACAACCACGTGCAATGGGTGTATTTATTACATTAATACTTACTGAGCGACGAGTAGCGCATAGCCTGTCATAGAGGTACAAACTTTCTACATTATGAGCAGACTAGCTGTGCACCGCGGTGTTATCCGCTGATTTCAGAATAAAAAGTAGTCTTAGGGTTAATCCAGGGTGTTGGCTATCACCATACCAAATTTCGTGCATATCTGTTCAGCCGTTTAAGTGTGAAGAACGAACAAACGCACAACACACAAACTTTCGCATTTATAATATTAGTAAGATTATTCAATCACTATTAAATCAAGGTAAGTACCTACCTAGCCTATTGTCAAAAAGTTTCGATAATATAACAATTTATTTATATCATCAACACAAGAAGTTTATAAACTTTCGCGAACAGAAAACTTTGAAGTACCTACCTACTTATAAATGTCAAAATTGTTTAAGTATTTTGCAATTGGTTTTTAAGCGAATTAGACTAGTTTTTAGCTAGTTAATATCATCACAGTATTGAACAGGCTAGTGTCGTTTATTAGGCCGTATTTAGTCTCATATTGTATTGACGGTCAACACTCAATACTGACGTCGGACGTCCGTAGCTATTGCTTTGAAAGCCGTGCGTGCATTAACAGCCGAAATTAATATTGTATCTCCTATCCAATATTGAAATCGATCTTGGATTGCTGCCTATCGTTCGATCGATTTCCAATCTGCGTGCCTTCATAAACCAATCCACGGATCGGTTATTGGCACGTTTGACCTTAAAAATGGATTGTGATATCAATCCCAGATAGCAAAATTTGGATTGGATTGATTATTAATTTCGGCCGAGTAACGCACCGACCGCATCCGCTGCTACGAGTAAGTATCTGTCTGTATGAAAACTTGCGGACTAGTGAGCGTATTTAGCCTTATCTTGTATTGACGGTCAACACTTGACATCAGACGTCCGTAGGGAACGCTATGAAAACTGTGCGTGCATTTAGCAACGCACTGACCGCGCGAAATGCATGCTAGCTAAAATAGAGCTACATGTTTTCGTAGCGATAGCTACGGACGACCGACGTCAGTACAGTCATGACCACCAGGATACGATTTAGTAATTTTACACCATACCGTGTGAATGTAGACGGTTCATACACTTGCGGTCGTGTAGAGAATGTTTTGAGTTGGACGTACCTGTAACAAGGAATTTGTTGTTAGACATTATGGGCAGGTGCTTCGTACACTTAAGTTATGATATAGTAGACCTCACTATGCATACTGTAGCCTCGTACGTATTTATATTGTGCTAAGTTCCGCAAGTAAAGTTTTAGGCAGATAAATAATTTATATCAAGTCATTTCGTATATAAACTAAGTAAATCGCTTTCAAAAATTTTTGAGATTTGAAAACACAAAACGACTGCGACTGGAGGTGGTAAAATAAAAAACAGAGCAAATTGAACGCTCTTATTATCGGAGACAACAAGACTCATTTTCGGTCACTCACTGAACTGCTCATGATACAATTTAATCATCGTAAAAGTCAAAATGCAACCAAATAAAAACAACCGTAAAAGAGTCGCATGAATTCCAAAAATGTATTTTCCAACATAATTGCAGAATGTAACGCACGGCATTCAGCAATTAAAGAGTGTTGAGATTGCTCCAGTAACTTGACACCGTTTCTGGATCGATCCATCTCGACCAAGGTAGTTGCGCCTGGTTTCAGAGCTTGTCAATCCATATCAACCAGGACCGAGTTTAACTTGACCTTGAAAGCACTAAAGCTCTCAGACGTTCCCCCACCCTTCGAAGTTTGTGTCATTGGGGTTGGTGCTTAAACCATCACCACTCAATCGACTTGTTGACGGACTTGGGTCTTCAGTGATCTGATGGTCAAAATTGACATGCAATATGTAAACAAAGTCAAGCCTACACAGCAAGTCGAAGAAAAGCATTTCACCTAAGTCTTAGTACTCGTATAACTGGACCCAACCAAACCCACCTCAGCCTAGGTACCACCTGTCATCATACCACACCAAATTCAACCATCCCACCGTGAAACTACAAGGCCTTTGATCTCCATGTTTATTTAGCCGCAAAGAGTAACCTTACCAAAGCTCGGACACATCAACGTAGTTATTTTCGGTCCTGTCCCTAAATATTTCACGTAATTATGTGCATTATTAGTGTTAGGTGTCGTGGAAAATGGCGTTGATGTTGTGAAGGGGAGTTGGGAAATATCATATTAATTTGGAATTTGACTCTTGCTTGTTTTGTCTCTCGAAACAGGCAGTTCCAGGCTTTAAGCCTCAGAAAAAATGGATATTCGCACATTACTTCGGAGCTCAAGCCGCTAAAAAAGAACCATAGGCGAAATTATCGCTTATAACACGGTTTCTCTCGAGGGATAACAGTATACTCGGGTGAAACCGCAGGTCACAGCTAGTAGATAACGTTACTTACAATTCCACACCAAATAATGGAAAAATCGACATTCCCGCACCTAAAATCACTTTTACAAATACGTCATCAAAATATCTCATATCCTTGGATCACGTTTAAAAACAACCCGTTTTCCTATAAATTACCCAAATCATGTAAATTAGAGTATGACAGCGAACAGAAAAGATTTGAAGCCATATTTGTCATCCTTTTAAGATAATAGGCGTATTATCATACCCGGAGATCCCGAATTAGGTCTACATAAATTCGTTAAATTAAATTGGATGGACAATGCTCATTACGCGGTCGCTTGTCACAGCTTATTCGATATGTACAGGGACTAGCCATATAGTAGCATCATATGTACTTGTAATACGATATACTAATGCATATTATGCTAGTCTGTAAGGTGTATATGATAGTGGTATTAGAATTCATTTAGGACTCACTAACGTTTCTTATGTTACGCGAAATAAAGACTATCATGATTCACGTCATAATTACTGCATTATTTTTGAAAAACACCTAAACATTATAAAAAAAACTTAAACCTAATTAGGAGGAGCAGGCTAGCCAAGCTACTCGTGGTTAGGGCTGCAAAGAAAGGAACGTCCCGAGAACTGCCTTCTGCATCCAACCCATAATCCAGCCGTCGAGCTTCTGCCGTCTAGCGAGAGCCTCATAAGATGTTGGTCGAGGCTCTCCGCTACAATAACTTTATTCGCCGAAACCACTATCGGGACAATGGTCGTCGAATCTACATTCCACATTGCGATCACCTCGTGGGCCAAGTCTAGGCACTTGCACAGCTTGTCCTTCTCGGCCTTCACGAGGTCATGGGGGATGTTGATGAATAATTATTATTATGTTATAACAATCCGAACAGCCCGACGACTGCACAGTAACGATATTAACTGAAAACGTAAGATAACACAATCAGGTGGTTCAGGTATTACTCGAGACTCGGGACCCCTTTGAATGGCGGCTGTCTCTGCGGTTTCCCTAATTCGAGTTAAATTTTGGATTGTTTACGTTGGGTTTCGTTATAGGGGCGCGATTCGGGTTCGCTGAAATTGCTAGGATTTTGTCGCCGCGGTGGCGTTCATCATGCCTATTAATGAGGGTGTTTTCAAGTTCCTATTATCTTAAAAGAACTAATCAATCATCAATCTCATTGTTAAATTGAGGAACATTTCGTTAGAGCAATTTAGAACATCTCGAAATTTCATCCTTAGATCTTCCTTTCTCAGTAGAATTGTTACGTATCGATACCCTTCAAACTCTATCAAAGTCAAAGTCAAAGTCAAAGTCAAAGTCAAATCATTTATTGTAAATAGGCAATAAAATCGCACTTTTACAAGTCAAACACTTCAATCTAATAAACAAATTAATAAAATCATAAAAGAAAACAAACTATAATTAATTGATTAGGTATGGTTTGAGTTTGAAAAAGGATGTTTCCCTTTCAAGTCCAGGATTGAATCTCAGACAGGAAAAGGAAACTCCGTTTGATTCTACCAGTGCTTCGGAATACGCCCGTTAGAGAAGACAGCACCAAGAAACTCTACGGGGATGTCATATTTTTTTTCTCATAATGTATAATTATTTTTTTTTTCAATCACAATATTTACATTGGTATAAATATGACCATCAATATAAAAATTTCCCCACCCTTACCCCACCACATTATCACACCCACTGGTCACAGTTTGATTGTAATAGTGTTAACTGGTTAGTTTCAATGGACAGATAGTACACGTATCAATTTCCACCAGATAAACTTAGAGCTAAACCAATAACATCGCCACACTGTTTATCATCAAACATCATCGGCATCCTTTACCTAGCGCTTAATTAGCTTTAATCCTGTCCGGATTCAATCAGCGAACCCCGCTGTTTACCGTTTGTCTATCAACGGTTACAGAGCCGCTCCCCGGCCAATCAAGACGACTGACAAGTTTACACAATAGAACGACACAGTTGTGGTTTGTGGAAGACAGTTGCGAATCACGATGCCAGTGTGTTAGGAGTTCTGCAAAGCTAATGGGAGACGGCGTTTCCTCTAGAGTTGAAGACATTGCAGCAAACTGAGGAGACAGGAAGCATAAGAAAGGAAGGGAGACAGGTTTAGTACGGAAAGCCAAATAGTGTACAGGCCGATGAATACGCCTGCAACGAGTCTGCGGTTTCATTGATATACGTTATGTCACTAAACGGTCACCTATCCCAATGTTTGCCGCTGGGGGTGTTATTTAACATTGCTGATTCATTTCAGCCAGACTGCTAACAAGCAAACCCTACTGAAGCCACACGATTCCCTCTTCAGATTGTTTCATAAACCTCGTTCGCTGATTTACACCGCACCGATACGCGGATTGAAACCATGGAGGGAACGAGAGTTCTGTTTATTTGCCAGCTTATGTTACGGTGTACGTCGGGATAGTGAGCTTTTAGTAACTGGCTCGGCGTAAACAAGGCTTAAGTGGGGCAGAACAGAATGGATATTCAGATTGATTTACGCTAATTTTGGCGTAAAGAGGAGTAATAGCTGCTCCGTTTTAATTTTAATCCACCAAGATTGGTTGCAAAATAGATATTAATTTACAGAGCATGCGATATAATATGGCATGTACGAAGTGTAAGTACATGGTATAAACTTCGAGAAGGTACTATACTACATTCTCGAATGCCAGTAGTACGCCTTAGCTGCAATCCTATGTCACTACTTACAAGTCAAATCTTAGTAGATGGATCTGGAACTGGAATGGAGTATTGTCATTTCTTGACGTCAGAATTTATCAGCCTGTTCAAGTGCTGCCACTGTACTAGTACAGGTCCAAATTTCCCCTGATTCAGTTCCAAGGATTAAGGCATCCTCTCTATCCAGCGCGTTTAGAGTACCTGTCCATTGCACTTCCAATATCTCGGCATCAAAAGGCCCGAGCTCAAAGCCTGACCCGAATCCATTATCGAGCTCTGCTGTGTGCATCTGACATGATAATATTTCACATGAGAAAATTGGATGTTTTGTTGTGGCTTTGTTATGTTTTGTTTTGTTGGCTATTTTGTGAGAGTATTATCTTCGTTTATGATTTCACAGATCAGTTCTTATTATTGTATATACACTTTTTTTCTTTCCTTTTTATAAAACGTAGCCCCACACTAGGATAATTGCTCCTGTGTCGTGGGTACCGCTTACAGATATATAATTTCACATACACATCACACCCAGACCAGAAACAAATAGTTGTAGATTGCACAAATATTTGTCCCAGGCGGGGATCGAACCCGCAACCCCTAGCGCAGCAGGCCGATTGCTCAGCTACTACGCCAAACGAGCCGTCAACTTCATTAAAAATATTTTTATTTGCCAAAGTAGGTAAATAAAGCCATCATTATTTAGGCTTACCCCTAATGTATATCTTGGGTGATAATGAAAATCTAGTTTTACTGGCGTGTAGTTAACGCTAACTGCCAAGCTAACAACGCTTAACTATGCCTTGGCCATCGCTGACAAAAGAATTTACCACAGAACTATGATGACATTCAAATAACATTACGTAAACCAACAGCTTATTTGAGTAAAATTAGGGCAACATAAAATACACAAAAACTTGTTCCGCGAAAAGCAATCGGACACCTTTTGAAGGAACTTTTGGAATTAGCTTTTTTGAGCGGAGCGGGGCCAAGTTACATTGAATTAATTTAGACGTCATCACGTTGAGACGATGAAATTTTTATTCAGCTGATGTTTTACAAGATATTTTTTATGTGCGTGGTAATAAAAATTACATTTAAAAGTTTATAAAGATACATTTGTAATATCTTAACTATAAGCATTTTTACTCTTGACTTTTTAGAGTTCCGTAGCCAAATGGCAAAAATGGAACCCTTATGGATTCGTCACGTTTGTCTGTCCGTCCGTATGTGACAGCCACTTTTTTCCGAAACTATAAGAACTATATACGCTGTTGAAACTTTGTAAGTAGATGTATTCTGCGAACCGCATTAAGGTTTTCACACAAAAATAGAATAAAACAAAACATTTTGGGGGTTCCCCATACTTAGAACTGAAACTCAATCAAATTTTTTATTAAACCCATACATTTGGGGTGTCTATGGATAGGTCTACAAAAATGATATTGAGGTTTGTAATATAATTTTATTCTAAGCTGAATAGTTTGCGCTAGAGACACTTCCAAAGTGGTAAAATGGTCAAACATTTTAATTTCATAAACATAATGCCTTATGCATTCTACGGAACCCTTCATGGGCGAGTCCGACTCGCACTTGGCCGCTTTTTATTAATACCATGCCAAATTTCCAATCGACACATTTTGCCATTGTCTCGATGCTATCGCATTCGACATCATGTCGTTTGTGCAAGAATCGGGGCCCCGTCCGCAACTGTATCTTTTGAATTTACTAGTAAGAAGCAGATATAATTTGTCATAAGTATCTTCGACTTACCTGTTGCTGTATATTTCTTGCTAAGTGCCCATATTCCTCGAACAATTTATGCCAACCTCATTCATTCTATATGGTTGCCACTCACTTAACATTCTAAGCATGAAATTGAAGCAATCCTGTCGTTTTCTAAAATTACTTTCTACGGTGGAACCCCTAGAGCATTGTAGCGTTCACGCTTTAGCCGGTATTTCGTGTTTCAGACAAAATGGATTATGTTAATATTAAGCTTACGTCACATTTTGTATTCGTCGCTTTCTGAAATTACAAAAGAATATATTTTCATATTTCTATAAAAATATTTAAAGGGCAAGGACGCCGAAGGCCAGTCGAAAACCACCTAATTCCGTTGAGCGAACTGTTGAGTCCGATTCGATGCTTTGGTACAAATTCCGTGGTAACTTCGATTTAATGGGCCCACCAGTCAAATCTTTATTAGATGAATCAAATCGCCGAACCGAAGCCATCACAGCAGACATTGATATAATGGTACTAACTTGGAGAAAGCAAAAGGATATCGGAATGAAGTGAAAGTTGTGAACCTTACTACTGCTGCTATAGTAAAGATTTCATTGGAAAGTGACGGCATGAAATGGGAATCAACCGATAAGAAACTTCGCCGATTCCTTAAAATTATGAAGCAGTTTAATTGTGATCGCTTTTGCGGAACTTCAACGGAGGATGCTATTAAGAACACTAAATTTTACTTCGATAAAACTACCATCCATGTAAATTTGAGAGCACATAATAAATTGTCTTTGAAATAATCTGGAAGACTTAGGAAAAGTAGTTAACATATCCACAAGAGACAATGAAAATCAAGACAGACTCCTGACATCCGAATTCCGTATTCACAAAACCCACTCTTAGAAAGTCTAGAAAACCAAAAATTGAAATGACATAGCTGTTCAAATAAAGTTGCCATCAAAAAACACTTGTCTGACTGAATAATTGATACCCCTCCAAACTCCTCGGAGTGTAATTATGTAGAGTGCCAATGTAACGTGGAATTGCCAGGATAAGTTCTCTCGGTTAGGGTTAAGAAGTCATGAATAAAGATTCTTGTTGATTTTTCCCTTGAGTTGAGAATCCGTTAGTTTTATGACGTAGTGGATTTACGACAACCTAATAGAGAGAAATGGAGACAAATACTTAGTATGTATATATATGAAAAAATACTGATATTTGTCGCACCCAACATCACTTAACTCAGTGATAAACAAACATAGCACATATGGATTCTTACATAATTATCATCATCTTCTACAGTTTACCATCATTGCGGATGAAACCACGTGGCGCAGATAGTCTGATACAATAGCTTATTACCATGAAGCAGGTCTGTGCAGTTCTAGTACAGTGCAGTGATGTACCTACCCGAAATTATATTATTACTGCGATATGCTTGGAATGTTTTACCTCCTCCATCACACACTCATGCACACGTTCACTAGGTATCACTAGGTATCTAGTGAACGTGTGCAATTCCTCAGCTCGCATGAAACTTGTCCTTTATGACCAGGATCAGGACATTGTGGTCACCATAAGGCGCCAAAGGTTCAGGTGCGAGATAGGAGCGAGAGGGACAAACGGTTCCCATTATATTCGAGCAGTACCGAATAATCGGCAGAGGTACTTACAGAATAGGCACGTAATTGGATTTGCCTTGCATACGTAATTTTCTAGATAGATCAAAAGCAGGATGTTTGCCGTAACCTCGCTCGGCTAAATGTCCCGGAAGGCGACAGAGATAATTGACACGGGAATGGAGAATTAATTATTGATACTGGTATTTGGCAGTCTGAAACTGCCTGATTGATTTAGAGTCTATGATAAACTCTTGAACTTTGGAGCAAAATTGATGAAATGAGCCAGTCTGATGTAGAGACAGCGAGAGCGATTCCTGTTTTGAAAACAAGCTAAAGAACATTGCGGAGTACTATATATCTTATGTTCACGTGGCTTCGATAATTTAGCTATAGTATGACAATCTTTTATTGGTGGTAAATATAGGAAAAATATTCACGCTCGAACACGTACATGATCCTGACTCCTCACTAGGATTCTCTGTACCAGGAATCAGGGACCAAAGGGTTGAGGTTTCCCATCACCCAGACATAAGGAATACGCTGTCATGCGGTTCACACATATTTTCCAATAATTTCACATAATATGAGGGTCGCATTTTTGTGAATAACGCGGGAAACTGTTGAGATGGGTTACAAGTGTCAGTGATAGATCACTTCTTGGAATGGAAACCTTTTTTTTCAGGATGTGCTGAAACTGTATTATGCCTAGAAATATTTGGCTAGTAACACAGACCACAGATATTCTTGGAAACATATCAGTCTCAATAAATCAGGAACTTTCGGAACGTCACATTAAAGTCGAGCCCCATGATGATAATCCTGCAATGAATCAATGCCAAAGAATCGGTTACACAAACAAAATAAATAGGTACCTACTTAAGAATTGAGACTGATTCCTTTTCACGAAATTAATAAGGAAAATAATTTGGGTAAAAAATCAATGTCTCTTTATACTAACAACAACAACGCCAATATTACATGTCTGCGTGATGTGTTTTGTTGTGCCTATATTTGTTGTTACAATTGTCGTCAAAAGTGACGGTTCAGGCCAGGGCGAAGGAACGAAATGCAGTGCTACAGGAACTTCACCTTTCAAAGTTAATAGATCGTTAGTGTAGTGTTTAGTCTAGTCCCTTGGTTTAGGAACTACACTACGATGTAGAACCGAATAACAAACCTTGAGGTTCCGGAATCAAGTGGATGCTTAAGATGGAGAAAGAAATAAGTAATGTTACTACAAGGACGTGCCGGAGAAAAATATCGGACGATTCAGTGAATCAATCCTTCATTTCTACATTGTCGGATTGTAGAGCCAGGAGTTTACCGGATTTATCGTCCTCTGAATTATTTGATGAAGACCTTCAGAACGAGAATATTATGCTTAAATCCCAATTATCAAGCGCTCACATTGAAATTGAAGAATTGTCTATAAAAATACGATTATTACAGAAGGAAAATGAGGAAAATCAAAGTAAAATAAATCATTTAAAACAAATTTGTGTAACACCTTGTAGTGGGAGAAGGACTAACAAGATTCGCCGTGTTTCTCAACATGTGGTGAACTCTAGCGTAGTCGACATAAGGTCACCTGAAGATTTAGACAAGAATTTCAGTAGTGTGCCCGAACACCGTCTTATCGCGCCGGAAGAAACATTACGGATAAAGTCCGACCATCTCTGTACTCCTAAAAAGTACTCCTAAAAACTCTCCGCTAGAGGGAGCCACCGGTACCCCAACACAAGATGCATCCAAACCAAAACTGCTGATATACAGCACCCAGCAATGTACGGGACTAGCGTCCGTGTTCAGAAAGGATTTTTGCAGCAATTATGAAGACTTCGACATTTCTGCATGCACAAAACCTTTTGCCTCGTCGGAAGCAATCTTAAAAGACTGTCATAATATTAACCTTAATCTTAATGCTAAACGTGACCAAATTATTCTTTGTGTAGGAGAAAATGACAGTAATCCCAGGAAATTACTATATGAGCTTTCAGGAGCACTGAAACGCTTAGAAAAGTTTAACATTATAGTAATAAATGTGAATGAAAATATTTTTTTAAATGACATTAAATTAAATAATAATATTAAAACCCTGTGTAAATATGCACCTAACTGTGTGTTTATAACATGTGAAAGAGGGCATCAATCAAAACGTCATTATTTATTAGAACTGGCCAAAAAAGTTTGTTTCGTTATCGATTGCAGATTCTACGAGAGCAATTATTTGAATATCTCTAAGATTAGGGACCGCTTACACTTAAATAGTAAACATGTGAAAAACATGCAAAAGTTGTCAAAGTCAAAACATTTAGTACAAACTACTATACCTACTTATTTCAAAGGGTCTATATATAGGCAGGTAGTCGACAAGAGTACCCACGTAAGGGATCAGCCAAAGAAAAGAACGTTGTTAGATTACTTCACTCCTATTAACAAACTACCAACCGAAAGAAGCGAACAAAAGACTGCAAGTGAACAAAATACTAATACACAAAGCAGTACGTTTTTTCGTTCCCCAAAAGAATAATGCCAATGTAATGACGATCTTCCATCAAAATATAGCAGGAATACTTAACAAATTAGAAACATTAGAATTATGCATTGACAATTTTTTGTGTAGTAATAATACGTTTATAGACATGATTTGCTTGTCTGAGACTTTTGTAAAAAATGGAAATGAAACCAATATTACCCTAAAAGGATTTAAGCTAGCAACATCTTACGCACGTAAAAACGAAAAACGTGGAGGTGTTTGCATCCTTCTGCGAAATCATCTTGACTATATAGAATTAATATTATGTAAACAAATGTCTGTAGATAAACATTTTGAATGCTGTGGAATCAATATACCGACATTGAATCTCATTATTCTATGTATCTACCGAACTCCAAATAGCAACGTAAATATATTTTTTGACAGTTTAGAAACAATTTTGCATAAAATTTCAATGAAACATGACAAAAAGATAATTGTAACAGGCGATTTGAACATAGATACTCTGAAAATTAATAATATTACCACACATTTACGCGACATTGCTCTTAATTATAATCTTTCTTTTCATATCACTGAACCTACTCGCCAAAAATCATGCATTGATCACTTTCTTAGCAATGTTCAAGAGGCGAAGGGGGCAGTACATGAACTGTGCCTTTCAGATCATAATACTGGCCAGACCTTGACGATTCCGGTTTCAAAGAAACCAATATATCAAAATCATTGGTATATAATCACAAAGAACTGTAGCCCGGAAAATGTGGAAATATTTATCAACTGCTTATCCTCCCTTAGTTGGTCTGAAGTTTATAATAGTGTTAACCTCAATACTGCTTTCAATAACTTTCATGATACTTTCAGTTTGTTCTATGACTTGTGCTTTCCAACGGAAAGGAGGAGAGGGAATTCTGCTCCTTCCTGGGTTACGAAGGGCATACGAAAATCTAGTAAGCATAAGCGGAAACTAAGACATCGTTATTATAAAGATAGCACACTAAAAAAGAAATGGGCACTCCAGAAATATAGTAATATTTTAAGGCGATGTGTTCAAACCTCTCAACAAAAAAATAACCACAACCATATTAAAAATGCCAAAAATAAATGTAGAGCCACATGGCAAGTGATAAAGAACAAAAATGATTCTGAAAAATCATTTTCAGGAATAGACGCTATTTGTGTTGATAACGTAGTACTCAATGATTCAACTAAAATTGCAGAAGCTTTTAATAACTTCTACGTTGAACTCACAAAAAACACTTCTAATAAGTCGAATAGCGTGGTAAACAAATACAAGATACCAATGCTTAATCACAGCATGTTCCTAAAACCCTGTAATGTAGATGAAATTAAGAAGATGATAGAATCACTAAATGATACAAGAGCGGTTGGTTTTGACGGCATATGCACACGCATCGTTAAAAAAAGTGTAAAGATAATCTCCCCAATTTTACAGTCTATATATATAAAAGCAAGAACTGACTGACTGACTGACTGACTGACTGACTGATCGATCAACGCACAGCCGAAACCACTTGGTCTAGAACCATGAAATTTTGCACAAATATTCCTTATGCGACGTAGGCGAGCAATAAGAAAGGATTTTTGAAAATTCAACCCCTAAAGGGGTGAAAAGGGGTTGCAAAGTTTGTATGGAGCAACGTGTTTTCTTGGTCCGATCAACTTCAAACTTGGCATTTATTTTCTTTAAAACATTTAATTAAACACGTGTTTCATCGTTTTCTAATATTCAAC
This sequence comes from Hylaea fasciaria, assembly GCA_905147375.1. Classification (NCBI taxonomy): domain Eukaryota; kingdom Metazoa; phylum Arthropoda; class Insecta; order Lepidoptera; family Geometridae; genus Hylaea; species Hylaea fasciaria. The sequence continues at coordinate 4,727,271 of LR990215.1, forward strand.
CCCTAAAGTGATAAAAAGGGGTTGCAAGATATTTTCATCAGTTTTAGTTCATAATTGAAATTTGGCTCAATTATTATGCCATAAGTGTCATAGGAATGCACTAAAATGTGATTTTTAAAATTCAACCCCTAAAGGGGTGAAAAGAGGTTGTATCGTTTGTGTGTAACAACGTGTTTTCTTTGTCTGATCAGCTTCAAACTTGGCATTTACATTATATAAAAGATTTATTTAAATACATTCATAGTTTTTTAACATTAAACCCCTTAAATGATAAAGAGGGGTGCAAAATATTTATCATCAGATTTAGTTCAAAACTGAAATTTTGTACACATATTCCGAGACGTAGGTGTGCGTGCACTAAGAATATTTTTTTTTTTAATTTAACCCCTAAGTGGGTGAAAAGAGGTTGCAAAGTTTGGATGGAACAACGTGTTTTAGTGGTTTGATCAATTTCAAACTTAGTATCTATGTTCTTTAAAAGATAGGAAGTGGTAGATTTTGGTAGAAAATGATAAATTAAAGGTAGAAAATGGTAGATTTTTGGTAGGAAATGGTAGATTTTTGGTAATTATGGTAGATTTTGGAAGGAATGGTTTCTTTTGGTAGATATTAGTGAATTTGGAATTAAAATGGTAGATTATGGTAAAATGGTAGATTATCGTAAAATGGTAGACTACGGTTAAAATGGTAGATTTAATTTAGGAAATGGTAGTTTTTTGTGGAAATGGTAGATTCTGGTAGGAAATGGTAGCTTTTGGTAGAAAATAGCACATTTAGAAAGAAAATAATAGATTTAGAAACAAAATTTTAGATTGTGGTAGAAAATTTTAGACTTTAGTAGAAAATGGTAGCTTTTGGTAGAACATGGTATTTTGGTAGAAAATGGTAGATTTTGGTAGGAAATGGTAGATTATTGTATGAAATGTTAGTTTTTGGTATAAAATGCTAGGTTTTTGTATAAAATGGTAATTTTGATAGAAGATGGTGGATGTCGTACGAGAATGTTGGATGTCGCATACCTATCGGATGTCGATGTCGCACTCGAGGTCATGGTCTATTTTTAGTTATTTGGAATTATGGTAAAGTATATAGTCCGCGCGGACGAAGTCGCGGGCAACAGCTAGTATATAATAAATCTTTCTTTTAGTGAAGGATTGTTCCCAGAAAGGCTTTAAGAGATCCATTGTTAAGCCACTTCACAAAAAAGACAGTAAACTGAACGTAAACAACTACCGTCCAATTACTTTAATTCCTATTTTATCCAAAGTCTTCGAAAAGGCAATGCACTTTCGTATCATTGAATATTTGAAAAAATTTGACATTATAAAAGAGGAACAAAATGGGTTCCAGAAAGGCAAGTCAACAACACTAGCTGCTTATGCTTTGGTCAAAAAGGTAGTGGAACAGATTGACAAGAGGGTTCCTGTCTCAGTGCTGTTTTTTGATATGAGCAAAGCCTTCGATTTTGTCAACCATACGATGCTCATAAGCAAATGTGAAAAGTATGGAATTAGAGGTCCAGTACTTAAATGATTCGTAAGTTATCTATCAAATCGCCAGCAATGTGTGGAGATAACTTCGCTGAACGAAAGAAACGTTTCAACATCATATAGGTCTCCTTACTTAGTTAATAACTGTGGCGTGCCACAAGGCAGTATCTTGGGACCATTACTATTTTTACTATATATTAATGATCTGCCGTTAGCAGTCAATTATAAATGTATTCTCTTTGCAGATGACGTGTCGGTCGTAGTAACCGGCAAGAAAAGCACACAATATAACCATGAATATTTTCTTAATTCAGCGGCTGACTCTATAGTTAATTGGTTAGACTGTAATCATTTACATGCCAACATTGCAAAAACGAAATATATTAATTTTCGAAATTATAACACAATTGCAACAAACTATAACGTCATGTGTAAGGGACAACAAGTACAAATGACAAATGATTATAAATTTTTAGGCATATATATGTAGACGAACATTGCAATTGGAAGACTCATATTGAGTATGTTTGCTCCAAATTGAACCGTTTCGTCTTTGCACTGAAACGTTTAAGGCGTACGGTAAATATAAATGCTGCACTCACAGCTTATCATGGTTATGTGGCCTCAGTTTTGAGGTATGGTCTTTTACTTTGGGGAAACTCAACACATATCACGAAGGTATTTTTGGTACAAAAGAAGTGTATCAGGGCAATCTGTAGCGTTCATCCTCTTGATTCGTGTAGGCCACTCTTTAAAAAACTAAACATTTTGACTTGACGGGGTTGTATGTTATGCAGGTCGGAATGTTTGTTAAAGAGCACCCAGATATGTTTGAGAAGTTGGAGAAATATAAACATTTCCAATTCACTAGCAGAGATCCTACTAGGTTAAGGATAGCAAGTAGTAGAACTGCTCTACACCAACGGAATTGCAATGCAATGGCCATTAAAGTGTACAACAAAATGCCAATGGCTATCAGAGAGCTTCCACTCAAATTCTTTAAAGTCGAGCTACATCATTGGCTAGTTGAAAATTGTTTTTATGACTTGAAGGAATTCTGGAGCTTTAAATGTGTAAAATAATTTAATATGGACATTGAATTTATTATATAATACTTATTTAGACGTAATATAAACTTGACATGTGTATCACTCTATAATTGCAGTTAAATTTAGTATATTATTTAATATCTATCTAATTTTTATCTTTTAAGTAGTTTATGACTTGTTGGCCTATGTATACTTGTATAGATATATATTTTCAAATTAAATCTTTTTATATTAATTGCACCGACATACTAATTATATATTAATGCAAGAATTTTTGTATGCCAGTTTCTGGTGAAACATGCAGGACTTCGTGAACATTGACATCAATATTGTACCATGTTTCATGCAAATAAATAATTTCAATTTCAATTTCAATTTCAATTACGATGCCACAGATGAACCTCAAACACCTAACAACCCTCGTTTTTCTTCGAGAGTTAAAAATCCAGCTCTTAGGTTAACGCAACTATAAATGTAATTTGCATCGAGGTATATCCTAATTATCCTCATTACACATTTACATTATAAATTTATATAAGTCATGGAGCAAGCGTCTTGCTTGAATTTGATTAAAGCGTGTAAATTATACTCTCGTGATTAAGATTACAATACGAACATCGCTACAAGAGTTTCTATATGCAAAATGGACAAGATACTCTCTTACATTAATTAAAATCGACGTCACGCAAATGTTACACCGTTTTACATTTTTTTATGACAATTTTGTGAAATCTTGTTGATTGTGCGAGTTCAATACACGAGGATTACTGGACGGTTAATAAAAATAACACAGTGATAGATAAATTATCCATACTAATATTATAAATCTGAAAGTAACTCTGTTTATCTGTTTATCGGTTTATCTGTTTATCTGTATATCTGTTTGTCTGTTTGTTTGTTACCTTTTCACGGCTAAACGGCTGAACCGATTTCGATGAAATTTGGTATAGGGGTGGATTGGACCTATGAGACGGACATAGGCATCTTTTGTCTCAAAAAACAATCTTGAAGGGGATGAAATAGGGGTTGAAAGTTTGTATGGGGAATCCATAATTCTTCAAGTTAGGGATCTGAAAATTCTTATTTAGGCTTTTGGTAATAAATAAATAAATACGGGTTTCCGCCTTTATGCTAAATCATCCATAAAGGGGGAAAAGCAAGGGGGTTGAAATTATGAGGTATTTTTTAGATGCACCCCCAACGGACCACAATAAACGGCTGAACGGATCGTAATTTAAAGGGGGAGATTCCGATGGGAGGAGAGGGGGGGAGTGCGGGGAAAGGGGGAGAGTGGGGGGAAAAGGGTAGTGATAGTAGAGTGGGGGGGAAAGAGGGTAGAGTGGGGGGAAAGAGAGGGGAGCACGGGGAGAAAGAGGGGAGAGTGGGGGAGAAAGAGGGGAGAAAGAGGGGAGAGTGGGGGGGGGAGAAAGAGAGGAGAGTGGAGTGAGAAAGAGGGGAGAGTGGGGGGAGAAAGAGTGTAGAGTGGGGAGAAAGAGAGGGGAGTGCGGGGAGAAAAAGGGGAGAATAGGGGAGAGTGGGAGGAGTACGAGAGGAGTGGGGTGAGAAAGAGGGAGAGCGGGGAGAGAAAGACGGGAGAGTGGGGGGAGAAAGAGAGGAGAGTGGGGTAAGAAAGAGGGGAGAGTGGGGTGAGAAAGAGGGGAGAATGGGGGAGAATGAGGTTAGAGTGGGGAGAAAGAGAGGGGAGTGCGGGGAGAAAAGGGGAGAGTGGGGGAGAAAGAGGGGAGAGAGGGGGGAAAAAGAGAGGAGAGTAGGGGGAGAAAAAGGGTAGAGGGGGAGAAAGAGGGGAGAGTGGGGGGAGAAAGAGAGGAGTGGGGTGAAAAAGAGGGGAGTAAGAGGGGAGAGTGGGGGAGAAAGAGGGGAGAGTGGGGTGAGAAAGAGAGGAGAGTGGGGTGAGAAAAAGAGGAGAGTGGGGGAGAAAGAGGGGATAGTGGGGGGAGAAAGAGAGGAGAGTGGGGTGAGAAAGAGGGGAGTAAGAGGGGAGAGTGGGGGGAGAAAGAGGGTAGAGTGGGGAGAAAGAGAGGAGAGTGGGGGGAGACAGAGGGGAGAGTAGGGGGAGAAAAAGAGGAGAGCGGGGTAGAAAGAGGGAGGGGAGAGTGGGGGAGAAAGAGGTGAGAGTGGAGCAGAAAGAGGGGTGAGTGGGATGAGAAAGAGAGTAGAGTGGGGAGAAAGAGAGGGGAGAGTGGAGGGAGAAAAAGGCGAAAGTGGGGGTAGAAGGAGGGGAGAGTGGGGGGAGAAAGAGAGGTTGAGTGCGAAATATATAGAGATAGAGGGAGAGGGAGTGAGCGAAGGAGGGAAAGGGAGAGATTGACTGAGAGGGTGAGGGAAATAAATATAATGGATGAGATGGACAGGGAGAGAGAAGGCGAGAAATTGGGAGTGGAGAGGGATATTAATGATAGAAAGATAGGGAAAGATATAGAGATATATGGAGAGGGAAATAGATAGATGTAGAGGAAGAGAGATAGAAAGAGCGAAAGAAGGAGAAAGATAGAAAGAGAGCCAGAGAGGGAGAAAGATAGAGGAAAAAGGAGAGAGAAAGAGACAGATATATTATTCTTACCTAGCTGTTACCCGTAACATCAATTGATTTTTTAAACAGTTTACATTTTATACATAGTACATATAAAAATGCGAACGAAGTTGCGGGTATGAGCTAGTTATGAATAATAATGATAAATTGTTATGAATCTCAGGGGAACTCATTTCAGTAATTTCTGGGAACAACGCCATTGAATAAAAGCTTTTGGGGCCCTGATAATAAGCACTGGAACGTGCTGGCTGGCAGTTCCGATAACCCAACGTCCGGACCCAGAATCAAATATAGACCTTACGTCCGTACTTCCGGACAAACTACGCATTATCTGCCACTGAAACTACTTTATCTACTGAAAATAAACCGTTTTTTATGGTGACTGAAAAAAACTTGTTTATCTGCCATTGGAGCCACCGAGACATCCTTGCTCTGAAAGTAACGTAACCGTTTTCTACGGCAACCGAAAAATACCTTGAAACTTGTGGAGTGAAACACATCCTACTAATAAAGTTGTATGTATGGATGGATGGATGTTTGTTACTCTTTCACGCAAAAACTACTGAATGGATTTTGATGAAACTTCAGAACAATATAGCTTACATATCAGAATAACACATAGGCTACAATTCATAAAGACATATTATCGTATATTATCCAAACGCGGGTGAAACCGCGGGGCGCAGCTAATAATTACATAACGCAGCCTTGGTACGCCACTGCTGTTTCCGACTTAAACTTTGCAGGTTTCTGTGTGGGTTTGCTCATGCTACCCATGAAGGGTTGGTTTGAAACTTTGACGCTTCGTGACGAAAGCCTACGGATGTTCAGCAATAGTTTCAGTGTAAGTTACTTATGTTGCCTTACACATTAATGTGTTTTGAGGAATTTCAAGGTTCCCAGGTACTCTAGTTTGATGATTTGGTACTTCTAGTGATCGTAAAAAGTATGTATTAGAGGATATGTTCGGTTATGTTCTTCAACTCCTCCAGTGTTTAACATCATGCGGTAGGTTGTGTATACTTTCAGCTATTGCTTTGAAATCATCCCATTCTCTGTCAAAAACAAAGAGACTGCGATAGTCCGAATAAGCTGCAGTTACTAGGGATCAAAATTTATTTATTTATTTATTTATTTATTTATTTATTAAAAAGTACAACTTACACTAACAGTTAAAACTAAACATGCAAGTTACAAGTAGGTATTTACATAATAATAATAATATTCTAAATTTGTACAGTTGTAGGTGCTGCAGTGGACTCGAGATACGTGCCGGCCAGGGCCAAGAATTTAGGCTCAGACTGAAAGAATATATCACCAGAGTAATCTCTGGTGATTAGATTTAATAGTGCTAGGGCTCTGTACATGGGTGTGTGTGCATCTACATTCGTAGGGATGTGGAATAAAGTGACTTTTCGTCGTCGAAGGTGATGCTTAGGGACTAACGGAATATGGAAAGGAATCTGTGCGAGTAAGGATGGGTTGGATGTGACGCCTCGTAACAGTCTGAAGAAGTATTTTATGAGGAAAAGGTTTCGCCTCACCTCGAGAGATCTATATTCTACCATACCTAAGATGAAAGAGGTTGGGTATAGATAAGGGTAGTATCCATATATAATTTTATATAGGTGTCTAAGAAAAGATTTTTGTATTTTTTCCATCATGGTAGAATAGATTTTATGGTACGGGTTCCAAATGATGCAGTTTGATTCCAGCCTACTGCGAACATAGGCATTGTATAAAATGCAGAGAGCGTCCCTCGAGGTAAATTGTTGCGTTTGTCGCGTAACAAAACCTAATGCTTTTCTAGCTTGTTTGCATAGTTCGAATGTATGATGGGTAAACGACATGCGTGTATCGAACCAAGTACCTAGATCACGCATGATATGCACTCTGTTTATCGGTTCATTGTTCACGTAATACAGGGCTTGAATTGGTTCTCTAGATCGAGTGTATGACATAATTGCACATTTGGAAACATTTAAATCGAGGTTATTGTTTTGGCTCCAAAGGACGGCTCTGGTAACATCACTTTGAAGTGTATCACAATCGGTAACGTTTCGTATGGGAAGGGCAAGTTTTATGTCATCTGCGTACATAAGACAGACTGCATGTTCTATAGCTGATGGAAGATCGTTAATCAGTATAAGAAATAGCAAAGGGCCGAGCGAACTACCCTGCCCGATGCCGGATGTGACGTTATATGGATTTGAACTGGAGTTATTATATTGGACATACTGTACACGGTTGGCGAGATATGATGCAAAAAAGTTTAGGAGATTGACTGAGAATCCAGCTTGTGCCATTTTAACCAAGAGTGTGTCGTTATTTACGCGATCGAAAGCTTTTTTATAGTCCAGGTAGGTCACGTCAATTTGAGTTTTCATGTTCAGATTGTCAGTCAATAGAGTGGTAATATTCATTAAATTAGTGGACGTGGATCGCGCGGGGAGAAATCCATGCTGTTCATGGCAAAACCAATTACGAAGTTGACTGTATATGATGCGGTATAACACTGATTCAAAGACTTTGGCAAATACTGAAAGGATTGCGATTGGTCGGTAATTATGCACGTTAGACTTCAGGCCATCCTTATGGATGGGTATGACTCTGGATCTTTTCCAACATGTGGGGTACGTGTTTGATGCTAGGGACAAGTTAAATATATGACAGAGCGGCTTTTCAAAGATGTTGCAACAGTCTTTAACCACCACTTGTGGCACGCCATCCGGACCCTGAGTGAATTTGGGAGGTAGTTTTTTCAGTGTCAGTCTTAACTCAGACTCTGATATCTGGTGAATATTGACGGATTGTAGAGAGCACACTTTGAAGGATGCATTATGAGCAACAGATACATTTAATAGGGCAGGTTCTGGTAAAAACACACTTTGAAAAAAATTCGCAAATGAGTCCGCCACCTCTTGCTCTGTCAAATCGCCAAATGTAGCCGGTTCGGCCGATTTCCTACACTTTTTTACGAATGTCCAGAAACTAGAGGGATCTCGTTTGATATTAGATTGAATTTTGTGTAAATAGGATAGCCTGCTATATTCCACTTTTGCTGTTGTAAGTTTCCTATAATAGACGAACATGGCATAGTAAAGCTGATTATTATATTGTTTATATAGTTTGTGATACCGGTTTTTTATTTTATTTAGATGGATAATGTCACGATTAAACCATTCGGGGTATGACTGTACATATTGAGCAGGGCGTTTGTAAGGAACAGATTCATTAAAGACGTGGTGGATTTTGGAATACAGATAATCGACAGCGGCATCTGTATCGGTAATATTATACAGCGGTAACCAATCAGTGTTTAATAATTCACAGTACAAGTGATTAAAATTTGCTTTTTGAAAGTTTCTTTTTAGGTTAATACATGTATTATCAGGAGTCAGCGCTTGACAGGATTGGTGGAGGAGACGGATGGATATGTCTAGTGGTTTGTGGTGTTTTTCTGATGATACAAGCCCTGCATTAGCCTCGGAAACTAGAACTCTCGTAACATCAGGATTTGTAAGTACTAAGTCAAGGATACGATTAAGACTATTAGCCACAGTATTTCGTTGTGTTAAGTTACACGAGGACAGAAATAGCTCAAAATCTTTACGTACAGAAGCGTTACTAGAATACAGATTAAAATCGCCTACGATGACAATAGGTAGAGCGTACGAATGCATAATATTTTCGACAAGTTCAAAAAAAGAGTAGTATCTAGAAGGTAATACGTTTGGTGGAAGATAAACTACACAGCACACAAAATTAAATTGTCCTTTCGACACACGCGCACACACAATTTCGTCCACTTGGTGACTAGGGCCTTTATCATTGAGCCGGCGCAGGGTGTAGGGCTGGCGGGCGGCTAGTAGCACGCCGCCGCCTCCGCGACCCTGGCGGTCGCTCCGGAGGACGGCGAAGTCTTGAGAGAAAAGCTCGGTGTCGTGCACGGAGTCATCAAGGCGGGTTTCGGTAAGGGCCAACAGATTAAAAGGCAGACTAGCAAGCGCATTCTTGCTCGTGCTTATCTTGCCCTTTAGACCGCGTACGTTCTGGTAGAGTATTTCTAGCTTCAACGTCTTGGTGCTCGTCTTCTTTACGAAAAAAAACATCACTTTGTGACTTTCGGTTATTATTGTTGTTGTAGCGCCGGAATGTGAACCATTCTTGAAATGCAGTATTTTCGGGCCAGTTGCTTGGTGTCAGAAAATAGTTGAAGTGGCGTGTTGGTACTCCGATAATAAAACAATTATGGCCAGGATGAGCCGCATCCGGCTTTTTTATGGTGAAATGAGCACCTGGCATCTTCTTGGCCATGAATGAAAGTATGTTGGTTTCTGTCATAGATGAGTGAAAATTCCATACATGTATAAATTTGGTCGGTTCAACCACCATAAGATCGGAGTCGGCATCGCCTGTGGCTCTGACTATAGTGCGGCGGGGGCGAGGCGGTCGGCTGGTGTGCGCATTGTTGTCCTGATCCGAGCTTTTCAGTACTTCAGGTTTGCTAGTGGGTAGGACCTGATGGGTCGTAGGGGCATTCGTAGTATTCTGTTTGGCAGTGCTTGCAGCTCGAATCACACTGGCATATGATTTTGGCATCTGACTAGGTTGTAAAAAGTGGTCAACTTGGATTAGGTCGAGCGATTGAGAAATGGAAGGATGATGGTTGGTCTCATATAAAGCTCCCAGCGCCTGATTAGGGATCCTCTTGTCGTTTGAGGCAAGACTTACGGGGCCAGTCTGTTGAATGTCATCATTTGTTCCTGTAGTCAAGAGGATGCTTTGTTTAAGCTGAAGTTCACTTGCTTCTATTTCTGTAAGTCGCTTACTCATGTGCTCGGACATACACCTGATCGCATCATGTTCGTCAGAGATAGTCTGGTTAGACCGAGCCAACTCGTCCACGTCCGTCCTCAGAGTGCTACATTTGTTATCTAGGACTATGATGGTATTTTTTATCAGATCTATGGACTTTAATAATTCTAGATCACGAGCCTCTTGTTTCCGAAACTGCTCATTTACGTGCGTTCGGAATAATCGGAGTTCAGCCAGGATCAATTCACTGGCGTTTGACGCATTCTCAGCAAAATGGGGGAGGTCGAATACCGGCATAATAGTAATGGGAGAATCGTTAACCGGGCTATTATGTTTTTGTTGAGATTTTAGCCTTTTGGTTACATAAACGTCATCATCCATCTGCTGTACGGGGGTATTTATATTACCCGTTTTAGGCTTTCTGGATATACAGGCTGTGCACTGCCAATTGCGTTTTCTCTCAGCGTCCATCGTCCCATAAAATCTTGTCTCAGATACATTAGCGCACAGCAGATCATAATGTAATTTGCAGTCAAAACAAGTCAGGTATTGTCTATCAGGGATACTTTGTTTACATCCTGCACACGCCATCTTTTGGGCATTTACATTACTACTCGATGCGATGCGTTTTGGATTCATTTTTATGCCTAACTTGTCGTTAGCCAAATCAATGAGGTAAATTAGCAAAGTCTGGAGATTTGCGATAGATGTCGCTGTTAGCAAGAAATTTCGCGCTAGGCGGCGCGGCGGGAATCACAGAATTAAATTATTGAGGTTATTATAATTATTTCTCGATAGGAATCACTTCAGTAACAATTATCTTGTTACTTTATATAACACACAGTTTATTTTCATAGTTACACCTGTTGCAGTTTCACAACAAACTCCGTTTGATGATGTGACCATATAGGAAATGCTTTCACAATTTCACTGATAATTCACGATATTGGCGACTATTTGCCTAGATAACACTTTATGTGATGTATTGGGTACTCTAGAACAGCATACTAGAGACGTGCACTAGTATTGTAAGGAATTATGATAATAGAAAATAAAAATGCATAGACGCAATGTATTCGGGTCGACGACCCGGTCTACAAGGTGATGGATTGACTTCCTTTCATCGTCACATCCTTTTACAACTACAAAAAAAAGTTACAGATTTTCCAAACAGCCAAATCAGATCGCTGATGACGATCAGCGGAAGTGACGAATAGCATATATGACGTACAGCGTGTAATCTCTAAACATATGAAATATTCGACTACTTTTTACGTCTATTTCACAATACGTAAAAAATATTATTTTCTTGTTCGAAATGCGAGCGCCACAGATCACACTCCGCGCCCCGGAAGTGTGCGAGACAAAAGTCGGGGGAGGGGCGGTGAGATAAGGGGGTAGAGGGGGGGACGTACTCCCCCTAGCCGGTGGAAAACAGAGTTGTGAGTTCGATGAAAATTGAACTATTTATCTCACTCTCACTTACGGGTGTCAATGAAAGTGTGTTCATACAAGTATCGAATCCAGCATGAATTCAATATTTAGCTCTTTGATAAGTACCTTTAATACTTGCGTAAAAGTGCTATACTATTTGCTTCCTCAAAAGTGAATAAAGAATTTATTGTAAGATACAAATAACATTACACGTATTCCTATACGTACCTATATGAAAGCTATAAAATGTCGGAAATGTCCCCAGCTTCGGTACTGAGACTTGTGTTTATATATAAAGAAGGGGAAGCACAAGAGTCCCCGAAGCACCCACAGCTTCCTTGTGACGTGCTGCGGTTCCGATCACGTTGTCATTTGGAAATCATAACTTGATTCGTTCAATTCGAACAATTATTTGGACATGGTATTCAATATTGGGGTGAGATAAGTCTGAAATGCGTGGATTTGTTGGGTTTTCTTCAGTATACTGCAATTCCAGTGACTGTCTATGGTCTTCTGAGTTCGCAATTCCCTAGATACAAGGAATTATACTGGGGACTTGGCCACACACTTTTTGTTTGAGGGAGGCAACTGGACTACCAACGGAGCAATCATACAAATCCAGAATAAACAATAATGATGATGAATACTTACGTCTAGGTTATCATAATCAAGCGATAAAGTGACTGTGACTGGTAAGGTATTTGCTACGGACACGCGTCACACCAGAATTCACCGGACGTATGCAATGTAAAATGAAAATGAATTTCTCAATACATTAAAGCCGCAATATACGAGAAGAACTCCGTTGCTTACCTCATGTACGTGTATTGCAAGTTATCCGACCTTCCAATGGAAAGTGAAATGCCGAAAAATAAACAGCCCATATTGCCGATTTCAAAACTTTGCAGTGTAGGTGTCGGGTCAGAAATACAAAGACCTAATCATGTATGAGCAAATTATAGCACATAGATGCCTACGTACAATGTATGTACAGTAAGGGAACTACTAGTAAGTTCATAACAATATTAAACACTTCAAAATCCACTCAAAAGCACAGGACCAGTTTATTTAAACATGAAATTGGAGACTTTTCCCGTTCACGTAAATGCTATAACGATTATAATACTAGTAAATCGTTATCACTTTGACTTTCACATTTAGAGCCTAGGTTCAGATATCAGATCTTGAGTCAGGCCTAATTATTGGGGTACCCTTTCAGATCGAGAGCAATGCAAACGATACATTTATGTATTAAAAACGTTTTCATTTTGTTTTTATATTACCGAATGATTTAGTTGAAATAATATATGCTTAATATATCTTTTCAAAAAAATAATAATCAAAACCTGTCCATACTCTTTTTATACCATGTCTGAAGTTAATTCTACGTTAGGATCTTAGAGTAGGATGTGTATTATAGCTCTTATTCACATCGTAATAAGTAAGTACCTGAACTGTTCTCGTATGTTACCTAAGCAATAAAATCTGTAATGGTATTTTTAAACTAAACTTGGTCGCGAGAGAACAGAGGAATGTTAATTTGCATATAATATCAATCTAGACACGTCTATACACGACGGAACGCAAGCACCTAATGAGCTTGGGCTTGCTCTCTACTCTGTAAGTATACGTATCATGGCGAACCGTTATTACGGTCAGTGACGTCACATCCGAGCGGCGCCCGCGCACGTGCACCGTAAGTTACTGCATCGTTGACAGGTCCGATGGATTGATTGATAGACAGGTTGTTTACAATCAAAGGCGATTGGTGATGGTAGATCTTGATTGTCTCGGCGTATTTGACAATGCTGGGGTGAAATTTATTTGTGTGTTGACTATATAGATCATTTTGTGGAGGGCAGCTTTTGAGCAGTTTTTATCTGGCGTTACGTGGCGATGTTGTCGGTAAACATACATACGCTAAGCCTCACCTGGCTTTAGTGATTCAGAAATGGCTGGACCACTCCGAAACCCCTACAGGGGCATAGGGTAAGATTTTCAGTTGCCCTGGATCGAAGCCAAGACGAGACACTTATAAAACAATCTAAATTTTCCGTTCTACTCTGTCTTCAAAGCGTTCAATAGTCAAGCCCCCCTTGACACTATTACAAAAAATTGGATTCTCCTTTCAATTCATTCAATTGACATCATAACAGTAATAGGTGTGTTTTTTTATCATTACGCCTGTCATAACAACAACTGGCTGCTAAAGAAGGTCGGGTGCCCCACCCACACTAAAGCCTTCTCATGGAATATTGGATGTAGTAGCTAAAGTCGGTAATTTTCTTGAGACGTTTGTACATCCATACTAATATTATAAATCTGAAAGTAGCTCTGTTTATCTGTTTATCTGTCTGTATATCTGTTTGTCTGTTTGTTTGTTTGTTACCTTTTCACGGCTAAACGGCTGAACCGATTTCGATGAAATTTGGTATAGGGGTAGATTGGACCTATGAGACGGACATAGGCTATCTTTTGTCTCAAAAAATAATCTCGAAGGGGATGAAATAGGGGTTGAAAGTTTGTATGGGGAATCCATAATTCCTCAAGTTAGGGATCTGAAAATTCTTATTTAGGCTTTTGGTAAGAAATAAATAAATACGGGTTTCAGCTTTTTTGCAAAATCATTCCTAAAGGGGGAAAAGCAAGGGGGTTGAAATTATGAGGTTTTATGAGGAATTATGAGGTTCTTTAGATGCATCCCCTACAGACCACAATAAACGGCTAAACGGATCGTAATTTAAATTGAAAAGTAATTAAGGGGGGAGAGTGCGATGGGAGGAGGGGGAGAAAGGGGGAAAGTGGGGGAAAGGGGAGAGTGGGGGGAAAGGGGGAGTAGATGGTAGAGCGAGGGGAGAAGAGGGTAGAGTGGGGAGAAAGAGAGGGGAGAGCGGGAAGAAAGAGGGGAGAGTGGGGGGAGAAAGCGGACAGAGTGGGGGAAAAAGAGGGGAGCGTGGGGTGAGAAAAAGGTTAGAGTGGGGGGAGAAAGAGGGGAGAAAGCGGAAAGAGGGGGATAAAGAGGGGAGAGTGGGGGGAAAAAGAGGGGAGAGTGGGGTGAGAAAAAGGTTAGAGGGGGGGAGAAAGAGAGGAGAGTGGGGTGAGAAAGAGAGTAGAGTGGGGAGAAAGAAAGGGGAGTGGGGGGATAAAGAGGGGTGAGTGGGGGAGAAAGAGGGGAGAGTGGGGTGAGAAAGAGGGGAGAGTGGGGGGAGAAAGAGGGGAGAGTGGGGTGAGAAAGATAGTAGAGTGGGGAGAAAGAAAGGGGAGAGTGGGGGGATAAAGAGGGGTGAGTGGGGGGAGAAAGAGGGGAGAGTGGGGTGAGAAGGAGGGGAGAGTGGGGGGAGAAAGAGGGGAGAGTGGGGGGAGAAAGAGGGGAGAGTGGGGGGAGAAAGAGGGGAGAGTGGGGGGAGAAAGAGGGGAGAGTGGGGGAGCAAGAGGGGAGAGTGGGGGAGCAAGAGGGGAGAGTGGGGGAGCAAGAGGGGAGAGTGGGGGGAGAAAGAGGGGAGAGTGGGGGGAGAAAGAGGGGAGAGTGGGGGGAGAAAGAGGGGAGACTGGGGTGAGTAAAAGGGTAGAGTGGGGAGATAGAGAGGGGAGAGTGGGGTATGAGGGTAGAGGGGAGAATGAGGATAGAGTGGGGGGAGAAAGAGAGGAGAGTGGGGTGAGAAAAAGGGTAAAGTGGGGAGATAGAGTGGAGAGCGTGGAGAATGAGAGTATAGTGGGGGGAGAAAGAGGGGAAGGTGGGGGAGAAAGAGGGAAGAGTGGGGGGGAAGAGGGGAGAGTGGGGGGAGAAAGAGGGGAGAGTGGGGTGGGAAAGAGAGTAGAGTGGGGAGAAAGAGGAGAGACTGGGGTGAGAAAAAGGGTAGAGTGGGGAGATAGAGAGGGGAGAGTGGGGTATGAGGGTAGAGGGGAGAATGAGGATAGAGTGGGGGGAGAAAGAGGGGAGAGTAGCGTGAGAAAAAGGGTAGAGTGGGGTGATAGAGAGGGGAGAGCGTGGAGAATGAGTGTATAGTGGGGGGAGAAAGAGGGGAGAGCGGGGGAGAAAGAGGGGAGAGTGGGTGAGAAAGAGGGGAGAGTGGGGTGAGAAAGAGGGGAGAGTGGGGTGAGACAGAGTGTAGAGTGAATAGAAAGAGATGAGATAGTGGGGGGAGAAAGAGGGGAGAGTGGGGGGGGGATAAAAGGGGAGAGTGGGGGGAGAAAGTGGGGAGAGTGGGGTAGAATGAGGGTAGAGTGGGGGGAGAAAGAGTGGAGAGTGGGAGTGAAAGAGGGGAGAGTTGGGCTAGAAGGAGGGGAGTGGGGGGAGAAAGAGTGGAGAGTGGGAGTGAAAGAGCGGAGAGTTGGGCTAGAAGGAGGGGAGTGGGGGGAGAAAGAGTGGAGAGTGGGAGTGAAAGAGGGGAGAGTTAGGCTAGAAGGAGGGGAGAGTGGGGGGAAATAGGTGAGAGAGATTGAGTGCGAAATATATAGAAATAGAGGGAGAGGGAGTGAGCGAAGGAGGGAAAGGAAGAGATATAGACGGAGGGTGAGGGAAATAAATATAATGGATGAAATGGACAGGGAGAGGGGGAACGCAAGAGATTGAGAGTGGAGAGGGATATTAATGATAGAAAGATAGGGAAAGGTATAGAGATATAGGGAGAGGGAAAGAGATGGAGGTAGAGGAAGATAGATAGAAAGAGCGAAAGAGGGAGAAAGATAGAAAAAGAGCTAGAGAGGGAGAAAGATAGAGGAAAAGGGAGAGAAAAAGAGAGAGATATATTCTTACCTATAACTGTTCC
This sequence comes from Hylaea fasciaria, assembly GCA_905147375.1. Lineage (NCBI taxonomy): Eukaryota > Metazoa > Arthropoda > Insecta > Lepidoptera > Geometridae > Hylaea > Hylaea fasciaria. Next base: position 4,743,382 of record LR990215.1, read on the forward strand.
CCGCGACATCAATTGATTTTCTAAACAGTTTACATTTTATATAAAAATGCGAACGAAGTTGCGGGTATCAGCTAGTACGGTATATATTCTCAGCATTCTCATTCCCCACAGGTACCTCAAACACTGAAACCTTTTATTTACATGAAATGACGGAATGACACAAATTTGGTAGGTACACCTGCTGAAAATAAAAGTACTGGAGATGTGCCCATTTACTACATTGCCTCCGATTTTAACTAATCAGCCTTAAGACTGATTCTGCTGTCCACTGCTGATTATAAGCCAGAGTATAAGTCAGCGTGACCAGCTTGCCAGTGATTTGAGGAAAAGTTATTCCTCACACGAAGGAGAACACACATCATCATCAGCCTGAAGACGTCCACTGCTGAATATACTTAGTCAGGTCATAAGTATTGTCACACAGTAAAAACTTTTCTTTTAGAATGCTGGCCACAAAAAAGTTTATTGAATTCGAATTTCGAATTGTTCATGAAAATAAAAATGTATACTTTTTAGAATTTTACTCATTTTTAAATATGGAGTGGACGCTTAAAGAAGACCGTGTTGCAGTTATTGCGTTGCATCGTTGCGGTTACGCGCCAATTCAAATTTTTGACATACTGAAAAATTTGAATATAACCAAGAGATTCGTTTATCGTACCATCAAACGATACAATGAAGACTCTAGTGTAGATGACAGGTCAAGAAGTGGTCGCCCTCGGTCTGTTAGGACTCCAGCAGTGATAAAAGCTGTGAAGGCGCGAATTCAAAGAAATCCCAAACGTAAGCAGAAACTGTTGGCCCTTCAGATGGGATTAAGCAGAACCACGGTGAAAAGGGTGTTAAATGAAGACTTAGGGTTTCGGGCATATCGAAGAAAAACAGGACATCATTTGAATGCTCGTCTAATGGACCTGAGACTGAAGAGATGCCGCGCTTTGTTGAAGCGGTACGCGGGAAAAAAATATCGGGAAATTCTTTTTTCGGATGAAAAAATTTTTACCGTAGAAGAGAGCTACAACAAACAAAATGATAAGGTGTACGCACACAGTAGTGAAGAAGCGAGCAACCGTATTCCGCGTGTCCAACGAGGTCATTTTCCATCCTCGCTCATGGTATGGTTGGGAGTGTCTTATTGGGGCTTAACAGAGGTACATTTTTGTGAGAAAGGTGTAAAAACGAATGCAGTTGTGTATCAAAATACAGTCCTGACGAACCTTGTGGAACCTGTTTCTCATACCATGTTTAATAACAGGCACTGGGTATTCCAACAAGATTCGGCGCCAGCTCATAGAGCGAAGAGCACACAAGACTGGCTGGCGGTGCGTGAAATCGACTTCATCCGGCACGAAGACTGGCCCTCCTCCAGTCCAGATTTGAATCCGCTAGATTACAAGATATGGCAACACTTGGAGGAAAAGGCGTGCTCAAAGCCTCATCCCAATTTGGAGTCACTCAAGACATCCTTGATTAAGGCAGCCGCCGATATTGACATGGACCTCGTTCGTGCTGCGATAGACGACTGGCCGCGCAGATTGAAGGCCTGTATTCAAAATCACGGAGGTCATTTTGAATAAACTTTAGTGTCATAAGAATCTATGTTTTGTTAAGTTCATTTTGGTATATAAATGGTTACATAATGAATAAACTTGTTTCAATTATTTTATATAAACCATGTGACAGAATTTATGACCTGACTAGGTAGGCCTGCCTCCCCCTCCGAAGAATACACTCGTAAAGAATTTGCAAGTTTGCTCTTTAGGGCAGGGCTCAACTGTAGCAATTCCACCAACCTAAGTCACTGTTTTACACCAGATCTTGTCGAAGGCATTACGTCACGGCCTGTTGAGGACTTTTAAGATAAGACGTGCCTTTCTAGATGAATGGACAGGGTTCGTTGTCTGATAGGAACATAATGGTGGTTGGAAAATGGACCAGTAGTACAATGGGATATGTCTTAAGTGCTATAAGGGTTTATAGGACAGGAAGGATGTCTGGAGTAGCTGAGGTATGGCTGTTGCTACTTCAATTGGTTGTGTCCCGGAAGTTGAAAGTGCCGATTTCATCCGGGATTTCGATGTTCGGGAAGGAAACCTTTAAGAAATGGTGCCCTGATTCTTAAAGGGTCCAAGGTCTATTAAGTGCTCGGGTATTACTGATATAAGATAAGATAAGATATATTTATTGAATTGTACCTACTCCAAGATATAGGTACAAGTAAAACATAAAATACCTACCATACGAATAACAAACAACAACAACATAAAAACGACTACAACAACAACAATTATGTAACTTTTATCAAAAAAGGAAATGAAGGATTTCGAAAATGTGGTTCTCAATTCGACTGTAAATCTCAAAGGTGGTCAAATAAATTGCATGAATATTGGTTCAGTATTTGTTGTAAATAATATTAATTACTTAACGCGTCACGAACACATACTAGACGCTGATCCTTTTCTCAATGAAGAAGAATCCATAGATTGAAAGATCTGAATAGGTATTATAGAGATGACATACCTAACAACAGTGATCGAATAGAGAACAATAAGAAAATTTCATAGAAGAGCCGCTGAGTGCCTTTAATAGGTCAAAGAGTAACGAAACACATTACATACTTACGCTAAAGAGCGTCCATACACATGTTGTTAAAGTCAGTTACAATACAACTGAACAATGAATTATCATGAACTCGGGTCATGATAATTGAATTATATTGCGTGTAGTTATCTGGTAACTCTGATATATTGAATTTGTTGAATCGGCCGGTGGGTAATGTGGGAACTTAGATAAGAGATAAACAGAATAATTTTAAATTATTAAGGTTCATGCTTTATGTGTATGCAAAGTTTCTAGCTGTAGTAGCGACGTGGTCGTTAAATATTTACATCATTCATAAGCTCATAGCCAGACGAGCTACGGAAAAAGCTGCGATAGGTACTCGTAGTCTTCGGATAGATTTCTCGCATGAGGCAGTCCTCAGTATGTCTGACGCTACCGACATTTAGCTAGATTTAGATAGAGCTTTCGCTGTGCAAGAGAGACTAACAGCCGAAATTAATATTGTATCTCCTACCCAAGATTGAAATCGATCTTGGATTGCTGCTTATCGTTCGATCGATTTCCAATCTGCGTGCCTTTATAAACCAATCCACGGATCGCTTATTGGCACGTTTGACCCTAAAAATGGATTGTGATATCAATCCCAGATAGCAAAATTTGGATTGGATTGATTATTAATTTTGGCCGTAAGTAAACAAAATCATCTCACACGTGTTCAAAGGCCACCGGTTTGACTATCACTTATTTAAGTCATATATTAAACACACGCTCATGCTTACAGTCATTTAGTATTGAATGATGAGCCAGGGTCATACTAATTGACCTATTATGCGTTTAGACGCAATGATATGGTTGTTTTGAGCTATAATTATGTGAATAAAGAGCTCTAGGTCATTTTTAAGTGGCAACGGACATGATATGTCATGATTATTGTATGTAATTAGTACCTGCCCTACCCGGCTTCACCAGCGAGGACAGTGATAAAAGATATCTGAAACTTCAGAACCTATATTAGAATTATTCAATTTTGTCAAAACCCGTTCAGCCTTTTCTATAGAGCAGTTTAGGGTTCCGGGCATAAGCTCCACAGCACCACTAAGAAGTCCCACTTCGATATGTTTTATCATTTTGGTGTCGTCATTAATTGTAATATAGGTTACGATCAGCTCATTCCACCCACTAAAGACCATAAGCCTTCCTCCTCTCACGCAATTTATCCTGATTTTAAGCCAATTTACTCCACGGGTTTTCCCAGAACTTTCTCGATATCGCCGACACGTCGTTGGAGTTTCAATGTCCACATTACTTTATTAATAAGTGACGATAGAACCCAACCAATCTTGTAAAATACCTTCATCAGCGATGAGTAATCCATTTCTGCTATGTTACAAAACTTCTGTGACATCTCGACACTAATTACCCTACCGGCTTGGGTCATCAAAGATTTAACTCGAGAAGATGTCCCGTCCCACATCTTTTGAATTCGTGCATTAAAGCTTCGCGTTTCGCAAGGAAAGTATGTAAATGTGGGGGTTTTAAAAGGAATACTTGATGTGAAATTTAATGCTTCAAATGCACGTAGGTGTGGAACACTATGATGGTTAACGGTATACTTTTTGAGGTTTCAAAGTAACCTGTGAAATAAAAAATCAACCAGAGAAAAATTAATAGAGGTATAGAAAAAAAATCATATATATTATAATAAGATCAATAACGAAAAATATGGGATCTATATATTGTAGTGAGACGGGTTTTATTTCAAAACCGAAGCAAACCCCCATTTTCAAATCTCATTACAATAAGGTCTAATAAGCTACGTAAACAGAGCAAATTGAGCGACCCAGCTCCAGTGAAGGTCACTGACGACCCGCACGCTTCATTAAGAAAAGCACTTATACACGTGTGGCTAGGATCGATACGAAGCCCAGACCATCTCCCTCCAGTTTATGTGGAGCAAGCTGGCATGGTTAACGGAGCAATGGGAAGCCAAGTGCCTAAGTTAAGAGACGTTGAAGTCTTGGTGCTCCCCGAAATGTTTACGGTCTTTCTCAAATCCGGTTTTAATACGAGAGTCAATGTAAACGGGAACAACAAGTTTAATGCATCCAGTGAAGGTCGCTGACGAACCGCACGGTTCATTAAAAAGTAATACATATAAGCGGATCGATACGAGGCCTAGACCGACTCCAATGTATCTAGGACAAGCTGGCACGGTTGGCAAAACAATGGCAAACGAGAAATCACTAGAGGCTGTAAACTTCTCTATATTACAGGTGAATAAATACTACATCAAATCAATGAAAACCGAAGCGGGTAAAGTTAGCATTCCTGATATACTGCGTTTGATTCTGAATGAATGCGAATTAAGGACCGTGAACACACCCTATTCAATGTTATTATGTCACCTTTAACGACTTTTAACTTTAATACCACTGTAAAGTAAACTATAACGACGGCTACGCTTTATTATTACGGAAATATCCCAGTCTGATAATCAAAGATAAGCTTTACGGTCACCATAAACCGCTACGTGAAATTCTCGACACGATAACTGAATAACAATATCAGATAACATTGATACTGTTGAAGGAGAATAGAAATTTGAAGATAAAAGTTCTCAATCGGAGTCTAACGAACGTGGAAACGCAAAAAGTGAAAAAAGTCCGGAATCTGCAGAACCTGATTCCTACTGATTCTTCTGACCCTACATTTTCCAGTGTGCTCTAACCGCTTTGCGAGCTACGTTTTTAATAATTCCCTTTTCATTCTACAACCTTAATCCAAGCGCATTCAGAATTATTTAATAAGCAATTATTATACTTTCTACTTTCATAAATGACATAATGAAATTATAATGAGAGTAGGTAATAATGCTTATTGTAATGTAGCATACATAATCCGGATGCTAATTTCAGAATAGGTAATAGGCGAAGTTTAATATGCAAACAAAAATTAACGAACGTTAAGTGTTATGAATTACGTGATAATTGGAGCAGACGTATTATGTACCTTATGAAAATTAAAAATTAAATAAACATTTTTTTAATGTTGCGAAGAGATTTAGTGGATAAAGTAAGTGTTGCCGTTAAATAAGTTTATAAGAAGGAGAATTATGTTGATGTTTAGCAACAATGAAGTAGCCTCCAGCCTGTCGTAATTAGAAACTATAAACGCCGTAATATCGTCTAAATCTCAAAACTGGAGTTAGTATTTCTACAGCCAATATTTCCAACACATAATTAATGCAAATAGATAACATTACGGATAATTTTATATTTACCAACAATTTACACACACACATTACACACAAAAGGCGACGCTGCTAAAAATGAAATATGCCAAAATAAAATTAACGGAGCTCAGCATATCCATATTATATACTCGCACGTCAACATATATTTCAATGCCATTACGTAACATCGATATCGTGGACAAGAGATATTCCATCTATAGACATCTATAGACAGGTGTATATAATATATATAGGTAATGCCAGTTGCCAGCAAACGTCTGTTTACAACGCCCCACGAGGAGTTCCCGAATCATACATTATCTCGCCTTGACCCAATTAAGTTATCGGAGGAATAGGCTCTCCCGCAGTTACATCAATAAAAGCTGACACGGCAACGTCAGATACAAGAATAATGGGTTTTACGATAAATATATGGAATGGGAACACTGCGATGGAGTATTTACGATAATACGAAGAAAAAATGCGTCTCTAACATGATTATTATCAATAACATTACGTAAGTCATGCCGCAGTTTTATGAGACGTTGCGAGCCCGATTCCTGTCCTAGGAATATTCATATATTTTCGGGGCATGGTCCTTCTGATACCCTAGCTAAAGCAGGGAATCTTAGCTAGGGTTCTGTGAAAGTGATCATAATTTTATTTCCACACGCAAAGTAGGCTAGAGCTTGCCTCATAATTATAAAAGCAATGAATATTAACTAATATACTTTGTGCAACATCATAACTGCAGGAATATTAATTAAAGCTGCTGACGTTAACTATGCAGTTATTAGCCAGGATGTGCTCAATGAGAATATTATTAACTCTTGTTTCGCGGTTTTCATGGCTGTTCGCATTATTGCGCACAGTTTCAATTAATGCGCGGTTTTGCCGGGTTGTTGTTGGTTGCAAACAGTTGTTCGTAAGCAAGGTTTTTCTGTTCATAAACTGCCACTGTCACTACTTTAAAATGTGCTATTTTTTATGATATTTCACAGCATGCCCGTTGGTGTTATTACATTTCATTTGGTAATATTTTCCTGTGAGATGTAATTTTGTACGCGGCTGGCTTCCCAATAGACTATCTAGAGGAATCTATTCCATTTATTTTTATCTCAATGTCCAAATTATCTTTTTAACAGTACTGCTTACTTAAATTGACTTTATTGACCTTAAATATAACGAAGTATTTTACTAGGTATACCTTAATAAGTACATAATTATGTACATACTTATCCCTCTTGATAAGCGCTAACAGATAAATAAATCCCTTGAGTTACAACATCTAAGTACCTAATACTAAAATATATATATTTTTAATAGAAAATTTATAACGCCTAAGATAACAAACAAGCAAAACAGAAACAGCATATCATTACAAAGGGTTAGTGTAATTTGGTCAATGGTCATAGTATAATTTGGGCATACATTTAGAACAAATTTGACTAAACAAAGGAGCCGTTTCACCCAAAGGTTAACGGTATTATCACAAAAGTTTAGACGAGCGTTAAACAGAAGATTCTAACATTTCGTTCCATAAAATCGACGTGTATCACTCGCGTTTTCTTACTAAATCTTGGCATTCCCAATTATTTTACCAAAGAATTTGTTACTGAGTTTAAAAACCCCAGGGTTAGACGTCGATTTGTGGAGAAAATATTAAGACTCATCAGTTTAACTGTGGTTTAAATCTTTTGTGGTAATACCGTACATGTTTGCGTAATAGCTAAGAGTACAATAATCTAGAAGATAAAATGTTCAAATACTCAGATCCGTATCTTGAATATGTTATCATGGTTTATCGTCAACTTGAGGTTTATCTCTAAATTAGCTTTCTACCATATTTTTGGGTGAACGTCATGATTTGACTCGGCAACAATATTATCAAGCAACGTTTCTACACGACTTAACTTTACTCTAAACGATCAAAGGCACGAAGTGTTACTCATTATGTGTGAGAAGGACTAAACGGGTTGGGGAGAAGTCTTTGTCGTAATTTCATAACAAAATTTGTTTATAAACAACCCTTTGTATAGGAATAAGTTAGGAAACGAGCTGTTAGACGCGTGTTGTCGATAAACTGGAAATTAGAGTTTCACAACACACCTACATAAAGTTAGGAATATCTAAGTAAAACTAAGTTAACGGAAAACAATAAAGCTTGGCAAATTTACAAAATACGATAAGCTCGAATTCAAATTTGTAACAGGATCAACGCCGCCCCAAACGTAGGCGTATGTCACTCCATAAAACCCACGCAAACACACAAAATTATGGAAATTAGCGTAAAATTAAATTTAAACATTTTTAGTGACAGAATAACAACGAAATGACGGAAACTTTTTTCGAATTCTCGTTACATGGCGGTTAGAGCGTGAAATAAATTTGTCTCGGGAATTCTTGTGAGATGATAAATTTCGCCGGGAAAATAACACAGCTGTCGCGGTTAATAAAAATAGATAAATATCGGCAAGTTGCTGAACCGAGGAAGTGTTAACAAACATTCGACGGCTATAAATTGTCCCTCGACACCTCATAACTGGCGCCCAACGCGGGGCCGCCCGCCGCACCTAAAACAGTTTTCCATTTACTTTCCCGACGAAAGGGAAAACACCTCAAACGTTATTACATTAAAGATCAACCTCCTTTGTTTCGGTTTCAATGTCCGTGATTACTGTTGGCGTTCACTGAAAAACTAACTCTAATGCAATAAGATAAGATTGTTTGTAGATAAGGACGGATTAGGTTTAATAGAAAAGACCCTAATGTCTATGCGCAAGGGGAGCGAATAAGGCCACGAAACACGTAACAGAGGGTAGGTAGGCATTAGGCGCTGTCGCGACAGTCTAGAGTACGCCAAGTACTAGAGACTTTTGTTTCGTAAAAACAAACAACATAAACACAAATAACTTTGCACCACTTTGATAAGAACGTATAGTTGAGAAGAGAGGTTGTGGTGAACTTACACCGAATAAATATAAGAGGTGTTCTACTAAATTTATTTGCGAAATTTGGGGCTTCGCTTGGCTTAATGTGCTCCTAATTTAGGTTAGGTATGTACACAATGTTGCTAAGGTATAACGCGCTACCTAATTTGTATAGGATACGTGTACAGTTACACCTGTATTAGCTTAATCGGGGTGAAATTAACAGTTACAGTAAATTACAGTATTAACAGCCTCCTTTGCGAAATAATATTATGGGGAGTAAGTTTTCGTAGGTACTATTAGGTTTAGGTGGAATTCAGAAACGAGTAGTCGCTGAGATGAAGATAGTAGGTAGTGACGAATTGTGCGTAGTTGCAATATTTAGAAGGTGCGATACGATGGCATCTGCATATTGAATTACAACTCAGTCAAACGAAATGAGATTCATTTCGCAGAAACTAAGCCTAAAACCCCAAAGCTGCTAGTTGGTAATACGTAGGTATAGAAAGAAAAAATAGAAATAGGAGGATCGAAGGTCTGGCATACAAACTCCTACCTAATTACAGCCAACTGTTTACCTGAAAACATCGTAATAAAATCCTATTCGATGCCCCAACGTGTCCAAGCGTATAGGAAAATCTACACCCTTAGGCCATCGGAGACCCTCAAACATTACAAGTAAACAAATATAACAGTATGTCAACTAACTCATATTCTGAACGAAGTCTTCAAAATGTATGGTCTTTAAAGATTGGTTAGGTTGTTAAAATTGACCACGACTTTTGTAAAACTACTTTTAAAGTAAACACTATAACTCTATAGGTACCTACTATCAAGTGAGGGTTCTCTATGCCACAAATATAACAATACAGATATTATTATTATATAGATTCGGACTTACAAGTAACTCTAGACAAAAAGTCAGTGCCCAATTGGCCATATTTTAACAGCCTCTCCCCACAGTTTAAAAGTCTTTCATAGCTTATGGAGAGATGTAGTACTGTAAGCACGACGTCTTATTCCCTTATTCCCCCCGTCTGGCCTGGAGGCAATCTGTCAAGCCCCGACCTACCCTCACAGCCCCCGACATAAAAAGCATTTGAATAATCGAAACGGTGACGTGAGCCCCAATATTACCAATAGGTACAGGTGCAGTGCCAATTCGAGGAATAGTGTCAGCCTTTACGATCGTGGATCACGTCATCTGCTCGGATGGATTAAAGTTTTAGATGTTGAGAAAGTCAATGTTAGTAATATTGATTGGAAGGTTAGGCGAGATGAAAGTACCGGTGGCTTTTATCGCGTTATTTACATACGGGACTTAACATTTAAAATTGTATGGTGCAGGCTAGACCGACATCTTAATTCTGAATGGGGTGTTTGTAGCTTTTCCGGTTTAGATCATCGTCCGTTTTATGGGTATCTACGTCAGAAGTGGCATGTTGTTTAGGCATAATATAATTGCATTGATTTGTAACAGCATGACATGATCACATGAGGAAGCTGATATATCGAGTTCGTCATTTTTAATTACAACCTCAAATTACTAGCGCTGCTGTTTCCACTAACACCTTTGCCCTAAATAAACACTTAAAACCCTCCCATAAACAGCAAACCCTGACACAAACAGGTGGTACATACAAGCTGGCTATTGTGTTACCGCCATTACCGACGCTTTAGAAAACTTTGCAAGGCGTAACTAAAAAGGCATTGTTTCTGAAGGGAGCCACGCCACGTAGTAATGTATCAGCACCAGCACTCGCTTATGTTTCGCAATTCCGTCTAGTAACATGATAGATTGTTTCCTTATGGCTTTTGGTACGTTTCGTAAGCTATGTTCTGGTTTTATCGATATGTCTACTTCTGCTAACGAGAAGAATTATTTATAACAGAGATACTCGGAAATCGGTAGACCTAGTTGGTACTTGGAGCAGAGTTGGTTGAAGATTTGGAAAACGGAAACAAAGTAATGAAAACAGGACTCACTATGGGAAGAGTTAACTGTTTAGAAATTAAAAAGGCACATAAGTTTTCTAGATTAGTACTTACCTACCGATACTTTTGAAATTCTGCACAGAACTGAAAACTAGAAAATGCTGCGAGAGAAAACTTTTTGAACCAGGTGAATTAATATTTGAAATACCTCTTACTTTGACTGTTGATTTAGAGTTGTATTAGGTAAATAAATTATTGAATTTCAAAGTTGTATCCAATTCACATGCTAATATTTTCGCATTTGTATACTATAATGTAGACTAGGATAATAGCATTATAATCACTTAACTTGAAAATTAGACCCTAATGACCAAACTTAAATAATTATTCACTGAAAACCCCTAAAAGTAAAAACTTGGCCTCAAACGAGCTCTAACACATTTTTAATGGCAGAATCCCGTGAACCAACAAAATCAAAGAACTGTAAACAAGAAGGTTTTCCTCCATAGATATAAAACACCGATCAGGTCTATAAATAATGGCTTATGCTGGCAAGGCCGGCCACCCTCGTTGCGACTTGTTTGGTGACTCACGCAGGGGGGTGTAGCTCTTTATATTAAATATAGAAGCCGTATATAGGGACGACGTTGGTGACATTAATGGAAAGGATTTATAAAGTTCACAGATAGTCGTGTTAAATGAGGTTTTAATTTGTAACCTGACCGAGAGCAGGCTTTTAGGCTTGGAGAGAACCCTAACAAATCAAGTTATAAGTAGTAACAATGTTTGGAAATGCTTTTAGTGGGTTAGACACTATACTAATGTCTTATTTGTCTCTGTTATAACGGCTTGTTATCACTATCGACTTCAGAATATATGATTTCGTTTATGATATACCATTAGCATAGTTCACTAGAAATCACTTCAGAACAACCTTGCTCCTTGCTTGGATATGAGTTATTCTAAGAGAAACACTTTGGAAGAACTTGCGTGTGAAGACAATAGTTCATGAAATTCTTTATTCTTTATGTTGATGTTTCAACCATTGTGCTTTGCTTGAGAAGGGATGTTTACACCACTGCCTGTGGCGACTGTGGTGATTGGTTCAGCCAACTACTCTACGTGTCTTTATCTTTCCGGGTAGGCAATCTTTAAGTTTATGGTACCTATTAAACTTCTTATTCTACAGTGCTCTGGAATTAGATTATGCGTTTAGCTAATCGCAGTTTAATAAAAACTGTGTTTTATGCCTAATGAAGTATACTAAACTTTACCAGCTCCGAGATTTCCCCATTTCCAGTATAAAATTCTCTAAAACAACGAAACAAACGTTTGCTAATTTAATAACCAGTTAACCACTAGCTTATCTGCAACTAAATCTAAATGGGCATGTCAAAGACGGTAAATGGTGGTTCAACCACGCGTTACGGGACTAAGAACGGTAACAAAAGTATTCATTCATACCCCAACACTTGTTCTGAGAGTTCTCACTGAGCTAATATATTCGCATACGAAATATGGAAACAACTGTAATGGTAGATCTGTTTAAGTTCTGTTATCTTTGAGGTAACCATAATTTGACAGTTAACTTAAATTTCGACAGTATGTTTGCCTATGGCCACGGGGACTCTGTCCAGGTTCCACGTGGTATACTTGTTTGTAGGCCCAGGCACCCTTGTGCTGGCTAGCTTATATCAAAGTCACTTGTTTCGGCAGTAGGTGACTCTGACTACCTACTGCCGTTTTGATCACGTTTTAATTCAGGCCAGCGTCTTTAACACCATCGATCTCAGGTCTACAAATTGTGGTTTTAATAAAATATGTTTTTTATCCAACTGCCAACCGTTGAGTTTTGGAACAGAATCCTTTTGACTTTCAAGTGGCGAATCAATGGGTACGGTACACTCTTGCTTGCTAGACGGCATCTTCGCAGTCTAGTTGGCTAATTGTGTCACAACAATGTTTCAAATCAAATAGCCCATCAGAAGGCAGAAAGTCCGTAAGATTGGTCGTAAAGAAAATTGCTTTTTCCTTTATTATAAGTACTAGCTGCGCCCCGCGGTTTCACCCGCGTTTCACATTATAAAACCTATAGGGCGGTGGCTGTTAGATACGACTTGTAACATTGTGTCAGAGAAAATACAGAGGTTAGGTAGTTTTTCACAGTTATTATCGCACTGATGGACAAATAAACAGTGATGATGATGGTGATGATGATGATTTGTAGCCTATATTGTGTCTCTAAACTATCTGCATAATACATTTTATGCAAATTAAGTACTATTTCACAGTTTTTAGGCCACTGTGTATGTGTAAGTTTGGGGTATAAGGTAATATATTATACGCTATAAAAATACCAAATTTCATGCCAATGGGGTAGTTTGTCACAGTTTTTATTCCACTGATGCAAAACGGTGGTGATGGTGATGATGAATTAAAGCCTAAGTCGTAAGTTGCGTGATAACCTATCTACGTACGAAATTTTACGCACATTGGGTAGTTTTTCACATTTTTTATCGCATTTATAGAAAACGGCGATGATTATGATGATGACTTGATAATATGTTCGTAGCCTATGTCCTAAGTTAGAAGATAACCTATCTGCGAACCAAATTCTCTCTCCTCTCACTCTCCCCTCTTCTCCTCTCCCCTATTTCCCCCCACTCTCCCCATTTCCCTACTCCCCTTTTCCCCCCCACTCTCCCCTCTTTCTACCCCCACTCTCCACACTTTCTCCCCACATACTACCCTCTTTCTCCTCCACTCTCCCTCTTTCTCCCCCACTCTCCCCTCTTTCTCCCCACTCTCCCGTCTTTCTCCCCCCAGTCTCCCCTCTTTCTCATTCCACTCTCTCCTCTTTCTCCCTCCACTCTCCCCTCTTTGTCCCCCACTCTCCCCTCTTTCTCCCCGCTCTCCTCTCTTTTTCCCCACTCTACTCTTTCTCATCCCATTCTCCCCTGTTTCTCCCCCCACTCTACCCTTTTTCTCCCCCCACTCTCCTTTGTTTCTCCCACCACTCTCCCCTCTTTGTCCCCCGCTCCCCCCTCTCTTTCTCCCCAGTCTCCCCTCTTTCTCCCCGCTCTCCCCACTCTACCCTCTTTCTCCCCTCTCTTTCACCCACTCTTCCCTCTTTCTCCCCCCACTCTACCCTTTTTCTCCCCCCACTCTCCTTTGTTTCTCCCTCCACTCTACCCTCTATGCCCCCCACTCTCCCCTCTTTCTCCCCGCTCTCCCCTCTCTTTCTCCCCATTCCCCTCTCTTTCTCCACACTCTCCCCTCTTTCTCCCTCCACTCTCCCCTCTTTCTCACCCCACTCTCCTCTCTTTCTAATCTCACTCTCCCCTCTTTATCCCCCACTTTCCCCTCTTTCTTCCCGCTCTCCCCATCTTCCTCCCCACTCTACCCTCTTCTCCCCCCACTCTACCATCTACTCCCCCCCCCACTCTCCTCCTTTTCCTTCTCCCCTCCCCGCACTCTCCCCCCTTTCCTCCCATCGCACTCATAACGATCCGTTCAGCCGTTTATTGTGGTCCGTTGGGGGTGCATCTAAAGAATACCTACCTAATAATTTCAACCCCCTTGCTTTTCCCCCTTTAGGGATGATATTGCAAAAAAGCTGAAACCCGTATTTATTGATTTATTACCAAAAGCCTAAATAAGAATTTTCAGATCCCTAACTTGAAGAATTATGGATTCCCCATACAAACTTTCAACCCCTATTTCATCCCCTTCGAGATTATTTTTTGAGACAAAAGATAGCCTATGTCCGTCTCATAGGTCCAATCTACCCCTATATCAAATTTCATCGAAATCTGTTCAGCCGTTTGAGCGTGAAGAGCTAACAAACATACACACATACACACACACACACACACACACACACTCACAAACTTTCGGCTTTATAATATTAGTAAGATGTACTTGTTTTCATAAAACGCGGTGTTCTGCCAGTTGAGTTTTATAATTTAGGTATATGTATGTACCTATACCTAGACAAAGTTCAAATTGTACTTTATTTCCTTTTAACACAATGTGATCGCCAAATTTGCAACCTGAACGATATAATATGACTAGCGGCGCCCCGCGGTTTCACCCGCGTTACATTTACCTACAACACCTATAGGTAGCTATTTGAAAGGTTTGTGCATAATTATTATTATTGTGTCATCATAGTTAGCATCCGGGTACTGGGGCGACTGTCTGTACATTAGTTAGCTTCCGATATCGGTCGCTAAGTCATAACGTACCGAAAATGAAACAGTATGAAAGCCACATAATTATTAAAATTCTCAGATTAAACCGAGATCGAGGGACAAAGTTAAACGTACCTAATCTTACTACAACAATGTGAGTTAGTGTGTGTGTATGTATGTTTGTGAGTCACATAATAACATTTATGGTATAATCTTATCTATGATATATGCCATCTCTATCGCTTTCCCTCTCCTTCTATCTCTATATCTTTCCTTCTCCTTCTATCTCTACATAATATGTCCCTTTCTACTCTCAATCTATTTTTCTCCCTTTTCCTCTTTGGATTTCTCTCCCTCTATTTCTATACACTTCCCTCACAATCTATCTCTTTCCCTCTCTCACTCTCTCTCTTCCTAGGTCTCTCTTCCTTTATTTCTACATATTTTCCACTCCCTCTATATCGCCCTCTCACGCTCTCTCTCTCCTTTTATCTCCTTTCCTCTTCCTTTTCTCTCTCCCTCTCCCTCTTTCGATCGCTCTCCCTCTATTTCTATAAATGTACCCTCTCAATCTATCTATCTCCCTCTCTCGCTCACTCTCTCTATCTCTCTCCCTCTCTCGCTCTCTCTCTCTTCCTAGAATCTATATATTTCCCACTTCCTCTATCTCTCCGCCTCACTCTCTAACTCTCCCTTTATCTCCTTCCCTCTCCCTTTATCTCAATCTACATACTTCTCCCTCTATCTCTTTTTCTCTCACTCTATCTCTCTCTCTCTCCCTCTATCTCTTTCTTTATCGTGTACCTATCCATTATTATCTATCCCCTTGCCAAATTGCATGACGATCCGTTCAGCCGTTTATTGTGGTCCGTAGGGGGTGCATCTAAAGAATACCTCATCATTTCAACCCCTTGCCTTGCCCCCTTTAGGGATGATTTTGCAAAAAAGCTGAAACCCGTATTTCTTTATTTCTTACCAAAAGCCTAAATATACATTTTCAGATTCCTAGCTTGAAGCATTGTAAATCACTCATACAAACTTTCAACCCCTATTTCACCCCCTTAGAGATTATTTTTTGAGACAAAATATAGCCTATGTCCGTCTCATAGGTCCAGTCTACCCCTATACCAAATTTCATCGAAAACGGTCCAGCCGTTTGAGCGTGAAGAGCTAACAAACATACACACACACACACTCACAAACTTTCGGCTTTATAATATTAGTAAGATAGAAGACATAAGAACGACTTGCTTTCTTAAGAACCTTTTAAAATGTCGCCTGCAGAGCCCGCAACGTATAGCACGTTGCTTTCAGAAAGAAAAGCTCTTTGCCGAAGTGTCTGAAGTGCATGTGGGTGCGGTTGGTCTATGAAGTGGACGTAACGTACTTAATTAATAGAATTTCACGATTTCAGAAATAGTTAAATACAATATACATGTTATGTTAAGAGTCAGCAAATCCAGAATATGGTTTGTCTGACTTTTCAATATGATTAGTCTAACTAAGATATATGGTAAATTTTCTCTACTACATCATTTACAGGCAGAAATTTTACAATATCATCATTGAAATCCCCGTAAGCAATTAAATTTCTAGTGTACGCATTCCTTTGCTCAATTCTGTCTGTATAATAATCAAATATCTCCGCCCCCTAGTTTAGAACATTACGATCAGATATCCAATTATAATTCGTCTTCCACAATAATCATGTTTAACAACTATTAGTCTTCATCACAGAATCATTCTTACCAACGGAGCTGTTCCCCTTTATCAATTAGCAATTCATAGTTGCTGAGTGTACTCTACAGTAGAGTAGGGGACTTTTGTTATAGCTCTATATTTGTCTAGAAACAGTAGATCAGTTTCATACAAATTATATTAAGTACGATGGTGGCAATGGTAATACGTCAAAATACCCAGTTGCTGGTGGCTGGCTCTGAAGGTTGTTTGCCAAAGCACCCCGGAAGAAATGTGAAAGAGGCTGGGATAGTTTCAAGCGAGATAAAAGGAACTTCAAAGAAAAGATATAATGAGCAACTCCGTTCGTTTCTAACATGCATCTGTTTGAAATCACATTAACAAATAAGGATTTGAAGAAAAATGACGGAACTGAGTTACTACTAGCATAAATGTATTGCGTTGGAAACGTTCTTGGAAATCGAGTAGGTATCGTCAAGGACCAGTGGATTAGAAAATTCAGGGGCTTTGCAAGAGGACCTTGTGATCTTTGGCTGAGATGTTGATGATGCAATAATGACTACAAAAACGTCTACTTTTCAAGCCTTTGAGACAGGTCGCTATTACGATTAGCCAACACAGTAATTTAACTACTTTGATTAACAGTCGTCACCTGTTCTTTCTCTTCAACAAAAATATTGAATTTACAGCCGTGAACAAATTTAAAAGCAGTGATGATAAACTCCATCATCATCCATTATTTTCTACCGTCATAGCCGTCAATGTCGAGAATAACCATTAAGTGAAATATTATAATGTACATTGGAATAACTAGACCGATGTTATAACAATTAAGTATTTCAAAATGTGAACTCACATTTAAAAAAATCTTCAAACCTTTGATTTGTGCCAACTAATAAATTGACCAAGCAACGGCAAAGCATTAGGTAGGTACTTGAGCTAATTTTTTAATTAAAGCAACACAATCTCGGCCAGCAGGTGTAATTATGTTATTTGATTTACAGAAAGGTCCAGCCTTTTAATTAAAACAGCAAAATATATAAAGCCTCTAATCTTTGCGACGTTCTCAAAGGAACGTTCCCAGAGTTTTGTGTAGAGAATTTTACACAGATTTTGATAAGAATTTCATGCCGCACAAACCTTTTGGTTTCGAGTGGGAAATTCATAAAGTTTGAATTGTTTGGGATACAAACGTTTTTGTTTTTCCCTCCGGTTAACCTGTGTTGTTTAGTTGCTTCATCTTTTATCTCTATATCCACTCTGGTAAGTACTGAAGTTATAACCATTTTGGTTATGAGAAAGTAAATGTGTTTTATCTCTGATAGCATCATTCGATGTTTAATAAGTACTCTTTTTATTATTTATGTCTCTACTTTTCTAAACGCCGTACTCGTTATATCCACAGATGACTTAAAGAACGAGAATCAGAAACAAAATAATATACTCGTAAACTATAATTGACACATTAAGCAACTACACATGCTTTATCAGAATTTATAACATAAAATAAAATAAAAAAACAAGTAATATCTCAAAACAGCCGTAATACCTGAACATGGACGGAATAATATTCACAATATTATGTTTTTAGCAGACATAATATTTAGGAATGGAATAACAGAGTTGAATTTAATAAAACCAGGGCGAGCGAGCGCTCACCAGACGTACCATGTTATTCGAATCAGATGAAATAACGAGAAATATGAACTAGCTGGATGATTATGATAGAGAAAGGGGCGCTTAGATGGTTGGGTCATCTAGAGAGGATCGATAAAGGAACATTGACGAAACCGATTTATGGGTAGACCAGTAGGTAGGGGTCCGTCGTAAGCGCATGCACCACAAATTAAGGACGTCCTAAAGAAAGGCTAAGCCAAAATATAACCGGCGAGCATGTATGGGGGGATGCATGGGAGTGGAAGATGCCAAAGAGGTGTATCAGGATCGTAGCATGTGAAAATATGTAGACTCTGCCTACCCTACCGGGAAAAAGGCGAGACTGTATGTATGTAAATATGTCTAAACTGAACTGTATAATAGGTACATGGGCGAATCTGAATATTTGTTCCATTGGTCGGTTTGGAAATTTAATCAAATCTGACAAGGAAGGTATATTCATAGAACTAGATTCACATAAAACATACAATGAGATATATAGTGCAACTGCTATCAAAATTTTAGGCTAGGAATAGTAAATCACGACACGTGACACTAAGGTCACAAAATTAGGTACTGAAATGGATATTACTTTTGAAACTGTGTTCAAAATAATGTTTATCTAAGAGCATACCAATTTAGGTACTCTTTTTAATAATAATAATTTAGTGAATAATATATCTAAAAACCGCCTAAATCTAAATAGCCTTTGAATAGACATAGTAAGTAGCAAGCTGGGGCGGGCGGTGCTTACCATCGGTCGCTTCGGATTTTTGTTATTAAATATTATAGCTAAGATACTTTTCTCCAAGACTTACCTCAATAAATCCAACAGTATATCCTGCAACAAAAAGTAACATAAAAAAGTGGTAGCAAAACTATAACACAGACGATGATACAAATTAAATGTAAATCTATAAAGGTAAAATTAAAAAAAAACAGAAACATCGAAGGCGAATCGGTGGCTGCAAAACCACATGCATTATCCACGTTAAAAGCATAAAAGTTGTGTTGCTTTTCAAGTCGAGATTTCAAAAGGCGATGGCAGATTTCAGCTATTTTTTTGATTTTGCGATTTGGATCCAAAATGGATCAATCAGTTTTATTACACTTAGTAAATGTAATTTAAACATAAAGTTTATAATAAAAATAGCACGAATTTGTTTACCATAGAGACAATGAGCATTACACATAGAGTATGAAAATAAATTTACCGGATAATCATTGCATTTATAGGATAAAAGTTACTAACAAAACGGCCATTTTGGAGAGAACAAGTGAATAAAATGAACAATACATGACACACGGAGCGTACCATACTGAATTGTTAAGCGTAAACGATTTATCGGTAGGTGAAACGATGTTTGTACGAGGGGTGAGTGTGTTAGAACCTGATCGATAAATACAACCGCAACACTGCAATGGGAGTAAAATTGCAGTGAGAATTATGACTTGGAGTAGGTATACGCGTGCAGTTAAAACAAATGATTTCACATACTTACGTTAATTAAGATTTGCGAGACGCGACGCGTTCAGGTGGAATTACGAGTATATCAACGTATATCTACACTACAGTATACTTAACAGGTAAGATTTGTGTGTTTGTAATGCTAATTTGAAAATATATATTATTATATAGGTACCACCTATCACAATAACGAACCTTATTTGGCTGTTAGAAAACGATAGCTTCTTCAACACTTTGAAGCTTCCTCATAGATTCAATTTATCGTGAAATGGTAAACGTTAGGCAGTAAGTAGGTATGTACCTAAATGAATATTTACTTGATTACGTAAGCAAGAATTACCCAGATGGAATATTTTGCCTAAAAGAGGAGAATAGTAAACCAATGTGATTTCAAGTTCAGTCTGCGCTCGTCGGCCCCATACGAGGAAACTAGATCGGGATAATATTGTTAATAATAACAGAAACACAGATTAACTATCAGTACCTACTTATTAGGTACTATTGTCTAAACAAAATTTCACGACAACAGAAAGCAGAACAAACCCAAAGAACATGCCTTAAGCTTCAACCATCAGAAAAAAAACAGATCACGCAATAATGCATGTAACACGTGGGTCAAACCCCTCAACAACCCTGTTTGACAATGACTTTGAACTTTACCCCACCAGAATACGGGTCATGAATAGCAAGTGCATGGATCGTAACGCTAACGCCCCTTCAGTTATAAATTACTGCAAGCAGTGCCAAGACCGACAATTTTAATCTGCCCCGTGGTAGTGCCTGGTACATCTGAAGTTGTGTTTTAAATTCACAGAATAAGCGGCAAAATGTTTGAGCAGATTGGCGCAGGGGAGGCCAAAATAAAATGGTCAGAATATATAATATCTCCCTGGTGCATTCGATCGATATAGCTGCGAAATACGGAATTCGGGATATCACGAATTTGGTGCGGCACTCGTTCTGATATCGATTTTATAATGTCTGGCATCGGAGGGAGAATTGGGGCCGTGTTTTAATAACTTAAACTGTTAGCTTATAATGTGTGTTGTAGACACAATTAAGAACTTCTAGGAAACAGTAATAATGTGGATTGTGGAGGAGATAATGTACATTAGTATTCATTGCGTAATTTGGGACATAGACAGGGATAATAAGGTCTATCCAAGTAACGCTCAATCCATGCGTGATAATATAACGTGTACTTGTGTATTTAAATTTATTAAAAGTATGAACTTTTTTCAGAATTACGTACAGTTTTTCATGGCACCAGTATTACTAACCAAGCTCAATTTCATGGAAAATGGAACGCCAAATAAAATGCCATACACAACATACCTACTCCAAATAACACTAATTTCTGTCCCTTTGTGCCCGGCCTTATCCACAATGAGCTTGCTATCGATTTCCCCAAAGAGGTCAACGACCACGACACTTTTCACGCAAACGAAGAAACGTCTTTACCATTTATTTCAATTAAATTGTGTGCCTACGACCCTATGACCAAAAGGAATGATTAGTCTCGGTACTGTCGGTCTCATTTAACGTTTTCCCTGTTGCTACTAATACAGTAGGAACCCACCTACAGTATATCCGAGCGCTTGACGAGATAGTTTTGACGACGTATCTGATGCTTCGCCACACATGCCTTATTGTGACAATATGCATCGAGTTCAACCTTGGCTTTCGATCGAGCCTTATGTGGAGTAGAAAATGATGATCCAAGGTCACACGGAGTCCTGATCGTGTCTCGAAGAACAGACTAGTCCACACATAAGTGCATCGGCTAAACACTACATCTTGGTGCAAATATAGCTACATATTTAAAGGTATACGGCAACTGAGATGTCTATGCAGACATATTATAGTCTCTTTACGGCGCGACGACGGCAAATCATCGGCAAAGACATTTGAATGCAACCACTGGTACTTGTACTCTGTCATTGTTTTGTATATCATGAGACATGCAAATGTCTAGGGAGCCTGTTGAGCCATTGGGAGTGATTCATGTGTATTTGATGTGCAAGCCCGTTACTCGAGGCAATAAAACGATCGTCAATAAATACACTGTCACGGCTCGCCTTAAATGCCCTCGTAAAACCTCGCTTTCCAGGATATTAGATTAGGATTTGGGAACATCACTGTTGGAAACCGATGCTGCAATCGAATGGAACCTTTGATAGCAGTAGACATGAAAAAAGTGATTGCTTATTGTCTTCTAAATGAAGCTCTTGGGCTGCAATTTCATCATTGTCGCAAACTGTTAGAATAAGACTAAGACCTTAATGGTTAGGGGAAAGTTGAAAACAAAGGTTTCACAGTCAATTTAATGCAAAACATTTGCGAAAATCGCTTGCCTTTTTCCAGTGTTAAATCTCTTGAGAAATGTTAGACTCCTTACGAAATTCTAATAGAGAACTGGTTTCCAGGTCATTACGTAGCTTTTGATTTCTCTGCTGCCTAAGTACACCAACTGGATTTTGTAATAAAAATCAGAAAACCTATATTTTATAAGATACCTCTTGGTTTCTAATAGGCTCTTCGAATTCTTCATAATTAAAATAAAATAAAATATATTATTGCCAACCCCCGTTTCTTTATCGTTCCAAATTTCCTATCTCTAAAGGTTAATTCCATTCAAAATGTACTTATTGGAACAAATGAAATTCACACCCAAAGATAGCATGATTGACAATTATTATTAACTTTGACCATAGACAGGTAGGTACGTAGACTGTCCAGCGACCAGCAGTTTAGTTAATCCGAAACGGAAAGATGTGAAATTTTAAATGAATGCAAATTCGACGTCAAATGCTCTTTAGTTAACGTCAGCATATTTCATTGAAATCCTGAGTTTGTGCAGTTTTGACTGAAAGTTGGATCTAGGTTAATGTGCTATTAACTCGCCTATTACCTAATTACCAGACCAAAACACTATCGTTTAAAACTGGAAAATTGTAGAAATCGTAACATAAAATTAGATTAAAAATTGGAAGCATCTCGCACGAGTATATTAGGATCTCTTATACCATTAGTTGAATACTTCAGTTTACTCTTTTACATCACCCTTTCACCACGGATTATTAGAGTTGTTCAGTTCAAGGACTGATTACCATTCAAAGAGTTCTTCGAAATGAATACCAATCACGATCGTGACCACACGGACCAGCTTCAGACACTTTTACATAAGATTGGTAACATTGGTACTAATGTTGACCTACAAACGGGCTAAATAGGCCTTTTGCTGTGATCATATTCTAGAGAATTGTTTCCGCAAAGCTTTTCCTAATAAACCATGGTAGCCTAACTAATAACTGATCCGATAAACCGATAAAATTGCGATATAACTTGGAATTCTTAGAACAAGCAACATCAAACTACCAACAGATACGAAATCAAAGCTGATCCTAAACGCATCTGACTGCAGCATCATTTTATTACGTCTTGTAACAACCGTGACCCTCATGTTTTCTGTCAAGTGTCTAGTCACTTCCGTTCGGAACGATCCAGATTTATTGGAGCCTTTAACAATTTATCAGGCGAAACGAATGCAATCAGTGTTAGCTGTGATCGCCTGTGTTCGAGAGTGTTAAATGAGATTCTAGATTTATTATCGAAAATTATAGGAACCAAGTTGATATACTTATCTTTATTTTCAATCTGGTAAGGCATTATACTGTTACTAAGAACGGCTCACTGCACTATTACAGTGTGAAATATTACAGCCAGTAAATACCTTGGCCATTGACGACAAGAGACGAATTTTATCCATGCGATGTCGTTATAATGCGACAGCTAGCGACTCGTCGTTTATTTGTACAAATATCGATGGAAAATCACAAATTGTGGCAGTTTCATTGAGTCGGTTGAACATTTACTGACAATGCTTTTTTCATGGGAACAATTTTAAACTTTACTCAACAATCTTTAAAGTAGAAAATAATTACAAAAGCGGCGTATTATGTGCTAGATCAAAAGAACATTGGCGGTAAAAAAGAATTTTCAAAGATGAAACGCTTGTTCGTTCACTGTTGTATAGAACCTCAGATTAAAGCGATCGGAAACCGAATTCCATTTCTATAAGCCTCGCCCTGGAGGCATGACGAGGAATGCATAATGAAGAGACGGCAGAGAATAACAAGAACAAGTGGATTAGAAGAACGCCAAGTACGAACTGAATATTAAACAGTTACTGTTAACCTGAAAGCCGAATTCCCAAAAACAACAGAGTTTGTATCTTTTAAGTGGAAGTTATACAAGTTGGGTTATTGTTAGCAGCTTCGATTCCACGTGTTCCGTTTATTCTTGG
The DNA here is from genome assembly GCA_905147375.1 of Hylaea fasciaria. Lineage (NCBI taxonomy): Eukaryota > Metazoa > Arthropoda > Insecta > Lepidoptera > Geometridae > Hylaea > Hylaea fasciaria. Next base: position 4,767,362 of record LR990215.1, read on the forward strand.
TGAAAATGTAAAAACAACGATGATTAATTCGCGGGGGGTGTGCTTTAACAAAATATTTTTAATAAAAGGTTTTATTAACTGGCGCATCCAGTAGAGAAGAGAATGTCGAGTCATCTTTGGTATTTTTTGCTTGCTACATTCATTGTTTGAAATATGAGAAAATAAAGGTTTTTGGAAGCAAAGTAGTAGTTAAAACACGACAATCTAGAGGATTAATAAAGAGGTGCTCTATGCCTATATTACTTTGACTCTCCATACCATCAAGCCCAAAATGTGATAATACTGTATTAAAAGACTACTTCATAGTGCACTAAGTAAAGATTTAATAGGGAAACAAAAGAAAGGAAACCAAGCTAAAAACCCGTTTCAAAACCTTAACCGTCGTACCATAAAGGTTTAGACCAGAGTTAAACAGATGTTTCTAAAATTGCGTTTTCTTACTCACACCTGGCATTCCTAATTATTTTACTTGTGAATTAAACTCAGGGTTAGATTTCGATTACACACAAAATACACGCCTACCCTCGCTTTTTCTAGCTCAATAACAAATTCACAAGTTAAATAATTAGGTATGCGAGGCTCAAGTAAGAAAACGCACGTGATAGACGTTGATTTTGTAGAAATAAATTTTAGAAACATCTGTTTAACTCTGGTCTAAGGTTTTGTGGTAACACGGTTACAGCTCTAAAAGCTTTATCGGAAAGCTAATTTAGTTCTACAGCTAAATGTTCCAACTATCCCAATCCAAGACGGTAACGATATATCCGCATTCCGGGTGACAGATCAGGGATTCCATGACAGGGGGATTAACACGAAAACTATTCGCAACTAATTTAACCAAACATGTTGCTATGCAGAACATGCTTGAGATTAAATTGTTTAGAGGGAAACCGATTAAGTTTACGGTAGTTCTCGAGCATCTGATGCTAGTAAAGGTCCCATCACTAGATCCACGAGGGTGCTGACGAGACGAGAAATCTCGCTAATGTCAAATTTACATACGTAGCTATTAAGACTCAGATTTGAGTAGATAGATTAGGTATAATAATTATATTGATATTATATGAAATAGTATCGCAGACAAGTAAAGGGATATTATTAACAATATTTTCAGTAAAGCACATAGCCGTTAACACCAACATTACAGCACAGCAAAACTATGTTTTGAAAGAAAAATACGAGATGATCTGGGTGGTGCGTATAGTGCAATAGTGGTATCAAAATTTGTGCACTGTAGCTCATAGGCATAATACATTATGATCATTCACATCGTAGGAGTATTTAAAAACAAGTATTTAAAATCAGGTCTTCTACTAACTGGTCGTAAAATTCGTCAGCCCACAGTTTATAACAATTGCGTGGTGTATGTGGACAATGTTGTTGGTACGTCGTGTACCCAATCACAACACATCGGCAGGGTTTACTGACCGTGACTCATCGTTCTCATCAGTCAAGTGCATGCGTGCGCACGCGCTGCTACGGAATTAGATTCAGATAACTAAGAACTTTATATTTAGATCTTCCTTTAGAGTGTTTACTGTTTACTTCACCTAAGTTGTTTGGATCGAAGTGCCTGTTTTTTGTTTGACGTGTAATTTGGAAAGCAATTAAACTGGGTAATTGAAGTTTTTCAGGTCTTCAAAGGATACTTAATTGGAAGTCTACGACGTCGTTACTCAGTTAATTACAATTTACATCTATTTAAACCTTGAAATGATAAAATTATTCACTACGGTTCTGGTTACTAGCAAGACGCGACTGATAATAGATCGATTTCCAAAATTTTTTAAACTCAGATATTCTCTACTACAACTAAACACTGGAAATAAGAAAGATATCTTACAGTTATCGTTCTCACTACCACAAGCGGTATTATAAAATCTTTACAGTTTCTAAATCATCATAGCAATAATTATTATGCCGTTTGCTTTACCATCCAATTAATACATAATGAGCAACAGCGAAAACCTACATTCAAAATAGAACCCCATATCGGTAAATCCAAGAAACACCAGTTCATCTTGCCGCTGCTCAGAATCTGTGGGAGCGCTCGTTCTAAATAAGGAATCACCAACGCGATGTTCCGATTGGACTTTTTGCGACGAAGATGCGAATGGAACGCGACATGTACGTTACGATTCGAGTGTGGTTTTCGAGAACCGTGATTCATTCAGACGATAATAATTATGTCAGTTACGGTACGCTTTTCGTGGTCGATGTGATTCATTCAGTCTACAGGTTCTGTGGGTATTGTTCGTGGTAATTCTTGTATACGATTCCGTATTTTGTCGTAATCCACTGCGGTTGGTTATGGATAGTTTTATGTAAAACAAGCTGTTGCCCGCGACTTCGTCCGCGCAGACTATATACTTTACCATAATTCCAAATAACTAAAAATAGACCATGACCTCGAGTTCGACATCGACATCCGATATGCGATATCCAACATTCTCGTACGACATCCACCATCTTCTATCAATATTACCATTTTATACAAAAACCTGGCATTTTATACCAAAATCTACCATTTCCTACCTAAATCTACCATTTTCTACCAAAATACCATGTTTTACCAAAAGCTACCATTTTCTACTAAAGTCTAAATTTTTCTACCACAATCTAAAATTTTGTTTCTAAATCTATTATTTTCTTTCTAAATGTGCTATTTTCTACCAAAAGCTACCATTTCCTACCAGAATATACCATTTCTTACAGAAAACTACCATTTCCTAAATTAAATCTACCGTTTTAACCGTAATCTACCATTTTACGATAATCTACCATTTTACCATAATCTACCATTCTAATTTCAAGTTCACTAATACCTACCAAAAGCTACCATTCCTTCCAAAATCTACCATTATTACCAAAAATCTACCATTTCCTACCAAAAATCGACAATTTTCTACCTTTTATTTATCATTTTCTACCAAAATTTATCACTTCCTACCTTTTAAAGAACATAGATACTAAGTTTGAAATTGATCAAACCAATAAAACACGTTGTTCCATCCAAACTTTGCAACCCCTTTTCACCCACTTAGGGGTTAAATTAAAAAAATATATATTCTTAGTGCACACCTACGTCTCCTAGTGTCATCTACGAATATGTGTACAAAATTTCAGTTTTGAACTAAAACTGATGAAAAATATTCTGTAACCCCTTTTATTATTTTAGGGGTTGAATATTAAAAAATGATGAAACACGTGTTTAATTAGGTTTAGGTTTAGGTTTAAAGATATTTATTCTCAAAAAAGACCAAAGTCACTTACATGAGAACATGGTGAATTTATACAATAAAATATTAAGTCCGTCGATCCGTTGTGAAAAATTCAAACCAACTATTCATCTAACACAGTCATGGTATTAATGGAAAGGTGTTCAGTTAGTTTGGCTTTGAATACAATAAATGAGTGTACATTTCTTATATGTGAGGGTATTTTATTGAAAAGTTTTGCTCCTTCATATGTAATCATTTTCTTACCGAAGTTCGTACGAATTTTAGGTACAACTAGGAAACTGGCTCGCCGAGTGCTACGTTTACTTATTTGTTTTATTTTAGTAAAAGTTACATCTGTGTGTACATTTTTGTCAAGGGTTTTACGGATAAAAATACAGGTATTGTAGATGTATAATTGTTTTACGTTCATTATTTTAGTATCCTTGTAGATTTTGTTTGTGGATGTAAGATAATGATAATTGAATAACATTTTAATGATTTTATTTTGTGCGACTTGGATATCTGCTAATTTTGTTTTGGCGGCACTACCCCAGATCTCAATCAAATATAATAAATGTGGTTTGACTAAGGTATTGTAGATAGTGTATCGCAAATAATGTGGGATACATCGAACTATGTTACGGAGTGTTCCGATTAGTGAGGTGAGCTTGCTTTTTAGGTGTTCTAGGTGAACATTCCAAGTTAGATTACTATCTACCCATAAGCCAAGATATTTTTCACTATTCTTCTGTTCTAAGAGTATATTGTTTATTGTGAGCTGTATGTGCGGTTTAATCATTTTATTTTTAGCTTTGAACAAAATATAGCATGTCTTGGAAATGTTGATTGTTAAAAGATTGTACTGAAACCATGAGAACAAGTTATTTAAATCTATTTGTGCTTGTGACATAATATTGTTTATTGAAGACCCAAAGTAAAATAAACATGTATCATCTGCATACAAAGTAAGATGGCCGTGTAGTTTAATTTCTTCTATATTATTAATATATATTAAAAAGAGCAAAGGTCCCAAGATAGATCCTTGTGGAACTCCACACGTTACAGATACAGCGTCACTTTGGGTATTATCATCTAGTTTTACTACTTGCCGTCTGTTTTCAAGGTAGGATTCAAACATTTTTAAAGCTGTTCCAGTTATATTTATTGCTTCTAATTTTTTTTAAAGCAGTTTATGTGATACGGTGTCGAATGCTTTTTTTAAGTCTATGAAGACACCTAGGACTATGTTTTTGGAATCTATATTTTGTTTTATTTTAGTAATTAAATCGACTGTAGCTGTTAAAGTATTGCTTTTTGGTCTAAATCCGTATTGCCGTTTGGAAAGAAAGTTAATAGAGTTCAAGTGTTTTTCTAGTCTATAATATAGGATTTTTTCAAGTATTTTAGATAGTACTGGCAGCACTGATATAGGTCTATAGTTGCCTGGGTCCGTTGTTGGTCCTGACTTATAGATTGGGGTAACCTTCGCTATTTTTAGTGAATCTGGAAATGTTCCGTCGAGTAATAGTTTGTTGAAACATTTACTTAATACATCTGCAATCCTAATTCCTATGCATTTGATAGCTTTAGTATTGATTCCATCCAACCCTGTACTGCATTTAGGATCAAGTTTATTAATTAAATTTAAGGCTTCTCTAGACGTACAAGGATGTAGATTAGTAAACAGTGGCGTTCCTGTAGGAAGTTTAATTAAATCTTAATAATATAAATGCCAAGTTTAAAGCTGATCAGACAAAGAAAACACGTTGTTACACAAAAACTTTACAACTTCTTTGCACCCCTTTAGGGGTTGAATTTTCAAAAATCCTTTTTTAGTGCATACCTTCGTCACTTAAGGAATACTTGTGCAAAATTTCAATTATGAACTAAATCTGATGAAAATAATTTGCAACCCCTTTTTATTACTTTAGGGGTTGAATATTAGAAAACGATGAAACACATGTTTAATGAAATATTTTAAAGAATATAAATGCCTAGTTTGAAGTTGATCGGACCAAGAAAACCCGTTGCTCCATACAACCTTTGTAACCCCTTTTCACCCCTTTAGGGGTTGAATTTTCAAAAATCCTTTCTTATTGCTCACCTACGTCATATAAGGAATATTTGTGCAAAATTTCACGGTTCTAGACCCAGTGGTTTCGGCTGTGCGTTGATCGATCAGTCAGTCAGTCAGTCAGTCAGTCAATCAGTCAGTCAGTTCTTGCTTTTATATATATAAGAAGATATTGTTAGCGTACCTATCTATTGGGTAACTTAGGGGCCATTGTATCGCTATAAAAAATATATTTTCCATTTAAAAAAAAATGCATTTTATTAATATCTGAGAATATCATAACAACAGATCAGACCATCAATTAACTTTTCGCACGAAGTAGGAAGTTTTTCGGAAACGTTTCAAGGTCAATGCAACAATATTGAACAATGCCACATTGTTACTGCGAATCGATTTGTGTGCCAATTTAATACAATTAACGTCGAAACGAGTTCATTATGTCATGGGAGGAAATATGACCGTGATTAAGGTGAAGAACGAAGTAGTAATTGTTCACGAGTGTATCACTATACTAGGTAGCCCTAGCCACTCACCACCAATATTCATCACACTAGAACAGTGTGGTGGATTACGTATTAATCATTAGCTCATAGAGTTAGCAGGCAGTGGGCCTGTCACATCTCTCAAAGAATCAACAACCATTACCTACGTTAGAGGCCTTTATATACAAACATAGTGTAGATACGCACGTGGGCTAGGTGGGATATCAATTGCTGAAACCCACGGGCTGGATGAAAAGGTCGGAAGATCGGGCTCAGAGACGTTCATCAAGAGAGGCCTACGTCAAGCAGTAGATGAGAATAGGCTGATCACCATGATGATCATCATGATGATAGGATGAGTTGTAGCCATCTTCTATCTCTGAAAATAAGCCTGTTATGTCCAACCAATGGGAACATAATGAGATGATGATTGAAGGGTTATTGTTTGTGTTTTCGTAGAAATGTAAACAAATACAACTGAACAACGGGGTGTACTATAATGCGTAAAGATACCCGTCCCAATTTTGTAGTTTAATAAAAACTGATGCGATCTTACTAACATCAATATGAACAGGATTAAACCCACAGGGTTAATAGTCATACCTACTAAAACAGAAAATTTAAATATTACAAAAAGTCCGAATTTGAAGCATAATAATTATCTTCTATCATATTTTCTAAAACAAGTTACCTGAATAAATGGTGGATCTATATATATAAAAGCCAAAACTGACTGACTGACTGACTGACTGACTGACGATCAACGCACAGCTGAAACTACTGGGTCTAGAACCATGAAATTTTGCACAAATACTCCTTATGTGACGTAGGCGTGCACTAAGAAAGGATTTTTGAAAATTCAACCCCTAAGGGGGTGAAAAGGGGTTGCAAAGTTTGTATGGAGCAACGTGTTTTCTTGGCCTGATCCACTTCAAACTTGGCAATTATATTCTTTAAAAGATTTAATGAAACACGTGTTTCATCTTTTTTTAATATTCAACCCCTAAAGGGGTAAAAAGGGGATGCAAAATATTTTACATCCGATTTAGTTATACATTGAAATTTTACACAAATATTTAAGTGACGTAGGTGTGCACTAAGAAAGGATGTTTGAAAATTCAACCCCTAAGGGGGTGAAAAGGGGTTGCAAAGTTTGTATGGAGCAACGTGTTTTCTTGGTTTGATCAACTTCAAACTTGGCAGTTATATTCTTTAAACGATTTAATTAAACACGTGGTTCATAGTTTTTGAATATTCAACCCCTTAAGGGATAAAAGGGGGCCACAAAATATTTTTCGTCATTTTTATTTCGAAATAATTTTTTTCCACAAATATTTCGTAGTGACGTAGGTGTGCACTAAGAAAGGATTTTTTTAAAGTTTAACCACTAAGGGGGTAAAAAGGGGTTGCAAAATTTGTATACAACAACGTGTTTTCTTGGTCTGATCAACTACAAACTTCGAATAAAATTCTTTGAAAATTAATTTAGCACCTGTTTCCGCGTGTTTTAACATCAATCCCTAAAATCTACGCAGGAAAATGGTAGATTTTGGTAGAAGATGATAGATTTAGGTAGGAAATGGTAGATTGTTCTAGGGATTGGTAGATTTAAGTAGGAAATGGTAATATCGGTAGGAAATGGCCGATTTTAGTAGGAAATGGTAGATTTTTGGTAAAAATGGTAGATTTCGGAAGGAAATAGTAGCTTTTGGTAGAAAAAGGTAGTATTAGAAAGAAATGGTAGATTTCGGTAATAGCGGTACATTTTGGTAATAAATGGTAGCTTTTGGTAGAAAATAGTAAATACAGAAAGAAAATGGTAGATTTTCGTTTAAATGGTAGATTTATATAGAAAATGGTAGATTTTGGTAGGAAATGGTAGATTGTTGTAGGAAATGGTAGACTGTTGTAGGGGTTGAGTAGATTTCGGTAGGAAATGGTAGAAAATAGAAGATTCAGAAAGAAAAGGTAGGTTGTCGTAGAAAATTGTAGATTTCAGTAGGAAATGGTAGATTATGGTAGAAAATTGTACATTTTGGTAGAAAATGGTAGATTTTAGTATGAAATGGTAGCCTTTGATAGATTCTGGTAGCCTGATAGATTTTAGTAAATGGAAGCTTTTGATAGATTATGATAAAAAATTGTACATGATAGGAAATGTAGGAAATGGTCGATTTTGGGAGAAAATGGTAGAATTTGTTATAAAATGGTAGATTTTTTTGTATAAAAAGGTTATTTTGGTAGAAGATGGTAGATGTCGTATGTTGGATATGGGATGGCGATGTTGATGTCGAAGTCGAGGTCGATGTCTTGAATTACTTACGGACCAACCGCTGATTGTAGAAACCTGAAACTTGGAGGGTGTGTTCTTTGTATGACGTAGACATCCGATAAGAAAGGATTTTCCGAAATTCTACCTCTAAGAGGGTGAAAAAGGGAGCAAAGTTTGTATGGGACAACGTGATTCGCCTTGGTCAAATCTACTTCAAACTTGGCATAATTATATTATTTGAAAGATTTACATGTAGGTATTTCATCGTTTTTTAATATACAACCCCTAAAATTATAAAAAAGGGTACAAAATATTGTCATCAGATTTAATTCGAAATCCGTATTAACACGGAACATAGACAGGGTAGAACTTTGACATGTTTGAATATTTTTTGGATTATTTGAATACTTCTTAGGAACTTTCTCAACCCCATCCATACTGTGCGTCAATCAACTGTTCATCCATACTTGAAAGTAACTATTTTTGTTTCTTCGTTACCTTTTCACGGCTAAACGGCTGAACCGATTTCGATGAAATTTGGTATAGAGATAGATTGTACTTTCGAGACGGACATAGAATACTTTTATCGCGATATAATATAGTCCGCGCGGACGAAGTCGCGGGCAACAGCTAGTCTAAAATAAAAATTCAAGACAACCACGGGCTAATAAGCTATTAAAAATTGAGGCACAAGCCTAATGACTGTTCCATTAAAAGCTAAGTCCAACATCAACTCAGCAAAGCTGCCAGACAAGCAAGTAAGTCGCCCGAAGAAGCAGGCAGATATAAACTAGCAACTCTGCGCTAATGTCCACTTTACTTTTTCTTTTTCGCAGTCAGCCAATGTAGCGGTGTTCAGAAAGTTTTCTGTTAATATCTAGGGAGAAAAGTTGGTCATGCTGGCCTGGAATATAGTTCTGGAGTCGGAAATAATATAAAAACAGAGACCTGAGCAATTTTTAAGGAAGTTTATAAAGCTAAAATATGTTTACATACAATAAATATAATTTTGTTAAGGACTGATACACACTACCACGATTCGGATGGTCAAGCTTTATAGTTTACCTCACTTAAGTACAAAGCAACAGATAAAATGGAGTAATTAATCAGTTTCCAGGAAATAAAAGCAAGGCAATCACAATTTACATTCCAGTCATGCATTGAACATAAATGAAATCAAACGGTTATTTGTAGATATTCAGTTCAGATATTCAGTTTTCACATCCGTTGGTGGTGTCCATTGAACGTGAAGATGCGATAGTTACGCACTTGAACGATTCGTGCACAAGAAACCATAGTATGAACTACTGGGACTTTTAGTTAACTGAGCCGTCTCAGCCGTTGACTAAGTCATATGAACAGTAGGTACAGTTAAGACTAATTGGCAGCCGTTTCCAATTACAAGAATTTATGACATTTTCCCAAGTGGATTGCAGACCGGTACCTAATACGAAACTTTCCATTTCAGGTCAGCATTTCACAATAAATGTTAAATTTGAAATGACCTACTTTCCGGGCATTTTCAATTACAAATGAAAACCTAGGGTTCTGTAATTTAAGTAAAAGCTTCCATCGTATGAGTAGAGTGCGCTTATGGAATATTTGGGTGGTAATATTTGATGTTGGACCTGCCTGCATTAAAGCATGGTAGACAGATTCTATAAGAAATTAAGAAATTATCACTATAACTATAAAAATATAAATATAATAATATATTAATAACACAGCCAAAGTATTCTCAACTCCACTCTATTACACGTTAGGCTTAGAGAAGTTTGCCCACCTCATGGTATGCCGATCTCGAATCCCTACTTTCACAAGTTTCAGTGGTTTATTGTCTGAAAACCAGTACACCAATTTACTGATACAAGTATAGATTTGGCGTCCATTGCAAGTAAGTACACAGGAGCAACAGCTGCAGTCAAAGAATCATCTTACGAAACAAGTTCACCATCTGTAAGGTTTACTAGCAAATTGCGGTGAGATAGAAAATAAACCACCACCATAATCATACTTAATTATCCAACAATATTGAGGTCACCGAGGAAACTATCAGCGGTGTTGGCATTAAAAACCGCACATTACAGATGACAAGCGCTAAGCAACGCCAGAAGCTGACGTGGTATGTGGCCAGGACACTACCACTTTCCACTCGGCGGGGCAATTAAATCAGCCGTGGTTTTAAGTGGCAAGGCCTGACGAGACGTGATTCTAATTGAGCTAATTGGGATTAATGCCTTTGGGTCCACTACATCGAATGGGAAATAAACAGAGACGTTCCTATATAAATTACCTTCCCAATCGAGATAGTAGCTGAAAGTTTATTTTCTGTCGGGTGTTGACAATAAACCAGCGTTTATGAGTCAATGTTATCCAAATGATTAACCCAAGATTTGGGAGGTTTATACTTGTTCTACAGATGTGGATCTACAATAGAAGAGATACTTCTACAATGTTAGAATCTGTCACCGTTATTTTATCGTCACATCACGTCGGCTCCATTTTCACTAATGCATGGTAGAATAACAAAGCTACGCAAATGTTTACTTTAACGCCTTGAATCGCATACAACAAACAATTTGCCAAATAGCTGTTGACAATTTTGTCAATTTGAAGTTCATTACGACAAAATTTACAGCTAAATAAACATTCTCATCAAACAATGGAGCGACCCACTGTGATGCAACGACTATTACTGCTTGCACTGTTGTTATATTGTCTGACGTAACCATTTCTACTTGAACTCCCATGGCTATACAAATGAGCATAACGATGGTATACGTGAAAGTTCTAACATTATGGTTTTGATCAAGCATCTGAGCCAGTAGAAGTTGAGCTCCGATGCCTCCCAGGTTCGAGCAGAAATTTGAATTAGCTGAATATATCTCAAGGTTCAATGATTTCTGGACTTGAAACACCGTTTATTGTCGCACTTATGCCCTGTTTCTCAGTCCGCAAACATGGGGTTATGATATCAAGATCGTGCTGATTCTATCCCATTGTCGTAGTGATAAATTTACTCACATTATAAAAGGTAAGATGTTTATTTTTAAGAAAAAACAGTAACTTTGCAACTGTGTACTAGATTGCATGTTTTTGTGGAAGGTGTCTTCATTTAAATTACTTTAAAATAAACACAATTACCTACATCAACATTGTAGAAATAGTTAGAATGTATTTGGGTAAACTGATAATACTTTTATACGAGTATACTGTTAACTGTATTACTTTATAGCACAGGGCTAACTCACAGACCGAGGACCTTGAAAGAATCATACTAAATCCGTCTGCTATCATCACTCATCTTCAGTTAGCGTATGAACGCAAGCCCTAGTCTTCCATTTTATGCTGCATACATATAATCTGACCTTAAAATCTAAAACAAAACAATATCTACCGAGTTCATGCATTAAGAAAACAGTCTTCAAAATAAAATGCGTCTTTAAACCTCCTTAAAACTTCATTTTACACAAGGAAGGCATAATACCGCGAAGAGATATATCCTGTTAATTTTAGTACTTGCGCCAAAACAGATGTGTTCTACTTCGCGTGGTAGTGTCCCATTACGCGATCATCCAGTGTTCTCTAAATTTTTTCGAGTTCAACGACTTTTCAGTCGTTTTTTCCACTACAATGGTTAATTTGTCGCTCACTTAAATGTCGTTATACATTAACGTAAGTAAATCCAAGAGTATGCGCGCAAACATGACTTAAAATGATGATTTAAACAATGAACGTAAAACTTTAATAATTATAGATGTACTTAATATTATTACTTAAATTGTAGATAGATAGAGTAGCATGTTTAAAACCTCAAGAGAAGAAAATGTTTCATTGACTAGTAGGAAACGTAGAGAAAATTCCAATAAGCGGGGTCCGTATGTTGTATTCTTAGAAGACAGACAATTTTAGAGCAGAAAACTGTTTCAAACGTAACGTACATGAACAACGACATCAACGAAATTAGTGTATCGCAAAACCAATTGTTACGAGACGCAAGTAGGGGCAAAGACTAGTAGAAGTAGCAGAGAAAGACTTTGAGATTCAAGTGAAATCCAATTATAACTGCGTCCATCAATCAAGTAAATATTGCAGTCCCTTCCTCCCTGAGTCTGTTCAACTACCTGCCTACTGTCTGCTCAATATGTTATTGCCGAAAATAGACCGTTCATAAATGACATTGACGGACGAGCCCATACGTTATTCAAATTCTTCCCTTAGAATGCATTCCATCAATTCACACGTCGGACGGGAAAGGCAATCTGTTACTGGAATCACTTTCCAACCCGAAATGGGCATGCCATAATGAGTGGAGCAAACAAATCCAGTTGTCAGCGCCGCACGGTACCGTCATGGGTCTGGCGGTGAAGGTAAAAGTACGAGCATGCCTGCATGGGATGACAATGACCGATACCAGGTCTTGTGTTGCCAGGATTGATGGTTAGTGTCAAAAGTTTATAAATTGAGGCAGTTCTTCGAAGTTATGGGACAATTGTTTCGGTGAAATGCTAATTTTGATAATATACTAGCTGTTGCCCGCGACTTCGTCCGCGCGGACTATATATTTTACCACAATTCCAAATACTTAACTAAAAATAGACCATGACCTCGTGTTCGACATCGACATCCGATATGCGATATCCAACATGCTCGTACGACATCCACCATCTTCTATCAAAATTACTATCTTATATAAAAATCTAGCATTTTATACCAAAATCTAACATTTCATACAAAATTTACCATTTCCTAACAAAATCTACCATTTTCTACCAAAATACCATGTTCTACCCATAAGCTACCATTATCTACCTACTAAAATCTAAAATTTTCTACCACAATCTAAAATTTTGTTTCTAAATCTATTATTTTCTTACTAAATGTATTATTTTCTACCAAAAGCTACCATTTCCTACCAGAACCTACCATTTCCAATCAGAATCTACCATTTTCTACCAAAAAGTACCATTTTTAACCAAAGCTTCCTTTTTTTCCAAAATTTACCGTTTTCATCAAAAGCTACCAAATTTATCATTTCTACCAAATTAGCATTTTAACCAAAATCTACCATTTTAATTCCAAATTCACTATTATCTACCAAAAGCTACAATTCCTTCCAAAATCTACCACTATTACCAAAAATCTACCATTATTACCAATAATCTACCATTTCCTACTAAAAACTACCATTTCCTACTTTAAATTAATCATTTTCTACAAAATCTACCACTTTCTACCTACAATTTAGGATTCATTTAGTTCATTATTAAAACCAGATAAAACACGTGTTTAAAATCTTTAAAGGATATAGATGCCAAGTTTGTAGTTGATCAAACCGATAAAACACGTTGTTCCATCCAAACTTTGAAACCCCTTTTCACCCACTTAGGGGTTGAATTAAAAAAAAAAGAAACTTAGTGCACACCTACGTCTTTTAAGGAATATTTGTGCAAAATTTCAGTTTCGAACAAAATCTGATGAAAAATATTTTGCAACCCCTCTTTATTATTTTAGGGGTTGAATATTAAAAAACTATGAAATATTTAAATAAATCTTTTAAATAATGTAAAAGCCAAGTTTGAAGCAGATTAGACAAAGAAAACACGTTGTGACACACAAACATTACAACCCCTTTTCACCCCTTTAGGGGTTGAATTTAAAAATCATATTGAAGTGCACTCCTATGTCACTTATGGCATAATAATTGATCCAAATTTAAATTATGAACTAAATCGGATGAAAATATGTTGCAACCCCTTATTCTCAATTTAGGGGTTGAATATTCAAAAACGATGAAACACGTGTTTAATTAAATCTTTTAAAGAATATAAATGCCAAGTTTGAAGTTGATCGGACTAAGAAAACACGTTGCTCCATACAAACTTTGTAACCCCTTTTCACCCCTTTAGGGGTTGAATTTTCAAAAATCCTTTCTTATTGCTCGCCTACGTCACATAAGGAATATTTGTGCAAAATTTCATGGTTCTAGACCCAGCGGTTTCGGCTGTGCGTTGATCGATCAGTCAGTCAGTCAGTCAGTCAGTCAATCAGTCAGTCAGTTTTGGCTTTTATATATATAGATAGGTACAAAGAAGTGGATAAAAGTGAAATGTGACTGAATAACAACCTAATACATATTTTAATACAAATTATTAGTGGCTGGTGTTGCACCACGTCCTCCTGTACCCTGAGTAGAGAGAAGAGATACCAGCTGGAAATAGTTGTGAAGGGTACCAAAGTCAAAAGCAAACTATAATACCTTAAAGTACCTTCAAACAATCCAAAGTCGGTTTCATAACAAAAAACATTGTTAGGGGCATCCGAGGCATCCGTCTGGCATCATCATCATTTCTCTACTGAGACCATCCTACCGAAATAGCTGATACGAATGACTGCGCAGATGGACCAACTCTTGACTCTTACTGAGTGGTTTCAGTAATTGCGACGAGATTTAGTAACGAGCTGTTGAAATGACAGCTGTTACTTTTCATTTTGAGTCGACAGTTTAAGTTCTTTCCAATTCAATTTAAACCAAGTCTTTTTAGTAATTTCTCGGTGCTTCCATCGCATTATATTATAGTGGTTGTTGCTATGGAATACGGCATTACTTTTTTTCTTCGTGTGTAAATGTATTAACTTACCATATTCACCTGCTCTTTAGAAACATCAGGTGAAAGATTCGCGTAACGCCAAATACTCATATTCTAGTCCATAACCATTAAAAGTTTTCTTTGGACTGATTGGAATTACAAGGAAATGGCGGAGCGTTTTCGCAGATCCTTTACCTAACGAGAAATTTTTTCTTACTTCGTTCATTTCCGTTTCTCTGTTTCCATTTTCTCTTTTTCTACTTGGATTAATCTTGTGTTGAAACCGAAACAGAACGAACGGCTTTTTTTGCACATAAGATTTTTCTATTCCTCACTGAAAGTGTTTTGACCGTGTGGATGATGTAGTCAATTTACCTTGTCTTATATCTCCATCGCTACACCTCTGATTGACTTGTATTTTTTTTTAATTATGTCCTTTACCTGGTGTTTAACGTCTCACATTTCCAACAACACCAAGACCAAGCACAAAGACCAAAAGTGCAACGCCATCGGACTTGCCAGGTTTTAACCTGCAGTTTAGTCTTACTACGAAGAAAAATTACGAAACTAGAACTGGGTGATAGCGGGTTTTACGATAAATTACGAATGTTATGTACGCTCCAGATTTCTTTATAGGCGTCTTGGCTGGTATGTTTTGACTGGGCTGATGGCGATAATTAGGTCTCCGGTGGTCTTATGAGATGCTGACGTTATCTAATTTGGCTTATTTTATGAAATCAGTAGTGTGTGTTGTTTATGTGATGATGACGTTTCTATCCACTATCGAATAGATTGCGAACATGATACATTTGAGTAGAATATTAAATTGAAAATATGGATATGCTCAGCGAAGTTTCTATCTCACTATTGTTACTGTACCTACCTAGTAGCAAATCACAACTAGACCCCTTGATGAATAGGTACCTAATGTCAAGGAAACCTAAGGTATTATCACATTTTCAGTAGGTATTCCATAGCCCTATTAGTTAGAACTTCACTGGCCGGCTCTTTGGCCCTCGTCAAGTGGCCGAAGACAAACTGAAATGGTAGGGAAATTAATAAGAATGTAGTTCAAGTCAACTCTCGAAAGAAATCAAATCTTCAACCAATTATATCCTCGAATCAGAGACAGTTGATAGTGACGTCACGCGTTAAGTCAGACACTCCAGATGTGGAGTCGAGATAGCATTGTTTGGGCGCGATTTAACGACGCGGTTTCGCCGCATGTGCTTCGAGCCTTGACAGTATAACCAGTAAGAGCACCAAACAAATGCGTGTCAAATATTTTTATGCACCATTAGCACTGCATCTGAATGTTTGTACCCTGTTCCCCTAGATACGGGGAATCCTAGATTAGGGGCGGGATCTGTGTCTGTGATAATGACGCGTTAGGTATAATCGTATTTTCCTTCGTTAGGCCGCCTCCCTTGAGGCGATGTAGACGATACAAGACCAGACGATGTAGCCGTAATAAACAGGCGGGTCTAGAAATTATCACGATAGTCGCTAGGGCTGGCGCGAAATAGCTTTAAAGTTTCTTTACTGTTATTCAAATATAATGTGTCGCATCGTAGCGTAAAAAATAATGAGAAAGGGTAGGGCGTTGCCCTTCGACATGGAATAGTAAGGAAAGAATATCAGCGACTTTTCGGTGTGAAAGTTAAGAGCTGAAGAATATTTTTACATTGGCTGCGTTTTAGGGTCCCGTACCCAAAGGGTAAAACGGGACCCTATTACTAAGGCCTCGCTGTCCGTCCGTCCGTCTGTCACCAAGCTGTATTTCATGAACCGTGATAGTTACACAGTTACAATTTTCACAGATGATGTAGGTATCTCTATTGCCGCTATAGCAACAATACTAAAAAACAGAATAAAACAATATTTACGCGGCCTCCCATACAACAAACGTGATTTTTTGCCGTTTATATAGATAACTAGCTGCGCCCCGCGGTTTCACCCGCGTTATGATAATATAAGATATATCTTTGTGAATTGTAGCCTATGTGTTATTCTGATATGTAAGCTATATTATTGTAAAGTTTCATTAAAATCCATTCAGTAGTCGCGTTTATAACATGAGTAAGATGGTACGGACCCTTTCGTGTGCGGGTCTGACTCGCACTTGGCCGGTTTTTACCGTTTTGCCGCGGGATTTTTCTATTTTATCGTTAGGTAGGTACAGTAAAATTAACCTTTAAAGCGTTAATCCCAAAATTTATATCCTATACTCTGTAGGTATAATACGCAGTATAGCTAGATATTAAAATGTAGCTGTGTAAAATTTAATTCAATTAAATCCGCCCAAAATCGATGGAACCGCAGATTTCCCACGAGGATTGCCCATTTTCCTGAAATAGTTAATTCGGGATTTAGGCTATCAAAGCGCAAAGTATCATTTTATTCACCTAGGTATTTATGCGTGATTCTATTAGGCTAACAGAGCTATTAGTTAGGAGGCACGTTATTGGAATTTTGGATTCCTACCGTACCTATGTACTAACCTAAAATTAATTTTGCAATAGCTCATCAATGTTTATTTGTTTGTCTATAAACTAGTACCTGCTTCTGATGTCAGAGTTCGTCAGACCCCAAGAGCCTCTGACTACAGGTGTCAATCGATAAAAATCGAGGACGGTGCTCTTCAAGCCTCCAAAGCACGGAACGAAGATAATCCACTCATAAAAATAAAAAACGCCAGAATCAGTGAAAATTAACCACGCATTAGCGTATCTATTAACCCTAAATTTCATAGTAGATACTTGTACACTAAAATGGTTTAAAAAAATTCGTAATTAGTAGATTGATAGGTATATTACATATACTATATACTACTACCTATGTATGTCGTATTGGTTCTTGCTTTGCTACCATCTAATTGTAATAAGTACCTACCTACTGTAACGTAACTTTGCATAACATTACGTATATCCTTGACTTACTTGGCTCTTAGCCTTTTGCTGCATTTTGATGTGTGTCTAACTTTCGTTGTTTTTGTGGCATGACGAGTGTCTGGTTGTGTTAGAGAGTTAAATCTGAAATACGAGTACACTGTTTACTTTTAAACACTGATTTAATCTGAAGTTGTGGAGCATAATGTTAGTCTACATAGGGTTAGGGACTGCCTGTAATTACGGTCACCCAGCCCTAAAGCCTTCCCTGCATGACGGCACGATTCACGAAGTGGCTCAGCAATTAGGTGGCATCCCTAATTTTGACAAGAAGCTCAAGCTGCAATTACTAACTATCTAATGTAAAATCATCAAGGTAAGTAGGTATACCTCTGTAGACATTTGGAATTCCAATAGATAAGGAATTGCAACAGTCAATGTTGCTGTTATCACTTATCTATAGGTATAATATTTATTGATATGGCAGGTTGTTTATCTACCTGCTTCTGAATCACTAACAAATAAATCCAGCAAATAGTCGTCATGGTTATATTCTATTAAATTATAAGGGTTATATGATTTGATTCTCATATTATAACTTTTGTATGTCTTCCTGCGGGAGTGACACAATCTCTATGTAAGGAGTTAAGGATGTTACAAGTCAAGTATCAACTGAACGGGTAGGTAACCTTTTCTAGAATACAAAATATTATCATTTCAGCAATAGAAATGACAGCAAATCATTGCGTGCGGTTGATCCAAAAGGCCTTCCCCACATTCAAATCAATTTGTTTTGTATCATTAAACAAAATTGACCTTAATCAAATAAGTCTGATAACAATCACTTTTAATTACTTAATGGGTCCTGTTCAAACATATGGGATCTGACACATTTTATGCCCCCCTCTATAAGAAGGGTGAAGTGAAAATAGACACTTCAGTTATTTGGTTTGCTTAATTATTTAAACTGTGCGCAGGGCACATGATTAATACCAATGACGGGTTTATTTATAAATAAAAACAAATAAAATTACTTACTAAAGTTATTATTCATAGCTCAAGCTGATTTTACCAAACGAGTTAGCTGTATTGTCTAGGTAAAGTGCTTACCGGTACTACTTGATTGCATTGGACTTAAAAGTCCCCTATTAGGCATCCCAGCAGTGGGATAACAATGGATTAAGGTGATGATTTTTACTTTCCCTCCCGAAGACCTTGAGTGCCAGCTGTGGGGAAGACTTTCAAACATATTTATATAGGTACTTACTTACTAAGTAATTCAAAAAATTTGTGGATACAATTAGGTACAATTATTATTAACAGTTTTATCATGCCATATGTAGGGCAGTATAGTCAGAAGTGTCAGAACCAGGTGCTTATACATAGCTAAGTACCTACCGACCTCATAGTAGGTACATAAGTAGGTAGGTACTTGCATGTTATCAATTTATCACTGTTCATGCCTAGCTGCCTACAAGTATTCACAAGCTATTTTTATGGGTTTTATGAGATGTTCTAAGTGTACAATCCATAAAAAATGCCAAGACAAAATGTATGACTGAAAAACACTGATTTATCAACACTGATGTATTGAATTAATTAGTGATTCATGAACAAATGAATGCAATCAGAAAGCGTGTCCACATTTGGTATCCACAAAAGGAAACTTAATGCATTACTTTGTGCCTAATCAAATTAAATAGGTTACCTATAGGGAATTTAAGCGCTTGTTGGGATCTAATTGGCCGGAAATAGTAAAATACGATAAACAAAGTCGGTCCTATCTAGGATGAAGTGAACTAGCCCAATAGACACACCATTCCAAGTTTCTTGATAAAATGTATACAGAATAAAAGCTGCAAAAGGTTGGAACACATGCAAAAGCAGGGTTAACGACAGAATAGAAGCCAAAAAGGGGGTAAATATCGATCACACGCTTACCATAATAAGACAAAACCGGCAAACTTAGGTCGCATCGACATTACAACTTAACGCCACGATTTAACACAGAAACGTTCACTTATTTGCACAAATAAACACTTCACAACAATCGTCTGCCTCCAAACATTCGTAGATTAACAGATTTCAGTCACAAAACAAGTAAAAAACACAATCACAGCATTTTTACGACGAAACCGTTTATCTCAGCTGACACTACGACATTTCACCACAAAAGCGGTAACAGACTGCTGGCTGGCCGCGCTGGCTGCTGCGTGCGCTGCGCTCGCTGCGGCCGTTGCCGAAACAAATTCGCTCTCTTCCTTCACTCAAAATCCAGCCATGTCGGTCGGTCGGACCGACTTGGTCGGACGATCGGTCGTGTAGACTATCACTATTATCGACTTCATTACTTCACTATTGTACAATCAAACTGAAAAACATACTTGTTCTACACCATCGCTTGTAATTCAGTGGCGTTTTTACTTAGAAGGGTAATCAAAAAATTCAATAATTTATCGAAATGCCATCTATCGATACCTTGAGTAAGCACCTTGAGTAACTTTAATTGGATTGGAGGATGGATGGACGGCGATAGAGAGAATGTGCTTAAATTATTGTGAGCAAACGTGAACTCGTTGATGGTAGTTATAGTTGCAATCCCTATCTTTTCGTCCATTGTACTGTTATTTGTTAATGTAAATTTTATTAGACTTGTTAACTTATTTTAATTTTATCCTATTTTAATTGTTAACTAGGTATATCTACTGATAAAATGTAACGCATTGGAGTTGTCTGTAATGTTACTTTTTATATGGAAATAAATAAATAAATAAATAAATAATTACTGCCATCTATGTAGGTATTTGAACCTGTTTGACTTGATTTGATCGTACAATGTAGGTAGGTAGGTATCTTTAGATTTTGTAATGTACTTGTAACTTTTTATTACAAAAATGCAGTTAACTTTTTGTTGTAAAATATTTTTTTACATAAAGGATTATTTAAATCTTAGTTACATAGGTAATTCATTTTTTACCATTTTGTGATACCATAAAATAAATTGACTGCAGCGTCATCTAGTGATTATCCAGCCGCGCATAAACCCGTTTTATTCTTAGATTGTGTGAAAGATTGAAAAAATTGTTCGCGTTGAAAGCTTTCACGTAGTTTGTCTCATACTCAACAGATGGCGCTGCCACAAAAATGTTTAATTCGCTAGTAGTAAATTTCAGAAAAGAGTGTTGCCGTTTCGTTATAATTTATTTCTAAATATCAGTGAGTATGAATAGCAGTAACTGTAAGTAGGTACACATATAGACGGGTTTGGATGATTATTTTGTAATTATACGCGTCTTATACGAACAAGAAGACACTTCACTCTTCAACCAGATGGTTTATAATTCAATGTTGATAATTATTATGTACCTACCTAGGTAGAAATGTTAATAATTATTAAATTAGTTGGTAGGTACCTATGTAATTGCATAATTTGGCGACCAATTATTGTTATTAATTATTTAAGTCTTAGATGAAACCTGTTGAAATAATACCTAAGTATGCACAATAATAATTATATTATAGCCCGTCTCACTATTTATAAAAAAAAAGCCTTCACGGACGCTAGATATAAAAATATTTCTTTCACCTCTTTTCTATAGCCCTAAACTACGAGAAGAGGTGAGTGAAAAAAAAATCTGGGAATCGCTTGGAAACCCCCAAAACTGAACGGTTTTCGTAGACTTCTGCCCGAGATGACCATAGCCACAGCTCTAGGTACTTATTGGCATAGGGAAACTGTAGAGTCGACTTTGAAACTTCCATGACTGTTAAAATCTGTAAGTTAATTTGATTTTAATCCTTAATAGCTATTCAAAACATGGAATTTATATTAGATGGCTAGTACCTATGTACAATATTTTACACTTCGGTCCCAGGGTGGATATTCCGTACTCAAAAGGTACTCAAAGTCACGGAAGAGAGAGACAACACGCTCAAATGTCATACATAATCCTGATTATGCTATCTCACTTTAATTGAGAGTGGCCCTTCTTCTAGGATATAGTATTAGGGTATAGGGTATTCTGTGCTTCGGTGTAGTAATGTAGTTACTAGGTGCCTAATATTATTTGTACAAACAGTACGTTTACATAAGTATTTTTTTCATATTTATAAAATAATAAAAATGAGATACTTATCGGTATATTGTTACCTACATAGGTATTTTAAAGCTTATAAAAAATGTCAACAAGTTAGAGGCATAGGTAGGTACATTTATTATAAGCCATGCGTGGGTCAAACGCAGTCGTAGTAGGTACCTACTAAAACTATAGAAAATAAAAGGGATCCTTCGACTCCATACCTTTTCTGTCCACAGCGTGAAGAATGTTATTAAGTGGGTAGGCAGAAAAAACAAAAATATCTCTATCGGCCTTCCTTAGACGTGATAATTAGTAGATATAGAGTCCATTTTGATACTCGGACACGGACAAACACGTTTTTCTAATCCTATCTATGGAATGGTGGATGTTATTTTATTTCTTACTAGCTGTGCCCCGGAGTTTCACACGCGTCGACTACCTAGTACCTAAGTACTTATTATTCCGTAGGAATTGCGTGAGCAACCGCCGCACGCAGTTAGTAAGTACGCCTATGTTACTCCTTGTTACACCAGCTATCTGACAGTGAAAGTCCCATCAAAATCAGTACAGCCGTTTCGGAGATCAGCCGATACAAACCGACAGACAGGCGTACTAAAAATATAAAAAAGTGTTTTTTATAGTATGTGTGTAGCGTAGCGTCAGTGTTTATCGACGTCAATGTCTGAGTCGGCGTGCATAGAGTTTGTATAAACATAAAAAATTGGGCGTTAAAATAAATGAATAAAGCTAAAATAAAAACTGGCAATATTCCCGAGAACTCCCTAAATCCGTAACCGATGTGTCAAAATATCGGGTAAAAAAGAAGTGACGTAATTAAAAAAACCGTATTGTTTAATTAAATCGAGAGATGAATGTGTGGGACGTCTTTCTACAACCTTGTTAAAATCCCTTGTTACTAGGGTATACCTAGGTACCTAGAAAATAAGTAAGTATATAAAATTACACACCAAGCCAGGTGTACTATTATAATGATACTGAACTTCAATTTGTTTTAACCCAGGCATCCGTGTTACGTGAAATTGCTTAGCAAATTACTTCTTAAAAGGTTGCTGACTTGTGCTTTTGCATTTAGAAATAAAACGGCTCCATTAAAATGCTGCATTATTAACCCTAGTCATAATGACAAAGTATTCTCTTGCAAAATACAAACTGCTTAATGAAACCTGGTGAAAACCCCCATAAGTTTCCCAAAAGGTTATAAGTTCACCTTTGCTTCCACTGCCGCAAGTTGCTCGCAAAATGTCTCTAAGAATGTCTGTGCCTATATCCTACCTATATACTCGTATAATTTCTAAAACTTCTATTTACGTATGAAACCGTCTTATGCACTCTAGAATCCTTTAACGAACCTCACTTTACTGTTAGAAACCAGGACAGGTGTCTCAAGGCACCACTTAATCCGTCGTCCATCTACCAACTTTATTGAATCATCCGTAAATTCGAAATAATCGTGAACAATTCTCCAGAACAACTTCGACCAGACGCAATAGAAGTTGCCCGAGGCCCGACGTCAAGAACAAGGACAAAAGCATTAAAAACTGGCCAGGGTGAAAGGGATAACAAATATGAAGTCATAAATATCGCACAGCTGGACTCTCGGGTACTTTTTTCTCGAAAAACGAATATCTGTATGTCGTTTACGAGTACAATCGCGGTCGCAAGTGCGTTTCTGAGAAGACATCTTTTCTTTTTGAGAAAGTCATCGGCACCGTTCGTGATTCTTTTGTGAGCATGTGTAAGACAAAAAATGGACAGTTGACAAGTGTTGAGGGCTGAAGAGAAAACTCGATGAGGATGGAATCTTAGACTCCGTTACATAAGTACCCTTTTATGGACAAACTAGCTGCGCCCCGTGGTTTCACCCGCGTTACACATACGACACCTATAGATATTTGAAAAGTTCGTGCATATTATTATTGTGTCATCAATGATCATAGTTGACATCCGCGTACTATTTAAGATACACATTTCCATCATACATTACATAATTATGTGTAATTCTAGCGGTTTTGGCAGCGCACGCCAAAATAGCTCACAAACGGTAGATTTTTTCCTACGTACTTATCGTTATATTTTGGACAATTCACACAATATCTTTATAAATTGTAACCTATCTGTTATTCTGATCTATAAGCTATATTATTGTAAAGTTTCATTAAAATCCATGCAGTAGTTTTTACGTGAAAGAGTAACAAACATCCATCAATCCATCCATCCATACTTACAAACTTTCGCGTTTATAATATGAATAGGAAGGATCTAAGCATTGCATATATTATTATGGTTGAAGTAATTGCAGGCACTAGATTGCATAGCAGAAAGCTTTATTACGCTGATTCGCCGCAGTCTGCTCGGGGTGGTACTGCATCGGTGATTTGATAAGTTGACGCTGTAATAATTATGAATTGCTAATAGAAATATCAGCCTCTTAAATATTACTGTATCGGGAAAGTTAAGTGTCCGTTGTACGCGAACTCCACGCGTCTGCAATACGTATTGCACTTCTGTCTCCACCTGTACCCTAAGAACAAGCCAATAAATCCAAATAGGCTTCATAGGAAACCCAACAGCGCACCCGACACCGGCCTTTAACAATATAGTATGTTTTATTAATTATATACGGTGGTTCATCGATTAGTCATAGCATTATCGGGTTAGGAATATATTTATCATTTTTATTTTTAGTTACCGGCCGCAGATGAAGTGATAGTTGAGGTCTACGGGGATTCTTCAGTGGGTTAGTTTAGACCAGCTCAACTCAATTGAAGTGACTAAATAATCGCAGTACGAGTATATTTTTAATTGTGTATTAGAAATAAAATAATAACTAACTAATCTTATAAATAAAGTAGATTCGCAGTGACACTCGCGTGGTACATCACTCTTTCACCTTTATCTTTCACTAGCTGCGCCCCGCGGTGTCACCCGCGTTTCACATTATAAAACCTATGGGGCGGTGGATGTTAGATACGACTTGTAACATTGTGTCAGAGAAAATACAGAGGTTAGGTAGTTTTTCACAGTTATTATCGCACTGATGGACAAATATACAGTGATGATGATGGTGATGATGATGATTTGTAGCCTATATTGTGTCTCTAAACTATCTGCATAATACATTTTATGCGAATTAAGGTACTATTTCCCAGTTTTTAGGCCAGTGTGTATGTGTAAGTTGGGGTATAAGGTAATAATATAATATAAGCTATAAAAATACCAAATTTCATGTCAAATTTCATGTAGTTTGTCAGTTTTAATTGCACTGATGCAAAACGGTGGTGATGATGATGATGAATTAAAGCCTAAGTCATAAGTTGCGGGATAACCTATCTACATACGAAATTTTACGCACATTGGGTAGTTTTTCACAGTTTTTATCGCATTGATAGAAAACGGCGATGATTATGATGATGACTTAATAATATGTTCGTAGCCTATGTCCTAAATTAGAAGATAACCTATCTGCGAACCAAATTCTCTCTCCCCCCACTCTCCCCTCTTCCCCTCTCCCCTATTTCCCCCCACGCTCCCCTCTTCCTCTACTCTCCTATTTTCCCCCACTCTCCCCTACTTATACCCCCACTCTCCCCCTCTTTCTCCCCCACTTTCCACTCTTTCTCCCCCCACACTACCCTCTTTCTCCCCCACTCTCCCTCTTTCTCCCCCCACTCTCCCCTTTTTTCCACTCTACTCTCTTTATCACCCCACTCTTACCTCATTCTCACCCCACTGTCCCCTCTGTCTCCCCCCGCTTTCCCCTCTCTTTCCCCCACTCTCCCCTCTTTCTCCCCGCTCTCCCCTCTCTTTCTCCCCACTCTACCCTCTTTAACCCCCCACTCTCCCTTCTCTTTCGCCCACTCTACCCTCTATCTCATCCCATTCTCCCCTGTTTCTCCCCCCACTCTCCTTTGTTTCTCCCTCCACTATCCCCTCTTTGTCCCCCACTCTCCCCTCTTTCTCCCCGCTATCCCCTCTCTTTCTCCCCACTCCCCTCTCTTTCTCCCCACTCCCCTCGTTCTCCCCACCCCCCCTCTTTCTCCCCACTCTCCCCTCTTTCTCCCCCCACTCTCCCCTCTTTCTCAACCCACTCTCCCCTCTTTCTCCCTGCACTCTCCCCTCTTTCTCCCTGCTCTCCCCTCTCTTTCTCCCCACTCTCCCCTCTTTCTCCCCCACTCTCCCCTCTTTCTCATCCCACTCTCCCCTCTTTCTCCCTGCTCTCCCCTCTCTTTCTCCCCACTCTCCCCTCTTTATCCCCCACTCTCCCCTCTTTCTTCCCGCTCTCCCCGTCTTTCTCCCCACTCTACCCTCTTCTCCCCCCACTCTACCATCTACTCCCCCCCCACTCTCCCCTTTCCCCCCACTCTCCTCCTTTCTTCTTCTCCCCTCCCCGCACTCTTCCCCCTTTAGGGATGATTTTGCAAAAAAGCTGAAACCCGTATTTATTTATTTATTACCAAAAGCCTAAATAAGAATTTTCAGATCCCTAACTTGAAGAATTATGGATTCCCCATACAAACTTTCAACCCCTATTTCATCCCCTTCGAGATTATTTTTTGAGACAAAAGATAGCCTATGTCCGTCTCATAGGTCCAATCTACCCCTATACCAAATTTCATCGAAATCGGTCCAGCCGTTTGAGCGTGAAGAGGTAACAAACATACACACATACACACACACTCACAAACTTTCGGCTTTATAATATTAGTAAGATATTTCTCACAGTCTAACATAACCGTTAGTTTTAACGGTACCTATAAAAAGCACCTAATTATTCCAGGACTTTACTTCTTCCAGGACCGGACCGCCAAATTGATATTGATGTGGGTAATTTGCCACTGGAATAACATTACACCGGTAACAATCAACGTTTCTTATGAGAAATAGTCAATGTTAACTAAACTACGGGGCGTAGCATCATAAAAAAACCCAAATTAAAAACCAAAAGCAATTAACTTGGGCAGTGTCCTAAGTAAGCTGATAGAATTATTTATAACTTAAACACAGGACTGCGCGAGGCCACTTAAGGCTTACTTTCTCACCCGTCCGGTTCATAAGAATAAGCGATCACTTTTATTAACAAAGATAAGGTAAACCTTAAAGAAAATAAATGGGTTAAGGGCGCGTCGGACTCGCCTTCAATTTGGTTCCGTAGTATTTAATTGCTAGTGCGTTTGGTATCCTGATTTATTTGTAAAGGTATTCCACTCGCTAGTCGCTATAGTTGGATGTGCGTGTATATGTTTGTGTTTGTTACACAACCCTGAAACGGCTGAACGAATTTTGATATTTTTTACCTGCTTAAAAGTATAGCCAATCAAAAGATCAATCAGATAAATTGTTCACCCTGGTATGTCCAACATATTTTACATAAATTCCTGTAATTTAAATTTATTAAGGTGTCAATAAAGAATTATTGTATTGTTGTATTGTATTGTATGTCGAACTAAAAAGGTTCCCTAGTTATTGTAGAGCGACGGAATCCTAAAATTAAACATTTTGATTAGAGTAAAGTGTCACAGGCAATGGAATTTATGTTAATCGTGTATGGGAAAATAGAGAAGTACTCTCTCGTATGCTTGGATTAGAGACTCCTATAGGGCGAGGGTACTTCACGGTCGCCGGCCGCTCTTAGTAGAGTTCACATTCTATTTTTTATTATAATTATTTCCTATAGAGTTCGAGGACGGATTTTAGTAAGAACTAAGGCTAAGTTATAATATTAATGAAACAAACTAAATGTAAAAAATTAAACCTGTCTAGTTTGTTATCAATGGGTAACGTTTCTAAAGTGATACATGCATTGCTACATTGTAGGTTGTGGTTGCGACAGCGAAATGAGAGGGTGCGGGTTTCATTCCCGCAGATTCATAGTTCCCGCGCAGGGGAAGTATTTGTGTGATATTGATCTGAATCTAGTGCTTGTGTGAGTGTGACCATGGGATGCAAGTGGCGAATTGTCGTTCGGTGTGGCGGTCTAAGGGGGAGGCCTGTGTTCAACAGTGGACGTCTTCAGTCTGATGATGATGACCATGGAATTCGTAGCTTATGATTTAAATATTCCACATTTTATAGATCCGAGATATTATGTATGATGTCGTGAGTCGAGACTCTTATGTTTATGTTTATTGTTAAAATCTGCCAAGATAGTAAGTAAGTAAGTGATCAAATCTATCAATCAATTTTATTTATCAATTTATCAACGCACCTTCGTCTATCATTCTCAAAATGTAATAATTAAAATAGAGCAAGTACTTAAGTAAGGTAGGTCTTGTACCTAGGGTAGTTACAGGAACGATGTAGCTACAAATTGGCTTGAAATATGAGTAGAAATTGAAATACAAATACAACGAACTAAACATTATATCGAAATGAAATGAACGAGTGCACAATTCGCTAAAATTACTGAAGGGACACTAGTCGACACCGAGCCATAGAATATACAGCCACGGCTTAAAACAAAGCACGTCTATAGAAAAGAAACGTCGGTATTACGAGTACGTATGTGTAATAGTGTAAACAATCCCACGAATCTCGTCTCGCATGCGATTTACAGAATATCATCGTGGTCAGCGCATTCGCAGGTGTAAATTATGATTGAGTATTTTGAAAAGCGACAATGCTTCGTCAACGTATTCAGCCTAGACAGTTTGTTCTCACGAGAGAAGAGGGTAGGTAGTGGATAAGTGCGTGTCAAGTCACACATAGGGTCGTATTAATAAATGAACCTCAATAGCGCTACCAAGTGCGCTACCAACTAATCCACACTCAAAATGTAATCTGCATCTTGAGATCGTTGCTATTTAATAAATGGATATTGAGATGTAGCACTGGCTACTAGATACTTTCTTGTATGTGTCAATTGTGACATAATCGGATAGCACTTAACCGCTGAGTGTCATTTATTAATTTGCCAGAGATCATGTAAGTTTCTGTTCCTAATCTACAACTTGAGATGTATTTATTAATTAGAACTAAAAAGCAAGTGCACACTGAAGATAGCTCTCAGAGCTAAGTTTGATTTATTAATACGGACCATAAACTCCCGCAGTGCACTGTCATTTTAATTGTATCCCCAAATTTTAGTCCAATATCTATTTTGATTTACAGTGACTAGATGAGAGACGATGACTGCATGTACTATGCTCTATTTATTCGAAGAGAACCCCTTCTAGGCTTTGGTTGATTCAAAAGGCTCTATCACACATAAAACTTACATATAGGTTGTAGCGTACAAAACCACTAAAAGCTTTTACCAGCTCTTCTTTCATTTAGAATGCGCATTGCAATGCAATGCAACTATAAAAAAGAGAATTCAGACTGTGACAGTGCAATAATAATATATCATAAGTCGACCGCAAACACCCATACGAAGTTACGAACAGAAATACTTCTCACTTAGCGTAAAAAGTTAAGTTAAGAAGCAAAAAGTACATGACCACTTAAATTATTCAACTTAGGGTCAAACGTTTCACGCAGCAATTTCAAAAGGCGTTCGTAACGTTGACTCATATTGTTATTTCATTATAAATGCACAAAATGTCTTAATTAAATGATCGAAACCGGCATAATAACTCAGAAAAAAATACACAGCCTCCTTCTCCGGTTCTTGTGTTTCCCCTCTCGCTCCAACATATAAGAATCCATGCCCCATCTCATTTTGCTCCAGACGAACTTGTAAATTGTTCTTTTTACGGAACGTTTAGATCGAGAAAGGTGTATATGCACTGCGTTGCATCTGGCTGGTTTTACCGGTCGGAGCGCATAAGGTCGTAAATGCGGTCACTTTATTTTAAACCGACGTTTGGTGTATTGAGACGATGATCAAGTTATCTCGCTCAGACAAAACAAAATACAGCACAAGTCCTTTGAGCTTTCGAGTATAGTTGCTCCGCCACGATTGCTTTTTGTAGCCCTGTCCCTTTTCTCGGAGTATTTCATTCGTAAAACGGGTTTGATCTTCGAATCGTTTTAATAATGTTTTTTTTAATAAAAATAGACTTTATTTTTGTTTGTTTTAAGGGGTTGTTTTGTGTGGAAATGACAATGTTTTGTGTCACCGTGGAGATGTTGCTGTCACATTGCGCTGATGAGATGTTTGCTTCTTCGGTTCCTTTTTGAGGTGTATTAAGATGCATGCACTCTCGGTTGCCTTGCGTACCGGGTTCAAACGACTAATAAATGATTCATAGGGTACCTATTACGAGTGACGCGATTTCACGCGTACTGTTGACAACTTGTACATTCTTTTGTAAGTGATAGTATGTCGGCAGGTCTTACAAGAGCCTGTTTCTTATCGTATAGTGGAAGTATGTACTCTCTTGTGGCAGTCCCGACTCGAGTGCTAAGTGGGCAAACATTGTTGGTTTCTACTGCATCTATTTTTGTAATGCAGTCTTTTTAGCGGGTGTGGATTGGTATTTATCTGTGACTTGCATTACTACAGTACAGTACGAGTATTACAGAGTATTGTGTGTAACTGTTCATTATATTGAGTGTGATTTGAAATGATGTAATCATCTAGTCTTTTGTTACCTAGAGTTGGAATACACTTCGTATCATGCCTCTTTATTTAATAATGTATCGTCTATCGTTAAGTTCGATAGCAGCAAAAACTGTTTGAATCTTGACTTAGTATCTCTTTATTTTTGCTCACCTCCTGTATAATATTCACTGTATATACAATTTAATTCATAATCAAGACATTTACATTTAAATAGTAACTCGATCACGATCTATAGCTAGGTAGGTATATATCACAATGTTACGGTTGGTAGGAACCTACCTATTTAATTTGGGGGACTGTTCTCGACTATACTAAATTAGATCCTTATTAAAACTGTTGTTAACAAAGATCACTTTTATCCAGGAGCCAAACCCAAATAAATCTTTGCTTTGTCTGCAACATTGTAAGCTTCCACGCTACCTTTTGAAGGCTTCTAAAGAGGCTAGGTTTATTTATTTTCTTTTAAGCTTCGAGAAGTACTGTAGCTATTCTATCTACTGTCAACTACGTAGCTGAAGAAGAAACATTTAAAACAGGTTCCTTCTAAAGAAAAAGATCTAAGAGCATTAATGTTTGCCCTGTAAGTAATTTCAAGAAGTAATCGGCTATTTTATATACTTTTAGACATTATGACTGAAAACCCGTGTGAGTTTGAGAAGCGGTCTTCTTTTGCTATTGACTAGTCATGGAACAAGTTTTAAAAGTAAGTATAATAATTAAAGTATTATTTGATCTCAAAGTTCGAGAAGTAGTCTACTACTTCTGTTCTTTACTAACTAGTCACAGTTTGAGAGCAGTTCTGTTGATGTTGATTTGGCTGAAAGATCAAACATCAATTCGATAAAATAAAGTGAAATTTCAGAGAAAATATCTCGATCTACATTCGTCACCAAAGCTCAAAAGTATTCCAGCTCCCGTATACTTACCGAAGGAATTTTTGTTGTTTCCCAGAATGGAAGATGGTTGAGTCGTCAGCCCTCTGTCATCAGACCACAAACATTTGCGCAGTGGTCTCTGGACAAACAGACAGTCGTGGAGTGTTTGCCGAACACTTCACAAATAGATAATTATTTAGTCCGTATCGTTACGTTTATATCGATGGATGCTTCATTAACTTGGGATTCCTTTGAAGCTTATATTTCTAGTAAATTTACCATCGTTGTTACAGGCCTGTTCGTAGCTATTTCACCAAATGGAATAGGGCTTGCTCTGTTTCCATCTAAGTCTGTTCCGTTAGACCTATTGTTGAGATGATGATGAGCATAATTATTATTATTAGTGATTATCATACTGTAAAGTATGCCTCAAAGAAATTGTAAGAGCAATTAACCAATTTTATGTTTTTTGTTTGTCTATCAATGTTCATTTTATCTGGATACCTTCCATCAACTAACGCCGCTCAAACATCTTTTAATCATTGTAGTGATACTTGATTTAAGTATCTTATTTTCTTTTAAGTTTAGGTACTTTTTCTAAGGTCTGTTATAATCTCAGAAAGGACTACCTACTTAAACTTAGCTTCAAACATGCGCACCGCAGTAATCTTTGTATATTTGTACAAGAATTTAATCAAAGATCCTTTTATGACTGTGTGACTGCACAGTTTTTACTTTTCAACCTAATTTATCTACTGTTTATTGTTTTGTTAAAGATAAAACTGTTTTACTACCTGAAGAAGGAATGTTACTTAACAGTTTGGTAACAATAGATGCGTAGATAACGATAACTTAGTGTCGGGTTAAGTAAATAAATTGGCTTTGTTTAATTGTTGCGAAAAGGCCACTGAAGATTTGAAAATACCTTATACCCCTTACTTCTTTGATTTACAAAATGACCATAATGTTAAAATCCCGAATAAATCTGATTTATTAAATATATTGTTGAACTTATCTGATTCTTGTTTCATCGTTGGTGTTTCTATTAAATATTTTATAACAATTTAGGATTATATTACACTAACAAAGTGTAAATTGCATCTAGCGCATCTTTGAGATAAGTAACCACTATGATCCATTGTTTGGCTAATCTGTATTCTTATCATGTTATTATACTTTGATTAATAATACGCCATTTGTATTAAATATCAGTTTGTAATTCAATTAAAGACCTCCTATAAAGCCTCGTCCACTTACTTCGATACACCGACTCAATAAAAATAACTAATCGATGCAAATCCATGAATTTATCATTGTTTATGTTAGTGCATCAGTCAGCATAGCACTAAGAAAATGCGATTAAGACATTATCTGGTTAGCACTATCCGCGCCGGAGCGGGACAGAGCACAAATACGCCCGCATATAATTTGTACGGAAATAACTTTCCGTGTGAGTGGGACGGCGCGATTGAAATGTCAGACTCGACGCGTGCATAATGAGAAATCTGTTGTCTCTTTCGCTCTAGACGTTTTACAATCGTTTATTGTCATGTTACTGTCTCGTTTCGACGGGCGAGATTGAGATGAGAATGCCGTCGGCGCGTTCCGATTCCTCCCGCTCGCGTACGCTATATCAGTTTGCGTCGCGCGCGTTGCGGACGTCCTTACTCCGCGGCCGACGTCCACGCACACTCAAAAACAATCGCTGTTGATTTTAAATTAAAACATTGACATTTCGACGCAACAATTCCGCAGTGCAAGTGCAGTGACTTAATCCAATTTTTTCACATGTGCTAATGAAGTTTCCGCACGATTGACAAGTGAGCATGTGTTATGTGTCTTATTTATAATTATGCGAATGGATTGCTTATGCTTCGCCGATATAGTTTGACACGAGATGACCTGACTAATCAAGATATCAATTGTAAGTAATATAACAATACACATTATTACTATATATAAGTGGGAATTATGTCCGTAAGAAAAATATGAAAAGTCTTTTTTCGCGGCATGCGTGCAACATTTTCGAAGTACCCCCAGTTATTTTTGCGTTTGTTATTTTTGACAATGTGTCGTTTTGAAATGTTATTTTTAAGTAGGAAACTGTAACATGTGTTCTCGAGGCGCATAGCTTTGTACCTGCTCCGGTCAGAACGTGAAGGGGCTGACTTTTTGTATGTTTAAAAACAAAGAAATGTCCCGGACGACGACGGGGCGCCGGTGCTGCAGTGCAGTCACGTTTTTAGTATTTCCAGGGAAGAGCTGGAACTTGATGTGATTTAAGTAGCTTTGCATGTTTTTGTCTAAGTACTTACACATTTCCTTCTCCTTGAGTAACAAGAACTCGGAAACTGTTACCTATTATTGTCGTTGTGATTGTTTGCTGTTATGTATTTATATATAGTTTTTAACCGATTAGCTTTTGATATAATATAAGATAGGTAGATATGTATGAGACAAAGTATTTTATTTAAGTCAACACTTTAAACAGATATACCTACCCAGAGAATTGAAAGTATACCTATATATCTACTTATTTTCAGTAAAATATATGTATTCGTCCGAACCAACCGAAATCTAAATAGATAAACAAAAAAAATATATAAAACAATGGAGTTTTGGTAGCATTGAACACTTAACGGATTATGGTAGTTTTATTTTCAAGTTTCTAGTCCTACCAATGCACAAAAACTGAACGATACGGTACGCTTCGTATCCTATATTCATATTTATTTACCTTCTAAACATATTATTTCATGATAATAATTATTTTGTTACACAACTGTCTTGTACAACAAAATAACTTGCCTTTATAATTAAGAGATATTTATATTGGGCAATGCAATTTATTGGGTAAGAGCACACCAATTGGGGTAACAAAAACCTTCAAAATATAATAATACTAACAAACATTTCTCAGTAATTTTAAATTGTGTCGATAAATCCAGACAAAATCGCTATACGAAATTAACACTAATAAACTTTATGAGCTTCCTATACAGGTTCGAAACTTCTAACCGTGTACAATCATAAACGTTTGAATAATCTGTCATAAAAACGTTTGCAAACAAGAACAAATCGAATAAAACTTCTGTTTTGATTTCGCCAGTTTGAAGATCGGATACTAACACATTCGTTATTATTTTCTAAGTAGGTATGTTTAATGTGTTATCGCATCGCATCGCATTTTGTAATGTTCCGTGCTTCGGAGAGCATGTTAAACCGTCGGTCCCGGTTGTTATCGATTGATAGCAGTCGTTAAGTCTCGTCTGAGCCCTTAAGAAGCCTGATAAACTCAGACACAGAGGCTAGCACAACCTCATATTATGACCAACACACAAACAATGTATCATCTAGAAATCTATTTGTAAAGATAGCATTTAGCAAGTACCGGAATATCATTCACATTTCAAAGGGCTTTCGAAAACTTTTTGAAGCGCTTTTAATAATCCGTAGAACTTTAATTTAATTCCTCCATTACTTGCAATATTCTTGATACGCTTTAGAAATTTTGTCCTGTTGCTCACACCGTCCTCAAATAGGCATTGTTCCCCATAACATAAGCATAGTGGGTAAAATCGGGTAAATATGGGCAATAAGTTACCCAGCCCGTAATTTGCGCGTTACACGGGGTATCGCTATAATAAGTAATAGCGCGTCGTGATTTTCCTCTGTTGTATTCTCAAGTTACCCGGATTCTAAGTTGGTAGGTAGGTATGTCTATTATGTAGGTACCTACTAGATACCATAGAGAAAATCACAACCTTTTAGAGATGACAAAGGAATCTCAACCTACGTACAAATAACATTTAAATGCGCAATTCTTTGCCAAATTTTGCAATTACATATTTAAAAAAAAATACAAATCTAGTTCACTTTTGCCTTCCACCTTTTAAAAAGTAGGACTTGAAGTCTTTAAAGGTAGATTATGAATTCACAAATGAATAAATAACTCATTAATCTCACTTACAGGTGTTATTTGGGTTCTAATTGCAGTATTTTGCAAAATTACACCAGTTTAATGAAGATCTCTCTTTCACTGTTTATTAGGATTAAAACCCATCACACCTCAACCTATAAAACGAGTGGTTTACAAATTTACTATAAACATCAGTCTAAAAATAAAGTATATAATGATGTGTCGTTGTAAAGTCTTACTAATATTATAAACGTGAAAGTTTGTGAGCTTGGATGGATGGATGGATGGATGGATGTTTGTTACTCTTTCACGCCAAAACTGCTGAATGAATTTTGATGAAACTTCACAACAATATAGCTTACATATCAGAATAACACATAGGCTACAATTCATAAAGATATATTATCGTATATTATCCAAACGCGGGTGAAACCGCGGGGCGCAGCTAGTATCCAATATAAGTAAACTTCGACACTGTAAAGTAATAGGATAATATAATATCTAGAAGATATTCTAAGGTAAATATGGCCAGTAAGTACCTACTGGTGTCTGACAAGTTACCAGTGGCGCTGTCAATTGGCCAAATCTGTAAAGTTGAGCATAAAAGAAAGCAACGACAAAAAGGCCACACAACCATTTAAAAAAAACGGAATAATAAAATAATGAGTAAATACCACAGAAAAATAAGTTACCCAAATTGATTCCTTTTAAAATTGACTGCATTCTTATAATGTAATGTGTATCTTGTAATTCTTTTATAAGCAATATGAATCTGGCGGGCGCGGTGGGTGTTGAGCCTCAATCTAGCGAACCATCAAAATTATTCATTAAAGCCCATAAAAGAGCAATTCATAAACAATAATAAATTAATCTGCACATGATTTAAATTCAAATTAGAAAAGCAACGTTCACATTTCACGAACGACGTCGCTTGCGCACGAGTTCCCGAACCGCCCTCGGATAGGGTTGCCGACGATCGCTCTACATTTCTAAAAGGGTTTCACAAAATACCAGGCAAGGTTTTTTTATATATCTAAGACGTTTATAAAAAAAATTAACAAAATTTATACGGACAAACTTGTCAATGAACGTATGTCAAACGTGTCTCTATACTAATTGAGAAACTGTATAAAACTTTAAGGAATTATTTGATAAAAAAAATTCGAAATTCTTTCGCTATATTGCCTATCGTGGTGTTCCGGAAACGTTCTTAGAGACCAGTCTCATTGTAGACTGTACATCTACATATTATGTTCATCACCTTCAACCACATCGTCACCTCGTAAGACCAAGTGAGAAGTTATCAAATGCTAGCCTATAAAGCGAAAAAAAAAACTGTTTTGGCAAAATTTTTTTCACAATGGATTTGCGACGCTGACATATTTTGCCAGCCCTGTATGACCTGTAGCCCAATGAGGCACGAACCGAGTCATGACCCGACCCTCTCACGAAGACGAGGTAATGACTTTTTCACATCGATAAATTGCTATAAGAGTAATATAGCGATTATGCTGAACTTCTTATGTGATACGTAGTTCAATTTGGCAATACCTGTGATTACATTTACAAAAAATATATTTATACACAGTTAAACAATTACCAAACTTTTCACACGCGTGATACGGGAATACTGTCAGGCTATTAGATAACTATTGGTATATTCCTAATTTTCCACTAACCCCACCCGTAAGTTCATCATTCATCATCAGCCTGAAGACGTCCACTGCTGAACATAGGCCTCCCCCTTAGACCGCCACACCGAACGACAATTCGCCACTAGCATCCACCGGCCACCTGCGACTCTTTTGATGTCGTCGGCCCATCTAGTGGGAGGCCTATCTACACTGCGTCTTGCAGTCTGTGGTCGCCCCTTGAACTCCAGTAAATTCCCTGTTGCACATTTCCAAAAATCTCTCTGATTCAAAAGGGAACTCAGTAATGTTTGCACAAAGCTCAGGCATATCAAAATAGGCCTATTACTGAGACAGGGCGATTGTTGCTCCATGGTTCTAGCAGTTACTGCTTCACGGGGTCCTAATTAGTCAAGATCGCGCCACGTTATTATACTATTTTTCTCTCTCTAAATTACATTGATGTTCTATTCCAGTTTCGCACACCTCAAACTCAACCTCAAAACGTAACAGCTAATCATAGCCAAAATATAACAACCGCATCCAAAATTACAGCTCCATTTCCTCGATCGAATCACGCGCGGTCGTCGACTCACCTCACAATCGACGTTCGATCGAGTTGATTAAGTAATTATCGAAACTACACGTCTCTAGCCAGTCTATAGTTGTGCGCCCCGCGGCGCCGCTCGCAGTTCTTTATCCTAAATCATCTTCCTCATAAAAGACGGTCGTTGAAAACCTATAACCAATTATTACGTATAGACGTTTTTTTTGTATGATTTATAGATGTATTTTTGACGTGACCGCGGAGTAATGCTGGAGTCGAGAGCGGAAATGGAGTCGATGAACTCCGAGAGTAAATCACGAACTAACGTCGGATTTGTTTCTACAATGACTTGCAGGGCACCTGTTAAACGGACGATTTCTTATCAAGATCACGACGACATCTTTAGGATCTTCGAGTCTTTGTAGGCCGTTTTTAATAGATATAATTATAAGTAAAATATCTTAAAATTTTGCTGCTGGTACCAACTGCTACACCTGAACCGTCTTACCACAAAAGTTTAATCCAGAGTTAAACAGATGTTTCTCAAGTTTCGTTCCACAAAATCGATGTCTATACCTCGCGTTTTCTTCCTTAATCCAGACATTCTTGATTATTTTACATGGGAACTTGTTATTGAGTTAGAAAAAGCGAGGTTTTAATGTCGATTTGTGGAGAAAATATTTAGACTGGTCTGTTCAATTCTTGTTTTAATCTTTTGTAGTACGACCAGTAGTGTTGTAGTAATGCAACAAAATATTTCCTAATCAGAAAATAAAGTTTTAAGGCTGCTTTGACACAAATATAGGCAACCATAACTTAAATAATAAATGGCCCTAACTCATACATTCACATTAAAATACGTAAGAAAATCATCTCCCACTTTAATTATTCGTGACGTGGATTAGGACTTTAACAACATTTGAATATTCAACTTTTAAATAAGAGCAAAATGTAGGTAGATACCTATTTATAAACAAAAGACAAA
Organism: Hylaea fasciaria; assembly: GCA_905147375.1. Lineage (NCBI taxonomy): Eukaryota > Metazoa > Arthropoda > Insecta > Lepidoptera > Geometridae > Hylaea > Hylaea fasciaria. The sequence goes on from LR990215.1 coordinate 4,805,449, forward strand.
GAGACGGTTTTATATTCTTTCAAAAATGGACCCAGAGAATATTCGAAGTGTAAACTTTTCACGCTCGAAAATACTATAAGGATAATCCGAAGGCAAACATTAATCCAGAGCTTGAACTCCAATGAAACAAAAGTAAAAAAAAAATTACATGCCACAGGTACTGTCCGGTGCGTAAAATTTACGCACTCGTATTGATAAAATATGAATATTGCGTTCAATACTCGAACACTCAATTTATTTTCGCTGTAGATAATAAAATTATTTAAGTGATAGGACTCCCGGACGGCCAAACGTTTTATTTGAATTAATATCCTGGGTCTTTCTCCTATTTATTTGTAACTGTCCGTTAAGAAATGGCGCACAGTTTAAACGTAATACAACCAAACATTCCACGCAAGTGTAACACGCCACGACATAAGTGCAGTAGAGTCATAAAGGATGCAAGGATTTTAGGCCGAAAATGAAAAAACAAAACTTTGAAAATATTTTTTTGACGGGAGGACGGAAGATTGGATTTGAGTTTCACATCTTTTGTACGGTTTGCCTAATATAAACATAAAATTTTTTTTAAGTAGTTCTAGACGTGACTATTACGTAAAAGCACATTTCAAATTGTCTCTGAAACTATTTTCTGCCTTACGCTAAAAACAATCCCAATACGAAAAAGAAGAAAAGCCATACTTTTCAGTGTAATAAAAACGTATCAAAAGCCAATAAACCCAGCGCAAAAGAAAAAAATAGTCGATGTAATTTGCCGATATCGTTAAGTCGTTTAGTTATTTGGTCGGCTATTGGGAACTGGTCGGGACTGAGGTCAAGAGCGGTCACGCCCTTAGATGAAGACATTCGGCCGGGACATAGGAATCTGTGGAGTAGACACTCGGCTGGATATGAAAAGCTATAGAGTAGGGATTTTTTATTTATTTTATTTGGTCCACATGTCGGTTTTTTCTGGTTAAATTTAGGTGTAAGTAATGTAAGTTTTTTGCATACTAGATTTTTTGCTTATAAATTAAGAAGCTGACTTTAAAACAGTTACACAAGTTTTATGAGAGCCGAACAGTTTAAATGTTCAAAGATGTTATTATATTCTTGTTTAGAAGATTTCTTTAAGTGCCCCTATATTTATTTATATAATTATATAGGTACTTATTACAAATTACATATAAAATGTTTTGTAAGGGACATTTTCTTTACCGTGGAATCAATCACAATTTTTCTGGATAACTATTTTTAGCTAATACAACTTCTATTATTCTACCCGATATCTAAAATTGACTCCCAAGCTAACTGAAATTCGAATACAACAATTTTCTCAAGTCATAAAATGTTTTTCTTTACAAGTGCTAAAGAGGAAGTGAAAATTTCATAAGCATTCAGCAGTAAATTACAGAAAGAGTTAGGTAATTAGTCGTCAAGTATTTTTAATTTAATTACCGAGATAGTGAGATATTTGTTTTCTTGTAGTTGTTTATTTTTAACTAATTGCATGATGAAAGCCAACGTTAATTGGATCGTAATTATATGGTATATCAGGATTTACTGAAATCCTAATATTTTCTACAACATTTCTGAAATGATAAATGTAAAACTGTCTAAAAAACCATGTCCTTAGGTTACTTTTATTTATAACTATTCTAGCTGACCCGACAGACATTATCCTGTAATTATTGTCATTTTTCCTGTCAAAAAACTTACATTACAAAAGTTAATGTGGTTGCGCAGTTTCCTCTAATTTTCTAATGTTCGGCTTATCTTTTTTATTTTTTTCTTTCATAAAAACTGACAATAACAAACACAACAGAAAAATTAGTAGCAAAATTGGCTTTTGTGTAATAATTGTACTTTGTAACTAAGAAATATAATAATACTAATAAAAAAACCTAATAAAAAACAATGTTTTAAAGTAGTTCCTACTACAATTACAAAACCAATGTACGATAAGTACCTACAATTCACTCGAAAATAAACTTTAAACTATAAAATTAATGATCAATCAATAGTTGTATCAAAGGCTAGGTACATTCAATTGAAATTCGGGACCGTGACACGACCAGAAAATACGAACACAAAATATTTGTACAGTCAGCATCGTAATAAACACACAGAAGCGCAACGAATCTCAGCCTTCACTAAATAAAATTTTCAACAAAAAAAGTTGGTAAATTAAGCGACGAAAGAGCCATCTTTTTGGGGTATAACTAATTGGTGCGCCGCGTGCTCTTTACGAATTTCAGCTTTGATGTCTACGAGATAAGGTCTTCGTTTCTAAGAGGCGTGAAGAGGCTTCGTTGGTTATAGTTAAAAAAGTTATTTGTTATACTCGCACCACTATTTTGATGTCCGGTTTGGAGCGTGAGGTTCTGTCCGACAAAAAATCGAGAGTCGGCCGCCTCGGTGATCCGTAATCTTCTCCAGAGATTGAATAAGCTTGTAGTGAGCTTTCTAAGCAAGATGGAGTAACAACTTAATGCTTAAAGCTCTTACTGTTACCTTTAAGTTAGGAAATTCAAAGGGTTCAAGTTTTGAAGACGAATTTGTTAAGGTTGAGGGTAGAAACGTATTTTTGCTAAGTCACGGTTAACTTTTCCTTCAGGTTTCTGAAAATATATAGCGTTTCTAGCGAATACCTTTTAGTGGTAAACATGACTCAGCTTTGGTTCCAAGGAGAAAAGTCTGTCTGATTGACCTCCTGCTACAACCTCTAGTTTCAAATCTTCACCCCTCTCGCTGTGTTTCTCCGTGTTTGTCTTCTTTTTTCTTCTCTTCGGGCATGTCAACATTCATCCACTAAAAACGACCCCCAAATCAAGCTATCACTTACCGTTGGGCCGATGCCACGCCGATACGAAGAACCGTTCTAGGCAAAACACCTGTACGCCGACTACCTACACTTATAAATATGTAACCCTCTATTGTCCTCGCAAGATCTATTCGAAGACTTGCTAACAAGAAGGTTGAGAAAAAAAGAAGCGAAGGGACCCGAATGCGAACAATAGTCTTCTGAGGACGGTCAGGTAGAATAAATTCCCTATTGTTGGATGCCATTAGGATGTAGTTCTGGAGGATTTCGACGCAATAAAATTCGGTGGACGCTAAAATGTTTTTGGTGAAACTTTTGAGTGGAGCGATGCAATCGACGGCATTTTTTCTTTTAGTTTTAAGTTCGATTTGTGTAGTCAGAACAGTGTATCCCAGTTAGTCAAGTCAGTAGTCTAGTCGCTGTCAACGTCATGATTCAGAGTCAATACTATATTGAAACCTTGAAACTTTCTGGGAGTTTTGGTTTTGACACGAAATCACACATGTTTTTGGGTTTGTGAGCCCGTGAACGAAAACTGTGTGATTAATATTCCATCAAACAAACAAACACCAGTTTGAGAGAAATATCTAATACAACGTCACATTTTCGGGTTGCCGTCAACATCTCCCTTTTGGTTGTTAACACAAACGAAATAAGTTCATAAACAAAAACTTTCCAATAACCGACAGACCTCAATGAAATCACAAATCATCATCGAAACAAAAAACTGAATCTTCGTATATATTATAAAACTAACTCGATCAAATTCCGTATCGAAAAAAGTATTCGGTTATCGAATTATTAAAAAAATAAAATTTCTTCATCTCGAACAATCATCGCCGGACGGGGCTCCGTTAAAATTAATGACAATTCCTCCACCGATGCCAAGAACTGTGACGGTTCCCTCGCCTCTACCTGCTGACGCTACTATTTAGACGTCAAAATACGCTTTTTTGTGCACGTATTATCTGTGAAACTAGTTCCTTTAACACAAAACAATCTTTTGTGTGATACATTTAATGATTTTCGACACATTTAGCGGTTCGCTGAAATTCTACACGTGGCCAATTTTTGTGTACTGTGTAATAGAAACGCAAGGTGCGCTGTCGCATGTTATTTACGAGTGGACGCAAAACGTGACAATTCCGGCGTTGGTAATACTTTTGCAAGTTAACATGGTAGCTTGCGTTTACAAGATTTATGACACGGTTTCATGGTATTTCATGGTTGTTACCTGCATTTCGATGGTTCCGATTGGTACCTTATATATGGATGTAGTATTCCGTTAAACACATCAATAAATATGTTCATAAAACATAATTGATGATTGTATATTGTTTTTGCGGTGATATGTTCGTTTTACAATCCGACAGCACTCGGTTCAAAACTTCAAACCCTGGTCCTGCACTAATTACCTTTTTCATAATTTTGTACAGATTTAAATGCTTTTGCTCAAAAATTGCTATAGGTAAAAATAAAGATCATAACTATAGTCAAACTTTGTTTTAAAATAATCAAAATGCAGTCAGTCAGTAAATTATACGAGTATTAGTCGAGTCGACTGTAATTATATTACCTAATATTTTATTTAAGTACTTTTTTATTTGTATAATCAAGTAAGTTTACCTAGAGATTCAAGTTATCTCAAGTTACAAGCACCGGAAATCACATAACCCAGCATTAAACAATCAAGCAATGCATGTATAAGCATTATCTTATCATGCGGACGGACAGACAGGATGCTCCGGGTTAGCTCCCTTAATATGAGTGACGGGTGAATCCTGGGTAAACAGTTAGTGGAGTGATTGCTTAATGTCGTCCGAGATTGGAGAGAAGTCAAATATTGGTTTTGTTTCAGTCAGAATAGTATTACTTTAATTACTATCTTTGCCCCGCGGCTCTACTCGCGTTGACTATAATTTCGCAGAAACCACTGCCAGTTCTAAAATGGAAGTACACTATGTTACTCCTTGTAAAATCAGCTCTCTGCCGGATAAAGTCACGTCAGAATCGGGCCAGCTGTTAGGGAGATTAGTCGAAACAAAGACAGACAGGAAAATAATGATTTATTATAAGTACCGTATACACTTTCTTATGCATTTGGTAAAAATATTTTTTTTTGTCATTACACATAGACACTTCAATTGAATTTAATTTGTATAGATACATAATATACATTTTCGTTCAATTTACTTGTGAAGGCATAGAAATGGAATAGAATAAGGTTGGCTAAAGGAAAATTAGGGCGAATTTTTAATGTAAAATTTTTATTCTTTCTATGTTCACATTTTCGAGTTTTACCCAAATTGTTCGTGTTCAAAAGTATCAACAGGCAGATATATTTGATAAAACGAATAATTTCATGAAACCACGATTACCAGTCAGCATTTTTGTGAAATGGCTACGAAACATCACGTCATACATTCTACGGCTACGCCATGCCGTAGCCTCTACGCGCATTTTCGAACTGGTTATTCTATTGTACGAAGATTTTTTTAACGACCAAGTCCACCGTAGCTCTCCCTATCTTTATCCTTCAGTTATCTACTCCAGTTCCTTAGAAGTATCTACGAAGCCATCGTATTTTCACTCCAATCTAGGCAACCATAAGTTTCCCTCACTACTCTAATAAGTACGGAACCAGTTTATTAGGAATTCGTGTGGGCGACTCGACCACAATGTTTCCGAAACTATTGTCACAGTGCGCGGCAGTATCCTAACTTTACACAATGTGTTAATAATCACACAGATCGGTGACGACCCAGTGAGTAGTGTGACATCTGACAAATATGTTAGGATTAGTGATGGACTTATGCGATAGTTCTAGGTCAGATTGCACCTCCGATCATTGAGGCCACGATCCTTAAATGAGCAGCAGCTACAAATAAAATCAAAACAAAGCTCTAGTTATTGATTTTATTTGTTCAACATAGTAAAAGACAAAAAAAATTGTTGCTTTTCTTTTGAGTTTGGTATCAAAAGTTTTTATAAGTGTAGTATCTTGATAACTAGTAAATTGTCGGTAATCAGTGACCAGCATCTTGCAATGTTACAATTTGACCGTCGTTGAAGGGAAAAATGTTTGCGAATACTAGAGCATATTTATTAAGCAACGCTCAGATTTTACCGCCTTCATCTTTAAATCAAATCCCAAACTTATGTACTGTTTACAGAAATACAGTACAGCTATTGTGACGCAACTGAATATGGATTGGCGTAAACATGGATAAAATATCTTCATTTTAGGGAAATCCAAAGGGCAGGTGTCCATGAATGTTAGTTCGTTATCTAGATGACATGATGTTTTTGACATGTACGGGTCGAGTTGATGGCTGTATCTAATTTATTATAATGCCGTATATAATAATATATAGATATGGATTTAAAAAACCCAGACCATTGAATATAATTTTAATAAATTCCACCAGAAGTATCAATTTGGTTTTGAAACAAAAACATTATATAAATATCGGACTAGAATATCGTAAGTCTTTATATCTCCGCACTGCCAGAGACGGGCGTTTTCTTGATTACTCTATAATTGTCAGTCCTGAATGTTCCTCGTCCATCTTTAGCCGAGTATGGGACTACTGATTAGAAAATATTAAGTTCTGGAAGCGCCTCGCGGTTTCACCCGCGTTAACTACTATCCCGCGGGAACCGTTTGAATCATTACAAGATAAAAGTTAGCATATGTTACTCAGGGTGAATGTAGCTTTCCAATGGTGAAAGAATTGTTGAAATCGGCACAGTAGTTTTTGAGTTTATTCATTACAAACATACACACAAAAATACAAATCTTTCCTCTTTATACATAGTAGTGTAGATGTAGATAGTCCGCTGCAAAAACAAGCATGATATACTGGCTTACTCTGCAACTTTTAGTTTTGGAAAGGAATAATATTGTGATTTAAAGACAAAACACATCTTTCTCATATCTTTAAATCCAACATACAAAACACTAGATAAAGCGAGTTCAGATTGAACAGTCCAAACATAGCTGAAACAATATTGCTGCGCCTGCGCCGGTAGCTCGCGCCCTATCGCTAACTGCCTCGGCAAACTGACATTATCACCCCGCCACTAGTAATGTGTTTGCATTTGGAAACTTCTTGTTCCTCAACCGAAGTAAGCTCTGAATAAGATTTTGATCTGTTATCTACGGCTTGGCTCTTGGTGGTACTTTTTATAATCGTAGACCAAGACAGTTTTCTATCACTTACAACTCATAACAATAATGAGATTACATACTAATCCAGTAGTTAAGGAGGTAATAAATATTTATTAATTTAAACAAAATCAATCATATCACATTTTTGATTTCTTTGTCAGCACTCCTATGGCTAAATATTATAAATACTAGCAGACACGGCCACGCGTTGCTGTGGCTAAGGTTTTTGTTATTGCGACTATAAATTGAGATGTAAACTATTCTATCTTTTAAGTTAGATCAAACTGCACAAAGTGTACAAATTTGATTAAAATCGGTTGAGTAGTTTAGAACTCCATCGCGGACGAACAACGTGACGTGTAATTTATTTATATTAAGATATGTTATTCTATGACTAGTCTGCTACGATCACGATTCAAGCCTTAAATCGGCCGCAATCAACCCCAACAAAATATACAGCGCTACGTATTTTATCCGCGCGTATTTTACGATATAATATATAGGCCATAAATACGAATCCCGTAATTAATGTTTGGCCGACGGCTGGTATAACGAGCCAGTGAGGCAGGCTGTTATTATTTTGGCCGCGATTCAACTAACCCTTGGTTTTAATCTGGGGCTCGTAATCGGAATATTGCTTAAAATTTATAACTGTTTGACCCGAGCAAGTCATAATTACCGCTAGTTGCCTTCCGCCTCTAACATCCGATCAGCTGGCTGTCACCTTAATACTGGATATAGAGAAATAGTGGCTGCGTGGTAACGGGTGCGATTTAGAATCCGAAGATACCAGGTTCGATCCTCGGCTCGCACCAATGGCTTTTAGTAATTTATGTGCGGATTGCCATCGCTCCGTCCGGCCTTTGGCGGACACGTTAAGCCGCCGGTCGCGGTTGTTATCGATAACAGTCGTCAAGTCACGTCAGAGGCCCTTGGGCCTGATAAACACTGAAACTCAAGGCTAGTCTTATTAGAAAAACAAAACATTAGATAGTTCTTACCGTTGAAAATTCAAGGTAGTGGTAATAGCGACCAGATGGGTAGTGAGTTGAATTGCGGATAGGGACGCACTTAAACTCAATTGAACAAAAAAACTTGCTGTACATTGATTCCCAATATTTGACTTAAACCCACAGCGAGCAAAAACAGTCCGGCTAGTAAGTGCGATTTCGTAAAGTGGTTCTTGCTTCAGCACATGTATTATATAAAGACCAGAAGACCGGATTAAACATTATGTTATCCTAAATATACGATTATTTGGACAAGTGGTTCCACTATTCGAGTGCGGGCCAATACCCCATTGTCCTTGCTAAAGACCCCATGAAAGCTATGACAGGTTGAATATTCTTAACAATGGGAAGTGAGGATTTGTGAAAATTATAAGTTTTGAACGGCGTATTTGAATAGGGCACTCGTACTTAGAACTCGGATTGACGTGGGTCGCGGTTGATACGGACAGAAGTGCCGTGCATTATGTTATTTGGGTGTTGAATAGCATTTATGTAATGAATTTTGGGGTGTTTGTGTTACTTTGGAGAATTGACGAAATTTGATTTATTTAGAAAACACAGGTTGGTCTATATTTATGCCTACATTTTGTGTATTTTCTTTTTTATTTGGTGTACAATGAAGTATTTATATTATTTTCTGTCTGATTTGGGGTTTTGAAATGTTTGCTGTTGCCCCTAAAATTTGACAATATTTTTTCTGAGATATTTTTATTTCGTCCCAATCTTATAGCATCTCCAGTAAAGCTGTTTCCGGGCTAAATCTCTCATATTTTTCAAAATTCGAAAGTTTAAACCTTATCCACTCCTACACTTCAATTAGTAAGAAAAGGACTAGCTTCAACCCTACAATTTTAACTCTACCGTTCGTCTAACCCATATCCCATATTCACAGAGCTCAAAATTATCTGCCCCAAGTGTAACACTTATGGTAACACTGTAAATAGACAAGTTTGCCCACAATATCTCACAGTAACACTAAAACTGATTCTTGGAAAATGTTTAAAGTCCGACCAATATTTACGGAGCGAAGCCACGCCACGGGGCATACAGTAGCTTATTGGTATTTCGGATTCTGGTCGCGGTCAATATTGATTTTGACCAGTTTTGGTCAACATGGTTATGATGCATTGAAATGTACTCATTTTGGACAGATTTAACCACAGTCAAATCTTTTCCTGAAAATAAAAATCCAGCGCAAAAGGTGAATTTTTATAACCGGGCAGGTTTACTAACTACCTTACGTCGTACAACATATTATACCATCGTATACATATTATAACAGTTGGACAACCTAGGTTACACAAGAAATGTAATCTAACCCTCTAGCAGTTGGCAGCGGCCACAGAACTGTACTTTATTTGGAGTTCTGGGGGTGAATTGTGTTACTCCAATTATTTTAAGTTCAGAACTCAATATTATTACTGAACTCTACATTATTTAGAGTTCTGAACTTTCAATTGTTAAGGGTAGTGTGGCAGTGACCAACATGCTGTCGTCGGCCGTTGAATGCAATGAATACGACGAGTTAGATAAGTTTATTTTATTTGTTATAATTTACATTACAATTTATTTTATAAACACCTCTACGCCTACTCTAATTTTTATCTATCAACGTTTACCCACGTCAAAAACGATGATCAGCCAACATACCGAGCAAAACAAATATTAATTCAAAACTTAAACTGTATGCACCTACGCAAATAGAGTGATACACAAGCTCCCAAATTAATGTAAATATGTACACAAATATGACATATAAATATGACATTGTGTCCACAATGCGCATGTCTGTGCACACAGAGCGACATAATTTCGACATTGTGGCGTAAATGTGGTCGAAGAAATTTGGTGTGAAACGAAACGAATCGAAACGATAGAAGTTAACGTTAATAATGTGATAATAAGTCTTCTAATTGAACATTTACATAAATACACAATATTTAATTTAGCGATGTGGGTGATGATTGGACGAATTTGAACTTTTGGATTGGAAATGTTCCAATCGAATGAGAACTTCTATTGTGATACTAGCTCTGCCCGCGGATTCACTAACGGTTCCTGGGATAAAAAGGAGCTTATCGTTCCGATTATTATCTGTTTCATGAAAATTTGTTTAGCCGCTTTAGCTTTAGCTTGATTGACAAACATCCTATCATACAAACTTTTACATCTATTATACTAATAAGTATGATACCACAAATTAAATTGTATCCGTAATATTTACTATCTACTTACAATTCGCTGGAAATCTAACTGACGTTAAAAATGGTATGCAAATACAAAACGGTGTAAAGCTAATTAAATATATCAAATTACACCAATAATACACTAAAATTCGAAAAATAAAATGAAATCTTTGCTCAAATACACAGTAATCTATTAATTCCTGGTAGGTACTGAAAATTGTTATACAACCAATAAGTATAATAATATGAATATAATATACATTATTTATGGAAATAATGTTAAATCCGGCCCAACCTATACGATATCTCTCCCTCATCATGAAGTTTGCTCTAGAAATGCCCCTAGTCACACAAGCTGTCAGGGTTGCTACACTATTAGGTTTTTTAAATACCTCCATTTAATATCTTCGAGTTCTTTGCTGTTTGGAGGCCTATGAATAAAGTTTATATATTAATGAACTGGGGGTTATTTTGTCACAACCGGTATGTCTTACTTTTATGACAAATTTATACGTGATATACATACATACAGACGTGCGTAAGATGTTTTTCGACTGATTGACATTAACACAACGGATACGGACGGATACATGTAGCCATTTCGATGTACATAATATAATACCTACTACTTTCAAAGCATTTTCGACTGCAAGGCGTTGTTATGCTTGTTACAAACAAAATGCCTGAAACAGACTTAATTTACATATTAACATGATCTAATGAAGAAAACTTGCTGTTTTATATCATTTTATTGATAGTAGACTATTCATAGTAGTAAAGGGAAACTAGTTCCATTCCAACCGTTTCGTTACTACCATCTTCGATCACAGCGTTAGCTTGACTAACGTTACCTCACGTTGAGATAGTGGTCAACCGATCTTAACTAACACTAATAAGAAACAAAAATGAAAGCTCAAAAAATAGAATAGTAAAAAGCGTCTGTGGCAGCCCTATTCACGCATGCGCACGACCGCGTCAATATTGACACAGGCAGTAAGCTGCACCGATGCGTCGCAGCAAACCCGCTCGAGTCAATGTTTGCCTATTTGCGCTTGCGCATCCAACCAATAATGCACTTCTATGATTAGTATTTGGACTTGAACGGTGGAACGGACCGTGTTGAACGAACTGACGGTCTGTGGGATTCTCGATAGGCTTAGCCTGGGAATATTTAGAATGGAAATAGATTGAGGTTTTTTTTATTTATACTACTTGGTTAGAGTTGGGATGCCCTAGTTTAGTCTATGAGAGAAGACATAAGTGTTTATTATAAGAATTATAATCGGTGCAAAAATTAAGTAATGCAGCCATTATATGCATCTAATTTTCACTAAAAGGATTGGTTTCAAAAAATTGAGACAGTTTTAAACAACTATAATATAGTTAGTAAACTCACTAAAGAGTAAAATGAAGTCACAAGATCTAATCTAAACGAATCTGAAATAAAATCGTGTAAAAATAAATACTGTTTTTCAATAATATTGTCTCATGGTGCCTTTACTTTCCAAAGTACAAACTTACTAAAGTCAATATAAATTCCACAACACACCACAATAGTATACAATATGCCCGTTCACCCATGGCGAGTGATAAAGACGCTGCATGGGTCCGTACTTCGATCCGTTAGTGTTGCCCTCGCTGGATTATCGATATCGATAAAATTAACAAATGTCTCTTTGTAATCGAAAAGGAAAATGTTGTGATATCTCGAACGTCGCGGTTGAATGAATGTGGTTGAATGTTGATGAGCAGACGGGGAAGCGTCTGGATCCCTAGATATAGAATCCTGGTTTATGGATCAAGATCAGAGGTGCCATCGGAGTATGATCTCTATCATCGCTAGTTAGAGCTGCTTATACATCATCATCTCACCCGAAACCCACCTACTGCTGACCACGGCTCTCACCTCACATTCGTGAGGAGGTGTACGCCAAGAGGCCCGGTCTGGATTGGTGGGTTTGATACCCCCAACATATATCGGGCCATTTTATTTCGCTCTTCTTCATTTCTTTATTATTATTAAAACAACATCTCGGTAAGCATTAAATTGACTCATCCAATTATACCGATCCTGCCCTAGCGCAGTTCTCGACACTATCGAACATCTCACAATAAAGGCCGGGGCGTGGTGCCATACAAAGCGAATAGCGAACCAGAAACAGGTTTATTGTTTGTTATAACTCGACTAATATGAGTGAATTATAACTAGTATTTGCTTGCAGAGACTCTTTCGTGATCGGGCTGTTTTTTTTTATAAGTTGCATTTTAAAAAATTGTCTCTAACTATTTTTTTTGCCAGTCGCATTTATTACTAATTGCTTATGCAAAATGAGCCCAAACACTAACAATCTAGTGATAGTCACTCAGGAGTGCCGTTGTCAACCTTCCGTCTCCATCATCAGGTAACTTCGCTGCCTCCAAAATATTGTAATGTCATGTTATTTTACAACTAGCGGCGCCCCGCGGTTTCACCCGCGTTACACGAACAACACCTATAGGTAGCTATTTGAAAGGTTGGTGCATATTATTGTGTCATCATAGTTAGCATCCGAGTACTGGGGCGACAGTCTGTACATTAGTTAGCTTCCGATATCGGTCGCTAAGTCCATACGTACCGAAAATGAAACAGTATGAAAGCCCTATAATATAGGGCTTCCTAACTTATATATTATATAAGTTAGGATGAAACCGAGATCGTGGGACAAAGTTAAACGTACCTAATCTGACTACAACAATGTGAGTTAGTGTGTGCGTATGTATGCTTGTGAGGCACATAATTATGGCATAATCCTATCTATGATATATGCCACCTCTATCTCTTTCCCTCTCCTTCTATCGCTATATCTTTCCCTCTCCTTTTATCTCTATTTATTTCCCTCTCCACTCTCAATCTCTATCTTTCTCCCTCTCCCTCTATTTCTATATACTTCCCTCACAATCTATCTCTTTCCCTCTCTCGCTCTCTTCTCTCCCTCTCTATATATCTCTCTCTTCCTTTATTTCTACATATTTCCCACTCACTCTATCTCTCTCTCTCACGCTCTCTCTCCCTTTATCTCCTTTCCTCTCCCTTTATCTTTCTATCTATATACTTCTCCCTCAACCTCTTTCTCTCTCACTCTATCTCTCTCTCTCTCTCCGTCTATCTCTGTCTTTATCTTGTGTTCATTATTATCTATCCCCTTGCCAAATTGCATTACGATCCGTTCAGCCGTTTATTGTGGTCCGTAGGGGGTGCATCTATATAATACCTCATAATTTCCACCCCTTGCTTTGCCCCCTTTAGGGATGATTTAGCGAAAAAGCTGAAACCCGTATTCCTTTATTTCTTACCAAAAGCCTAAATATACATTTTCAGACTCCTAACTTGAAGAATTATTAATTACCCATACAAACTTTCAACCCTTATTTCATCCCTTCGAGAATATTTTTTGAGATAAAAGGTAGCCTATGTCCGTCTCGTAGGGCCAATCTATCCCTATACCAAATTTCATCGAAATCGGTCCAGCCGTTTGAGCGTGAAGAGCTAACAAACATACACACACACACACTCACAAACTTTCGGCATTATAATATTAGTAAGACAAACATTTTAATCCAAGTATTATAATTCACTCAGACTATAATGCACGCCTACACCGCCCTTTCTTTTTTATTGGTGGTTGACTGGTAGAAAATGCTTTTAGTGTTAAGTCTGCCACATTATACTACTTAGGTACTATGTTTTGTGTGCAATAAAGTATTAAATAAATAAACAAGAAAGATTTCAACTCATTAACTTTTGCATGGCCGGTATCCCATAATATTGTCTCTTGAGCCTTGACTTCCAAGTATCAATTAGGCTGCGGTCTCTGATCTGAAACCAGCCGATGGCGATTATAGGAGACACCCATTTCTAGACATTTTTTGCGTTTTCAGCCATTATGTCGTGTCGTGTGCGAGAGGTAAACAGACAGACACTTGATTTTATATAAGTACGCATGTAATAACAACACGCACGAGTTGCGAGGGCAAATTGATGGGTGTGCACAAAAGTAAAGTGAGACGTAAGTGAGGGCTCCTTGTGTTGATTGGCGACGAGGGTGGCCCCTGGGGTAACTGCGGGGCCCAAAACAAGTTCTGATGAGATTATTAAACGTTCTAAAATCTTACTAATATTATAAAGCCGAAAGTTTGTGAGTGTGTGTGTGTGTGTGTGTGTGTGTGTGTATGTGTGTATGTTTGTTAGCTCTTCACGCTCAAACGGCTGGACCGATTTCGATGAAATTTGGTATAGGGATAGATTGGACCTACGAGACGGACATAGGCTATATTTTGTCTCAAAAAATATTCTCGAAGGGGATGAAATAAGGGTTGAAAGTTTGTATGGGTAATTAATAATTCTTCAAGTTAGGAGTCTGAAAATTTATATTTAGGCTTTTGGTAAGAAATAAAGAAATAAGGGTTTCAACTTTTCCGCTAAATCATCCCTAAAGGGGGCAATGCAAGGGGTGGAAATTATGAGGTATTATTTAGATGCACCCCCTACGGACCCCAATAAACGGCTGAACGGATCGTAATGCAATTTGGCAAGGGGATAGATAATAATGGATACAAGATAAAGACAGAGATAGACGGAGAGGGAGAGAGATAGAGTGAGAGAGAAAGAGGTTGAGGGAGAAGTATATAGATAGAGAGATAAAGGGAGAGGTAAAGAGATAAAGGAAGCGTGAGAGAGTGAGGGGGAGAGATAGAGTGAGTGGGAAATATATAGGAAGAGAGAGATGAAGAGAGAGAGGGAGAGAGATAGATTGAGAATGTATCATACTTTATGTTTTTATGATTCTCTTGTAACTTTTGTTTGACTTGTAAAAGTGCGATTTAATTGCCTATTTACAATAAATGCTTTGACTTTGACTTTGACTTTGAGAGGGTACATATAGAAGTAGAGGGAGAGTGATCGAAAGAGGAAGACGGAGAGAGAAAAAGGAAGAGGAAAGGAGATAAAAGGAGAGAGAGAGCGTGAGAGGGAGAGATAGAGTGAGTGGGAAGTATGTAGAAATAAAGGAAGAAAGATCTCGGAAGAGAGAGATATAAGATAAGATAAGATAACAACTCTTTATTGCACTCCAAGACATACAGTTTTAAAAATAAAGAAAAAGATATATAGGTAGGTATAGGTACAATGGGCGGCCTTATTGCTACACAGCAATCTCTTCCAGGCAACCTTTGGATGGAGAGGATTAAATAAAAATAAAATTTTATCGACCGGTAGTGCATTACCTATCCAGTAACTAATAAAATTAAAATACATACATACTAATAAAATTAATCATAGCAAATAAATGCAATACAACCAAGATGAAATGACACATAAATGAAGCAGTACAATAATTTCATACATATGAGAGCCTACGATAGATATAAAAGTTTAACCTGCGCTTTAAAATGAGTCAGAGTTTGAGCACGTCTGATTTCCACTGGCAAAGAATTCCAGAGCCGGACAGCTTCCACGGAAAAGGAACTGTCGTAGAAGGTGCTGCTGTGCACTGTGTATATAGAGAGAGAAGAGAGCGAGAGAGGGAAAGAGATAGATTGTGAGGGAAGTATATAGAAATAGAGGG
Organism: Hylaea fasciaria; assembly: GCA_905147375.1. Classification (NCBI taxonomy): domain Eukaryota; kingdom Metazoa; phylum Arthropoda; class Insecta; order Lepidoptera; family Geometridae; genus Hylaea; species Hylaea fasciaria. Next base: position 4,821,222 of record LR990215.1, read on the forward strand.
AGAGGGAGAAAGATAGATATTGAGAGTGGAGAGGGAAAGATATAGAGATAGAAGGAGAGGGAAAGAGATAGAGGTGGCATATATCATAGATAGGATTATGCCATAATTATGTGACTCACAAACATACATACGCACACACTAACTCACATTGTTTTAGTCAGATTAGGTACGTTTAACTTTGTCCCACGATCTCGGTTTCATCCTAACTTATATATAGGGCTTTCATACTGTTTCATTTTCGGTACTTATGGACTTAGCGACCGATATCGGAAGCTAACTAATGTACAGACTGTCGCCCCAGTACTCGGATGCTAACTATGATGACACAATAATATGCACAAACCTTTCAAATAGCTACCTATAGGTGCTGTACGTGTAACGCGGGTGAAACCGCGGGGCGCCGCTAGTATAATATAAATAAAGCACAGAAAATGAAAAATAAGAATATTTAAATTATGCTTATTATCTTAATAGGTATAATATAAAATACGCGTCACGTTGTTTGTCCGCAATGTCCTAAACTATTTAATCGATTTCAATCCTATTTGCACACCGCGTGCCAGTTTAAAAACTTAAAAGATCTCAATTAATAGTCGCAATAACAAAAACCTTAGCCACAGCAACGCGTGGCCGTGTCTGCTACTATAATATAAAGAAAAAAAAGACAATGAAAAAGAAGAATATATAAATAATGTATATTATTGTAGGACATTTTATGTTATTTTTAAGGTTTTTTTTTTTCATTATCAAAGTTGCCAACGATTCTAGTTTTCTTGCAGTTTAGTTGCCTACTAGTTATTAAGGGTAGCCCCAGACCCCAAGCTTTACCCCCGGAAAAGTAAAATTTAACAGGATTTCATAGGAAAAAAACTGGGGGCCTCCAAAACAACCCCATCATTTCAATAAGACCACTAAGTACGGCCCTTATTTAAACCGACCACATGCCACTATAGTTTGCAAACGTCAAAAAAAGGGAGTAACATCGTAATAGCTATCACATTATTGATGTGGTTTTATGCTAATGCAGTCGTTTGAATATCTAACGACATAATTTCCTGTACCTTAAGTACTTTAGGTTTCCGTTCTTAAGCGTTACATCTGCTTAAATGCTTGTAAATTTATGAATGTATAGACATTTTGAAAATATTTGTTTTTTATTGATATTTTTGTGTTTTGAGGCAGTATTAAAACAGTAATTATAATAAATTACAATATTTAAGAAGTCAGTCGTAAAAACAAAGTTGGGTATTTACTACTGTAATGCTGCTGCTAAGACAGGTGCTTTTACTTATTATATTTTGGAGTTGCATTTGGGGCTAATTATACCAATAAAGTTTATATACGAGTATATATAATACTCGTAAATAAATATATAACTTGTCAAATCCATTATATCCCATCCTCTAACTAGAATTCACTGTATATCATGAACCATCAGGAACATCACTAGGAACATCTGGACTCACAAATATTATGTGGTCTGTGGGTAGCTTAGATATTTGACCTGTGCGGGAGACGAACCAGGAACTTCACGCGTGTCAGTCGGATTATCAAAATTTGCGCTACGGAGGCCTTATGTAGGTAAGCACGCATAGTCGCACACGTTTCGGGCAACGAACCATAATCACATTCTAAGTATAAAAAGTAATGGAGCGTCGATTATCCGAACTAATAAGAGGATATGGGTGTTCGGAAAACTGATTCATTCGGATAATCGTACTGTTTTTATTAATGTAGCAATTTATGTATGTAGGTACCACATAATTATGTCATGTAATATTACGCACTAGATAACATCAGTAGATAAACTTAGTTGCAGATTCGTCTTTCTCTAATCGCCTATTCGTGTTCGAGCAGTTCGGTTATGCGGTCGTTCGGTTGACCGACGTTCGGATAATCGACGCTCCACTATAACAATACGAAACAAAACATCCGACCTTTCCCGAGACTTCACATCGCGCTGCTTCAAATCGAATGTTGTAATGATAGTGATGTTCGGGTGTACTGTAATTTACAAAGGATTGAGTTATTAGTAGTACCCGAGATACGGTACAGGTTTGTTAGGGCTGCCAGTTCCGAGAACTCAATTTCCGGACGGAATTCTTCGAACAAAACAGTCACTTGGAATATATCAGGAATATGGGAGGATAAGCAATCATTATGCCATATAATTATCTCGTATCTTCAATCAAATTGACGTCACCGGGTGATAATGTAGTTCAGTCTATTTCAGTTTGTAGTTACCTTCAGTGGGTTTATTTTAATTTCTAGTTTTAGTTAAATATTGACTCAAATGTGAAATTATAACAAGTTATCAAGGGTGAAATTGTAGCGTCAGAAAACAAATTAATAATGCCCGTGACGTAACCAAATATCCCAAAACTGACAACCCTATGTAAGTCACAGAAGAACTAACAGTACTGTGGACGCGGTTTCGGACGTCATTATGTGATTTTGATAATGTTGAGTGTAGTGAGAAACCCGAGAGCATTATAGACGAGATTGACCCTACTTCAGTGAAGATATCCGTCACGGCGATGGAATTAACATCCAGTTACATCACCTGATTGGTTTTAAAAAACATATAATAGAGTTTTAAATATATCGTAAAATAGATTATTTGTATGTTAGGGATATAAACTTAGCTGTTGATTGGAGTTCTTCGATTTCAACATCTTATTTACACATTTAATTGAAGCGTTGAAATCGACAAAGCTTTTTATTATGATTCTAATGAAAATATCCAAAAAGAGTTATGCTTTAGAATAGAATATACCTAATGGAAAACTCTTTATTGTACACCACAAATAAACAATACTAAAAAAAATACAATAGATAAATAGGGTTAGTACAATGGGCGGTCTTATCGCTTAAAGCGATGTCTTCCAGACAAACTTTGGGTGGACAGAGAAAAATATTTTTGAAAGTATGGTCGGTGGAATATTTTTAAAACATATATTATTTAAAACATTCTAAACATTTATTCTAATCGCTTCACATCCTAATTATCTAATTACTATCTAAAATAATGTCGCTCTAGTTATAGGGAATCCTAGATGTAAGTGAACGTGACGAATAAAAAAAGTTTCACATAAAAGTAATGTAATAAATAACCGATTCAGATAACCCTTCAACGTCCACATACCAGTACAAAATTTTCTTTGAAGTAACCTTTGGTAGTTAATGGGTTTAGCACGCATCCCTCCATCCACCACCGGAGAGAACGCGACAAAAAAGCCTCATCAACATTACACTCCCGAACAAAGGACTCGCGAGTCCAAAACAGTCGCATTTCGGCCTCGTCATCAACTCACCATCATCACAAGAGCCCGACATGTTAATCCGAGATCATTAGCTACGATAAAGACATGCAGTCATTACCCTACAATATGAGACAAAAAATACCTTCATCAATTCAATACGACCAAAAAACGACTCGGCAAGAGCGACAAACTTACACCCACGGTGCGGTGGGCGTAGTCAGGGTGGGGCCTGGGGGTGATTCGATGGAGCGACCTATTTGCTGAATTTAGGTAACTATGGCTATATAAATTAAAATACAATTTCAAATCTGTCGTACCTAGTATAAAGCGCACGAAATGTATAATCCGATTTTAAAAAGGCCCATAAAACTCCTCTATGCTTCTAAGGTAATTTTATACATCGAATACCTTGGAGAAAACAGTTAATTCATTGATCAGCATGAGATGCGCTAGATTATACATTCTGATAATTATTATCCTACAATTAGGTATTCTGCCCTAAAAATCTAGCAGCAAAATATCAAAACCGATTTCTCCCCGCATGCCCCGTAATTATATTATGTGCCCTTATAAAACATCCTGATTACGTCCCCAACGTACCCCGAAGGAATAATAAGGTAATTTGTATCACAAAAAAAAATAAAGCATGACTGCTTGACATTTAATTTGATTATCGCTCGTCAAGTAGTTTATGAGCCTCCTAGCGCATGGAGTGAGATAAATATACAGTTATGATGTAGTCTTCGTGATAAAACTTTCACTTTGATAAATATTATCGGCATTCTAATTTACGCATTTGATATGTCGTTGAAAATGTTATAAATTACATTAACATCACAGCTCGTAGGATTTGATCTTGACTACGTAATTTAGTTTGATATTTACGAATGTTATGCCCATACTTATCAGTGTTATGTTAATATTTACGAATATTATAATAATATACAGAATATTCCAGAAGCTCATGGGCCTACAGAAAGTTGATTACGCGTAGTGAAATGTACACGGATGCATTTTCAGTACCTAGCTTTCTTAAATAACATAAAAATATTTTGTTCGCAATTCAGTTATCAAAAAGTTACTACATTGTGATTGTTACCTCTGTAAGTAATATATTGTAATAAGAAGCGGTATCTCCATACAATTACTAATGTTATGTTTAATATTAAAAATACTTTACATCCAAGACGCCATGGCTCTCGTAACATAACGGCCTGGGCGTGATTAAGAATACGCTTGTAAGTATACAGTGTTCACAGAGTGCCACGTCATTCCAGTTTGTTATTTCTTGCCACTAATGATGTAGTGTACTTTATTCCCTTAGAAAGAAAAAACGTATTAATTTATATTTACATCTCCGATGCGTCAATTAAAATATCATTAAAATTCCAGCCTGAGATCTCACTCAAAAAGCTAACATTTGACAAGGGCCGGTTAGGTTAACGAAAACAAGAGCAAAACGTATCGGTTCCGAAAGCGAGACCGCGAAACGAGTCCTAACGAACTTTAAAGTTCCTTTTTAATTCCTTTTCTACGTTGGCAAGACAGCATGTCGACGCACGAGAGTTCCTCCGGGCGATTCGGGCGTGGGTTCTTTTTTAAGCCGAGCTCGCCGGAGCTTGTTCTTGCGGGTAATGGCTTCATTATACAGCTCGGAATCTCGGCGAGAAGCTTGGGGGCGATGCAAAAACTGGCTGCGCTTACGGCTCGCAGTGTAGGCTGTATAGACAGTAAGGGAACTTCAGTCTTTTTGTCATCGTTGGCAGTCTGCGGCGTCACCTAAGATAGGATGTGGATGGTAATGAAGAGTATTCTATGAGGCCTAAAGTACCTGAAATTCATGTAAACCCGTTCAACTATCTGTCAAACCTAAACACACAACTTTTCGTGCGTGATATTGTTTGTGTGTTCGTGCTTACGTGCGTGTGTGTGTGAACCGTATTGCCGTAGTTGACGTACTGTTGGCATACTATACCAGTGTCTTCAAACCGCACACATGTGCACGTGTTTTCGGATGCGCAGAATAATAATAATGCTCAATCGAAAATGTTACCGTAATCGTTCCCGAGTTATAAGTGTTATTACGCAATTATGTGCTCAGTTTCCATTTTTTCACTACTCCGTTGTTTCCGTTGCAATTTTGCGGCTGGTGTGATCATTTCGAAGTACAGTGGCATCTTAACTGATGGTTTGTATGATTGACTTTCCATATTTACAATGTAAGGTTGTGGAACTCGAAATGAAGTAACATTACATACTTAATTGTCGGGCTGCGATGAAACAATAAAGGGAAGACGTGACGCCCTGTAGCATTGTGTGTGGATAAACCAACCTCATAATAATTGTAATGCAATGTGCACGACAAAAAGGAGCTGAGAGGTTATGAATATTATTGCTTGTAGACAAAATTTGTGACATGCAGCTCTGCACGTGGATGTTTGTGGGACCATTGTCCTCGTAGTTTCTTATTCTCTACACAGAGTGAATCTTGGTTAGGTGTCAGTATCTCTATAAGATAAGTTAACAACTGTTTATTACTCTCCAAGATATTCAAGAAAACTACTAAAGTATGACTAAAGGAAGAGGATAAGAATGTGAGACCACATTTACATTTTATATGGAAGGAGGCTATATAAATATTATCAGGACTTGCTGTAGAATTTACTCATTGTCTTCTTGCTACTCTTGTGTTAGTCCGAGATATACGACTGTGTCATGCAATCATTGTAATTTGCGTAACGTATCTTCCATTTGAATTGGTCAGACGCTGTAGATTTATATTTAAAACAAGTACCGTAAATATTAACCTATGTTTGCTCGACTTGATGGGGGCTCCGTGTCCCTTTTTTAACATCCTGATAGGCTAATGGGTTAAAGGGGGTATGTCCGTTGGACCATGAATCGATGCCGATGTTTCTTCCGTGGTTAAGTGCCAACCGTGGCGGGGGTCCTGAATCTTTGCTCAGTAATGACAGCATCTCGTAAATTCTTTGAGGAGTTGCATTCATATTATTCATTTTTATTATCAGGCTTTAAGCGTTGCGTTTCGTGTGTGCCTTGTAATTAACAAAGCCGTTGCGTTTCGATAATAATCGGGATGTTTCAAGAAATGCTTTTTCTCGAAATCGATAATGATTTGGGCAATGTTTACGGTTCTTTACGATTACTTTATTAGGGAGGCGCGCATGATTGCGCATAATTTATGACAGGCTATGGTTGGCTTGTGATTTCTCTCATTATACTGTCAGTTAAGTTAAATTAAGATATATGTAATTTAAAATTTTGTTTAAATTGAAAAACACACTCGCAGAAATAGCTTGCCCAATACCCATGATGGAATTTAAAATGATATGGTAAAATTTGCCAGCCAAAAATGTTATCGCTTTTTTAAATTTTGTTCTAAATAGTCCAATTGCCAGTCTTACCTTACATAGACAACAGCTCAACCAGCCGGACTTTACAGAAATACGATACAGCCGAAGCAAAATCACACCAATTCTTCTTAACCAAGCAATTTCTGCATCAGATAGCAAAAGACCTGAACAATAAAACGAACGCACTGAACAAAAACAACATTAATATGAACACAGAGAGTGTTTATCTCTATTCAGCCATTGAAAAGGTGCCATAAATAAAGTGGGCACACGTCTGCAATTGAAACGTACACTACTTAATAATCGCTTGTGTGCTTGCAAAGGCAGAGAATATAAACGCAGTATGATTAGTTTGGCACTGAAAAGCGCACGTGCAAATTAATGTATCGAACAGGCTACATTCCAAATTTTTATGCATCAAATCTCAGTTTGTATATCATAACAAATAAATTGCATATTCGCAAAGGTAAAAGAAAACCAACACAGCCATGCCGAAAGTCGATAGCTTATCGTTTATTTCATATGTTTTAACATCAATCTAAACTCTCTTATAAAGAGATGACCCAAGTCACACACAATGCAGTAGTTTGTTAATTTACTTTGTATGAAATTGAGTTACTGGTGTTGGCTCAGTATAAAGATTGTATATCGAAGTAATACAAAGGCGATAGCTCTACGTGTGGCCACGCTTTACTTTTATCGATAATCATACCTTTAGGAAAGGTTTATGTGCTAGAGTGTACACGATCCGAAGCCAGATCTGAAGGCGGGATTGTTGGGCGCACTTTACCCTATAACTAAGTTAAGCAAAGACTATGAAGTTTTCTTGGCATTTGTGTTACCAAAAATCATGTTTAGCACCGATGGCTGTCAAATTTAGTTCAGAAAGTGATTGGTCGATATAGTGTGACTTCCTATAAACCAGACATTTTGACATGACACGCCTTCTCGCGACCACGTACTCGATCAAAACATCGATATTTCAAAAATATTTTTTTGATTGATTCCGCTTTTGTCTAGTAAATTTGGTCTTTGTTCAGCATAATTTGAAATTGTCAGCATTCAAATACATGATTATTGTAATAAATATTTTACCATGTTAACCATGATTTAACAACTGATTTGATGGTGATACCTAACCTAACAAATCTATATATAAACCTAAGCTTGTTCCGATAAGCACTTGCACGTTTTTAATGTAGTCAGTCACCTTTTTTCGGTCATCGATGTCGATATTTTTTGTCTTCATCCCATCACTATTATTATTGACAGGTGCGGTTTTGAAATCGAATAGGTTGATTAAGCATTGATTGTTAATCTTTCTTTTAATCATGTCACTATTCTATGATGAATTGGTTGAAATTGATGTTCATAAAATGTATTTTATCGTTGCGTGATTGGAGTGATACTAGTTTTTTTTATTAAGCCTAGATTATGTACCGTTATAAACAAAAATACTGACTAAAACTAGCTCATAAGCTAGCGTCTAACTGCATTCTCACTTGGAGTTCAGTGACGATGTGGTGGTGGTGGTGGTGGTGGTGGTGATTGTGCTGGTGAAGGTACTACTTGTGTACTTTGCAATCACGACACCGAGTTCGTTCCTCGGCCGCACAAATAACTTTTTGTAAGAATTGTGTGAGTACGTATTTCCATCATTCTGTAATTTTGAATGCACGTTAACCCGCCGGTCCCGGTTATCATATCGATAGCAGTCGTTAAGTCACGTCAGAGTTGTCTGACAAACTAAAACAAAAGCCTGCCACCACCGCATACGACAAACAAAAAAACAGTATGGTAGAAAGTGAAACACGCGCTAAGCCCTTCACAGCCAGTCCCATTCACGGCTTAGCATGTTCAACACCTTCGACCACATCGCCACTTAACACCAACCGAGATAATGGTGAAATGCTAGCCCATAAATTATTAAAAAAGAACTTTGAAATTGATTGCGAATTATTTGTTAACGCTGTAAATGTTTATGGTCCTTGTCAGTTAAGAAGACAAGGTTTAAAAGTGTTTTTTCTTATTGATCCATAAATTGAGGTATTAAGACATTAAGTGCCAGTGCTTTTTAATACATAAGTGCAATTAGACGAGTTGTAAAAAAACCGTTTTTTAATTGCAAACTGTGAAATTTAAAGGCGTTACGTTGAAAAGCTTAAGCAGCTTTTCCATTAGTAATGGCGTGAAATAACACATATTTATTGCACACTTTCAAGGAAATAAACGATCCTCACATGCTATTACATAAAATTATTGAGTACCTATCTGTGATTAACGCAAAAATTGAAACGCATTTGAATAAAAACATAGCATACAGCAAGTTATTGTTTTCTAATTCGTTTGTGAACAAGATTTGAAAATAACAGAATCGTTTGCGATATTTTTTTTATATCATTCAAATGACTTAAATCTACTCAAATTGCGAATTCAAATCGTAAATTTGGGTCGCACGCATCATTCCGTATTCAGTCTCGACTCGGTTTCGCAGCGGTGTCAACACAGAATCGATTCACTCGATTACACTATCGATAATCGAATAGCGTCACGTGTGGTCTCGATCGTATCGAGTCGCGCGAATAAGCTGTTTATTGACAAGTAGTGTTGCGACTTGCGAGAGTAGATAAGGTGGGCTGCTTTTAAGACTTGCGAACTTTGGTACTTAGAAAAAAAATCGAGTAAGCCATAAGGAGAAGATCCAAAAAGAAGGAAAGTTATAAGTAAGTACAACATATTTAAATAGTAGATTAGCAGTTTCATTGTATTCGGAACCCGTGATTTTCAGTCTTTAGAACCATCTAGTTCAATATATTTGATCGATAAAGTGAAATAAATAATAATGTAATTTACTGAAAGTGTTCCTTCATACAATAAAAATTGAGCTTTCAAATCTTACTGCATTTCAAATGCTAACCAAATTTTTCCCCCATGTCGAAAATCAGAACATGTCCCATCACTACTGCCGTGATAATATCTATAGCACGCGTGAATTCGCCGCATTGACAACGCCGTATCCATTCTCATTCGCCGTATCTACCCAGACGTATATACGGCTTTATAATATAGCGTTCTTGCGTGTAGTTGAGTGTAATTTAGTATGTTGTAATAAACGCATAGTTGTTAGATTCGAATGAGATGTTGGTGTTTAATGACATTATCAAAAATTTGGTTAATTTCTTCGGGAAACGAGATTGGAGCCACCTCAAGTACCGTTTTAATAATTAGAATTTCTGTTAGTCAAAATTATAAAAACTTTCTAGGCTTGAGACTGAAGAAACCCTTGGAGTTATTACAATATTAATAAATAATAATACATGTTACAAACATATTATGTTCTACATTATTACAATATTAGTTTCAGAACAGGCGCTTTACTAAATATTACAACGGCAATTAATTTCGTAGCTGATTTCGTTGCAATTTTTTTTTGATTTGGTAATACTCAGTTTCAGATTACATGGATCTATAATGCAATTTGTTGTATTAATTTTTCCATAAAATGCTACAAGATTGATAAATCGACACGGAATGAAAACTGGATGTCGAAAAAATTTGCTACAACCGCTACGAGGTGCTACGAAAAATTTACTTTATGCTAATTTACGAATTTTAAATCTTTGGATCATTCATTTGTATTGTATTGTAAACACAGTTAGACAATTTTCCTGGAATTAAGTTCTCTCCCTATTTCAAGCCGACAACCCAGTAGGAGAGTACTGTTTTTAAAAACACCTATGTACGCGGAATCCCGTCGCTGGAGGCGCGATGTAGCCATCCTGATGGCCAGATAGTGGATCGACTCCCTAGATCTTAATCGGTAGATATATTAGCACAAGGGACTGGTTAAGTCTAAGTTATAAGAGAACATTTTTTAAAATACCTCACTATTTATTCTAGAAAGAAAAAACGTATGCGCTAATGACACAACCGAAAAAGACTAGTTTTATAAATAAAAAAGCACTTACCATTTAACTTATATCGTGACATTGACAGCGACTTAACTATACTTAATATGCCTACTTACGACTCGACACTGATTATTTTATATGTATGTATATTTGACGGCGTAGTGGCTGAGCAATCGGACTGCTGCGCTAGGGGTTGCGGGTTCGATTCCCGCCTGGGACAAATATTTGTGCGGTCCACAAATATTTGTTTCTGGTCTGGGTGTGATGTGTATGTGAAATTATATGTCTGTAAGCGGCACCCACGATACAGGAGCAATCCTAGTGTGGGGCAACGTTATAAAAAAAAAAAAAATAATAATAAAAAATTATAATAAATTATAATATATACTATGTGTTTCATTAAATTTTTCAGTATTTATTGTTATAGGGGCAACAGATATCATCTGTGAATATTTCAACTATCACGGTTAATGAGACACAGTCTGGTGATAGACGGACAGACAGACAGATAGAAGGACGGACAGCGAAGTCTTAGTAATAGGGTTCCCGTTTCACCCTTCGCATACGGAACCCTAAAAAGGGTGATTCGGTTCTGTTTTTTTGTATCTTGCACCAAACCCTCTGTACAGTCCCTTACACACTTATAAAGCTTTCTGGTGGCATTTAATTAACCCTTACAAGATTTATCGCGTCCACTTGCGCGTGCGTCATTGTTAGGGTTGCCAACTTGCCACTCAATACAGCTTATTAGTATTTTTTTTATTTTTTTATGTTTTCATTCTTACAGGATTGATGACTAATATATTGTAATTCTGGATAATAATGCTTTAGAGCTCAACATTTTTACAGTTATTATTTTCTTATTTTTGTAATACCTCTATATAATTATTGTAATGACCTCTATAGGTACCACATTTAAGTTCGTAAGAAGTATGTGTAAATTATCAATCTTGCTTTTGTATGACCCTGCGTATGTATGTATGTATATTGTAGGTAATAATCATGTGAAATATAAATAAAATTTCGATTTATTTGATTCCTACCTTTTCTTCAGTTCATTTGAGTGCTGCCAACCCTATAAAATTTTGATATAGTGCGTGTACATGACCCAAATCATCGATTTCTTAAAATCGATTTCGTATTTAGGTTAATTGAAATATAGAGATTAAAACATATTACTAATTGCAATATTTCAATAGTGACGGACGTTTTTAATATCGATATTATATTAATAATTTTATTCACTAACGCATCGATATGTCAAATTGTCAGCTCTAACTGAGTAATCGGTCGTTAATATCGAATAATTAATGATTATCGTCGCAGTTTTTCATTATTCTTCTGAGTAACAGTTATTCATTGCGGATTAAAGTCAATTAGAAGATTCATGAAGATAAACAGGCAAATAAATTGTTTTTATATAAAAAGGAACCTAATTTATAATATTATACTCGTAGTATTAAAGTTTCGTTATATGGATTGAACAAACAACAAATAAGTAAAACAAGAAAATGATTTGTCGTTCACCCCAGGATAACCGGGCTAGTTCCCCTTTGCACTAGTCCCGCTTCGCTAAACTCGAAAAATAACTAGGTTCCTAACAACTCCACTTTGCACGAAATCAAATCCGGTGACTGTTACAAGGCAAAGTGTTACTTAGCGCTACAATTAACAATTTTAACTATTTTACCCATAGACGAAAAAAAAAATAAAAAAAAAATGTTCAACATATTGGATCTGTCAAAAATCACCCCCTCATAAGGCGAAACGGCTTTATGACGGAACCTCCACACTCGCTTTAAGGCGGTCCCACACGGCCGATAATTAAAGAGGCCACAGGATGATAAATAACCAACTGTCCGTGTTTTTACCGCAGATGTCATTATCTTGGTCGACTCTATCAGCCGTCACTCGATTGCGTCGGAATCCACTAGAGTTGATAGCACCGCTTGGAAAGGTTATATTGATAAATGTTGTGTGAGTTGTAGTTCTGTGTCGTCTATAGATTATGGTGCTTTAAAAGATTGTAATTTTCAATTGTCAACTACGAAGCTATTAAAATTATTAACAAATACTATAATACCTTATAATAAAGTCAATTGAGAACCTATCCTTTGCATTATGACTGTATTATGTTATTTAAGTACCTATGTTGAAGTAAATTTCTTCAATAAAACAGTGCATAGGTAACAACCCTAAATAATATTACTTATAATATTATTTATATTCCTCATTCACTTCAATTATTAAGTACATTCAAACTGAAAATGTGTAAAAATAGTGGTGTCAACAGCTCTGATGACATAATCGATCCCAATGACAGCGTAGCGCATGAATAATCGAAAGGTCCGAGTTGATGAGTGCGTGTGAGAGCTTTTTTGTCGTGACCGCGGCCGGTGTACACCTCTAGCACCACGGCCAGGTAGGGATGGGTCGATGGCCGAATATCGATAACATCGGCTCTTGTTTTTTTTTTTTGGGAAAACATTAAACAAGTTATCTTTTTGTGTGACTTCTGGAATGCTGGACTGATTTGAACAGTTCTTTGGCTGCTGTAATGTTACATTCATTCTATGTCTGTGATGTTCTTTGGGCCTAACTTATGTTTAGTAGTGGTCTTCCGGCTGATGATGATTATTATTTTATGTGATTTAATTTATAACTTTTGTATTCATGATAGGAAGTCGCAACATCACAGTAAAAAAGTATGACGACTTTTATTATATTACTGTGTACCTACCTAGTTACAGTTTTATATCCGTAAAAGCTTCCGCTTTATCGATATCGACAAACGAATTGAGCCCCTCCCTCGGATATCCCTAAAAGTAAGTTCAGAGTAAAAAATGCAGGAGCAACAAATGATTATAATTGACCGTAAAAAATACCAAATTCAGAACTGTTCCCTTGTTAATTATAAAACATCGTCCGTTTGAATAACGCGAGTGATATAAACTTGTAGATAGAGTATGGATACCACAAATTCCTAGCTTTATTTAAACGGCTCGGTTACCGCGAAAATTTTCGTTCATGTATTCAATTGTTGTCAGGACGCGATATTGCTATGCCGCTGGTACAGTGCATAGCGACGAGAGTTAAGTTTTTTTTTATTATTTATCGATATTTTTTTTATTGGAGTTGTTCAGCCGTAATTGTATAAATAATTGTAAAGTGCCGTTCCCCGAAAAATAGCTATATAATTGTATGATAGACGCATTGAATGCCACTTCTTGATCTATGAACTAGGTATTTTATTCATGATACATTTCCTGAGTCAGCTGAGCTTTTACCATGTAATGGCCGTGTTGAAAATTTTGGCAAACACTGTATTACAGGGTGACCAGTATTTGGACGCAAAAGTGGTAACCTCACGAAATATCAATTTGCACACCATAAATAATTGACCTTAAAATATATCAATATTCTATACATGGCAATATTCATATTACATGTAATATTAATGCTTTAAAAAAATGTCGTCTCCTATATGGAAGACTGCAAATGACATAGCATTAATTTGGTCGTGAATATATGTAAAAAAAACTACAATATTTTTTTCGTTGTTGTTATTTTGTATTTAAAAACCAATTTGTTTGTTTACAGGTGTTACCACAAGACTGATGAGCGCTGCTTGAATGTGGTAAGCATATATTTTGCAATCAATAAGCATAGTTACTTCACGATTAGCGTTATTAAATTCTAGTCTTAATGAGACTTGCAATGAAGGAATGAAGGGCAAATTCTTAAAAATAGCTTGCATTTTGCAATAACAATATTTGTAGCCATCATTTTAAAAACCAACAAGCCAGCTGTCAGTTAATAAAAGTGAGCCATCATCATTAATTATGCTGAACAGCTTTGCACCATCGGATGTTATTTTAACTACATATAAAAATGCATCTTTGTCGCTGTGCCTAAACGATGTAGCTCGTCCAGGTCGCGTGTAATGATTAGGCATGACACCTGCCGATGCGTTTTGTATTTTTAATATCACTTGTAAACCTGCCTTCACTCAAGCCTAACTTCAGCTACGTAATAAATTGAAGTCCCCCCTTTAAAGATTTCTCTTCAATAAAATATCTTGCTAGAATATACAAATGGCTATAAAAAGAAGTAAATTATTCGTAAAGCACAATAAGCCGAGTGTCACAGGCGCGGGCGCATCCCGGTTCTTAGAAACGATACTAAGGGCTGCGTATGCGCATACCAAGCCCGGCTACCTGATACAGACGCTCGAATCGGGCCGTGCCTTTTTAATGTTGGAAGCTAAGGTTGGGAGTAGGTGCGAGATTGCAGACATCCAGGCGGTAAAGGGTAGAGATTAAAATTAAATACAAGCACTGTCTAATAAATGCTCTTTAAAAATTATGAATCCACTGTGTTTTTTATTTGTCTACAAAATTGTATAGAATGGATCCCCAGCAATGCACTTCAAAACTGGCTGTCTGAATTCGGCTCTTCTTTTCAGAACTCTGAAAAACGATCAACGTTGGTCTCCTAATTTTTGTCCATTTCTTATTTATTATGATATTTACTCATATTTCAAAGACAGTGGAAACACTGGTATAATAAATGAATGGTAACAATAATGATAATTACTTTATAATAATAATGTAATTTATTTGGGTCCTCGCGCCACGAGACAAATCGAGAGCTCAATTTTCAGGTCATTGCCACCAAACAATTGCATTAACACAATGCGATTGTACAATTGTACACTCTACTCCTGAAGTCTTAAAGTTTAATTTATCTTTAACAATGTGTGTCAGCAATTGCATCCAGAACGGATGTTTGGTGTGTTTGTTTATATTTGATTGCAGTTTTTACAGTTGCTAAAGGAATGTTAGAGTGATTTCCGATCGTATTAACTATTACAAGCGGTTCTCAACTCCATTGCTTCGGCATAAGAGTAATAATTGAAAAGGAAATACATAATATCTATCTATAGTTAGGTTACATATCCACCTATTAGAAATGGGTTATTCCCAGAGTACTCCATTCTTTTGTTCTCAAAACTTTTTTATCCCATACATTCATTCCCAATTTACTCCACATAATTATTATAATAAAAATATTATTTAAAATACAAATATGTAGCCATTCTATTGGTTCATTTTTCTTTTTGTACCCGCTACTGTTTGTATTCATAATTAGGTACTTACTTATACAATTTTTACCCATTACGATTGTATTTTATAGTAGTTACGTATTCATAATATAAAAACTCACTCATCTCGCCATTATGAATTTTAGAATTGCATAGGTATAAGATCACAAAAAGTTCAATTGTGGTGTGTTACGTAATTCATAAAAACGTCAGTCTCGCCTAATTACTATACTGTCTCGGTGCTAATTGGAAACACTTCAACGGAGCTGGATTTTTCAGAAACAGTCCAGTTTTTGTATCAATATTTTAATAACAGCACCTATCCTGAAATACGCCCTTGGGTTTTATAGCCATATAAATACAATACAATACAAATAAAAATGTTACTCAAAGCCCCGGAAGAGAGAAACAACACGCTCAAATGTCATACAAAATCCCTATCATGCTCTCTCGTCGCTTCGTCTAGTGATGTTATTCTAATTCTGACCTATCAACTTCTCGAGCGGTCCAGTTACTCTGGCGCAGTTGCTGGCGCGCTGTCTCGCGTCTGCACCCGCTACTGCAGTTTTGTCCACTGCTAGAAAAGCTTAGGACGTTTGCTCGATTGTTCTTTGCACGTTGTTCGACTGTTCGATCGTCTTGACTACGACTAGCCGCACTCACGGCGGAACGGGAAAGGATATCAGCGCGCCCCGTAGTCATTGCTTAGTTACTATGGCGCGCTTTCTCCCCTGCGCCATGGGGCCTGGGCTAAGTCTGGCGCACAGGCTATAGGGGCGGCACTCTGCGTAATAACTCTCATTTTTCAGTCATATTTGTTAACTTCATACTAAGTTGGTAAGTACATTTTACACACAGTAAGTGTAGAATGCAACTCTCAAGCCCTGTTTAACCAAAAAAAGCAATATAAAACCTCTGTTTAATTTCGTAAACAGACCAATAAAGGTTTCCGCACGTGACTTAACGCCGTTAAATATCCTCGTACAATGTAAAGCCAACTTAAATAAACTTAAGTGAAGTACTCAGAAACAATGAATAATAATATTGTGTTTATTTTTGATTTGTTACGGATTCAGGAGGGATTCGGTTTCTCGGGAATATTCTTTATTTGGATTTGCTACCATGTATTTTGCTTTTACTCTTTGACTACTTGAAGGGGTTACTAAGGGCCGATTGTTTGATCCCCTGTTAAACCTATAGTTAAAATGTTTGGAGACAGTTAGTAACTAACTCTTATTGTTTTTCTTTTGTTTGACTATTCGTGTTATTCCTCGTATGCCGCAATCCCGTTCCGCCACGTTGGTAATTATTCAAATAATTGCCCATCAAAAAGTCTCAATTAGCCACAAACTTGTGATTATAATAGACGATACACTTGAAATAAGAAGTGACACAAACAACCCCAACCATCTGTTGTTTTCCAACAAAAAACACTTTTTCTATGCGACGCACAACCAATTAACTAGTTATCACACCCGTGTCGTAAAAAATGTAACACTAAATACCAACTAGACCGTAATATACTGCAGTCATAGTGACCTAAAAGTCAATGTGTAGTCACTTTAAAAAATACACATAGTTCATCGACCAACGTTTGTAAAACTCAATTGTGGTTAAGTTTACACGGTTAGTTTAAACCTGAGCAAAAAACCGAGCTAACCGCAAGCTAAGCATGCGCACGCGCATTCGCTAGTGTAATCCGTGGTTTATAAATTACACCTTATTATTGAACTGTAAAGCTAATTATTACATTTTGTTGGTATTAACGTGAGCTTAGTTTGATATGGTTTGGCATATAGTCTAAAAAACTAAGAAATAATAATTTGTTGTACATATTATTATGTCATCTTAGTCTTCTCGGTACCGTTCGTCTCCTTATTATGATGACAACGAGCTGATCTGATGATAGAGAGAGATAATGATAAATGATTAACGGTGTTCTACGACTTTGAAATACTTTCGTTGTATAAAGATCCTGACTTATTTCTGTGACTAATTACTCGTAATTCTAAGACAAAAAGAAACGGGCCAACGACAAATATATACGAGTACATATAATTATATAAGTAATTATATTGAAACACATTGTAAGTATTAAGCATGCAGCTAGTGATGTTACATCGATTTATACCTACGACCGTTGCCAAATAGAATCGATTCTGAATCCTAATTAATTATACCGAAACCGAATAGTAAGAATAAGTGAAGTTAATGAATAAGTGGCACCAGGGGAAATAAACTTAGGCAAGCACGTTTCGCAGATAGTGATGAGATTTAAGAACTTAAATTACTTAACCTAAGCTGTAATCATGTACTGAAAAATGTTAACAGTAACAGCTAACTTCATACACATAGTCTAAAGAACTGAAAGGCTAAAAATAAGATTTAAACTAAACTAAAACGGTTTGCCTCAAAACGAAGGGACATTAAACACAGACTCCGGCAAAGAGATTCACTCCATTTTTATTCGTAAATAAATATCTTTTACGCATGCTTAGGTACTATACCGGCCATCTGTGTGCCTAGTGTGAGTATTGACAATTTCTTTACGCGCTCGATTGTCAAACTCAGATGACATCACGGTCAACGTTTGCCTCGTAAACAAGACTTCAGATTCTCCTCCCTACAAACATCAGTGCACAAAAATGCATCAGCAAGTAGCTGTCGCGACTAAGTCCTAATCAACTCATTCTTATTCAAGGTACACTTAGTTCAATTTAGGCTTCGGTCGTCAGACACACCATTGATGTATTTTATTATTTACTTCCTTTGGCGCGGATGTATATTTCGAGGAATTTTTTGATGAACAACTTCCTATGTACACCTGCTGCATATTCTTTGATTTTTTTAATACTTAGGGTGTTCGGGCACTTGTCTAAATCTAAGACCATGGACGCAAGATCGACGTAACCGCTCCTACGCGACCAAGTGCGTGATATAATGAAAAGTCTCATATAGCTTCTGGTTTAAGGCAGCCAAAAGTCTTACTCCCGTATCGTTAGTGAAGGACCTCGAAACTCCCCCAAAAGTTCCTCATATTTGGTATCGTTGGTTGAACTTTCGAGGTTCCTCGGTAGGTACTCCATTTTAACATAAATAATGGTAGAGAAGCGGCTTCGAGGAATCCTCAAGGTACGTCGCGGGGTATCTTGAGCTGACAGATGGTTAACAGGATTATTGTCAAGGAATAACCAAGTGGAGGAAACTTTGCCAACTAACGATTCCAAAACAGGCAAGTGACGTTGAATGGAGCGAAAGAAATTTGGAGGTAACGATTAACGAGATGGGGGTCAGACTAGTAGTGCGGTACAACCCTTAACCTGTGATTATAGCACGATGTGGTCAATACTTATCTTAAAAGAATGGCTCTCTACGGCCGCTTCTTGGTTAAATGCTAGCCTATTGGATAAAAAATATGTTTTCGCTTAGCCACCAACAGCCCGTTGCACCAGAATTGGTCACAGACATGTTCAGTTACTATTGTCAATGTGTACCACAATATTGGAATGTTTGTCACGACGTTGAACACTTCTTTCTTTTGTCGTTCGGTGTTTAGTGACGCTCGGTTAGTTCTGAATGTCCAAGCCGAACTGTAAGACAAATATTTGGTGTAAAATCCGACCTCGTTTTGACAAAAAACTTATGAATTTTCTTACGTAAGTGTCGAGGCTCAGGAATGTGTGAAACAGTGGTTGCGAGCGAAGTTAACTTCGTTTTATGTATCTGTCTTTTACATTATTAACAAGGTCTAAACAAACAGGGTCGAAATGACCCTGAGGTATGGACCCGAAAATCCGGAAGATACCACTCACAGAAGTTAGCGAGCCCCGTTTTCAGTAGGGAAGGATTATGGTGATGGTGTTGTTGATGATGAGGATGATGATGATGGTGATGATGATGATGATGATGAGCGTTTGTTGGAAATTGTGACGGAAGGGACCACTTTAAGTGGTGGTAAAAATAATATTATTTTTGGTATCTTCTTAGTTGACCTTCAGACGGACTATTTGTTTTGTTTGTTTTTTTTTAACGTAGCCCCACACTAGGATTGCTTCTGTATCGTGGGTACCGCTTACAGGCATATAATTTCACATACACATCACACCCAGACCAGAAACTAATATTTGTGGATCGCACAAATATTTGTCCCAGGCGGGAATCGAACCCGCAACCCCTAGCGCAGCAGTCCGATTGCTCAGCCACTACGCCAAAAGCTATAAAGTACAACGGATGGTTGCCGGAATAAATAAATAAGAAGTACGCAAATATATCAACACTTCAGCATATTGAGACAGCCAATAACATACCTACGCAGTAAGAATTGGCAGTCGGCCATATTTTTAAAACAAGTGTCTAGTTAGTTACTTTTGGATTATCTGTTCACACTTTGAGTTGTTGAGTGTTTCGAGCGAACATAATTTGTTTTTGTAAGATTGTGATTCACAAAAACAGTTTTAGGTGGTAGCTTCTGAAATAAATAGTTAAATCGCTTTTCATATTGTATAATAATATGTTCGCCTTTGACGACTATCGCAGCGAAGATGCGATAACCTCGCGAAGATGAAGTAACCTCATTCATGACTTGAAGAGTGGAAGACTCCATACAGGCTCCAGTATGGAGGTTCTCTCCTTTGCAATACGCAGAAAATATTAGTAGTAGTTCGTGACTTTTCAAAATGTCTCAATCATTAATTAAGCAATATTTTTTGCTGTCTGGCGCTGACCATTAAATTGCTTATTTAATAAGCAGTAAGTACCTACCTACCAAAATATTTATTTTTTAGAATTTTGCGATATAGATAATATCACGAACGTTAGTGACATCTGACGACTAATTTATTATTCGACGACGCGACAGTCAAATTTAAATACCACCAATTTATACTTCCAAAACAGAACTCCATAAAACAAAACTCGTAAAGCAGCCAGCCGCTCGTTGCCTCGTAAATTCCGAAAATGATCACCAATCAACGAATAAAAATAAATTGTAATGTAAATAAATAGTTTCACCTACAGATTTTATTGTTCCGAGTTTATATTCTTGCTAGTTTTATATTTTACTTCCTTCGGCCGTGTTAGGAATACTGTAGCTAATCGACAAATGCAGTTATGCAGTTGGCAATAAGAAAAATATATCTAAAATGAGCTCTATGTTCACCAAATTCAGGCTCAAGTTTAACCCATGACTTAAGGTGAGGCTGCATACATAAGTTTGTAAAACAGAGGCGTCAAGTCATTAAGCAGTCGACGCCGAAAAAGCAGTAAAAAGTAGTATACATAAATAAACCCCAACCGTGAAGTTACCTGTATATAATAGTCAAACAGGGTTAAATTTTTAAGTGCCATAGATCCACTTGAGATGCCCGGTGCACACTCGCGAAATACGCTACCGGACTCGGGAAATAAGTCGGCGACTTGAAGTATGTTTTCCGATAATGTGTACAAGGTTTTAGGGTGTGCTCTGAATGAATTGTCTATGAAGTTGCTTTACCCACGGGACTTGCATTGCTAATTAAATAACCATTGATTTTAACTTGTTACTCTACTGTAGTTAATGCAACGCTAATGTTTTGTAAATAGATTGTTTACGCGGCTTTGCCTGTGTTGTTCATTGCTCAGCTGGCATTCAAATCTTACGTAAAATTCAAATCAGTAGAATTCTTCAAAATACTACCAGCATTTGTCACGTGTAGCGTAACCATACGGCCCGATATGTGATTAAGTTACAGCTTCCTTTAGCTTTAGCATAATTGTCATAACACGTAAGATATTTTGCTTACAATGGACCGTAAAATTATTCAATTAATACATAAACATCTTCGGAACTGGAAGTATAAGTTAAGGATGCCCCATTGTAAACTTAGGGAGTTATATGCACCCACTTGTGTAAATATTCCTAGAAGGTGAAACATCAGTTTTATGTTACGAACGGCTGGAACAATTTTATAGACATTTTGCATACTTAGAACTCTCTTTTAGAAGAGAAAAATATTCCGGAAGGTTCATCCGAGCTAACCAGAAACCTCTACGCTATTTATGGTCGTATTATACTAAACCGATTATGATACTTAATCTAATTCGGCATATACAAAAATCTTCAAGAGTTCGAGATATCTCTCATCACGTTTTATGATTTCAGTTAATAATATGTAATGACATATTAATATTACTTATTAAATACTTAATGACATATTCGAGTCCGCAGTATAGTATTATACTGCACCGTGTGTAACAACCCTAATACCGCCGGACGCACGTCCATTCCCCTTTAGGCCGACCGCGCGAAGCTAACACCTTAACCTGCCTTAACCACCATGTCGCTATAACAAAACTTGACGTGCCCATCAACGGTGATGAAAGTGTTGGAGTGTTTATAAAGACATGGTGCCAAAGTGTCAGCTTCTATGGCGAGTCTAGGACTGCGTCGACTCATTGTAATTTATGGATGTCCTCGGACCTCGTACGGAGAATGCTAATCCTGATGAAAGGTTCCGAGGGTATAGAGGTGGCAAATCAGGTACAGTTATGATAGTAAAGGTTAGTCATTGATGGATTAGTCGGATTTTGATTGTGCGGGTCTGTGATAGGAATTTAGATATAGTCACTGAAGAAAAAGGCATTGACACTGGCTAAATGTATCTACATTTGAGGTGTTTCAAGGTTTGACTGGTCAAAATGTCAAGCACCCAGTCTGGTAGTCAGTAGTTCTGTCAAGTCTCAGTCAACATTGTGATTCAATAAATTAGTGGATGCTTTACTGAAAATTAACAAAATAAAATACAGCCTGCCCATAAAAATGCACAGGGATTCGAATCACTAACTTTTTTGTCATAGAATAGAATTTGTGTTTAAAAGAGTGTTCACCCAGACATTATTCTGAGTCGTTTTGATGCTGGCTCAAACTCAATCGGAACATTACACCTACGTTTTTAAAATATTTTTATAGGAAAGAATGCGTCATATCCGCAAAATTAACATGGAAGCTAAGTGAGGCCAAGGCTTTATTAAATGTTTCCTCCAAACGTAAAAAATGTTGCCAGTTGTTGATTAACCTTTCCCCCATCTGCCAG
Organism: Hylaea fasciaria; assembly: GCA_905147375.1. Lineage (NCBI taxonomy): Eukaryota > Metazoa > Arthropoda > Insecta > Lepidoptera > Geometridae > Hylaea > Hylaea fasciaria. The sequence goes on from LR990215.1 coordinate 4,843,944, forward strand.
TATTCACTTACTTCATTTGCGCGATTGCCGGTAAAAAAATCTCATTATGTCAGTGCAAGATCGTCAGGCATTTTGTTTTTGAATTTATGTCTTTTTAATACAGTTGTGGGACAAATTAGCTCGTGTCGTAATTATGGAAACACTGGGGAAGTGCCGTGTAGTTTTTGCGCAGTGTAAATGTTAAATAAAGTACACGGTATAATAATTGAAATGCAGTTTTTTAGTTTAATTAAAACTTAATGTAACTTTAAATGATGGGAGTAATAAACTCACTTCCACTAATATTATAAAAGCGAAATTAACTCTGTCAGTCTGTTTACATGTTTGCTGCATTTTTACCGGCGCAAATCGCTTGGAATTAAATTCGGTAAGAAGATAGTTTGGATTCAGGGAACGGTCATAGAATATCTTGTATCGCTGTAAGATTATAGTCTGCGCGGACAAAGCCGTGATTCAAAGCTAGCATTTTATATGGCTTTGCGTAGTTTTTGTTTCATTCTTGCACTTTGACTCTGTCTACTTCTGAGAGCTTGTACTATATGTACCTATTGAATTAGTAGGTACATTATAAAGCTATTAATTTATTATAGTGTACTTCTATTTACTACTATTGTTATCCCATAGATGGCTTGTGAGGCACCAAGACGTTAACAATCCTATGTGTCATTCTTTGTTTTTTTTTCTTCACGTCATCTGAATAGCAGGCATTCATCTTTATTATTATCATTTTCTAATTTAGTTCATCTGCCTCACTGTCATCCTTTTCTAAATTTTCAGCTACTGTGCTTCGTCCTTTTACGAATTTTATTGACATCTTTGAGGGTGAAACTCTTTTTGGAAAAATGACGCCCAAAATAGGTATGTACAAAGCTTCGAAATTCAAATTGAGATAAAATTGTTTAGGAATCCCTTATTCCATTAAAAATATCACTTCCAAAAAAAAGCGTCACCACAATAATTAATCAAGCAAATGAAAGACAGAGATTAAAGAGATTAAGATTTGCGCAAATTTGAATACTAAAAGTCTCAACATCATCATCATCAACCTGAAGACGTCCACTGCTGAACATAGGCCTCCCCCTTAGACCACCGCCACGCCGAACGACAATTTCCCACTTGCATCCACTGGTCACCTGCGATATTTTTTGATGTCCTCGGCCCTTCTAGTGGGATTCCTCTCAACGCAGTTTATAACCTCGAAGACATTTCTAGCAGGAAAATAATTTGAATTCCTTTCATCGATCCTGTCCTAGTGCCTATCAGCAAAATGGCGATCGAAACAGTTGTACCAGGAGTACAACAGCAGATACTCGTGCCAATTGCTAATACGAGTGCAAATCTATTGGAAAGCTGTTGAATTGAAAGTGTCAGAATGCACTGCGTGCAGCGTGCAATCGTGGCATGTTTTAACCTTATCTACATGGCAAGAAGGTAGCAATTTTTCCCAGAAATCATCTAGCTTAGCGCGTTTATCTTTGACTATGACGCCTTCGGTCTTACCACAAAATAATTAAACCAGAGTTCAACAGATGAGTCTAAATATTGTCTCCACAAATCGACGTCTAACCCTCACGTTTTCTAACTCAATAATAAATCTACAGGTAGAATAATCAGGAATGCCAGGATTGAGCGAGACAACGCGAGTGATAGACGTCAATTTGTCGAACGAAATTTTAGAAACCTCTGTTGAACTCTGGTCTAATCTTTTGTGGTAAGACGGTTTGTCCTCAATTGTTGTAACTAATAATAATAACATCATATTAAAATAATATATTCTATAATAATAATAATAATAATAAGGTTTATTTCCAGAACACAAAGAAAATACATTGGAAGCATCACAATATACATATGACGGATATTATTAAATTAAGCAGGTACAATTCCCAAACAAATGACAGCGGTCCCACACTAGGCTCTGGGCCCGTATCGTGGAAACCAAACATTATGACACGAGATTAAATAAATTTAATTATAATGATGTTAACATTTTCTATGTCACTTCCACAACTGAGGCGAATCTAAAGACTCCTCATATTATGTTGAAATCCATCAAATGGTTTAGGCTGTAGAGTAGTCAAAGAATTAAACATAATATTATATACATAGTACATACGCTTGAAAATCGTATCAGCATATCAGTTTCGGCAGACAGGTAAAAAGCGAAAAATGACTAGACCGATACACGCCGTTACGAAACCAAAATTCCAACAAAAATAAACTCAATACCCAATCCTAACATCTATTTTTCACGCAACCAATAGCCCGTACATCTGTTCCCACTTTGCCATACAATATTTCACTTTAAACTTATTATTATGTCGCCTTTCCGCCATTGGCTGCGTAGTATATCTACTCGCGGCCCTAATAGTTGCACGAGTATGCGCAGGCGACTTAAACGCTCTCTAATTAGACGATTCGTGTTCAAACCGCGCATGCGCAGAGCTGAGGCCATATAATGATGGGTGTCTATTGTCCCACCTTACTTATAGGTGTGCAGAATAAGTTATTTAAGTAGGTAAAGGCGGCTGAATGTAAACTATGTCACGTGCACTATTGTGTCTGGAGGTGATAAATCATTTGTTAATTTAAATTGTTACCTACGGCTGTGCATTTAAAGAATAACAAATATTTTATGACTGGAAGACGCAGTGTTGATAGGCCTCCCACTAGATGGGCCGAAGATATCAAAGTCGCAGGTAACCGGTGGATGCAAGTGGCATATTGTCGTTCGGTGTGGCGGTCTAAGGGCTAGGCCTATGTTCAGCAGTGGACGTCTTCAGGCTGATGATGAGGATGTGATGAAGTATTTTATTTTGTGACGAAAGGAAGTGTCTGAGATATATTTTAATAACATCCTGCAGAAGTTTGGATCAGAAAGTCGCGGGGTTGCGTTTAAAAATGATCTGTAGATGTTACGTTCAGTAGTAATGTTTACTGGAATTACCTACCTTATTATTTTTATTATCTGTACAAGCATTTGGCAACAACCTCCACCTGGACTGGTTTGTAATGATGTCGTAAAAGATGTCCAATGCCGGTCTGGTATACCTGTAATTATTCAGAGTGGGATGGTACATGAAAATTATACCTCGATTTGCAAGATTTTTCAATGTCATTTTGATTTATTGGCTGTAGTAAGTTGGTATTACAGTTTTCTTTTATACCTAAAACCTTTTTTTATCCAAAGAGCTTTTCAACTTTGCTATTAGTAAAATACGTAATACATTTATGTCAAAATATACACGGGACAATTTTTGAAAGGGACATTCTGATTACGGGTATTTTAATAAACGGCATTCAAATAATTTCTGAACCGGGGTATATTTTGAATTTAAGCGCTGCACCGTGGAAGACCGTTTCAAAAATAAGACAGTGAATCGCAAATATTAATGGCAATACCTGACCAACCCTACTAATATTATAAAGGCGATAGTCTGTGAGCGTGTTTGTGTGTTTGTTACTTCTTCACGGTCAAACGGCTGGACCAAGTTGGATGAAATTTGGTGTGGAGGTAACTACCACCCTATTAACCCATAGGCTACTGTTTATTCCGAAAACAGTCGGTGACACCGCAGGGCGCAGCTAGAATATTATATGTGTCAAACAAACCTAAGCTGGCTTGGGGAGAAAACGGGTAACAACGGGTAAAATGATATGGATAACTTTACCCTACTGTTGGCACTGTGACTAATCTATACAAATTTATAATACATCGCGATTGAGTCCGTGAGCGGGCATCCAAACAGCTTAATTTAACAAAGTTTTGGATCGCTTATGCATAATTGGTGAAGCTAACTCGATGCATATTGATTAATCGAGTTTATTGTATTGACTTTGGTAAAGTCAAAGGCTTGTGCGAGCGCTGTGCAGTGCAATATCTTGCAATGCCAAGTTCTGCGGGGCATTGCATCTGTTGTGCGCAGACAAGGGTATTTTTTACTTTATACACTTAGGACCGTATTAATAAATGAAACTCAATAGCGCTACTAAGTGCGCTACCAGCTGATCCACACTCAAAATGTAATCTACATCTTGAAATCGTTGCTATTTAATAAATGGATATTGAGATGTAGCACTGGCTACTAGATACTGTCTTGTATGTGACAATTGTGTCATAATAGGATAGCACTTAACCGCTGAGTGTCATTTATTAATTTGCCAGAGATCATGTAAGTTTCTGTTCCTAATCTACAACTTAAGATGTATATATTAATTAGAACTAAAGAACAAGTGCACACTAAAGATAGCTCTCATAGCTAAGTTTGATTTATTAAAACGGACCTTATACTACCTCACCTGCTTACGTGACGATATGATCGAAGGTCATAACTATTTAAATATGCTTAGCCTACAATGGGTCTAGCTCTCAAGGACCGTTACCGGAACACATACCGTCTTACCACAAAAGTTTAAACCAGAGTTAAACAGATGTGTCTAAACTTTCGTTCGACAATATCTACGTCTATCACTCGCGTTGTCTTTCAATGCTGGCATTCCTAATTATTTTACTTGTGAGTTTGTTATTGAGTTAGAAAAAGTGAGGGTTAGACGTCGGTTTGCGGAGAAAATATTTAGATTCATCTGTTCAACTCTGGTTTAAATCTTTTGTGGTAAAACCTCTAGAGGTTTGATGATACATTCTTTACTCGAAGACATTTCAGAGCTCTAGGGGCGGAAAGTCGCAAGTTATTTATTTAATAAAAATGTTGAGTTGTTCAAAATGACAACAATGCAAAACTGCAACTATGAGTGTCTAGCAAAATAAAACAACTCGTAATAATTATTATAACTTCATTTCTGTGTACACAACTAGCAAAAAAGTGAGCCATTATATTAATTAAGATTATATTTACTGTTCTTGAGTATGCCAATGGGAGCAGTTAGTCAGTAGTTTATCCTTTTTTGTTCATATAAATAAATAGAGATGGGAACGTAACGAAAAAAGGGATCGTTATCGAGTATACTGTATAATAGAGACGTAAATTTTTACATCGATTATACGCACTTATTTATCGATGTCACGAGCTTAACTGTGGATATGTTTTTTTGTTATGTTACTGTTAATAAATTGCTTTAGATATGTCATTATTTTGTAATATTATTTTTTGCACACAAACTTAATATCAACATTTTTATATCAAGCAATATGGCAATTATTATGGTTTATTTCAGTATTTTAATGTAGTTAAATAGTTAATGAAATACATAGAAAGTACACATTACCTTAATATAAAACTAAAAATGCCAGCCACGGTCTCTCTCTTAATTTCCGAGAAGACTCGAAACAATTCGTCGACTAAAAACAATTAAATTGTAATTAAGGACCGTATTAAGAGAGAGGCATGCGCGGGCGCATTGAGGCACTCATTTTAGGGGTAGTGATGTGACAAGCACGTCAACATTGGTAGTATCGATGAAATTAAATTAACTAATCGAAAGTAAGTAAATATTATGATTCACACTATTACTTATAATGCAATAGAAACAAAATAAATTAAGTTATGGACAAAATATTCTGTTTGGAAGTATTTTAACAGTGAAATAGATTTCCACAAAAATTATTTGTAAACAAAACGGCTAAACAACCAAATAAAATGACGTTAAAAACTGAAGCCTATAAAAAAAACACCCCATTAATCCAATGCATTCAAAATTCACGATTCGATATTTGAATGGCCGATAAAACCCGACACTCGCAACGCCCGCCAATTTCGCATGCATAAACATCGTAAATTTTATTCAATGAAAATGAGTATCGATAATCGATATCGAGTTTAACGATCCTTTCATTACGGGACTATAGCCAAGGACTGCTAACGAAAAAAGACGTAAGTTCAGTACTTTTTCAGTGAAAGATACGTCTTTCTTCCACTGGAGGTGTGTCGAGGCAGTGCGAGAAAATGTCGAACCGCGTCCAAAACAATCACATCTTCATTAATTACGGGAGGAATTTTTGTGATGGCAACGCTAAATATGGTGTGGTACACGTGACGAACGGACGCGGGGCGCAGTTATGATTTAATGAGTCTTTCTGGTGAACAGGAATAAAAAGTGGAACAAGTACTTTTAGCCGCGATGCTACTTTCTAATTAAATTTAATAAAACTTTTATACTCATACATACATATACATTTTGGTGCGGTGCGGGGACAAATAACTTATATAATATGCATTATAACTTTACATTGTATTTTAGTAGGTATTTCTATTATTTCAGGTTTTCAGTTATATGATACTAATCAATATGATTACTCTAATCCTTCGCGGCAGGTAATATTATTTTATCACTATAGTTTTTTTATTTCCAGTATAAATGTAATTTAAACATCTCTTAAAACCTCTAATAATGTATATTTTACAAGACTAAATGATTGTATAAACGATGAAGACGTTGACTACGATTCTAATTCAGTGATCCATTGTCGCCTACAGTCGCACCACGCCCAATTTCCCCGTACGTGCTAATGACAACGCGACCGCACCTCAATTTGTCGCTCCCCTTTTTGCCGGTCCACTCGTCGGGATTCCGGCGTAATCAGATGTCTTTCCCATCCCTATTTAATGCGCGTAATTAGTGCTGCGCTTTATGTCATTTGCAAACAATGTGTTTTAATTATTAAACTGAAAATTGTTCACATCCAAATAGTTTATAGCATTAAAATCTTATCTGTTTATTCATTTATATAGATATAATTATAAATTATTTATTTTATCATTGTATCATTTATGTATTTTGTTAATAAATAATTGTTATTGTGTTTAGTTCTAATTATACAATCTGAAATCTAATGAAATAAGAACTATTTACAAGAATCAAACGGCAAGCTGGTGCCTGCTGCCAAACACTAGATTATACTATAACACAAATACTTGCGTGTTGTGTTGTTTATACCTGTTGTATTATATTATAATATACCTACTCGTATATCAGCTTCTTAATGTAACGTAAGTTTTCTTCGAATTACGATGTGTTAAAAGTATTTAAGGTAGAAATAAGTTACATTTTCAGAGTTCTATTACGATACTCTACCAACATAATCTCTCAATCAGACTGACACTTCACAACAAAATACCTAATTAAACCAGCACAATTAACACTGACCTCTTTGTTTCAGATGCAACCAGCGGAAAAATGACACGCCACCGAAGCAACGACGATATCAAATAACAAAATAACGATGATGGACAAAATGGAAGTGATTAAGTTGGAATTGACTTGATAAATAATTTAACTAACCAAGCTGTTAGTGAATTATTACGAACTTAGTGAAACAGGATTCAATATTGAAAGTGTTTAACAAACAAGAATTTTACAGATAGTTGATAAAAGAGAAACACAGACTGTTAGAATAAATGAAAGAAGTTTGTGTAAAAGATGATATAGTAAAGTAAATAGTTAAAGTAAATTTAAAAAGTGACCTTTATCAAGTGAAAGAATCTATTAGCGGCAAGAGATATTTACAAAAGTCGAATGATGTGTTATCGGACGTAAACGATACGGTGGCAAAAACAGTTAAAGCTGCAACCGAGATCGTCATAATGCCAGCAGCTGGTCTCAAAAGTGTGAAATAAACTCTCAGTGCAGTAAATGATGAATTGAATATGCCAGACCGAGATTCGGTCGGAGCTGGGAGTGGGTTTCTTCCGCTGCAGTTTCCCTCTGCATTTGCCGCCTTCCATGCTGCCACTCCGCCGGGAGGCCAAGCAGCGGCGATGCATCATGCTACGCATTACCATCATCATGCGCAGTGAGTACTTTTAGCTACCTTTTCATAATTTCTAGTAGGTATCTATATAGGAATAGATATGTACATTATATAACATGTATAAATCTGAGATTGGCAATTCGCTGTCACTAACCCATTGAGTGTCGTGAGCATGTCCTCAACTATTTTTCCGATAGTCAGATATAAGATAATTAAATCGCCAATACTATTGTTGTTTTAATGATTATACTTATTATAATATCAGGCTTAACAGGCTAACGTTATCCTGGGTTACTTTTATAAAGTGGTGTTTGTTATCGTAAGTTCTAAAGATAGTTTTTATAACCAATAAGATACAATACACAGGTTAATAACCAATAATTGCCCTTTACTCGACTTGTGGTTGAAACTTGCACCTGGCACTCTTATATTTCCAATCATCCAAGTCATTATTTAACAAGAACTCGTAAAATTTTAATGCTATATAAATATACGCGTAATTCTTTCAAGTGTCAGAAGTTTTGTGTTTATTAAATCGATTTTGTATGATTACCTTCGGTTGCAGTGGTCAATAATTGTAATTATTTTTAATAGCATTGTTCCTTTGCCGATGTTCAACTCCCATGTGCAATTTTACTTTTAATATAATATACTATTACTGTAATGGCTCACTACCGTAAGCTAATTCATATTCATTAAATTGTTCGCGTATATTCGTAATAATACACTTTTAGTTTTACCGTCGTTTCACCGTTTTTATGTCTATCGGATGTATTAAATGCTTTCTTAACGTTGTAAGTCCATCTACATAATGCAATTTTATTATGATTCGCTTGTATTGCGAGTGTCCTTTAATATTATTATCATCCTGTCCTTTCGCTCTAGGGGTGTCTACATTGTCAAGCACGAGAATTTTTCGTGCTTGACAATTAATTTTGTCTGTTTCTCAATCAAGCTCAGCTTGATGTGCTGGATAAGCAAATGATGTGTGACAATTGCTACATGAAAGGACATAGTGTGAATCTTTAAACAATGACACAAGCAGCATCAACTGCGCTTGACAAGCAATTTTGAATTTCTAGTGCCTACTTTACGCGTTCTTCCGTGTTTATTGGACTACTCCATAAATCTGAGTGGTTAATTTAGCATCCAATTCGAACACACCAGCAGTCTTTTATTACATAATTGCGATTATCATTTTTTGTTCGAGTTCATGTTATACGCCAACTTTGTCGTATTCGTTCGCAATAATGTTTATGCGCGCGTTATCGAGGATACCATTAATATTATGTTCGTTGCATACCTTACGCGTATGCGGTTCCATTAGTCTAACCGTTTTTATTTCAAGTTCACCAGCTTTTTATTATTCCATAGGACAGTTTATATCGGGAGCAGGTAGAAATTTTTAGATTAGATTAGAGGCGGTGTATTAACCCGCGGTTTACGGCCGACCGTAAAACCCCGTATACGGGTGAGACAAGGTGTTACTTAATGATAATTTATTGCGAAACATCGGACACGAAGGGGCCCGATTTGACGACAGCATTAATCTTTCGTAACTGGACACAATAAAAGCTTCTCGTAAATTTGAGAAAAGGTTCGATCGACGAGTGCATCAAGGGGCAAGTGACAAATGACGAACAGGAAGTCGTCAAAGGGATTGAGACGTTTACAATGTTAGGACGAACGTTAATAAAAGCGGAGCGGTGCGTTTCAACAAATGAGTTGGTCGCCGTCTCAAAGGAAGCGTGATGTATGGGGCAGTGGTGGGCCGAGATGATTAATGCTCCAATGGCCCGGGGCCGCGGTGTTCCCTCGATACACACATGAAATTAAACAATCGAATTATTAATTTACTACTAACTTTCTATTCGACTGATAGGTGCAATAGTAATTTTAAATATCGTCGTATTTTATTCACAGGTAGGTACTCTATTTTATCAAGTCATTGCTCTTTGTCTTAAGTTAGTCCAAATTGCTGCTATTTCAATATAATCAAGTAAAACATTCTGTGTTATATGAATAAAAAGCGTAAAAAGTTTTCGCAATCTTATAAAACACGTCAAATTGTATCAAATCCACATTTTTGTGTGTCTACTCGTATTTAGTCACTTCGCCGGATGGATGTACCATTAGCGACAGTTCTCGGTGGCTCATTTAACCCGCTGCTGCGATAATTGCCACCACGTGTTTATTTCGAACCGCTCTAATTATATCACGCACAATGGGTTGGACGCGATCGGTTATTTTGGCTCCGTTCGCTTCGTCAAAGTCGATCTTGTCCGACGACAAAAGAGGTGTTGCGAGTCGGCTGTCGTTTGATTCATTAACTGGAACCCTTTGAGCTGATGAATAGGCAATGCGTGCCATTGCACCTATTAATTCTGCTTCAGCGTCTTCAGCTGCCCGTGTCTGCTCTTGTACAAGTCTATCTTGTTGTTTCGTATCGGTTGGTTTGTTTATATCTATTGCTTCTTTAGTTGGTGCATTTTTCTTCATTCATTCACTATTTTTGTCTTAATCAATGGTGTGTCGTTCCGCCTATAATTTACATTTCAGGGAATTTAGTAACTTTTGTATCATGAAATACTGTACACAACTTATGTCTACAGCTACTAAAAATGTATCCCAGATTGTCAGTACTAATTACTGATAATTCATGTGTTAAGTTTAGTTTCTTTAAAAACTTACTGCCCCTGGATTCACAAGAAATCTATTTCTAGCCACATGTCACCACAAAAGCTCAGTAATAAAGCGTCATTCACATGCCCGCATCCCACCAGCCTCATTGTGAACGCGTCCTGTCTTCACAAATCATCGACAGAAAAAAAATGATGTAAAGAGCAAAGACAAAAGCATTATCGGCCATCGATTGGCTTACGTGCCACACACGTAGGCTATTGTTTTAGAAATTGTGAAGTGTCCGTGGCAATTAGGGGCTACATCTTTATGATCATTTAAAGCGTTTGTATCATTTTTTTTAGCGTTTGAGGCTACAGCTGTGTAATCATTTAAATCGTTTGTATCATTCCTTTTATCGTCTATATCAAATTCAATGTTGTTATTATAAAATCTGATCGTGTCATCTGATATCGGGTCGTTTTGTTTGTAGAGATCTTTGATAGTTGCTTCGTTGAAGACGTAAACACAGACATTACTGTTTTGGAGAATTTGATACTTTCTTTTAGATTTCAATTAGGATGCGGCGTGTTGATCGTATTTTATATTACGTATGGGATTCTATTTAAAAGTTGTGTTTACGGTAAGAAATGCTGGTTCACGCCTTGTGTTTGTTAAAATATTTGTAAGGTTTCTATTTTCATTTAGGTACTTTATTACAGATTTGAATGTCAAGATAACTTTACCATCTTTCTGTAAAAAAAAAACTATTTATATTTACTTGTATGTTACTGATGTACCTACTATTTTCATATTTTCTGGATTACAGGAGAAGTCAAGAAGTTAAAGGAACTTTGCGTGAAAAGTCTGTACAAATATATTTTTAAAAAATCTTCGTAATATCACTAGCTCAAAGTGTAACGGAATCCAATATCATCGAAACATAAGAAAGACATTACAAAGGACAGTTTCCAGAAGTCGCCCACATTTCGGTCAAGCCATCACACATGTGCCGACAAAGCCATATTTATTACCATGACCCTATCTGACCAATATTTATGTATTGCCCTTTTTTTACATAAAAACAACCCTCTAATGGCGTCAACAAAAAAACTCACAATGTGTCTAAAATCGACGTAAAAATTGACCGTCGTCAGTAGAACCCGGTCAATCGCGGCCGTGAAGGGTGTTCCGGTCGTAAATTGGCTGATCCCGGCATCCTGTTTGACAGTCATTACTGTGACCACGCCTCAGGCGTAAATAGAACGAGAATTATCCTGGGAAAAGCCGGCATGCGACTTAAATAGGGTTTTGATAGCTGCAGGGAATGCTGGCGATACAGTGCTCTAAATGCAGTAGTTTTATATCATTATTTTGTTTATTTACATACCTACTATATTTATTACATATAAGCGGTGGTAGCCTAGTGGGCGAACGTCCGCCTTCGAAAACGGGGGTGGCGAGTTCAAATCCCAGTGCGGGCACGTACCAATGTGTTTCTTGTTAAAACATATGTACGTAATTATCACTCGCTTTTCGGTGAAGGAAAACATCGTGAGGAAACCAACATGCCCGAGAATTATTTCAGAGGCATGTTATTCACCAACCCGGACTATGCCCCCGTGGTGGATTACGGCCTAACCCTCCTCACGATAGTGAGGGGAGGCCTTTGCCCAGCAGTGGGCAGGCTGAATTATTATATTATTACACTAGCTGTTGCCCGCGACTTCGTCCGCGCGGACTATATATTTTACCATAATTCCAAATACTTAACTAAAAATAGACCATGACCTCGTGTTCGACATCGACATCCGATATGCGATATCCAACATGCTCGTACGACATCCACCATCTTCTATCAAAATTACTATCTTATATAAAAATCTAGCATTTTATACCAAAATCTAACATTTCATACAAAATTTACCATTTCCTAACAAAATCTACCATTTTCTACCAAAATACCATGTTCTACCCATAAGCTACCATTATCTACCTACTAAAATCTAAAATTTTCTACCACAATCTAAAATTTTGTTTCTAAATCTATTATTTTCTTACTAAATGTATTATTTTCTACCAAAAGCTACCATTTCCTACCAGAACCTACCATTTCCAATCAGAATCTACCATTTTCTACCAAAAAGTACCATTTTTAACCAAAGCTTCCTTTTTTTCCAAAATTTACCGTTTTCATCAAAAGCTACCAAATTTATCATTTCTACCAAATTAGCATTTTAACCAAAATCTACCATTTTAATTCCAAATTCACTATTATCTACCAAAAGCTACAATTCCTTCCAAAATCTACCACTATTACCAAAAATCTACCATTATTACCAATAATCTACCATTTCCTACTAAAAACTACCATTTCCTACTTTAAATTAATCATTTTCTACAAAATCTACCACTTTCTACCTACAATTTAGGATTCATTTAGTTCATTATTAAAACCAGATAAAACACGTGTTTAAAATCTTTAAAGGATATAGATGCCAAGTTTGTAGTTGATCAAACCGATAAAACACGTTGTTCCATCCAAACTTTGAAACCCCTTTTCACCCACTTAGGGGTTGAATTAAAAAAAAAAAAAACTTAGTGCACACCTACGTCTTTTAAGGAATATTTGTGCAAAATTTCAGTTTCGAACAAAATCTGATGAAAAATATTTTGCAACCCCTCTTTATTATTTTAGGGGTTGAATATTAAAAAACTATGAAATATTTAAATAAATCTTTTAAATAATGTAAAAGCCAAGTTTGAAGCAGATTAGACAAAGAAAACACGTTGTGACACACAAACATTACAACCCCTTTTCACCCCTTTAGGGGTTGAATTTAAAAATCATATTGAAGTGCACTCCTATGTCACTTATGGCATAATAATTGATCCAAATTTAAATTATGAACTAAATCGGATGAAAATATGTTGCAACCCCTTATTCTCAATTTAGGGGTTGAATATTCAAAAACGATGAAACACGTGTTTAATTAAATCTTTTAAAGAATATAAATGCCAAGTTTGAAGTTGATCGGACTAAGAAAACACGTTGCTCCATACAAACTTTGTAACCCCTTTTCACCCCTTTAGGGGTTGAATTTTCAAAAATCCTTTCTTATTGCTCGCCTACGTCACATAAGGAATATTTGTGCAAAATTTCATGGTTCTAGACCCAGCGGTTTCGGCTGTGCGTTGATCGATCAGTCAGTCAGTCAGTCAGTCAGTCAATCAGTCAGTCAGTTTTGGCTTTTATATATATAGATAATACGAAAATGATAAGTATAGCATTATTTCCGGTCTATGTAGTATTTTAATCCAATTGTTCCAACCTGGGAGTCTTTAAGTCACCAGTGAATAGGTTCATTCTAGGCAAGCATGCAACCCAGAGATTAGGGCACAAACGCATCTTAGCTAGGGAGCCAACACAAGCCTAATGCTTATAAAAAAAATAAAACATTGTAGATTGTGATAATTCACCTAAATTGTGGGTTAAGATAAGCATAATTCTCTAACACAACCTACACTAGAACCTTAACATCTTCATGATTAAGCCATTAAAACGCCTACAACCACATTCTACTTAACCAAATGTTATTCAAAAATGATAAACCTCCGTAATTAAATTAACATTTTTTATTCCCAATAATCGAACAGGCGGTCCGTAAAAACTGTTTAATAACGTATAAAAGGTATGAAAACGCTTCGGTCATGCAACGTCGCGTGCGCGGGCGCACGGTAGCCGAAACAATCGCGAGTGCGCGCCGGATCTGCGTGTAGAACCGGCTCATTAAAATCTTATTGGCTTAGGACAGATTTATTGGGCTGATTGATTATAAGATATCACAGGTAGCACTTTTGTAAACGATTTCTTGTTAAGAGCGCACACCGCTTTTATATTGTCAAGAAAATTGGGTATAGCAAGTGCGACAGATCTTATACAAGATACATTTTACCTGCTCTTCTCTATGTATCTTTACACTGTCTTTATTGTCTTTATTATTTATTTATTTAATACCGTTTTATTACCGGTAGGTAGTTATTTAGTACTATGGTCTAAGGGTGGATCATTCGTACTCAGAAGGTACCTACTAAAAGCCACGAAAAAGAGAGACAACACGCGCTAATGTCATAGGTACAAAATCCCAGTCACGCTATCTCACTTTAATTGAGATTATCCCTTCTTCTAGACTATTCTAGAGTATTATAGGTATTCTATGGTATTGTGATAGCTCATTTGTCATTTTTGAATGTATATTTGTCCCGATAGTGCAAAATCTATATGTATAAAAAAGAAAAACGAAAACATAAAAGAGTCCCTGTGAATGGCCACACTTAAACCAATAAACCTTCATTTGATACGTCATTGAATTCATCAGGCGAAAGCGCGATACGGTTTCCGATAGAGAACAATCGCACTAAATCGGTCGCGCGATTTTATGTCGCAAGCGTACACGGAGCGTTACTTTGTTAAGTGAATTAACGATGCAAGTGTGTATGGAGGACTTTCTGTAATGAATGAGAAATGTAAGACTTGCGTGGTAAATGAGCTTTGGTAACACATTTCTTTAACTCTCTGTTTCATGGTCACTCTAGCCCACCTAGATCTTGAGAATACTCAGATTAACCAGATATGACATTCAACTTAAGATCCGGGGTAGAAAAGAGACAAGTATATACAAATAGACCCAGGAGTAAGTAGGATAGTACGATAATGTTTTGTCTTTGTCGGCGTATGCACTTAGTTTTTGGTTAGCTGCAGAAGCAAACCAATCTTCAGATATACTTATTAGAATGTCGCACGAATGATTGGAGCACCACCTACATAACGTGTATTAAATTTAGCCAATTTATAAGGGGTGCAGCCAAGTGTATCGCTTCCGGATATACGCTTTTGTCAGGTCCATCTCTCATACTAGCTAGGTCTAGTTAATATACCTACCTTGGATATTTATCCAGTCGAGTTTAGCTCGAGTCGAGTAAGTTATTCTAAAAATAACTTCACATAATTTGTCATCAATATCAAAATATGAGCTAAATTTACAACATGACCAAATTAAATCAGCCCATTAGTAAGGTAAGAAACTAATCAGCTAGTATCTACTACCACAACTGAACCCATATACTTCGTCTTGGAGTCTTTTCCGCATACCTATTACATCAGTTACAATAAACTTCTTTACTCATTATCCTGACTAACGTCTCTCATACATACATGTAAGAGAGATATTACCAAGTCCCGCTTACATAATTAATTTCATCGTCATTTCACAGCTTAGCGTACCAATATAAATATTCATCACAAAACACTGTGACACACAAATTTGCTTACAATAACTAGGTGCAAGACCTATTTTTAGAATCTAAGTGGGAGGCATACACGAGAGCTGATGAGCGATTGACCTATATCAGTATATTTAAACTATTTTCAGGAGAATATTTCGGTGGAGATGAGATGACCATTGAAGAAGATGGGATGGTTTGACATCAACCAACCGTTGAGTCTCTTGTAGGTTGTTAAATTTCTTGAAATGTTGGCTGTAAAGTTGTCACGATTTATTGATAATTTATTATCGGTCTACATCAAGCTCTATAATTAAAAAATCCGTTGACTTTACTGGCTCGGTTGCGTGAAGAGGATGAGTGAGGATCGACCGGACTAATTAGCACCTGCTACTAGAACAATGCTACTAGGTTTAAGAGGCGATTATTTGTCGATTAGGCGATTATTTGCCACTACCACACAGGCGCGTTATAGCGGTCGATAATAATATGCTGCGGCTGAAAATGCGATCTAATAACTACGTCTAAAATGTGTCTTGATTGCCACCACATCTGTCAATCAATTTGAAATTGATTAACTCCGAGCAAGTAGATAGAATTGTATCGTAGATCGTTATCGCATTGTTATTGTATGTTATCGTATCCTTATCGTATCGTTATCGTATCGTTTTCGTGTCGTTATCGTATCGTTATCGTATCGTTATCGTATCGTTATCGTATCGTTATCGTATCGCATAGTTATCGTATCGAAGAGACCTGCATCAGAAACACATTCTAGGTCACTGCACCCTCCTATATTTCTCCTGAAGCTCTCATTTCTCAGTACATTTACTCGAACGGAGTCGAGTTGTAGTTCTGTAAGCTGAGTTAGATTGTAAGGTAACACAATACGGTATCAAAGCGCGCCAGTTCGGAAACGTGCCACCTGCTGGTGTTTGTACAGACAACAACTCACAAACGATGCGGGTGGGGCAAAACGTAAGCTGGAGCGGGAGAATTTTTTTTTAATTGGCTTAACCGACAGGCTACTGGTCAAAAATTACGAAAAAATAATCCCACATAATCGATTGTTCAAATAAATTGTGGGTTATGGTTTTGTGATGATACAATCCCATAGATAGAGCTATGTAGGTACTCTAATACATAACTTTAGCTATCTCATTTAAACTTTGTTTTAATGTTAGAAATAAAAAGCATAGAAATGATTAATGAACGAAAATCGTTTAGTTAGTCACCTACATTGTAACATTTTAGTATACCTAGTAAAAGTATAACTTAGTGATTAAACTGTAATATTCTTGATCCAAGTGATCAAATTTGATATTAAATTATTATTTTGAAATAAAACACCTTCCGTCTTACTACAAAAGATTTAAACTGGAGTTGAACAGATGTGTCTAAATATTTTCACCACAAATCGACGCCTAACCCTCGATTTTCTAACTCAATAACAAACTCACAACTATAATAATTAGATATGCCAGGATTGAGTAAGAAAAGGCGAGTGATAGACATCGATTTTGTGGAACAAAGTTTAAGAAACATCTGTTTAACTCTGGTCTAAACTATTGTGGTAAGTAATACGACTTCTGTTTATCACTTGGAGCAGAGCGAAACTCTAGATTGTAGTAGGTAAATATAGATGCGTGAAGGGTTAAATATGTCCAGAATTTGGTACCTACCTAATGAAATTCCGGTAATGATAGAGGGCTGATAGAAGATAAACAGGAGGTAAAAATAGTTCAATAATATAGTCCGGATGGCACTTTAATTATTTTTTTGTCACATACTAATACGGCACCTAATTATTATTGTGCTGTATTTTCCCTTGGTCATTAATTTGTTATTGTGTCTTCAGAACGCATGTTGTATCTTCCACCACTATGCGGTAGCGCGGCACCGAGGAGAAATATCAAATTGCAACACAAATGTTAAAATAAAATAATCCAAATATTTGCAAATTTTAATACGCCTAAGTGCGGTAACAAAACGAAAGCTGCCAACTGCTTTTACGATAAAACTTCCAACTTATTATGTCACTTTATTAAGCGACATTTATGACTATATTTTTATCGCAAATAATAATAAAAAGTTCCTGTTGTATTCTTGTGAGGAATCGTAAAAAGTTATGTTACTTGTTTTGCGGTACGAAGGTAGGAGAAGTAGCGATTTTTGTTTTTGAGGTACCTAATACCGAAATAATTATATACCTTCCTCCCTCAGTTCAATAAAACTTCTATTAAAGGCCCATTTAGACGATGCATATTTGTTACATATTATTGACTAGCTGCTGTCCGCGACTTTAGTCCGCGTAACCTAGATTTTATGGGTATAAAAAGTATTATAATGCACTTCTCGAAGTTCCAATCTATCTTACTAAAGTTCATCAAAATCTGTTCTCTTGCTTAGTCCTGAAAAGGTGGCAAACTATTAAACAAATAAACAGAGTTACTTTCGCATATAAGATACTAGCTGATACCCGAAACTTCGTTCGCATTTTTATATAAAATGTAAACTGTTTAGAAAATCAATTGATGTCGCGGGGAACAGTTATAGGTAAGAATATATCTGTCTCTTTCTCACTCCCTTTTCCTCTATCTTTCTCCCTCTCTAGCTCTTTTTCTATCTTTCTCCCTCTTTCGCTCTTTCTATCTCTCTTCCTCTACCTCCATCTCTTTCCCTCTCCCTATATCTCTATATCTTTCCCTATCTTTCTATCATTAATATCCCTCTCGACTCTCAATCTCTTGCGTTCCCTCTCCCTGTCCATCTCATCCATTATATTTATTTCCCTCACCCTCTCCGTCTATATCTCTTCCTTTCCTTTCTTCGCTCACTCCCTCTCCCTCTATTTCTATATATTTCGCACTCAATCTCTCTCACCTATTTCCACCCACTCTCCCCTCCTTCTAGCCCCACTCTCCCCTCTTTCACTCCCACTCTCCACTGTCTCCCCCCACTCTACCCTCTTTCTCCCCCACTCTCCCCTCTTTCTCCCCCCACTCTCCCCTTTTCTCCCCCCACTCTCCCCTTTTCTCCCCCCACTATCCCCACTATCCCCTCTTCCTCCCCCTCTCCCCTTTTCTCCCCCCCACTCTTCCCTTTCTCCCCCACTGTATCATCACTTTCTATTCACTCTACACTCTTTCTCACCCCACTCTCCCCCCTTTCTCAACCCACTCTCCCCTCTTTCTCCCACCACTCTTCCCTCTTCCCCCCCACTCTTCCCTCTTTCTCCCCCCACTCTCCCCTCTTTCTCCCCCCACTCTCCCCTCTTCCCCCAACTCTTCCCGCTTTCTCCCCCCACTCTCCCCTCTTTCTCCCCCCACTCTCCCCTCTTTCTCCCCCTCTAACCTTTTTCTCACCCCACTCTCCCTTCTTTCTCCCCCCACTCTCCCCTATTTTTCCCCCGTTCTATCCTCATTCTCCCCTCCACCCTCATACCCCACTCTCCCCTCTCTATCTCCCCACTCTCCCCTATTTCTCCCCCATTCTATCCTCATTCTCCCCTCTACCCTCATACCCCACTCTCCCCTCTCTATCTTCCCACTCTACCCTTTTTCTCACCCTACTCTCCCCTCTTTCTCCCCCCACTCTCCCCTCTTTCTCACCCCACTCACCCCTCTTTATCCCCCACTCTCCCCTCTTTCTCACCCCACTCACCCCTCTTTATCCCCGACTCTCCCCTCTCTTTCTCCCCACTCTACTCTCTTTCTCACCCCACTCTCCCCTCTTTCTCACCCCACTCTCCCCTCTTTCTCCCCCTCTAACCTTTTTCTCACCCCACTCTCCCTTCTTTCTCCCCCCACTCTCCCCTATTTTTCCCCCCACTCTGTCCGCTTTCTCCCCCCACTCTCCCCTCTTTCTCCCCCCACTCTCCCCTCTTTTTCCCCCCACTCTGTCCGCTTTCTCCCCCCACTCTCCCCTCTTTCTTCCCGCTCTCCCCTCTCTTTCTCCCCACTCTACCCTCTTCTCCCCTCACTCTACCATCTACTCCCCCTTTCCCCCACTTTACCCCTTTCTCCCCCTCCTCCCATCGCACTCTCCCTCCTTAATTACTTTCCAATTTAAATTACGATCCGTTTAGCCGTTTATTGTGGTCCGTAGGGGGTGCATCTAAAGAATACCTCATAATTTCAACCCCCTTGCTTTTCCCCCTTTAGGGATGATTTTGCAAAAAAGCTGAAACCCGTATTTATTTATTTCTTACCAAAAGCCTAAATAAGAATTTTCAGATCCCTAACTTGAGGAATTATGGATTCCCCATACAAACTTTCAACCCCTATTTCATCCCCTTAAAGATTATTTTTTGAGACGAAAGATAGCCTATGTCCGTCTCATAGGTCCAATCTACCCCTATACCAAATTTCACCGAAATCGGTTCAGCCGTTTAGCCGTGAAAAGGTAACAAACAAACAAACAGACAAACAGATAAACAGAGTTACTTTCAGATTTATAATATTAGTATGGATTAGTATGGATATGGATGCGTGGATGGATGGATGGAAGGGTACTGCAGTGCTCAGCCTGAACAAGTTTCCAAAACATATTTTTTCTCGTAACTTGACTCCAACACTGTCTCTATCATAACATTGATCTTTGCATATAACATTGTCCACAAAATGCTGCAAAATTTTGGAAATCCATTACCATAAAGTTTCATTTTACAATTTTATCATTTTGTAACGACCCTCACGAGCAAAACTGAAGAGAGTTTTGATATTTGGGAAATACGTGGGTTTCAGTAACTGCTTGGTATAGGCCAATTTTGCGTTCCTTGTTAAGGCAAAGTCAAGTTTCACAAAACTTTGGAAAAGATTGTAAAACAAATTGTTTGACAACTTTGGGAGTTTTTACCATTTTGTTACTTTGACTTTTGGATATTTTTACGACAGTGTAACCGCATTTGTAACCGCAACCATTGCTTTTAGATTGTCGTAATTTAATATTTCCTGACCAGCAAAATAAACCTTATTGTGCATCTGACTTCTACTTACAATATTATAAAGTCCAAAACAAATCACAACTCATCACTGAAAGGTCAAAACCCTATCACCGGACCCTACTAACTACGAGCTAACCTGCAACTAGCCTCGTATAATCGTAAACTCGCCACGGACACTGTTATACTATTCCGTGGCTCGTACAGTCAGCGTCTCAATAAAAAATGCCCCAGAGAGGTCTGGAGAGGTTTTACGACTCATTCCGAGTTTTATAAAGCGTAGGCTATAGTTAGGCATGTTCAGGACGTTCAGTAAACCCCCCCCCCCTCCCCCCTCTCTAACCTCCCCTCTTCTCCACTAGTTCGATACGTTTTTTTTGTACAAGCCGCCCTGACGCATTGGGCTAAGGTTTCGAACCCGATGTCACTGGATAAAGCGGGCAGTACCAACTCAGCCCGTCATATAGGAATGTCATTGACCTTTCTCAATCAAATCTACAACCGTCCGGTGCCTATCAAGTAGCTATGACGTCATGGAAGTACTAAAATTACTCTCAACAGGGCTTCGTTGTCCGAGGTCAATCAATAGTGCATTTAGTTCTTTATAGGGTTGCCCACCATTAGTGTATTATTTTTAATTTTTAATCCATCAATAATTTTCAAGTCTGTTCCAAAAAAAAAATTTGGCACTATACTTTATGGGTAGGTGTTGCCAATAAAACAATGTAATATTAATCCTTAATGGGCAATTTTCAAAATAAGGACTCTTTCAATGGTACTTACATTCTTTTTGCCGCAGTAATCGAAAGCAATTTGGTAATCATTGCACGTTAAACTATATGGAATACAACTCTTTAATGAAAGCTAGACGTTTAAAATACTGAAAAGATATAACATGGAACTACAATGGACGGTGTTATCGCTATCTCGCGAACTCTACCAAAAAATCTTTCAATCATACTGATCAGAGCAAATTCTATAGGAGGGTTTTTGGTCACACCATAAATATTTGTAATGATTTTCACGATAATGACATGCCTGTATAATTTGTGTACTTTTACTGGACAACCCTATATAACACACCCTTGTTATGACTATGCCGAAGTAACTTATGTGACAGTTTGAAAGTTACAACATGGACAAAATATACGATTTGCTCATTGAGAAAAGGTACCATAACGTAATTTGCTAATGAATTTAGTGCGCAATGCAAGACGACGATCCGAATGCAAAGCGCGAGGTTGCGGGTTTGAATCCAGCGTATAGAACATTGTTTGTGGTATCATGGTCCGCATAGCTCGTGATTTCCGAAATACAAAGAATTGTAATTAGCACTCGGTTCGTACAGTGCATCAAATTTTATAGCTTCTTCATGTTCTACGTTACCATGCCGCAATAAATTATTTCAGGAACTGTATTCTTCTCCTCAAGAAAGTAGAAATTTCTCAATGAGGTAAGGTACTTTGGTGAACTTGTGAGTCTGTAAATTGACATTACAATTGTAGATGGCTATACGTATATAATGGCGAGTTGTCCCTCGGCATTGAAGCTAAGTGATATTGAAGTTCAATTGATAATGAGATGGGTCGTTTTATACATGCAAGTAACTTATGGATACTACTTGCTTGTCAGTATTCTCTATTCTACTAATATCATAATAGCGAAAGTAAGTCTGTCCAGTCTGTCAGTTTGCTCCCATTTAACGAATTTTACAGCAGACCGGATACTGATAAAATTTGGTGTCGATACATTTTAACTTCTGCGGAAACTTCCATGATATTAGAACTACTATAAATTAATTAATCTCAGTTAACGTCTTATAAGACAGTAGCGGTCTCACCACAACAGATCTAAACCAGACTTGAACAGATGTGCCTAAATATTTTCTCCACAAATCGACGTCTAACCCTCGCTGTTTATAACTCAATAAGTAACAAATTCACAAGAAAAATAATTAGGAATGCTAGGATTGAGTAAGGTAACGCGAGTGATAGATGTCGATTTTGTGGAACGAAATTTTAGAAACATCTGTCTGGCCTAAACTTTTGTTGTAAGACGGTTCTAGTCCAAAATAGTATACAATATAACACAGTTAATTTTTTTGTAGCCATACGTTTACATTTTAAAACGTCGTGAAATTCCACGCGACCATTTAATATCTAAACAGATGTTCGGTTATCTATAAGGTCAGGCGGTGATACCCTGTGCAATGATAGTGATTACAAAATAACTTCATGAAGTATTGTATCGACGAAACTAAAAGATGCTCGTACCATACATAAGTCTTTATTAATATTCTATGGTAAAATGAAGGTAATTTTACTTAAAAATTAATGGTAGGTTAAAAAATTAGGCCTTTCGTGTCTTGTGACTTATGCTACCCTGGTACAAATTAAGGGTATCTCCAAAACACTAGCACAATATCATAATTTTCATAAATTGAATCCTAATGTTTCATTGCTTCTGCCAGTACTTTTGTTAATTTGCTTGTGCAGCTGGATTACTTTTGCAATTCCATAATTTAAAAAAAAATTGGACCCCAAGTGGAATGATTTCTTGGAGCGCAGTGCCATATATACGCCAGTAAACGTTTCTGTCGATGTTATCATTGATCCTACATCATTAACATTCATCCTTTAAAGCCGTGAAAGCTTTGACGCCTCATTGTTATTATATTCGGCGAGATGAAAGCTTTCGGAGCCAAGGTCTATCGGTGCATCTCAGGAAGTCTTCCGTCGTCGGCATCCGCGCTCAGAATAGCCGTACATCATAATTCATCGGGACCGATGACCTGCGGCGGAAATGACCGTTCTAGGTACGTAGTGAAGGGCCGGTGGTTACCGATCCTGGTACTTTAGGCTACGGTCATAATATATAGTTTACTATATATTATGTAAATATATAATAGCAAATAGTTTACTACCTATGGTTATTTATATATTGTAAATTCAATCACGTTTGACTTGCATACGGTGATTTATAAAAGTTTAATGATACAGTGAAGTTGCTTTTAACCGCAACTCATTGACACAGGCCCTATTATTATCTGCCAATTACACTTGAATTTAACCTACCAAATCTGTAACTCTATGTACAAGAAATGAACTCATAATCGAGGATGTACAGTATTGTACAGTCCCTCTTAGACATAATGACCACAAAACTTCGTACATACTCGAAAACTTGTCGCCACTGGCTCCGTCACCTCCTGGTGACCGACGACGGCGATGTACCGGACATGTACCGGACCGTATACCTACTTATACCAGACCGTCCCATCCCTACGCCCCGCAGGCAATACTGACGCGAGGCTATAAAATAACGCCAGATGATTTATTTGTAAACAGACGGTGCGGTGCGTACGCGTCAGTCAACGCTCCGCCGTAATATCGGGGTACAGGCGATGGGAATATCAGGATTTCCTTATTGGAAGTATTTTGTTATTCATTGCCGAATGGTAAGCGTTTGGCCCGATGATAATAATAATCATTGATTTGGACGCAGTCACATGCATAAGCAACGGCGCGGTCAACGGCGAAGCATGCCTTGTAGAATTGTCTGTTCGAAGATTTCCAGATATTTATTCTTCTGCCTTTGGCGGAATTGGTGGTATATCCCAGAGTGGACACTTCGTACTCAAAAGATACTCACAGCCACGAGACAGCACGCTCAAATGTCATACAAAATCCCCACCATACTATTTTGCTTTAATCAAAAGTGGCCCTTCTTCTATGGCTGTATACTCTAGCTTTAAAACCTTTTGATTGTGGTGCAAATTGACGCAGTCTTTTGTTGAATTTGGTAATCTGCACCACATTCTTAATGCGGTGCGAAACGACCGATACAAAACAAGTCGCTTCGCACGGCGGCGTCGCGGTTGCGCCAAGTAACTCCTATCAAGTTTGGAAGGTTTTCCACCTTTCTCTCATTACTACATTTTCCCTGCGCTTGTACGTGCGCACACGCATCCGACGTTTGTTTATAATAGCGGATTTGTTTATTTTCTCTGCATATGGATTAAAAAGCTCCCAAACTCCATTTCGGGGGTTTATTGCTTTTTTTATTTAGACGTTGAACAAAATACTTTTTTATTTATTTAAAAATGTAAATGCCATTCCTAACAGTTTCCATTGAATTAAGAAATATTCAATGCTATTACAAGTTTGGCTGAATTGAGTTCTGGAAAGTTAAAATCCCTTAGACTTCGGGCTGGTGTATTTCTCAAATTAAGATTTGTTACTAAGTATCCTCACATTCCGGGATATTTCAAACGAATAGCAGATATTTTTCTGCTGTTGTAGGTATTCCTTCCTGGTAGTTCCATGCCTCATATAAATTTAATAAAATTTGGTTCAGTAGCCTGTTCTTTATTTTAAGAATCTATTCTACTAGGTTCACGAAATCAGTTACTGTAAATTCCAAGCCCTAGTAACCTTGCGATATTTCAAACAATTAATCAAAGACTTAGATCATAAATAATGTCACAGTAAAACTCAAATCAGTAAATCAAGTCCAAATTAACGAGAGCGATGTTTCGACACATGTCCGGATAGGTGCAATAAAACTATTATTTTTACTGGTTTCTAACGAGACTACATTTTATGGACGTCTCAATAGTGCCAGAGTTGTCGTAAAATAAAAGAGAATAATAAAGTTGTGCAACTGTGTCCGAATCTCAACTGTGGTCGTTAATCATTCGGGCATTAAAGTAGAATTGAGTTATGATTATGTTTTCTGTGGGTGTCTTTTTAATATCAGAAAATGAGAAATATTAGCATCTTCCATCATTCACAAAATTATCAAGTAAATGGAACATCATGTTCTCTATTTCTCTAATTAACGACTTAATCTTCGTTTTCTATTTAAAAACAAATCATTGATGCCTGCTTTTAGTTCACGCATTTTATAGAAATTTCAAATTTATTTGTTCCTTTAAGGCGATGCCTACGTTTAATGAAAAAGGACGTAAATGTACATCATGTTGGTCTTACAAATCATACTTCATCTACGTTCCACTTAAAACTTAAAGAATGTCCAATAAAAAAAACCCTAATGCCCCTCAATTGAGATGGAATAACGCGAGTTTTGATGATCTCTACGTTTTTGTTTATGGTTTTAACCGTGAGGGCTCAATTATTAGGTCAAAGGTTTATTGTTCCAGCCAATTGTTTGTTTATTACAATCTGTGGGGGAAGAGTTATTGCTTTTTGAGGTCGATTTAGGCTTGTAAGTTCAGTGAGCTTTCGTCTCCTTTGAGATTCATCTTTCCGTATGGGTTTACTCCTTGTAATCGAAGGAAGACTTCTGCATGAGGTGTTTCTTATTTTACTTTCTTTCCAAATTTATCTTTGATTTATACTAAACTGTGATTGAAAGGTTAAGAAGTTTATCAAGCTGAATATAAATATACAAGTATTAACATTAACGCATGTCAATACTGTGTTCTGGTGTATGAATTTTGTCTACATTACATTTAGATTACATTAATTATTACACGTCTCATAACGTATTCCATTTATGTGAATTTATTGCTTAACACCAATAATAGAAACTCATTATTTTGTATACAGATAAGTGTACTAAGATCACTTGCTTGGCCTATGACACCCTTGTGATCTATAACATCTAATATAGGACAATTAAAACGATAACAAAATTGTAAAATGAAGAGGAAGCATCATTAAATTCATATAATTTCCAAATATTTCAATAATAAATTCAGACTGACCTTATTATAATGATAACACTTGTATGGTGTAAAGCGCTGATTATGTAACATTTCTGATTCGACTTCGACTTTGATAAGGTTGACATCACAAAATTATTGGATATGTATTATAATGTATAATTATTCAATAGTTTCTTTGTTATATTTCAATGAATATCTTTGTATTTTTCAATTAAATTATCAAACTTTTCAGATAAACCTAAATCACTTTACTATAGAGTGCATTATTTACGGCGTTCCACAAGGCGCCAATCTAAGTCCACAAGTTTATTACTATTCCTGATAGGCACTACTAACTCAATGTTGTTTTAATGCCACTGGCAAAGACAATTATACGATTTGCATTCACAATTGTCGACAATAAAAATGTGTTTATTTTTAGATCTGACTCTATGAAGATTGATATTTACATCAAATTGTGGTAGTAAAATTCGTTTCAATTATCTCGGGCAATTTAACCGTAGGGTCCTCTTGCTATATGAACAGAACACATTTTACTACCGCAACTGTATGAGTAATTAAGGACGATAAAAGTCAGTTTATGCTTCTTGACGGAAAGTTCACAAGTTTTATATTAAGTATAATAATAGTTATTCAAATCTTTCTGAACTTCCAAGTCTTTTACAAGCTTTAGTTGACTCACTGCATGCACCTATGAATTGAAGGATGTTTGCTGTGTAAAATCATTCAATCTAATCTGATGATGGAGATTGAAGACAGACAGTGTAACTACATGCATCTGTGACTAAAAATAATGTTTGAGCTCATTTTGATCCGGGTTTTTTGAACAACTGTGTAGGTACTATTCTAAAGCTATTTCGTCTATTTAGGTACCTACCAGTAAATATACTTTCACACGATACTAAACTAAACTTTCGGCCAACTGGCAACTAAATTGGCACACTCGGAATGTGGATGCATGGTTTTTTTTCTGTTTTTGTTATAATTTTAAGTTTTCTTTGTTTTGCAGTATTTCAATAGAAAGTTTATCCATGTATCTTTGTTTAAATACATACATAGTAATGAGCAAAAACTAAACGCAACTCATGAAGAAAACAAATTATGCGTATTATTTCTGCTTGCTCGTACCTACAATCGTTCATGTCGACCGGTCGAGATGCGCAGGCGCATACCACAACACTTCATCATTGTACTTAGCTCGGAAATACGTTTGAGCTCCGACTTATCTTGAGCGAAGACTAGATTGTTAGTGTTGATTGATTTATTACATTATATTTAGAGAAATACATGTTTTACTACCGTTTGGCGCCATTTCTATTAATATTATAAAGTAGTCGAGTTTGTTAGTCTATGGCTTTGTAGGAAGTATCTTGGATACTACTCACAATTATGATTTTTTTTAACCTTTGAGCGCTAT
Source organism: Hylaea fasciaria (assembly GCA_905147375.1). NCBI lineage: Eukaryota > Metazoa > Arthropoda > Insecta > Lepidoptera > Geometridae > Hylaea > Hylaea fasciaria. The sequence goes on from LR990215.1 coordinate 4,871,602, forward strand.
TGTCTAGGATTTCTCGGTAAAATGAAGTCTTCTCGCGGAAAACGGGAATTTGATTTGTGAAAAGGTAATCAGTGGAAAAAGTGGAAAAAGTTTAGAAAGTTAGAGATGATTGTACAGTGAAATTAACTAAACCATTAACGTAACTGAATCAGTACTGAAATCTCTAAGGGTTGTTTCAATGCATAATGCAGAAGGATTGACATGTCAACGTGTAGATCTTAGGAGATTGCAGAGCCCTCGCGATTCATTGTTCGTTTATCTTGTGGGTCTACATTTGCCGTAACAAATGATGTGCTATTGTTCTAGGCTGTAGGTGTATTGTTAGTTGTTTTTCATTTTGGCTTTGCATGATAGTCCATTTAACCAGTGCCAAGTGTTAAAATATTTCAAGTACCTACTTAGGTGAATAATTTCTCATAATAATAATTATTAGTCAAAATGTCAAATCCTCAGACAATCAGGTAGTCAGGTGTCTAGTCAAGTCGCAGTCAACGTCATAATTCAGTAAAGTCTGAAACTTTCTAGAACCCTTGGAAAGTACAAAAAATGACAAGTTTTTGGGTTTATATCAAATTTGTCCCCACTCGTGTACGTCGTGCACCATCATCGTGCACTTTACCATTGTTGGTCCTTTTCGGTCCTGGCTGTTTTCAAATGATGGCAGTCGTTAAGCCACGTCAGAGGCTTTTGGGCCGCCTGTCAAACTCTGACAGGTAGAGGCCTGCTGGCACTCCCTTTTTAGACAAACAAAACGAACACGATCAATTTCCCATTCATTGACTAACGAAGACTAATATGATGTAAGTAGTGAAGGCTCTTACATTTAACTTATATTTAATTAAGAAGCGGTGGTAGCCTAGTGGGCGAACGTCCGCCTTCGAAAACGAAGGTGGCGAGTTCAAATCCCAGTGCTGGCACGTACCAATTTGTGTATCTTGTGTAACATATGTACGTAAGTATCACTCGCTTTTCGGTGAAGGAAAACATCGTGAGGAAACCAACCTGCCCGAGAATTATTTCGGAGGCATGTTATCCACCAATCCGGCCTAGGCCCCCGTGGTGGATTATGGCCTAACCCTCCTCACGATAGTGAGGGGAGGCCTTTGCCCAGCAGTGGGACAGTTACAGGCTGAATTATTTATTAATTAACAAGCGAAAATAGGAACTAGCTACCTTAAACGCCTAGAAAATTACACTTTCGCAAATAAACTATCGTCATATTATCTGGAACTTCTTTCGTGGAACGGACTGTTAAAATAATAATCATATTCTGTGCATTGTCACGCAAATCTGATTGAAGTTTATCAACCACTGTTAACTGTTGTACCATAAAATATTAGCGTTAAAGGAAGGACTACCTCTTTGCAGTATCCCGCAGACACGGACCTTCTTGGAAATGAGACCTCATTCACACGTGTACAGGGTGACTCATTTCTATGCAATGCTTTTTATTTTATTTCTCGTAGGTACCATAAGTATGGATTGCTTTTTTCGGCGACTGGTCATAGTAAAAGAAGTAAGAAAAGAGTAAAGAATAATTTAGTTTACTGTTTTTTTAATTCTATTTTAATACAATATTGATGCGGCTTCTCAGTTTTAAAAATATGAATAAAAATGTTAATAAATCGCGGTCGTAAACTTACATAAGTACATGACGTAATTCTTAATATTCAGTTTGTAATGCATTGTCTAAATATCGCCGTGGATTCCGCCGTGTTTAAATATACGAATTAAGAACTTCCGCATTTTAAAAATCGAATAAACATAACCAAAAGTAAGCCAATGTCAGAGAATAATTTTAAAATTATTAATATTTCAACGCATTAAAAGAAAAGATGACGTTGAAGTGAGCTTAATCATACCTGTCAAGATGTTGCTTAATTATATCATTTTGTGAATTAAAAGATTTTTATCAGCCTTCGTAGGTGTTGCCTGCTCGCGCTCATGACATTTAATTTATTGGATTTTATTTTTTAAACGTTGTACAGATTATTATATCGTGGCATGTTTTTTTCGATTCAACAAACGAATTCGTGATGCTATAATAATATCCGTTGGGTAATGTATTTTCAATAAAATAGGTAGGAACCTACTAACCAAATTTTTTTTGTTTACCTTATTTTTTTTGAAAGAGTTGATTCGAATCGTTTTATTCGGTCTTTTCTGTTAGTAATTCCAAATTTTTCAAAGCTTTTAGCTCGTTGAGAATTTTACTTCTTCAATTTAAGCTTCTCCACTTCAGCAGGTACACAAATTTAAGCCGCAAAAATAAATCACCCTGCACACAAAACGGACATTCACAGCGTCGAGTTAATTCTCACAGACTGTACCAAAAGTGTTATTTTTTATTCATTGATCCCAATTCTCAGCGTAGACCCCTATAAATCTGTCGGCTCGACACTTCAGACCTCAGGGTGCTCGCGCACGGCCAACGCCGTGACTAGCGACTGTTGGTGTAAAACTAATTTATTTGAAAACCAACCGTCTTACCACAAAAGATTAGACCAGAGTTAAACAGAGGTTTCTAAAATTTCGTTCGACAAATCGACGTCTATCGCTCGCGTTTTCTTACTCAATCCTGGCATTCCTGATTATTCTACTTGTAAATTTTATATTGAGTTAGAAAAAGCGAGGTTTATTTGTGGAGAAAATATTTATACTGATTAGTTCAACTCTGGTTTAAATGTTTTGTGGTAAAACCGCAAAAGTTTTTGACATATTATTAATTACATACTGACAAACTTTCCCGATATATTAGTCTCGTAATCTTTTGACGAATATAGAACAGTTGGTACGGTATTTTTTACCTTTCGACAGGCAACTTTCAACTACGTAGAGAGCTTGCATGCCTAGCATGGCTCTGCTCTTTCATCCTTTAAATTACCAATTCTTTTTTTTAATTTGGACTGAACAGTGCGCAACTACCCTAAGGCTTAACACCCAGTATTTCAGCTTATTTGTCCGCGATATCTTGAAAAATGTCCTCTTCTTGTTGACTCTTGCACAAAGCTGAATGTCATCATTTTTGACGAAGATCCGAATGTGAGGTCATTATCAGAACGTGGATATTTTATGGGCTATACAAACCCTTTTCAGTTACAAATATAACTTTAATTTGTTATAATACTGAAATGTATAGTCGTTCATTTGCATGTTATTATTACCAACATGTACTTATTTTTTCAGGGTTCCGTACCCAAACGGTAAAACGGGACCCCATTAGTAAGATTTCGCTGTCCGTCCGTCTGTCTGTCTGTTTATCTGTCTGTCCGCCACCAGGCTGTATCTCATGAACCTTGATAGTTAGACTGTTTCACAGATGATGTATTTCTGTTGCCGCTATAACAACAAATAAAAAAAAAACAGAATAAAATAAATATTTAAAGTGGCCTCCCGTACAACAAACGTGATTTTTTCATTTTTATAGATTAGGTACGGAACCCTTTGTGCACGAGTCCGGCTTGCACTTGGCCGGTTTTTTAATAGTCTGAAGTGAGCAGGTTGTATCCATTTTGAAGTTTATCTGCACAAAGGTAAAAATATGTGTTGGTCATTAGTGAAAATAAGTGGTTTCATGCGAAACAATTACTTACACTAAAAATGAAAATAAAGCAGTTCATAAACGATTAATTTACTAGTATACTAAATATTAAACCTCATCAATTTCACAGAAAATATTAGAAAATCTTGAGACATAGACATAATGTATTCACTATTTGTTTACGACACTGACAGCGTAGAATGTTATGTCGCAGTCAATACCGACTAATTGGACATTCCGCGAAAAAACCAGAGCAGCCGTAAAAAGCACGCTCGCTGTCCGCCGTAATTGTAAACTGGTTGTATGAAACATTCATGACACAATAATTGAGTCGTACCGACATATCAGCGTACTTGACGCACGCTATTAGACTTTCAAAATGGCTGACAATCCGTACCTGTCAATTGCCAATGATTTACACAAAATACAAGCAAAAAAACTATACCTACCTACTAATAAATTGAAAATTCTCGCGAATACAAATTTTAATAGAAGTCGCCATTAAAGAAATTGCTGAGCAGTAATCATTAAAGTAATTTGCCAACATTAGCACCGTAAACTTATTTGCTGATGTAAATTTTAATTGCTGTATTTTTTTATATCTTAATGGGCTATTTAAATTATGAAAGGGTTCCAAGTTTGAACTGCAAAATCTAAGCTGAAAAATAATGTAAACAAACACGCAAACTACAGAGCATAAGTCTGCGCGAAATCTGTAAACTTGTTTCACATCCACAAGTTTTAAAACTTTCTTTGGAGCGTTGTTTATATAGTTGTCCTTGTTTCGCATGTAGATCACGCATGGGAACTTTGCGTGCGCGAATAAGACAGGGAACATGAAGACGTCACGCGGCAAAGGCGCGCGTTTTTGCACTTGTTTTATTGTAAGCGGCCATATTTTTTTTATTTTTTTTTTCGAATGCTACGTCTTTGTTCAGTCGGGAGGGCGCAATCCAAGGCTGGTAAGGATAATTTCTTTATTCCACTGGCCCACCCGACAATTTTCTTTAGCTGTGTTACTCTGAGCTTAATTTGTTTAATAATTTTATTACTGGCCGCATTGCGCCATTGCTTTTGTTTTATTAAGTTCTCGCGTTTAGCGGTGAGCTTAGTAGATATTGCGGTTATTGTGAGAATTGTGTAACTGAAAAACGTTTGTAATATGATCCTTATTTTGACAACCCTCTTTTGGCAAAGTTAAACTTTCCGCGCTACTGGAATTGGCACCAGCAAAGTTGGATAGACTTTCACGTTGGTGAGTTAGCGGCCCGTGCTGTCCACGTTATAAAGATCTCGACCTTCGGTCTCGGCCTTTATTCCTTGGCCATTAAGGACTGCAATATTAACCACGCTGTGATGCCCTGGGCCAGCGCTATGCCGTATTTCGGCCATTGTGATCGTGGCAGTACTAATTCAGTATCAAATTGATTGGCGACTTTAATACCTTTCATTTTAATATCCGCTCTAAAGTCTGCATAGAAGTCAGAACCTTAAAATCGTGGTTTACCACCTTGACGCTCAATAACTTACAGACACACAACGTCCTTACTTCCAGCTGTGTTAATCGTTTTTTCTCCGAAAGCGTCCAGACATTACGTCACAGGGTCACGGATGCCTCCGTATCGGGGTTCCAAACTCTTTTTACACTGCGGACCCCTACTGTCGGAGCTTGGGTCTCGCGCCGGGATGCCGCGCCGATACTTGGCAATCCTGGGATGGTTGGCGGGAAAAAGTTGGGTGTCGTATACTCTTTTCGACGTTAATTACAGAACTCATCTCCGCTTCGTAATTGGCTAATTATTGTGAAGTTTTTGAGCCTCCGGACAGGTATTTTGGAGTCAATGACGCAGGAATTTTCTCTTTAGCTTGTTTTGTAAATGAGATATGGGTGCTTTAAATTGCTGAGCTTACAATGATTGTTATTGTGGTCCTTCATACCAACTCTTCTTCAGTGTGTAGTTATCCGTTGAATTAGTTATTTTCTATTATCAGCAAGCTCTGCAAGTTCGTAAAATATTGCTTCCTGCGAAAAAAGATGGGGATGCTGTAGCTATCCTACTAATATTATAACTGCGAACGTTTGTGTGTGTGTGTGTGTGTGTGTGTGTTTGTGTATGTTTGTCCGCGTTTGATAATACTAAACACGGATGAAATCTATGAACGCAGCTAGTTATAAATATTGATTGTTACCATTATCATTTTTAATCTAGATTTTCCTTGTACCCAGGCTAGCAGCAGCAGCGGCTGCAGCGGCGGGAGCTGCCACCAGCGAGCTGAGCTACCTCGCCGCCCTACACCCTGCGTACCGCCCCGTGCCGTACGACCACGCTCTATACAACGCTAACACGCTGAGAGGTGAGTACCACCACGCTCTGTACAGCGCTAGTACGCTGACAGGTGAGTACGGCCACGCTCGGTACAGCGCTAACACGCTAAGAGGTAAGTACGGCCACGCTCGGTACAGCGCTAACACGCTGACAGGTGAGTACGACCACGCTCGGTACAGCGCTAGCACGCTGAAAGAGTACGCGCTAGCAGCAGGCGCGGCCGCTGCTAACAGCGAGCTGACTTATCAAGCACCAACAAGAAGAATAGAGCCTTCTTCATATAACATTCAGCTATTGTGTAACTCAAACCTCTTAAATACAGAAGGGGTCAAATTCACAACCATTGATGTAATTGAAGGTTGGTGAATGTGCCATACTATAGAGTTTTGCACATCTGTGTCTTCGATAGGAAGCTCATCAGTGTCTATAATTTCAGCTAATCTTAAGCTATAATGAGATAACTATAAATTGGAATAAGCTTACAAAGACTTTGGAAGCCTTTGGAAGACTTGGTAAGCGTGAAATGGTGGCTTCATTCAAGTAATACGATGGCTAAAATTACAATATTTTTAATTACCGTGATAAACCAAGTTACAATTTTAGTCACAATCAATCAATCAACAGTAAACTTCAATATTATTGAAATTAAGGCACAACTTGTAAGAAGAGTAAATGTACAAAGTTACCTTACCAGTAATAATGCATCAGCATTCAACATACTAAAAAACTACCTTGTTAAAACGCAGGTAAGTACTAAAATACTTAAGCTTATGAAAATACCTGCGCCAGACTAGACGCCATAAACTGGTGAAACAATGAAAACAATCCGATAAACTGCGATTGAACTTGAGAGTTATTGAGTGCACTTCATAAATGCTAGGGTTGCCACGTTGCGGTTGGAGGATAGTGAAACTGAAGCGTGAAATTTTGACATGTGCTTGGTAAATAAATTGATCTTTTAACCACAATGCTACGAGTATTATTAAGTTACTAAAGTTGATGTTCCGAATTTGGTGTTTTTGAATAGGCAATAACCTGATTAGATTGACCCATTAATATTTACAATCAGTTGAAAATTTCAATAAAACATATGTATTTCCATCTACTAAATGCACACCGCGGTATCAGCATGAAAAGTATTCTAATGTTATTCCAGGATCAATTAACCAACTTTCACGAAAACTTTTCAGCCGCTTCAGCTTAAGTAGTAATAAACATGTATAAGTATACTACACCATACTAACAACCACACAAGCTTTTACATTAAGAAATTATTAGCAATTTGCGTGGCAACCCTAACCTGTGTGAACGATGTAATGCTACACCGCACCAGCAAAGATAAACCTGTAACTCAAAACTGTTATTGCAAATAATAATATGCATGCCCAGACTGTTTGTGCAATTATTCCATGTTCTTAATGTTACAAGAAGCCATTGGGTTGTATTACTGGGAAATAACAGATAAATGATCATAACTAATGTCTAATAATCCATACTCATAATATAATGCGAAAGTATGTCTGTTTGTTACGGTTAAACGGGTCAACCGGATGCATTTTGGTATAGAGATAGATTGGACCTTGGAAAAGGGCATAGTGTATCACGATTAAATGTAGTTCACGCAGATGAAATCGCAGGCAAAAGTTAGTAAGCTATACTGCCACTTTAACGATTATTATGATGCATAAAACTCCCGTTTCAAAATTATGGCTTAATTATAGTGTTTTGCATATTATAAGATGTTACCTGCGACTTCAAATTAAACTGGTATTTGTTTTTCATACCGATACAAAAAGACAGTTTTCTACCAAAGACTACACGAGTAATATTGTCGCGCTTCGTCTAATAGCTTGGTCTCTACTTCTAGAGTTAGATGTATGTATATTAAACTATTTTAAACTACTAAAGAGAGAAAAAGAAGTTTACAAAATTATATCAACCATTTATATCATGTTATATTTTAAAATATCTTCGTACGTGTAAAACGAATCTATTCATTCCCTTTGCTTAACCATTACAGAATTCAAGCAATCTCCTCTCTCAATTGAATTATAACCTCCACATTGAAATGCACGTACACAAACACAAATCGCACAAGTAGAAGAAAGAAGTAAGTCTCACATAAAGTTCAGCACTTACAGCCTTTTGACTCTAACAGTGTCGTATCTCACTAACTGCAAGGCTCGAACTATCCTCTCAATTTATCTATACACAAAGGTGTTAATTAGGATTTAAACTCACGACTGCTACCATTCCTTACTACACCCTCGCCAAACAAAAATTAACCTTAAAATTTAGAGTTAGAGTGCATAGTACAGTTCGGGCCAAAAGATGACAGATAGTTAAAAGTGGCCATTAAAAGCCGGGTGAAGTCACGGGTCGGAATCGGCATGCGGTAACGAAGGGATGATTCTAGTAATGGCAATTAAGACGTCTTTGGTGCGCCATTTATGGTGCACTCGAAATATTTGAAGTGACAATAGGTGCAGTTAAAACTAGTGTTACCAAGTGGCTTCAGTAGCTCACATGGATTTAGTCCCATGGAAATTCTTCTTACAATATGAAAAAATACATAAAAACCAAGTAGGTATTATATAATTATGTTACGTAGTATTTAAACGGGTCTGATTCGCGCACAAACTAATATAAAAATATATAATTTATAAAATACTAAGTAACATGTATTCAGTTCGCGAAAGTTTAAGAACTAGGTATTATATAATATGTATAACGATATAATATAATGGTACATGGTTTTGATTGAAATTTAGTAGTCGATTTCCCACAAAATATAATAAAACACTACCTGTGTCTGTTCCGACACCACACACGTATTTGAGAATCATCAAAAGCTAAAATCTCAAAAGAAACTAACGATTTAATTAACACTACATTCAAGTTTTCTCCAATCTGTCTGTAAGTATTTACAATGTATTATTCTGTAGTTAACATGGCCATACTAATGTTGTCTATTGTTGGGGCCGTATGACCGTATGTACGGTGGTGTTAGTGATAAACTTATGACGATGATTTATGAAGTGAAGTAAATACTTGTAAAAGCAAGCAAATATACATTGCTGTGTTTTATTGCTGAAGTCGTAGACCAATTTCAGCTCTATCTTGGCTAAAATAAGATATACAATCAAAAGTCATGTTTCTATTTGGTTGCATTATTTTCTGTAATTACATTATGTACAATGTGCTTTGCAAACATCAAGCGAAGATCTAACTAAAACGAATAGCTAAGTCGAAGTTGGTTTTTAAAATAGTGTCAGGATTTTCATATTTTACTGTTTGCCATGGTCATAAGTCCTTATAGTAAGGTAGAAATAAATTTGAGACTGTTATACGGGTACCTAATACCTATAGCTATTCAAGTTTATTTAGTCTTATAATAATGCAGTCCTTAGTTTGGCCCGCAGTGCACATTACCGATTGGACATAGCTCCGGTCGTAAGTACGAGGTCCATAATATTATACCTTTGTACTAAGAAAATATACAAACTAAGTTAACTTATTTGAATAATGTTATGGAGTTAACAGCACAGCTTAGTTGCTTTTAAGCATCTATTATATTGTATTCATGTTTTGAGAAATACCTTCGAGGACTTACTTTTATTACCTTCCTTGTCAAGGTTTGAACCATAACAAAAACGCTCCCAAAAGGCTGAACCAATTTTGTTAAAATACGCACGGAAATACGACCAACGTCGACTACCTACTTACTTTTATCTTGACAACAAATGTCAGAAAATTAAAAAAACTCAATAAATCTGAGCAGTTTTTCAATAAAATAATACAATTAATATGGTAAGCACTTCATTAGATAAGATCTGCCGTGGCGCTCACCATCAATCAAAGGTCCTGCTCGTGGCTTACCAATTTTTTCCCCCGACACGGGAGTAACTCAAGTAACATAACCCTTTGCAACCGTGCCATATTCCCAAAACCAAACTGTTTCTGAAAAAAGTTTGTCGTCGTCTCAGCTTACAGCGGCCGGCTCGCGTGACGTCTGACGCATCTTTATAAAACGCTCCATTAGGCTCTAGTTCGCCGTGGCACTGTTCTGGGAGGGGGCTATGCTAGATGTGCTCAGGACCAAGTCAATTAATTGTTTCAATTGGAAGTTTGCGTTAATTAATTTATTATTAATGTTAAAAAGTACCTTCTGCATGTTAGCTTAAATAAAATTCCGATTAAAGATCTTAATTATGATTACCGCTAAAAACAAAATTGTTAAAAATGATCATAATTATTTATATTGGACCAAATAAATTCGTTGTCTTGAAAATTAATCCATACATAATTGTTTTAGATTACCTTTGTCACAAAAGGTCACATTTTCATTGCGTTACATAATTACTGAGAAATGAGTACTAATATCTTATAAGGGAACAATATAAATTGATTAATCTATAACATAATATATTACCATTCTAACATATTGCTATACTCAACCCATCTCAACTAGTAAAAACATATACGGCAAAGTAGCTTAACCTACGTAAATTAATTCACCAAATCGATTCGCATCGTTAATTTTATGCAAGAATCGAATAACTCGGCTTTAATGACTTCATTGTGAGACGGCATAGTTTTTTTACGAGTCCCCGGCATTTTAGTGCTTTTGAAATTGACTTTATGATCTATATACTGCCAGTGCTGTTTAATCGGCATTTAGTACCCATGTTTTTTTACAATTAAACTTGTTGCAACACTCATCACGTTAGGTACTACTTATAATTATGACGTATAAGTTCTCGATTTATAACTGCCTCGTATTTGGTACTTTTACTAGTATATTTTCTGCATTAATATTATCAGCACACTAAGATAAAACTATAGTAATAACATGCCATGTACCTTCATTACATAAATAAATTTTATAAAAACGTACTTATTTCTGGTTATTATTTTATTCTATATCTAGACGATTTTTTATAATAGAGTGATTCAGACTTCCTTTTACTTTAAGTACCAACTCCTAGTCCACGAACTGTTCCTATTATAAGAAGCAGTTAATGATGAGTCACTCTTATCTTTTAAAGATAAACTTAAACGATTAAGTAAGTTATATAGTGGTTGGAAGCTTTTAAACAGCTTATTTATAAACATTGATTAGATATTAAAAGGCAAAGCGTGATAGCTTTTTTAAATCGCTTAAATTCTGCTCTGCTGCAAGGTCTTTCCACCTTATTTTACTTATCGCTCAATTTATGACAAATGACTTAGGTACCTTCGCTATGACAAATGACTTAGGTATACAAAATATTATGACGTTATAATCGTGACCGTACATAAAAAAACTATTTATAAAATTTGGTACACAAACATTTTTAAATTATTATTATTTATCTATAATATTTTATAAAATAAATTGTTTCATTTCGCATGCTGCCGTCCTAACGGCTAACTGAAACGTCCGCGGGTCGGGTTACTATCTGGACCGGACCCAGTTTTATGGTACACAGACCTACTTGACCATGTCTGACCTTCGGTGGACCCGTCACATCATCAGCGGTTCGATTGTTCTGATTAGTTTAAGCCTTGTTAATTAACAGGTGGCATAAGCCCCGGCTTTATACCTTCTTATAACTTACTTGGCGCTGCGTTGAGTGCATGATGCCTGCAATTTTGTTTGCTACAAGCTATCTTAATTTGTGAAATATTTGACTGGTTAGCGTAGCTGATTAATTAGGATGGGTTTTGATTGAAACACAATGCTTATTAAAAAATAATCTGTATGCACTGTATCAGGTTCCAATTATTATTACAAAACTCAACTTAATTATTTAAAAATGTAGTAAGTAATTGGACATACAAACATACTTTTTGATTCTTACAGCCTCAATGGGATGGCACTGTCACTACATCGTAAACTACTTTCTTGATAATCTGCCAGTTAATAATAATCAGGAGGTGGTAAAACAGCTACTAAGGTAGGTAATTAAAGCAGCAGCTAAAATTAAAATGAATGTAAATAATACCAATACCAACAGTAGGTATAATGACTAGCACTTTGTTTGCAAAAACACCGACCGAGCCGAATTAGATAACATCAAAGGAAGTAATAAAATAGAATCAATGTCGAATTAATAAAAAATAGCGTAGGTATAACATTATAGAATACCATTCCGAAAGTTATTTATACAATAAAAACGATCATTCGTGTGTTGTTGCCAAATATAGTAAAAAGATTAAATGATAATGATGTTGGTAGATATCGCATTAAAAAAATAGGTACAGCATCAATCAAACTGACACATAAACCGTCTAAAAAGCTAGTTGCAGTCAAGCGAGTGTTAATAATACACAATCGTTAACACCGGCGGGCCGTCGTCAGGGAACGGCAAAATTTTGCAGCACAAGTGACAAGCCGAAACTTAATAACTTACTCAGAAATGCACCAGCAAATTGGGAGCTCAGGACCGAACCGGCTCGGTAACCCTACACCGTTTTACCGAACTCTCCAACACATATAAATCGTATTTTTATTCAAATCGAGCGTGCGTGCCGTGATAAAGCCTTTTTAAAACAAATAACCGCTCATTCAGCCGAAAATTTTCCGGACGAAACCATACCCTGACACAACCGAATAAAAGTGATAATCTTACAAATGCAACTGATGACCCAGCCGCAGGGGAAATGGAGCTCTACTGTTGCGGTAACAGAGTTGTAGATTCAAATTTGTACAGTCCTGTTACGATGCTTGTTCCTGACCGCGACAATGCTAAAAGAAACTACGCGCATTATGTAAACGAGCTAAATTATAATCTGATTACAGAAGCAGAAGGATGAGAATTGGATGTTATTAATGCATCAGATAAGGTGCACGATGATGATGTAGGTACATAGCTGATACCATCTTGAATCTTATAGAGAAGAATAATTTAAAGAAGAAACACTTATTTACTCAATTGCTTGAATTAAGGATTAAGGTAGCTTTAGTTAATATAGGACAGCAAAATGATGTGAAAAATAAATTAAGGGCTGTAATTGAGTAAGAATAATTAATTCTACATTAAGCTTTAAAGGGACTTCCAAGGGTGACGTGGTAAGTGGTTAGCTACTTGTGACTGCCTTTTAAATAAAGTTGTTCACACCGATACCTTTATTATTCGGTTTTTTGTCCAAAATGTTAATCACCGCATTTTGCTGCTACAAAGTTTTTGCTTCTCGGAATTTCTTGAAACATTTTAATCAAGCCCCTAATGGTCCAGCCGCCAATCACCGCCAGCCTGATATTGCCGTCGAATCATTTTATTTAGGTAAAATTATTGTAAAAAATAATAACGACACTAAAATGGACATTGGAAAATTCTTGGAGGTTTGAAATGCAAATGTTTAAATGCAATAAAAGTTGTATCCCACCGGGGTAAAATCGTAAAATTGGATCAAGACAAGAGAAGTGGCTCCACACGCGGCAATGAAAATCGATATTTGTGTACATGTCTTTATTTCGATTATCGTAAATTCGGATCCAGTTTCGGTTTGACTGAGCGTAAAACCTGTGGAAAGTTCAGTTCAAATTACTCCCGAAAATATAAAAGAAAAATAAAATATACGGCAATATTTAATGAAGCGTTTTTAACAAGTATGAAATGAATAGGTACGTACATACAAATTCTAAGCATAAAAATTAGAAAAAAACTTTATTTATGAGTAACATTATACTCAAATCGTTATTTAGTCATAAATTTAGTAATAAACTAATTAAGATATTTTAATATGCCTTGCAAAATTACGAGAGTTGGATATGATAAGACTAAAATAATTTTTAACAGTCATCTTTGACGGTACTCACAAAAACATTTGTATACAATTCTCTATATTTTGTTCTTTTTAGGATACAATAAATATAGGTACTTTTTTTTTTTTTTTTTAAAAACGTAGCCCCACACTAGGTTTGCTCCTGTGTCGTGGGTACCGCTTACAGACATATAATTTCACATGCACATCACACCCAGACCAGAAACAAATATTTGTGGAGCGCACAAATATTTGCCCCAGGCGGGAATCGAACCCGCAACCCCTAGCGCAGCAGTCTGATTGCTCAGCCACTACGCCAAACGAGCCGTCCTCGAGTGAATCTAGAACACATATTGTGTACACTTATTGTATGACAATGAACTCGTAAGGGGTTAATCAATCCACCTGAAGATTGATTATGTTTTTAGTTCCCAATAATTTGCAGCAAAATTCCAATTTGCGAAATGTCACGAACGAAGTTGACACGTCCAATCTGTGTTCAATTTCGTTTTTCTACGTTTTGTCACATTGTTTCGAACGAACGGCGCGCTGGCTGCGAAAAAATGTCGCGCGACTTTATATGAACACTAGAAGCACCTCGCGGTTTCACCCGCGTTAACTACTATCCCGCGGGAACCATTAATTTTTACGGGATAAAAGGTAGCCTATGTGTACCGGGGATAGCATAGCTTCCCAACAGTGAAATAATTTTAAAATCGGTTCAGTAGTTTCGGAGCCTATTCATTACAACCAAACAAACAAAGTTTTCCTCTTTATAATATTAGTATAGATAAAACGGGTACCTGTTTAATTTAACTTATTAACCGACAAAATTAATAAATGTCTTATTTTTAGCTACTTCCCTACCTAATTATGTTAAGATTCACTCAGCCGTGTGGAAAATAAGTGGGATGTATTTTTTTATGTAGCACAAAATAACTGTCCCAGATTAATCGGCCGACATTGCGATTGTGTCATTATTAGCAAAAATGAACGTCTATAATTCCTAAAGCAGAAGCTAAGTAAGTGCAACAATTTAATGCAAAACGTTGCACGACTTTTTGTCGTCGCTTTAACCTTTGCCTTATCCGCGTTGAAGAGAAAAAGAGATGTGTCTTCAAACAAGTTCCAAGAAAGAGACAACGATAATGCGCTCGCGCATGACAAGTGACCAGATAAATGCATTTTGAATGAAGAAGGCTCAATTTTGATATCGGGTTCGTTAATTGAATGAGTTTTCGTTCTGTGAAATACAATTATTATGTTGATTTTAACGGTTCATAAGTCTGCAATTTTATTGTTGTTAATGTATCTTTTCAAAAGAAATAATTTTAAATTTAACAAGTGTAGCCCTGGAACGATCTTAAAGACCACAGGGTTTTTGTTTCCTTTCGAGTTATTATTATGTTTTAAGTTACAGCCAAATCGGCCCAGCGCACACAGACGAAGGTTATTTAAATTAAATAGTCAAAATGTAGGTAAAGTAATTCTAAATAATAGGAATTTAAATTACAAATATCATATCTGTGCTTCACGTTAGTTTTTGTTTTGGAATAACTTATTTTCTATTTTGTATCAACGGTACAATATTTTTCAGACTCTTGTTATTTCCTACTTAAAAAAACACTTTTATCTGGATTCGCCGATACTGAAAATTGTTTCTGAACCCTCTAACGGCTTCATTCGCGTTGTCTACAATGACATTGTATATGATGATGATGATGACGATGACTATGAAAATTATCTTATAGATTATCCCGGGCTTGAAGTATCCCTATACCAATTTCTATCTAAATACATTCAGGCGTTTCAGAGCCGAGTACTAAATAAACGCAAAATGTAAAATAACATAGGAATAGTAATGGTAGAATATTGTAATCGTTTCTAATACTAGTATCTAACTAAAGATTAGCTAGAATCATCCATTCCATATGATTGATGGAAACCATTGCTCGCTAGCGCCCCCGCTGCGTGAAACATTTCAATAAGTACATGTTCCGCTAATGGCGATAATCTCTTCACTTCAACTGGCCATAATGGTTGTTTATTTGTTCATGGTTTATAGTGTTTGTTTTTTGTTTTGAGTGGTCCACGCTTTTTTGTGATGCCACGTTTGCTCAGTCAATGATACGGTCGATGTAGATTCAAGTTTGCTTCGAAGAAATGCTTCCCGAGTATCTGCATTACGCTGTGAGATATTTTCAAATAAAGTTGCTTTGACTAGGTTTCTCTCACTATCTCACTCCACGCAGCTGCAAAAGAATAAGGGGTCAAAATAAAATGGACTCCACAAAAACTTGTATTTTATTTAGTTAATGTCCTTTGTTCTTGGATTAGTTTTAAAATCCAAGAAAAAAAGGTTGTCGGACAATAACAGCATTTTCAAATAACGGTGGCTCATCTAAAATGACTCTTGGGTCTTCCGCAATCAATCCCGTTAAAACTATATTTCTTGATTCAACCTCTCAATTCCAATCGGACACCTATGAAACTCAATCATCACAGAACCACAACTAGTGGTTTTCATTAGAAAAGTCTCAAAGGCTCGTTTTTTACCGTAGAACCAAACCAGTCCAATCATGATCGATTTAAAAACTCGGCCCGGTATCGATTGATCCGCTCTCTATCGGAATTGAGACATCTAAAACTGGTTCTTGAGATGGGTCGTTGTGTGGTGTGAGTTAATGGATGTAGCGGGTTCACTTACCGAGTACCGTGATTCAGTTCACTTGAAGTTTCAATACACCTGTGGCCCTAATGTTGGCGAGTTTAGCCTTATATACAGTATAATCTTAATTTCTCAGTTATTATTTCAAAATAGACGTCTATGCTCTCTTCTGCTTCGCGTTCATTATACATGTGGCAATACTCGCTTACCATTTCATCTATAACACATCTTTGGCATCTTTTACTAAAAGGTTGTTGGTTCTCCCTCCATTTACATACATACAGTCACACCGTTTTTCGTTACAGTAGGCAGAGAGTACAATATATTTACACATGCACACCTCTTTCACTTCTTCCACTGTCCTCTTTCCTTCTTTTGCTTACCGATTTTTCACGAAATCATTTAATAAAAAACTACGAAAGCAATTTGAGAAGCGTAAGATTCGCAACTATTCCCGATTTTTTTTTTTTTCAATTTTCTATATCCAATTCCGCTTGCTCCCGCGGCCTCCTTTTCCTTACACCACCCGCGACACCCACGCCACACATTACCCCTTCCCAGAAAACTTGGATGCCAGTTTTTAATCACACCTCGATAAGACCAAATTACTTTACGTCTTTCTCTAGTGTTTTATGTTACAGTAATTGGTGTGATGGTAATAATATAATTTTATTCTTTATAATAAAGTGATTGGTTAGTGATACATGGAAGTAATTCATTTCACGCAGAGGGTCTGTCGTCTAAATCCTATTCTGGGTGCTCTGGTAGCAGTTTCTGAAATTCCCATTTTAGGCTGAGCATGTTCAGGACTTTCGACCATCAGGACATCGTCACTAGACACCAGATGGGATACAAGACTACTTTTCATCCTTGGAAACGGTACGGTTCTTGTGGAATTACAGGCAAAGCGGATGAAACCGGGGTACACAGCTAGTCAAGACAATCTGATATCACACAGTCAAACTCAGGTGAAAAGCTAACACAAAAATGGGTTTGTTGTTCAACGCGTTCAGAAAACTTAGATTTTATCGTTCAATCCGACGAAGAGACCGGCGGGGGTTGTAAACTAATCAATCGGTCACACGTCGTTTGCCTCGAGACGGCTTTGTTTCCAATTTCACGTTCAGTTTCACGCTTGGTTTTTGGTTCCTTTGATTCTGAACACCTTTTGTTATTAGTACTATAAGTTTGATTGCCTTTGAAGGTGTAAGAGATGAGAAAATACACCTGCAAGCGTTTCATGGAACCCGCGAGATGAGGGAGTAAGGCAGAGTAGCGCGATCCAAACTTATATTTCAAATTCGAAAGTACTTCGGTATTTGTTATGTTTTCACGTCTAAACAGTGGGGCCAATTTGATTCTGTGGTAAAAGGCAAGGTAAAATAACAAAAACTTCGCATTAAGACGAGTCATCAAATCAACAGATGTTAAAACCAACTCGTCAGCACAACAGTTTCGGGTTTCAACCCACCCGGCCGCGATGTCACCACATGCTCGCGAAATTCACATTTGTTCACAAAAACACGTGCTAACCTGATAATTCACTTTCCTGGAAGCGAAGTGTTCCACCGCCGCCGGGGAGTGTTCCTGTGATTTATGTTTTCCGTGGCACACATTCATGTTGACACGCCGAGGCGGGATTAAATCTATTAATTTTAATTAGTGGCAACACATGCCGTCACTTTTGTTTAAGCGCTAATAATATGCGGTCTAGAGTGAGGCGTGGCAACACTACGCGTACTTTTGTTAGTAAAAAATGCATGGAGTAAATATATTTTCATCAGCTCGTGGTTTGCTCACAATATGTAAGTACAGCATAAATCATACTTTTTTCTTAATCTCACCTGATTTTTATTGAGAATATAGTCGAAATGAGAAGACAAAAGTTACATAAAACTCCAACATCTAAGGACTAAAGCTACAAAATTACCAACGCAGTAGCATAGCGGTGGCGATGCATACAATTTTATTGAAAAAACTAATGAGAGGCACTGCAAACGCCACCGCGTCAGCCTGTATTACCTTTTTCACTTCTGTGTGCCTAGTGCGAGTTTTGTCAATTTATTTACGCGCTCGGTCCGTTTGGCGTAAACTTGTAATAATTGTATGGAATAAGAGCAGTGCCATCTAGCGTCAGTGAATCAGTCACTAGATGGCGCTGCTATTATTCCATACAATTTCAAGTTTACGCCAAACGGACCGAGCGCGTAAATAAATTGACAAAACTCGCACTAGGCACACTGATGTACGCAACCGGTTACAATCTACGTACGTAATAAATTGTCGGTGGCAGTGGCGCATAATTTATAGGCTGAGATGTTACCCCAAAAGTGATTTATCGTTTAAGTTTCTTGGAGATGTAGTTTCTTTGCTCACCCATCTATTTTACCCAACTATTTTACCCTGTTCTCCAAATGAAAATGTATGGAAAATAATAGTTCCTTTTACAAAGAAACTATTCTTGTCAACAGAAAGCCACAATAATTAAAACTACCCCAAACAAGTCATTAAGGGGCGGAAACGCATGCGCACAGCTTGTTGGTGTTGGATTTCTTTCGAATTCACGTGGCCAGTATAAATAGACCCCTGAAAGTATTCTTACTTAGCTTGCCGTTGGAAATATCCGAAAACTTATATATTATTACTTAGCTGTTGCCAGCGACATCGTCCGCATCGAATACATTTTATCACGATAAAAATTATTCTATGCCCTTTTCCAAGAACCAATTATTTAATAACAAATTTCATCGAGATCGGTCCAGCCATAAAAAATTAACAAACAACCAAAAAACACACTTTCACATTGTAATATTACTATGGATATGGATTTATATAATTATCGTTAACTTAAATTCCTAGGTACTGCAAAAAATTGCGGACATACAATATAATTCAAGTTTTATGGAAAGAAAGAAGGAAATGACAAAAAAACCTATAGATATAATTATATAATACAAAATATTACACATACAATTTATAAAAAAAATACTCAATAATTCAAGTATAAATGTGTGTCTAGTCTGTACCGAAAAGGGCTACGGGAGAATTAAAAAGCATCTGGAAAAAAACAAACAATATATGAACAGAGGCTTGCTCATCATCCACGAACCACACCCTAACGAGGTGTCAACTTATAATATAGTCCTTCGTTCTGTGTCAGTTATAATGGTTGCCCAATTATATCCGTGAACCTTACGAGTGCGGCCGTTAATTTGGTCCAAATATAAACATCTCATTAACACTGTGTTTGCTTAATTAAGGACCTGTAAAAAGTATCAGAGGTTTTAGAAATGATGGTGTTAACTTAGAAATATTTGTGATACTGCGCGGGAATTGATTTTCAAACGGGAAATTATACAGCTTAAGTTTTTTTACTAGTACTTAAAGCACAGTAAAAATACTCTTTTAGGGACGCAATGGACGGTTTGCATAGGAATTTATTTTAGACGATATGTGAAGAAAGAAACAATGTACACACTAAAGGAAGGTGGCTAAAATAAGTACGAAAAAAAATCCCATTAGGTACCTTTTATAAAAAAATTACAGAGACCTTATTAACTAAGGCTTAGAAAAAAAGACTCATCACTTTTCTAAATAACTTGCCGTTAATCAAAACAGTAGCACCCAAATCACAGTTCAGAACCACTTCCATCTGAAACACTTAAAAAAAAAAGAAACATCTTTATGAATAAATCAAAAACGATGATCGCGAAATAAAGTTAAAACGCTTTGCGTGAAAGAGATGCAGTAACACAAATCAACTGGGAAAGAAGGGGATGGACGTAACTAGATCCATCAAGGTGCAATTATGCTGTTAAGAATATAATTTTGTGCTGTTAAGGCGATGGATGCGTCACATCACAAGTTTTTTTTTCGTTTACGATGATTGAGACATAATAACCGTGCGCGTCGTTTTTAACAGAGTTCCACTAGCAGGGTGGCAAAGAGTTTTAACCGTTTTATTGTCTTAGATATGGTAGTATGTCGTTTTATACGTATTTTTATAACACATCACACGGGTTTAGTATCCAATATTCCGGCTACCGTTTTGCTAGATGGCGAGGTTTTACTCAATTTCAAAGTTTTGTAAGCTCAGGGAACCAATTATTAAAATATAAAATATAGGTGACAAAAAAAATAATTGGTTGTTAAAATTGATCATACAATGAAGACGATTGGGAAGACAGAAACGCGATTACGAATAATTCGTTCGATAGAAAAAAAACACAAAGATGACACATAATTACATCACTTGTTACCTACTAAGAGATTCCAGCATGAAACCACGTGAAAGTTATAACAATAAATGGGACATTTTATATAAGGAGCGATTGGGACCTTGCATTTTCTAATTTCGCTATCACTTTTTTTCCAATAACTAAAACTTGCAGTTCAAGCGCTTGCGGCCATCTGCCAGTACCTTACTACAACCTGGCCTTAATTCTAGAAAGAAAAGTACCAATACATTTGAAGCTAGAGAACAGAGTTGGGATACCTAAAGAATTGGTGTTTCCATCTGTATGTCTGTTTGATTTCGCATCACGGGAAAACTACTGAACTGACTGCAGTGTGGTTTTCTCTGTTTGGTGACTTAAAGCATGATTTGATTGATATACATTACACCTAAAATCATAAAAACAAACAAAATCCGAGCTTCTATACCACAAAACTTTGATGAAAACTGTCTCCTAAAAATACCACTGTGACCGAAGTCACTGGTAACACCTAGTCTTATTATACTCGTATGGGCCCAATTTTTTCATTTGAATTCAATACTGTTCAATTAAATACTGATTATGTTCAACTTGACGTCAAAAGTATGCAGTAAGTATAGGTTCTTGGTTCTATTTGTGTAAAGCCCAATGTTCTAAAACTCTTTGCCATCCTTTTTTTTTATGGCTTCGCACGGTTTGTGCATAATATAGCCAGTGTCAAGTATTATTTGCCATCCTTATTTGCTATACATGTTAAGAGTTGAGTCTTCCGTACAACCTTCTTAGTTACCTACCTCCTTAGGAAGTTGTATTATCTACCTGTTCACATGTGGGAGGTCAATTTTAGACCTTTCAGTCACGTCGGATCTTCGTCAAAACTAAATGCCGGTTAAATTTACGGGTTCTCCGATTCACCTGCGATATACACGTTATACTTAGCACTGTACCGGCTACCTGAACCCGAACGCACCCATATTTTAATACTCCTTTGATTAAATCATAAAAACTTCGTTAGCGAATGCCGGAGCGGTTTTTGTCGACTAATTTGACTAACCGCTTTAAGACATTAGATTGTTTCTAACTAGAGTTTTTGGAGGTGCGAATCTCTTTTGTTTTGTTACCTTAACAAGGTGACATTTTAATTGTCTCTTTATATTGGGCTGTTGTTTATTAATTAACGCGATTTTTCGTGTTACCTAGTATTAGTATGTAAAAAAATAGTCTATGAAAGTGCAATTATAATCTGAGTTAATGGTCAGCAATTACAGAGAGATTATTGGCGGAGTCTACAATTCGTTTCCAAAGGGAACAATAATAAAGGTAAACAATAATAAAGGGAACAATAATAAAGGAATAAGCTCAGGAAACCAATTATTAAAATATAAAATATAGGTGACAAAAAATTAATTGGTTGTTAAAATTGATCATCATTCCAATGCATACAAATTGCACAAATTTTCTTAGTGATTTCGTTGAGAGGTCTATAATGTGATAGTTTAGTATAAATTTTTACCTGGCAAGCGTGAGATTGGATCTTCCGATACCGAAACAAGTTTGTTACCCAACTGTATTTGTAACCACTCTATCACCCACGGCCCGACCCCACAATTAAGTGGGTACGAGCTCTCATTCCTTTTTTTATCCAGTGAATATTCAAGATCATAAAAAATACATATTCCGACATTGCGAATTCAACTCGCAACGCCTTCATCTCGCCGCACGTTCGAATAACAACCAAACTCATAACTTACGAACGAGTCTGATTAGTAACCCCGGTACAAAGTCACTGCGTCCAAAGGCGCCGCCCAACAATACCACTGACATTCATATTTTAACGCCAAACGTGACCACGAAACCGCTAGATGTCTACGAGACTAATTTTACGCCCAATCGAATCGAATAAAAATTAATACATCAAATCGACTCATATCGATAACCCGTACGGACAAAAAACGACTCAATGGTAACACCGACCGCTTCAGTATTCATTCGACCGGAAAAAGAACGTAAAGACAATTTTCGAATGAGCTTTTTGCGCGCGGTTACACCAATGTCGTTAGGGTGACCATAGTAAGCTAATGGAATTCGGGTCAGGTTCGATTTGGTTTAAATCCGATGGATGATAAGGTTTTCCTTTTAGTTTGTAAAGGACACGTCGCCGGGTTCCCACAAAAGATGAAGACATAAACATTTTCGCGGTGTCCGCGCGGCGCGTCAAAAGGGGACCACATACGTTATTTTCGTGGGATTTCGAAGCAGGCTCGTTTTGTTGTGTTGCCAAATTGGTGGTCGGTGACGCCTTCGCCTCCCAACCTATTATTTGTGACTAAAAGACCGCTCGGAACACCGGCAAAGGAGCGTGATCAACAAATCATAATCGTTTTAACCTCTTTTTTGTTCGGACCTTCGACTTGTTTGTTTTCTTAGGTATAAACGATGTGATTATAAAGACTAATTCGTGGCTGAAATAACGCCTCTTCGATAAAGGTTTCTGTTTAGTTCGTGATTAATAAGAGACCACACCTATTAACTTTGTGGAGAGATAAAATATTTTCTTCAGGATTATAGCAATGTCTGTTCCTTATTTATAATAAAATAAAACGTCAAATATAATAGGTAGGTATTGATTTTGAACATACGATATAAAATGTTCACTTTTTGTGCATTTTTTTTTATTAGCTGGATATAATTTTGTAATTAGTTACTAGTTACCACGAATATTTTGTACAGCAGTCCGTTGTGTTTCCGTTTCTCTAAATTCCGAGAAAGCAATAAAAACATCAGAATATATTCAGCTTGTTAACAATTAAACAATGAGATATAAAATTCAAATTAGGGTGCTATTTTACGACTAACATAAAAATTTGTTAATGATATAATTCAGTAGTACCTCGTTAAATACGACCTTCGAAACAAGATGGCGACCACAAAGATGGCGTCCTCATCAAAGATGGCGTAGACATTGTCAGCCGTGAAATAGGGTGTCCAATTAGTGCGACATATCGGGTCGTGCCTTATTTAGTGCTGAATCGTTTTCCGTGAAATAGCTCGTAAAAGGTAGCCGAGACGTTTATTAATCACGATTCGCGTTAAGTGGATCGTTTATATTCAGAGTGGTCGCAACACGTTGACAACTCAATCTTCTGCTATTACAGCATGGATGCAGAATAATGGCGGAGGGATGCGACAGTGCCAAAGCTTAGACCGTTTTTTCTAACGCTTGATAGTTATTTAATAATGCTGTCAATGGTAATGCTGTCGTGTTCTGGTAGAAATCAACACTATAATTATATCGTGTTAAAAACGCTTAACTATGTAATTTATGTATGTAAAGCAGAAGCTCTTATTAGTAACAAATGGTCGAACGCTGCTGTAAAAATGCGTTTTTAAATGCTTCGGAGGAAAGTTAAAACCAGTGGAAAATTCGAGCTGTAACTTTTACATTCCCGCTTTTTTTACAAACTTAGTATTCGGAAAACAATTTTCTTATGTTTTAAAAATAACTACTTGAAAAATGATCACACTGAATTTTGTCAACTACAAAAGTGTAGGTACATTTTAGAACATGCAATACAAAATCAGAATCATATCTTGGTTGTGGATAATTTTGACATCAATATATCGTAGGTGTATTCGAAGTTAGCTAACGTGCTAAAAACCGGCCGTTATGTGTCCTAAGCGGGAGTTTAAATCGGCTGCTTGTTTTAAGATTGGATACTGCGTTGCACAGTTGCTAGGGTGACTAAGCTGAACTTGATTTGTGAGCTATAAACCGGACAGGCGACAGACGGCTCCTACTTCTATGAAAGAGACGTTATTATTTCTCATTTGCATACGTATATTATGTATTTTTTGTATCCTTTATTAGCATTGAGGTTTGGTGTCTATGTTGAGCAAATTAAGTGGGTTATTGAGATACATCTTGATCGTTCAATTAGCTTTTGATTTTCATTGCCATATTTTTGTCTGCGCTTTTGTGAGTTACGATCTAATCTCGCCTCACCTTTGCGCGTCATGCCATTGTTCTCAAATATGACACAAAAACTATAAAAAGAAAAAAAAACATTTAAAAGGCTGAATTAGGTGGTCCCATACGGAAAACATCCGAGGCCTAGGAATGAACGGACATTTTTCTGCTTCTTTTGTTTAGGGCCAAAATTTCCATACACATTTAACAAATGGTTAATTGTTGTTTCAGGTCTGGAATACCTGAGTGCAGCGAGGAGCTTACACCCTGAACTGCATGCTGCTGGCAGCACGCTCGCCAGTCAGGACTTCCAACTTAGTTTAGATGGTAAGCCATGCACCACTTCGGTACTACTTTTGCTTCCTCTTGGCAACGTTTCAATACTAAATTTCTATTGATACTCTTTCTTTTAATAGCAGTTCTAGGAGTTTACCACTTACCATCTCAACTTAAATGATTCCAGGTTCCAGAATAGCCTCGCCCACCAGACTGAGGTTGTCGGGCGGGGCCATCGCAGCATCAGCTAACCGGAAGCGAGCGGTATCCTGGAGTCCGTACTCGGCTGAGTCGTTAGACTTAGCGGCAGTTATCCGGGCCTCCCCTGCCAGCCTGGCAGTTAGAGCACCTTCAGCCGCCTCCACGGGCAGCTATGGACATCTCAGTGCTGGTAATAATAATCTATATATATAAAAGCAAGAACTGACTGACTGACTGACTGACTGATCGATCAACGCACAGCCGAAACCACTGGGTCTAGAACCATGAAATTGTGCACAAATATTCCTTATGTGACGTAGGCGAGCTATAAGAAAGGATTTTTGAAAATTCCACCCCTAAAGGGGTGAAAAGGGGTTACAAAGTTTGTATGGAGCAACGTGTTTTCTTGGTCCGATCAACTTCAAACTTGGCATTTATATTCTTTAAAACATTTCATTAAACACGTGTTTCATCGTTTTCTAATATTCAACCCCTAAAGTGAGAAAAAGGGGTTACAAGATATTTTCATCAGATTTAGTTCATATTAAAAATTTGGCTCAATTATGCCATAAGTGACATAGGAATGCACTAAAATGTGATTTTTTAAATTCAACCCCTAAAGGGGTGAAAAGGGGTTGTATCGTTTATGTGTAACAACGTGTTTTCTTTGTCTGATCAGCTTCAAACTTGGCATTTACATTATATAAAAGATTTATTTAAATACATTCATAGTTTTTTAACATTAAGCCCCTTAAATGATAAAGAGGGGTTGCAAAATATTTTTCATCAGAAAATTTAGTTCAAAACTGAACAATGCAATGCAAAATATTTAGTTCAAAACTTAAATTTTGTACACATATTCCTTAAGAGACGTAGGTGTGCACTAAGACTTTTTTTTAAATTTAACCCCTAGGTGGGTGAAAAGGGGTTGCAAAGTTTGGATGGAACAACGTGTTTTATTGGTTTGATCAATTTCAAACTTAGTAGGTATCTATGTTCTTTAAAAGGTAGGAAGTGGTAGATTTTGGTAGAAAATGATAAATTAAAGGTAGAAAATGGTAGAATTTTGGTAGGAAATGGTAGATTTTTGGTAATAATGGTAGATTTTGGAAGGAATGGTAGCTTTTGGTAGATATTAGTGAATTTGAAATTAAAATGGTAGATTATGGTAAAATGGTAGATTACGGTTAAAATGGTAGATTTAATTTAGGAAATGGTAGTTTTTTGTAGGAAATGGTAGATTCTGGTAGGAAATGGTAGCTTTTGGTAGAAAATAGCACATTTAGAAAGAAAATAATAGATTTAGAAACAAAATTTTAGATTGTGGTAGAAAATTTTAGACTTTAGTAGAAAATGTTAGCTTTTGGTAGAACATGGTATTTTGGTAGAAAATGGTAGATTTTGGTAGGAAATGGTAGATTTTTGTATGAAATATTAGATTTTGGTATAAAATGCCAGGTTTTTGTATAAAATGGTAATTTTGATAGAAGATGGTGGATGTCGTACGAGAATGTTGGATATCGCATATCGGATGTCGATGTCGAACTCGAGGTCATGGTCTATTTTTAGTTATTTGGAATTATGGTAAAGTATATAGACCGCGCGGACGAAGTCGCGGGCAACAGCTAGTAGTACATATAATAATAATTCAGCCTGTAACTGTCCCACTGCTTGGCAAAGGCCTCACCTCACTTCCGTGAGGAGGATTAGGCTATAATCAACCACAGGGGCCTAGTCCGGGTCAGTGGATAACATGCCCCCGAAATAATTTTTGGGCATGTTGGTTTCCTCACGATGTTTTCCTTCACTGAAAAGCGAGTGAGAATTACGTACATAATGTTTAACAAGAAACACATTGGTACGTGCCCGCACTGGGATTTGATCTCGCCACCTTCGTTTAAGAAGGCGGACGTTCGCCCACTAGGCTACCACCGCTTCCGCTCAGTGCTGGTACGTGAATGATATTTCAAGCGAAGCGTACCGGAAACAAGCAGTTTTTGATCACGGATGAACCTATCTGCAAACATAATCGTAGCTCCTTGAAAACGAAATGATTGTCAACTGTTTTAGGTGCTATATCGCCAGCCCTCTCACTCTCCCACGCATCTCTGGCTCAACAACTCCTCGCCCGTGGAGGCGTGATGGGCAGCAACGGGGTGCTAGCCGGCGGGGTGCTGCTGGACCCCGCGCACCAGCAGGCGGCGGCGGCGGCTGCGCACCACGCGGCGCATGCGCACCTAGTCGCTGGAATTCATCGGTATGCGTCTTAATTAATTTTGTGAAGTTTTTCAAAATAGCCTGCGATGGTTTGCCTGGTTGAGTTAATGGATAATGGATATTGAGGTATCGTAAAGGTAAAACATTTTTATGGTATTTGGTTGCTAGTGATCTTAGACATCCTGATTATAATAATTCAGGTAGCAAGTTGTCAGTTTGATTTACTTTCTTCAGATCTCACATATCCTCACCGACGCAACTACTGATGGGCCCGGTAGACGTCAGACCAGGCCTGGGGCTGGACGGGACCCCACCGCAGCACCTGCAGCAGCCGCCGCAGCAGCCCGAGATTACCAGCATCATGGAAGCTGATAGGTAAATGTTCGCCACTTTATTCAAAGTTAAAAAAGATCTTCAAATAACGTGTTTTGTATTTGAAAATAGTATCAATTTACTGGATTTTTAAAAATGATATGAAAGACGGTAAATTTATATTCTTCTAATCTTACTTTATGTAATTAAACGGTGTTCTCTTACTTTCCTCGATACATTACTTTGAAGGTTTATTTTCATGAGTGTTTGTAACGATATTCCTTCATAGTTCTCTCAGTTCTAAGGTACACGAACCTTCTCCTCATAAACATGCTCTTTCTATGTTCACAGCGCATCAGGCATGACGCAGCGCAAGTCACCCCCCGGGCTATCCCGGGACCATCACAGCAATAAGCCGCTCTCGGCTGCTGCTGAGAGCACAGTCCACGATGGGCTGGACTCCAAGGATGAGCCCGGAGACTTTATCGAGACTAACTGTCATTGGGTAAGTTCCTGCCAGTTTTTAGTTTACGTTCAAGCTAACGACATCAAAAGATTCGCAGGCAACCGGTGGATGCAAAAGGCAAATTGTCGTTCGGTGTGGACGTCTTCAGGCTGATGATGATGACGTTTGAGCTGAGTGTTTTTTTTCTTCTGTCACGATGATATTTCAATTATTGTGACTTCGATGGCATAGTAGTGACTGCGATGACAGTTTTAACGGCCAGGGCGTAGCACAGTTTTTCTTGTGCCTAAATAGTCTTCCTCATTAAATCCAGGTGGATTGCAAACTCGAGTTCCCAACCCAAGACGACCTGGTAAAGCACATCAACACCGATCACATCCACGCCAGCAAGAAGGCGTTCGTGTGCCGCTGGGTCGGCTGCTCCAGGGACGAGAAACCCTTCAAGGCGCAATACATGCTGGTGGTCCACATGAGGAGGCATACGGGGGAGAAGCCTCACAAGTGTACGGTTAGTGTCATCAGCTTATTTCAGTTCCACTGCTTTAAGACAGTAGATCTTATCCCAGAGAATTAGGCCTATAACCTGTTCATCAACGACAAAATGGATGTCTATGTTTTTCTTGATTTATCTTATTACAATCAATGTCAAACCTGTTTCTTTCACAGGAAGATTTCTCAGTCCATGACCTAGTAGTAACATAAAGAGGCATAACCGTTGTGGTTATCGTGACAGAAATATATCCAATTAGAATAAAATAGCTGTACATAATTCTGTATCAACTAATTATCATTTCTTCTCGTATATTTCCAGTTTGAGGGCTGCTGTAAGGCCTACTCCAGGCTGGAGAACTTGAAGACACACCTGCGGAGTCACACCGGGGAGAAACCTTACACATGCGAGTATCCAGGGTGCGCTAAAGCCTTCTCCAACGCCAGTGATCGAGCTAAGCACCAGAACAGGACGCATAGTAATGAGGTAAGAAGATTAATTTATATTCTTCGAAGATTGGAAACGTCAAGCCGTTCTGCTTTTGGAAACAGATTTTTAAGAGTAACGTGTTGAACTAGTTGAAACATTCCAATCGGTTCTTTAGCCAGGAATGCCGCTGATGTTGCCTCCGTAAAATTGCAGAAACCCTACGTCTGCAAAGCGCCTGGCTGTACCAAGCGGTACACAGATCCTTCGTCATTGCGGAAGCACGTGAAGACAGTGCACGGTGCTGAGTTCTACGCCAGTAAAAAGCATAAAGGTAACATAAAGATGCTGTACGATCAGCAACAAAAATAGCTCAACTTGTTCGAAGTTTCGTCTCTCTTCTCTGTTGAGTATTTTTATGTTTGACAAGGTTTTTCTGCAAGCTGTTTATAGCAGACCCATACCCCACTTTACCCTCCTATGTGAATATTTGTCGTCTCGCAATTACTTTCTGCATTTTCTATTTCTAATTTGGTCATAACAGTTCCATTTAGTGTACAAAGCTTAAAACACAAGACATCAAAGTGTCAATCAAAGAGAAATTTGAACGGAACCTCATCATTCCTTCTGTGCTCCAGGTTGCAGCAGAGGAGATGATTCAGCAGAGTCAGGAGGCGGTGGGGCAGGTTCCTCACCACGATCGGAAGAGGGCGGAGTCCCGATTGGAATCAGGGGGCACACCTCATCAGCCTCCGTCAAGAGCGAGAGCCCTGCGTCCCCACTACCACTTGGAATGCATACTTCGGCTCATCAGGTAAGATTGGTAAGAACAACTTTCATTATTATGTAGGTACTTTTATTAATCTTGCATGCTCTTTCTTGGCATAAAGACGGAAAACATTCAAAAAGCTTTGATTTTAGCGTACTTTTTATCTAATATTTGATAGGCTCACGTTGACTGCATTCTCGCCTGATCTTAAATGATGAGATATGATCAACAACGATTGATAAGAGTTTATGAAATAAGTTTGGATGATGATGCAGATTTATAACCTGGACATATAACAGCTCTTGTTATGTTATTTTAATGTTTATTGGTTCTAGTAAATTTGTTTTTAATTTCAGCTGTCCGCTCAATGTGGTGAGATCGATTTCGGCGGTTCTGGTCTCAGTGGATACGGTGACGAGAATGGTGCCCATGGATACTTCAGGCTCGATGGAGAGGTAAGTTCATCATCATCACCACCAGATCATTACATTGTTTAGGACATTGCCCTTTTCTCAAGAGATGGACCATGATTTACGTCACTAGTCCAATGCAGTTGACAGATTCAGTGCTTCTCGCCCTAGTGGTTGACCGTTTCAGAGTGATAGACAGTGACAGAGAAGGCTGCTCGCACAATGGAGAGGGACTCTCATTCTACATTTATTTCTTCAGGTGGAGCAAGAAGTGGTGGGGGAAGTGGGTCAGCTGCCGCTGATGCTGCGAGCGATGGTGGCCATCGGGGAGCCGCGAGCGCACCACCACATGCCACGGTTCGGGAACAAGATGGGCGTGGGACGGCTGATGCCACCCCCTCATGCGGCTGACATTGGTGGCGGTAAGTGGCAAAGCATGGTAATATTGTTAGACTTTGATAAGATCTCATACCTGTTTATTTATAGGCGTATGACTACTATCTGACCTGGTGTTAAGTGACGATTAGCCCAAAATGGTAGCTCAGCTTATAATGGACCTGACTCCTCAAGGCACACTTCGGATATGATAATAATTCTTTAGTTCCTATTTGTATGATCAGGGGCCTTACCATGACGCCTTATTGCGATCCTAAACAGAATCGTTTTGCTACTTATTCGTACCATGACGTCTTGTTGCGACATCTTGACGCTCAATTTACGTTGATTTGAAATCTAAAGGGATTATCGTATAACTAAATAATATGGCAAGCCTTGTATTATAAAACGATTCTGTTTAGGTCCTCAATTGAATCGCAATAAGCGTCATGGTAAGCCCCCCAAGTTCATTTGTTTCATTTTATTGGATACAGTAAGTGTCACTGTTGCAGGTGGAATACCAGGGCGGACGGAACTGGGTAACACTAGCGTCACCGTTGAACTGAAAACAGGGGTTCCTAACGCGAGACGAGACTCGGGGATATCTTCAGGGAGCAGTCTTTATAGTGCCCGGTAAGTCAAATGTATATACATAGACAAAAGATTTTGCAGTCACGTTTGTATCACCTGTCATAATATCGTCGGTCCAAATCAGTACTGGAACATTTCGAAAATCGTAGTTTGGAGAAAATCAGGTTTAAAGATTTTAGAAGTTTTCAAATGTAATTTTAACTATTATGAAATTAAGTATGTTTAATTACTTTTAGTTCATAATATGCAGATTTAACACGGTTTTATTGTGTGGTAGCTAAGGTTTAAGTATTATTTGTAGTTATTGAGTAATAGTTATATTTGTGAGATGTTCCAATAATGAACTAAAAATGTCTTGTATAAAATTAGAATAAAATGGAATATTTCCAAATGAGCTGGTAATCTAACTAATATTATTAAGTCGAAAGTTTGTGAGTGTGCGTGTGTGCATGTGTGTATGTTTGTTAGGTCGTCACGCTCAAAAAGCTGGACAGATTTGCATGAAATTTGGTGCGCAGTTAGGTGTTCCCCCAACTTAGGACAAGCATCATCATCCCCGTTTTCCATCAGTGCGATTTAAACTGTGAAAATCTACCAATAATCATCATCATCATCATCATCATCATCACCCTGAAGACGTCCACTGCTGAACATAAGCCTCCCCCTTAGACCGCCACACTGAACGACAACTTGCCACTTGCATCCACCGGTTGCCTGCGACTCTTTTGATGTCATCGGCCCATCTAGTGGGAGGCCTTCCTACACTACGTCTTCCAGTCCGTGGTCGCCTTTCTAGAACCTTTCTTCCCCATCGGTTATCAGTTCTACGAGCGATGTGGCCTACCCTTGTCACTTCAGCTTGCAAACCTTGAGAGCTATGTCGTAAACTTTAGTTCTTTGACGAATATCCTCGTTCCGGATTTTATCGCGCAAAGAAGCTTCGAGCATACTAGCTCTTTCCCTTGCCCGCTGTGTGACTCTGAGCTTTTTCAAAACGCCAGCAGTTAAGGACCACGTCTCAGTTCCATAAGTCATTACTGGTAACACACACTAGAGACCCTTGTCTCCAGGCACTGTGAAATTATGGACGAGAAAATGTCACGTAACTTCCCGAACACTGGCATCCGAGTTAGATTCTTCGGGTGACCTCTTTGTTGAAGTTGGACCTGCCTAACTGGATAATCTGCCCAAGGTATCCGTTCCAGTCCAAGAGCTTTAAAACCTCCAATGCGTTCCTGAACAGTTTCGGAGAAATAACATCTCTCTCTCACGCCTTTCTGCAATAGAATAGGTTTCGTGCTCTCGTCCTGCAGTCGGATTGACACGGTGGGCGGTGTAATATACAACCACTTCATTACTTCGATATACCTATATTCGATATGGCATCGCTGAAGAGGCTGCATTACTGCCCACTTGCCCAGGTCTCGATTGAATCGAAGGCTTTTTCATAGTTCACAAATATAATGGCCAATTATACTCCAGAGTCTTCTATATAATCAGCCGGAGCGTGTGTATGTGGTCTATGGTGCCAAAACCTTTCCGGAAACAGGCTTGTTCGGGAGGCTGGAAGTAATCAAACCTGCGTTCGAGGCGGTTCGAAAGGACTCTCGAGAACAGCTTATACCTACAAATTACTCGGGATTAAGTTGGGTCTATAATTCTTCAATAAGATAGTTATTTATTTATTTATTTATACTTTAGCACACAAATATACATGTACAAGGAGGACTTAATGCTAAGTAGCATTCTCTACCAGTCATCCTGGAGGTGCAAGCAAAATGGTGGCGGTGGCAAAAATAAACAGTTACACCTTTTTTGAAGAAGAGCACCACCACACTCCTGTTCCATGCTTCTGGCGTGATACCCTTGAGAATTAAATAACTTCTAGAGGACTAAATGTATCGTTTATGAATCCACCCGCTCCGCAATTCCGCACGCAGATAGTTTATCCCGGAACTTAGGACATAGGCTATAAGTTATCACCATCATCAGCATCATCATCAGCACTGTTTTCCATCAGTGCGACAAAACTGTAAAAACTGCCCAATTTTCATGAAATTTGGTATGCAGGTAGCTTACACCTCAATTTCACATAGATTACAAGTCATCATTATCATCATCACCGTTTTTCATAAGTGTGATAGTTAATTTATAGCAAAATCAAGCTGCATCAAACTAATTCACGCGGCGTCCAGAGCACCAACGGAGTAAAACGCACAAAAACAATATTCAACTTCTAATTAATTCAAAGTCATATTGGAACATTTCAAAAAATACTGGTAATGAACTCGTGATAGACTATGGATATCGAAGTTTGAGTGGGACATTTCGAAATAAGCTAATAATGAACACGAAAATAATAGTATTATTGTAAATAGTTATATCGGAATACATGGTTTCCTGACAACTAGAACTAAAGTTTGAGTTGTACCGTTAGTGATTTAGAAAGATTTTACGATTCCCTACCGTTTCTCATACTTATCTCAAAACACGTAATTTCGGATTTGTTCCGGTAATGAATCCGACCGACGATATTCCCTTGTTCACCAGATCATCGGACATATCCCGGAAAAGCAGTCAAGCCTCAGTAGTTTCGGGAGCGGTGACGGCAGGCGCGGTCGGGGCGCAACGTCTAGTGTCGCAACAAGCCGCCGTGTATGACCAACTCTCACCAGATAACAGTCGAAGGTACGTTTATTATTCACTAAATGATTATCTCTCTGTCCGTCTTCCTCTTTTACAGGTAAGCGGCTGAAAGATCAAGAAAAAATTGGTATAGAGATAGTTTGATCCCTGGTTATGTGCTTCTAATAACATCCATTTTATTTCAGATCTAGTCAAGTTTCCTGCGTCGGCTACGCCCCGGCTCCATCATCAGCGCTTGCCGCTGTTCAGGCCGTCAGGACGTCGCAAGGAAATCAGGTAAATAGAGAAAAGCGCCAAAAAAATCAAAGGCATTTATTTTAAAATAATTTATAAATAATAAACGAGATTAAAAATACAAAATACTAAGTGCATACATTTTCTAATACATAATGTATGTCCTCAGGCCGTGCTACTGCGAGGAGTGACCTGTTCAGAAGTTCGGGCTGAGGAGCTGGCCCTGGAACTGGATCCTAATGTCCAGGTCAAGGAGGAAGCAAGGAGGCTCTCTGAGCAGTCCAATCTGAGTGACCAGGCTCAAGGGTACCAGCCGTACCCTTGCGGAGCTGACGACGTGGTGAGTCATCGTCTTCTTTATTTTTCTTCTTTAAGCCTTTGGAGCAAACGATGTGGTTAGTTAATATAACTTCTTCGTCTTTATTTTTCTTCGTATGTCTTTTGGAGTGGACTCTGTGGTGAGTTAACAAAACTTCTTTTTTGTCTTGCAAATTATTGCTTGCAGTTTCAATGTCTAAGAAAAAATGCTAATTCAACCAGGATGTCTTGCAAAACAGCCCCATTACTATACTCTTCCATTCGTCATTTACAAGATGGAATAGCGATCCTGGAATAAACCTTATACCCAAATTTATGTTTATCTTTTCAAGGGTGATGCGCCATTTCCGTTCAAGACAGAGAACGACCAGGAGAGCATAACATACAAGGAGTCCAGGTCCAACTCCACCAACACCGTGGTGGTCACCGCGCAGGTCCACCATCCCAACCAGGAGGTCAATCTGGAACAGGTAGGAACAGTTGGCTGTTTGCAATATAGTGTTTCGCAACTGGAAGCCTCAGAATGACGTAAAAAGACCACAGTGAATTAATTATCACGATGATGTAAATGATTTGAACATTAGAAAGAAAAGTGGCTTCCATGGCGTAAGTTGGTGATCACTTTGTACTGAATGAAAAAAAAAATCCTGGCTTTTCACTATTTCTTGGGTATAGCTCAAGAATCTGATTTATTATTGTTTATTTCAGGTCGCGGAAGGTGAAATGGTAGAGAACAAGCTAGTAATACCAGACGAAATGATGCAATATCTTAACCAATCCATATTGGGAACCGACACGGTAACACCAGCCACAACTGACTCCACCCCGCCTGAACCGGAGAAGACCAGTGAAAAAGACACCGCCAAAGACAACGAACAGAACAGTAACAACTCCAGTGACAAAATCAGTGACGTAGCGATCAGTGACGATTCTCTACTCAAAAACCTTGGTGCCATAGGTAGTGATCTCAACATAAGTGATATTCCAGTCGATTTAAGATCTTTAGACGTTAGTATGTCGGGCAACAGCGGTTCTCTCTTAGGTGCCAAATCGCTCGACGGTAGTAAAAATACTCCTCTTCAAGAACAGGTGATCCCTGAAGTTTCTAATGAAAAGGAAAAAGATAATCCAAAGCCAGCAACGAGTGTGCCTACAAGTGTGTCAGTGAACCCACTACAGTCTCTACAGACAATGGCCGCTAATCAGACTGAACAGTCTAACAGGATGAGAGCTCAATTACCTCAGAAGCAAAATCCGGGTCCAAAAACAGTTGTCATCAATCAGAACGTTCTCAGTCCGCAGAGTATAGCACATACAATGCTCAGTCCTCAAAGTATGCCTCATAGCGCAATGAGTCCTCAAAGTGTGATGAGTCCTCATAATATTCCTCAGACCGTCATGAGTCCGAGTGTTTACAACGTTATGAGCCCACAGAGTGTCATGAGCGGGATGTCTCCTCAACACAATGTAATGAGTCCCCAGAGTATGCAAAGTTTGATGAGCCCTCAAATGCCAAACCAAATGATGAGTCCAAGGCACAACAATATAGGAAGCCCTATGTCACAGAACATGGCTAGTCCTATGGTCAATATGGCGAGTCCGATGACACAAAATATGACAAGTCCTATGCCTCAAAACATATCAAGTCCCATGAGCCATGGGATGTCTAGTCCCATGCATCCTGGATTGCACAGCCCTATGGGACAGGGGATGACCAGCCCCATGATTCAAAACATGAACAACATGTCAATGAACGGTCCGCAAGTCAATCATAATCAGATGTTAAATCAGAATCAGATGATAAACCAGAATCAAATGATAAACATGAACCAGAATCAGATGATGAATGCTCCTCAAATGGCCGCGCCTCCCAATTACATGAACCGACAGAACTGCAACGCAAAGATGCCCAACAGAAACAACATGGCAAATCAATACCACAATCAAAATTATAGCCCAGCTCCTCCGTACCCCATCCAAAACCAAAACATCAACATGAGGCCAAACATGCAGCACCAGCAATATCAAATGATGCAGCAATACAACCAAAATCAAATGTCGATGCATCAAATGAACAATCCGCAGAACATAGTGTACAACAACCAGATGGTGACATACCCTCACCCTGGCCCCTACCAAACCAACCAAATGCAACAAATGCAGATGTCCAGGTCTTCAGTGATGAGTGTGGACAACAGCGGTAACATGAGTCGAGGAGTCATGAACAACTACTGCGAGCAACAGAGCCCATGCTCCCCGATGCCCCCTTCTCAGTCAAACCAAAACATGCAATACCCTCATCCCCCGCCTTATCACTCCGTGGTCAATGCCGCCAACGTCATGGGTCCACCGCCACCTAAAAACAACCACCAGTACAACCAAGGAATGATGAACAACAACCAATACTACAACCACCAGCGCCCTTACAACCAATGGGACTACCCTGGCAACCAGTTCAACAAACACAACGTGCAGAAGTTGGTCCAGAATTCCGTGAACATGTCCACTGGCAGTCAGAAGCCAAATGGAGTGAGACCTCATAATAATATGAACTGTCAACAAATGAAGAGCGAACAACAGACGGACTGTAGCATGAACAGTTTGCGCAGTCAAAATAATCAGGCAAACCAAGCCGATGTCCAGGTCTGGGACATCTCTCAATCTCAGATCGAAGCTTCCAATGGGAGGAAGAAGAATCAAAGCAACACCAACAACAACAACAACAACAACAGCAACAGCAACAGTAATAGTAATACGATGCGTCAAGATACCTATCAGAGGACTTTGGAGTACGTAGAGAACTGCGAAAACTGGAAGAGCTCAGAGATGGTGTCAAGCAGCACCCATCCATTGCAGGGAGGCGACAACATGGTCGTGAACGATCTTCAGACCTCGCTATCTTCGTTTTATGAAGAGAACCAGTACCTACAGATGATACAGTAGTCATGCAAATGTATTTTGATGTAATGAAACCAGAATATATAGGTAGAAAACTGGAGAATGGGGGTATCACCGTCCGGAGCAGCAGGTGTTGTTTCCAACTACCCGCGTTATATTCGTTTGTGCGCGAATTAGACCCGTTTGTAACTAGTTAATACGATTTCTGTTCGCGAAATTTTAAGAACTACTAGTAAATTTGATAATGGAGACAATTTTCATTTGAGATGTTGATATTTACCTATACCTACTACTGTCTCTATGTTAATTTCGAAAATGAACTGCATTTATTTCCATAACAAAATTGAAATTTTCATTTATCAATTATCGTGTGATAGGTATTTTACAGATTCAGTGTCACAATAGGAGATGCGTTGTTTTCTAATCCAGTGCTATACTAATTATAACTTTATGCTATAATAATTACGTTCAAAGTAATGTCATATAGACTACAACATTTACGCTAACTTCATAGCTTGCTTGTGTTTGTCTTCTAATACATTTAAGTGCACGAAACAACTAGTTATTCAGGGTTATTATGTTGCTGAGCTCTGGTTGGGCTGTTCAGGGAACGGCCTTTGAGAGTCAGTCATATTTTAAGCTGAAATGTTCAGCACCTTCGACCACCCTGTCACGACAAATGCTGGCCTATCTTAAAATACCTATATAAATTACGCGTCACGTTGTTTGTCCGCGATGGACTCCTAAACTACTTACCGATTTTAATCCAATTTGCACACCGTGTGCAGTTTGATCTAACTTGAAAGATAGATTAGCTTACATCGCAATTTACACTTGCAATAACAAAATCCTTTGCCCCAGCAACGCGTGGCCTTGTCTGCTAGTAATGTATAAAATTGGTATTCTTTTCAACTGCTGTTATTTATGACAGTGCTTGGTCTTAGTCTGGTCTTGGTCAGGTGCGTCGGGTGGTGTACTAAGCGTGGGTGCTTAAACGTAGAAAATCTTGATTATTATAATAAGTGTTTAACTAAATTACTTTAAATGTAACTAAAACTACTAATTTTAATATAGATCTGACTCAATGGTGCATAGAAACGAAGGTTGTAAAGAATTCTCTTTTGGAGACTGATTATTTTTAAATATATATTTTTTAAACTTAGATAAACGAAATTTTTGAAGTACAGTGTAGTTAGTTATACAGTTTTTTAAAAGACACAAGGTCGTGAAAAAAATCTTTGTAGATATTATTGATAAAGTCTTCCATGTAGTTAAATACAATATTTGTCTTATTTTTAACGCATTTACATAAAATATTTTTATGTGTAGATTTTTGTACTAAATAATGTACATGTACATAAATAAAAAGTGTAGTACATAATTGTGTCGCTTACTGAATGCAAGGTTGTATGTGCCTTTATAGAATTATTCCTCCTAAATATTGTTAATATTATTTTTGCTAAACTGTAGTGTTGTAAGATTTTGTAATGTTATAGTTGGAATTTTGGAATCTGTAATAGACTAAGAAATATTTTTGAGATTATTAGATAAAAAATAACTACTTAAATAAAAGGTTGTACAAAAGTAGATTTTTGTTTCCTATTTTTTGCAGAGTTGTTAAAGTTTTACATCTTAATTGACTTATTTTGTAATCATTTTGATAACAGCAATAATTATTATGATATTATCGAATCTCTTAGCTATAATTTTTATTATGAGATTACTAGTTTTAAGTATTTGTTAATGTTTTATTTAAATAACTGTAAGTAAAATCGACTCACGCACAAAACAGAACAAAACGAATGTATTCCTCAATAAATTATTGTTTTAATTATTAATCATCTTGAAGACATCTTGATCATCTGTGACGATAATTTAACGAAACTATTAATTAAATTTTCTTATTATAAATCCTGACATTATTATTTCGTGCTCCTATGTCTATACTGAAAGAGATAGGTCAACACAAATTATGAGACTTCAACAAAAAAGCAATAAAAATTATGGTAGATTTTCAGTCTTTGTCGTCAGTACTGAATACTGCGATATAATGGAATAATACATTCTCCTAGCTCCAACGATACCAGGTTCTATCCCCGGCACGCAACAATAACTTTTCATACCTAAGTTACGTGCAGATTTCCAACGCTCGTCATCGCATCGAATGTTAAGCCATCCATCCCGGTTGTTATCGATTGATAGCAGTCGTTAAGCCATGTCAGAGGGCCTCAGGCGGCCTGACAAACTCTGACACTAAAAGCTAGCAAATCTCATACTACAAAAAACTATTCTCCTAGCTCTTGTACGCATGGCTGGTACCTAGTAGTTTCTCGAACTGAATTCATATTATTTAATTGTATTATTCAAAAAACGAGCTTATTCGCAACTCTCGTTGATTCGTGTTAAATATCTGCGCGAATGACCAGATTATGTGTCAAAGTCGTAGTTGTTAGAGTAAAAATTCGCTTTCTAATCCGAGTATTACCTTTAACCACAGTTAGTATGACAATGAATCTCCGAATATTCAAGAAAACAGACATATTGACTGTCTAGAATAGAGTTACAGAAATAAACGCATCAGTAGTTTACATTCCACGCGGTTACGTCACCACCCGCCATCAAAATAGACGATTTATTTTAGACATCGTTGCCAGCAGACGGCATTAAATTTAATAAAAATGGTGCATGGGAAAAGTTTTCTGAAAAACTGACACCATGTGGTTCGCTAGACAGGATCATTTGATGGTAGGGCGCTAGGTGCGATGTCCGTCTGTCTAGCGACCATTTATTACTAGAAAATATGTCGCCAAACTTTCTTCAGTTTTCCAGTACTAGTTCTAGGCTTAGTTAATTAGTTGCCTTCGATCTGATTGTCATTAGCACCTAGTAAGTAGTGGTATAACGGTCAGATACAAGACAAAGATAAATAAAAGAAAATCTTCTAATGTTATAAGTGCGTTCGTTATCATCTCCTTATTATTATAATGAGGTAATTTATTGGACGTAGATATAAGTGCGCGGAAGTAGCTATATTCCCTTTCTTTAAATGCTTCTGTTAATCTGATCACAGACCGTAAAATATCGAAATTCGAAGTTAGAAGCCACTACTGCCATCTTTTTTTTTATTTAACGTTTTCTCCTATCAAATTTCAATCAATTTAATTTTCAAAATCTATACAAATGTTACCATTCAACGTTAATTTAAAGCTAATTGACTTAACTGAGTACAGCCAGTTATCTTAGTCCACAGATTATAAAACTTTTAGACATTTTGCAAAAAGATGTCACATTCAATTTTGGCCCGGATCACGCTAATAATAAGAAATTAACTGTGGGTAGTTTCTAAATTATCGTGAACAGAAATGTTATTTAATTTATCTACTTGCTAAGAACCATAGACTTTTATCGAGTTAGATACGATTAGTAAAGAGGATTTTCGGGTCATGCGCGGTTCAATCCAAGTAAATGCTCGGCCAACTGAATTTCAACCGGGAAGATGTGTAAAAAAAGAATAATTATTACATTTAAAACACATTGAAGGTTATCTGTTTCACCGAATTCAGTTATTAGCAAGTGCGTGTACGGCGCGATTCATCTTCGAGTGTGTCTGTGGATACTGCTAGTGTTGTGTGTCGCGACAGTTATGTTTTAATCCTTTGAGTAACCAATGCCAGGCACTATAGATGTTTAATTATTACCAGGTCCATACGGACCAGTCCGCAGCAGTGTTTTCGACCCGCGTTTTTTTGTTTTCCTCGCTATATCGCGGGTAGTTGGAAACAACACCTGCCGCTCCCGATGGTGGTCGACGTAACTGGATCAAAACATTCAACGTAAGTCCAATTTATACTTTTTTGTTCACTTGTGTGCAAATTGGACCCGTTGTTAGCTAGTAAACCTTGGTAATTTCGTTTTCCTTATGAGGTGTTGTTAAGGCAACTGTTTTAGCTAAGTTCCAGTAGAAAATGTTCCGTCCAATACTAAATCTTGCCGTTCCCTACAAATAAGTACTAGAAGATCGAGGTGGTAGGTCGTCGTATGATGTCTAAACAGTTAAGAATGTCGAGCGAAAGAACCGAGAAAATAAAAAGTCCTTCGCATAAAATAAATTAAAGACAAGAAAGCTAATTGTCCGCACCGTTTCAAAACCATTCAGTAAAATTTCATCATATGTCTAATGAGCAAGCGGCACCTGTCTAACCTCTGTGTATATATAGCCGTACCGAAATACCCCGTCCAATTAATAGTTAGACCAGTAAGAACAACAAAGATATGTATTTGGCACTCGTTGCGCGGATTGGAGCGATAACTTCGCAGATTTTACTGAGCCACTGAAGCCACTGTAACAAAAACTGAAATCTTCGAACAACTCTATAATTACTGAATTTTTAACGCAATCAATATTGCGTCTACGACACATTTCATGTGGATGATTATGGATTTGTGGATACCCAAACATTCCTTAGCGATGCACATAATGCGTGGTGATTATTATGTCAAAAAGCTTGGTTAAGTATACACATCAAAAAAGTCTAAGCAACACGCATGCATAACATGGACCCAGGAACAATGGGATAAAATTATGTTTTCCGATGAGTCGCGATTCGGGTTTAGGCCTGATACAAGAAGGGTGCGAGTGTACTGTCGGCCCGGAAACACTATATAAATATAAGATTATTTTATAGAATACATATTCGATACTCGTGCTACACACACACACCCTTAGACAAATTAACAGAGGTAATTTCCTACATAATCCTGGATAATCTACACTTACACTATATATTACCTATGTCTACTTATATAACATCTCACAAGTGCGGTCATTCATGAATATGATCACATGTTTTTATGTAGCAAAATCATAAACTCTTACGCATCATTAAATTTAATGTTACAAGGAAATAAGACGTTGGTAACATTAAATTCTTATTTTTAGATGTTCCTGTGATAATTTCAATGAAGTATTCTCAAAGTATTCATTTCAAGGACTTTACAAATGGGTTTAGGAAGTATCTATTGGCGGTTAATTAATTCGTAATATTTTATTTTCCACAAGCTGTCCCGCTTGGTGACTTCGCCCGCGTTTGATGCAGAAATGTTATTTTATTGGGACCTCTAAAGACCGCTATACCAAATTCCATCAAAATTAACTCAGCTGCAATTGAGCTGAGTGTGGTAACAATAAATATAATATATCTATCGTCAGTATGACGATAGCGATGGTGATAAAAGTAGCAAAATATTTTTACAGTCTTCATAGGTGTTATGTGTATGTGAAATTATATGTCAGTAAACGGTACCCACGACACAGGAGAACTCCTATGGTCCCCA
Source organism: Hylaea fasciaria (assembly GCA_905147375.1). Classification (NCBI taxonomy): domain Eukaryota; kingdom Metazoa; phylum Arthropoda; class Insecta; order Lepidoptera; family Geometridae; genus Hylaea; species Hylaea fasciaria. Next base: position 4,914,031 of record LR990215.1, read on the forward strand.
CAATTTAAACACGTTAAAAAAAAAAGAAAAAGAAGCTGAGTGCGATGCATGAGATAGCAGGTTTATTTCCCACGTAGGGAACACAATTTGTGGCAACCAGGTAAATAAAGCTTGTTATACACATTTATGAGGCAAAACATAATCGTCACGGCATACAACCGTACGACATACATGTTTTGCAAGATCAAACGCGGGTAGTTGGAAACAACACCTGCCGCTCCGGACGGTGATACACGCATTCACCAGTCTTCTCGTGACCACGGCCGATGTAACTCGGTCGAAACGTCGAGGTATGTCAAAATTATATATTTTGATATTTGTTTGTGCGCGAATTAGACCCGTTTTTAGCTAGTTAATATGTTTCCTGTTCGCGAAAGTTTAAGAACTTCTATTGATAGAACAATTCGAACAGGTTGCAAAAAGAAATAAAATTATTAACACAATGAAAAAGCTCGTGAAACATAAAATGAATAATGGAAACAAGATTGCACAATAGGCGACTAAAATAAATAATAATTTCCGGTGCGCCACCTGGTCTCTTGGCAATAAAGCGCAAAAATACATAAAAATGACTAAGAAGTTCCAGGAATTCATAAATTTAGAAGAAACGGGTATGTTTCATAAAAAACATTGGATGTTGATTGTTCGACTAATGAATAATAGGCCTCTGATGTATGAGTTAATCAAGCAAAGGCCGTGACGTGGTTTAACCTTGTTTTCAACTAATTCAATCCACATATAACTTAATATTACGAAAATAAATGATTATCGATGCTAGTTTCAGACCCGGTGGTGTTGGATTGAAAAGCAGATGGGTATCAGAGCTACTAGGTATAGTTTGCTTACGGCCGAAATTAATAATCAATCCTAATCCAAATTTTGCTATCTGGGATTGTTATCACAATCCATTTGAGGGTCAAAGGAGATAACCGATCCGTAGATTGGTTTAAAAAGGCACGCAGATTGGAAATCGATCGAACGATAGGCAGCAACCCAAGATCGATTATAATCTTGGATAGAAGATACAATATTAATTTCAGGCGGTAATCACCACTGCTTTACCATCTACGATTAAAATAGTCCGCTCGTTAGCCCAGATAACCAACAGCCTAATAAATGCATGAATTCAGTATAATGTGATGTTGTTCATTTTGTACTTCCTTCTGAAACTTATGTTTCCTTTTCTAAGTTTGATGTTTATTTGTGTTCGCGCAAATGTAAAAACAAAAACGTGATTTTCGTTTCCTCTCCAAAACTGCACTAAGTTTCAGTATAGCATCTTGGCGCCAATTTTCAGTAAAATTACTTGACTGGCTACCTGACTGACTGGGACTAAACAATTAAAACTTGAATTTGACTCACATAATCCTCTCAGTATCATGGACTTATTACTGCTTACTGACCTGTATATATACAGGTCTGTATGTATATATAAAGGTCAGTGTTATCACCAAATGCTCTAAGACGACTGACCTGCATAATATATAGTCAAGGTACAAAGCACTACCTAAATACAGTTCAGTGTGGGGTCTCACACAGTAGACGACAGTGTATTATGGAGGATCCATTAGACTTGTGTTACTACTAAGAAGTAACACTAGTATTACAAGAAATAACACAGACTATTGATAAATCAAACTTAGCTCTGAGAGCTATCTTCGGTGTGCACTTGCTCTTTCGTACTATTTAATATTATATACATCTTAAGTGTGCCTAGTGCGAGTTTTGACAATTTATTTACGCGCTCGGTCCGTTTGGCGTGAACTTGAAATTGTATGGAATAAGAGCAGCGCCATCTAGCGTCAGTGAACAGTCACTAGATGGTGCTGCTCTTATTCCATACAATTACAAGTTTGCGCCAAACGGACCGAGCGCGTAAATAAATTGTCAAAACTCGCACTAGGCACAAAGTTGTAGATTAGGAACCGAAACCTACATGATATCTGGCAAATTAATAAATGACACTCAGCGGTTAAGTGCTATCCGATTATGACACAATTGACACATACCAGACAGTATCTAGTTGCCAGTGCTACATCTCAATATTCATTTATGAAATAGCAACGATTTCAAGATGTAGATTACATTTATAGTGTGGATCAGCTGATAGCGCACTTGGTAGCGCTGTTGAGGTTCAGTTATTAATACGGCCCTAGGAAATACTTACTCTTGTCAGTAAACGCTTTTTTTTCTTGATCACGCTCAATTGAGAACGAGACTGGATATAAATGCATTTCCTGCCTGCGTCCCAGCCGATTCAAACTGTGCCAAGTGGCTCCAACACTCTCTGATTTTATATTATTATCAACAGATTCACACATTTATTGTTAGGGCACGTTCATATCGCTCATGCATTTGACACTATCTGATCGTTCTTGAACAATGTTCAGAGCGAACTTAAGGCCAGGTTGTACTAAGGTGGTTAGGTATTTAAGCGTAACCTCCGTCCCCGCAAATGCCGAGCGCGTATAATCGCGGCCCGCAGAAACGTGGCGCTATTCGAACGCGGCTCGTTTGCTCCGTAAAAATGTTTCCCTCACACTTGCCTGTGTTCTACTAGCTCCGACCGATTGACAATTTCGCCTCATCGACGTAAGTTAGAATGGTCGAACGGTCCCGCACCACGCTTGTGTGATGACGGGTGGCATGGCGTGGGTTCTAATCCGCCTACTGGCAAACTTTTTGCACTTAGTTTTTGGATATTACGTAATTTATTGCGATAACAACACAAAACAAACATAATAATTAAGTCGATATCTAAATTAATAAACTTAACTAAAGTAGGTATACTAAGGTAAACGAAGGAATTACTCCCTTCTAAATCTACAGAGAATTTCCCTGTATTGTGTATTATTCAAATTAAAACTTAACACTAGTCTCAGTGTTGCGATGGCGAATGCAATGGCGAATTTCCGTATACGACAAAACAATGTAAAAATGTCATGAACTCTGTACTATAGTTGTAATAGAAATTGCACTTTATGTAAAAGCATTCAAGTTTGTAATCATAAAACCTGTGACTTATCTCCTGCGTCCGCGAAGAGCACGAAATGAGAATAATGTACAGGTAGGTATTTGTATGGTAAAAATTATGGAGCGAGCTGATCAATCTGATCATCACAAAAAATAATATTTTTTTGCCCAATCGCCACCAGTGGTGGTAATTGGAAGTAATTATTTCCAGCGAGCCCCAAAAATTGCCACCACTGGTGGTGGTTAGGACCACATTATATAAATGGTTTGCCGTACCTCCCTCAGTGGTGGTGGTTGAGATAATATGAAAACATATTTATTTCCAACGACCTCCACATACTGTCACCACTGGTGGTGGTTAGGACTAAATCATAAATTGTTTGCCCAACCGCTCTCAGTGGTGGTGGTCGGTACTAGAGAATGCAAACCGGTTTTAACCGATATCAGAAAACCGGGTTTTTGGTTATTTCAAGCATACAAATAAACTCGGTTTTTATTTTTCACTAAACCGGTTTTTTCTATTATTCGGTTAATTTGGTTTTCTTGTTTGGGACACACTCAAAAAGAAAATACGTGCCACCATTTTGATTTCTTTCGTTCAGTGACCTACTACCAAATGACGCGTAAGGGTTTGTGTAATAAGTAACAACATACACATTGTTTTGTTATTTAGGTTTTTTTATGATATAGGTATGTAATTCTTATTTGCCCTTATACTCAGTCAGTAGGAATCCAATATCCATTTATCCAGGTACAGTAAGTATCAAGCACGTTTTTTTTATAGAATATTGATAAGTTTATCTCATTTTAAAGTTTTTGTGACATGAAAATTGCTAATATTAAGCCAATTCTTTAAATTTATTGCTTGTACTGTACTTGGCATTGTAAAATGTGGAAATCCACAGTAACTGTTCCCTCCAGTGATTTTTTTCAAAATCGTATTTATATAAAACCGAAAAAAACGGGTTTTATATTGCTCCGGTTTTGCATTCTCTAGTCAGGACATGAAAAAATGATTATTTCCAACGACCCCCACTAAAACTGCCACCACTGGTGGAGGTTAAGACACAATCATAATGTTTAGTGCTATCAACTACCACTGAAGAAAGGAAATGTTTTAGAATTTTGCTTCAGTCCTGTTTTTGTCATTTTTTATAGTCTATTACGATAGGAGTGGTCTAAGTAGTATATTAATACACGGCGTGAAGTTAGTGCCCGAGCGAAGTAAAGTAAGGGTAAGTAAAAAGTAAGGGTGCTAAACGCCGTACATTGAATAGACTTACTTCATTCATCTACTGAATTACTACAGACTAACAGTATAGAATCGATAGATCGATGTTTTAATAATAGTGTATTTTTTACGATCTATGACGTATTACCAAAACTACTTACTATAATATAGATCTCATTCAAACCAATTTTCGGTGGAAGTTTGCATGGTAATGTACATCATATAATTATATTTTTTTTGTTTTATCAATCTCTTATTTTAGAACTTCTAAAATAAGAGGGGGGGATGATGACGACACATTTCACCACGTTGGTTGTGTCTCTCTCGCAAACTATTCAGTTTATAAAAAATAGAAATCTCAATATATTTTTTAAGACCTATCCATCGATTATTTCATGCAAAAGGGGTGCTGAAAAAAAAAATTTGATTTTCAGTTTTAGGTATGGGGAACCCCCAAAATTTTGTATAAATTTAGATAGTAGTATAGTTCTTATAATTTTGGAAAAATGTGACAGACAGACATGACAAATCCATAAGGATTCCGTTTTTTGCCGTATAACGCATAATTTCTATATCAAGTAAGTATTTTTATGATACAATAATTGTATGATCGGATAGAAAATTTTATAAAACAGTTACAGTGTACGGTATAAATGTGTTTCTAATTTAGTTATAGCGTTTTCACGTAATAATCCATTTTTCCCGACGAAAAAACAAAATGCAAACATACTGAATTCTGGCACCACAAACAAGACATTGACGTTTCGTTCACACATTACGGGTTAAATGTATGTATGTAATGTATGGTATGACGTGATAAAGTATGTTTGGGTACATCTGGAGAAAAAATATGTTATAAACAATATGGTTTCGCTGACATCTGCGCATGAGGAATTTGATCCTATTTAATATGTGCATGCAAGCAAAGCTGCGAGCAATAGGTAGCTAACCAAATATATAATATTGCTTAATTCATCCTTTCATTTGATACCCACCCAACATGGCACCAGTGGACGTATCGGACGATGGAGACGCTTCTAACAATACCTCATTAGTCTAATTATTTTCATGTGCCGTCCACTACTATTGAAGGCGGATGGGCAAACAAATTATGATTTGGTCCTAACCACCACCAGTGGTGGCAGTTTGTGGAGCTCGTTGGATATAATTAATTCCAACTACCACCACTGGGGGCGGTTGGGAAAAAATATTCTTGTTCTAACGCCACCACTGGTGGCAATTCATCGGTGGTGGTCGTTGGGAATAAACAAGCGTGCCAGAATTAATTGACTTGTGTAACTTTGATTTGTAATGTAATTTTAACTGATTGAAAATACATAAGTAGGTACCTATAATAAATAAATGACAAATAAATCATAACTATTTATTAGTGAATATGAAATTGTCTTATTATTATAAAAAGTATCATACACAGATTAACAAGTAAAATTTTAACAAAAAAGAACCTACTTCAATAAAAATACTATAATATTTCCAGTTATTGTGATTTAAAAACCAAACTGCTGAGCAAATTTTGATAAAATGTATATGGGACCACATGAAAAGTATATAATATACCCTTACAAATAAAAAAGAGTCATTAAAATCGGTTCACTCAGTCGAAAGTTATGAGGTAATAAACATAAAAAAAAATACAGTTGAATTGAGAACCTCCTCCTTTTTGAAGTCGGTTAAAAATAATAAGCACCAGTTCTCTTCGGTGAACTTCGTTTCATCAAGGTAATTATTATAATACTATATAATATTACATAATCATATAATAGTATAGTAATATAGCATGATAATAATATTTAATAGTAAATATAATAATTAATTATACGTGTTTGTTTTTTTATGTGATAAACTTCAAAAAATGCAAATCAACGCATGCAAAAAGTTCGGCCGCTGTGGGGTTCGAACTCTGGCCTACGCGGCACAGCGGAGTCGCGCCCGTACCCCTGGGCCATTTAGACACAGCATAGTCACGCGAAATTGTTATACAGTCTAAATGAAAGAGATGCTCGACCGTTCTAAGTGACCGTGATTGGCCAGTGGGCGTACACAACCGTATACTGCTAGCTACATATAGGTCATATTCATGGCACAGGCAAATGCGGGGGTGAAGTATTTTTGGAGAAAATGGCGATACGTCCTCCCTTCGAGACGCCTGAGCGAGTACTGGCGGATGGCCGCGAGCGCTACAACTCCTAGATTTTGTATGTTTTTATTTATAGGAAAAAAGTGGTAACGAATTTAGAACAAATATTCTGATCTCCACTCCTATATAAAAATCCCCGTTTATTGGTACAACTTTCACGTGGTTTCGTGATGGAATCTCTTAGCAGGAGATAAAGTCAGATGCGAAGTAGTGTCATCTTTGCCATTTTTTTTTATCGAGCCAATCATTCGAAATCACGTTTTTGTCTCTGATTACCTAAAAATAATACGTTCAATTTTAATAAAATATTTTTTTTTACTCATAAATCTTATATTTTAATAGGTTTCCTTAGCTTCAAAAGCCTGAAACTCAATGCCACGTCGCCTTAAGCTAGTCACGTAATATCTCTCTGTATATATTAAGGCTTCTATTTATAGACCCTTTCAGAATTCCATCATCTGATCTGGATATTCCTTTGTTTCTGGCTTTTAACCTACCTCGAGAAAAAAAAATTGGTGAAGAACGAGTTTATTTTCTACCTAGACATTTAACAGATCTCTTACAGATAAAACAAAAATATTTTTTTTTGTTATCAAAATAAAACTAACTTTATCAACCTACGAGTATAATGTACGTATCTATAGACACGCCCATTATAATTATGATGAAATGAGTTTGCAGTATTTGAAATTATGTATGACTGTAAAAATAAGCAGAAATCTCACTCATAAACAACACTATCAAATTGTAATCTGGACGCATCTTATGAGCTCCCAAAAATATAATATTAGAACTAACGCCGATGGATTTATACTTGTTACAAACGAAAATTACATGATTAAATGTAATTATTTAAGATAAAATGCGGTAGACAGCCCAATAATACCTGCCAAGAAGATGTAGCGTGCTTTTATTAAACCAATTTATTGCCAAGTTCATGTTACATTTTGTTACAATTTTTGACGATGAGCCGGCTGGCTGCAAAATGTTTGATTCCCGTACAGGGCTAATATTTGTTTGAATCACAGGCGTTTTCTCTGAATCTGGCTGTTTGTAGGACCGTATGGACCTCATATGCCTCCCTAGATGCAGATTAACTGAAGTCAATGTCTGATATAGAAATAAATAACTACAGTTTTTGGAGCTTCAAATTAAAATTAAATTAATAAAAAGAGTAAATTTCTGCAAAACCACCACTGAACTGTCTCTGCATCTGTTACCGTCAAAATAATTTCGAAGAAATGCATAGAATGTAATAATCTAAACTCAAATACAAGTATCAAACTTAAGGTTTATTTTATAACACGGCTACCAATTCAAACGAGGAGCAAAAACACTCCCATGGGTATCAATACACCGAGCACAACAGCACCGTAAGACGCTATCCTGTACTGGTTCTCGCCAGAGTTCGCTTTCCAATATGCCGTCATCCTTTGAAGGCCGCTGATGTTGTAATCAAACTTTTGATAGCGCTGCAGCTGTTCCCTGAAGCCCGGATTGGGATTGATGAACCGCCGCTTCTGTTTCACATACTGGTACGCTTGTTCCGCGGTCAGTCTGTACCGAGCCATGATGTAAGCTATGACCACGGTAGCGGACCGGGAGACTCCGAGCCGGCAGTGGACAAGGACGCTTCCCTTCCTGAGACCCTCGTCAATGAACGCGTTGGACATTGGAAAGTAAGGCAGGAGCTGTGCGTTGGGGTCGTCATATGCCTTAATGAACAGGGTGCTGATATTGAAACCCTTCAGACCTGAAGGTGGTAGCTGTCGCTCTTGCACCGTGATGACGTGGGTGATGGCAAGACGCCGCAGTACCGACGGGTCCTTCGCTGCAGTGACATTGCTTAGGTAGAGTCCTAGAAAGAAAACGTTTATCTTCATAATAATATGATGACACTGAGTCATTTCTGTTTGTGGGAACATCAGCTATGTGTCAAATTAGATGACGTGTTCAGTTCGCGATTGAAAGTAATAAATTCTCTTTTTTTTTTGTAGTAAATGTACGCTATAAATTGGTGGGTTAAGATAAATACCTCATAGACTTTTTATCAAAAACAAAGACCCTAAAATTGGTTTTCCTATTCCTTAGATTTTTCAAACTGACTTATGGTACTAGAAAGTCGCCCTCAAGCAAGTTTAACACAAAGTGAGGAGAAGGAATCGATCTCGCATTACACAACAAACTCACGTAGGATTAGTGTACTGTACTTTATTCCTTAAACGCACTTTAGCAGCAACTAACACTATCAACCAGTGAACACTATCACGGGAACCATAACTCCGATGGCGACCGCCGCAAATGTCGCAAACGCGTACGAGTACTTCCTCGTCTTCACCGCCACGTACGCCTTCATTTTGCTAAACCGATTGACGTTATAGTTAAGCTGCTGGTACTGCTGCAGCTGGGCCACGAAGCCAGGGTTGGGGTTGATGAACCGCCGCCTCTGCTTGACGTACTCCATCGCTTGGTCAAAGCTCATCCGGTACTTCTCCATGAGATACGCGATGACCACGGTCGCCGATCGGGACACTCCAAAGTGACAGTGAACGAGCACATTCCCCGCTTCCAGCCCTTCATCGATGAACGCGTTAGTCATTGGGAAAAAGGGTAGGAGCTTGGTTTGAGGGAGGTCTAAGGCTCTAATGAACAAGTTTTTGATATTGGATTCCACGAATGTCGACTTCGGTATCCGTCGTGCTTCTACGGTGAGCACATGGGTGATGTTAAGACGACTAAGCACAAGTTTGTCCTTCGCGGCACTGGCATTGCTCAGGTAGAGTCCTGAATAAGAAAAGAAAAGTTATCTTCCAAAGTGGCAGTGCTAAATTGAGGTTGGCAGTGCGGTTCTTTACGGGTCAGCTGAGAATGTTGTCAGTCGCATAACAATTTAAATCGATAAAATAGCACGCTCAAGACTTGTGGCTTCGTCATCAAACCCTCGTCATCATTATAATATGTATTGTATAAAAGGCATCAAAATAAATCAAACTAAAAGCCATTTAAAAGTTCTATTATCCACATTCTTGCTCCATCCCGCTCAGCACCACCTTGTGATATTTTCACCGTCATGTCATATGAGTTTTAAATCGATGGGATAGTTATTACAAGTGGACAAAAAGTAAATTACTTGGATTAATTGTTCACAGGAAGTGTTCAAAAAGATAATGTGTAAAATTACATACTATTAATTCAATATGCTCTTTTCCGAGAACAAGAATAAATAAAGTACAGTACAAAGTAAGTTTTTATGAGAACTTTCTAATGCTCATAGTCTCTGATTCCTTAGATACTGGTTATACTAGTTAGTCGTTTATTTATGTGGTTCCAACAGAAATACGCCGTTTGTTACCTACTTTTCACAGATATTACTTGTACTACATAATAACTCCATAACAAACTAAACTCACGTAGTTGATGTTTTCAAGCTGTAATAATTTATTTCTATAACTTTTTATTTCCACTTAGTTTTAAACATTCAAAGGAATATTATGAAAATCGGGACCAATAGCCCGCAGAGGACCGCCGCTACAGACACAAATTTGAATCTATGCTGTCTCGAGTAAATGTTAATATACGCCTCGAGTTTGTGCATACCCTTAACATTATATTCGAGCTCTTGATACCTTTTCAGTTGCTCCACGAAGCCTAAATTGGGGCTGACGAAACGGCGCCTCTTTTTGACATATTTGTACGCCTGCTCGAAGGTCACTCTGTAGCGTTCCATGAGGTAAGCTATGACGAACGTGGGCGATCGGGACACTCCGTAATGGCAGTGCACTAGTACGTTTCCCCTGTGGAGCCCTTCGTCGATAAACGCGTTGGCCATCGGAAAGTAGGGTAGGATCTGGGTGTCAGGAGAGTCAATGGCCCTAATGAAGAGTGTGCTAATATTGGAACCCATGAAAACGGACTTCGGTAGCCGTTTAGCTTCAACGGTGAGGACATGGGTGATGCCAAGGTGGCGGAGCACATTTCGGTCCGTCGCGGCCCTAGCATTGCTTAGGTACAGTCCTGCATAACAGAGAGGGTAATGCTTTATTTTTGATCCACTTTTTCTAGTTACATAAAAACGAGGACTAAAAGTTTGTAGCAATTTTTCCTATACAACCCTTCCTACCCATCCGAATTGCTCACGCGATCTGCCAAAACCAAACCTGGGTATGGGCTATACAAGCGGCCGAGTTCTCGAGCGGTTCCAAAGCACCCACCTGGTATTATCTGGCTATAGCAAGGTTGCGTGCAGAGGTCGATCTTAGTGTAGAGCGCTTTCCTGGACCAGTTCTTGAAGCCAGTAAAGGCGACCACAGGGCTCGGGATACTGAGGAAAGCCACTATAAAGGTGCTTCTCCACATCACCCTAAGCAGCCCTCCTACACTCAGCATGAATAAATATGGGAGTATCACATATTGAGTGGTTATTTTTGGATTTTATGTTAAAGTTTTAGTCCATTTTGAATTCTTGCAGAATTTTGTGATGACGTTTGTGGTGACTTGTGTTTCGTATTTTTTTCTATTATCTATCAGATTCCTCTATACAAGTGAAGCTTTGATCTTGTTTGACTTCTCTTTTAGAAGGAGGATGAATATGTTGGTATTTAACATATAGTGTGTTTAATTATATGGCACTATATTTTATTTCTATGCATATGTAAATTTACGAGTTTATTTGCTATCTAGGGTCTGATGTATTATCTACATTATGTTTTTTTTACATATTATCAGTGATACTAAAACTAATTTGTATGATAGATGTGGTATGATAGCCAGGAGGTTCATAGTAACCGAAATATATTTTCGTAAGCGACAACAAATTATACTCTAAAATATTTAAAAATAGATGATAGATTCACATATAGTTTGTGGAGGCAGGATCATTAGTCTGTTATTTTGTGACTCACACACAAACAAATGGAACCCTAATAATAGTCGTCTCTATTCCTTAGAAAACACAAGCGGTTTTATTATATTTCATTTGCATGATAATAAAAGTGAAATTTCTTGGCCCGTAAAATTGGCATGTTCGGGAAAACCTGAAAATTACTTCTTTGCCACTTCTGTATGAATTCAAGACACAATTCAAGCCTAGGATATTGCGCAACTATACAGTAGGCATAGGGTGGAAACTCCATACAAACGGCTGAATCGAACAAAAGACAAGCGAAACTGCAAGCGTCGTCCGCGTTGTACTGCGGGAAGATATTCAATCTCGTTCAAAATGTCAAATAAACTCCATATTTTATCCCCTCTCGCTCTAATTAAAAAAAAGGCCAATACATATCTACATAATTATTTCGCGTTTTCGCTCCCCTAGGTTCGGGTCCTCTGGGGGGCGCTTTACCTGGAATATCGGTGCAGAAAACGAAGATACAATTAATCTATAAACTTTGTTCCGTTCCTTTTTGACCGTTTCACAGTCTGGTAAAAATAGAGAGTGTTCCATCTTTTTGGATATTAATGAATAACTATTCCATATGCAGTAGTAGGTCCTAGATTAACATATTGGAAACTTGACATAACCAAAAAGAAAAAAATCAATTGATTTATTCATAATACATCTTCCGAAATCTTACCAAAACATCAATGCAGAATGCCTTGACTAAAACTCTCCGCCCACCTAACATCAAGTCGAACATTTCACGAAGGCCGCCCAAGGTTTATCTCTGATTCACTGAGTGCCACAGTTCATCTGCTTTACCTGTAAACTGTTCTCAATTTCTATATTGGCAGGCCGACAGTGCTTTACCTTTGTACGAACAGTAGGTATGTAAAACCTTGAAACCAATTAATTAATGGAATTATTGATTGAGAGAATGGACTGAATCAAATGAATACATTTAATGAAATGAATTATTATTATATTAATGAAATTAATGAAAAGGAAGTCAGTTTTTCATTGTAGCTGACAGCTGTCAAACTTAACGACACATTTTACACTCATAACAAGAACAGATACTCATACAAAAACACCGTGTAAAAATGCTAAGTCTAGATACGTGCGGCAATTCATTTTTACATACCAATAATAAGTATTTTATTTTATCAAGTTTGGCAAACTAAATCTACTAAAATATGAAGAGGTTATTATTTAACTAGCTGACCAACCGACGTTGTACTGTCATTGTCTCTATCTTTCTCCCTCTCCTATCTCTCTCCCTCTTCATCTACCTATCTCCATCTATCTCTTTCCCTACATCAAAGTTAACATGGTCCCTGTGTTCTTAAATTTTTGTTATTCCGCGAATATTTCTAATTATTTTTCTTTCATAAGAACCTTTTCCTGACAATAACAAACACAACAAAAAAGATTTAGCAAAATTGGTCCAGCCGTTCACGCGTGATCCCATGACCAAGGGAAATTGGGATTCATTTTTAGATAAATATAGAAGAAGATTAAATAAACATAACATTTTCGTTTTATCTAAACCGCACTTGCGTGAATTGATTGGATCTGATTTTGAGCGTTGCGTTTTAATGCAAACTTTGTAAGAGCTTACGTACTGAGAGAAACTACAACACCAGTGCGAATTCGACCTATATTCTTGTATGTAGGCCATGTAGACACTCACTGACGGGAGGACGTGGGAAATCAACAGTCTTGGCTCACAGTATACGTTGATATTAAAATTTATTTAGATGTAGTCAAGAGCGTGTGTCTGGTAGGAAGCCTCAGTAGGGCGAGCAGGAACCTCTATCGAGAAAGTATTCGATACGTTAACTGTGCAATTTGTTTTAGATTTGATCAACGCCTTGCATTAACTATAAGATGCTTACGCGATCGATTACCTTGATCGATACGTTAACGATACGAACCGTTAAAATGTTCTTGTTTGCCCTATTGTAGGTCTATAGGAGTACTGACCAAATCTACTGGATCTATCCCTACCGGAGTTATAATATTTCATTAGAACGGGCTAGTCCACTGCAACTGTTTTAGTTGCTCTATTTTATAGTTTTGAAATCGAAGGGCACTAGTAAATATGTTTAAGTTAACGTTTAAGTAAAGGTTTGATCTTGTTCGTTAGCTAATAAATGACACCAAAGATATTTAAGATAACAACATATTTTTATTGCGCTTGTTTTTTTGTATATTATACTGTATGACTCCACGATAATTTTTCACGTGACTGATATCATAGCAGGGAAACACATTATGACGTTAGTAAAATATTACACTAATTTGGAATCACACCAAAAGCATAATATACTGATATTACACTCAAGATTCCAGTAATCACACATGTTCCGAGGTAATTAGCGAAGGTAATTAATAAATCTATTCAATAACTAGTTCCACCCCGCGTACTGGTGTAACTGATTTTCCGTAATAAACTTTGACGCCCAAATTTACCAATTCATAGATCGTTTTTAGAATAAAAAGTACCTCAAGTTGCAGTGCAAAATATAGTCTATAGTTGGACCAAGTTTCATTAAAATCCGTTCAGTCGTTCTGCCTTGATTATGAAACAAACAGACATCGTAAATTGCCAATTTATCAAATTAGCATAAGATAGGTGAACTTAACTCAATTAGACTAACATTAGATTGATGTCTTTTGCGCATATGCTAATTTTGCAGTACCAAATACGTGGACTCTATGTGTGAGCTTGCTTACGAGTATATATCTCCTATATATAAAAAATAATCCCTATTTCCCTTAGTCACGACATCACGCGTGAACGGCTGGACCAATTTTGCTAATTATTTTTTTGTTGTGTTGGTTATTGACAGTAGAAGGGTTTTATGAAAGAAAAAAATAAGAAAGTAGCTCGGAACATTATAATATTTCAGGAAACTTAACGACCATAATATTATCTTTCCTAATGTAACTTTCTTGAAATAATTTCACTTTTATGAATTTGAAGACGGGCAACGTCTGTTAGGTCAGCTAGTCTGTATATAATATATTCCAATAAATACACAATTTGCACATTTAAGTCAGACTTGATGCAAAGTTTTAGAAGCCAAAGTTTTGAACGACACTTGAATTTATATAAACAGGCGTGGCTCTCACCATCGCGTAACCGACCTGCTCTTTTTACTCAATGGCATAACATAAAATCACCTAATAACCGAGTCCCTGCCGGTTCGGAAGAAAATGTGATATTGCATAATATTACGCAAAATCAGCAACATATCTAAATCTGTTTAATGGGTCGACGCGTTCATTGTGAACGAAGTGAACGTCTCATGGGTGCTTCGCGGTGACCGCCTTGGGGTAATCTCGGCTAGTTCATTGCGTTCATTGTTTTGTTGCCGACAATGAAGAGTACTCAAACCTGAGAATCTACTTTACAAACTTTTCACCCTTTTACCATTGTTAAATTTAGTTGTAAATTTGCATAGGTATCCAGTCAAACTCCAATTATAATTTCTATAATATAAGTATAAGTATAAAAGCGGCCAAGTTCGAGTCGGACTCGCCCATGAAGGGTTCCGTAGCAGCAAGTAACATGATATAAAAGTTCTTGCAGCTCGTTGTAACTTTGATCGATGTTTTAATAATAGTGTATTTTCTTACGATTTATGACGATAAAAAAAACTTTTCACCAGGTCTTGTTCTAACTAATTTTCGTTGGAAGTTTGTATGGTCATGTACCTACATCATATATTTTTTTTAGTTTTATCGTTCCCTTATTTTAGAAGTTAGAGGGGGGGGGACACATTTTTCCACTTAGGAAAATATTAGAAACCTCGATATCATTTTTGAAGACCTATCCATTGATACGCCACCGTATGGGTTCTATGAAAAAAAAATTTGGGTTTCAGTTCTAAGTATGGGGAACCCCACAAAATTTTATATATTTTTTTCTATTTTTACAGAATATGTTCACAGAATACATCTACTTACGAAGTTTCAACAGTATAGCTCTTATAGTTACGGAAAAAAGTGGCTGTGACATACGGACGGACGGACAGACAGACATACATGACGAATCTATAAGGGTTCCGTTTTTTGCCTTTGGCTACGGAACCCTAAAAAGTAACAGAACACAGTAAATAAAAGCTTTTTTTAATAACCTTTGAGTTTTCTCTATTGCACAGCGCTAGCGGTAAGCACAATCATGAGTGGGATCTATTTCGACACCGGAGTAGCAACCGCTCTGCAGGCCTGATTCACGCCAAAGACCGACCTTCCAACTGGGTTAACGGCATCTGATGCAGTTTTTACTTCTTTGCCGTTCGAAAACTGCCTATTTATAAAGTTTACCGAGATTTATACCAAAGCCTAGGTATTATAGTGTTGTGTACACAATGAGAGGTATTTTCGGCCCGTCGGGCTGCGTGTAGGCTGCGCGTGAGCAGTAGTGCGGTGGCCATCGTGCGCGTGACCGGACCACTGTCGCGATCGTGTCAAGTGTAGTGTCGGCCACAGTGTAAGTGGAGTGCTTATTTAACGCTTCGGGTGCCAGTGCTAGTGACGGCAGAGCTAACAGAGCTAACAACGCAAGCTGTGCTAACAAACTAACGTATGGTATAAGTGTTGCGTGGGCTCGGATGTGGGTAGGGAAATTTGATAAGCCGATGGTTTGCCACTTTTGTATGCAGCGGGTCGGGCGGGCGAACTATTTTTGAACCGGCGTTCGCAGTCGGCCGCTAGGGCGGGCGGGCGGCGCTCGCGCACGAGACGTTCGGAAATGCTGTTTGGGAGGTTATAATATAAATAGAACAGGATGGCATAGAAACGTGATCACTGCCGTGGTCCGGTTGAAATTAGGATTACACTTTTGTACATAACATTTTTTAAAGACATTTTTTTGTATGGTTTCTTAGTATAAGCACAGATTACTAAATAGTTACTTTGTAAGTATTAGGTACAGTTTGAGAGGTGGAATGCTATTTAATGTGGAAACTGTTAATGTTAATGACTAAACTAGCACGTACGTGCCGGGAAATGTTTCCATCTCAGATGACGCCATCACAAATGATGCATGCTTTGATCCAAGCGAGCTTTACAGGTAGACATAGCTGTATGTTTCCCGTCAAGGTGCTAATAAAGGTCAAAAATAACACCTGTTTACAGACATTAGATTTTATTTATTAGTCATCTCACCAAAATAACCTTAAAAACAGTCGCATTTGAGTAACTACTGTAACAAACATTTGTTTCCCAGTCTGTGAATATGATTGACATTATACATCAAAAACGACCTTGTAATAAACATGCCTACTCCAGACCTTGAGATGTTTTAAAACAGAAAATAGACATTAGACATGTTAACCTAATTACAAGTATTTACGAACTCTTGGATACGAACGCTGGAGAACAGAATAAATAATGGAACGAAATTGAAATAAGTCGTTAAACTATTAAAATAAATACTCTTTACGCTTGACAGCTGGCTTTTACGACATATTTTGACATATTCTTGTCATTAAAATCTGAAATTATTACATTTGCGATGCACTCTACACACTCTACAGAATCATTTTCATTCGCTACGAATTTCGTAGCCCGTAGCACGTGCGTAGCTTAACGAGACCTAGCTACGACGGTGACGCTACGTAATGCTACGCTGATTAGCTACGGGACAAAATGGTAAATTAAAACAAACAAATGAATGTAATAAATTAATGACGTCACGCCGACGTTGTATAGCGCGTGGTGACGTGGTCTTGCAAACTAAACAAATGTTGTAACTCCATCACTTTCGTTAGAAGGAAAATACATACGAAAATATAAATATCTACGACTTCTTTTTCTACCATGCACAGCCTAGTATCTAAAACGTTTAAGATCATGAATAGTTGTTGAATTATTATATTTAACATCAAATCATGGCTTAGAAGAATATCTTAATATTATGGAATTAAATACATAGTTTTATTTCAACAAAACATCAAATTGAAAACAATAACTTTGCTTATACATAATTATTGCATACCAAATAAAACATTAATTTATTATTTAAATGGGCATAACTAAATCTTGTATAGTTTAAGAAAAGCTTGATATTTTGTTTTCTTATCAAATAACAATAGGTATTTATAAATACTTTAGTTAATTGAACTTTACTTTTTGGTGATAATTATGCTATATATGCGTGAACACTACCACGGTAAATGTTATCACCCATCGGTCTAGGTGTCATCGTCTGACCACACAACCGACAGTGTTAATTGTAGCCTATGTTTTCAGTGTCTGCCAGATAAGATATGGAGTACCCCATTAATATCGTGGATTGATCTCGACTAACCACATTATAATAGGCTCTTAAAGCCAAGAGCAAACAGTTTAATATGAACTATTTGGGTCATTATAGAAAGGTTCTAGAGTGGCGACCACGGATTGGAAGACGCAGTGTAGGTAGGCCTCCCACTAGATGGGCCAACGACATCAAAAGAGTCGCAGCCAAAAAGGTGGATGCAAGTGACAAATTGTCGTTCGGTGTGGCGGTCTAAGGGGGAGGCCTATGTTCAGCAGTGGACGTCTTCAGGCTGATGATGATATTGGTCATTTAACACTTTTATGTTAGCAAAATGTATTGTTAATCGCTCCGTGGCGTATTTGCTAATAAGTCTACGAAGTATGAGGTTGCAGGTGTGGGAACACGGGGTAAACACGAATGTTTAGTTACGTACGTGTTTATTGCTAAGAGCAATACAGTTGTTTAGAGGTGTGTTGTAAGCGTGCTTTTTACACTATAATAATATGAACTAAATTAAATGGGGTATTAAAAAGCCTCGCTACAGATATTCTTCAGCGATAGGATCGAGAGACCAAAAGCGACCTGACCAATATTTTTTTATTTATTTATTTAATAAGATAATAAGATAATAACACCATAACAGGTTTTTTTGTTCAGCCCTAAAGCGATGTTATATCTAGGTAATTTATATCTATTACTATCTTAACTAATCTGGTCTAACTAAATACAACTTATAAAAAATTAATAATTTATACATTTTGTCTCAATGACATGCTGTGCCATTTCCATGGCTTTCGGCAGGTTATGATAAAATATATCTACGCTGTTTTGGGACAGAATATTTAGTAAATAAATAGCGCGTGACATGGGGGCAAACTTAAGTAGGTTGGTCCTACAGCTGGGCACCTCCAGCATGGCGGGGCGGCGGCGCGCACCCAAGTAGTCGTTGGGCGCGCGCAGCCGCAGCGCCGCTAGCACCGCCGGGTGGTGCAGCTCCCCGCGCAGCACGCGCACCACGTACTTCACCAGCGCCACGTCTCTCCGAACCGATAGCCTGCAGTACCCTACCATGCCCAGCACGAACAGACTCGGGTACATTAATGGGTAGTACGGATAGACTCCATATTCTTTTAAGTAAAGGAAGCGTGCAAATTTATTTTGGATCTTTTCTAGCATGCTTTTGTACTTCGCTTCATGAGGATTCCATATGATGGCATTCGTTTCTAGGTGACTCCTAACTAGGGCATTGAAAATAATTTTAATAACATTAATGTTCTTAAAATTCACACTCTGCCTAAGAATGAAACCCAAGTTTCTGAAAGACTTAGCGCAAACGTTTCCCTACGGCTATGTAAATGAAGGTACCACGGTAGCATTGTAATAGTTTTGGGCTCATTTTGTCGTATAAACCGACTTGCATTGACAATTAATTATTATTACGTGCATATTTATTATGATTTTTCGAAACAGTTTTAATATGCGTGAGTATTCCGACACGATAATTAAGTAAGTATCTACATGGCAAATGTGTTTATCTGCAAGCTAACTCAAGATAACTCTTGTTCTTACGTTGTCCGCAGATTTATGCAATTTTTTAAATGGTATTCTAACATAGCGAAAACAGCTAGTTGATTATTTCTACATTAAAGGTGTTCAAAATTTTATCAGTACTCTGTGGAACGGATTTGGTTGACTTTTTGAAGGGTAAAATGGTAGGTTTAATTTTGGTTTTACAATGCTGCAACCCTTTTGTAGGACGTGATTTACTTCTACAACAGAATGGAATGGAATATAATATAAAACTCTTTATTGTACAATAAAAACAAACAACAAAACAGATAACTCAAGAGATACTTGTTGATCCAAAAAAGTTTATTACACTGATAGATTTCTCAAGCTATTATAAATTCAGTCAGGAATTCGTCTATTAATAGTCACAATCATCAATACCATCAGGTCAGCCAACTCGCCTTCAGTTCCAATGCCGTCATGCCAACGGCATTCTCTTTCTAGAGGCCTGTCAAACTAGGGTCGGCCACCGGTGACAGTGACAGCTACCAACATGATGACGCCGACGGAGCTTGGAAATTAGATTAATCTAAGTTGTAAGTGTTTCCAAAATCTTGATTTTATTGCGTTTCCAGTGCCTTATACATAACTTTGCTACGCAGACAGTAGCTTAGGAACTAGCGGATTAGTAGGTTTGCATAATTATTTATTAGCTGATCTAAGTTAGTATTTAAATGAACATGAAAATGTTTTTGAAAATGGTTTATACCTTTTTGAAAAATATTATACTTAGCACCTTAGCTAGGGTGGTGATATACGTATTCTATGACCTTAGACAAACTAAATCCATTGCGACTTTCAAATCTATTGGGAACTAGGACAAACGAGTTTTTCAGCATTCCTTATGGATATTATTTCCAACCTCTGTCAGCCTGTCAGCTGATCATTGACGTCACGCGTGATGTATAGATCCTGCCGGTTACTGGTCTATCGGGCAGTTTTAGATATGGACTGTTACATTCGGACGATGCTCTACTTTCTAGCAGGAAATAAATTCTTTTTCAACATCTAGTTGTGTTTTAATGACAATTAGCATAAGTGCAAAGAACTCTTTATTCAGCTATATAAATTTCAGCATGAGTCACTCGTATAGGATTTATAGACACCTTATCTAGATATTCAACTGACATGCACGAGTGCAAATATTGCTGTGTATGGCACTGTTTCCAGTGATAATACTGAGCACGTCTAGCAAATGAAAGCACAGTGCATTTTCACACAATATTTTACAGTGAAAGTTCTTGACATTGCAGCTGCTATGAGAAGGTTTACAGGAATGTTACTCAGGACTGTATTTTAACAAAAGTACCGTATTTTTCACCAGGCAAATGTTCAGACCGTAACGATGAGCATAACGGGTGTTGTATTTGCATTTATAAAAAATGAAGTATACATGATAAAGATTAATAAAATTAAAACGATTCGTATTTTATCTGAAAATAATTGCACGAGAAAAAGCATTTGATCAGTCAGAAATAACTGAAACTGTCATTAACTTTTCAATATCAGAGCATCAAAACTAGAAAAACAACCTCACAGACAGCTCAAAAAGTGTTAATGCATAAATAAAATAATAAACGTTTAGACTGTTTAAAAAACATCGTTTGCAATGAAAGAATTCTGTAAACTGGAATACCTTCCAACCCGCAGGTTAACCTTCAATTCTTAACGCAAAAATAAACGTGTACTGAACCGTAGCTATTCTCGTCTGATCGTAGCAACAGAAGACCTTAGCATAAATATTTTTCACACATGATTATCACCTGTCCTTTTCCCACTCAGGCGGAAACATATCGCTGTCCCGCTCAAAATGGCTGGAAGCCAACAGTTCGTCATGTTACGAAATATGAAATTGTAAAAGTTGCAGTTGTGGTGGTTAGAAATGATTTATTTGATTCAAAATTAACATATAACGGAAGTTTTATATCAAAGTTAATTCATTGGATTCATAAAAGTTATTAAAAAAATTATATGCGGATTCACTAGGTACTTGGTTGAAGGTGAAAATAAAGATCTAGAGTAAAACGACCCAATCTAGCATTAAAATTCCCAATATCACATGCACCATCCCGCAATAGGCTAGTTTGGAAGAAATGAGACGCACAAACACACTCACGTTCTATGAGAGGTATACATTCAACTGACGGTAATAGAAACCCCTGAGACGGTTGCCTTTATTGGGGTGGGGTACTTTGATGAAACTCTGACTCTGAATGTAAGTGCCAGAGATTATAAAGTCATCCACATACGAGTAGAATAACGAAAACACCTTCGGAATTATTTGCGCAAATTACACCGACACTGTGTATTCTATACTCTGCTCGAGCCAGGTTTTTGTAATTCAAAGAGATTTAATAGACTTATTAACAAAATTAAAGCATAGTCGGGGAACGTTTTCCTATTTCCATTTACCTATAGCCGAGACCTGTGTCAATGTAACCGCATTTTCTTCACAAAAAGCCGCAAATATTCTCACCACTACCCGTGACGAATATATTATATCATCTTCTTAATTATATATAAATTACGTGTCACGTTGTTTGCCCGCAATGGACTCCTAAACTACTTAACCAATTTCAATCAAATTTGCACAGCGTATGCAGTTTGATCTAACTTGAAAGATACATCTCAATATTCTCAATGTATAGTCGTCACAGCAACGCGTGGCCATGTCTGCTAGTATTATCATATACCTACGATATCAAACGTTTTCAATTATAGAAACAGTACATTGAAGTCGTTCCAATGTGAACTCGATGACTGCAACGGCCCATAGCTCTGCCGTTTAGGTGACACTAGTGAACTATTAATGAAATGAGCCAAACGATGCAGCTGAGAAAATTGGTGATCAAAAATAGCTTCTCACTCAATATATTTGTACCGAAAGGTGCTACCAGACTTACCGCAGATTCATTTTAGTACACACTGGCACCTATTTTCGATCCTACAATATTATTTACCTATATCTAACAAATAAGAGATCTTACTACTCCTGTACTACTGCTACTCCTGTACTGTTCATCACTGCCAACTGCTAATATTAGTGCTATGATTAATTAAATAGTTTTCTTATCCCTTTAAAAGGTTGGTAAGGTCTTGGTTTGTTACCCTATCTACTTTAAATTTTACTGCTGTTTTTGTTTTGTTAAATGAGGTAGCACTGCCCTCTAAGGGTGGAATTCGTTTAACCGCTCAATGGACACTTGTTGCGACTTAACAACTTATATCAAATAACGAACATGAGCGACGGCTGGCTTATCTTGCCCACTGATGCGAGGAGCGATGGAAGTCCGTACATGTCTTAGGAAAATACTTCGTTGGTTGAAAATCGAGTATCGTTGAGTTATGAACCCACAGCCCCCACTAGATTACCATCTCTAGTTCAGTATCAGTCATCTCGTTTCGGATTGAAGCTTCCATAACACTTCCGTTCTTACCACAAAAGATTTAAACTAGAGTTGAACAGATGAGTCTCAATATTTTCTCCGCAAATCGACGTCTTACCGTCGCTTTTTCTACCTCTATAACAAATTCACAAGTCAAATAATTAGGAACGCCAGGTCGCCATAGACGTCGATTTTGTTGAACGAAATTTGAGACGCTTCTGTTTAACTCTGGTTTAAATTTTTGTGGTAAGACGGTTCGAGATTTTCATAGCCCGTTGTTTGACGTAAAACTTGTAAACTAGATACTGTGAACAGATACGATGAAATCATATAGCATTGCAGTGTAGCCATGCATCTTATTTTAAAACGAACCGCACAATAGCCGTTATCAATAAACTAAATGTCAAACACAATAATTCGTTTATTGACTTTAATAGTTGCCATGTAGTCTAATTTACTGGCTGACTATTCATACATGTGTACTCATTGTACCGTGTTATTGTTACTAATTAGTCATAAGTCTTTTTGTTTGAAAAAGTTCAAGAGCTTGGCACTCGTGCAATGTAGGTAGTTGTGTTTGTATTAGCGGAGGTCATCTTGACAAGAGATGGAGACGACACTGATGTGGAACGGCAGATGGTGATGGGTGCTAAATTGCAAGAGTTCGTTGTTAATTAATTACTGCTTTTATCTATTTGACTAATTGTGAAGATCGTTGTTAAAAGTTGAAATTAGACAACATATTGTTTCGTTTCGACGCTCAAGTCAATCTTATTCAAAAAGTATTTTATATTGCTCCAAATCTCGAGAACCTATTCGCTGATACAGACCCAATAGTGTTTAACGGAAATACTATGCAAGCTTCAGCATAGAAGCGCTTGGGTTCATTGGCATTATTTGACAGATCTAGTAAAGATCCCTAGTGTTCAGTAGCATCTAATTATGATTGTATGGGTTTAGGTCGTTCAACTTATTAGGCTTCCACTAGCTGATAAATACTGTAAAATAAGGCTTACCGTTGTGACTTCATAAGTTCTTTAACTTTCACGAACTGAACACATTTTTAACCCGGGTCTAATTCGCGCACAAACTAATATCAAAAAATCAAAATACATAATTTTAGAGACTTTTTCATGAGAGTCTTCTCGTGACCACGGTCGATGTAACTCGGCCGAAACGTCGAGGTATGTTAAACTTATATATTTTGATATTAGTTTGTGCGCGAATTAAACCCGTTTAAATAACTTCCATTTTACTCTTCCATATACTTACCTATAGAAATAAGTAAGCTGGGCGGTCTGTAACGCTTTCAATAAAACTTTAATGTCATCAAAATAGTTCAGCGTGCGTGCCTATTCAACATTTTTCCACGTGGCCATTATAAATCACAGTGGATGGTAACGTGATTTGTGCTAATAAAACCGCACTATGTCGTTACAAATGCCAAGTTAAATGGTACTAATAAAAAGAGGATTAGGAGGAAAATTGTTCAACTTTCTTTGCAATTGAATAACCCAATTATTACTTGTGTGGTTTTGATAGTTTCCGTTTTTATCTAGTGAGTTTCCTAAATATATTTTACAAGGTTAAATTGCAGTGAAATTAAATTACTACAATCTACATAGATACCTACTTCCCTGTTTATTATCGATATCTAGAGTGTACTTATTTGGGTTTTGAATGGCTTGACAAACTTGACGCCAGAGGCCAATGCTACCTCAATCGGCGAACAAACAGTAGTAATTCAGCCGCTTGTCCTTACAAATAATTATGGTCGTAATTTGTACAAGAATGCCAACTACGAGTACCAAGGTACAAAATTACGAACCGAACTCGAAAGTGTGACGCATTTATTAAATCAAGTGCTATTTTGGGGCTCGTCCGGGATTGCCATAAATATCTTTCGAATTATCGTGGATTTAACTTGGACATTTATATATAGGCATTTGGGAAAACTTTCAAGACAACTGAATCAGATCAAGATCTGTTGACTAGGGTAGACTTTCTTATCATTGTACTGGCTCTCCAGTACAGTGTTTTTGTTGATACCTCAATCCAATTAAAATAGACTTGCCCAGTGACCACATAACTTTAAACTTTTCTATGCAACATCTTCGATTATATTATATAGCTCTACGAGTAATATTATAAAAAGCAATTTCTCTCAGATTGTTTCTTTTGTAACAGGTATTCTCTAGAGCTACCTACTAACCTGATTCTGGAAATCTTTTCACTATAGGAAGTTTTATTATTTAGTCTATTTATTAGAATATTCATTAGAAAGACTGTATTTTATTCCGGGTTAATGTATGGGAAAACAGGAACGTGTGCGAGTAAAACCGCGGGATGGACTTCGAGATCTTCAATGTCCTTCCAACGGATATCAGATCGATGGGCATTCAGTATACTGTACAACTACAGTATACTGTCCCATCGTCACATCCTGTTGACGTGGGTAAACCAGCGGAGTCTGTATAAATAAATAATAAAGAAATTATTTCTAGACATCAACGTTCTTGCAAATTTAAAGAAACAATCACATTGGCACTGTTCATATTTGTGAGTCTTAGATCTTTTTCAGTTGAAGTAATATCAGTATTATTAAGTATTAAATATAATGTTCAATTAAAATAGGTATATTAAGATTGAATTTCTTATAAACCTTCAGCTAGCTTTATAACCAGTGACATTTATATTCGTCTGCGCTTCTCCAAATCTTCACAAGCATAATAATGCTATGTGGTAAGTTTGACAGAAAAGTTCTGATAGATAATTATGGTATGTTTAGGAGCATGCATTTCTAGCAGATTTATTTTTATTTCTAGAGATTTATTATTCTGTGACGGTCCAACTCTCGCTTGCAGCCCGGCGTGATGCATTGTTGTTAGATCGAAATCTATTTCGGTGTCGGACGATATCCCTATTAGCGCTATAAATATAGCGCAGTGATGGATGGTCTGCTGTTTTATAGACTAATGCAGGTGGAAGTCTTAAAAGAATCGTACCACCACAAAAGTTTGAACCAGAGTTAAACAGATGTTTATATAATTTCGTTCCACAAATTTGACGTCTATTATTCACGTTGTCTTACTCAACCCTGGCATTCCTAATAATTTTACTTGTGAATTTGTTATTAAGTTAGAAAAAGCGAGAGTTAGACGTGAATTTGTGGAGAAAATATTTAGACACCTCTGTTCAACTCTAGTTTATATCTGTTGTGGTAAGACCGGTAGATGCAACGCTGATTAGGTACTGATTTTGGTGTTGTTTTGGATTCGTAGTCCAATAAATAAACCTTAATAAGATCGCCCAGTCTATCCGTACGTCTGTTTGTACCTCCAGTTTTGTATTTCCTGTGCTTTTTCCGAGACTAACACGCCTATTATGGATGTTGCACTATAATATACAGTAGGTAATTACTAATTAAATAATATAACATGATAACCATACCTTAAAATTACAATAATAGAAGGTGTGTTCTGAGTGTGTTCAAACACGCACTTGGACAGTTTCTAAAATTAAATATCTCTTACAGCATCTGATCTATATACCAATGAACGTTACATATTGTTATTTTTGGCTCTATATCAGTTTCGGTAACGATGATTCAGAACAAAACATCGCGTTCACACGTTTGGAACAGAAATAATAATGTATCTGGATTTAATTCAATATAATATCACAGCCTTTTTATATACATTTATTAAAGTAATTATTATCTCGTATTGTAGTAGGTACCGAAGTGTTGTTTCTTACCGATTTATTGAGACAATTAACATTCCCATTACTAGCAGTATAAAAAAGTGCGAGTCGTACTCACACTGTAAAAATGGCAAAAAATAACACGTTTGTTGTATGGGAGCCCCCTTAAATATGTATTTTATTTTATTGTATTTATTGTTATAGCGGCAACAGAAAAACATCAATCTGCGAAAATTTCAACGTCTAACTATCAAGGTGAGATACAGCCTGGTGACAGACAGACGGATAGACAGACAGACAGACTGATGGCGGAGCCTTAGTCATAGGGCCCCGTTTTACCCTTTCGGTAGGGAACCCAAAAACGATTGTTACGACGCTAATCAAATTCGATGTAATATGCAAAACGTGCTCTTATTTTGAAACATGGTCAAATAATGCAACCATGGAGTAGGTTGGGAATGAATGTATAGGATTAAAAACTTTTGAGAACAAAAGAATGGAGCACTGTGGGAATAACCCATAAATACCACCATAACTTGATCCTAAATACATAAAGTGCTAAAAGCCAATTAAAACCGACACCTTACCACGTGTCTGCTTGTCAGCTACTCATCAGCTTTCAAAATGTCACCTTGTTTGAAAATTAGGCGAGTGGTCGCCCAGCTTCGGTTTCAGTTGACACGTGCGACTACTTCCGCTTGTAAGGACAAAGGGGATATAGGCATTCTTGGCCGGCTTTTGACCTGGCCAGGCGTAAGAAGAAGCACAGATGACGGCAGCCAAAATTCTAACAGATTCTCTAAATATTTTCAAGTTAAAACAACAAATGATCATCGATCGTGATCTACAAACCAAAATTATGGATGATAATATCTAAACTGAACCCTAATTATGTCATCAAAGAGAAACTGTTAAACACCTGAAATTAAAATACTACTTATTATTGAAACAGTTCATAAGCTTCTCTACCGAAATTAATGTTTTGTTATAGATTCTACAGTAAATAGATAGACAAACTTTACTTTCTATTTTTTTCGTATATCGAATATAGATAAAATAGCTTTTATTAGGTGTTTTGCATTTAGGTTGAATTAAACAACATAAATATATATTTTTTATGTATTTGTATTAAACGCAATGTAGACTAGAGATAAAAATACAAGACCCTTGATCAGTTTACGTCCAAATCTAACAGATGACCGGCCTCTTGTGAATATTCAGCCACAGATTAAGGGATACTACGCGTTATTCAGCTTCGCAAATCTATCAACTCTACCCACGTTGTCATAGCAAAATACCTCTTCTTATAAACAACGGTCACAGATTAGCTAATTACATGACGACTGTCAGCTAAAAATAAGAATGCCTCGACCATGCATGACCAGAAAGAATCGTGGGAAGGAATTGAGATGAGTATTTGCATTGATTCATTCAATCGTCGTCCTTATCCCACTTTAGTCTGTTGTGTTCATGGACCTAGTATCAGAAATGGGCTTGAAAAAAGCGTATACCCGAAAAGGACACACTTGGCTACATCCCCTATAAATCGGATAAATTTAATACCATGTTATTAAGGAGTGCCTCCAATCATTCGTGCGACATTTTAAAATGTCAAGATTGGTTTGATTCTGCAGCAAAGCAAAACAATAGTTCACACGCCGATAAAGACAAAACATCATCGTACTATCCTACTTACTCTTTTGTCTCTTTGTATACACTTGTCTCTTTTCTTCCCCGGATCTTGAGTTAAATGTCATATCTGTTAGATGATTGACAGGAGGACACTGATGTTTTCTAGATAACATTAAAAATCATACTCTCGTGTAACTACATTTTACATTTCAGCGAAAGCACCTAAAAAAAGTTGAAGTTGACCAATTTAATTTTGTTCGTTTCAAAATCACTTTCAGTTGCCTTCAAACTTCTGTCATGCTTCCGGACGGCTTGCGAGTCGTAAAATGCCTTAGAGCAAATATTTACTACCCTCGCTGTACTTCTAGTGATGAGACCACGTTACAAAATCTTAACGAACACTGATTTTGTTCCTAATGTCTGGCTTCTGCTAACAGATATTAGCTTCGTTCAAACCCTACTAATATTATAAACGCGAAAGTTTGTAAGTATGGATGGATGGATGGATGGATGGATGTTTGTTACTCTTTCACGTAAAAAATACTGAATGGTTTTTAATTAAACTTTACAATAATGTAGCTTTCATATCAGAATAACAAATAGGCTACAATTTATAAAGATATATCGTATATTATCCAAACGCGGGTGAAACCGCGGGTCGCTGCTAGTATACTATAGATACACAGTATCTATAAAAACCAAATCGTTAAAGTCCAAAAGTAAAATCCACCCTTCAGTGCGGGTCAAACCGATATTTTTTCATTCAATAATGAACCTTGACGCATTGCAATAGCGTTGTAAAACATTAGTGACGGTTTTCTAAAGTTCATTATATATTTTCATTTGTTAAAATTCTGGCTTCCAGTGATTCATCCTATACTTATTTCAGAAAAAATATCAAAAAAATATTACCTAAATAACTGCGTGAGTCACCAATCTCCTTCAAATCACACTATTACACCTAGCTTGCCAAACTATGCGCCCGAGTAACTACTCAAATGTTTACACTTGTACATTTAGCCTGAAGTTTGAACAAACATTAGTTCAATTTGGTTGGAAAAACTGCCAAGGTTTCGTATTTGAAAAATGTATCAAAATCAGTGGAGTTTCCTTTAGCTGTTTGCGAGAAAATCTTCTTCAAAAGCTTAGAAATCTGGTAGATACATTACTTTGTAGGTAAAATTAGGTATCTGGTTTTTTTTTAATAATATTTTTAACAGTTTCATCATCATTTATTCATCATTATTTATTGTGCACGTAGTACATCTATATCTATACTAATAATATTTTGAAGAGGAAAGATTTGATTGTTTGTTTGTTTAAATTGAATAGGCTCCGAAACTACTGAACCGATTTTAAAAATTCTTTCACTGTTGGGAAGCTGTGACATAGGCTACTTTTTACTCGTAATAATTAGTAATAGTAGTTAACGCGGGTAAAACCGAGAGGGCTTATAGGGATGAAATGGGGCTGAGTAGTAAAATAATAAAACGGCGAGCAAAAGTACAAGCCGCAGCGAATGTTTGACTAAATGATGACATCCCAAGTACATCTGAATGGTCAAGAAGCGTAACAAAATTCCACGAACAGGATGTTTAGTCCACGAACTTGCCAGCGGCGGCGGCGTAGGCGCCGACATTTGTTTGGCCCACCAGACCACCGAAATAGATTTCTTGTTACTGTCAATCCATTCATGCATCGTAGTTATTCTGAATACCAATTACCAAGTGCAATACGAGCATTTATAGTGGAAACAATAGCTGTTGGATTCAGTTCAGAGCGTTCGCCATTTTGTTTACGGGAGAATCGAGCGCGGAGCGTAAACCTTCTTGTTCTGAGTATTTGTAAATTACATAATAATATCCACTTGGTGTTTGCTACCAGATTTTGTGATCCTGTTTAGTCATAGATTCGAAAAAGCATTTGTTTAACTTTGATTTCTGAGCTCTTTTTCTGGCTAGATGGTGGTAGTAGGGTCAGACTTTTTATATCGTCTTTGGATTACACACAGGTGGATACTCTCTTATTAAATTATTATCTCTCTCATCTATTCTGCTAATCTCTCAAGTCTATTTGAAATTGCACAATAATATACTTGTCTCTTTAATATCATAATACTATTATTCATTTCATTTTATTTTACTGTAGAATCTTCTAGGTCTATTATTTTTGCTACGCCTTAAATCCCTGTGCCAGCCTCCACGTCTCTTCTAGCATCTTCAAACATTCACGTTAAAGTCTGTTTTAAATCGTCACTAACTCATTGTTCATCGTACTTGACACAGAAGCACCGACCCTCGACACTACAACACGACTACATCAAAGTCAGCACCTGCATCAATCATAACCTAAACTGAAATACCCGTTGACAATTCCGTTGATTTATCGGTCACCTGACTCCATCTCCAGTTGCCAACGAGTTATATTAAGATCGCTGAAGAAAAATTTACAGCACGATCTGATTTACGATTTTGCGCAGACCAAAGCCATTTGTTTGTCAAAATCGCGGATGGCGAAGTCGATAACAATAAAGTATTATAAGTTTATGCCATTAAAGTTTTTATTGAACTGAGTGATGTATATTGTATATTTGATTTGATATACGTAGGGATGAAAAAGCCCAAACACGTGAGAAATATCAACGTAGCAGACAGTGTAGCGAATTTATAACCAATTAATATTGGGATAAAGAAGACAGGTGATTAATTATTCTGATGAAACGCGCACGTTTTTACTCTCTCTGTCTGACATGTTTTCAAAAGCAATCTAAAGCTCACATGTTCTCATACCGTCGAATTTATTTTTATTTCGTCTCATGTTTTGTGGAAAATTTAAATCAAATACATTGAAAACATTATTGCCTTTCAAGTAAATAGGCAACAAAATACAAGTGATTAACTTTGATACTAATTCACAAATAGCTTGTAGCATAATGATGAAAGTACAATGAACTGCTTAGCGACCCGTACCATCTATTGCATCAATCTTTCACTCGAGCCCTATCCCAACAGCCGCATTAACAATTTAGATCCTGAAGTTGGATCGGCGTCTATCTTCGGTGGAAAACACCTCTGCAGCGCGACGTCACCGCATGACGCGTCGGTTATCCAACCGTGGTTGCAGCCTCCCACGCGCGTTCCTCCGCGCCGCCCTCGGCCGCCGGCCAACGTTTTCATAGTTTAGTTACGATTTCGAAAACGACCCGACGCCTCCCGCCGCCGGCGACAACCGATTTCTCACGAAATTCACTTGCTTTCGTCAAGTTCTCGATCGTCTCTATTATATTTGTGTGCTAGTGTTATATTGACTTCAGTGCATAGTGACACTATTGGATTATTTTAACCGTTTTTGGGTACGTGTTTTGGATTTTTTACTTTTCTGAGGCTTTCGAGTTTCAATTTCAGTGCTAATTTCATACTTAAGAAGCATTTAAATTATTTAAGTATTAAATAAGATATAGGTCCGAGTGTGGACCCTTGCGGGACAAGACCAAGCGCAATAACGACTCTTAAACTATAATGATAAAAATTAAAATTGTGGCCATTTGGATCTTGAAGTGCCTCTGATTACTTTAGAATTAAGTTACGATTAAGATTTTCCCTAAAATAAAGAATATACACCCGAAAAAGCGATTAGGTAACCAGTGGAAGTCCATCATATGCATGCTATAAAATTTCTCGCTTCGTTCGCGTTGGACTGAGAATTCGGGGGCCTTCGGCCGTTACCGAAATAGAACGAGACGTTTCGTTCATTCTCGTGAAACTTTTTACACAGGACACCCACTAGCTTACACTTCACCTTGCTAATGTAGATGGCGCTAACGGACATCTGAGTGAGAGAGTGAGAGAGACGTGAGTCACTTTCTTGAAACGCTGAAGTTCGGCGGCCAAGAGTCAAGAGTGCTTTAAAACTTCAGCCAACGCTGAAGATGATGTATGGCTTTTAACTCAACCAATCGATGATTGATTGCTATTATGCAGTCGAGTTCGTATGATGAAATTATGGTTGAATAATCCATCTGATATTACAAATTATGTGTATTTAGATTATGTTTTTTTTTTGGGTTGAATAGTCATTCTTCTTTTTTGTGACTAAGGGTAATCATATATATATCTTATTCTTATATCTTTAAATGAGCAATTCTTGTATATATATATATATATAATTGGAATCTCGGAATCGGCTGCAACGATTTTCATGAAATTTAGTACCTATTAGGGGGTTTCGGGGGCGATAAATCGATCTAGCTAGGAATCATTTTTAGAAAATGTCATTTTACTCGTGTTTTATCAACTTAAACATAAACTTGGAAGAAAAATAACAAAAAGGAGGCGTTTGACTAATCCCAATTTAAACTGAAAAATATGACTCTTCCTGACATCTATTGGCGAATAATAATACTACTTTTTTCCAAATAAAACAATTTATAAAAAAAAACCGAGCAAAGCTCGGTCATCCAGATATTTATGGTATTTAAATATTTATGTGTTACGTCTCAAATAAGTAATAACCTGTTATAGATTTTAGTTAACATTTAATGGTATTAAAATGTGTTATTCTAATTCAAATCTAATATTCAGCAACAAACTAAGCTGACTGCTGAAATTAATGGTTCAATCAAATTGTACTTTCAAATTAATTAACTAAAATAAAATAAAAGTCATTGAAATTAATAATTGAAGTTACACATATGAGGCAGTACAAATATATGTCAGTAAAGATAAAAGTGGTTCAACACTTAACAATAAACACAACAATTTGCACATTGAGATAAATATTGTTAGAAAATATAGATAATAATCATCATTGGACCTAATAATCATTGGACCCACTATCATAAGTATTTACTTATGATAGTGGGTCCAATGATTATTAGTTATTATTAGTTAAGGAATTATTATGATCTTCCGGCCTGTAATGTTCATGTTATTATAATAACAAAATTATAGAATGAATAGTTTTATTGGTAAGAACTGGCAATCGTTAGTACAAAACACAATTGCAGGATATAGTCGAGTTACCAAGAGAATAAAGTAGTAATTACGAGAAAATGTCCAGCAGTGGACTAGTATAGGCTGATGATGATGATACGAGAAAATTATGATGTTTCGGAAATATACTAGGTTTATTTTTTCATAAAACACGTATTCGGTACTTCAGACCGGCCTCCCAGTAGATGGGCCGACGATATCAAAAGAGTCGCAGGCAACCGGGGGGTGCAAGTGGCAAATTGTCGCTCGGTGTGGCGGTCTAAGAGGGAGGCCTATGTTCAACAGTGGACATCTTCAGGCTGATGATGATGATGATGATGACTTCAGACCGGTCAAAATGAGCCCAAACACCAGCAATCTACTGTTAGTCACTGAGGCGTTTCACTGTCTACCTTCCTCCTCTATCGTCAGACCAGTTCGCTATCTCTTTTAAGTATATTTTTTAGTCACTGACTTGACTTAATTAATGCTATTTAATTGTAAATATCGATTTTGGTGAAATAGTTACTTTGCTTCAAACTAAGGGCAGGGCAATGATGAAAGTAATGAAAATAAATATTTATATAATAATTATAGATTCCTACATAATATATTTTTCAGCATTATATACAAAAATACAATCAGTCATACAGTCTCGCCTTTTGCCCGTTGGGATAGTCGAAGACTACCTTCCCACATGCTACGATCCTGACACACCTCTCTCGCTTCTTTCACTTTCAAGAAATTATAATGTTGGATAAATTGTGATAATTGAAGTTGAAGTTGAAGGTGTTTAAATTATATTTGTGATTGTACCTAATAATTATTATAGTCATAAATTACTATTGTCTTCGTTTGCAAACCAGCCACTTTGATCTTTACTAGAGTATAAAATCGATTTAATTTAGATACCGATTTCAACGGTTGTTTATGTTACCACTATAACTTCATATTAGAATTAATAATGTGTTTACATTCTGTAACTTCCATTTCATATTTCCTCTCCCTGAATTGTTATATGATTTTCATAACATACTCTGGTATGTATTTCTTATTATTATACCTCCTAACAACATAGAATATTTGCCCTTAACTATACGTAAAAGTTAAAAGTAAAAAAGTCAGGTTCTTCGAATGGTAAAGGTAGCTGTTGCGAAAAAAGCTATATAGTACCTACTTATAGCGCTATAGCAAGTAGAAATATAATCTACACAAATTTTATAAGGAGGAAAACTTTGTTTGTTTGGTTGTAATGAATAGGCTCCGAAACTACTGAACCGATTTAAAAAAATATTTCAACGTTGGGAAGCTATGCTATCCCCGGGTGACATAGGCTACCTTTTATCCCGTAAAAGTTAATGGTTCCCGCGGGATAGTAGTTAACGCGGGTGAAACCGCGAGGTGCTTCTAGTCAAGTTTTAAACAAAATTACTTAAAACAGATCATACAATTATAATATTATATTGTTATTAAGGAATTACAAATCACCATTAACTACCGCATGGTTCTTCACAAACTTTTTTTGATAACACAAACGTTGTAGGTATTCGTATCTTAAATTATTTTTGCCGTTTAATGTGAATTATTTATTTCTTAAATATAATATGTTGTGGTTTTACTTTGACGATTATCAGTGAAATATATTTTTACCAAATTTTCACAGCTTAATTAAAATGTTAGACTTTACACAGCGATAATATGGTGGTCGTTACAGTCTTTTACATTGAAGTTTCAATTCTATTAATATAAGGATAAAGTTTTAATTTAAATATTTGCACTATCTTTGAGACATTTATTCGATACGTATAAAAGTGAGAATGCCCTTTTGCTAAATGGTGATGTGTTGATTAACTGATTGCATACTATTACTTGTAACATAATAATTATATACTTAGAATAATCTTATAAGAAAAGCAATCACATAAAATTGTAATGTCTGATATCAAATTCTGCCTCTTTTAGGTTCTATTTAATTTTAACTACCTGAATTTCCATAACACTGTAAAGGGGAAAAAATAGACATGACTAAAGTAATAATTAGAACCGATGTAGACACAGTTTAGTCAAACGAGGGTTCATATACGATCCCTTGAGGAATGCAACTTTGGCGCCCAAAAATATACGGTACCCCACTTCCTGCCATGCTCTTTGTTCCCAACAATTCAGTACAGTAGAAAAAGATAGCTCTGCTTCAGGCAACGCGGTGACATTGACTAATTTCAAGCCAACCATAGACCATTGACTCCAAAAGATGCCAACATAGAAAATATTCATATGCCAACAGAACTACCACCAATGCCGAGTAAAGCAGTATTCTAGTTGCTAACTACCAGTTTTTCTTCAACAGATAACCTCCAAACGGGTGTTCAACTTTTACCGTAATGACCTGTAGCTAGCACCATGGGGGTATCCGACGACTTAGCCCCAAGTTTTACCCAGAAGCCGGCGCTCAGACAGGAAGATGACGGCAACAAGCTGGTCTTCGAATGTCAGCTGCTGGCGTCTCCCAAGCCGGAGATATCCTGGTACAGAAGCGATGAACTTCTCAAAGAAGACGGCAGGACTAAGTTTAAGTGAGTATTCAAGGTTTTCTTCTTATCAACCGCTCATGGATGTTATTTTTTAAGCCATGATCAACATTTTGCTTTTCAAGTAGCTCAACTTGTCATCTAGGCCATAATTATAAAGTATATCGCAGTTCCCATATTGAAGCATTAATCTTTCACCAGTTTACATTTCCTCTCTGCGCTGCAATAATACGAGTACTATCAATACCGTGAATAGTGACCGTTTCATGATTGGTTTCATTATTCTTAAATCGGCCTTCTTTATTCGTCGATTTTAACGCTAATGGGTCAACGTCCGTTATCACGTTATTTTCCGTATCAATCCGTTACTGTTTGTTGATCCAGTACTTCCTTTGAAGCATTGAAGCCAAAGACATTTGCGATTGGATGACACACTTGGCACATACGTCTATATCGGTGGTCTGACATTCAATGAAAAGAAATTTGGTACCGATTCTAAATTAAGAGCGACTTCATTAATCGTATTGACATCATGCGTTACGATTTCGTCTTTGCATATTTGGTCTGTTTTGTCATCGTTCATTTTAGCTGCAATGCCAACTTCTTCCGCCTTATCGGCTATTTATTCATTATATTGTATTACATTACATAAATCTTTCTTTATCTTTCTATTTTTGGAAGATTTGGATCTTACGTCGATTATTAAATGTTAGACTGAACTGTATGATAAGAAAACATAACTAAATATCTACGATTGTCTCCACGATTCTCGTCCAACATGCCAAAAGCATGACTCAGTCGAAAATGTTTCTGAAATTTAAAATACAACAGAAATTAATGACGCCGCATTTGCCGAGATGGCCTCAAAATATTACAGCAAACTTCAGGCCGCTTGTTCCATATCTCCAGATCAAAGATCTTCACATAAACGACACTCATCATTTGAGTTTGTTTATTTCACTGAATTTGCTATAGTATTTTCTTTTAAGCGGTTAATAGCATTCATAGTTGAGATGTATCCAACCACGAGAATACAGATTTTTGAAGCTATGTAGGAATTTTGCGAAGAGCAATTTTTATTATTCTAATAACATTGTCAGAACACCTGTTGGCAAACGACATTAAAATAGAAATCAGTAGTTCACATAAATTTACACTCTCCCAGATAAAACAAAACTAGGGTTGTGTCTTCTAAAAAAATCACGTGTTGGCAGATAACTTGGTTTCCCATAATATAGTTCATTGACCTAAAATGCGAAGCATAAATATTGATAAACGTAGAGGTGTTGACAGTGAAGAACATAAAAATAACATTAAACAAGTGACAGTCACCAACAACTGCTTTTTAATTTTATTTATGCTATAAAATTCTTGTCTGCTGAGTTGGAAGCTTTTGAACATGTATTGAAAACTAGAAATTCTTATCAGAATCAGCATCAGACTTTTTTAATAATCTTTAAGTGATGGATCTACAATTTGTTTTTTTTTCGTTTTACTTCCTCAAGGATTTTTTTTGGATTCCAGTCATCGCTCATTACGTATTGCTCAAATACATTTTAATACCATACTGTGTCATTTTATTAAACTTTTAACTCGACTTTCAATTTAGTGTCATGTTAGGGACACAAATATCTCCATATTGCTTGAAATATAGTTCTAGAATAGAAAAACGAAATTCCGATTACAGAAAACTCACGTTCTAAAAGGTAAAGTGATGTTCAGAGCATAGCCAAGGACGACCAAGGCTATCCTTAGATCGGCTGTAAGAACATTTCTTGCTACAAGAGCCCAGCAGTCCAGAGTCCATCAGTTCTTTCGAGAACCATATCAAAATGCTTGAGGAATTTGGGGCGACTTCTGTCTTTCATCTTTTCCCTCTAAAACACTTTTTTTACATCCTCAGGATCCAGAGCATCGCCAACAATAAGTTCCTGGTGGTGCTCGAGCTGGACGACGTGATCGAGACGGACGCGGGGCTGTACAAGGTCAAGGCTAAGAACAAGATGGGCGAGGTGGCCGCTTCCATCAACCTTAACTTTAGCCGTGAGTGTCTTTTCTCTTGGTGTCTCTTCGTATCCGAGGAGCAGATTGGGCACTTGGTGATACGTGCCAGCTAGTTCATTAGAGCTGCAGTGACATTCATGATTTGGATGATTTGATTTGGAAAAGTTCATTTTGCCAGTTAACATATCACTAGCTGAAAAAGTAACATCCAAAAATCAGCTAATTGCACCAACAAAACAAACACGTCAAAATTTGCCCAAACATTTGTCACAACACACGAACAGTAATCTAACACCCTGCCAATAAAAATGCCTTCGCAAATAACGGCATTAGTCATAGTCAGAAATACAAATGTCTAAGAAAAAGTTAGCGTGGAACCCACGCGGGGAACGAGCCAAGACGTGCTTGTCGGCACGAACGCGATGCCAGGAAAATGGATTGCTAACATGTTGTAACGAAAGTTGACCCAAACATCCAACCGTACGAAATAATAAAGGTTAAATAAGCCACAGAATAAAATAATGGAAATATAATAAATACAACCGGTAACTGAACTGCAAAAGCATGAAATGCATTGATACGATACTTGAAGTTTACTTGTGAATATTTCTACTGTTGAAATGTTAGAAAAATTGGAACTACAATTTTTATTTCAATTTATAATAATCCGGCCAAGTGCGAGTCGGCCTCGCGCACCATTATCTCTAAAAACGGCAAATAATTTAATATTTACTTTATTCTGTTGTACCTACCTACATCATCTGTGAAGATTTGAACTGTCTAACTAACGATTCATGAAATGCAGCCTGGTGACAGACGGACAGACAGACAGACGGACAGACGGACAGACGGACAGCGGAGCCTTAGTACCTAATAGGGTCCTAGGAACCCTAATAACTAACAACGATATGAATAGGATATGTAAAAATACTCATATGATTGTTAAAGACATGATATATAACATACATAGCTCCCTTAAACTACGTAATCTTACGAACTTACAGACGAGCAAAACGCAATGAGCGTTGCTACCCCAAACTCACCCACAAGATCTGTAACATACCTACGCTATTTACATAAACATTTGCAGTACCTAAACCACCAAAATCCGCTAACGAGTTCCGAAAACCTCGGGTTTTATTTCTAGAATTATCATTGCTCGCATCCAAATGTTTATGTCTGGAAGATGTTGGCAAATAACAGGTTGGAGGTTAGAATTATATTATGTTAGGTCTGTTTTCGTATAGATTTAATACCCCATCGTATCTAAAAAGTTTTACAGGCTACTGGATTTTTTGCTGATAGTAACAATACAATAAGTTATTTCTGTTCAAGATACGGGCATCTTCATTACAGCTTAGGTATAGATCTGGAATAAAGGTATAAAAAATATACCTAGGCATGTTCAACTTCTGCAATCAATCCTTTATTTATTTTTAAATATTGATGTTTTTAATTTCTTTTCAGCCGCTGATGAAGAAAAACAGAAGTGAGTATTATTTAATCGTATCCTCCGTAGTTTTCTGCTTGGAAAGATATTAACCTAACTATACCTTGGTTTGAATTGATCTGCAGTATCTACTTTTGTTACCCATACAACATTTGATAGTAACTAGCACAGTTATGACTCATGGTACAAAATTGCTATAACAAAATTTTACAGTCTTACCAAAATAATGAAGATCTCAATCATTCTTTAGACCAATAGATATTTTTAGATCAGTATTTTGAACTTGATCAAAGGCTGGACAGTGATCATCATAATAAGATATTAGAAACAGGTTCTTGTTAAGACCTTGATCCGTTCAAACTTCAATGAGTTCCCATCTCAAACGATTCCCATAACACCTTTTCCAGACAAGTGGACGGTAAAGCGCCAACGTTCGCGCGCAAGCCCGCCATCCGACAAGAGGACGATGGCAAGCGGCTCATATTCGAGTGCCGTATCGAGGCCGAGCCGGTACCCGGCGTCTGCTGGTTCCATAACAACGTGGAAGTCCAAATGGACGCGAGGCATAAGGTGAGGCATATTTCGTAGAAACTCCTTGCCGGGGTCTGTGTTTCCTTATAACCTGGGAGTCTTCAAGTCACGAGTGAACAGGCTACTTCTAGGTAAGCCTGCATCATCGTAAACCGTATCGTCTCTTTATATCGAATGACAGCCAAAACGACTGAAGTCTAGTTCGTAACGGCATAGATCACCTTGAAGGTGTGAAAGCTTAAATAACAGTCGCTAGCGCAGGTGCCCTATTTTTAAAAGTACTTCATGATGGCCTTGACCTCAATACACTTGGCTGGTACGGATGCCAGGTGAGGACTACTCGCACGATGACCTTATAACCTACATACATGCATCTGCTGTATTATTTTATATCATCCGTATGGTTTATGAAATACCTTGACAATGTTATTCCAGATCCAAAGGTAGAGTCAGTTCACCTTCATGAGCTCTTGGGCCATATTGTAAATTAAGTTTTTGAATTTGACTTTGATGAATGTCTTGCGGTTTGACTTTTTTATTTTCATAAATTTTGTAATAATGTTCAATGTTTCCGTCAATGAGTGGTAGGTATACATTTCCAATATTACGCATAAAGAATCGAATTTAGTCAAGTAAATTTTCTAAATGTTCGTCTTATCTTTATCTCTGGTTCATTAATCTAACCAATAAGTCTAGCCCTTCAGCTGAATTGACTACAAAGTTACATTTATTGATTCCAGTCAAATCTAATCAATGGCATTACATTTTTCCAGACTGTAGTAAGCAAGGAAGGTAAATCATACTATGCCTCGCTGGAAATCAGCAACGTAACAGTAGAAGACGCTGGCAAGTACCGCGTTACTGCCAAGAACGAGCTCGGCGAAAGTAACGCCACGATCAGCCTAAACTTCGACAGTAAGTATATATATAATCAATATTTATTTATTTCATAAGTTTGAAACTGTTGTCACCAAAATGTGCTTTAAAAACAACTTGAATTCTAAAGACGATGGTGACATTAATGCCATTACAATGATTTTTGTTATATTGATGTTTTTTAATATAGTGATAACGATTTTGATATCGTCTATAGAGACATTAGTCAAACTAATAAACGAGTACTCAATAATTTAGATGATAAATATACGCTTAAAATTGTTTTAACCTTAGTTGTTTTAACGTGTGATCCTAATTCCTTAGATATTTACCATAGTCACGTCAATACGTAGATATTGCAGCAAAGCTTGTGTTATCATCAACTAATTCAGTTACTCTACATAATACACTTATTTTATTAAATTTAAGATGTTTTCTTTGTTTATATGTTAGGATTCTTACACATACACCCTCCAATACACGACACTTGTTACACACCACACTTACACTTTCATTAATGACTACATACTCATTGAAACTTACTACAATTAACGCATATATAATTTACTAATGCATGCTCTACTGTCCTGATTTATCTTAGTTCACACGTATCGATTTCATAACCATAATACTTATTATTTGTTATAACCCTAATTGCAACTAGGCTTTGGTTAACATTGACATTCGCAATTTTGTATTTAGATTTAATAAAGCAATTTCTGTGCTTTAGCAAATGCACAATTAATATAATAATATAGCAACTGTCATGCGTACCGTTTGTTAGACTGGACGTAGAATGCGAAAAGTTATTTATGAATAATCCAAAACTACATATTTTATATATTTATTCAATGTCATATTATCTATTTTTCTATTGCATTCCTAAATTAACTCTGTTTGAATCTGGCTGCGTATTTTATACACAAAACTAAAAGAAAACATCTTAAAATTGGTGACCGAAATGTTAACACGCTCGAAATAGCTGCAAATCTGCGTGTGAGTGATGATATTTATGAAAATAATAATGTTCGAATGATTAAATTAGGCGACGAAGCGCCCGTGCCTGAAGACTTTATCAAACCGACATTTACGGAGAGACCCGTCATCAGGCAATCGGATGATGGTACCAAAATCACGTTCGAATGTCGATGCGTTGGCAAACCGAAACCAACCATCGCATGGTAAGAACCACATACATGGAACATTTTAACCGCACCTAAACAATGTAACAGCATTAACATTTATACTCAATGACACAGGTACCATGGAAAGAAATTAATAAAAGAAAGTAGTAGATATAAAATTACGTTAGAAGAGGATCAAACTTTATATCACATGGCGCGACTCGAAATCATAGGCGTAGAGAATTCGGACAGAGGAGAATACAGGGCTTTAGCGAAAAACAAACACGGTGAAGGCGTGGCAAAAATAAATCTGAACTTTGAAGGTGGAGGCAAACCAAAGTAAGAAATCAAAAAAAATATTGTAATACGAATGCTAAAAGTAGTGTTTGTTATTAAAACTTTTATCTTTTGAACAGAATACCCGATGGTAAAGCACCGAGGTTCCCTAAAAAGCCAACTATTAGGCAGGAGGGAGATGTGTTGATTATGGAATGTCAGCTCGAAGCATATCCCGTTCCGGACATCACGTGGTTCCACGGTGAAAAGGAGATAAGGGATGGAGCAAAGATGAAGATGTCTAGAAAAGCAATAGCAAAAGATACATTTAATTTGACGTTAGAAATTTTAAGTCCGTCTAGGGAAGACGGCGGAAATTATAGATGTAACGCCTTCAACTTGTTTGGTGAGAGCAATGCCAATATTGCTCTCAATTTCCAAGGTAACAAATCAGGATCCATTTATATCTAACCCAAAATAAGCAAAATATTATATACAAGTAATGTACGCATACAGTAGCAGTAAGCATGCAAAGCTTTCGGCTTTTGGGCTGCATGAGGCTTATGATAACATGTTTATGTAAAATGTACGTTAAAATGTGATTATCTCTGTAGGTGGGGATGATGACAATGGTTTCGCTCCGTCATTCATCGAGAAACCACGAATCATTCCCAACGAGGATGGCACACTCATCACGATGCGTTGTGTCTGCAAAGCGAAGCCGGCGGCTGAAGTCACGTGGTACCGAGGCACGACGGCCATTAAGGCTAGCAGCAAAATTGAAATCAAATCGAAAGTGATCGAAGAGGATGTATACGAGTTAGTGTTGCTTCTGAGTAACCCGTCGGCAGCGGATGGTGGTGCTTACCGTTGTCACGTGAAAAATGAATTTGGAGAAAGCAACGCTAACCTAAACCTCAACATCGAGGCTGAACCGGAACCGGAAGGTGAAGGCCCGACGTTTGTCGAGAAGCCGACGATTCAATCGAAGGACAATGGCAAATTAGTTATAATGGGATGCAAAGTCAAAGCTAGCCCGAGACCGACAATCGTGTGGTACCACGAGGGTAAAGAAATCAAAGAATCTACGAAAATTAAGACCAGGATCGAAGTGAAAGAAGATATCTACACAATTATCTTGGAACTGGTCGATCCTGGTATTGAAGACTCCGGACTGTATAAATGCAACATTAAAAATGAACTTGGAGAGCTCAATGCAAATCTTACGCTCAATATTGAAAGTAAGTTTGTTTCTGATATTTTCCGCAAAGCAATCTAATAAAAACTAATTAGGTATAATATATATGTCATGTTTTTATTAACTTTTTTTTCTCTTCTCAGTCATTCCAGTTATCAAAGAAAAACCAAAGGTCATTAAGATAGTAAAAAAGAAGACTGTTATTGTTGAATGTAAAGTATTAAGTAAATTCGCACCATCATGCACTTGGTTCAAGGAGACCAGTGCAGTCAGAGAGGACTCTAGGCATACTGTGCTTATCGAGCCTGTCAGAGAAGTAAGTACGAGTAAATGATTATACAAACTAAAACGTAACAACAAGATATAAATTATCGATATTTTATGAACTTTGTTATTTCAGGGTGAATTCACAGTCAAATTGGAAATTTCAAACGTTTCACAAACAGATAAGGGTTCATACAAGCTCGTTGCCAAGAACGAGAAGGGTGAGGCAACATCACAACAAGTTGAGATTACTGAAATTCCTGAAGAGAAGGGATCCCCACCTCAGATTATCAAACACTTCAGGAGTCTGGTGAGTTAGACACATCACAAGAATATGCAATTTTTTTTCTGTGCCTCAATATCTATTTAAGCATAGAAAAATACAAAATGTGTCATAATTCGTTCTTGAACTTGGTGCATGCTAGCACTGTCTATCTTTGATTACAATAAAATGTTGATATATTCCAGGCAAGGAAAGAAAATGAGGAGGCAGAGTTCATAGCTGTTCTCAAGTCATCAGACCAGTCGTGCAGATGCACCTGGTACAAGAACTCAACCGTCATTAGAGAATCCTCGGAGATCACTACTTCATTCGACGGCACCAACGCCAGAATCATCATCAGGAAAATGTCTTCGAAATACATCGCCAACTACAGAGTGGTGATCAAGAATGAGTTTGGGGAAGACGAGTCGAGTGCAGATTTGACACTTGTAGAAGAAAAGGTATATTTATGTCGACTTCTTTATCATTTCAGTTTGGTAATGCCAAGCAGTATGTAGCAGTATAAGTTATTACATTTACATTGTAGTGTTAACAAAAATATTGTCCTGCCCACTAACTACAAACTGTATACACAATAAGCCAATCGTAATTTTTTATTTACCTTACCATATAGAAAAAGAAGAAAGAAGAAGAAGAGGAAGAGACTACTGTTATTGAAGAGTCTGAAGAGGAAATGTCGATTGTGGAAGAAAAGTCTGTAATAGAAGAAAATCATGTCGAGGAAAGGAAGAAGGTAAATTCATTGAAAATTTTATAAAAATAGTTAATTCTTTAATTAACATTATCTGCCTGTGAGGTCTGATATTGTGTCTAAAAGTAAGAATTACGTTCGTACTTAGGTACATAATACGAGTAGACTTTACAATTTTCTTAAATCAGTAATAAAAAGTGAGCTCTTGTGTAGGTATATTAGACAGATATAAAATATGGGAGCAATAAGAGTCCTATCAACTGACCTCTACGTTTAAGTAACTACCTTTTAATATAATACCTTAATCATCCCGCAGGAAGCCGAAGAAAAGAAAACAATTGAAGAAAAGAAAACGATTGAAGAAAAGAAGGCTGGCGCTAAGAAAGTTACCAAAAAGGAAGAAGTTAATATCGAACAGTCAAATGAGGAATTATCTGTTGAAGCTAAGAAAACCGAGTCTAAAATGGAGTCAAAGAAGGTACATATTATTGCAAATAATTAAATCACTTTTGTAATTTTGGATAATATTTATATACAAATTACAAAGGTGATATACAAACAATACATAAATAAATACATAAATTGATGTATAAAAATACTAATACTTCGTATTAATATTTCGTATTTTGTACGATTATTGAACATAGCCAATATAGTGCACTCGCTTATACTAAAGCTTATTGTAGGTCGAATCTAAATTCGAGGAGACAAAGAAAGCCGA
The DNA here is from genome assembly GCA_905147375.1 of Hylaea fasciaria. Classification (NCBI taxonomy): domain Eukaryota; kingdom Metazoa; phylum Arthropoda; class Insecta; order Lepidoptera; family Geometridae; genus Hylaea; species Hylaea fasciaria. The sequence goes on from LR990215.1 coordinate 4,958,748, forward strand.
ATTAGAAATTGAAGAGACCAAAAAAGTCATGCAAAGAAAAGCTTCTAAGACAGAAGAAGAAAAGAAAGCTCTCCTCGAGAAACTTGAAAAGAAGAAACCCGAACCAGAACCGGAGAAGAAAATTGAAGGCATTCCAAAACTTAAGTCGGTCAAACCTAAGGAGGAACCAGTTGAAGAGAAGAAAGAAGCTGCTACCTCCAAAAAGACAGTTGTAAAGAAGGTCGTTAAGAAGAAGGTGGAAGCGAAAAAAGCTGAGGTAAGTTTATGCATAAATTATTCACAGCCGGTTTCAACGACTTACTGTCAGCGGTTTTCCTTATCAGTGATACTTGACAAAACTTCCTATACCTATGTTATGTTTATTTTCTGTGCTAAGAAAAACCGCGGATAGATTTGTTGGTTACTTAGAAGCAGCCATTATACGGGTAAACTTGTTGTTAGTTGTCCAGAAAACTGTAAATACTCGTATGTTGATGTTTAGTTTCTGTTTCAAGTAGAACTTAGAGCCCCATAGTAGATGTTTTCAATGTCAGTTTGAATAATACAGTTATTTTTCAGGCTGTGTTTATTAAAGCCTGAAAATTTGTTCATCAAGTTCCAAATGTGGTAACATTTTTCTGTTGTGTGTTTTGTGTTAACATCTTGTGGCCTATTTAGGACGAAATCGAGTTTGTCGACGATTACGAGCGACCTGTTTTGGAGAAATACGAAAGAATTACACCAACACCACTTGCCAAAAAACCAAAAGAAGAAGATACACTTAAGGTAAACACACTACATTACATCACACTGCTCACGCGTTCGATGTTAAATTTTAGTTAGTAAAGAAAATAAAATTCATTCATTTGTATAGGGCAAGCGTGCTTCTATAGCCGAAAGCATTAGGAGTGAACAAGATAGCGAAGAAGAGGTTTCTATCGCTTCATCAGTTTCAGAGAAACGGACCAAAGTAGAAACTAAGGGCAAGGTATGCAACTTATTTGTACAAAAAGTTTAAATTCCTACACGATAACTCGAAATAATATTACCTTACCTACCTTATATACCTTAATATATTAAATTCTACAAAATTAATTTAGGTTGAAGAAGAAAAACCTGAACCACGAAGGCCAAGTATCAAAAAGGGCATTCCTAAGGCTGAAGAGCCTGTGGATGAATTAACAAAGGTTAAATTAAATAAGACTGCGACAAAACCGACTGAAGAAAAACTTGAAGAACCACAGGTTGCTAAAACTAAGAAACCTGTAAAGAAACCGGAAGAACAAAAAGAATTCGTAGACGACTACGAAAGACCGGAACTAGAAAAATATGATAAAATGACTCCAACTCCTTCTGAAAGAGCCAAAAAACAAAACGGAGTTGATCAGGTAGAGCATAAAAAGTGTTTCTCTATGAATTTTAAAATTAAAATATCCACTTTCTAACACTTCTTATATTTTCGTTTCCGTTTTAAATATACTATTGAAAACCACCTGAATTACAATCAGACTATACTAAAATATTTTATTTAGGCTGCTCCTGAGTTTATCGATGATTACGAAAGACCCGAACTTGAAAAATATGAAAAATACGAACGTGGTCCTAAAGATAAACGTCCTAGCGACGCTCAGGTAATTAAATTTAAAATTATCATGTTGCTATAAAGACGCCAAACAAATAAAAGTAACGTTAATTTATAACAACTTTTTTATTAGGACGACGTTGATATGATGAAGGGGAAAATAAAACCTAAAGACAAAGAACCAGAGCCAGAAATTCCTACACTACGTAAACGATCTGTCGCTAAAGACAAGGTATGAAACATTTATGAGTCTTTACTTGAAAAAAATATTATGCGATTTTACAAAATAATATAAAAAATAAATGTCATTTAGGAGGAGGAGAAAACACCAGAAGAAAAGCCAAAGGCAAAAACGACCAAGAAAGATGAACCCACCAAAAAACGGGCTTCTCTTAAAAAGAAAGAGGTACACTTTACAATTTGCACTTGATTATTCTCCAAATTTAACATGTTTGAACGCTAAGGGTAACAAGAGTTGGACTATTTCACACCTCTCTATGAGCACACACTTCTTTTACACACTTGCACACAATCTCATACTTCCCTATCAATGTAAGGTAAGGATTTTTAATTGAAATAACTTTTAGCAATTGACAATAGAAACATAAGTGGGTCGCTTGGGCTGGTCGCATGGCGGGAACGAGACGCTTCGCTTTTCTATGTTTTATTTACGATTTTCAGGGCTACTAATATAAGAATGGTAAGTTCCAAGAAAACGCATTCTGAAATCACGATCCAGTACACAGAACTGCAAATTCACAAAAATACTCCCTCACCCTTTCATTAATGATCGAGCGCATCCAACTTTTCTTCTTCAAATTTCATTTCATTAAACTTAACTTCTCTCCTTTTTCTCATTTTCTTCTTTTCTTTTACTCACAAATCTTTAACATTCAGGTCGAGGTGGAGGAGTTTGTCGACGATTACGAGAGACCAGTTCTCGAGAAATACGAAAAGATTACACCAACACCCATTGAGAAAAAGAAAAAGGTATACACACACATTCCACATTTACACGCTTACATAATTAGCCACACATTCATATTGAAATAGGTATTATTATAAAACAATGTTAATTATTTATTAGGATGACAAAAAGCCAGAAGAAGATACACCTTCATCGGCGACGGCAACCAGACGTCGTTCTGTTAAAGATAAAGAAAAAGACAAACCAGAGGTAGGATACATTACAAATCGAATTCTTCCATAAAGATCTTATTACGAGTTACAGTAAAGATAATAAAACTGAATATGTTTCTCAGCCAATGGATGTTGACGAAAGTGTCAGTTTATCCAAGCCTAAGGCCCCAGCTAAGCCTGGACAAGAGCCTGAAGATGTTTCACTTACACACAAGACACCTGCTGAAATCACACCTACGGTCAGTACACACAAATTATTAACATAATAAATATTGAAATTGTCATAGAATCCCAATAATCGTTGAAAATACTCTGTAGGAGGGTGAAGCAGAAGCGAAACTTAAGATTAAGAAACCAGAAATCGTTGAGGAAGCAACTCTTAAGCGCCCTACACCTAAAGACCAGGAAGCACCGAAGGTACTAAGCAAACAAATAAAAGTCTGTGAGTTTCTTGGAATAATGGTGTCTGACACAAACGCAGTTATTAGAATTATGAACATCGTAAACAAAATAGCAGCTTCAACTTATTTATACAAATCGAACTTGAACAGTGTATTTAAAACATTTTTCACTACGCGGCACCATTACCAGAAAACTCATAATTAAGTGCAAACAAATTCAGTCACTAGGTGAATCAAAAACATTGCCATAAAATATCTTCGACTTTCAATATACTCCAAATTTACAGACAGATGCCGATAAAAGACGAAAAACGTCAATGGATGTGTTGACGAGAGTATCTGTCCTAGTTAAGGTAATCTGGAAACCAGGCAGTTTTAACTGCTACACTATAAATGTATTGAAATGTATGCACCTATTATCTTAGTCAGCACTATGTCTTAAAATGTCACGAGTTGTAGCAACAAGCTTGTCTACACTTAACGCACGTATATAATATACACACACTTTATGTACAAACATTTAATTCTTGTTTCCCACAGTATTTTTAAACTTCAAAAAATGTAAATGGATTTGAAACACTGTAAAAATTGCAACGCATATGTACCTCCACACGATTGATCCATACACACGTTTTATTCTATCTCTTTCTATCTCTTGCTGTATATAACATTTCTGTTTCCTTGCGGGGTCAGGGAGAAGACACCGAAGAGTCTATCAATATCACGAAGCCTCGCACAAAGACAAGCACAACTGCTCCCGAAGAGGCGTCACTTACACAAAAAACTCCAGCAAAGAAAAAGCCAACGGTACTTATTTCTTTCAATTCTTTTGTGATTATCTCAGCTGTTACTATTGTTAATATAATATTATTTTTAATAATTGAAATGTTAAGAAAGTATCTGTAAATGTTTCCTAGGAAGGACAAGCGGCTGCTCAACTAAAGGTCAAAAAGCCAGCTGTTGTCAAGAAAGACGATGAAGAGGTAGAGCAGAAAATATTCCATTCATTTAACATTTAGCAGAAGCATAGAGATATCTAAAAGAATCATGAGCTGAGATAGTTAGAAAAGCACGAACTAACATTCACGTTTTACACGTAGATTAGAAAGCATGGTCTTTCTAAGCACAGTTTGACGCAATTCACTGCTAACTGGTCACACCCGCACTTACACCGTAAGCTTTGGTAGAATCTCATGTTAAAGCTTTTCTTGATTCCTTAGGAGCCACTGACAGTACAAGGTGGAAAGTTCGAGAAGCCACAGCTCAAGAAAACTGTTAAGAACCCTACAGAAAAGCCCAAAAGAGCTGAAGCTAGTAAAAAGGAATATTATTATGATGATGAAGGGGTAAACATTATTCTCGCATTAGCTGATGATGTCGTCCTACTATCGCACATCTTCCAATTCACTGGTTTTCCCGATACATTACACCCACACCTTTATGCACCATTATCTTGAATCTTCAACTGTACACACACGAACACAGTACACAATCTATTGCACACACTTACACTTTTTCAGCGCACTTTAATCTTGGAGTCTACACGTATCTTCGTTGTATAATTGGTGGTCGAAATTCGCATGTCGTTTGTTTTTGCCTGAAATGTTATTTTTTTCAGGGCCTAACTCTTTGCTACCAGCCTGATAATGTGCTTCAACATCAAGATCGCAATCACCGACAATTTCAGTTTATTTCAAGATTTTAATGAAACCAACCGTTGACTCTGAACTATCCTGAAAATAAATGTTAACCTGCTCATAGCATTTCTGTTTTTTTTTTATTTGCCAAAAACTGTCATTTCAATACAACACAATGACTTTGTTTATGGGCTATTCCATGGTTTTCTCTCAACCATACAAAAGCATCGCATAGGGAATGCTAAAAGGTGTCAATTATTTTAGTCCACCTTTTCATTCTTATTGTAAGACATATTATTATTTGAGTAATTGAAGTCGTCTCCGCGATGTTCTCTGTTATTATATCGGTGACATTGACATTTTACTCTAAAGTCAACCGTTAGTTTCCAATCCTAACAATCAAAATAAAAAGAACATGAATAATAACTATGTATTATATTTTCAGCTGGAACTGGACTTTGTTGATGATTATGAGAGGCCTGTCCTTGAGAAATATGAAAAGATAACACCCACTCCTTTGGTAAAGGAGAAGAAACAAAAAGAGGAAACTAAGGTAAGAAACATAATAACAACTGATGATAAATCATTTACTGTAAATGTTAACGGGGTTGAAAATAATAAAAATAGAATACCAAAATAAGCAATGAATTCTAAAGATACTTAATTGGATTGATTTTGGGATATCCTCCTCATTAACAAAGATAATATAATTAAATGAATATTCGAATGAACAGATGGGAGCAATGATCGCAGTAGATAGAAGGGCCCAACATCTCGAAATAACGGTAAACTAAGAGTGGCAGTGCACGAACCTTTGACTGTGTAAATATTTATACACAAATACAAACTTTACACAAAGAGACGATTCGTACCAAAACATACCCATTTTTTTAATAATATACATACTAGTACATAAGTACTTTTGAAAGTGGGGATAGAGTTGCATTAGATTTTATTTTATTACATGGGACACTTATACGAAATTAAATTACAAACTTTTTAATGATTCAGTTAAAACACTAATGTAAAGATTTCCACAATATTTTTCGTTATAAATGCAAATGATTGATTAATGCATGAAATCATGATTGTTTTCAAAATTGTGAAATTAATGTATGTGACATTAATTTCACAATTTTGAAAACAATCATGATGAAAAACTTACTGTTACTGTGTACCACACAAATGTATATTTTATTAATTGTGCCTTGTTTTTTTTTTTCCTTTTCTGTCTATCCACTTGTATATATATACCAACCATAATTATTGTATCAATTGTGATCTAAATTCCGATACTGCATTGAGCTGTGCTAATTAATATATGTTTCTACAGACCGAGAGCCGCAGAACATCGATTCAGAGCAGCGAGGTTTGTTTAAATAATAACATGAGTTCTTGCTTTTGCTTTTGATAATTTTTAACCTTAAGTTATCGTTCATTACTTTTTAGTAAGTTTTGACCATTTTGCCTACAGTAGGCGTATTTATTATTATTATATTACTGCAAAGTGATATTACTTTTACGAATATTTTGTATATTACCTGCAAAAATTGCTTTGATAGCTTCTTACCTACAAGTTTACTGTAATATTCCTGATGTGTCCAGATGAAAGAGGAAGTCAAGACTGAGAGCAGAAAGAGCTCTATCGTTGAAAACAAAGCTGTTAAGGTAATCAACTAAACAGTTCCCGATTACTTGGTAACAATAGTTCTTCAATATTTAAAAAAGAATTTAATTGTGTTATCCTGACCTGGCTTAAGAAATAATTATGGCGGAGGTAATATTTTTATAGGAATTGGAATGAGGCAATTGAATTTAGCTTCTAAACACTGGTTTACGATTTGAAGGGAATCTCCTATCTTGTGACATTTGATGTATTGTAAAGAGCTTTCTTTCAGACAACTTCTACAGAGAAATACATAAATAAATGTGATACTGAACGTTTTCTATTTAATTCGTAGCTCACCAAGGAGACTGCTGAAACCAGAAAGTCTTCCATATCCACGGTGGCTGAGCAGCAAGAAGTCAGTGCAGTGAAAAAAACTGGTCTCAAGGTACGTAACTGCCTTAACATGAGATGTTTTAAGTACGTATTTGAAGTTGTTAAGAGACCATTACATACAATTGAAATGAACTATGAAGCAAATTTTTGAAAAAGATCTTCTAATGATCAAATTGATAATATTGAAGATTTTTTTTTAAAGATGGTGATGAAACATAAAAGCAGTCATACATATAAAAAGCTGATACAATTTTTAATGTTTAGCATTAGCTATTTCAAGTCTCTTGACAACTTAGAAATCATAAACACACCTACCCTTACCACATGCAGAGCCAAGCCCAAACGCAAATTATAGTGAAATCTTAGTATTGAGTTGCAGAGGTTGTCCCCAACGCAGTTAGTACTGAGCTTGTTTCCAAAGCAAAAATACAAGGCTTTTAGAATATTAGTAGACATTGTACATAATCTACATGCATATATACTAGAAACTACACAAATTACACTGTAGTTCAACACGTTTTGTTTGATATTATGTGAAATGCAATGTTGATGATGCTAAAATCAGCTGCATAATTATTATGTAGTTGTAAAATGATAATAGTAAATAATATAAATAAGCAATGCAACCAAATTGTATTCCACATAAAATACTTTTAGAGTACAGAAGACTTAAGCACCCCACAATATGACGCTTATTTTGATCCCTATTAACTTAATTTTTAGAGTACCATTAAAGAACCGGAAGTGAAGGAAATCGAGCAAGTAAAGCTTAAGGTAAGTTCGATATCAAATGCAGGTGCATGAAATCGTTATACTCGTATATGTATTCCTATTCAAAGTGAAATATATCTGTTGTCCTCTCTTTTGTATATAAAAATTTCCATTTATATTTTCAAACAAACGGAACAAGTTTGAAATTGTGTGATAGAGTCAATAACTATAATATATTATAACTTTTTCTTCCGAATACATATATAGGAAAACTGAACATTGTATATATTGAACATAATTATTTTTGTAAATAGGATAAAGAGACAGCAGATGAGGTAACGACAGAATCAGATAAGCCTACAGATAAAACATTACCTTGGCGACCTGCGAAAACTGACACACAGGTATATACACACACACATTTACACACAACACATTTATACACCCATATCTTTTGTATTGATATAAGAACAAATGTAGGTAACTAATAAGTTACATGATTTTGTTAGGAACCAACACAAAAAATTGAACCTAAACGCAGGGAGAGTCTTGATAATAAACCCAAAACCAAAACTGAACCAAGGCGTCGTCAAAGCAACATAGAGGTAAATAATTGTGAATTTGATGAAACCATTACTATTTTTAATGTTTATAATTTACCTATTGATATTAATGGTCCAACACAGACTTCTGAACACACTGAGGAGACTGAAATCACCGGTAAAACAGAAATTAAGAGAAAGTCTTCAGTTGATAAACCGAAGGAACCGCTAAGGCGACGACCTAGTAAAACGAATGAGGTATTTTCCACGTTCTCTTCAGTATTATTAGTTAATAGGGAGTTATTTTACTCACAGTCATCGTTTTGTTCAGGAAAACATTAAGGAAACCGAGACTACAGAAAAAAGTGAAGTCAAGAGGAAGGTTTCCATTGATAGGCCGACTGAACCTACACAACCTTGGCGGAAACCAAGCACGACAGATGAGGTAGTTTTTTTTATGAAGAGCTCAATTTACTTCTTATTCATAATATTGATCGAGTAATTCTTATGGTAAATATTGTATAAAACGTAATACTGTGTCTTAGTAGATGCTTTTTTCAAACAGGATAAAGAAAATATTATGGATGTTGATGAAAAAGACGAACCTGATGTTCCAAAAGATACCTCCATCGATAAACCAGCAGAACCTCCATTCCCCTGGCGTAAGCCAGTCAAGGTTGAAGAGGTAGAATCTTTAATTTCTTAGTTATTGTATATCATAAGTAGATAGTTATAAAAATGTGTTATGTAACATTTTGTTCAGGATACCGCAAAGCCTCAGGCTAACGAGACTCTTAAGGATCAGGAAACTATTGCAGTTGAAAAACCAGAGGAACCTAAATTCCCGTGGAGTAAAACTAGCAAAGTCAATGAGGTAGCAAGCATTAGTAACGTTTAATTTGCACACAATTATTCTGTATACTATATTTTTAACTTGTCGATTGTTAAACAGGCTAAAAAAGATAAAGAACCAGAAAACAAGGAGATACCAACAGAACAAGAAACTCTACCAGTTGAAAAAACTGACGAACCTCAATTCCCTTGGCGTAAATCTAGTAAACCCAATCAGGTAGCCGTTAATATATTTAATTATTCAATAAATTCAGTAATATAGGCTATGATTTTAACCAGATTATTGTTGATTAGGTTAAGAACACAAAAGAACTTGAGGTCAATGAAACGCCTAAAAGGCCGGATTCACTTCCAGTAGAAACCCCAGAGGATTCTAAATTCCCTTGGCGTAGATCTAGCAAAACTGAAGAGGTACCTAGTACAGTTAGCTTATTTAATTAAAATGTTCGTATAATACTAGGATTTATTTTAATTATAATTATTGTTAAACAGGCAAAGAAAGAACCTGAGGTTAAAGAAACTCCAAAAGATAAAGATAGTGTACCTGTTGAAAACCCGGCAGATTCTAAGTTTCCTTGGCGACGTCCAAGTAAAACTGAGGTATTATAATTTATTAAATGCCTTAAATTCATTAATTATAGTTACATTGCAATTAACAATATTATAATTTTCATAGGAGACTACGGTACCAAAGTTAGATACAGTGTCACCTGCCATAGAACCAAGTAAAGAAGAGAAACCGAAGGTAGTTAAATACTTTAATGTAACTTACTATCTCAAATTATCATTTTTCTTAAATCCCATACTGTTTCGATAGGAAATCGGTGATACTCCGAAATCAGAAGATAAACTAAAACCACTACAGTCATCATTCTTCTTAAGGCGCAAATCTTATGAGGTAAAATAACAATACCCTAGAGGGCTAATATTATAACAATACCTATATTGACAGTTTTAAAGCAACATGAACCTTTTGGTTTAATACAATAATGAACGAAGTCTAGTAAATATAGAAATGAAAGTAAACGACTTTTTATAGGAACCGGAAGAAAGACAATGGCTGGAAGAACTTGCTAAAGAGCTTGGACAAGATGAACAGGTAGTTAATAAACATAAATTAAATGAGGTTCATCCTCAAACACTGCTCTTTAAATATTTTAATGTTTGCTAGGACCCTGCTGTGGAACCTAAACCACTTGACACACTTACACAACCAACACATCCATGGAGGAAACCACGCACAGAGGTACACTGCACACTCACACATTTACACATACCTACCCTAATAAGGTTTTACATAATTTTGCGACGATAGTATTTTTATTGTAATGATTAATATTGAAAAAACAGTCGATGCAATAGCTACAATTATTGACAATTATTAGGTGTCCACGTTAAAAACACCGGAACCTGATAAGAAACAAGCTGAAGTGCCGTTTTCTTGGCAAGCGATTCCTGAAATACCTCAGGTAGATATAACGGCAACTCTATATAATCCATTTTAATTATAATAATAGCGAGAGTACTTGTAAAGACAATGTTTTTTGAAAATTAGGCCGAACAAACGCCAGAATTAGAAGACAGTTTTAAACCAACACTACTTGAGACTCCCGACCCTGCACCTTGGAGAAGAGGGAGGTCACCTCAGGTACTCTTTCCATACACTTTAAAATATAAGCCCCTGTATGTAAATACCTTATCGCAATAACATTTCAAGACAATAGTTACGCAAACAGAACAAGCTTAAACGAAACTAGACCTAAACAAAAGTCCCACAACAATCAACACCTGCACACACTTCGCACACACCCAGCACAGAATTTGCACACAACCCACACCATGCACGCACGCACACAAAACAACGAAGCTTTGAAAGGCTTACAATCATCCATGCACACATTTCGTATGGTCGCCATTAAGTTTGTATTTGCTCTATAGGCTGAACCGGCTCAAAAAGATAGTATGACAACGTTACAAATTCCCCAGCCTGCTTATCTCAGCATTCCGAATGAGGTACACTGTACAATTTAGCACTGGATATTCAATTGTGGCACAAACTGCACTTCTTTCAGGAATTTCAGCACCAGCTATTGGCACCTGCACAAAAACTGTTAGCTAGCACTTAAATCGACTAAGACATTTCAGTAGTTAGAGGCACTCGAGGTTTTGTGTTCTATTGTTTCAGGGCTAGTACTGGGCTATTGTAAATATTGTATATTGCACTTCTTACTAGTAGCAATGTGTGCGTAATATTATCTGCATCTTGTCTTTAGTCTTTTGGTGTTCTTACGTTTCCGGCTTATGCTTTTGCTTCTATAACTCCCCTCCTTCTCATGTGGTTATACCTATATAATAGTATATTTGTCTACTTTCTGTTTTATGTACATTTTTCATTTTTTAGCGTACGGTAAGTATGTTTTTTTTTATTTCCATTCACAGTGAATCGTAATTTCTGAAGAATTTCTAAAATTAAAATATTTTTGAAATAGGTAATTGAAAAGTTTTAATTAATTACGAAACAAAGATCTTAAATAGGTACATTTTGAATTTCGATAAAGAAATCACCGGCATAGGGAAACTGAATGTTTCTTTCCGTGACAATGACTAACACTAGATAACAATTACAGAAAGTGGCAGTCAAAGAAGAAAAGGTGGTAGAAGAGGCCAAAAAGGCTAAAGTTACTTCAGTCAAGAAGAAGGCTGAGGAATTGCCAGAAATTCCAGACTATGATAGGCCTGAACTCGAGAAATTCGAGAAGCCTACATTCACGCAGACCACAAAAGACAAACCAGAAAAAGACAAGGTGATACTCTTGCTCCAATATAACTGAACTTTAAGAATATAACTAATAATGATGAAGTTAAACAATGAAGACTCAAACATACTTTCTGGACAGAGTAAGATAATGTTTATTTTTAAAATGTTAAAACATTTTTGTCTTTATTCAGCCAGTACCTATGGTACCTGAAATCAATGCACCAGAAGAGAAACTGGCTGCGCCTAAAATCGAAGTGAGTCGCGAAAGATCACCCAAGCCTGAGGCACCAAGGAAGCCTTCCTTGGGCCCCGGAGTACCGGCAAGGCGTGGTTCCCTCATCCCTCCACCTGAGGAAATGGGAAGACGCCCTTCGCTTATCATCAGCGATGAGGTATGTACCATTAATATTCATGAAGTAGAAATTTTAAATTTTTTAAGTGATATAGTTTTAATTTTGAAAGAATATTTTAACGTCGATAACAATGACGCCCATTTCGATAAAGGTATGAAGAAACTTTTAGATTTATATGTTCAATTGTGCCGTCTAAATGTAGAAAATAGACACTTTTTTGTTTTATATACTAAGCGCCAACGTTTTCACGATCTACACATTATTGAGGGACGGCATTTGGAATCACAATTTAATTGGTAAATTTTAAAATAATGAAGTTGCGACATGATAAACGTTGGCGTTGGATTATATAATTTTGAACCTGTTAGCGTAGTAGACACCCCACTCTCTCAAGCCGAACCCATAACAGATTACCTTAGATTATTTCCCTGCGAAAAAATTACAAATGATCATCTACACAAGGGTGATGCTTCACACATTCCGCCACTGAGTGCTTATTAGTGACAATTGGAGTTTGTTTACAATGGATTGAAGCTTAACCCCCTCAGATCCCCGCTTTTAGACCTAGAATCTAGCCACCACACTGCGGATACTGTAAAAACACCGTTTTGAGTTATGTAGCGATATTAAGACCGTGCAAAACGTAATCCACAGGAGAATAGAAAACTAAGACCCGGTGAGGTGATCGAAGAGAAGAAGGTAAAATCAAAAAATGCTACGAATCACTATCTGTATGCTAGACGTTACGTTGCCGTGATACAAATCTTAACTATATCTGTAAACGGACCTATTAATGCATATGCATCGGATGAGGTTTAAAACACTGTCGTAATCGTCCTGGATAATCACATAATATTGAGAATTTCAACTGCCGGATTATGCAATTATCCAGAAACTTAAAGCGTTTTGTCGTCGAGAGCACAGAGCTACATTGCACACACACTTGTGAATCAAACGCACACAGATAAACTGCACAGCTTGTAAGCACGTACGCACACAAATAACGGTAACGGTGTTGATGGTGTCGACAAGGGATTGACGGGAATGGTGTGTCGGAGAAGGCTTCGTAAACCGGACACTAACATCAACGATTAACACGGAGATGCGGATATGTAATGTAATAACTCATGCACACGCCTGGTTAGGTCTGCACCTAGTAATGAGCACGAGTCAGGTTAGGGCACCGAGGTTCGGCGGCGGAGATGTAGGTAGGGAATGAGGAAATAAGAAACACGGAAGGGTTATTATCAATGTTTTTTAACAACAGGTCACCAAATTACGTCCTGGAGAAGTTTTAGACGAGAAAAAGGTGAGATCGAATGGGTCTGGTCAGTTTTAGGTGGAAGCTGCTCGCTTTTGCTAAGCATTTTGTCTTAGTTTTATTTTGTTTCTTCTTTTTTTACACACGACTACACGGACGACTATTGTTGCGATTGGTCATAACTATTTATTAATTGGAATTTTGTAACCTGGTTTATTGTTTTGTTACAAATATAATATAAACAATACAGATACGATAGGTATACCCTCCCCACAATACAAACTTTGTACATAATACAACATATTTTTTACATTAGACAACACATTCATCTCTACTGCAATCATTCAATAACACATCAGTGGAGATGTTGATTCTTCTTTTACTTTTCTATACCCTTCAGGATTCCCTTCAGTCGCTCCAATGCAAAACCAATTATACTTGTTTCACTTTGTCCCTTAGTCTTCTATTAGAATTTCTCATAGGAATTAGTGTCTAGCTGCCGCTTAGCCGACCAGCGGTGAAATGTGACAATATCGCTGGGGTTTGATTCTTTTTTTGGTAAGAAAACCAATATTACCAATACTTCCTTGTTTGTTCTTGTTTGTCGAAGAAGGCAGTTCCAGAAGTCTCCAGAAGTTACCAACCTCAAGTATCAATATTTCATAATATATATTACATGATTACCTTTCATGAAATTGGTTGTCTTATCAAAAGCGCTTCTTAGTTGTCTATTAGAAAAGCTTACGTATTCAACTTTAAATTTTCTATTAACACTCTCGAATTTTCGCTTCATGAATCTTTAAATGGCACTTTTCAAATTTTTTACTAAATTATCAAAATTATTATTATGATTGGCAAGCACAAATAACTTTAATAAAAATATTATACACGCTATTTATTCAAAAATATAACCGATTCAAAAGCTTATACTAGTTACATTCATAAAATTACACACACACACATACAAACACCCTCACACAAAATTAAACACATGCATAACATACACTTCCTACATATACATATAACTTATTATCCATACACTCACAAAGAGATAAATTCACAAACACACAGTGTACAGAATTTACTTTTAATCTATGCGCACACATTAACAGAGAATGTTTTTACATACTAAAACTTTTATTTTTTCCAAATAAGAAACGTGGTAGCAGGCCCGGTGAAGTCGCGGACGAGGTATATAAGATGTGTGAAAAATATATGTTTAGAAAATTATATGTCATAGAAAAAAATATGTTTTAGATACGTGGCTAACATAGAATTTTTCAAAGTGATTAATTCAAAAGTGAATAATCGTGTCAGATGGAAAAGTATTGTTAATTGATCACATAGCTACCGGAAAATGTTCACGGATGCTATGTGATTGAACTATTAGAATCTTCAAGGGTATTCAAGAAAATATATTTACTACGGTAGTTCAATCTGTAAGACTAACGATAATAACTCTAGTGCAACTAACCCCTTGTCATTATAACATTCTATAAAGTATAACTTTAAACAAATGCTGCATGTTTCCGATCTATAAAATGAAATACAAATAAATTAATGTATACAGACAGAAATTTCGCCAATAAACCTAATAGTTTCCATTTTTCTACATGTAAACAGTGGTTGTTGGTAAAATTTACCGTCATAAGTATGCTCTAGTGCGCTAACTTCAGCACCCTTAGCACAAATTTACTAAATTGTATGCTTGTTAAATTTAACATCTATGATTGCCTGAATTCCTCCTTAGATTATGTTTTTTCTCTAAACTTCTCACAATAGGAACCTTGATCATAGATGTTCCTGCTCCGAAAGAAGATGCCACCAAGCAAACGTATAATAATTATATGACAGAAATAATTGTATAAGTAGCAGTCCAAAATTAGACATCTTTAAATTCCGCAGACACTAAATTAGAATAAATATGTCAAAGTACATAGCACATAGGATACAGAACAAAGATAATGATCTATAATTAACAACCAATGCATTCAGATCTAGCGCCAAAGTTTCAGTTCCTATGACGCAAATAACGAAAACACCAACAATTGGCAACAGAAATGACTCATAGCGGCTTACTTAATATGAAACAGACGAACAACACCGTAAAAAAGTAAGAACCTCTAAGAAGTCCCAGAAAATAACTATTACAAAAAAAAGAAAGGAAGCGTCGAAAGAAAATACGTGTCATAAAAATAAATTAAATATATTAACGGATATATAAAAGCAAAAAATAGATTTTTTAACGCTAGTATCTACGTGGTTAATAATCAAATAGAAAAAGTATATACACCTGTCTTTCTAAATGACGTAAGGGCTGACGTTAGTGATTTTCATAAAGTAAATGATGCGAAATAAGAGATATGAGCCAGGCGTACTGCACAGTAACGCATTGTTATGATGGATGGTTGTTTTTATAAATATGACTCTAAGAATTAGGCCAAGAGCATGATCTTGAAACGTTCTCACCCTTAAGCGCGATGGTGTTGCCAGGCCGAGTGAGTTATGGATATTGCACTCTCTCGGAGATGCTCGTAGACCGAGATACCATCTGATGAGACGTGGATCTGTTAAACAAAATTAATTAGTTAAACTCGCAGACAATGAATATGTGTCTAGACAAAAAACGCCAACATCAACTGATTGTTTAATGGTTAGTGAAAAATATAGAGACGTGATATATAAAACAGAAGACGCTGAAACTGTTACCAAATTGAACATGGATAAAAATAGTTGAGCGGGCAGTCTGTAAATAGACAAAATGTTAAGTGATTGACGCTGTGGACAAGTAGGTGGAGCAGGAATACCTTAGGTGCGCGTGGGCAGACCGCCGCGCTGCTTGTGGGCTAGGCATTAGGCGACTGCGTCCACAGTCAAAAAATGTTGGCAAAGCCGCATTATGTCAGTGTCAATAAATTCATCACTTCATAGACACCTGCAGACTTCTCAAATCACAACCGGAACATTAATATTGATTGAGAGATACGCGAGGGGTCACGTAGACAGTTTTATTTCATGCAATTATAAAATGGCTTTTGAGTTACACATCGAAATACGAAGTTGTACTACCATCAATGATGAAGACGCATGATAAATGAATTTGCATTATCAAGTAATAATAATACGATGAATTTAATGTTCACAAACGATATTGAGGACAAATAGCGTATATCAGATATGATTTTCGGTGAATCCCAAAAAGGACACGAAATCTAAATGATGGAGTACGGTTCTCTAACCTGTTAATTCTTGTTATAATTTTTAAATCTAAATAATAGGCACCTCAATATGATTCAATTAGATTGAGCGCATTGGTACTTACCATTCACGACAGCAATGAGCAATGCCGTGAAGTATCGAAGAATTGAATTATTAAATCAATATTATTGTTCTCTATTTCTGTAACCCGTTGACGCGTCGACTTCTCTGAGATGTTTAATTGCCTTACCTCTATCGATTGACCGCTTCACGACAGAACTGTCAACACAAGAAGCCAGAATTGTATCGGTTCGTTAACAATGTAATTATTGGCAACACTAGTCCCTCTGCCAACGATAAACTGAATGGTACACATTAATAACTAGATGTCAATCGGTCTTTCGATCACCTTCTTAGATCCCTTGGTACGCTATAATTGATTAACGCAACACTTTGTCTTTTCGGACATCTAATCATTGAATGCGACGTTTAAACGATTGTTCTTGATGTCATGACGTATGTGGAGTGAGATGCGTTGAAAATCCTATTATCGTCAAGGCAATCCTTATCTAAAGGTTTGAGAAGTAGATGAAAATACAGCTAGTAAAACAGGTGTAAGATATCCAGCGTTTCAAATCGATGATGTCGATAACATACAGACAACTCTTCCTAGATCTAAAGCCAATAATAACGGTGCAAACCCAGAAAACGTGTCGGCACTCCATACGGATCTTTATAAACACGTCCAAGAACACGTTGCACGGATGGCTCACCTTAATCTGGTAATTAATTGAAGTGGTCTGCTGATTTGTGTTGTGCACAAATAGACGCCCGCGCCCCCCTCTCGTCACCCCTCGTGTCGAGGCGACCATGCTCGCGACCCCCTGGCTCAGTCTTTTGACATTCGCGCCCATTTTTAGATGGAACGACTCTACGAACTGCCCCAATTCGAAATTCCAAATCGACATTACAAATAAAACAAAAAAATAATCTGGTGTAACACTTAAATATAATATTGAAGCATTTAAATTTGAAACTGTTACTGTGATTATGGATGAGTTAGGAAAACGAATTTATTTAAACATACTGTTAATTTTTAAGTATTGTGTGGAACGTACTCTAAATTTATGTGATTTAGGAATGGAACTGTGATAAAGTTAGATTTAGTTTGTGAAGTTGAAGACTTAAGTTGAGTTATTGTTATAATAACGTTTGTATTGTGGCATCTTCGTTGTTGAATGTAATTAACAAGAATGGCAAAGGTGGCTGCTAAGCTTTCCATTCCTAAACTAGCGCCAGCTGCGGTAAGTACCATTTACTTTTTACATTTAAATTTTTGTCTTTTATAAATAGTATACTCAACAAGTTATTTTGTCAAAGTTCATAAAATTTTTAGTATGTAGGTACTTACGAGTACTTATCATTGTTAGTGAAAAAAGCTTTCCATTAGCTTTTTATCACGAATTCAATTTGTTTCAAAGAAAAATACATTGTATTCGTATATTTGGAATACCATTAGGGTGTTGGTTACTTTGTAATTATTAACTTAGCTGTAATTTAGTACTCCATAATATTCCATCACATTGAGTATGAGTACCTGTAAGTTGCGTCAATTACTATCCACAAAACTATCATAATGATTATATCATAATTAATATGACAGTCAACACTCGCGTTACATTTATCAGGAAGTTCAAACTCATTGTCAGCCATTTGGCTAGGCTCGAATTGTAAGTTTACATTTGTCATAACTATATAATGTTACCTGCAAAATAATTATAGACCAAGAAACATGTCTAGATCTATAATTATTTCACTGGTGTCTGGCATAGTAAAAATATATAGTATGTTTTTAATGCTATGCTTCCCAGCGGGATTTATTTTAGTTAAACAAAATTATCATGTTTCATTGCAATCTTTTTTATTGCTTTCTACAGTCTTGTTTGATCTTATTCTCACCTGGCGGCGAATCAGAAAAATGTTTTATGAGCTTTGACAATACGATTTAATCTACAAGCAATATAATGTAACTCTCACATATTTAATTTTTCTTTTTAGATGTGCTATTTAAATGTTTCTGTTCTAAACATAATAAAGT
The DNA here is from genome assembly GCA_905147375.1 of Hylaea fasciaria. NCBI lineage: Eukaryota > Metazoa > Arthropoda > Insecta > Lepidoptera > Geometridae > Hylaea > Hylaea fasciaria. The sequence continues at coordinate 4,977,262 of LR990215.1, forward strand.
TTAGATTTTTTTTTACTTTTGCAAGAGATTAATTAAATAATAATTCAGAGAATTTGTCTCATTAATATATGCTAAGGAAATGCATTAAATTATTTTTATTTTTACGTAAATAATTCTATTTTCTAGCGCAAAGTCTTTATTGTTATTAACATCTACTTGTTAAAATTGCGTTCTGGAAACAAAATGCTTACCCACATTTTCTTAATGATATAGCGACGAAAATCGGGAGATGCCAGAAGACCATCCGTTCAAGATCTGGAGGATCTCATTAACAAACCTTCGGTGCCTCTCAAGCCTAAGGGAGATGGAGGACCACCGGTTATCATTGACGCACCGGAGAGCAACTCTGCTGTTGAAGGTACACAATCCAATAGGGCAACCACAATGTTGAAGGGAATTATTTCGCTTCCAATCATTTCCAAAATTTTACCACAATGATTCTTTCTCTAGATCAAACTGGATACCTCACTGTACAAGTTGAAGGTAATCCAGCACCTACATTCAAGTTCTACAAGGGTGTTTCTGAAATTATTGAGGGAGGCCGTTTCAAGTTTATCACTGATGGAGAAACCGGTCTCATCACTCTGTGTATGAGGAAAGTCAAGCCTACAGATGAAGGAAAATACAAGGTTGTTGTCAGCAACATTCATGGCGAAGACACGGCTGAGATGCAGCTCTATGTGTCTGGTAAGTGTCACTAGAATATTTACGAATTTTGTGCAGAATTTGCAATAGTCGAAATAGGTGCCCAATAATATCAATGTCCTCAGACTCCAGTGGTATGGACTTCCGTGCTATGCTGAAGAAGAGAAAGTACGCCAAATGGGGTGAAAAGAACCAGGATCCCGACTGGGGAGACCTCAAGGAAACTGATAAACCTACCCCGCCTCTCAAGAAAGTTGAAAAGGTAAGGTTTAATAAATTAAACGAGAATTCCAACATGTTTAGTATCAAAGAAGGTGGTGATATAAATGCTAATTTAAATAATTTAAAACATAAAATTGATGGCACAAGAAGATGTAGAAGTTATTTGTTTAAAAATAGACAGCATCATCGACTACACCTACCTAAATTATATAGTATGCAAGACATCACTTGGCATTGATGCGATAAGAAATAGATGCAATAACTTCTACATTATCTAGTAGTCTATTAAAAGAACACATAAATGATATTTATATAAATAAACGGACAGCTCCATCGGGCAAATGCTTAGAGTACCTATAATGATAGTAACTGTTCATTGAACTTTAGATGTTTTATAAAACGCAATTTAAATCCAGCGCAGTTATATTAGTGCTTCATGCGGATGCAGTCTATGCATATTTAGTACGTATCAATGCTCCCAAAGCATAATAATAATTATATAGTATCCAAATACTTACAAATGACGTAGGTACTCATAAGTTCTTATGCATTGAGCTTTTGTAATGTTAGAACTGGTGACGAAATTTTATTTTTCAAAATATGTATACCGATCTCAAAAGGTTATCAATACATAATTCGCATACGTCACCAGTTTGAAATTCTGCATTATAGAAAGGTTTGTATATAAATGCCTTTTTGCCTAAAATGTTTACAGTTTCATGGCCTTTTAACCCTGTAAGTTGAGCTTAAAACGACATTAGGTAAAGTTAAAGTTCAAGTTAAAGCTAAAGTTCGTTCAGTAAGACATCGTATGCAACATGCCATTTGGTCCCTAGGGCTTAGAGACTGGCTATTACGAGGAAAACGGCTTCATTGTGGTCGTCTCCGAGGGTGTCGAGATGGGTAGATTCCCCGCTGACAGACGCAGCTCTTCAAACTGGGACTGGATTAAGGTCATCGATATTTCAAACAATATCATCGTTCATTCCATCTTACATGCCCACTCTTCCTCAACTTGCAATCGTCCATTTTCAAAGTTAATGTATGCAGGAATATGCCAAGGACAAGCATGTACGAACTCTTCGTGTGAATATATGAACCATAGTGACAATGCAATGTCAACGTCAAACTGGTATTGCGTTTGTTGATGAGTTGAAGATTTCGCTATCTAATTTGATTAATATTATTATAAGCAATGGCTGGTTGGTGGCCTAAAAAACTGCACCATTGGTTTAACGTTAGTAACATTCGTTAATTCACTTGAATTCATTTAAAACAAATATTACCAAATGTCATCTTAGTCACTACCATTGGGCTTTTTCTAAATATTGCTTCTCATACCGCTCGCTAAAGAAAGAAGTTACTTTACGAGTAACGAGTTATTATACAATTCTAGGATATTTACGAAATAAGGAGACGTATGTCTTTGCCTGAAATGGTACCCGATTGGCCCAAATTGATGGAGACTGTCAAAATAAAGGTTCGATAAGGAGGAGCTAAAAGTAAAACTTAAAGTATCAAAGATAGTTTCTGCTCTTTTCAAATGAACCAGCATTCCACAGCGGAATACTATTATAATGAATCAAAACATTGTCGCAATTAGAAACAGAATGTATTTCGAAAGGACAGATGCTATCTTCTAAATAATGACTGAGTTACGATAATAATCACGAATGATAAACTAAAACTAAAATTTGCCTCGGGAATTACCGTCGTCAGCCCACACAGAAATAAAGATAAGTATCAAGTCTGAAATAAAACGTGCCTAGTATTTGCAGAACATAATATAATTTGCTAAGATTATAGTATTTTTGTGACGACGTTACTTTCTGAGCGTACTAAATAAACTGCATTAAACTGGATTTTTAAAATAACTCACAGAAGTTTTGTATCACCACTTCACGTTTCTTTTACTAGAACATGACTTTCAGGGAATGTAAGTGGAATGAATTTGATGACTAAGTGACTTTTTTTCCTTTGGATTTTTGTTAGTATGGTCAATAGCAGGTGTATCTTTGACGACAGGTTGAGGAGCTTCTGTCACGTCATTATTATTAAAAATGTTTTAATATCATTTACTTAATTCATTAATTTCAGCTGATGCATCCGATGTTTTGCAGATGTTGGAATTTTTGCCAAAAATTTGCTAGTTTTCTCCCTCTTTATTATTTTATGGACTCACTGAAATTTTGTTATTGATGTAGCTTAGCAAATTAGAAAGCCAAAGCAAATTGTATGCTTTGGCCAATAAGATATTTAAGCGACGAGTACACTAAGATTAAACGGATATTTTGTAGAGAACCCATAATAGAAGACCGTCACTAGCGGAACTGATCCCAGATTGGCCGGTTCTTCACTCGTTCAAAAGAGACGAGGTTTGACAATAAAGGCAATGTCAATAGACGGCACAGTGCATCTTGCAAGTGTATCACCAATAAGCAAAACTCGCATGATGGTGTCGAATCCTGGTGAACAAAACTAAACTAATATTAAATTTGACAGCCCTGAAATTAGTGTTTTCATAAGATCTCAAGTGACGGCAATCATTTTAGATTTGTCAAATGTAATTTTAGTGTACCTATAGTTAGGTGCACCCAGATTTGGCACCACTATGTGTTTTACGTGTGCTGGATAGTTCAAACGGTTCAATGAATATGGAAGCTCTTGCACTTCTTTATTGAATTTCTTTTCATCATCTCTAGCTTCAATCTTGGTAGTGTATAGTAGAATTTGTAGATCCAAGCTTATTCAGCTCAGCGAAATATAAACCACCTGTTGACTTATTGTTAAAATCAGTTTAATTTTCGGAATAGCTATTCTTCAAACTGTTAGCTGTTGTAAAATTAAGCTCCACTTAGCCATCTTTTACTTTCCACTTTCTTGTAGTCTAAGTCCTTGTCAACAGGTATTAGAGCAATAGTTTCAATGAATTGAACTTTTTGAATTTCAGCATTGAGGTCACCCACTGGAAAATCTATAGATAGCACATCTTTGGTACTGTCTATTCTTCTGTTCTATATTCTATAGCAATATTTCTGTGCACTTTTTCGTCAGTACTAGCAGCACAAAGCACAGGCACAAAATTGGTGTTTAGGATGTTGTTCATGTTCTATCCTACCAAAAATGATGAATCCTTGTTTTTTACTGCAGTTCTTCTTATAAAAATTTGATACAACATTATAGTTATAATATGTACACCATAAAAAACATGAAAAAATATATTTTTCATAGTTAAATAATATTTGAAATTAAGTATACTATGTTCATCATTTTTGCTTGGTCGATTGTATTATTATTACACGTGATAATGAACTATTTTATTTATTCGTCACTGTTGCACATCTTTTCTTCGAAAAATATAGAAATTCCAATTTCTGTACAATAAGCATGGATTTTACCTTGACGATGAGAAAATGGCTGATGACCCTAACGCCTCGGTTCATTTCATAGATTTTATGGTTTTCGTTGATTTGCACTCCGCGACCGTTGAATTAAGTAGATAAGAGAGGGAGTCCTTTACGGTCAGCACTTTCAGCTTTTTGTATGGAGAGCACTGGTTTTTGTATGCACCCGAACCCTTTCTGATGGGCAGGTATATTAATAGTCACTGGACACTAATTTCAGAAACAAGAATCGTTCATGAAGCCGCTCATTGATCAATTCGCGAAGGAAGGCAAGGACAAGAAGGTGGTTTTCGAAGCTATCTTCACGAAGCCTAATTGCAAGCCGAAATGGTTCTTCCGCAAAGATGTAAGTATGACCATGGTAAAATAATATACTACTCCAGGTATGCCACTCCGGACAAGATGATGTCGTGTCTCTTTCTACGTCATCAACGAACTACGTACGTGTGGTACCATTTCATAGCCCTCAGCATTGTACGTGGATAAAAATACGCCTACGTCATCATCTTGTGCGAAGTGGCATACCTTGTCTTCTACCATGAGTAGGTATAACAAGAATTCAAAAGCCTATTGCAAGAATTCTAAAGCGCTTTATTGCTTTTAGGAACTTTTCCCAGGCAGCAAATACAAGATGACGAACGAGCAAGAGTCGTACAAGCTAATCATTATGGGTCCTAAAGTGGACGACACTGGCAAGATCACCGTCGAGATCAGTGGCATCACATGCACTGCTTTCTTGAAAGTCGATGAGCCTGACCCGACGTACACCTTCACCAAACCGTTGAAGAAGACCACCACCGGTTACACCAAGCACGAGGTTTCTCTCGAATGTACTGTGTCCAACAGTCTTGCTATTGTGTCGTGGTGGAAGGGAGAGACGAAGCTGGAAGACGGCGAGGTGTTCCAAATCTCCAAAGATTTGTCTGGCGTCTGCAGGCTGACCATCAAGAGCGCTAACTTTGAAGACGCCGGCAAATATACATGTAGGCTTGAGAAACAGCCTGACAAGACCGAGACTGACGTTAAGATTGTAGGTTAGTATCAGGGCTTTACGTTTTGATAGGAGTCTTAAAAATATCTTATCTACATTGTCAATTTGTAAATTTCCATTGGTAAGACATATCTATTAAGTATGACGTATCTCTTTTTACTTTCAGAGTACCCCTATAAATTCACAAAGGTCCTCAAATCGCAGCAGGCAGTCGAGAAAGATACAATCACGTTAATTTGCGAGCTCGATGACGCTGGCGGTGACGTGAAATGGTAAAAACCTTGAACTTTCTATCAATTTTCTTAGAGCATAGTTTAATACTATGTATATTTACTTTCAAAGGAGTGTATATTAGGTACCTATCTATAGGAAGTAGTTTCGATCATTTTACTTCTTTTGTTCAGGTACAAGAACAACGAGTCTCTGAAGACTGACAAGCGCATTGTAATCTCGAAGGAGGGGCGCAAGCGCAAGGTGGTGATCAAGGACGCTAAAGTCACTGACGCTGGTGACTTTAAGTGCGTCAGCAATGCCGATGAGACAGCCTGCGAACTGATTGTCAATTGTGAGTCATTGGTCCTCACTTAATTGAATACAATATGTACCTTTTCAGTCGGTGTAAAACATACCAAAGATCTTTGAAAAGTCGTTACAGCAGTTATTTCAGCTTTTTGAAACTGATATGAAATAGCTGTTGTTACAGACATGTTTTTATTTAGCCTTCATTTTATTATTCATGCATGCATTCCGTATTACCAGATGAGCGCATCGGATTCGATATCGTCACTATATCACTGGCTTAGACAAATTAAAACGGGATAGGCTTCGAAACATTCCATTGTTTAAGTCTGCCAGACCTAGATTAGATTTGCTTCAATGCATTCAGCTAACTATTGTTCCTTCAGAATTTGAACTGATCTGTTGTTCATAGGAATCTTAGTATGGTGGCCTTATTTTGTTTATATTTAAAAAGAAAACCATATTTTATTTTGATTTCTATTACATAGCTACTTAATTTGTCTATTGTTATGAACACTCTTGTTACAAGTGGAACTTGCGATTCAAGTTGTTTGACCTCAATACTCTGTTTTCCTGGAACTTTCTTCGGGGCTGATTCTCGTACTGTTGCAGACTTGAATCGCTTCAACAAGAAGTTGAAGGACACCGAAGCAATTGAAAGGGACAAGGTGGTTCTGGAGGTAGAACTGCAAGATCAGACTGCTGAAGCAGTGTGGTCATTCAATGGACAGCCTATTGTGCCCAATGAAAGGTGAGATTTGTCAGGCTTTCTATAATTATTCACCAGAACCTGTTGTTCAAACGGAGACTATTTCGTTGCTAACAATATTGTTCTGATTAGAATCGAGATCAAGAACCTGGGAGGAGGCAAGCACCAACTGATCTTCAATAAGCTGGAGATGGAAGACGATGGCGAGATTCTCTGCGAAAGCGGCAAACTCACGTCTTCCTGCAAGCTTACAGTCAAGAAAGGAGAGTCCAAGCCCACCATTGACTGCCCTGATGAATTCCACGGTCCAGCTGACAGGCCATTCGTTATTGAGGTGCCTTACAAAAGTAAGTTACTGGTCTATCTATTTTTCTAATCAGAGCACTGATGAATCGATACTTGCTGATTTCCTTTATTAGGAACAACACTAATAGTCAGATCGCACAGTTTTGGTTTTAATCAATAATTGAATTGAGTTTAAAATGAGACTTCACTGTAAATTCTTGTTCGTAGTTAGCGGCACCCGACAGACGCCGATAGAGGCGAAGTTATGGAAAGACGGAAAGGCCCTACCCGCCAAAGAGGTTGAGGTAACCGTGGAACAAGAGAAGATCCTCTTCAAGCTGAAGAAGCCTGCCCGAGAATTATCAGGCAAATACCAAATTAAGCTGGCCAACGCCCAGGGAGAAGATAGCAAGGATGTCAGCATTATCATGCAGAGTGTACCATCAGCCCCTCAGAACGTCGAGGTCGCTGAAGTGTTCCAGACGTCTTGTCTCGTCACTTGGAAGGCACCCCAAGACGAAGGTGGTTCGCCACTAGTCAAATACGTTATTGAAAGACAGGTCCGTAGCTTTATTTTTGTCTTATGTCTTATCTTAATATGTATACATTACGTGTCACGTTATTTGTCCGCGATGAACTCCTAAACTACTTAACCGATTTTAATCAAACACCGTGTGCAGTTCATCTAACTTATAAGATAGGATAGCTAACATCTCAATTTATAGTCGCATAAACAAAAACCTTAGCCACAGCAACGCGTGGCCGTGTCAGCTAGTATAAGTATATATTGTTGCATGGGATTATTATGCTGAATACCCTTCTTCCAGGACTTATCTCTTAAGGCTGGCTGGGAGAATGTGGCTGAAGTGCCTCAAGGTCAGCCCTTGAAAATCAAGGTCGAAGATCTGATTCCCAAGAAGACTTACAAGTTCAGGATCCGTGCTGTCAACAAAGTTGGTTCCAGCGAGCCCGGACTATTCGCCAAGCCTGTCCTGGCAAAGGATCCTTGGGGTAAGAATCATTAATTTATCTTTGATACTAAAGAGGAAATTAATTATAATCAAATTGGATAAAATTTTAAGGTAGAGACAGTTGACTATTCCTTAACTAATGCACTGTATCATCTAGATGAGCCATCGAAGCCCAAGAAGTTGGAGCTTGTCGATTGGGACAAGGATCACGCAGACCTGAAATGGGAAAAACCTGACAACGACGGGGGTGCAGAGATCACTGGCTACGTCATTGAATACAAGGAGAAGTTCGGCAAAGACTGGGTGAAGGGCAAGGAAGTGCCCGGGGACTGCCTGAAAGCTACCCAGGAGGGCTTGAAGGAAGGAGGCACTTATGAGTTCAGGGTTCGTGCCATCAACAAGGCTGGACCTGGTGAACCTAGCGACACCACGAAACCTATTGTTGCTAAGTGCAGATTTGGTGAGGATTGCTTGTTTTTAAGTTTGACAATTTGTTTGACCTCTTGTAGAACTGCTTTAATTTTGTTTCTTCTTAATCTTCTCCAGTCAAGCCTTACATCATCGGCGACGGTCTTCAGAACATGATCATCAAGAAGGGTCAAATCATCACCTTCGATATCAAGTACGGTGGTGAACCGGAGCCGGAAGTGAGATGGATGCACGGAGAGGAGGTATGTACCTACCCTTGAGCAACTGTTCACAGTAATAACGAAGTTTTTCTTCGCAGTGTCTTGAAGATCGTCATTGTAACAATGACACAATGTATGATATCAGAATTTTCAAAAAGCATCTCACTTGTTATACTATGCGATCACGAGAAAACTACGCAATGAACATTATGGGAAAAAAACCATTCCTGATATACCTACTTTCTCAGTTATTGTACAAGATTATTGGTGCTGAACTTGGGGCATTCTCGTGAACTCAGGTGTCATATGTTTTACGGTTTGGGCTCTTGACTCAAAATTCACATTGGCATTACTCATCATTTTCATTGGTCACTTTTTAACCAAATTGTTTTTTTTTTTCCCCAAAAAAGAAACGCGGAAAGCCGTATACGGAGAAGGTCAGACGGTTGAAACTAGATGTTCTCACACTATATGTTCTAAAACATTTAATTTATGTAATAAAAAACATTTTACGCAAATTCAACATTCACAAAAATGTAACTAACAAAAATTTACACTATACAGATTACTCACTTTTTTTCAAATTGATTCATAATGTTTATTTTTTTTCATCGTGTCACATAATAAATCGATTCAAGACACGCAATATCTATAATTTTCTTCATAAAGTTAGAAGCTTGAGATCGTGTTAAATGATTCAATTTGAAAAGAAATGATTTTCGAAATTTCGCTTTGAACGCGACTTAAAAATTGGTTACACAAAAAATCTTAAATTGAATGCGTGATCTCTTGATACCTCATATTTCATACTGGATATGGAATGTGAACATCAGATCATGACTTTTATGCTTTAAATGTTGTAACTACCACATAATTATATTTTTATCTATCTCATTGGCAATAAAATTTTACAGAAACGACTCAAAGTAGACAGAAATTAAATTCGTTTTCCAACACTATTATTGTTTTTAATATTTCAAAAATGCTGGAAGTATACTGATTTTTCATACTTTGATTCGCTTCTTCTACTCTCTTGACTCTACAATTTTATTCTCCACTTCTCTCTACCGTAGCTGAATGTCACAGATATTCATTTAGGTGTCTTGCTCTACCACATTAGATGTAGAGATGCACCCTCTAGCTACACTTTTACTTCAACAATTCCCTTTATTGGGACTTTCACTTGTGATATAACACTCTACGGTATGACTAGATGTCTACTGTCAATACAATACCTAGTCAGGTCATAAATTCTGTCACATGTTTTATATAAAATAATTGAAACAAGTTTATTCATTATGTAACATATCATTTATATACCAAAATGAACTTAACAAAACATAGATTCTTATGACACTAAAGTTTATTCAAAATGACCTCCGTGATTTTGAATACAGGCCTTCAATCTGCGCGGCCAGTCGTCTATCGCAGCACGAACGAGGTCCATGTCAATATCGGCGGCTGCCTTAATCAAGGATGTCTTGAGTGACTCCAAATTGGGATGAGGCTTTGAGCACGCCTTTTCCTCCAAGTGTTGCCATATCTTGTAATCTAGCGGATTCAAATCTGGACTGGAGGAGGGCCAGTCTTCGTGCCGGATGAAGTCGATTTCACGCGCCGCCAGCCAGTCTTGTGTGCTCTTCGCTCTATGAGCTGGCGCCGAATCTTGTTGGAATACCCAGTGCCTGTTATTAAACATGGTATGAGAAACAGGTTCCACAAGGTTCGTCAGGACTGTATTTTGATACACAACTGCATTCGTTTTTACACCTTTCTCACAAAAATGTACCTCTGTTAAGCCCCAATAAGACACTCCCAACCATACCATGAGCGAGGATGGAAAATGACCTCGTTGGACACGCGGAATACCGTTGCTCGCTTCTTCACTACTGTGTGCGTACACCTTATCATTTTGTTTGTTGTAGCTCTCTTCTACGGTAAAAATTTTTTCATCCGAAAAAAGAATTTCCCGATATTTTTTTCCCGCGTACCGCTTCAACAAAGCGCGGCATCTCTTCAGTCTCAGGTCCATTAGACGAGCATTCAAATGATGTCCTGTTTTTCTTCGATATGCCCGAAGCCCTAAGTCTTCATTTAACACCCTTTTCACCGTGGTTCTGCTTAATCCCATCTGAAGGGCCAACAGTTTCTGCTTACGTTTGGGATTTCTTTGAATTCGCGCCTTCACAGCTTTTATCACTGCTGGAGTCCTAACAGACCGAGGGCGACCACTTCTTGACCTGTCATCTACACTAGAGTCTTCATTGTATCGTTTGATGGTACGATAAACGAATCTCTTGGTTATATTCAAATTTTTCAGTATGTCAAAAATTTGAATTGGCGCGTAACCGCAACGATGCAACGCAATAACTGCAACACGGTCTTCTTTAAGCGTCCACTCCATATTTAAAAATGAGTAAAATTCTAAAAAGTATACATTTTTATTTTCATGAACAATTCGAAATTCGAATTCAATAAACTTTTTTGTGGCCAGCATTCTAAAAGAAAAGTTTTTACTGTGTGACAATACTTATGACCTGACTAAGTATAACATTCTAACGCTCCTCTCACATCAGTATATTTGGGATTGGGTCTACCTAATATGCTTGGGATCGTCAAAACTTAATCTTACCTTATGACTCAACCATGTGAAATAGGGAAATATATAGACAGTTCTAAGCTGGGTTCTTGTCAAAATACAAATTAAATGGACCTAAAACTGCATGACCATTCGAAAAAAAGTAAGAACAGAAGACAAAGAAGACGTTGGTAAGCAAAAATGCTACTCCCTCTATCTTTCTCAGTCACATTATTCTACAGACATCTCTTATTTTATGGGAGGTGCACTTAATGAACTGAGACTGAAAAAACTTCGACCAATAGCATCACTTTGTTATGACGTGACAAGAAAAAGAAACCACCTGATTAGTTAACTGCAAACCTATTACGTCACAAAGAAGCATTGCTGTGGAGTAGGTATAGATAAATATTTTCTCAGTGCTTCTGTTCGTAAATTGTTTTTCCTAGAGACAGCTTTCGTTGGTGGCCACCCAGCACACAATATCTACGAAAAGATGAAGTTCTGATGATCCTTCAAGCACAGACCCAATCCCTACGCTTCCTGTTCTCACACTACGTCTTACTACAGGAAATCAAGGACGATGGCGATCGCATCACCATCGACAAGTATGAGAGGAACACAGTCCTCACCGTCCGGAAGACGACCAGGCCTGACAGTGGGAAATATAAGCTGGTGTTGAAGAACACTTCTGGCACTTGCGAGAGCATCGCCGACGTGGTCGTGCTTGGTGAGTGAAATGTATCCTTCTTGCCGGGTAATAAGGTGGAAGATCTGGAAATGGTTGTGGGTTCTTAGATCGTTATCGTACCTACCGTAAGTTATCTCGTACTTTTTTCATTGGAGAAGGTACAATCCCAAAATATGCAACTGTCCACTTTTATTGCTTTGGTCAGAATATTTTACGCCTGTTATCTGTTTTCAAACAAGCGAGTTGATCTAATAAAGTTGACGAAAGCTAACTGAACTCCTCAGTGACTAGGTAGGTAGAGTAGATTGATCGTTTTTGGGCTTATTTTGATCAGCATACTGTACTGGATAGGTATAGGTACCTACTTAGTTACCTACGTATTTTTTAAAAGCTTTGTGGTGTTTTCAACAATATTATTCAATTTTTAGACAAACCAAACAGGCCTAACGGTCCTATCGAGGTGACGGACATCCGCGCTGAGAAGGCCACCGTCAAATGGCAGAAGCCCGACGACTGGAAAGGCTCGGACATCACTGGATACACTCTCGAGAAAATGGACATGGTAAGATGACCATCTGGATGGTATGTTATGAGTAGGTACAGTTGGGCTTGGGTAATAGGTAGGTAGGTACCCAAAACGACAAGTATTTAAGGGGAAACCTATGCAAGGGGTGTCAATCATCAGTTAGACATTATTTAGGTAGAGGCCTATATTTTAACCTACGATTTTTTTCTAGGATACTGGCAACTGGGTGCCGTGCGGTGAGACCGGCGCTGATCCAACTGAGTTCACCGTGAAGGGCCTGACCCCGAATCATAAATACAAGTTCAGGGTCCGTGCCATCAACAAGGAGGGCGAATCTGAACCCCTTGAGACTGACGGATTCATCGTCGCTAAGAATCCTTACGGTAAGTTGTTAATATGACTGTGAATCCATTAAAAATCGGATAAAATCTTGATGCTTGTCATGCAATTTCAAGTAAACGTTTGATCTGTAATAACGAAACGCAAACACCTGGCTGTCAAAACAGAAGTCAAAATAATTCACAGCTGCTTAGTGCTGCCAGAAGTGCCAGATCTTTTTTCCCGTAGGTATATTAATTTAATCTAACAAAATTCACCAGATCTATTGCACCTTGACGTAAATCCACTGTATTTGTAGACAAATTATCTAATAAATGCACCGAAAAGCACAAAATTGTTATGCAACCGACCTCTGCTTTCTGATGTAGGTATTTTTGTGCGCAAAGAACCAACTTTAAATGCTTAGATTTTCTTATGAGTGCACTAAATCATTTCATAATGCACGAATATAAGAATATTATTGTAATTATCAACACAACCTCAAACGTTTTACTTCAATCGTGTAAAATGCACTGATTATATTTTCGATCCGCCACGATATCCACACCCACTTACCGTTTTTTTTCATGATACCTATAATTTAGTTGGAAAATCTATTTAGGCAACACTGGCTGTCAATGAAATGTCAATTCATAATTCAAATTACTGCCGCGAGTCCCGCGCTTTGCGTGCGTTTGTTTACAAACAAAACTTCCAAAACAAATCGGCACCGGCAAACCAAACTTCCAAGTTGTTCAAGATGTTCCTTCCGTGTAGATCCGCCAAAGGCGCCAAGCAAGCCAGTCATCATGGACTACGACAACACCTCGGCCACGCTGCAATGGGAGCCCCCGACAGACAACGGCGGCCGACCTGTGCTTGGCTATGTTATCGAGATGAAAGACAAATTCTCACCTGATTGGATCGAGGTACGGTTTTAGCTTGAAGGCGAGATGTATTTGATATTCTGTAGAAGAAAATTGTAGTGTAAAGAGGCTTAGATTGACTTAGACTACAAAATTGGCGCTGAAAGGTATAGTTTATTTGAAACCTTGTTACTTCCCTACCTACTTCTCTCCAAAAAGCTGCAGAGAGCTTACAAAAGTATAATAGAACAGTTTTACTACACTTTGTATAAGCTGTGAAACCCTGAAAGGCGCCTCATTCAATAAAACTTAACAGTAAAATAATTAAAAATTAATCCTGCCCAGGTTTCCAAAACCAACGACACCAAGACAGAGTTCAAGGTGGAGGGACTCAAGGAGAAGATGGTGTACCAGTTCCGCATCAAGGCACACAACAAGGCTGGAGTCGGTGATGCCTCCGAACCCACTGACAACCATCTCTGCAAGCACAAGAACTGTAAGCGGTTATGATATGAAACAACATTTATTGATGAGATTTGTTAATTAAAAGATATACACTTAGGCTGAGTAATTTCCCCCCAAGTGCGCTATCACACTGCAAAACAAGTAAGACTTCAAAATGAATGGAAATCAAAATATCCATGGTGGGCTTTTCCCGCCGCTATTCTCCCTAACGGTGCTGAAGAGTTAGAAGAGAAGTAATGTTACATTCTGTTCACAGTGAAGCCGCGCATCGAGCGCGAGATGTTCAAGTCCATCATCATCAAGGCTGGCCGCACTCACAAGTGGTCCGTGGATGTCACTGGTGAACCTGCGCCGGAGACTACCTGGTAAGTTATAGCATAACCTCGCAGGTATACTATTTGGGTGATGCATGTGCCCTTTGCATTTTTTTAATGATAATATTTCTATAAAATGTAATTAAATTAAATAGGAGATACTTAGTAAGTATACCACTTTTTCCTGTAAATCTATATTAATTAATCACTGATATCTGTCTGCCTAAATAGTGCCTACTACCTTTACAGTATTATTATTTATTCATAAATGTTGCAGTTCAAAGTTGTTGAATAAGGTTTACCTACCCAACATTTTAATTAAAGAAATAATACTTAATATCAAAACAAAAAGAAAGTAACAAAAACAATCATCAAACATAATGTATACACAACACAGGCACAAATATACTAAACATGCAGTATTTACGTAAAATAAGCTGACAGAAAAAAAATTCTAAAATTTAAAAATAATCCAAGGGGGTTCGGTTAGATTAGACGTCGCTTGCTGGTCTTCATTCATGCAATAAATGTACAAAATGAGTACATACATAATTACCCTTTACTTTTTATTATCCCGCCATCTATCCAAAAACTTCAACACTAGCTCCATCACACGCACGAATTAGTTCGAGGCGCGGCCGCTACGCGTCGCTCCGCGGTGAGCCGCGTTTTCCTGAATCGCGGTGACAAGATTCTCCGGCGAAACGGGAGTCTGGTTGCGCGCGTATTTCAAATCATACTTACCTGGCGTAGGGGACACCGTGATCATGAAGGCGGTTCCCCCAGAGCGAGGCCTGTCCATTGCACTGCGGACGGGTTGACCTCTGCGATTATCCCTAATGTGGATAACTCGGACGCGTTATTTTTGGTAGTGGGGACTGCGTTCGCGCCGTCCCCCATATTATAGTCACGTTAAGTTTAATTAAACAAAGTCTCAGTCGTGAAGCTTTGTTTACTATGCCTAATGCCTATAGACTATAAATTATGAATAATGTTAAAGAAATATCGTTATATTGAGCAGACATACAGATAGCAAATTCAGTTGAAAAACCATAAATTTTTTAAAGGTAACTAACAAAATTGCATCAATTAAAAATGTTATTGAGAAAGATTCGCTTTAAATTTCCGTACATTTTGTAAAAAAATAATTCTGCATAACAGTATTGTCCGCGTTAAAGCGTTAAGTAATAATTACTGAATATAGAATAATATCGATAAGAATAATATGGGAATATTATTCTTATCGATCTTCTGAAACTTTGCAAGCAAAAATAATTATCTACTATAATTCTAAGAAGTGGTAACTGGGCCAACAAAGTCATAGAACTGGGGCCCGATTATGTCATTTGCAATAAAAGTTCTACTACGCTAAAAGTTCTGACGTCATACTTTTCGAACGATAACGCATTTCACGTATTCTCAACAAGTCACCCAAGTCAAGTTATTAGCGCTCAGTAGATATTTTCATAATATGCATTTGAATAAGCCCAACTGTTCAATAGCTGAAAGAGCGAATGCGATATTTTAACCAGGACAGAATCGCCTTCCTGTTACCGTACCATTATTTCCCAGGTCATGGCGCGAAGGCGTCAAACTCGTGAACACGGAGCGAATCAAGATAGAGAACAAGGAGTACCACACCGACTTCACCATCGTGAACGCGGTCAGGCGGGACACCGGCCAGTACACGCTGCGGGCCGAGAACTGCAACGGCTTCGATCAGGAGACGGTCGAGCTGACTGTCCTGAGCAAACCCAGCTCGCCCAAAGGTCAGTATCCTTCTAGAAAGTGCTAGGAAAGTGAAGAATGTTGTGTTGCCCACGATCAACAGGGCAGGAGCTTATAGGGTGTTTTATAAGCGAAAATGTTGGTATAAACTTTGATAAGACTACAATATATAAACCTACATTTGATAGGTGTGCGAAGAAGGTACAGTCAGCAACAAAAGGCGCTGAAAATTTATTTATTTCCAACTTACTATTGTAAGCAAAAAACAAACATCTTCAGAAAAATCGGTAGTCGAGATCTATTCAGCTACTTTTATTGCTGATCGTACTATGTACCTATTGTTCTCGCTTTGTTTTTATAACGTTTCAGACTCCATATAAATGAAAAATAAACATATTAATATTATATGGGGAAACTAAATGAATGAGTAACCAATTATGAAAATTGAATTTTACCTTATACATGTCAATTCATGATTGTACCTCGCACAACAAAAATAAACTCCATCAAACCTACCATAGAGCTACGGAAACACCCCTTTAGAGGACATTACGGGGATATAATTTTCAATATGGACTATTAGTGCTTCGCTTACAGTCGGTGATGTTTCTCAGGGCCACTGGAGGTGTCGGATATCCACGCGGAAGGCTGCAAGGTCCGGTGGGAGAAGCCCGAGGACGATGGCGGATCACCAGTCAAGGAATACGAGCTGGAGAAGATGGACCTGGCTACTGGCAAGTGGGTCCGCGTCGGCAGGTTAGTGAATGGTTATACTTTTTAGGATTCCGTATCCAAAGGGTTAAATGGGAAACTATTAATTAGGCTCCGCTGTCTGTCCGTCTGTCACCAGGCTATATGTATGTCATGAATCGTGTTAGTTAGACAGTTGTGATTTACACAGATGATGTATTTCTGTTGCCGCTATAACATGAAAAAAAATACTAAAAAGTAGAATAAAATAAATATTTCAGGTGGCTCCCATACTTATCATGTACAACGACCGTTTACTCCAAATCTTGATTTATGGACACGTCAAAGTACCTACTGATGACCTTGAATTCAGTTGAGTTTTGCACTCAATCTCGAAACTAAATTTAAAAAGCATTTTAGGTGCCCTAATAAAACGTTTCCTTTACCAGAGTGGCCGGCGACAAAAAGCCGTTGGAGATGGAGGTGACCGGCCTGGAGCCCGGCCACCAGTACAAGTTCCGCGTCACCGCCGTCAACGACGAGGGGGACTCCGAGCCGCTGGAGGCCGAGAAGGCCATCCTGGCGAAGAATCCTTTCGGTGAGTGAGCTGAGCTTTTGATACGTGAAACTTGGAGTAATGTGACATATAGAAAATGCTGAAATGCACGCCGACTGTAACTGAATGTAACAAAATATTAGAAAACATGAATAAAAACCCTGGGTGGATTTGCCCGAGAACAGGGACATGTAATAAAAATGTTATACCAATAATTATTTCCGAGGTATGTGATCCACCGATCCGGCCGGGCCCTCTTGGCAGATTATGGACTATAGCCTAATCTTCCTCAATTAAGTGAGGTGCGATCGACATTGATGCGTTTAATCACATACGGTCGTACCGCAAAATATTTAAACAAGAGTTGAACAGATATGTCTAAATATTTTCTCTACAAATCGACGTCTAACCCTCGCTTTTTCTAAGTCAATAACAAATTCGCAAGTAAAATAATTAGGAATGTCAGGATTGAAAAAGATGACGCGAGTGGTAGATGTCGATTTAGTGGAACGAAATTTTAGAAAAAACTGTTTAACTCTGGTCTAAAGTTTTGTGGTAAGACGGATAATGTCCAAAGCGCAAAATTTCAAACGAGCACAATGTCCAAGTAGCAAAAAGTCCAACGAGCAAAATGTCGATTCGTCGTGTTCCACAATATTCAAGCAGCAAAATGTCGAACGAGCGTAACTTTGATGGTGGATCCCTCGTGTTCTTTGCAGACGTGTCCGGCAAGCCCGGGAACGTCGCCGTGGCTGACCACGACAACCAAAGCGCCGAGATCAAGTGGGATCCCCCGAAGGACGACGGCGGAGCCCCCGTACTCAAGTACATCATACAGAAGAAGCCCAAGGGCGGCGACTGGGAGAACGCCGCTGAGGTAAGGATGTAGATTACCTATCCATCGTCAGCGGAGATACGTTTAAAAAAAGTTATTGCAAAAATATGAAAGATCAGATAATAAAATAATAAATATATAATAAATAAATAAAAATAATAATAAATATATTTGATTATCTCAATATCCCATACTACCTGAATTTATTTAGCAAAACCATTTCTTCACTGTAAATTATTTTGTTGGCTTATTGATTTCGTGAAATTTAATAATGAAAAGAACCTCGATAAGGGTCAAACTTCTTTAATACAAAACAATGATTAAATTTCATTAATTGATCCACCTATGTGACTTGGAATGTACTCAGATGAATAAACTCCCATAGAAAACCTAACTTATAGGACTGGTCGGTTCCTAACCTAACGGCTGTAACATTGTCCCAGGTACCCGGAAACCAGAACTCCGGCAAGGTGGAGGGTCTACCGGAAGGTGGGGAGTTCCAGTTCAGGGTGATAGCCGTGAACAAGGCTGGCAACTCTGAACCCTCCGCGCCCACGGACATGACCACCATCAGGCATAAGTCTCGTGAGTATGCCTTTACTGACGTGACGAGAGGGTTGACATCATTTTATGGCTATTATTTAACCCTTTCCTCGGTGTCTGTAATCAAATCTTCCAAGCTGAATTAGACCCACTTCCCGGTCTCCGATTGAGCTGAAATTTCGCACGCGTATGACAATGCAATAAAGACGTAATTTGAATGGTTTTTCTTGCTTTTTAAATTAAAAATACCTCCTAATCCGCAGTGAAACCGCGCATCGACCGCACCAACCTGAAGGCGCTGGCGGTGCGAGCCGGCAAGCCTATCTTCTTCGACGTGAACGTGAAGGGAGAGCCCGCACCCACCGTGCAGTGGTTCCAGAAGTGGAAGGCGGAGGAGAAGGAGGTAACTCGCTAGATCTCTCTCTCACGCTGATAAGTGTCAGATTGGTTTGTTTAACGACCCGTGAAATGTGCGCTGGAAATAATTCATAGCATTTCGCCACTATCTCACCTAGTTTGAGTGACGATGTGGTTGAAGGTGGTAGACGTGTTCAGCCTAGAATGGGACTGTCGCTCTGGGACCGCTGCCGGAACAGCCTGAAATATTTTCTAGATGGCAGTTGCTACCTAGGCGCTATACCACTAAGGAATGAAGGTATACGGTTGGTCAACGAACTGTTTGTAAAATAGTCTCTATCACCCAGGTGACAGAGAACGTGATCAACGTGGACTACAACACGAAGCTGGACGTGAAGGAGTCCGTGCGGGCCATGTCCGGCACGTACCGCATCGTGGCCACCAACGCACACGGCCGCGACGAGGCGGACGTGGAGGTGACGGTGCTGGGCGCGCCGGCGCGGCCCGGGGGCCCGCTCAAGGTGGCCGACGTCACCAAGAACGGCTGCAAGCTGGCCTGGAAGAAGCCCGAGGACGACGGCGGTAGGGGCCCGTTTCTTACATTTCGCAGGACTTCAAGTCGTTAGGTCATAAACGGCGGTGGTGATTAGCATGTGCCGATGAGTGCGAGCGACAGAGATAGAGAAAAGGAGTTATGATGCTACTAAGGCTCGGTTAAAACTGCCCGACTATATAGTATTGGCAATTCACTCGACAACTCGTCGTTATCCCATTTTGGTAAAATGCATTCAAAGATACTGGTGTTACACTGGCTAACATTTTAAAACAGCGCCATCTAGTAACGGCGGAACTATTCCCTTAAGCCATTATGTTACAAGAATAATTTAAAAGGGATACACCTTATACGCAACATGAATAAAAGGGGCAAGCGAAACTACGTCCTAACTGACCTGAAATAGAGTGTTTATTTTATGTAATTTCCATCCCCAGGCAAACCTATCACCGGCTACGTGGTAGAGAAGTTGAACAAGGCCACCGGGCGCTGGGTGCCGGTTGGGAAGACTGATGACACGGAGATGGAGATCAAGGGTCTGCAAGAGGGCGAAGAGTACGAGTTCAGGGTCAAGGCGGTCAACGAGGAGGGAGAATCGGAGCCGCTGAAGACTGACCACTCGATCGTTGCCAAGAATCCTTATGGTGAGTCCTGTGAAATTTTCCAGCTATCAAAGATCTATTAGGGCGTTAAAGTTTCTTAGCCTGTCAAAGTCGCCGATTTTCACAGTTGTAGTATTCAACACGAATTTGCGGTGGTAATGGCGTTCACAGGTCTGATGGTTTATTGTCACCTTCATAAAGTTGTTATTTTCCGAAGATTCAATTCTTGATATCTTGGTCACAGCACCAAAAGTAAATTAGAAGTCTCTATAGAATCTCAGAGTTGTGACAATACGGAGTTGAGTGTCGTTATGCCGTAAGTCCTTCACGGTACATGGATGATGCTGATTTGGGTTAAGATAATGATGAGATGTAACAGATACGGCGTAATTAACATACGCTCAGCCTAATTTGACGCTTACTGTAGCATAACAGATAAATAAACTATTTATTGAAACACCACAGAACAAAGAAAACTTAAAGCTACAACAAAAACAAATAACAAAGTGTCACTACGGACTGTCTTAACGCTCGAAGCGGTCTCTCCCAGACAACTATGCATTGAGAGAAAGCATTACCTACCATGGCTTTCATGGATTTGTCTTCTCCGCTCTTCTTACTTCTGTCTCCCTTTCCCAGACATCCCCGGCAAGCCGTCGGTCCCCACGCTGGAGGACTGGGACGTGGACCGCGTGGACCTCAAATGGGAGGCCCCCAAGAACAACGGTGGCGCCCCCATCACCGGCTACGTGATCGAGAAGAAGGAGAAGTTCGGACAGTGGACCGAGGCGCTTACTACTACGGTGAGTTTAGGTTTAGCTGGCTTTAGGAATGTCTATGACTTTCGTGTGTCTATGTTTCTATTATGACAGTCGTGTTTGGGCTTATTTAGATTTTTGCCCGTATTGTTTGTAGGACTATATCGTTTACTTTGTATTTACTAGACAGAAAGGTTTTAAATTGTTAATGGAAACAGATCAATATCAAAACATCATTTTGACAAACCGCTTTTGCTTAGAGAATAATTGAGACAATATTGTGTTCACGAAATTTCTCACCTGGTCTTAAGTGTCGATGTGGTCGAAGATGATAAGCATGTTCAGCCTAGAATAAGGCTGGCTCTCAAAGGCCGCTACCGGAACCCGATAGATTTTCAACTCTGGTAGCTATCCAAGCTGTAACTATAGTACCCTGCTGGGTAATTCTCAACAGTAAAGTTTAATTGTGTATTCCAGAGTCCAGAGTGCAAGGCGCGAGTGCCGGATCTCCGCGAGGGGAACACGTACCAGTTCCGGGTCCGCGCGGTGAACAAGGCCGGCCCCGGGGAGCCCGGGGACTCCACCGAGCCGCACGTGGCTAAGGCACGCTTCTGTAAGTACTATCACTTACATCATAACGTATCTATATTTATATCTATATCACACCATTTATGTATTTTATGTCCAACTAGCTGCGTCCCGCGGTGTTAATCGCTGTTACTAAAAGTAGCCTGTGTTAATCTAGTTTGTTAGCTACCTCCATACCAAATTTCATCAAAATTGGTCCAGCTATTTGAGCGTGAAGAACTAATACAAACTTTCACATTTATAATATTAGGAAGATTATCATGATCTTCGCTTTGTTGGAAATTGCAGACAATTTTGACGGCGCATCAGTTGTTGGAACAGCTAGTATTATTTAGATACAACTGACGTTCCACACACATACTCACACTGATATACATACTCATAAACACATACGCACAGACGAATAATTAAGTATATGTCATTTAGTCTGATATAAACGAAAGAGATGTGTCTGGATCGTGGCATGTGGAAAGATACATACTGGCAACGGGGCACAGGCGCTACTGTATGTGTGTATGTACGTAAGTAAGACGCAGTGTAGGTAGGCCTCCCACTAGATGGGCCGACGACATCAAAAGAGTCGCAGGCAACCGGTGGATGCAAGTGGCAAATTGTCGTTCGGTGTGGCGGTCTAAGGGGGAGGCCTGTGTTCAGCAGTGGACGTCTTCAGGCTGATGATGATGATGATGTATGTAACATACGTGGCGTTGGTGTTCCAGTGAAGCCGCACATCAACCGCGACAAGATGCAGGCGCTGCGCGTGCGCGCCGGGACCACCATCAAGTTCGACGTCGACATCCGGGGCGAGCCGCCGCCCACCAAGGCCTGGAGCTTCGCGGGCAAGGTCGGGACTGGTTCATGCTCATCTCATGCCCATAAGGAACAAAATTCAGCACTTGAGTAGATCAGTATTTGTTGCTCCATAATCCATATAATAAAAGGAATTTTGAATGAACATGTTCAGTAAGTTCAATGAAAAATGAGTACAAATGGGGGTTTTTCATGTTTTGGCGTCTCCCGATATGTGTATTTAGACAATGTCAAGTATTGTTACATAGTTGAAATAGTCAAAATGTCGAGTCCCAATCAGTGTAGTCGTATTAACGATTCAAAGATACCAAATCAACACGATACAGGATTGTTCTTTGGTATTGAAATTTACGCCATCTGTGAGCCGATTCAGTAATCTTTCAAGTTCGACGTCTGTGTGCTAGATGACGCTAAAATCAATGTTTATATCGGCGACAAAACTAAGTGTAATCCTCTCCGCAGAGCATCGAGGCCGGCCCGGGCGTGAAGCTGGACAACGAGGACTACAACACCAAGCTACAGATATACGAGACCACGTGGAAGAACACCGGCGTGTACACGCTGAAGGCGGAAAACGACTCGGGCGTCGACGAGGCGACCGTCGAAGTTACTGTACTGGGTATGTGTGGATGCACCCTTATACAGATAGATATGGACAGATAGTTTATTGAAACATCATAAAAAAAAACAAAATTTACGGTTCAACTTTTCCAACCCCACAACGGTTAAAACTCGTGTTCCCGTTCTACTTTCCAACCCTACAACCTTTTTAACAAACTGAAAAAAAATGAATGTAACAACGTGTAAGAATGACACAATGGAACTAAGCAATACCCTGTAAAATCTAGAAACCAAAACGTTACCTGAAAAACTTATTTACGTGTTAGACATAAGGAAGATCTGTGTAGTGATAGAACCCATAGATGCATAAGGACTCAGACTTCGTGTTAGAGGTTAGCTACGTGGGCCGGGCCTTCATCTCCTGGACAGGGGAAAACAAAATATAAAAAAAAACCCCTACAACCTTACAACGGCCAAACCCGCATCCCATTCAACTTGTCTAACCCTAATCCCTTCGCAGACAAGCCCGGCAAGCCCGAGGGCCCGCTCGAGGTGTCCGACGTGCACGCGGACCACGTGAAACTGGCCTGGAGGAAGCCCAAGCACACGGGGGGGCTGCCGCTCTCCGCCTTCGTGGTGGAGAAGATGGACACGCTCACCGGCAAATGGGTGCCAGCCGGCACTGTGGAGCCGGATACCACCGAGGCCACTGTCACTGGTATGGAAAATTGGACTTTGCGTTAAAGTTATTAGGTTGCTTTTTAACTGTGAAAGATTGCAACGACCCGCTTGAAATTTACTCCATCGAGGCTACTGTCACTGGTATGTGAAAATGGACTTTAGACTGGTGTGTTAGGGTTGCTTTTTTAAAGTGTGTAGTTAAAGATACTGCTACTGGTATGAAATTGGACTTTACGATAAAGATGTTAGGTTGGTTTTTCACTGTGTGCTAATGATTGCAACAATGCTCTTGAAAAAGTGTTCAGTTATACTTACGCGAAAATATACCGAACAGTTGTGTCAAGGTTGGTTTTGATGTGATTGAATGTCGACCCGACTCAGTTTCTACTTTCCCCGCAGGCCTGGAGCCCGGCCACACGTACCAGTTCCGCGTGAAGGCCCTCAACGAGGAGGGCGAGTCGGAGCCCCTGGACACGGACCACGGAGTCCTGGCCAAGAACCCGTACGACGTGCCCGCGCCCCCCGGGCTCCCCGACATCGTGGACTGGGACGAGAAGTCCGCCAAGCTCAAGTGGGAGCCCCCCATCAGGGACAACGGAGCGCCCATCACGGGTTACATCATCGAGGTCATGGATAGGGATCGCGGGGAGTTTGTTAAGGTACGTTTTGTTCATCCTACTAATATTATAAACGCGAAAGTTTGTAAGTATGGATGGATGTTTGTTACTCTTTCACGTAAAAACTACTGAATGTATTTTAATTAAACTTTACAATAATATAGCTTATACATCAGAATAACACATAGGCTACAATTCATAACGATATATCGTATATTATCCAAACGCGAGTGAAACCGCGCGGCTAAGCTAGTACATACATACAAGCATCCACTGTTTTAATGAGAATGAGAAGCAGCGACGTGTCTAAAAGTGATATTTAATTCAAGCGAGATAGTACGATCGGGGCTTTGTATGGCATTTTGGGCGTGTTAAGCGACCTATTTTGACCAACCAACACATACAATTTCGCTTGTCGATTCAGCCGTTTGTATGGAGTGTCCACTGTCCACCCTGTAGCTGTACTTAAAGAAGCAGAACATTGTGTTGATCGGTTTTCTCCCCCCAGGCCGCCGAGGTGCAAGGCAACGTGTGCCAAGGCACGGTGCCCAAGCTGGAGGAGGGCAACCAGTACCAGTTCCGCATCCGTGCCGTGAACAAGGCGGGTCACTCCGAACCCTCAGAGAACACCAACTGGCACACGGCCAAGCCGCGGTTCTGTTAGTATCCTCACTTTATCTGTGCTCGGATTTCTAATCTCGTGGAGTAAAAGTCTCTCTCTCTCTCTCAGCTTATCTCATGTTATCTCATTTTAGTTGTCAATTTTACTCTATGAGACTAAAAAAGTGTCTGTTTGTAATATCAAACAGCCATGTATAAATGCATATGAGAATATGTGAGAGTCAAAACTTAACATTTTACTAGAAAAATCTGGTAAAAGTATACTTTGGACTGAATGGGTGCACCAAAATTTTTTTGACTTAAGTAACCGTCAAAAGTAGTTGTGTGCAATGGAGCTGGTTATAAATAATATTGACTAACATATCCCTTCAAAAGTATTTTTCACTGGTTAGCAAGTAGCACCAGTCGACATAACTAACCTAACTAACTAAACAATGAGCCTAGTGTGAGTTGTTACGCGCTCGACATAGTTCGCCTGTATGAAGATCTTTCGTTCATAAACGCGCCGGTAGGGGCGCTGTACACCTTCATACGCTACTCGTACTATGTCGAGCGCGTAAGCTTGCCGCAAAACTCACACTTTTTACTTATACAGTTGTTTTTACTTACAAAAAAAAACTGTATAATAAGTTATTAAATATAATATATTCGGTATATGTCTCACGTTTACTATTTCCATCAGTGAAACCGCGCATCGACCGCACCAACCTGAACCCGCTCACGGTGAAGGCTGGTCTCCCGGTCTCCCTGGACATCAAGGTCTTCGGGGAGCCCCCGGCCACCGTCACCTGGTACTTCAAGGGTGAAGAGCTGAAGAACAGGTGAGGATGACAACGTGGTGGTAGTGTTGATGATGAGGTGTTAGCAAACGTGTGGTGGTGGGGTCGATTGTCGGTCTTCCCACAAAAGTTTAAACTAGAGTTAAACAAATGTTTCTTAAATTTCGTTCCACAAAATTGACGTATATCACTCGCGTTTTCTTACACTATCCTGGCATTCCTAATTATTTTACTTGTTAGAAAAAGCGAGGGTTAGACGTCGATTTGTGTGAGAAAATATTTAGACACATTTGTTCAACTCTAGTTTAAATATTTTGTGGTAAGACCGTGTGTCCATATTTGGTATATTTGGGTGTTAGTGGGTCCATGGTTCTTGTGGTTCCTGACTCCCTAGATACAAAGGGACACCGCTAAACATTGGAACTCATTGCTGGAGTCTGTGTTTCTCTATAGATAAAGTCGTTTAACTTCAAGTGAGATAGCGATCAAACCTTTGATAATAAATATACAGGAAATGCTGGTCAGGGTTCTGGATCTGTATGTGAAAATGTGGCCACGCTATAAACTGATGACGATGATTATGATGATAATGACGATGATGGTTTTTCCAGGGAGAACCTAGAGATCATCAACGTGGACTACAACACCAAGTTCCTGATGATGAAGACGAAGCGCGTCAACACGGGGAAGTACGTCATCAAGGCCAAGAACGAGGTCGGGGAGGACGAGGCCGACATCGAGATCACTGTGCTGGGTGAGTGCCGGGCTGGGGCCCGCGGGACCAGGGGTCGCGTGAGATACAAGACCACTCTGACCAGTGATGCCATAAAGATAACTCTTTATTGCATTGCAAGATATACAAGGCATAATATAAAAATAAACCCTTGATGAAGCAGATTTGGCAGATCTTTTTCTTGACTTTTGGTACAAAATCGAATCAGATGTTGTATTGTCTAGTAAAAATATACCAAAGTAGTTGACAAAGCGTCCTAGCTCCCTTGAAAAATCATGCAAATATGACCTTTTTTTTCTACTCCATCAGCAAACTCGACTCTTAAATGGAGTACAGAACAGCAAGCAACAATAACCTTTACGTTTAGAATGATAAAGTTGATATCCGTTCCAGGCAAACCGACCAAGCCGCAAGGGCCGCTGGAGGTGGCCGACGTCACCAAGAGCGGCTGCTCCCTCTCCTGGAAGAAGCCGGAGGACGACGGCGGCTCTCCCATCGAGTACTACGAGATTGAGAAACTGGATCCGCTCACTGGTGAGTTGTAATGTCAGAGTGTGTCAGGCCGTCTGAGAGCCTCTGACATGGTTTAGGGACTGCTATCAGTCGATACCAACCGCTAAAGACTGCTTAACGTGCTCTTATGTCTGTCTGTTTGTTTGTTGGTCTGTTTTTCCGGTTTATCTCCGTAACGGCTGGACCGATTTTGACGGGAATTTCACTGGCAGACAGCTGACTAAATAAGGAGTAACTTGGCTTATTTTTATTTTTAACTAAACGTTGCTCGTGTCTTCGTTGCGCGTTCTATATTTCATCGCGATAAAAGTATCTCATGTCCTTATACAATGGGAGGGCTTAATTATCGCTAAAAGCGATGTGGAGAGATATTTATAAGGGAGTGACAGAGGTGACATATATGTATATTCCGTCTCTTTCCCTCCTCAGGCCAGTGGCTGCCGTGCGGCACCGCCAAGGACACGAAGGCCAACGTGACGGGGCTGTCGGAGGGGAAGCCCTACAAGTTCCGCGTGAAGGCGGTCAACAAGGAGGGGGAGTCCGAGGAGCTGGAGACGGACAAGCCCATCATCGCCAAGAACCCCTTCGGTGAGACTATCTTCATTTTCATGCTTGTTGGCTACCATTTGACTTTTATGCCACACAATTATGGTGGAAGGTGTTAAGTGATGATCAGCTTAGAATGGGAGTGGGGCTCGAGGATCGCAGCCGGAACACCTCGATATGGGGTTGGCGACAGATTTTCTACTTGAAGCCTCAAGTTGCAAGTTCAGACCGTCACGGTCTTACCACAATAGATTAGACCAGAGTTAAACAGATGCTTATAAAATTTCGTTCGACAAAATCGACGTCTATCACTCGCGTTTTCTTACTCAATCCTGGCATTCCTAATTATTTTACTTATGAATTTTTTATAGAGTTAAAAACGAGGGTTAGACGTTGATTTGTGGAGAAAATACTTAGAATCATCTGTTCAACTCTGGTTTAAATCTTTTGTGGTAAGATTGCCAAGGTTTTCGACGATGCTATCCTTCGTTAGTGTTTGTCGTATGAGGTTTTTCTGCATCGTGCTAATGGATCCCGGTTTGCAGACGAGCCCGGCAAGCCCGGCCGCCCCGAGCCCCGGAACTGGGACAAGGACTTCGTGGAGCTGGAATGGGCGCCGCCCAAGAGCGACGGAGGCGCCCCCATCACGGGGTACATCGTGCAGAAGAGGGAGAAGGGTGGAAGGTCAGTTACTATTGTATAAAAGAGATGGCACGTTGTTTATCACGCTATCCAAGAAATGAGAGTGTGAAATTGTTAGTATCTTGTAGTTAGTATTTCGTATGTAGTCACATGAGATGGAAGTCTATGACGTCAATGTTAGAAGACCATTCTCAGTTTAAGGATAAATGTCTTAGGTTTTTCACAGTTGGTGTCACATAATTTGTTTGGCTACTTATGTAGCTGAGCTTGAAAATCCGGCACGCGCTAAACATGCGATAATAGCGCTAATAGTGTAGCTCTGTCCTTGTCCGTCACGAGTAACATATCAATATGCTCCTTGCGGGCCAGAGACTACTATACCGGCGTCACTTTTTTTTTTGGAGTGGGGGAAATGCCTTCGCACTATCCCCTTCGGCCATGGGGGTGGCGGGAGGGGGGCGTGTGGGACTTGAACCTACTAAAATACCCCCGTGAGCCGTCGATCCGCCTGGAGTGGGGCGTGATGGGGTCGTTTTGGCATTCACCATCCCGCCACAGCGGCCGGCCCGGTGAGACTACCGGGCCATTATACCGGCGTCCCTATCTTATATCCCTAGTTATATCGCCGTTATATCTCCCCCCCTATATCTCTAGTTATATCTCCCCCCAGGTCGTGGCAGGAGTGCCTGAAGACGTCCGGCGAGCGCCCGGCGGCGCGGGTGACGGACGTGGACGAGGGCCGGGAGTACGAGTTCCGCGTGCTGGCCGTCAACAAGGCCGGCCCGGGGGAGCCCAGCGACGCCAGCAAGGCCGTCGTCACCAAGCCGCGGTTCTGTAAGACATATTTCTATCTCTTTTTTAATACCGCTCCATAGAAACGAAACTTACAGACTCCACCGTCAACTATTGGAATGAATTCGAGAAGAAGCGGCAATGAATTTTAAACTATTTCTTCTTGATGTCTAGTACCTATACAAAATCTTACTCAAACTTACCAGGTGCTTGAGGAGATTGCCCCCACTCATCTTTTTCATTTGTGATTAATTTTTTAAAGGGTATGCTATTAAATTCAAGTACTTTTGGCTTAACATTTTACACGGCTAGTATTTTATACTTACTCATTTTTTAGCATAAAATAATTATGCTTCTTGGGCAGAATATTACACTAATTAGCTAGTACATTATATTTATGGTATATTACACTCATTGGTTAGTACACTATAGAATTCTCATTGAACATTACAGTGGCGCCGAAGATCGACCGCAAGAACCTGCAGACACGCAAGATCAAGGTCGGCCTGGACCTCCGGTTCGAGGCGGACGTGAAGGGAGAGCCCGAGCCCACCATCACCTGGACCTTCAAGGACCAGGCGCAGAAGCCGGACGGCAGGACCACCATCGAGAACAAGGAGTACCACACCTCGTACTGCCTCACCAAGGTGACCCGGGAGAACTCCGGGAAGTACACCGTGACGGCCAAGAACGACTCCGGGACCGACACCGTCGATATCGAGGTGAAGGTGGTCAGCAAGCCGGCCAAGCCGAAGGGACCGCTCAAGGTTAGTTTTTTTTTGTCCGGTTTGTTTCACAGCCTGTTTTACCGTTTTAGGGGTTTGTTTTTGGATTGTAAAGCACCCTGTGTTGTTGGTCGAAATTTAGTCCATATATCTGCCAAATTATTCATAAATATATTCAAATCTATTTAGCCGTTTTAGCGTAATTGAAGTCTGAAAGCATAAACAGATATAAAATCACATGTATTGTGTCAGTAGGATTCTGTTCTACAGTAATAGAAACATGAAGCATAATCATGGATGCAAGCGAAGATACCCTAAGATTCTTTGTAGGTATCTCTAGGAATTCTGGAACAACAAGTATCGTGGTCATATCCTGACGAAACCTGCAGCACGCTTCGCATTTGACTCATCATCCACATAAAAAAAAAACCCCATAAAATTTGTAATAAAGAGTATATTTTTATCAATGGCAATTTAATTAAAAATCTGTCTATCCCCAGGTCTCGGACGTGAAAGCCGACGGCTGCAAGCTCAAGTGGGATGCGCCGGAGGACGATGGTGGCGAACCTGTCGAAGCTTACGTCGTGGAACGTATGGACACCGAGTCGGGTCGGTGGGTGCCAGTCTGCACCACGAAGACGCCCGAGGCTGACGTCACGGGCCTGAACGAGGGCAAGGACTACATGTTCCGGGTCAAGGCTGTCAACCCTGAGGGAGAGAGCGAGCCTCTGGTCACGGAGACCGCTACGACCGCGAAGAATCCTTACGGTGAGTGGGATAGGGATTCATTTTCTTTGACTCGGAGCAGTTCTAGATACGACCAGTCTTAGTAGATCTATGGTGTTGCTAACGATAGGTTTGTCGATAGGTCTCTCATTCTGGTTATTCAATTAAAGGTGTTATGCAAGGCATACGCCTTGGTCCTCTGTTATTAAATTGTTCAAGCTAATTCAATAAATCAGATATCTCAGAACTCTCTTTTTTTTCTAGGGTTGTCTATTACGGAAATTATGCAAAATGAAATACAATTTCAGTTATAATAGCATCAATGCAACCTAAATTCGTATATATTTTTTTCATGTCCTTGATTGGTTAACTTGTTCCAGGCGAGCCCGACCCGCCCGGCAAGCCCGAGTTCAAGGACTGGAGCAAGGACCACGTGGACCTCAAGTGGGAGAAGCCGGCCAGCGACGGTGGCGCCCCCATCACCGCCTACATCGTGGAGAAGAAGGACAGGGACACCGGCAAATGGGTCAAGGCCGCTGAGGTGAGAATAGTTGATATACGAACACCCTATATTCGGCCCTGCGATCTTAGGGGCGGGCTAAAAGGAGTTCTATCTAAACGCATTAGGGTTAAAATTTCTTTGTGGTGATTCATAGTCAAAAATAATGTGCCGAGCTCATAGTAGGCATTTTTATGAAGACATCTTCAAAATCAATCTTTCAATTTGGTTCAATCTTGTGACTGATCTATAATACATAGTTACTAAAGAAATTTGCACCCTATTGTGTTATACATTAGAAGCGATAGCTCTTTGTACATCGTCGCTAATTCATTTTCACATAACATAATACCGTGGTTGAATTTTATCATTGTTAATACATAGTTACAATTGGAATATGTACCCTATTCTTTTGCGTTAGAATCTATTTCTCGTTGACGTATGTGCCCTAAAACCAAGGCTCGCGTGCCTGACCAGGAATATGCACCGTAATCATCAGTGATTAGAATCCATTTCTGTTTGCCCCAGGTACCCGGCACTAAGACCGAGGCTCGCGTGCCTGACCTGATCGAAGGCAAGACGTACCAGTTCCGTGTGAAGGCGGTCAACAAGGCGGGCCCGGGGAAGCCGTCCACCGCCACCGACAACCTGCTGGCTAAGGACAGGTTTGGTAAGTAACCTGCATACTATGAAACTTCAAAACCACAATTTCATTTATTACTAGCTGTTCGGAAAGACGTGGTCCTGTCATAAACGTATAAGAACTTGAATTAGAATTTTTCTCTCCTCTTCGTGTATTTAAATTATAACATGATTACATAATTTTAATATGAAATTACATGGAAATTGCTCCAGCCGTTTGAGCGTGAAGAACTAACGAACATACAAAAACACGCTCACAAACTTTAGCCTTTATAATATTAGTACTATTTGGTTCACTATATTGTAAGTAATCTCTATTGTTCGTTTCGCCCGCAGCGCCGCCGAAGATCGACCGCACCAACATGCGCGACATCACAATCAAGGCCGGCAACCACATCCGGCTGGACATCAAGGTCAGCGGGGAACCCCCGCCGACTAAGACTTGGTGAGTGAAAAGTCGATTAGGTAGTGCTGGCATCTAGTGTCAAAGTTTGTCAGGTCGCCCAAGAGTTTTTAAATTGAACTGCGTGATAGTTCTCAAAGTCGCCGATGCGGACAGTGTTTGTGTACCGAAGTTGTCAAAATCGACAATTCTGTCCGTCCAATCGATAGCATCCGAGTCCGATGGCTTCTAGAAAATGGTAGATTCCATGAAGCCAGCCTCATTTAGTCTACCTAACGCTATCAAAGTCGTGATACACCAACATGTACTCGCTTCGTCTTGTAATTTGTATTTTAATCCCTTGTCAGCCCACCTAGAACTCCAAATAATTGACATTGACATTTGAATTTGTTTTGACTTACAGCAGCGCTGCCTGTTTTCATGTAGTACAGTGCCCTGTAACGAGTTAATCGCTTCCTCCCCCAGGTTCCACAACAAGGAGCGGCTGGCGTCCCGCGAGGAGCTGACGGTGGACTCGGAGGAGTACCGCACCAAGCTGGCGGTGCTGGTGGCGGCGCGGAAGCACAGTGGAACCTACACGCTGAAGGCGGAGAACAGCAGCGGCAAGGACGAGGCCACTATCCAGGTCATCGTGCTGGACGTGCCCGCCAAGCCGGAGGGGCCGCTCAAGGTGAAATATACTCTATTTGAGAAGGTGTAACACTCTATTTACAATGATGCGATTTAAATAGCAGGATGTGGTTTGAGGAAACTCTCAAGGTGAGATGTACTCTATTTGTGAGGATGTAAGACTTTATTTACAATGATACGAGTTCAATATCAGGATGTGGTTTGAGAAAACGCTCAAGGTGAGATGTACTCTATTTGTGAGGACGTAAGACTCATTTTGTAATGGTGATTTAGTCAATAGCAGGTAATGATGATGGTGTGAATTAGACTCTGTCGGACTGATGCTGAAATGTTCGTAGTTTCGCATTAGATTATGTTTTTTTTGTGTCATTGTCTCGCACTAAACGAGTAACAAAGTTAGCAATAGATTTAAATCTATCACAGTTTTAGATATACACGCATAATGTATAATCGTCGGCATAATTTGTGTATTTCGGCATTTTGTAAAATGACGACACCGTTTGTAAAAAGACGACACCGTTTCCAAAATAACGACGCCGTTTTGTAGACTTAACCCGGTTGGTTGTTCTCAGATCTCGGACGTGCACAAGGAGGGGTGCACCCTCAAGTGGGCGGCGCCCGCGGACGACGGCGGAGCCCCCATCGACCACTACCTGGTGGAGAAGCTGGACACGGAGACCGGCCGCTGGATGCCGGCGCTCAAGACTAAGGACCCGAAGGTATGATCCTTAAAAAAAAAACTAAAATGTCATGGATCCTCTTTCCACTTGGATCTACCGTGTGGCTTCACAAATAGATCCGTAGACACTTTTCTCTCCCATTGGTGGATCTGTGGATACTTCCGTTTCCTCATATGAACGTGCTAATCTTACAATGAGACTGGCTGTAAAAAAAATGCATTATTTTGCATTTAAGAACACTATGATCTATCTCTTGTCTCTTACACGCGAGTAAGCGTAGCCGCTTGAAAGAGAGATGTAATCACTTCAAAGTACGTATTAATTGTAAATTTTAACTGTTTGGCGACACGCGCCTATTCACAGACACTAATGCATGTAGACTAGTCCATCGTGTTACGTTTCAGTAAAACCAAATATTTTGACGATACACGAAAGTTTGTCAAACTACCCTAGTAAAACCGGCACGCAATAAGAGATGCAAATAGTGTAGCTCTGTCCTATTCTTTCACGAGTAATCTCTCAATCTTCGTTCTTGTGGGACTGAGACGCCGATGCCAGCGGTTTATAGCTGTCTATGTCTAACATGTGGTTAATTCCAGGCCGAAATCGAGAACCTAGTGCCGGGTCACGAGTACAAGTTCCGAGTGTCCGCCGTCAACAACGAGGGCGCCTCCGAGCCCCTGGAGGGGGAGCACTCCATCATCGCGAAGAACCCCTTCGGTGAGGTTCTAGAACCATCCTGTGAATTACCATTACCACCATATCAAACACGTAACGCGCATAATTACGGTTAATAGGAGGTAGTCTTGCATTCAGTATGCTATTTTGAAATCAGATTAATGTGTACGGTGCGTTACGTGCACGTTATGAACTTTCAAAATAGCGTGCGTGAAGCGTTTGTGTTTTCAGCACGTTGTGACGTCACACGTCTTCTGCAAGTGCAAGTGGCGTACTAAGACAAGGAGAGGGGTGATTTAGGAATCAATTGCTTTTTACTTTGTCTTCAAATAGACATTTTCGCGTCGACATTTGAATAATTTATTTTAGTCGCAAACCATTTTGCGGTAGAGTTCGGATGGGTCTATCAAATATCAAAGTGTATCAAACTTTGATATTTGATAGAATTTGCCAAAATGAGAGATCCGCGAGGGTCAGAGGAAAGGTCCGTAAATAAGAGTTGAACAGAAGTTTCTAAAATTTCGTTTCATAAATTGACATCTAACACTTGCGCTGTCTATTGTCTAACCCATTATGTTCAATGAAGGCGTAAAAAAACCGATTCCAGATGAAAAAAAAAATCTGATCAAAAGTAATATTGGAGCTCAGGGTGGAATTAAAACCGCTATTTTCCCTTTGCCTCATTTCAAGCAATGTTCAAGACCCTGACGTTAATTTTTTAAACTCCGGCCTAGATTATGACTCAAGGGCATTAAAGAACGTATTTCACACCGCTATGTCCCATGTCCCCCGCAGACGAGCCCGGCAAGCCCGGCGCGCCGGAGGTGCTGGACTGGGACAAGGAGCACGTGGACCTGCGCTGGGAGAAGCCGCTGCAGGACGGAGGGGCGCCCATCACGGGGTACCTCGTCGAGAAGCGGGAGGTCGGCTCGCCCAAGTGGGTGAAGGCTTGCGAGGTGCGTCTACCTATCATCAATATCTAACTATAAACACACCTTCCTTCATACAATTATGTATGCATAGAAACACAGTTTTATGCGCATAACGCAAAATATTGCTATCGTTGTTCCATTGTAGCCCCCTCCCTCTCCCCCTCCTCCTACCCCCAATACCCCTCAACTACCTCTCTCACCCCCAGATGGTTCGAATAAATCAAGGAGTGGAGACTTGTCTAGTAAATAATTATCTACTCTACCGTCCTGATAACCTTCGTTTATTTTTGCGTCTATAAGTAGGGAGGAGTATTGTACCATAAACTGTAAATAGCAAATGATCACAAAATAACCTTGAAGGGCAAAATCAACGCCTTTTTTATATTTTATTTATCCACCTAATGTTCCACGACATGTCCACAGGTGGGCCCCAACGATAACGAGAAGGCCACAGTGCCGAACCTGGACGAGGGCACGGAGTACGAGTTCCGCGTGAAGGCCATCAACGAGGCCGGCCCCGGGGAGCCCAGCGACGCCAGCAAATCCGTCGTCTGCAAGCCCAGAAGACGTGAGCATATTTTTATTTTTTCATGCATTCAGTATTTAGCCGCTATCTCACCAGGTCTTCGAAAGTGGCAGACATGATCAGCCTAGAACTCTCTCGAAGACCGCTGCCGGAACACCCTGATACGAGTTCGATCTGAGTCTAGATGTTTGTAGAACTATGGGCCTCGTAAATCCTACTCCGCTAGATACAGGAAGTCATCTTGTTTCAATTGCTAGATTTTAGCTCGTATAAAAATGAAATAAAAAAATATAATTTTCGTGTATTCCCCCAGTTGCCCCCAAGATCGACCGACGCAACCTGCGCACCATCAAGGTACACGAGGGGGAGCCCATCTCCCTCGACGTCAAGGTCACCGGCGAGCCCGCGCCGGAGGTCACGTGGACCCTGAACGGAAAATCCGTCAGCAGCGGCAACGGGCTGAAGCGTGAGTGTCTTGTTTAGAGTGCTTCAGTAGGGGTCTGTTAGGTAGTGAGTTTGGGGTGTGTTGGGTAGTGAATTGGGAATATTTGTTTATATGGGTTTCTGAAGTGCTTGCCTATTTGTTTACGCGGACTGGATAAGTAACGTAAATATTAGGACATTATACACTAGGTGTCTTTCAGTAAGTAAATGTTCCTCCTCAAAATTCCATATCACGAAAACCGATGATATTGCTTCGTGAAATAGAATGTATCATCATCCACCGGCGAAAAGATGATTTAACTCTTACATGTATCAAGATAGGGTATCAATTCGATCCGTAACAAGTAGTGACTTGCCCTCCCCCCCCCCCCCCCCGCAGTGGTGGAGCTGCCGAACCTGAGCAAGTACCAGCACGCCAGCCCGCGGCGCAAGGACGCCGGGACCTACAAGATACAAGCTGTCAACAAGTACGGACAGGACACGGCCGAGCTGGAGATCATCGTCACTTGTGAGTATTTCTCTATATTATCTCGCAGAGGGTGATGTTTATCTCACACAGGGTCACGTTTATCTTACAGAGGGTCATGTTTATCTTACAGAGGATCATGTTTATCTCACAGAGGGTCATATTTATCGTGCAGAGGGATATGTTTACGTCCCTAAGGGTAATGTTTACCTTGCAGAGGGTCATGTTTATCTCACAGAGGGTCATGTTTATCTCACAGAGGGTCATGTTTATCTCACAGGGGGTCATGTTTATCTCACAGAGGGTCATGTTTATCTCACAGGGGGGCATGTTTATCTCACAGAGGGTCATGTTTATCTTGCAGAGGGATATGTTTATGTCCCTAAGGGTAATGCTTACCTTGCAGAGGGTCATGTTTATCTTGCAGAGGGATATGTTTATGTCCCTAAGGGTAATGCTTACCTTGCAGAGGGTCATGTTTATCGTGCAGAGGGATATGTTTATATCCCTAAGGGTAATGTTTACCTTGCAGAGGGTCATGTTTATCTCATAGAGGGTGATCTTTATCTATTTCTTGAAACAGCCAAGCCGGACAAGCCCGAGGGCCCGCTGGAGGTGTCGGACATCCACAAGGACGGCTGCAAGCTGAGCTGGAAGCGTCCCCGGGACGACGGCGGGGAGCCCATCGAGGCCTACCTCGTGGAGAAGTACGACCCCGAGACCGGCGCCTGGCTGCCCGTCGGGAAAACGCTCGGGAACGTGCCCGAGATGGAGGTATGTCACGAAACAATCATTATGTCAATATTCATGTTTGTTTGTTGCGTGGTCGCGCATTGCTTACCGATTGAGTTGATGAAATAAAATGAGACAACGAGTTACATATAAATTAAACAAATAAGATGAGTTTTCAGTTGTCGCTCATCAAGGAAATTTTATAATTTTCGCTTGTTCCTAGGTCGACGGCCTGATCCCTGGCCACGAGTACAAGTTCCGCGTGAAGGCTCTCAACAAGGAGGGCGAGTCTGAGCCGCTGGAAACCTTCGGCTCTATTGTCGCCAAAGACCCCTTCAGTAAGTAATTTGTCATAATTTTCACACGTCGAGTCCGTTCTCTTCGAGTCTTGAGGTTTTTTCCCGTTTGCTACTTGACTATGTTTGCTGATGGTATGCGGGCTCCAAGTTGGTTTACGGTTCCCTTGCATTTGTACATTACCTATGTCAACAAATTTCAAAGTATATATTATTATAGTGCATAATTAACATCTCGAGATTTTGCATTTTCTGTGTGGAACTGCGACTGGTATACCTTGATTGTGGATTGTTTAACATTAAAATACTTTTTTCGGAAAGGAAAAACAAGCATTAACAGTATTTTTATTACTTTATAGGCTAGCATTTGACGACTATCTCACCTGTCTTAAAAAAACAATATGATTAACAAACACTCCTTCCCCAGCCGTCCCGGACGCGCCCGGCGCTCCGGTCCCCGACGACTGGTCCGCCAGCCACGTGGACCTCAAGTGGGAGGCCCCCATCTCGGACGGGGGCTCCCCCATCATCGGGTACATCATCGAGAAGAAGGACAAGTACAGCCCGCTGTGGGAGAAGGCGGTGGAGACGCACACGCCCACGCCCTCCGCCACCGTCAACGGGTGAGTCCATCGGCTGGGGAGTTAGGGTAGGGGCCGTGTGGGAAGTGGGGGTCGGGTCACACATCACTACCCAGTGATGTGTTTGGTACCTACATTAAGATTTGGGCGATTTTCAATACTTCAACAAGTTTTTTTTGCGTCGTTTACATTTGATTTTCTGAATCTTTTAATTTAATTAATGGTTAGTGAACACATGAGAAACTTCATACATAAATGCGAAAGCACGTGGCAACGAAAGTGCAGTGATACACTGTGTGCTTGTAGATACTCTGTGTCATATCCATCACATATTGTTTCTTGGAAACGAATTCTATGATAATTCTAGCTATGAAAATGAGAAATTCCATACTACACCGTGACCTTTGATCCGAATAGCAGTGAGCTCTGATATAAATCACCAGAATCATCAGAACAACCACTTTTGAGCACATTACCAACTCCTTCCCCTCCTCAGCCTCATCGAAGGCAACGAGTACCAGTTCCGCGTGGTGGCGCTGAACAAGGCGGGGCAGAGCAAGCCCTCCGAGGGCTCCAAGACGTTCCTCGCGAAGCCCCGCTTCCTGGCGCCCAAGATCGACCGCCGCCACCTGCGTGACGTCACGCTCTCCGCCGGCGCCACGCTCAAGCTGGAGGCCGCCGTCAGCGGCGAGCCCGCTCCGGCCGTCGAGTGGAGGTACGGGGTCTAGGATAAAATCAGAACTGTTACCGTCTTACCACCAAACTTTTGTGGTAAGATGGTTAAGGGTGATGGCTTACAGCCGAAATTAATATTGTATATCCTATCCAAGATTGAAATCGATCTTGGATTGCAGCCTATCCTTCGATCGATTTCCAATCAGCGTGCCTTTATAAACCAATCCACGGATCGGTTATCGGCACGTTTGACCCTAAAAATGGATTGTGATATCAATCCCAGATAGCAAAATTTGGATTGGATTGATTATTAATTTTGGCCGTTAGGTGGTTCTGTCGTCGGATCGCACGCCGCAGGGCGTCGGTCCCGATCTGAGCTTCAATTTCGATGAAGGAAAATATTTTAAAACCTTATGGTCTGTCGCCATATCCTTATCGCTGTGTACTGGCAGCGCTCCTCGAGAACCAACCTCGTTCTAAGACTGAACAAGTTTTTCAACTTCGACCACATCGCCCCTTAACACCAGGTGAAGTGGTCAAACGCAAATATAAACCAACTTATTTACATGATCAGGGGGCTTACCATGACGTCTTATTGCGATCCCATTGAGGACCTAAACAGAATCGATAGTAATATACATGGCTTTCGATATCATTTAGATGGGCGTCAATCCCTTTAAATTTAAAATGAACCTAATTTGAGGGCCAAGATGTCACAACAAGACGTCATGGTACTAATAAGTAGTAAAACGATACTGTTTAGGTCCTCAATTGGATCGCAAGACATCATGGTAAGCCCCCAGCTCAATACATGACTGACAGACAGTTGACTGCAATAGCGTTCAATCCTCCGTAATATCTCAGTTTCGCGTGCAAAGCAAACTAAACCCAATTGCAATACAAACACCGTCCATTTCCCCCCAGATATCAGAACATGCCGCTGCGGCCGTCGAAGGCCGTGACCATCGACAGCCCGGACTACTTCACGAAGCTGGTGGTGCGGCCCGTGCGCCGGGACGACTCCGGGGAGTACGCCGTCACCGCCGTCAACTCGAGCGGCAGGGACACCGTCACCGTCACCGTCACCGTCACGGACAAGCCCACCAAGCCCGAAGGACCATTGCAGGTGGGCACTCTCTCTCTCCGCTCGCTCTCTCTCTCTGTTTCTTTCCCTCTCTCCTCTCTATCCCTCTCTCTCTCCCTCTCTTTCTCCCTCTCTCTCTCTCCCTCTCTCTCTCTTTCCCTCTCCCTCTCTCTCCTCTCTCTCTCTCTCTCCCTCTCCCTCTCTCACCTCTCTCTCTCTCTCTCTCACCCTCTCTCTCTCTCTCTCTCTCACCCTCTCTCTCTCTCTTACACATTATTGAATAATTTCCGTACGCAGATCTCGGACGTGCACAAGGAGGGCGCCACGCTGAAGTGGAAGCGGCCCAAGGACGACGGCGGCACCCCCATCGAGTACTACCAGGTGGACAAGCTGGACACCGACACCGGCTGCTGGGTTCCCTGCGCCCGCTCCGACGAGCCCAGTTAGTACCTATACGTGGAATGAGACTAGCTTAGTCTGCGAGGCTCTGAATGTCCTTCCCAATTCGAATTACTTTATACTACGATGAAATATAGGGTAGATCCCCGATCGCCATTCCAAAATGGCCGACATATGCCTTGTATTGAACAACGCTATTACAGTGTGTTAAAGTTCATTATTAAATGATACCATATCGGTTTGACGGATGGACACTAGATATTGGATTTGATCGATGACTCTATACCAAAGTTTATCAAGATCCGTCCAGCCGTTTAGCCATGAACTGGCTAAATAATCTATATCTCTCAATAACTCGAAACCTTCGTCACTTCCAGAATGTGACGTAACCGGCCTGACGCCCGGCAAGGAGTACCGTTTCCGGGTGTCCGCCGTCAACGCCGAGGGGGAGTCGGAGCCGCTCACGTCGGAACAGAGCATCGTCGCCAAGAATCCGTTCGACGAGCCCGGTAACTAACCTCAGCACCATCACCGTTTATCATCCCATTCTTGATGTTTCCATTTGAACAGTGTCAGTTTTGTACTGAAAAAGTTGTCAAAAGTTTAGTTTTGCGTTGCCAAATGTTTTTTTTGTCACCTTACGTACAAAAATGAAAGGGCCGACAATCACTTCTGAGTGGTTTCAATAAGCTCTGTTACATGAATGAACACTGTTTAGTAAACGGTATTTGTTACGCGAATTTGACCCGTACTGCTCTAGCAACAGTACCTAATTTCCCACTAATCTCTCCGTCTGCCAGGCGCGCCCGGCACCCCGTCCGTCACGGACTGGGACAAGGACCACGTGGACCTGAAGTGGACCCCGCCCGCGTCCGACGGGGGCGCCCCCATCGAGGCCTACATCGTGGAGAAGAAGGACAAGTTCGGCAACTGGGAGAAGGCGCTGGAGGTGCCAGCTGGGACCACCAACGCCACCGTGCCGGACCTGATCGAGGGGCAGACTTACGAGTTCAGGTACGCGGCTTATAAGTCAGTGTGACTTATCAACGTGGTCAGCTTGGCCTGGCTCTCGAGATCCTCTGCCAGAGGACCCCGATAAGGGTTTGGAGACGGATTTTCTTCTTGAGGCTGGTATGCAGCCAGGTGACTAGTCCCCTACCACCAAGAATTTTAGATGATTTCCCTTATCAGAAGCTTGAGCTCAGTTCCTGGTTTCGACCTATCTTCATCACGAAAGTGAGGCGTGAGCCGAGCGTAGGAGTTCTCGATTATGAGTTGAGATGATGATGACGATAATGATGATGATGATAATGATGATGATGATAACACTGGTCCACGTTCCAGGGTCCGCGCCGTGAACAAGGCCGGGCCGGGCGACGCGTCCGACAGCACCCACCCCATCGTGGCGAAGCCCAGGAACCTGGCTCCGAAGATCGACAGGACCAACCTGATCGATATCAAGATCAAGGTCGGACAGAAGTTCGGGTTCGATGTCAAGGTCAGTTGTGGAAGAAGGATAGTTTGTTGCCGTAATCATCATTGCGACAGGTGACAGTTTGCGTTCACACATCTACTTTTGTCACCCCTGGAGGGGATTGTACGGTGGCATTATGCCCGATATTGAAAAAAAAACTGACAGATTTTGCGACAGATTTTCTACTTGAGCGTGGTAGCTAGCCAAATGGGCACTTTAGTACTCTACCACTACCACCAAGGTATTTAACGATGTTTACTTTCATTGGAAGTTAATAAATATTTACCATAAAAGCTTTGATTTCGAGCAACAGCGAGTCAAAAGCCGAGCTAGGCCCAAAAAGTCTCAAGTGTGAAATGTCAAGAAAAAGTGGCTGTGAAATACGGACGGACAAACAGACAAACGTACATGGCGAATCTATAACGGTTCCGTTTTCTGCCTTTGGCTACGGAACCCTAAAAACGTCTCCACGGCGCTAGCGAGTAGTTGACTTGTATATTATGTTGTATGT
Organism: Hylaea fasciaria; assembly: GCA_905147375.1. NCBI lineage: Eukaryota > Metazoa > Arthropoda > Insecta > Lepidoptera > Geometridae > Hylaea > Hylaea fasciaria. The sequence continues at coordinate 5,019,003 of LR990215.1, forward strand.
ATTCCGGGGCAGGTGTCCGGCGAGCCGACGCCGGAGACGCGCTGGTACCTCGCCAAGCGCGAGCTGAAGTCCTCTGGCGAGTGCAAGGTGCAGCACGCGGCCTACAGCACGCGGCTGGCGGTCCGCGCCGCCGCGCGCGCCGACAGCGGCCGCTACACGCTCACCGCGGAGAACTGCAACGGCAAGGACGTGGCCGAGGTGGAGGTGCTGGTGCTCAGCGTGCCCAGCCCGCCCGGCGGCCCGCTCAAGGTGAGATGATCGATTCTAGCCCTTATAGTCGTAGGGGTAGGGCTCATTTTTGAACGGCGAGTGTTTTAGTAAGGCAACGAAAGGAGTGAAGAGAAAGGGAGCTATGTAATTTGGTGACTCTTTCTCTCTCCTCCTTCCTCTCTCCCTCTCTCTCTTGCTACATCCTCGCAATAGCATAATCTCTGTCTCCGTGTAACTCTCCACATAAGGTCTCGTAGAGGTATCTCTTTCTCTGCCTAACCCCCCCTGGACCCCCAGGTGTCGGACGTGCACGCGCACGGCGCCACGCTGGGCTGGAGCCCGCCGGCCGACGACGGCGGGCAGCCCGTGGAGAAGTACGTGGTGGAGCGCATGGACGAGGCGTCGGGCCGCTGGGTCACGGCCGGGGAGACCGACGGCCCGCAGACCAGCCTGGCCGTCGACGGGCTGACCCCCGGACACAAGTACAAGTTCCGCGTCAGGGCGGTCAACAGGTCAGTGTGCTTATGAAAATGATTGGACATAAAAAAAACTGACACAAAAGGTCCATAGCGGCTCATATGTAAGTCAATATAGCTAAATAACGTACCTACCCCAATTCTTGAATCCTGATTCATATTTTAGAAGTAGTAAGGACTCATAACTAAGGATCGTGGTCTCACATACAGATGCAGCGAAAATAACCGTAGTTCTCACGTAAATAATATCAAATAGTTCCTTGTCCAACTAAATAGATGGCGCTAAACCGCCAAAAAAAAGAATTGTCGATGTTGAAATTAGACTTTTTTAGTGCATGCCATAATTTAGAGCATGCTATTTGCATATCCGAGCTAGCTTCAGACAACTAACTCCATCTCCCTCCCCCCACAGGCAAGGCAAGTCCGAGCCTCTCACGACGCCGCACGCCACGGAGGCCAAGAACCCGTTCGAGGTGGCGGGCAAGCCGGGCACGCCCCGGATCCGAGACTTCGACCGGGACTTCGTGGAGCTGGAGTGGACCAGGCCAGAGAAGGACGGAGGAGCGCCCATCTCCGGTTACGTGATAGAGAAGAAGGATCGCTTCTCGCCCGACTGGGAGGAATGTGCTCAGGTACCTACAGGATTTTGTAAACGGAATTCCTCTTGAAAGCCCTAATAATGTATGTGTAAATAAAATAGTAAACGGTATGAGCCGTCAATAAATTCTCTATGTTGACGGGTGACGGGTGATATTACTAGCAAAATCAAGACTATACTGGTCTCTCTCCCGTTCATGATGCGTTAGAGACAGCAATCTTGAATCTTGATATAACATTCAATGTTAACCCCTGCCTTTTTGTACCCTGCTCCAATTATCCACGAAGCCTAACAATCCAATATCATTTGTTATGTAAAATTCCATTTTCAATAAAATTTATAAAAAAAAACCGTGTTCCCCTCAGATCGAAGGCGACGTCACCAGCGGCAAGGTCCCCGACCTCATCGAAGGCAACACGTACGAGTTCCGCGTCCGCGCCGTCAACAAGGCGGGCAAGGGGGAGCCCTCGGACGGCACCGCGCCGCACCTGGCGCGCCCCAAGAACCTCGCGCCCAAGATCGACAGGAACTTCATGTTCGACATCAGGGTCAAGGTCGGCCAGAACTTCGAGCTGGACGTGCCCGTCGCCGGGGAACCCACGCCGACCAAGGAGTGGCTGCACGGGGACAACATGGTGCTCAATACGGACCGGATCAAGGTGGTCAGCCAGGACCACAGCACCAGCATCAGGGTCATCGACGCGAAGCGCGCCGACACCGGCACGTATACTCTCAAGGCTAAGAACATCAACGGCACGGACACGGCGACGGTCAAGGTCACCGTCATGGACGTCCCGACGCCGCCCGAGGGCCCGCTGCGGGCTGACGACGTCACCAAGTCGGGCTGCACCCTCAGGTGGCGGCCGCCCAAGGACGACGGCGGGGCGGAGATCACCCACTACGTCGTCGAGAAGATGGACCAGGAGAACCTGCGCTGGATCCCCGCCGGGGAGGTGCAGGCCTGCAGCATCAGGATCGACCATCTCATCGAGGGTCACGACTACAACTTCCGCGTCCGCGCCGTCAACAAGCAGGGGGAGTCGCAACCGCTCACGGGGCACGAGCCCATCACCGCCAAGGACCCCTACGGGACCCCGGACAAGCCCGGCACGCCCGTCGTCAAGGACTGGGACAAGGACCACATGGACATCGAATGGGTTCCGCCGAAGAAGGACGGCGGCTCGCCGATCACCGGCTACGTGATCGAGGCGAAGAAGAAGTACGGCCCGTGGGAGGTCGCCGCCACCGTCCCCGGGGGGCAGACCACCGCCACGGTCCCGGGGCTGACGGAGGGCGAGGAGTACGAGTTCCGCGTCATCGCGGTCAACAAGGCCGGCAACGGCGAGCCCAGCGACGGCTCCGGCCCGCAGGTCGCCAAAGCCAGGTTCTGCGCGCCGACCTTCGACAAGATGCTGCTGTGCGACAAGACGGTCAAGGCCGGCCAGAGGATCCAGTACGAGATCCCGATCGAGGCGTCGCCGAAGCCGACGGTGGAGTGGCAGATCAACGGCAAGGAAGTCAAGTCCACCGACAGAATCGACGTCCAGGTCCTGCACAACAGGGTCATTTTAGACATTCCATTCTCCGTCCGCGCCGACGGAGGCGTTTACAAGCTCACCCTGAAGAACGACCTCGGCATCTGCTCCGCGTCCGCCCAGGTCACCGTGCTGGACAAGCCCTCGCGGCCCGAGAAGCCGCTGCTAGTCTCCGACGTTACCAAGGACTCCTGCTCGCTGTCTTGGAAGGTTCCGCTGGACGATGGCGGATCTCCGATCCTCCACTACGTCATCGAGAAGATGGACCTCACCCGCGGCACCTGGTCCGACGCCGGCATGAGCACCTTCCTGTCCCACCAGGTCACCCGGCTCATCCACATGAAGGAGTACCTGTTCCGCGTGAGCGCAGTCAACGCAATCGGGCAGTCGGAGCCGCTGGAGCTAGGCAAGGCCATCGTCGCCAAGAACGAGTTCGACGAGCCCTCCTCTCCCGGCAAGCCCAAAGCCACGGACTGGAGCAAGGACCACGTGGACCTGGAATGGACCCCGCCGAAGTCTGACGGTGGCGCCCCCATCACCGGCTACATCATCCAGAAGAAAGAGAAAGGCAGCCCGTACTGGGTGAACGCGGTGCACGTGCCGCCGAGCAAGAACAAGGCCACGGTGCCGGACCTGGTGGAGGGGCAGGACTACGAGTTCCGCGTCATTGCCGTCAACCAAGCCGGCCAATCAGAGCCCAGCGAGCCCTCCGATGTCATCACGGCCAAGGACAGGTTCGTCGCTCCGAAGATCCTCACGCAGCTGAAGGAGATCCGCATCAAGGCCGGTCTCATCTACCACATGGACGTCGACTTCATCGGCGAACCGACGCCTGACGTCACGTGGACGTGCGACGGCAAGCCCGTGCTAACCAACGAGAGGACGACGGTCACGTCCGTCGGCCACCACACCATCATCCACACGGTGAACTGCAAGCGCTCCGACGCCGGCAAGTACCACCTGAAGCTGAAGAACGACTCCGGCACCGACGAGGGCAGCTTCGAGGTGATCGTGCTGGACGTGCCCGCGCCGCCGGAGCCTCCCTTCGAGTACGAGGAGATCACCGCGCAGTCGGTCACGCTGTCCTGGAAGCCGCCCAAAGACAACGGCGGCAGCGAGCTGACCGCTTACGTCATCGAGAAGCGCGACCTGACCCACGGAGGCGGCTGGGTTCCGGCCGTCACGTACATCAACCCGAAGCTGAACCACGCGACCGTCCCGCGCCTGTCCGAAGGCACCAAGTACGAGTTCCGCGTCTTCGCGGAGAACCTGCAGGGCCGCTCGGAGCCCCTGGTCACGGACAGGGCGATCGTCGCCAAGAACCAGTACACCGTACCCGGCAAGCCTGGCAAGCCGGACCTCGTGTCCGCGGACAAAGACCACATCAAGATCCGGTGGTCTCAGCCGATATCCAACGGCGGATCCAACATCATCGGGTACGACGTCGAGAGGCGCGACAAGGCCACCGGCCGCTGGATCAAACTGAACAAAGACCCCGTGAGGAACAGCGAGTACGAGGACGACAGGGTGCAGGAAGGCCACCAGTACGAGTACAGGGTGTCGGCGGTGAACGCCGCCGGCCCCGGCCAGCCCTCCGACGCCTCCAACGTGTTCGTCGCCAAGCCCATGAAGGAGAAGCCCAAGCTGCACCTGGACCATCTCATCGGCAAAAAGATCAAGGTCCGCGCCGGGGAACCGATCAACGTCACCATCCCCATCTCCGGCGCGCCCACGCCCACCATCTCCTGGGTCAAGGGCACCGTGCCCCTCGTGCCCTCGCACAGGCTCACGGCCGACACCAAGAACGACGAGCACAGGCTGTCCATAGAGCGGTCCACCCGCGACGACGCCGGCAAATACACCATCACGGCGTCCAACGCGCACGGCACGGACTCGGCCGACATCGAGGTCATCGTGGTCGACAAGCCGGGAGTGCCCAAGGGCCCGCTGACCGCCATTCCAGTGACGCACGACTCCGTCAGCCTCACCTGGCACCCGCCCGCGGACGACGGCGGCAGCGACATCACCGGCTACGTGGTGGAGGTCGCCGAATTCGGCGTCAACGACTGGCGCACGGTCGCCGGCTTCTGCCCCAAGTGTTCCTTCACGGTCAAGAACCTCACCGAAGGCAAGAAGTACGTGTTCCGAGTGCGCGCCGAGAACCTGTACGGAGTGTCCGATCCGCTGGAGAGCAAGCCGACGGTCGCCAAGAGTCCGTTCGACGCGCCCGACGCGCCGGACACGCCCAAGGTGACCGGCTACAGCGCCAACAGCTGCTCCCTGGAGTGGCAGCCGCCCGCCAACTCCGGCGGGAAGCCCGTCACCGGATACTACGTGGAGAAGCGCGAGCGCGGCGGGGACTGGGTCAAGGTCAACAACTACCCCACGCCCAACCTCTGCTACACGGTGCCGGACCTGCGCGAGGGCGGCCGCTACGAGTTCCGCGTCATCGCCGTCAACGAGGCCGGCCCGGGCAAGCCCAGCAAGCCCACCGAGCCCATCACGGCGGAGACGCAGCGCCGCGCGCCCGGCGCCCCCGAGGCGCCCAAGCCGGACCGCGTCTCCAAGGACTCCGTCACGCTGTCCTGGAGGCCGCCCAAGAGCGACGGCGGCGCCAAGATCAAGGGCTACATCGTCCAGAAGAAGGGCAAGGACGACAAGGACTGGAAGGACGTCGACGACAAGCCCGTGCCGAGCCTCGTGCACACCGTGCCGAACCTCAAGGAGGGCGCGGAGTACCAGTTCAGGGTCATCGCCGTCAACGACGTCGGCAGGTCCGAGCCGAGCAAGCCGACGGCGGACATCACCATCGCCGAGCAGCCGAACAAGCCGCGCATGGACCTGGGCGGCGTCCGGGACATCACGGTCCGTGCCGGGGAGGACTTCTCCATCCACGTGCCGTACGCCGGCTTCCCGCAACCCACGGCGCAGTGGTTCGCGGACGACAGGCCGCTGGACGTGGAAGGGGACACGCGGATCTTCCAGAAGATCACGCCGGACAGCGCGTCGCTGGTCGTCAAGAACGCGAACCGCGCGGACGGCGGCCAGTACCGGCTGCAGCTGCGGAACCCGTCCGGCTACGACACGGCCACGATCAACGTGCGCGTGCTGGACCGGCCCGGGCGCCCGGACAACCTGCGGGCCGACGAGTTCGAGGGCGAGGCGCTCACGCTGTACTGGAACCCGCCCAAGGACAACGGCGGCGGGGAGATCACCAACTACGTGGTCGAGAAACGCGAGGCGCGCACGCCCAACTGGACCAAGGTGTCCGGCTACGTCACCACGCCGTTCCTGCGCGTCAAGAACCTGAGCGTCGGCAAGAGCTACGACTTCAGGGTGATGGCGGAGAACCAGTACGGGCAGTCCGACCCGGCGCAGACCACCGAGCCGATCCGGGCGCGGCACCCGTTCGACCCGCCCGCCGCCCCCGGCGCGCCGCGCTGCGTGGAGACCGGCGAGACCTCCATCACCCTGACGTGGAGCAAGCCGCGGCACGACGGCGGCTCGCCCATCACCGGCTACGTGCTGGAGAAGCGGCTGATCACGGACGACAAGTGGACGAAGGCGTCGCACGCGCACATCCCGGACACCACCTACAAGGTGATGGGGCTGATCGAGAACCACGAGTACGAGTTCCGCGTGTCGGCCGTGAACGCGGCGGGCCAGGGGCCGTGGTCCCAGAGCTCGGACGCGATCAGGGCCTGCGCGCCGCCCAACTCGCCCAAGATCACGAGCGATCTCAGTCTGCGCGACATCACTGTCATCGCCGGGGAGGAGATCAAGATCACTGTGCCGTTTACTGGCAACCCTAGGCCTAAGGTGAGCACGCGTATACTTTTTTTTAATAATCAAGTAGGTCCTAATATGTAAAAAAATCTATCCGTATCAGACATAGTTTGTAAACATTACGTATAGATAGCAAAAAACTATCCGTAATGTTTTTTAATACGGATTAATTAGGAAATAGTTGCCAATGTTAATTTTTTATGCACTTTTATAACCACAAGTAAGTGGCCAGTTTATTAGAACTGCAAAATCTGTCACCAGGGAAATTAAACCTTACTCAAATTAGAACTACCATCATCATAACCTATATCCATAAAACACCCAGCCAGCTTATAGCCCCCCCTTCTCCCCAGGTGTCCTGGATAGTGAACAACGAGGAAGTGTTCCCGGACAGCCGCATCCGCTTCGTCACGTCCGACGTGGACACTGTGTTCGTCAACTCTCGGGCTAAACGCTCCGACACCGGCTCCTACTCTATACAGCTGCTCAACAGCGAAGGAAGCGACAGCGCCACTTGCAGAGTAAGTTATTTTTTTTTAACATGGATTCGAATTTTTTTGCAGTCAAAAATGACAGATTTAAACTTACACAACAAAAAGAAAAACGAAAAAAATAGCAGATGGAACGTACTAGCTCTACGATAACATGATCCGTGACAATCGTTCAGACATCTCAAAAAACATGTCATTTTATCGCTGCTTTTTTATGTTTGTGTCAAAGTCAAAGCATTTATTCTAAATAGGCAATAAAATCGCACTTTTACAAGTCTAAACAGCTAATTCTCGGTATCAAAGATAATCATAAAACAAAGTGTAAAGCAAAACATGACACTGGTTAAATGTGCATTTAACCAGTGTCATAGTTTGTTTGTTTAAAGACACACGATACACTAAAGTGGATCGTTTCAGTACTCATGTCGTCCTATGAATGTAAATTTAATCAATATAAAAAAGAAAACCAGAATCATGGAATCGTCCGTCCCCAGGTGCTGGTAGTGGACCGGCCCGCGCCGCCCGTGGGCCCGCTGGACGCGTCCGACATCACCCCGGACACCTGCACGCTGTCCTGGAAGCCGCCCCTGGACGACGGCGGCTCGCCCATCACCAACTACGTGGTCGAAAAGATTGATCACAATGGAGTGAGTCTTCTATTCTCTATTACATACTTTACCATATACATAAGTCAGGACGGTGTATTGCAAAATTGGAAAATTTTGGCGTGATCGGTAGGATACGATGCGATCGTAGGATACGATACGGGTGAGATCCATACTCGGCAATTTGCAGATATAGATTGTGATGACGACGATGATGATGTTGATGATGATGACGACGATGACGTTGATGATGAGGGACGCTGCATTTCAAAAATGGAATATGTTGGCGTGATCGGTAGGATACGATACGGGTCAGATCCATACTCGGCAATTTGCAGATATGATGATGTTGATGATGTTTTGTCCCAGATCTGGGTGAAGATATCCTCGTTCGTCCGCAACTGCCACTACAACGTGATGGGGCTGGAGGCGAACCACAAGTACACATTCCGCGTGCGCGCCGAGAACCAGTACGGAGTCTCCGAGCCGCTGGCCATGGACGACTCCATCACTGCCAAGGTAACCTCACCCCTATTGCCAGTAGCCTGGCTCCTAACTTTTACTATTATGATTTTTGACAACTAATTGCCATTGTGTTAACTGCTAAAGAGATCTTATTTAAGCTGTCAGTACGGTTTGAGCGTTTTTGCGTGGCACCATAAAATTTGGTCTAGCCTACACTGCCTTCAGTATTAACCCAGACTCAAAAGGTACTCAACGCCACGGAAGAGAGAGACCACGCTCAAATGTCATACAAAATCCCGATCATGCTATCTCGCTTTAATTGTTCACTTTCTAGGGTATGAATATAGGTATCATGTGGTATTAATGACCTGGTGTGTGGTGGTAGTTCCCGTTCACGGCGCCGGACGCGCCGGGCGCCCCGCGCGTGACGGACTGGGACGGCGCCACGGCCTCCGTGCTGTGGGACCGGCCGCGCTCGGACGGCGGCGCCCGCATCCAGGGCTACAAGCTGGAGTACCGGGACGTGGAGGACGGCGTGTGGGCCGGCGCTGACTATCTCGTCAAGGACTGCAACTACCAGGTAACTTTACATCTACATGTGTACAACACAGAAAGGACTTTAATAATAGGTGCAGTGGGCGGTTTTCTTTATCTGATTACCTACCTTTTGACGGCACGTTTGGCGTAGTGGCTGAGCAATCGGACTGCTGCGCTTGGTGTCGCGGGTTCGATTCCCGCCCGGAACAAATATTTGTGCGATCCACAAATATTTGTTTCTGGTCTGGGTGTGAGGTGTATGTAAAAAACAAACAAAAAAAAGACATAACAAAAACTTTGGATGGGTAAGGTTGATAGCAGAAATAGGGTTGGGTCGGTTGACATCAAATTGTTATTACACAAAAAAGGGGTTTATAATATACACACTGTATTACATAATTACATTCCATACATTTTTAATTTAGTAAAGAATAAATAATTTATGTATACTCTCCCCACTAGGCTTACAACCTGGAGCCAGGCCACGAGTACGAGTTCCGCGTGCGGGCCAAGAACGCGGCCGGGTTCAGCAAGTACTCCGGCAGCTCGCAGCGGTTCCGCGTGCGGGCGCGGCACGGGCCGCCCGCGCCGCCGCAGGCCCCGCGCGTGGTGCGCGTGGGGCGGAACTACGTCGACCTGTCGTGGGACCCGCCCGCCTCCGACGGCGGTAAGCACCGCCCACTATCTGCATCTTATACTCAGATTTTTAATCTCATGCAGTAAACATCTCTCTCTCCCCCTCTCTCTCGTCCTTTCTCTCTCTCCCTCTCTCACTGTCCCCCCCTCTCACTCTCTCTCTCCCTTTCTCTCTCTAATTTCGATCTCATTTCAAGAAAAAAAAAGACGTAAATGTAAGCCAATTTAATTGCTACATGATATTAAAAATTCGACTGCGAATGAATGCTTCCAGTGCTGTATTAACATTAACTCTTTATGTAATGATTCGTTCGTAAATAAGGCAAAGGCGGAGTGGTCCTTGGCTTTACCTTCTTTTTAATGCCGCGATCATTTGTTCACACTGTCGAATCCGAATTTCGGTAGATGGCATTGATTACAAATACGACAACGACTACGAAAAAATACCCTTTTATAAGTTGTAATTTCTTACTATAAAACAATAATTATGATCCTACTCGTCACATTTCGCAGGTGCTCGCGTGTCCGGTTACATAATCGAGCGCCGCGACGCCGGCGGCTCCGTGTGGGTGAAGTGCAACGACTACAACGTGCAAGACACCACCTTCACCGCCATGAACCTCAACGAGAAGGCGGACTACGAGTTCAGGATCATCGCCGTCAACATCGCTGGTGAGTTCTATAGGACTGGGCGACGCAACATTGGCGCAGTCGTGAGGATAAACTGGATTATGAATCTAAATCTTGGTACAGTGCTTGAATGGGAAACATCCTTTTTCAAACTCAAACCATAATCAATAACTGTTAAATTTAATGTATCATATTTTATGGTTCTCTTTGTTAACAAGAATTAGCTGTTTGACTTGTAAAAGTGCAATTTTATTGCCTATTTACAATAAATGCTTCGACCTTTGACTTTGCCTAAATAGTTTTCAATGTAACATCGAGATTCATTATGAAATCCCCATAACCGCGTCGTTAAACTCCCAGAAATAGTCCTACGCTGAATCTGACGTCGAAGGCGACTTAAATAAACTACCGGCTGCCTGATTGGGACTCAGTAAAATCCGCACGCACTGCAATAACTCGACAATTTCGTGCGAAGCCATAACACAAAAAAAACCGACACGAGCTCACATCCCCCTTCCCCCCTCCCAGGCAAGTCCGAGCCGTCTTGCTGCACCACCCCGGTGCGCACGGGCTCCGAACTGGGCGGCGCGGCGCCCGAGTGGCTGCGCAAGCTGGCCCCGCACTGCGCCGCGCCGCGCGGCCGCCCGCTCACGCTGGAGGCCGTGGCCACGGGCAGCCCGCCGCCCCAGGGCCGCTGGCTCAGGAACGGCAGGGAGATCGTGCTCGGCACCAGGTTGGTCTCCATTATGTTAACGACTATTGCACTCTGATACATATAAATAATATTTGAAAATCAAAACACGACAAATAAGAGCCTTATCTACACTACATACACATAATAAAAATGTAACGGATCGATGTCTGCCTTTATCTGACAAACCTGGACCTTAATCTGAACAAATAGCACCCACAACAATGATTGTTAGAATTTTTACAATTGTATTATTTTTTATTCGATTCATAAGTTGATTGTAACACCTTAAAAATTACATAAGACAAATGATTCAGGAGACATTCAATGTTCATTCTAAAAACAGAGAATACAGCATGCAATGTCAACGAGAAAATGTTCATCTTAGTTGACAACCCTACTAGCCCACGTTACTACCTTGGTATTTTGTCTGGTCTGGTCTAACCTGGTTCGGGGGTCGAATTTGACCACTATACAACCTGGTCTGAAGCGACAATGTGGTCGAAAGCCTTGCCAGCCTCTGTACCGTTGCTAAGAGCTACCAGCTGGATTCCCTGACGCTCCACCTTCCTCCAGATTCATCGCGGAGTCCCGCGAGGGTACGCTGCGGCTGAACATCCTGGAGGTGGCGGACGGGGACGAGGGAGACTACACCTGCGAGGCCGTCAACAGCGTCGGCCGCATCTACTGCACTGGACATCTCAAGATCGGAAGTGAGTGCAGTATCTCATTATCATATCTCACTGTCACTCATATCTCACTATCTCACTGTTGTATCGCTTCTGTTCCAAGGATTAGACTATTATTCATAGCAGGGTTTGGTCTGTTACACTCAACCATGCTTGGAGTTGTACACATTTTTTATGCAGACTCATTATCTGACAATATTAGATAACACATACAATTTTGAACAGAACTCACACGATTCTAAAAGGTCATTAAAAATAAATATATTCTTGTGTTTTCATCGATTCTTACCAAAAACTGTAAGATCTCAAATAATGATTTGTAGATCTATCTCATAATCGTTCAACCCGGCTAAAACGGTAGCACAATAGTTCAACCGTTCGTGGATCACAATAATTTATGAGTGAATATACATACATACATCATACATATCGGTCAAACTCATAACCCTAGATGGAAGGTGCCTAATTCTCTTGTATCTTTATTAGAATTAATTTATTTCTCTTTTTTTTGTAATATTTTTGTACGTCCTCCCCCCTCCCCCCCCCAGCCCCCCCGCGCATCACCCGCATGCCGGGCGCGCTGCAGCTGCCGGAGCACGACAACACCAAGCTGAAGGTGCTGTACTGCGGAGACCAGCCCGCCGAGGTCAGCCTCGCCAAGGACGGCCGCGTCCTCGCCGACTCGGCTCGCCTCAAGTACACCGTGTTCGACGACTACATCCTCATCTTCATCAAGGACATCAGCAAGGAGGATATGGGTGAGTTCTGATCGAGATATGTGTAGGATGGCTTATAGAGTTAATCGGTATCAAATTAATATGCCTTTCCCATGATGCCCCTTTCCCAAAATGTCCTAGACCATGTTTACTTCTAATCTATAGTAAGTAAATAGTTCACATACAGTCAGTCTCTGAAACGTTCTGAAAGCCAGCCACAAAAAGAATAAGAAAGAAAACAGTTATAATATTGCCATAACCAATATTATCGAATAAACTAAAAAAATAATTCTCACCACCGGTTAGACAGCCCGACATAACCCTTCATGTCACGGTACAACATCCAATACTACCCAGTAAAATTGCTTGACCAAAGCACCTACTAAATAGCCACATCTACTGTCACCATCCAGGCACATACAAGATCACGATCAAGAACAGCTCGGGCGAGACCTCCGACACGTTCTCCATCACCGTGACGGGGCTCCCGGGGCCTCCGCAGGGGCCCCTGGAGACCTCGGAGGTGGGCCGCCACTGCTGCACCCTGGCCTGGAAGCCGCCAGCGTTCGACGGCGGCATGCCCGTCACGCACTACGTGGTTGAAAGGATCGACATATCGGGTATGGTTGATTTGGGCTTTATGGTTGTGAATGCTGTGTGATAGCAAATTTGAGAGAGTTAATTCACGGCGCGTCTTTTTTAGTATGTGTTTTTTCTATCAAAACTGACACAGTTGCAAGTTTTTACGTGCAAACGGTTTGTAGCCGCGGCGGGCAAAAAACGTGCCGTGAGTGTAGGCTGTGTATTGATATTCTGCTTGAAGTATATTATATTGAAATTCCACTAGCCTTTTTCCCGTGAAGTCGTCCGCGTGGCCTCACAATTCTCAATAAAAAATATCGCTATACATATACCAAATTTCATAAATATCCATTCAGCCGTTGCAGTGTGAAGATATGACAAACGGAAACTTTAATATTAATAATATTAATAAAAAATGAATAAAAATTCCACGATATCCAGTTAGGGTTACCACTTACCACACTCATGATTTTAGTGTGACACCAATTTTCAAAAAGTAACTCCTTATTCCCACCTCCCCCGCAGGCACCACGTGGATCACCATCGCGTCGTCGGTGCGGGACACGCGGTTCACCGTGCAGGGCCTCACCGAGGGCCAGGAGTACAACTTCCGCATCCACGCCGCCAACGAGAACGGCATGGGCCCCGCCCTGGAGGGTGCCAACCCTGTCAAGGTCAGACCCTTTCAATTTAACAGTATAATAAGACTATGACGTAACAAACGCATTTCCATTGTGGTTCTAAAATTGAAACTAGTACTAATCAGGCACTGAAATACCCATATTTTTTGGTATTGATGTTAAAATACCTACCGTTACTTTCGGTACAGAAATACCGATATAATTTAGTGAGTATTGGTACCGATATTGACCTGTATGTTCCTATACCAATAAATAACTATGACTACTGAAATATCGATAAATCAACCAAATTGTCGAAGTTCAAAGTTGTTACGAAATGATCTAGCTAGATGACTTTTGGCAACGTCGCAAAATATTAGTATTTTGTTTCAAAGTATCGTTGAGAGTATCTATATAAGTATCAATACCATAATACCAGCAAAAGACATACCGATAAAAATAATGGTATTTATCTAAATTATTGATATTTCCATACCTGTATTTTGAGAATATCGATATCAGTCCCTGGTACTAATATCAACTGATATACTAATAAGTGCAACCTATGCTGTGTCCAGGCGAAGGCGCCGTTCGACCCGCCCTCCGCCCCCGGCGTGCCCCGCATCCTGGAGGTGGGCGGAGACTTCGTGCACCTCGAGTGGGACAAGCCCGAGAGCGACGGGGGCTCCCGAGTGCAAGGTGAGCGCACTAGGCACCATGCAGTGTGTGTGGAACTGGGTTCGAAACTGATCGACAAGGTGGAGGTTATCTCATGTTTGATGCCTCAGATCTCCGTTGATTATGTACCGATTTGGAAAATTATTGTATTATATGAAAGGATATCCTTTTAGATTGGTCCTATAGAGGTTTCATCGAAATGGGTTCAGTGGTTTGGTTTCGAAATTCAAAACTGAATAGTTCATTTTTATTTTTGTTCTCATGCCCGTTAAGTGCGCGCGTGTCGCTGCCGTCGTCATTTGTTTAGTGTTAGCTAGAGACAAGGACAGGCCCCCACCAGTGTCAGAGTAGTGACCCCCCCGTGCCCCCAGGCTACTGGGTGGACAAGCGCGAGGTGGGCGCGGCCACGTGGCAGCGCGGCAACGTCGCGCTGTGCCCCGCCGCGCAGCTCAACTGCGCCAACCTGGTGGAGGGCCGCCAGTACGAGTTCCGCGTCACCGCCGTCAACGAGGCCGGCCAGTCCCCGCCCTCCACGGCCAGCCAGGAGGTCAAGGTGCAGGACCCCAAGGGTGAGTGGTTCTCCTCACGTTTGTCAACCGACAAAAACATTATTTGTAGTCAAACTTCTTTGAAACTCTTTGAAAAATGAAGTAGAATTTGATTGTAAAATTTTGGGGACGTGTCGCGTTATGATTGGTTTCGTTACGTGAAAGAGAATAGAGAGGAGATAGAGAAAACGAGCTATATGTTGCGACGTAACGGAATGTTTTAGAAATTCCACTTTATAACACGGTTCGTTACATGAAAGAGAAAAAAGATGAGACGTAGAGTGAGATCGAAGAAGTGAGCTATATATTTCGACGTAACGGAAGTGTGTGAAGTTACACTTCTATCAAGTGTATGTGATAATTAATCATTGAGAGATAGTGGAAGGTCATCATTATTGTACCATGGGTTGTGAAAATAAATTATTTATATTTATTAATAAATGGTGAGTTTTAACAATATATCTTTTTATTCGTAGCGGCAACACCTCCGGAGATCGTGAAGCCGCTCAAGAACGCGAACTGTATTCAGTACCACAACGCGAAGTTCCAGTGCACCATCACTGGGTCACCGAAACCTGTCATCACGTGGTACAAGGGTGAGTCCACTCCGTTAGTTAAACTCACCTTCGAGTGGAGGATCTGTCCTCGAGCCAGTCCCGTTCTAGGCTGACCATGTTCACCATTTTCGACTACTTCGTCACTTAGACCAGTATTCGCTTATGTCACTTGCAGAAGCAGAAAACGTGTTTCGACGCACGTTATTCTGGCAGTTTGTAACGTGCACGTAACACGCCTTCCGTTGTCTAATTTCAAAATGGCATACTGAATACGAATCCATGGAGATGTCGTAACGCGCCGCGTTACGTGTTTGAACCGTCATAGCGTATAAAGGTGGTGAGATAGTGATGAAATGCTTCGAAATTGAACAAGGTGACAGTGTCGTAAGTCCGGTGTAACGTCCCCCGTCCCCCCCCAGGCGCGCGCGAGATCACCAACGGCCCCCGCCACCGCATCTGGAGCGAGGGGGACAGCCAGCTGCTGACCGTGCACGACGCGTTCGGCGAGGACGCGGACGAGTACGTGTGCCGCGCCGTCAACCGCGCCGGGGTCAAGTCCACGCGCGCCGAGCTGCTCATCATGAGTGAGTGCCGCCACACATCCGTCCACTCCATCCATTCCATCCATCAATTTAAATTTCCTAAAAAAAAAAAAATAAAAAAAAAAAATCTTATTCACTTTGTGGTAAATTAGCTACGCAAGTTTTGTTTAGGCTATATTAAAATTCCTTTTTTAAAAATTAAAGTAACTGTTTTTCAAGATATTACCTATGTGATCGACTGACTGCACATCTCAGCTTCACACATGTCATATTCCGCAATACCTAAGTTCTTCTTTCAGCAAACATCATTAACATAGAACCGTGTAACAACTAAAAATAACTCATTCATTCACAGCCGCACCGAAACTGAACGTGCCTCCGCGATTCCGCGTCACCGCTTACTTCGACAAGGGAGAGAACGTCGTCATCAAGATACCGTTCACGGGACACCCGGTGCCGAAAATCACGTGGGTGCGAGAGGGAGAGACGATCGAGTCTGGCAGCCACTACCATGTCGAAAGAAAAGGTAACTTATACATGTCATCGTTTGGATTGATTTCTGAGTAATGTGACCCCTATTCTTTTCAACATTTCTTATACACCGTGTTCTTATAATAAAAAGCATATTACGTTTGGCGCAATCGGTAGGATACAATGTAGCATTTTATATACTACAAAGAAACAAACCGCCAGCTAAGTGATATAAAGCTTTTTCATAAGCAACCGAACTAATTAGAATTAATATCATCTTCGTGAACTATCGATCGACTCGATCAACTATCAAATACTCTCGATTACGTTACATACAATGTAATCGAATCTATTGCTGTACAACACAAATAGCCGGCCTATCTAATCGTTTTGTTATTTATTCATGGCCGTGTGCTGTTGTTTGAACCGACAGAGCGTCACGCGATCCTCACCATCCGCGACGCCAGCAAGCTGGACTCGGGCCCGTACCGCATCACGGCGGAGAACGAGCTGGGCCAGGACACCGCCATCATCAGCGTCGAGATCAGCGGTGAGCATATCGCACACCATCTCTGTTCGTTTGTTACAGTTACCCAGATGTGTCTGAAGCGACGCCGTAAGAACTGGCACGTTTCAACTTCACCTCAGATAGAGAGAGAGAGAAAGAATGGAGAATGATTCGAGTTCTTATATCATCTTATTTTAATTAATCCAAAAAGTCAGTTTACTTTGAAACTCTTTTCTATTATCTAACTATCCCTTGCTTTTGCCGTAGTCAGGTAAAGCGATAATCCAACATTGTGATTATCGATTGATAGCAGTCGTTAAGCCACGTCAGAGGCATTTGGGCGGCCTGACACACTCTGACACTAGCGGAACCTCATATTATTATTATTTAGAATATTATTATTATTATGTAAATACCTACTTGTAACTTGCATGTTTAGTTTTAACTGTTAGTGTAAGTTGTACTTTTTAATAAATAAATAAATAAATATGACAAACAGCAAGTCGGGTAACTAACTGCACCTAACATTCCCAGACCGTCCGGACCCGCCGCGCTTCCCAGCCGTGGACAACGTGGGCGTGGAGTCGCTGGCGCTCGGCTGGAAGGCGCCGGTGTGGGACGGGGGCTCCGACATCACCAACTACCTGGTGGAGAAGCGGGAGCATCCGATGACCAGCTGGATCCGCGTCGGGAACACCAGGTATGGAACGACGTACTGTTCTATGCCCCGTTTTTGGGTCTTGATATTTGATAGGATCGCATTTATACAAAAATATCCGACATAAGGACTATTTTTAATAAAAACGGTTTTGTCATTAGCGAGTCTATTCCTCGACATGGATTTGCAATCACTAAATAAAAAAAAGATCAATGCTCATTGGGTTGAAATCTGGGTTAAGTAGTCCACTCCACCTCAGGTTCACCACGATGGCGATCACGGGGCTGGTCCCGGGCAAGCAGTACGAGTTCCGGGTGTACGCGGAGAACATCTACGGGCGCTCCGAGCCCAGCGAGCCCACCTCCCTGGTGCAGACCCGGGCCGTCGTCAAGAAAGAGTTCAAGAAGAAGGAGTACCCTGGTAACTCAGCCGCTGGTCCTTCGAGAAGTCTGACGGATAGACATAATTTTTTTTTTTTGGGGTTTGACACTTATTTTATATAGTTGAACCACAGACTTAATAAGAGGAAACTGATTTGACATTACAGGTAACTAGTGATGCCAACGAAAAAATCAATGACAATTAGACAGGGTCGAATTATACATGACATAAATATCAATAGTGTTTTTGTTTGTTCAAAGAAATTAATAACGTAATGCTAATCTCGTGAACATACGAATATATTTGTCAGAGAGATCGCTCGAGGCGAAGAGCTCATAATCGATCGATTGTAGGTACATTTTTCAATTTACCACGTAACCTTGTAAGGAGGTAATGTTAGATCAAAAGTATCTATTTGTATCCAATATAATTACCTAGACGCTTTACTAAGTTATGTCGTTCGATTTGCATGAGATGTCAAACAGAAGAGTTATCGGTTACTAATATAGAGGACGGAGTTTTGGCGGGAATCCGATAGTGAGACGTTGTTGGTTTTGTATTATTTTCTCAAACTTGTGTTTCTTCGAGTGTTCTTAATGTGTAATATTGGTGGAATATTAATCGTTAAGTGTTCGTTAACGTGCACGAGTCTGGGCGAATGATATAAACTCAAAAAACGTGTCATTTCGCATTTTTTCCAAAACTCCCAGGAAGTTTCAGTAAAGCATAGTGGATACTTTACTGAATCGTGACTTTGACGATGTAAATAATTGACTTGACTACTTGACCACGATTGCTATATTGCTGTGACTTTCTTAATGTGAAATTAAGAAATACTTATTATATATGATAATACTTGACACTGGCTTTAAGCACAAACCGTGCGAAGCCATTACTAAAACAAAAAAAATATAGAGGACAAAGCGCTTATTATAATCCACACTAATTCCATCCGCAGTGGACGAGTCCGGCAAACGTATCCGCTCCAACGCCGACCACGGGCCCGTGAAAGATTACGACAGCTACGTATTCGACATATACTCGAAATACGTACCGCAGCCCGTCGACATCAACACATGCTCCGTATACGACAAGTACGACATACTGGAGGAGATCGGTGAGTGTACCGACACCACACAATATCTATGTTCATATTAATTCCCTAGAAGAAGCGAGATAGCACGATGGGGATTTCGTATGGCATTTGAGCGTGTTGTCTCTCTCTTCCGTCGGTTTGAGTACCTTTTGAGTACGGAGTGTTTAGGTAGAGAACACTTTAGAATAGAAGTCTTACCACAAAATATTTAAACGAGCATTAAACAGTGGTGTCTAAAATTTCAATAACAAGTTCACTAGTAAAATTATCATAAACTAGAAGCACCTCGCGGTTTCACCCGCGTTAACTACTATCCCGCGGGAACCATTATTTTTTACGGGATAAAAGGTAGCCTAGTCCCCCGGGGATAGCATAGCTTCCCAACAGTGAAAGAATTTTTCAAATCGGTTCAGTAGTTTCGGAGCCTATTCATTACAACCAAACAAACAAAGTTTTCCTCTTTATAATATTAGTATAGATGACAGGATTGAGTTAGACAGCGCGATGGGAAACCGCGTTCCGAATTACACTTATACTACTCACAACCGATTTGTGAGCGTGTTCGAGGCCAGTACTAGCTATTTATACGTCAATCTAACGTTCGCAGCGCACACGGTAGCGCTCAAAGCGCAAATCGGGCCACACATATTGTGTGTGCTGTGAACTCTTTAAGCTTAAATCGGAACGTGGCCTAAACACGTTGATTTTGGGGAACGAAATTTTAAACACATCTGTTGAACTCTTGTATTTAAACTTTTATGGTAAGACAGGAACAGTTAAATCGTCGTGCTATTTGCTAAAGAAGGAACGTGATACACGGGTTACTGGTGTTAGTTAGAGCTAGGTTTAATCTATCTGTAGAAGAGGTAGAGTTTCTCAGTTTATGGAAAGCAGTCACGTGAAACTGTTCTGATTACTAAAAAAACTACTGATGTCTTGCTATCCTGAAAAGCATAGTCTATGTTTTAAGCCTAAAACATCCAGTAATTAGGTAATTTGTGGAACGAATGCTGGAAGTTTTTCACAGAATCTACGAAACATACTATTCCTAGTATGTATTATTTTCGGAAAATACATATATTCTGCGGGAAAAGCTACAAATAGAAAACCACCTACACACATTTTCGCACCTTACCGATCCTAGCATACATTCCAACCTGAATACTATAGGATATAATTACGTACATTGAGTGTATTATTTAATAATACAATTTTTACTGAATAGAAAATTTAAAACTAAATTATTTAATTACCTGTGCGCATGATAACACAACCTAGAACTAAAACACTCACGAAGTTGCTTATGAGAAAAGCATTGCATTAACATAGACACTAACATGATCCGCAATGTCAGAACGACTGTTCCGTATTGCTGGTACAAATAAAGGTGAATTTCGCAGGTGACTTCGTGAGGGCATCTTCTAGGAGAAAGCCGCCAGGTCTGTGTGTGAATAGATCGATGTAGTATCTCTCTTTCTGCATCTCTCTGTCTCACACGCATACTGAATATTATTTAAACTTTAGGCATATACGCATGTGGTTTTTTTTATTTATTTATTAGTACAATTAATTTGATTTATTAGGGTACTTGGAATATACAACATTATTGATTACGTATAAATAAAAAAAAACTAAATTTTTGATAATATTGACGACCAAAATGACTATTTTAAAATAAAAAAATTCCAATGACCCTTATTTGAGTACGCCTATTTTTTATTTTTTTATCACATTTATACACCTTTATAAACTTTCAGTAGTACAGACGCACGGTTTTCGCTTTTTACAATAAAAAAAAATATTTCGAAATTTATTTTAATATTATTGTCATAAATACTATCGGAATGCGCAGTTAGTAGTTTATTGGCACACTTTTTTATATTTTTATTTTAGAAGTATTTCACTAGGAACCACCACCAAAAAGTATTGTATATTATTTATATTGAGATAAAACTAAGACAGGAAAATCTAAAATTTTTATCTACATATTAGTTACTTACTTACTCTATAAGCATAACATCGGATCTATATTATATCCCCATAACAAAGTAAACCAGAAACACCTATCCTTCGCAAATCCGCCTGCGAAACTATAAGTTTAAAAATCCAAATATATTTCATTTCCACAATACAACACTTACCTACCATAGACTAACAGCCCCAGATAGATGCTTGCGATAGTGAAAAATCTATTCATAAAATAGTTTAAATCCACTACCACACAGACGAATCACACGAACAAAACACAGAAATCTAAATAAATCTAACCACAATTTGTTCCCGCTCTCTGGGCGTCGTAACACCTTTCAATTACATCATATCTACAAATGATATTACAATTCGGACAATGTTTGCGAGTTAGACAAGGACGCAAACATCAGCCCGCAGCTGCGTCCCTCTCTAACCGCCGAGCGCGCATGTCCATTGCAAACAAAACCAATAGGTGGCGACTAAATATTGTAGGTACAGGCGCGTTCGGCGTCGTGCACCGCTGCCGCGAGCGCGCCACCGGCAACATATTCGCCGCCAAGTTCATCCCGGTCACGGGCGCCATGGAGAAGGAACTCATCAAGAAGGAGATCGACATCATGAACCAGCTGCACCACCGGAAGCTGATCAACCTGCACGACGCCTTCGAGGATGACGATGAGATGGTCCTCATATTCGAGTTGTAAGCATATTCTGTTGGCTGCTGGCACTGTGTCGCGTGAAGCTGTGGGTCGCAGCTAGTTTTTTTTATAAACAAAACATGTTGCCTGAATACTATCAGATGCGGCCGATTCCGCTGGATTTCCTATATAATCCAAGCTTATGCCTTTTTAATTGGTTAGACATAAAGTCATAATACTCAACAACGCCACTCAACATCATTGCAAGTGTTAAAGTTTAATACTCAGCAAACAATCGCCATCACCATCCACCCCTTCTAACACCGATCCCCCCTCCAGCCTATCGGGCGGCGAGCTGTTCGAGCGCATCACCGAGCCCGGCTACAACATGAGCGAGGCGGAGGCGGCGCACTACATGCGCCAGATCTGCGAGGGCGTGCGCCACATGCACGAGCAGAACATCATCCACCTCGACCTCAAGCCCGAGAACGTCATGTGCCAGACGCGCACCGGCACCGACGTCAAGGTGAGTGGCGTCGCTATGCGTGCTACGAGCTGCGTAGCGCTTGCTGTCATTCTAGCATGAGCAGAATAATTCTACCGCTCCCTGTGTATGACGTTACGCTACGAGCTGCGTAACGCGTGTGGCCATTCTATCACGAGCAGAATAATTCTGCCGATCTCATTGTGTGTCACGTCGCTACTTGCTACGAGCTGCGTAGCACTTGTAGCGCTTGTAACGTGTCTAGCTCAATGCACGATCAGAATAATTATAGCGATCTGAATCCTCACAAGGTATACAAATACATGTGTCACGCGCACCGTTACAGACGTCAAAATGAGATTGCGCCGCTACGTGTGCTACGAACTGCGTAGCGCTCGTAGCGCTCGTAAGGAGTGACTCAAAATTTAGATACGAGGTGAAGATACGGTGTCGTATACGTATTTTTCTTAGCTCTTTTCTGACTGATTCCACTTGCTTCCAGATCATCGACTTCGGGCTAGCCACCAAGCTGGACCCGAACGAAGTGGTCAAGATCTCCACCGGCACGGCGGAGTTCGCCGCGCCGGAGATCGTGGAGCGCGAGCCGGTCGGCTTCTACACAGACATGTGGGCCGTCGGCGTGCTGTCCTATGTGCTGTGAGTACTACATTATAACTTAGCCAGTCAAATCGACATAATGGACCTAGAACACGACGGAATTGATCAAGATCACGACCGAATTTAGCATGATCACGATCGAGTTCACCAAGATCAAGATCGAATTGGCCAAAATCTCGATCGAATTGACCAAAACCTCGATCAATAGACACTCAGAACCGTTCGAATCACTATTTTTTTTTTTACTTTTTTTACAGCCTGTCCGGCCTGTCACCGTTCGCGGGCAACAACGACATCGAGACCCTGAAGAACGTGAAGGCCTGCGACTGGGAGTTCGACGAGGAGGCCTTCACGCACGTGTCGTCCGACGCCAAGGACTTCATCAAGAGACTGCTCGTCAAGAACAAGGAGTGAGTGGCCTTCCCTTGGAACTGTTTCTCTTTTCGGTCTGTCGCGAGAGATTTTTACATTGTATTGATCTCACAATGTAGGTATAGATTTCAAATTGAATCAAGTATGCTAGAAATTACTGACTTTCTATATAATATTTCACTCAGAATCAAGAATTTGAGAGTGCACTGTCAAATTGTAACAATAAAGCTTAGGTTTCTAGTTAAAAAATGGTTCCTTTTTTTTTGTTTTAGTCATGGCTTCGCACGTTTTGTGCATAGGTTCCTATAGATAGTATTATTTTTGTCGATCGCCTTGAATATGATGATCGGTTGTACCGTAAAGCGTGGCCTGCAGTAGTGCCCCTTGTCCCAGGAAGCGCATGACGGCGCACGAGTGCCTGGCGCACCGCTGGCTGGCCGGCGACGGCGCCGCGGCGCGCACCGCCGCCGTCAGCGCCCACAAGCTGCAGCAGATGCGGGACCGCTTGCGGCTCAAGTACGAGGTACGCGCGAAGAACACTCCATTGCCCAATGCCATTACTTACAGTTCAATACATTTGAAGTCAATTTCACATGTTTAACAGTCAGAAATCTTGGCAACACAGAATTTAAGAACAGTGTGAATAGCCAAAGGGACGCAAAATTCAGGCCTTAACCCAAACAAAAAAAAACATTTGAAAATGGGGGCATACAGCCGCCATATTGAATCTATCCATTTATAATATAAAACAAAGTCGTGTAGTTACACCATTTTTAAAGAACGGTTGGACCGATTTTTATGATCTTTGCTTTGTTGGATTTGTGTCCGTTTCGAATAGCAGAATCACTTACTACCATAGAAACATGTGAAAAATTAATGAAAAAGCGAAAAATGCTTTACATTTCTGATAGGACCATGTCTATCGGTCAGCTTGTATCTATATAATATTATTCAAATAAAATCTAGCCACTTTAACTCGGGATGATGTGGGGATTCACTGTTCGGCAAATAACATTAATGGTGGTATAAAGAAACTCACATAATACATAAATACTGCCGACTTTTAGATAAAATTAACTGAACAACATGTTCATTTTAGAACTGGTCATCGTTCCGGCTGCCCATCGGCCGGCTGAGCGAGTACAGTTCGCTGCGGAAACTTCTCATCGAGAAGTGGAAGATATACGACGGACAGTTCGGTGAGTGTGCACTGATGCTTATAGGCTATTGTCTCTGGCTAGAACGAATAATTACAGACAAAAACTTTTTTTTTTTATAAAATTGAAAAGCCTGTTTTTTATTTAAAAATAACAGGTTTTACTTATGACAAAAACACAATTTTTATAATTTTTATCTTGCTGTCTGTTTGTAGGGTTCATCTCCGAAACGGCTGGACCGATTTTGACGGAACTTCCACTGGCATATAGCTGATGTAACAAGACTACTCCTTAGGCAATTTTATGTTAGAGCTAGTTTCGCCCGCGGTTTCACCCGCAATTCCTGCGGGTAAAACTCAACGGCCCGGCTAGTCTCAAATACGACATATTAGAATACATAATATATGAAATATAACAATATGAGCTTGCAATGGCTCCCCAGACCGGCGGCAGGCGGCGCCGCGGTTCGTGATCAAGCCGCAGTCCGCGTTCTGCTACGAGGGCCAGTCCGTGAAGCTGTACTGCCGCGTCATCGCCTGCGCCGCGCCCACCGTCACCTGGGCGCACAACAACCACGAGCTGCGCCAGTCCGTCAAGTTCATGAAGCGGTGAGTGCCGCCGCCGGCCGCTGGGTGGCGCTAGCTTCGACAGTCGAGGTGCCGCCGCCGGCCGCTAGGTGGCGCTCACTTCGACAGTCGAGGTGCCGCCGCCGGCCGCTAGGTGGCGCTCACTTCGACAGTCGAGGTGCCGCCGCCGGCCGCTAGGTGGCGCTCACTTCGACAGCCGATGTGCCACCGCCGGCCGCTAGGTGGCGCTCACTTCGACAGTCGAGGTGCCGCCGCTAGCCGCTAGGTGGCGCTGACATCAACAGTCGAGATGCCGCCGCTAGCCGCTAGATGGCGCTGACTTCAACAGTCGAGATGCCGCCGCTAGCCGCTAGGTGGCGCTCACTTCGACAGTCGAGGTGCCGCCGCTAGCCGCTAGGTGGCGCTGACATCAACAGTCGAGATGCCGCCGCTAGCCGCTAGATGGCGCTGACTTCAACAGTCGAGATGCCGCCGCTAGCCGCTAGGTGGCGCTCACTTCGACAGTCGAGGTGCCGCCGCTAGCCGCTAGCTGGCGCTGACTTCAACACTCAACAATAAGTTATACATGGATGGATACAGATGGGGTTGATTTCATAAAACTCGACTCTAAACACGCTATAAGATAAATCTCATTTTGTTTCTTTGTAATCGATATGTGCAGGGTTTTTGGTACATTTCTACCCTTATAATTCAGTCTTAAGATGTCTACAGTAATTATAAAATAATACAATTAATGTTATGGTACACAAAAACAGTTATTACGTCAATTAAAAACCATACCAGTGTCCTATTCTAATCAGATTTTTTTGTCATCATACTTTCAATTTTGCAATATACCTATAAATAAGCCAAATAAAAATATAACTATATATTTTACGGCTGCAGCTACGCCGGCGACGATTACTACTTCATCATCAACCGCGCCAAGCTCGAAGACAGAGGAGAGTACATCATCAGGGCGGAGAACCACTACGGCTTCCGGGAGGAAGTGGTGTTCTTGAACGTGCAACGTAAGTGGACTATTTGGACCCTCGCGAAATTGGGGCATCAATGTGTCGATGCGAAAATCTATAGAAAGCAGTTTGAAATAACGTTATATAACGGCTCTTTTAACAAGCGTTTAGCATTTAGACATGCCAAAATGGTTATTTTCGAATATTTTCAAGAGCATACATATTATTGACTTTGCGAATAGGTACTTAAAAATATATATATATAATGCAACTAGGATAAGAGTTACGACATTATTACATTTTATGGTTATTGGGAACTGAACCTTCTTCTAAATGGCGTTTAGTCGATATTTGTATAAACAAAACGGTGAAATTGACAGCGTGTTCATAGGACAGACTAAAATATTATATACTTATGTAATAATTAGCATTAAAATCTGTCGTAAAAGATGTACATATTATATTTCTGTAATATAAATAATTTGCTAAAACCAACCAAAGTTAAACACAAGCTACGTTTTAAACAAAGTTTAATTGAAAAGTCTTTCAAAATTCCTTTCATTATGAACTCTAAACTCACTTACAATAAACGTTCGATCAATCCCACTGCGAGTTGATCAGATCATTAGCCAGGAATTAGGTCGTGCACTTAAATCTATTTCTAGTCCGAAGCTAGGTTCAACCGCTAACGGGGCGTTTACACGCGGCGAGCTACCGTGCGAGTTGACCGTCGACTTGACGATGCGAGTCACTATCACGCTTTGTATAAATTTAGTAATGTAAATTATCATTTTGAAGCAAAGGTAGCTTGGTAATTTTATCAACTTGGTGATATAGAGCCCGCCTGGCTTGCCTTCGAGTAGGAAATATGTTGCCAAACTCGTATAGGAATGTTTAGGTAGCTGTCCTTGAGAGCCAGTTCTAGGCTGACCATGCTTACTACCTTTAACCACATTGTCACGTAACGTCATAGTAAAACCTACCTAACAAAGTGTTAAAGGAACACTTTTCATTTCTTTTTGGTGTACCTACTGGTGGATTTTGTCTAAAAAAATGTGTTTTAAAATAATACAACTACTAAATAATTCTAATAAATAAACAATTTTGAATTCTGCAACACAAGTAGCTGTCTACTAAATCGCCAGTAGCTCGCCCAGTGTAAACTAGCATAACATTCCTATGGGCCGTGGTGTTAATCGTTTTGTACTGCATAACAATAGTGTGGCAGAGTGAAAGATCAGTCGACACTTCCGCGACGTTCGTACTGTAGTGTAGTGCTGTCTATCCGAATCGAAGGCGAAGAATTTAGACTAAGAATATACGGATATTAGAAGATTCGTTGCTCCCTCTGGCTGTTCGCAGGTGAAGTGATAAGCTTAGTTAACTTTTCCATGTAATGTTCAGAAGGATGAAGTTTAGCGATGATACCTCGGCTGGTTTCGTCTTCGGTTGACATAAGGTTCAGAAACAGCTGACTGCAACTGATCTTGAGTTCCCGATGAAGGAAAACAATTAAAAATTCGTGGTAGGGCACTAAAATCTGTAGCCAACCCCCTATCGAGGGGTTCCTCCAGACCTTTCTAGTGTGTGATGCTGTAACCCCCCCCCCTCTCCCCCTTTAGCCGTCCCCAAGGTCCAGCGCACGCACCCGGCGGAGGCCCCGCGGCGGCGCGAGGCGCTGCCCTACACGTTCTGGCAGGAGTCCTCGGAGACGGCGCCCGCCTTCACCTTCCAGCTGCGGCCGCGCGTCATGCAGGCGCGCGACACCTGCAAGCTGCTCTGCTGCCTCAGCGGCAAGCCGCCGCCCACTGTCAAATGGTATGTGGCCAGTTACTTTTTTTTTCTTCTTTTTTTTTTTTTGGCCATGATGCTTTTTGCACATTGTGCCAGTTGCAATCTCGCGTTAGGTATTTGGGGAGAATGGGATGGGGTGGGAAGAATAGAGATGAACTGAGTTCGGATATGGATGACTTTGGGTTAGTTTGGGTTAGCGGGATGGCTTTAGTGGAAAATTTGGATGACCTGGATAACCTGGTTCAAAATAAGATTGACCTGGGCTGTGTAGTAATCGAGATGGGATGTAATAGAAGTTAAAATAATCCCAATAGAATAAAATTTAAAAAGCCTAGAAAGAAAAAAAAAACAAAAAAAGTATACGAAGCTTTGCCATATACCTACCGGCCCTGCCATTTTCCCACCCAAAACATGACCTCTACCGGTTGTCACACAAAACGCACCTCTATTGCCGCACCCTCTCCGGCAGTCTGCCATGCAACATTGACCCGTACGGCCCCGGCACAGGTACAAGGACAAGCGCGAGCTGTCCAAGCACGACTACGCCATGTCCCACTCGGACGGCGTGGTGACGCTGGAGATCGTGGACTGCCAGCCCGGGGACAGCGGCAAGTACACCTGCGTCGCCACCAACTGCCACGGGACGGACGAGACCGCCTGCGTCGTCATCGTCGAAGGTACCTACGGACATCATTATAGTGCTTTTTTTATTTCTCGATGCGAATAGTTTGCGCATTCAGCCATTGTCGTATATTATAGCGGAAAGGTTGTTTTTCTTTATTCGAGTCTTGCCAGGAATCCGAAAATGTTTTTTTTTTCTCAACTTTTTTTTATGACCGAATGTATTAGTTGATTATATTTCAGTGTTAGACTTGTAAAAGTGCGATATTATTGCCTACAATAAATGCTTCGACATCGACACAAGAGCGCGGTGTGCGCGTTCATCATAAAGCCCGCATTGACCGCTGCGTTGGGTTCCAGGCGAGGTGACGTCCCCGGAGCAGCAGCAGATGGTGCACAACTTCCTCCACTCCGGCGACCGGCGGTACATCGAGAAGCCGCTCAAGCCGGCGCCGCCGCCCATCATCACCAAGACCAAGGTGAACTGAACCCTAAACCTATAGGAGCATACAGTCGAATTGAGAACCGCCTCCTAATGATGTTTTCAAAAATTTTTTAAAATGTCTCCACCAATCCGGACCGCCCCTCACAGAAGTGAAGGCAGACCCGTGCCGATATGTGGTGATGATGTAAAGTGATGTAACAAAACTATTGACCATACTCCAAGTGCTTGCGAAGCTACTATTTTGATAAGTTGTTAGTGTTACAATGTCCTTTAACAACAATCTCCTGTAATCAGTAGCTAACCCAGCTACCCAGTAAATAACTAGTCTTATTAGGTACACAATAAATCGAACTATACTGAGTCAGTTAATATATATTTGCATAAAGAAATTGAATATAAGGAATAACGTATTGAAAGCCATCGTGGTTTATATCTAGACACATAGATGTCGCTGTTCTAAACACATGTGCTTTCTCACAGGTGACGATTGACCCACCTTCGAAAGCGGGACCTCGGCCGAAGTACTCACCGCAGACCTCATTGGAGGCCAGCAAGAAGAAGTACGGCGCCAAACTAGACTCCGACGCATCCTCGAGGTCAAGGAGTGCTACTAAAGAACTAGTCCGTAAGTATATTTAACGAGTCTATGTTTATAATGAATTAGTATGTAATTAATCTATTGAACTTGGTTTAAATCGTACCGAACTAGTCCACAATCGTACCGGACTAGTCCACAATCGTATCGAACTAGTCTGCAATCGTACCGAACTAGTTCGCAATCGCACCGAACTAGTTTGCAATCGTACCGAAATAGTCTTCAATCGTGCCGAACTAGTCCATAATGGTACCGAACTAGTCTGCAATTGTACCAAACTAGTCCGCAGTCGTACCAAACTAGTCTTTAATCATTCTGAATTAGCACGCAAATGTGGTGAACTAGTCTGTGGCACAATCACCAAAGTGTTCCACATAGAGTCGTTGCTTTGTGTGCCCCCACTGACGAGCCGCGTGCCCCCAGTGCCCGCGTCGGACGCCACGATGTGCGCGCCGTCGTTCGCCCGCGCGCTGCCGGACGTGCTGGCGGCGCGGGACGGGGCGCCGCTGCTGCTGTCGGCGGCCGTGCGCGGGGACCCCGACCCCCGGGTCGCCTGGTACAGGGACGGCAAGCCGCTGCACTCCTCCGAGGTGAGTGGTAGCCCGGTAGCGGTAGCCCGGTGCGGGACGGGGCGCCGCTGCTGCTGTCGGCGGCCGTGCGCGGGGACCCCGACCCCCGGGTCGCCTGGTACAGGGACGGCAAGCCGCTGCACTCCTCCGAGGTGAGTGGTAGCCCGGTAGCGGTAGCCCGGTGCGGGACGGGGCGCCGCTGCTGCTGTCGGCGGCCGTGCGCGGGGACCCCGACCCCCGGGTCGCCTGGTACAGGGACGGCAAGCCGCTGCACTCCTCCGAGGTGAGTGGTAGCCCGGTAGCGGTAGCCCGGTGCGGGACGGGGCGCCGCTGCTGCTGTCGGCGGCCGTGCGCGGGGACCCCGACCCCCGGGTCGCCTGGTACATGGACGGCAAGCCGCTGCACTCCTCCGAGGTGAGTGGTAGCCCGGTAGCGGTAGCCCGGTGCGGGACGGGGCGCCGCTGCTGCTGTCGGCGGCCGTGCGCGGGGACCCCGACCCCCGGGTCGCCTGGTACAGGGACGGCAAGCCGCTGCACTCCTCCGAGGTGAGTGGTAGCCCGGTAGCGGTAGCCCGGTGTCGGACTACATAAAAATATATCTAAAAATTCATAAAAAATAACAATACTCTTCTCACGAAAGTGAGGTGAAACCCATGCTCAGAAGTGGGTAGATATGGGTTGTGATAATGACTATGATGATTATGGTGATTAACGTTCAATCCACTCCCCAGGTGGTAGACCTGAAGTACAAGAACGGCGTGGCCTCGCTGGCGATCACGGAGGTGTTCCCCGAGGACGAGGCCGAATACTCCCTGAAGGCCATCAACAGCCAAGGCGAGGCCGAGACCAAGTGCAAGGTCACCGTTAAACGTGAGTACACACACACACACACACCCTCATACACACACACCCTGACATCAGAGCCTGGTTAAGCAAGAGGTTGTATTATGCTAATACCGGCCTTTGTTTGTTTCAAGACAGCTATCAGGAGACAGTTTTCGCCAGTGATGTAAATTACTAATGAAGTTTTTCAATAGCTAAGCCGATTTTTGATACTGTTTCCAGCCATGGAAAGCAGCACGGCGGCCGACAAGGCGAAGACTGGCGACAAGCCGCCCAGGATAGTGGACCACGCCGTGTCGCAGGTCGTCAACGACGGAGACGCCGTCACGCTAGCCTGCAGGTATGTCACACGGTGGACACTCCATACAAACGGATGTGGCGTTCAAGAGACAAGCGAAACTGTACGCGAACCATGGACCTTGTCAGAAATGGACTGGACAAAAGCGTACACCCAAAAAGGACACACTTGGCTACAACCCCTATTAATCGGATAAATTTAATACACACGTTATTTAGATGGTGCGACATTCTAAAATGTCAAGATTGATTTGCTTCTGCTGCCAAGCAAGAAGTTAATGCATACGCCGACAAAGACAAAACATCATCGTACTATCCTACTTATATCTTTGTCTATTTGTATACACTTGTCTCTTTCTTCCCCGGGCCTTGAGTTAAATGTCATATCTGTTAGATGATCTGAGGTGAGGTACTCAATAGATGGCAACACATTCAAAATGTCATACGAACTCCTAATCTGGCTCGCTTTCAAAATAGAGAGTGTTTCCCTTCTAGGGTAATAATAGGTAGTCTATGGTATAGGTAAGGGTACATCCACGTTTCCTTCATCCTTGATACTTGTATAATCTAGTACAATCAAAGTTTTGTATGTAGACACATAAAAATGATAGCTCGACGGTAAATGGAAAAAAGCATTATAGTAAGATAACATGCCAACTCCTTATTGCATAAGTAAAGGTAGGATTAGCGGCCTTATTGCTAACCGTATTCACTTGCAGGCGACCGTAGAATGAAGATGAATTAATGAAAAAAAAATTATGAACCACTTTTGTTTTTATAGTATTTTTTTATTCATATCAATTCAAATACAAGACTATCATTAGAAAACAGGGGCAATAAGATTCCTAATAGATTTCTCAAACGACTTGCCCCTTTATAAAAGCGAATCAAGGATAGCACTGAAGCTCGTCCCCGTTCCAGGATCGTGGGCGCGGAGCGGTTCGACGTGGTGTGGCTGCACAACAACAAGGAGATCAAGCCCTCCAAGGACTTCCAGTACTCCAGCGAGGCCAACATACACAAGCTCAACATCGCCGAGGTGTTCCCGGAGGACGCAGGTCCGTGCCGCCTCACCTCACTCTCTCTCAGACATAATATACGGAAGGATATAGAACCTGTGATAAAATACGCCTCTTTCTAGTTCCACATAAAGGAGATTTAGAAGGCTTTGTTCTCAATTTCGGTGCAAACAGATCAGCCGTAGTTCTAACTAAAGTAAAAATGGGACAACTTTATGTCTGTCCTTGTCCTTCTTGGCAAAAGTAAAGGTTTACTTTCTTTCATTTCTTTTAAATGTATGCGGCCTTTTTTTACGTACATTAATGTACATTATGCTGAAAAAGGCCGCCTCAATGTTTCACCGTTTCCGAAGTACCTACAGCAATGTCCTGAAAATTATTGCATCTCGCTACGATTGTCCCATACAGAGATACTGGATGGATGTTGTAAGGGTGAAATTATAATCTGTAGTACTAATCATAGGTTAAGAAAATGTTACTAACAAATTATGGATTTTTATCTCAAATACATTGTTTTTATTTTATTCATATTGTCCCTCAGGCGTGTACACGTGCGAGGCGTTCAACGACGCCGGCGAGTCGTTCTCGTCCTGCTCCCTCGTGGTGCGCGTGCCCGGGGACTCCGCCCCCGCGCCGCTTTACTGCGGCTTCCCCGCCTCCGCCACCGTCGCCGCCGCCGAGCCCGCCGTCTTCACCGCCGCGCTGGACAAGGTACGCCGCGGACTCGGCATCATCATCATCATCAACATCATCATCATCAACATCAACATGATCAACATCATCAATCCCTATTAGCCCACTGCTGAGCACGTGAGCATTATCGAAAAGCTATTACGTATTATTACGTACATTATGTTTTGACAAGAAACAGAATTGGTACGTGTCCGCACTATGATTTATCTCCACCGCCACCACCACCGCCACCACCACCACCACCACTCAGCTTAGCATTTTTTATATACTTTATAGGCTAGCATTTGACCTCTATTTCACGGTCTTAAGACGGAAAACATGATCGGCCTGGGAATAACTTTCAAGGGTCGATGCATCGTCGTCTAGTTCAGAGATAAATTCGAAGTGTCGAGTCTCTAACTCACCACCACATCATAATGTTATTCCCAAGAGCATAATTAACATTTGTTATTTGTCCGCAGCCACCACTCCAGCTGCAGTGGCTGAAGGACGGCAAGCCGATCGACGAAACGTCGTCTAGATATAGGTTCACAATGGAAGGCACTTCCACCTACAGGCTAGAGATCGTCAAGACCACCTCCGACGACGCCGGCACCTACCTGGCGAGGGCAGTGGGCTCCAAGGGAGACTCCCTGGCGGCCTTCTATCTCAACGTCGTCGACTAAAAGAACTGAGGAAAGGAACGGGACCCAACGCGCTACCCTGTGGCACGCCCCCAATAAAATATTCAATTCTCTTTGAAACTGGACTTTAAACTACGTTTTTTATACAATCCGGAATCGTAATGCGTGTAAAATGATGATAAAAACGTTTTTTTATTTATAAATTATTTATTTAATATCTAGGATAAGTGTTACACCCTGTCGAATGCCTATGAGAAGTCTGGACGAAGATTCGTGCTCTCTAGTCACTGTTTTTTTTTTTAATTTATTGACGAATTATATCCGTTGTTATTTTCATTTCGTTTATTTATCGTCCTAACAGATATGCAGCTTCTTTTAAAATAAGCTTGAGTTAATCAATGTTGCGATGGATTCGCTTCGGCCGGCCGGGCCAGCTGTCCGGGGGTATTCCCCGCCACCACGGAATGCCCCCGGAGTGATCGCCAAACGAAAGCCGAACGAAATCCCTAATATTATTTTTTATATAAATTTAACTGTATTATTTAATTGTACATAATTTAATTTATATCATGTGACCGCGTAATTTATAAATAAATATGTATATGTACCTAAAAATAAAGAATCTTGTTTTATTTCAATTCAATTTAGTCTTTCCCTTTTTTCTTTATTTCTATCGGCGGCTATCGGGTAAGTATACAAATGATTATTTATCATTGACAATAAAAAAATTATAGCACGTCTATGACATAAACCCGCCATCATTTGAATTCAATGAATAATAATATTAATTACAAATAAATGTTCATTTAACTCTTAGCAATGAACACACAAGTGGGTAGGGTTAGCTATTCTACCAGTAGAAAAAGTGACAACACAATTTCACATCTACCCGCATCACTTTAGATTCGGTTTTAGGATTCTGATTTTCACAAGCATAATATCTATTGTTCGTGGATTACTTTATGACAGCATAATTATTGTTTGTTTTAATACTGTTCAGTTGAAATAATATTTAAACAGGTTTCAACTAAAAAATAGTGATAAATATCGTTATTGTTGCGCTTTCGTTCTGTAAACCAAGTCTTTATTGTGAAGTGGTTACTAGATCTAGAAATCTGTGATTGATCTGGTTTATTCATAAATGTGCAGATTACTAGACTATACCTACTTACGATATTATGGTGTATATTAATTATTGGAAGTGTGCAGTGAAAATAGTTCGTGTTGGTCATCATTTCTACATCAAGTAAGTATTTTTATGACACATTCATTATATAATCGGACATGAAATTTCATAACAAAGCTATAGTGTAGGTACGGATAATATGGCTCACTTATAGCGGTTTCACGTAATAACAATTTTATCAGACCAAAACCAAAATACAAACATGCAGAAATGTGGCGTCACAGACAGGGCATTGGCTTTTCGATCTAGCGCCAACACGTTTCGGGCTAAAAGTATCATCTCTTCTTTACTATAAATCTGTGAAATTAGTAGAAGATTAATTTTCGCATGGTGCGGTGGTGTAAAAATGAACTAAGTAGGTACCCTCGCTACACTAGGTCGCTAACTTCACCCGAATTATAGGCTCCTTGATTATACATGGAAAAGCGTGACCTAAGTGCAGGTTTAGGGCGCATGGTCACGTCTATGTTTTATTAGTACTCCGCAGTGGACCACGGCATATTTATTTGTAGTTAAATGGAGCATTCAATCCTCTTTTACTTTACGCAGGTAATGCCGTACCCTTACCCTTCAAAGAAATACGTTACAAGCTACTTATTCCTACTACTTACTTATTCCTACGAATAAGTAATTGCCCTGTAACACAGTTAATTAACACTAGTGCAGGGAACGGGAGCTCACTTACCGAGATGTTTCTCAAAACTACATTGCTCCTATTAATAGGTAAGAAACATTGTAACCTAGTTTTTTTATCAATAAAAATTATTATTATTTAATTGCTTATTAGTAGGTTAGAAGTTTTTTGGCACCTACGTTACCAGAGGCAATGTTTAAGTTTTCTTTCTTTCTCATTTGTCGCCAGTGGTGACAGTCCATAGCAAGAACTAGAAATATACAGTGCATTCCATCTGTATATGTTAATGAAACTTTGTTGGTTTGTTTATAAAAAAGTGGTTTATAAAAAAGTTTGAACTGTTCCTGCTGTGTCGTTGTGCTTCTACGCTAGATGGCGTGTTAAACCGTTTGCGCCAGAATTACGGTAGATGGCGCTTTTACAAATTGTATCGAATTTACCTCAACTGGACTCACCGCTGGATAGGCTTCAGAGAGGATGGACCATAATCCACCACCCACCCACACTGACCTAGTGCGGGTTGGTAGATGTCACGACGCAATTTGCTCATAATTTCCTATATCGTTTTTGAGCAATAGCAAAGAAATTGCCTTATAAAATAATTATGTCATTGATGTGGTTCTGATCCTGATGCCGGAGGAATGGTAGGTACTATCTAATCCAAATAAAACACTTGAGTAACATCTCATAGGCATTTAGACGTTACGTTATTGATCTCATTTCCCTATCTCACTCATGTAAAAGCATTTACGATTCAGAGCTGCCATGTAAACATCTTAAAATACCTCATTATTCTCCGCTAAGGCGCAATGAAGGGTTATTAATTCTCCTTGAAAAATGCACGTACAGCTATGTAGGTAGGTAGTTAGGTACGTGCTAGTTGTTAACTGACATCCACATAGTTAAATAAATCATAATAATGCCACCACTGGTTTAAAATGGTACAAAAAAAAGTAGTACCCAACTGATATGGCTTACCGATGTACCTGCGCAGAAGATGAATTTTCAAAGCGCGGGAAATGCTATTGACCACTATTGGTCGGCAGCCGCCGCCATCTTAGCGAGCTTAGAGTGAGATGGAACTAACAACTGCAGTGTATTATGAACCTTATAATAGTGATCTTAGGTTGATTGTAAGTTTTAAGCATTCTTTCGTTAATCTTCAGACCATACTTTCTTTACTGCGCGAACGAAGATTCACGACGCGCCTTATAAGTTGGGTACTAGTATACCTTAGTATATTATGTAGGTAGGAGTAGGTAGGTGTTGTAGTCGTTATTGTTTTCAGGATTAACCACGATAATATAAATAAATTAGGTAAGAATAACGGTGGTAGTTTTAACAAACAAAAACTCCCTATTCTAGAGGAAAAACCTCCAACCTGGCAGCACTGCAATATTTGTAGTATAAAGCATGAGTCAGCATTAACTCATACACAAAACATAAATTCTTATTTCAAAATACGAAATCCTCGGAACGAGTTACAACTTTTTAATTTTTATTTTTTTAAATCCGTAGCGGCAAAGGCGCGATGAGTGAAATGACGCGGCGTTTTGTTGCTGCTCTTTATTATGTAAAGCTAAAAAAGCTAAGCGTTTTGTTTTATTTCCGTTCTTTTTGTACCCGCATGTTGAATAATGAGGATGATTGTAGGATTATAGATTAATAGAAACTTTAATGTGATGGAGAAACGATTGGAGGCTTTGAATGGGATGGCCTTTGTTTGAATCGGAGATGATTGGACTGTGTTGATGAGAATAATATGATTTTTATTGTACTCTGATACATTATTTTATGTACTGATTCTAAGTAACATTATTTTATGTTCATTATAATTATTATGTAGGTATACCTGCTATTTACCATGTCTATATGGATTACAAAAATCTCGCGTCACATCACATAGTAAGTTCTTAGACAATTAAATTTACATCTTTGTTAAAACTAGACATTATTTAGTACCTAATTTTTGACAGATATTTACTATCTACATTCTACACCCAGTTTCAAAATATAATAGTTGAATCAAAATGGATAAAAAAAATCGTAGTAAGTAAAACTTTAGTGAATACCGGACTAAATTTTTTTTTATTGTAACTTTAAAACGTTTCAAGCAACATCCCTTTCAGTTGCATATGAAATAACCACCCTTCGACTACCCTATCGAAATAGATTCATTTTAACCACAAAATTTCCCAAACTTCACGCTTTAGATATTATTGTTTTATGAGAATAAAATTTGCATTAAATAAGAATACAAAATTGCATCCATAACAGACTAACAGACATGAAGTAGGTACTCAGTAATAATAAATCTAAATAAAAATGCATCACAGAGTGACAAACATGAAGTACCTAAGTAGGTACTAAAATTACTTGGGTTCTGATAATTTTCAACCAATAAAACTACATGTACCATTAACAGACATCGCTCCAATTAGATCCGTTCTGATACGAGCGCGGCCCAACCCAGCGCCCATAAAATGTGAACATCACACCCGATTCATTCTAAACCAAGTAGGTAGTAGGTAGTCCGACTGAACGCCACTAAAATTAATAGTCAATAAAACGGTAGCATACGCACTGGGATTCAGCCATTAACCCCTCTTCAAAATGCCATTACCAGAAAAAAAGAAAAAAAACACCCAGTCAAATGAGAACAAAACGTATCGTATCTCCATTCCATATTTCAATATTTATCACGAGATCGTTCGTTTTCGAACAAAATTCAAAATGCTTTTTTATTTTTCTGTGCTCGGTTCTTATTATAAATGAGGTTGGCTGGCCGAATACATTTTTTAAAAATCATTCCGTTTTTGAATTTGTTACGTTGGAGGTTGGAGAAAGGATGTTTGGTTGACGCTTGGGTTATTTTGTTGATTTTGTCAAAAGGTAGATTTCAAAAGGTTGGTTGTACCGAAATAGCTACCTAGTATAATACGTTATTTCAGATTTGTGTTGTCACCATGATCGGTATAATACTGCGCGCAAAAATATCCGAATTCTAGACTGAAATGCTTTTTTTCTACATTCAAACTTTTAAAAATACATGTCTTCATAAACTCTCTCTATAAGTCGATAGTTAGGTAGTATGGTATCTATTACTTCCTCACGAACTACTAGTAAAGATCACAAGTTTCATATTATATCACCAGCGTTAAACTTTCAACTGCGAAATGATAATATAATAAACAATTGAATAAAAGTAGGTAGGTAGGTACCTAATAATTATATGAAAACCTCTTACATTACTCCGAGTTGAACGCGTTAGTTAATTTTTCCATAATTTTATTTGATGTGCAGTCTCGGAACAAAGACTTGTGGAGTTGACCAATTCAATTAGAAATCTTCATACCACGCAAAATAAACGGATTTACTAAATAACATAATGAACCATTATATTAAATAGCTATGTACTGTTAACGAATACCTAGTAGTTATTATAAATTGGACTAGGTACCTATAATAATAAATTATTATCTTCTATACCTACAAAATGCTATATAGGTACATTGATAAGCGCTGAACTAGAAAACGGCTGAACTTAATTGACTACGTTTTCTTTAAATGTTCGTAATTCTTGGAATAATTTGAAAAAAAACAATCCCGAAAATATTTGTAGGTAAATCAGGAAAAATTGAACACTATTTTTATGGGATTTGTGTATGAGTGGTAGGTAATTTTTTGGCAAATTTTAATCACAGAACTGAAATCAACGTCTTTCAGGTCAGCATGTGCGAAATAAAAATGATTAATTATTAAATAGACCTACGAGTAATAATTATGTTACGCAAATCGGTTTAAATCAGAGTTCAGAGTTTCTGAGATAACAAACATTTGAAAAACAACCGAAAAGACATCCATTTTTGGAATTTAGATAAAAATAAAACTAAACTGACTACCGACTCCACTGCACCCCTGTCCCTACACTTACAATACTTTATTACGTCGTTGTTGGTTCGTTTATTTGCGCGATCTGTGGTACTGATTTAAAACGCATGTGTCTTCGGATCGAGCGGCCGGGTGCGCTTTGTGATCCGCTGCTAGTGATGCTCGCAGCAACCGGGACTGCAAGACTGATGCCCGGTCTCTGAACCCTTTATCTTATTGCTTAATGTATTGCTGTCTTTATCATTTCCTAAGTGCCAAATAGAGACAAGAATATACTTATCGCTTGGTCTAAGTTAACTAAGAATTCAGAAACCGGACACGAGATTGTCTTGTAGCCTCGGACTTGGATTTGGTTTTGTAGTCTTAGATCTTACGATTATTTCTAGCTAGGTACACTATTATCTGTTACTTGTATAGAACTTACTGATTTCCGTTCTAAAAAATCGCAATCGAAACCTACATTTGGGATTGTTTTGGAATAACATAACTAATAGCACCTATTTATACACAATTATTTAGATGTTGATATTAATTGACCCATTTTTACTGTAAGTCAGTTAAGGAATATAACAATTATTGATTGTTACTTTGACTCTTAGGAATTCTATGGCTGTAAGGTTTAATTGCGTTTTTATTACCGAATTCGAAAATATTTCGTATTTTACATGCGTAAAACTATTTCGTATTGCAACGGTCAGTAACTTTATTATATTCAGTCATCGATATAAGCTAACTTATTTTTTAAACAAAAACTACCGCTTTTGACGTACCAGTCGTGTTTCGGGACTGTCTTCTAGCCTAGCCTGGTTTTACCACATCACTACGCCAACGTATCAACCACATCGATCATTTCACTTTTGCAGTCTTTGTACACCCTATGCAAATGTAATACCGCCCATTTTTCAATATCTTCTCCATTAATAACTTTGTATTGCTTCGCAACAATTTAAGTGAAGCAAAATGCTGAGTGCGGATTTCCTGCACTTTAAGGCACTAGCAATAAGGTTTAGATTGAAGTGTTTGTTTGGTTTAATAAGTAATGGAAACACAAGAATCAAAGTAGATAAAGATTATTTGATATATTTGGAATGTAAATTACTGTAAATTATTTCAGTTGATGCAGAAACTTTGGTTTGGTCTATTTTATTTGGTTTTAAAATGGGAGTTGTTAAGTACGCAGAAATACGTGAATGCGATTTTAATGTGGCTACTTAGCAACTCAATAAAACAGAAATAAATTGCTAATGGGATGATAGACACATTCGTTAAAATACAGCTATCATACAGCTCTGACTAAACTCAAACACACTATAAGTAGGTAGGTATAGTTACAAAAATAAAATCAATTAGGTACATAATTTTATTTAGTCTCTAGTATTATATATATAGAAATTTTACCATTGTTTCACCTGGCCTAAAGTAACAATAATTATAGTCGATGGTAATCATGCTAGATTTGGCATTTTGCATTTGAATACACAGGCCATGCGAAGCCAAAATATAAAAAAATACGATACTAATAAAGGACAACAATTTGCTTTAGAAATAATAGACAAGAGAGGAGTTACGAGTAAGTAGGTACCTACGAATAAACTGGTTAAAATAAATCTGAACCGTACTTAATTCTTCTTTACCTTATATAAATGGCTTTTTGGAAACGAAAGCTCACTTCCTACACGGCTTATTTTATCCTTTTCATCACAAACTCAATTTAGAGCCGGGACGAGATTTTGTGGGTTTTTGAAAAATGATCAATGACAGGCCTACAATGACGGGATATTCGGACTTTTTTATTTTTCCCGGGCTTTTAATGCGATCTTTGTGTGGCCGAGACAATAGGCGAGGTCAACGGACGAGGTTATAAAATGTATAACTTCGAGCAGATACGAGTAAAGTATAGAATAGATACTAAATACTTAGGTAAGTAAGTACCTACTTATTGTTCTTACTTTTACTTGTATAGTTTTTTCTTAATTATACCTAACCTCGTATATTTTTTAGGGTTCCATACCCGGGGACCCTTTTACTAAGACTCCGCTGTCCGTCCGTCTGTCCTTCCGTCCGTCTGTCACCTGTCTATATCTCATGAACCGTGATAGTTAGACAGTTGACATTTTCAATGTATTTCTATGATGTATGTAGGTATACTCTGTATTGAACAAATACTAAAAAACATTATAAAATAAATATTTAGGAGGCATACAAAAAACATAATTTATTTGCCATTTTTACAGATAATGGTACGGAATCCTTCGTGCGCGAGTCCCACTTGCACTTGGCTGTTTTTTGTATCTGCTTGTACAGGTACAATATGGCACAGCATAGCTTGGTGGCATTATTGGTTACAGATATTTCGAAACCCTTAATTATAGGACCAGCGTGCCATGTTATTGCGGGTTATCTATGCTTATAACAAAACTACTGAAACCTATCAATTCCAGCGCATAAATTAGTGCATCTAGATTTAGCGTAGTGCTATAAATACGCGGGGCAATGACAAAGCAACGCCACAGGGTAGGTAGCAGTCTGTACGGACAGATCATCGGACGCAGTGCTAACAGTAGCGTTTATTATTTATAATTTTATACAAATACGTGGAACCCCAAAAAATATAAAACCCAAAAATATAGAACCCAGAAATATAAAATTCATATAATTAGTAACCCCATAAGATGTAGATACTAAGTAGATGGATTATACTAAAAACATCAAAATAAAAAACTTCACTACTTTTATTTTGATAAGAACTGCAGCAAAAACATTTTTGGAGATGCTGGGATTTGAACCCAGGACTTTCAGCACGCGAAGCAGACACTCTACCACTGAGTTACATCCCCGGTGAGGTCCTATAGCGTACATTGATGTCTAAATAAACTGCTTCATGAAGCTTACGATACGCAATAAAGGTCATAATCCGCTGTTTTTCTTCGCAGAAACAGTTATGCGTTGTGGCGACGTGTGCGTGCACCAAACCATATTTTCTATGGAGCTTCCATACTGTCGCACTGTTGCATTACAGACGAACAGACGTACACAATGTTCGTGTATTTATAAGTGAAATATATCGTACGTAGCCGCGATTGTGCTGCCTTCACCCATACATATGAATTTTATGAATCGTGGACATAGAAAACTAAGGAGTCGGTATTCTCTTACAATGTTTTTCAATACGGGAGAAACGATCGTGGTGCCTATGGGTTTTAAAGCTGGTTTATAATTTATTTTCTTATACATACTTACTTGTTTTATAGGCTAGCATTTAAAGTTATACATAAGTACCTACAGTTACAAGGCTGGAGGGTGTGTTTAATTTCTATTTAAACTAACAAATAGGTAAAATATGTATGTATAATGGAAAAAATACGAGGGTAGTTTGATAAGTATATTTTAATTGGAGTTTTTATTAATAGCTACATAAACTATTGACAGTGCTAGTGATTAAATAGGATTATACTTATAATAAATATTATTATTATAACAACCTGAATCTCGGCCCACGGTAATTTGCCTTTAATCATTTCCTGTCTCCTGTCCAAATATCTCCACGGTGCGACTCCACGGTGCGCGCGCGCAGCGCTCGGCGGCCCCACGGCGACGGCCATCGATTTATGCCGATACTCGATAATTAAAAACAATCCGCCATATTGCTTTTTGTGCCTTTTATTCCCGTTTTTGTGCATCCCTCATTTGATTGTGATACTTTTAAACTTTTTTTTTTAAATATTTTTTTCTCGTTTTTCGTCTTGTTCCTTAAAGGGTATCTCTTGCGCTTCAGTTTTGTATCGACGTTTTAATTTATATTTTTATCGTGAGATGTGCGCTTGTAAGCCTCAGCTTTGTTCATGCGATTGTTGACTGCATGCTTGCTAATTGCTTTCTTGTCCTATGGAAGGAAGCAAAACGTTTTATTCTTTGATTTTTAATTCTCAGCACCGCCGTGTCCTCTTACTAGTGGACTAGTGGCTACCTCTAGTTGAAAATCTGTCGCCAAAACTCAAACCCCTGTCGGGGTCTTCCGTGGGTTTCTGCGATTCTGAGCTAGCCTCATTCTAGTCTGAGAATTTTCACCACCTTTGACCACATGGTAATTTACAACCAGATGAAATAGTGGTCAATTGCTAGCCAATAAAGATTTTTCATATACTTAGAGAAAACTATTTTTTTGCTCCTTTTCTTATTTGTTGGGTGTTCAGTAAGGACACGATTATGCGATCGATTTGAAAACTACTTCCGTATAACCGAGACACGTGAAACTTATAAAAAAATGTCAGAAGTTGAAGACACGTTATTTTAGAAACCACGGTATTTTATTAATATTATTGTATAATTATGTATGTATCTATTTATCTACTTTAATTAGCTTGTCCTTTTTTTCGGAGAGATCACTACACACCAACACTGGATCATTAGATTTTCCTGCTACATCTGTTATAAGCTAAGCTTTTAATGCTTCTATAGAAGCCCGAACACTTTAAAAAAAAAGTTATTGCTATTCGACAATGCCAACTGACATCCGCCAAATCCGAGGTCATACACTAATGGCCTCATTTAGGCCTTGTCAGATAACGAACTCCATTGTCAAAGCGACCTATTTCAACAGAAAAAAACCAATATTGACCCCAAACAAAAAGAAATTTGGCACTTTTTTAA
This sequence comes from Hylaea fasciaria, assembly GCA_905147375.1. Taxonomy (NCBI): domain Eukaryota; kingdom Metazoa; phylum Arthropoda; class Insecta; order Lepidoptera; family Geometridae; genus Hylaea; species Hylaea fasciaria. The sequence continues at coordinate 5,062,348 of LR990215.1, forward strand.
ATTTTACACACAAAAAATGAACGACAAAAAAGTCCAGGTGCAGCGAAAGGGTTTAATTGTATTGCCATCTCGCTCTAGCTCTATACAAGATCTGTCTGTCTCTGTCATTAACCCTTTGATGGAGGGTGTACTTTTTTGGGGCAAATCTCGTATTTTCTTATTAATTTTTTTTTTTACATAATGAGATATTGTGTTACGGGTCTTTGTTGAACTTTAAAGTTCGGGTTGGCTTTGTTGTGTGACGTCTGTGGCAGTTTGCAGTTTACAATTTATATGCCTATTATAATAGGACTAGAACTATTTACTTTCTACTTTTACTTTATTTAAAAGCTGATTTTTATACAGATTTTTGCAATAACCAAATTATTAAATTCAAATTTTTGAGATATTTTAGTTTCCAAAACGAATATGAGACATAAAACAGTAACGGTCTTACCACATAAGAATTGAATCAGAGTTGAACAGATGAGTCTAAATATTGTCTCCACAAGTCGACCCCGCATGATCTTACTAAATAACAAATTCGCAAGTATAATAATTAGGAATGCCAGGATTGAGTAAAAAAACGTGAGTGGTAGACGTCGATTTTGTCGAACGAAATGTTAGAAACATCTGTTTAACTCTGGTCTAAACTTTTGTGGTAAGTCGGCAAGACACCGAAACGACCGGGTTAATTTTTAATAACAACTCTTAAAAAACTTTCTTATTTCGCCTCCTACAGCTAAAATTAACAAGTCAAATCTAATTTCGGAATAACGGCCCCAAACATGACATTTCGAAAAAGCTCAATTGTCTTCCGCAGACAACTAGCCTGAGTAACGCACACCCACGCCTTAAACCTAAATAACGAACGAGTAAAAAAAATAATTAAATAGAATTGTAATTGTGTAATATGCGTCCGCCACGCCATCTCTGAACATCTGTTAATGTCAACACACCTGAGATTGTGTTCCTGTTTCATCCGCATGCGTGAGATTCGTATGCGTGAGAGCGAGCCAGCGACAGACTGTCTGTGCAGGCGCGACGTGGAAGTGACAAAAACTCATGCTTCCTGTGTCTTTCGTATCATTTGGAAAAGGAATAATGCGTACCTACGCATAGTATACGCTAAGATTCCAGACGTATGATATTTAAATTTTATCCTGCGATATTTTTTTTCAGTTGTTGTTTGTCGTTGGTCGTTGTCGTTTTGCCAAAGCCGACTTTGACGCTAATACAGCTATCGCCCATACCGACGTTGACACCGATAACGAACGACGCTGACAGCGACACTGATTTTGACGTCGATGACGACGCCGACGCTGACGCCAATACCGACGCCGACTCCGACGTTCTCGCCCATACCGGGGTTGACGTCGACGAACAGAAATGGCGTCATTATTATGTTGTATCTTCAAATGTTGCGTTTACTATCCACCTTCAACGTGTATGAAGTTTTGACGTATTCCATACAATGTGGACTTTTTAACAATTCAAAAATAGAATGTTTTTAACTTAACCCTTCCATATTTGACAAAAAATGAGATTTTTTATATTTAGAACACGACGCGGTTGGAATTTGAATTTGTTTCTTTTGAAATTTGAATTTAGAAACTGTTCTAATATGGACGAGGAGTTGAGGAGCGTTCAGAATATCGAAATATGGAATAATATGGATTAGGTTAGGCTTTGTTCGCGATGTTGGGAAAAAATGGATTCTTTAGTTATAATGCGGTTCGACTATAGATGAGGTTTTTGTTGAAAGTTTAAAGATGAACGCGAAGTTATCTTACAAAAAGTATTGCAGCTAAGGTTAATACGTACCTTCTAGTTTCCCTTTTTTTAGTAGAGGAAAGTTTTCTAGTAAATTGTTAAATAAATAAACACATTGGATTTGGCACCAGTTTTAACCATAATTTAGCGCTTTACGATTCAATTGCGCTTAAGTCAATCGAACCACAGCTTTGTCGGGTATTACGTATAATTATATATTATGCTGAATATTATGTCATAATTTCTAAATGAAAATATATGTGATTATTATTATTTTCTTATAATAGGCAATTTAGAGTAGAGATGACTGTATTTTGCTTCTTTTAAGACCGAACATACAAATATAACGAGTTATTTATAAAAAAAGTGCAATCTTTTTTAATCTTTACTTCTAATACATCCTGCCAGTACCGTAAGAAATCAACCTTTTTAATTCCACTTTTTTTCTTACTTCTTTTTTTATGCTACACCCGGCCAGTAACGTGACTCCGCAGTTTTGTCAAAATATTACACTGCGTTATAAAGAAACAGTTTTTTTTCCAAAACTACCCCTTTCTTGCAAAGGGTTGCGACAATGTCAGCTGTTGCTTTTTGCGATTGAAGATAACGGTTGTAATGACAACTTTGATACTAAATTCATCCTGTTCCTTGTTGGCAATGAGAAATAAGGCTATAATTATTGAAGGTAGGTTCAATAATTAACGTAAAAGTGCCGTTTTAAAAATCCTGCTTTTACAGAAGTTAATAAAACCATTATTGCTTCTTGTAACGGTCTCTTTTAGACTAAATATTTTGAAATGGGATCACTATAAATAATAAACTTATATTATTGTATTTTTATGTGGCACCAGCTAATAATAAAAACGAATCTACCTAACTCGTCAGGGTCAACGAAATCCTGCGGCATTACAGCTTTGTTACCAAACATATTTTTATTGCGCCCGCCATTTCGCAAAAAATGGCTAAATCTCCAAATATTTCTAATTAAAAGAGCGAGGGACGTCCAAAAATCCGAGGACCGCTGGCAGTTATTAATTTTCTAAATTTAAACAAAAGTGACATATCTGCGTTCGACAACTATGCCGGATATTTTGCGCGGAAAAAGTTTTTGCGCTCCAATTTCAAATTCTTCGGAAATAGCTAATAAGCTGGCATTTTTTGTCATGCTAAGCTAATGTTATCCCAATAGAATCTTACTAATATTATAAAGCCGAAAGTTTTCCATCATGCGATAAAAACTACCTAACTTGAGTTTCTTTTCCGACATAATGTTAAGACACACATTAATAATAATTAAGGCTACAAGTCGTATCTAACGGCCGCCACCCTGTAGGTCTAAGTATTAGGATTTGGAAAGTATTTAGGCACTATCCCGGATGTCAACTATGATCATTGTTGACAAAATAATATGCATGAATCTTTCAAATAGCTGTAAGTAGGTGTTATACTATTATGTGTAGGAACGCGGGTGATACCGCGGGGCGCAGCTAGCTTTTTAAATATTTTGTTTCATCGGCATCAATCTTTTAGCCAAGGCTCTGATTGGCAGTTTCTTTGTGATAAATTCAAAATTTGCTTGTTTGAAATAGGAATTCGTTTTTACCACACAGCCGGACGCGTCGAGTTTCCGAAAATGCCGCGTTTTTGCTTCGCGCGCCAATTTTCTGAAAATTCGAGCGCGCGGCGGCGTCTCTCCGTAATTACGCTTATTTCGATCGAAAGCTTTTTATGAATCGTTGCGTGTGTGACCAGTAATACCCGACTGCTCGAAAAACTCACCGCTTTTTGGGACAAAATACCTACTCGTGATATTACTTAGTAATTCATAGATAATTGTTGTAATATAAATATCATTAGATAATTTTTTTAATATGTTTTTTTAACTTTTAGTTTTTTTTTTTTTTTATTGAAATAATTGTAATTTGAAATATTAAAAAGTAGAATCAGACGTACCACGGCATGATCTGACCCACCTGCTTTATATTAATGCTGGTACAATGAAAGGGCAAGCACAAAGGGCGACCCTCGCCCCGCGATCATCGCGCTACGTAAAAAAAAACAACAAAAAAGCGGAAAAGATGGCAAAGGTGTCTCAATTTTTGACAAAAAAGTTCGCCAAGGTTAAGACCCATGGGAAAGAGTTAGGACTCCCTTTTTCGCGAAGGATCTTCCGCATTTACTTTTTTAATATTTTTTTTTGCCTAACTGTTTGCGAGGGTACCGTACGCTATTGTGCCTATTTTAAAAAATCACCGAATTCACCCCTTTTAGGAAGCAACAGATGATGCGAGACGCGTGAGATAGTTTTTTTTTTAATTTTTCGTCGTTTGATTTATAACTGTTTGCAGTAATTTGAGATTTTTATAGATTTGTGCCGTTGTGGGTGATATTTTTATGCGGATTTATTAACGGCTTTTGGCACAAAAGATGCTGTAAAATTTATTTCTTTGAGAACTTTATATGTAAGGTTTTTAGATATCATATAACTTCTTTGTAATATTTTCTCCGAGACTTTTACAGTAATGTATAGTAGGTACGAGTATAATGATGTTTTCTTAAAAAATGTACAGGGCAACTTTTTCCATTATGATATTAAACCACACCCCCTCATCTAGGTATTAAGCAAAAAAGTATCCCGACTCAGTTAAACACTATTACAAAAAAATATTTTTAAGGCCATAATTTTTACGTCTCGTACTACATTTATCTAGTCTTACTTTCTGACCTATAACCCATAAAAACAAGTCAAATTGCAATTTGTACATCAACAAAAACGAAACTATTTGTATGTTTCCAAACTCCGCGTCAATTTTTTGCGTCTCCCAATCAGTAAGGCATTGTCCACACGAACACAATCGCGCCCAAGATGCCCCTCCTGACCACTAGCGTAAAATAGAAAAAGGTCGTCGGGGTCACAAGTCACACGTTCATTTGCGACCGCAAGAAAGGGCCACTATTTCTTATATTTTATCCAAAAAGAGGTCAGTTATTGAATAGTGAATTTGTACAGGTTCGATTCCAGAATTGTGTGCCTTTTTGAATAGTAATTCGATACGTGTGTGACCTCGGGTCAATTGGACGCGTGATTGTCAAGAAAGTTTGGTATGTGATAGGGTTAAATTGCGGTCAAATCAATGAAGTTTCATTTGAAGTGGTTTCTTATAATTTTTGTCAATTTAAGATGTACTGGGTAACGTGTAGGATAACAAAATATTTAATTGATCGTGTTTTTGATACCTTGGTAAAATTTATTGAAATAATTTAAGTATTTTTGGTACTCAAAGGGATGTGTATTTTATGTTGCTATGAATATTTTTCTAACTATATGGAACTGTTTGTTTGTTAAATCCAAAAGAGCAATTTACAAACACTATAATGTAAGTATGTACTTAATTGCTTCGTAATTGTACAATAAAAAAAATACAAAGGTGTCACTTAAATTATGTACCTATTAAGGTAATTTATTTGTACATGGTACCTACTCGTAGACTACATAATTAACGAATATCATTTGCATGAAACTGGACGAAAAGCACATGAAACCAACACAATATTAATTAAGATAATAAATCTCCGTAGAAAATACAATTTAATGCAGATTAACCTCGGAATCTTTTACATTCGCGATCTGATCCACCCCTATAGAGCAATGTTAAAAAAAAGTTGAAACTAGTATCTTTTCCCACGATTCACCCCAATTTTAGGGTTATCTCTGAACGCTGCGTGAACTTCAAAAAACGAGATCACTTAAAAATAGTCTATAATTCTTTTTATGAATAGATTTTATCACACAAAATGCTCGAAAACGGGAAAATGTGACCCCATTTCGCTGATGAGGTCTCGACATTGTGAACTGGGTTTAACCCTGTGTATTTTGAAATTCGATCTGGTTGCGTTTTTATCTGTATTGTATTTTTTTATATTGATAGTTTTTTGAATTTCTTGTGAGAAAATAGCGAAGTGTTTAAAGATTTTTTTCACATTATTATTTTTTGTTAAACCTATGTTTTAAAATACTAAAACTTAAGTAAGTAATTATCACTCAAATCTTATGTACCTACTATCTGTTAGTCTCTTCTATCCTTGAATTTATTGATTTCACTGAATAACAAGTCATAATAGAATGATTAGTGAAGCTATAGGGATAAAAGTAAGATGATAATTATTTCTTCTCTGTAAGCACATCCATTCATTGTTATAAAATAATAACTAAATATTATGTCATGATAACCATTATTGTACTCAATTAATTAATGTACATGGTACTAAGGTACAAGTGGTCAACAGATCATAAATAAGTCGTCCATTTTGCTAATTTAACGCTGTTAGTATGCGTCTCATTGTCATCCTGTAATTAAATATTTAGGGATTAAGCATAATTATTTTTATCTTTATTTATTTGTGTCTTCGCACGGGTAGCACTTAGTCGTCAGCGTCGGTGTCGTCAGCATCAGCGTCGTCAGCGTCGGCATCTACAAAAAGGTCAGCGTCGTCGTCGTCGTCGTCAGCGTCGGCGTCGGTAAGTTCTAGTAAAGTATTATTGAAATATTAATTTTATTTTGTGTAATATTAGGAATGAAATTTAAAGCAAAGGTACTAAAATGGGAACGCCACGGGACGAGGATTTTTATGTTGAAATAAACTTTTTTTTTTATTACGTAATATGAACAAAGCATAACTAAACTTCATTAAATATTTAAGTACCGCCTATACGGTTGCAACTTTGCAACGCGACAATGACATTCAAACAATCTACTATGATTGATTCGAAAAAAGTTAACACGGTGAATTATTATACATTTTAATAAGTAAAAATATGTAATGCAAGTACACAACTTGCATGCGTATAGAATCACAAGTGCTACATCAGAAACATCATACCACATTTATCGATATCTCGATTCTCGGTAAAAAAAGTCGATACGAATACAGCGTCTGCAATACTAAAAATAATTTCCAACGTTTAATACAAAAATCGTAATAATTAACTTCGTTACAGACCAATAAATTACAATACGAGAAAGAAATGCAACACGATTCGTGCGTCGGTGTGTGCGTGCGTGCGTACTGTGCACACATGCAGGGGTAGGGATGGGTGTAGACCACGACAGTGTCTGTGTTCTGTGGTATAGATAGACTGTAGAGTGAGCGATTGATTTTATTTATCGTCTCTGGAACTTAATTGATAAACTTTCTATAATAACTAAAATAATACCTAGTTAGTAAAACATAAATTTATTTTGTATAGATTTGAATATCGATACATTGTTTTTCGATTGCGTCTATTATTCAAAATATGGTAGGCTTTTTACCCCGTGGGGTAAACCAGGCGTAGAGCGCAACGCCTCATACCCGTACCTACCATGCAAATTGCTGACGGCTATTTAGTATTTTTTTCAGCTGAATTCCATCACTGATGTACTGAATACTGATAACAAATTCAGATGCATAAAAAATGTTTGATACATTATCTATATTTGTATGTAATGTAGTTATTATTTGGTGATGTACGTTTTCTAGAACTTAAATTATTCTTTCTTCAACCAACTATCATCAAAATGCGTTCAGCCGATCTAGCTTCCGTAGAGTGTAACAAATTTACGCACGCACAAACTTTCACTATATTTACTGTAAAAAAGTATACCTAACTAATTTCATGCAAAATCTTCCACCTTATCGATACTCTCTCTATATCGATTCTTTCCCATCACTACTTCCAGCCCGATCACAAATACATTCATATGATTTATTGTTAACACGAGTAACAACTCATGTGTGGAAAATATCATTCCCGACGCACACAGGAGCACGCACACGCACGCACACGCGCACGCTCGCAGATTATTATGCGGACGGGCGTATAGGACGTGAAACCTCGGAAAATGTTCGTTTTATGTTTCAAAAAGGAATTATTGCTTCTTGTATAGTTCAATTTTGTCAATCGTTTAGTTGCTGTTTTTACTTTTTAATTGTGGGTAAGAATGTGGTTCTGTTTTGGCGGGAGGCTGTTGGCGAGAAATTGGGGGTTAACTTGCTTAATTAGTGACATTTTGAATATTGACGCTTATTTGGGGCTTTAATTTTAGTTTATTATCGTTTATCGCTTATAAATTTCGATTATTGCGTTTATTTCGGTAATCAGCATTAGAAATATTCCGTAAGTTGATCATACTTTGTTTACTACTTACTTACTGTCTTTTTTTGTTACATGGTGCGTTTTATATTTTGTGTCATTTTAAGTGGTACTCATTGTTCAGTTAATATTGTTTTTTTTACATTTTATAGAAGTGGTAGGTAGATAACAATGATTTTTATTTCGTGTTCCTTAATTTGACGTTGAGACACTAATAACATCTAATAGTAGGTACCTAAATATTATAAATTATTACTAATGTATAATATATACTACTGCCATTATAAATAACTACTTATAAAGTTATGAATTATATTTATGAAGGTAGAAATCATTGGCAAGATGGATAGACGTTATAGCAACCAAGCACATACCTACTGTTATTAAAGTGGTTGTTTCTTAATTTTAAATACAAAATTATGTAGATAAATAACTAATTATAACGAACTATTATATTATTTACATATTATTATATCAGCTGCTACTCTTAGATAGTATCAAAGAAGTGGACAAATACAAGGTTTCATTCCAGCGCCGCGCCGGTCCATAGATGCGGAATATTGAAAATCATGAAGACCTAGAACATCAGAATTTAAAGAAAAAAAAAACAAATGATATAACACATTCCAAATTCAATTTAACCAATCAAATTCAGCAACAATCCCACTTTGTTGCCGGCCAGTGCGTTGACGGACGCGCCGCGAGTTCGCGCGCAAAAATAACCGCTGACATTTCGCGCGCAAGGAATCGAACGGTTTACTTGTGATTGTGTGCAGTGAGTTATGCGAATTGCTTGCGGACATTATAGTAGGCGACGGTGATCTGTGACAGGTTTCGTAGTCGCGGACTGACGGCGCTCTGGCCGTTTGAAGACTGTTATATAATGCCCTCTGAACTCTGTGGCCGAGTAGCTTGTGCGCTTTACAACTCGACGATGCCGGGTTCGATCCTCAGCCCCGCGCCATTGTCTTGTAAGTTATGTGCGGATTCCCATCGCTCAGTACTTCGAAGGGAGTCCAGGTTGATATCGATTGTTAGCAGTCGTTAAGTCACGTCAGAGGCACTTGGGCGGCCTGACAAACTCTGACACTAGAGATCTGCCCTACTTACTTATACAAACATGTTCTCTGAATATCATTAAATGGTGAGTGACTTTGAGTTTTGAGTTGACTTTGACTTTGGTGAGTGTGGTTTCGCACATCAAAAAATCGTTCTACCTACAAATTTCGAAAAAATAAAGAGATAAAAACGCAGTAGGTACGAAGGTTGTAAACGTGCTCAGTGTACAATGTGACTGTCCCTGAAATGCTGCCGGAACACCTCTAAAGAAGCTTTATCGGTATATTTGAGGAGGGAGTTACCTTCCTTCATAGAAAGCTCCCCCACATTTTTTGCAGGGTTGTTGGTTTTGAACCCATGACAGCAGTTCAGAATTTGATTACACAGTCAAATTAGCAACCATCGCTTTCATCGGCTAATTCATAGTTCACTCTAAACTCGACAATTCTTAATTTACTTAGAAATCTTTCTTTTCTCTTTTTTTTGGAATGAAGTCTTAGGCATAAGTAGGATATAAGACATCGTAAAGCGGGGTGAATAGGGACTTTAAGGGCGAATGAATAGCACCTTAAATGGCATGTTTTGTGTCTATTCACCACCTTAAATAATTAAAGCGTAATATGTATGTAAGTAAGCGGAAAAATGATAATTATTATCTTCTATTTAGCGATGAAGTTTCTAAAATTTTACATTCTTACCACAAAAGATTTAAACAAGAGTTAAACAGAGGTGTCTAAATATTTTCTCCACAAATCGACGCCTAACCCTAGCTTTTTCTAACTCAATCTTATTAATAACAAATTCACAAGTAAAATAATTAGGGATGCCAGGATTGATTAAGAAAACGTGAGAGATAGATGTCGATTTTAAGGAACGAAATTTTAGAAACATCTGTTTATCTCTGGTCTAAACTTTAGTAGTAAGACGGTAAGTGATTATGGTTTGAGTTTGAACAAGGATGTCTGTCTTTCAAGCACTGGATCCCGGACAAGGAAAGGAAACTCCGTTGACTCTACCAGTGCTTCGGAATACACCCGTTACAAGTTATCTATGCATGTAATCTGGGACAATTATTATTCTACTAATTTAAGAACTTTTAATTCGAATCTCAATGGAGTGGTTTCGTAATAGTTTGTGACATAATATTATGAATGTTTGCAATTTTTTTTTATTAGCCTGCTAGTCAAGTAATAAAGTCAAATAGTTACAATGAAATGGCACTGACTATTCCAAAGCCACTGCATGGATATTCGATTGCAACGTTCTTAAAATAGCAGAATTTACCCCCTGGGAACATAATAACAATTATCGACAGCTTAATATTTTTGACCCATAAAAATGCTAAATTGTGAAACGTTTTTTTGCAAATTTACTTACCTTGTATTTGTTGTCTCTATATTTTATTATAGTGCCCAATAAATAATTATTGTATTCTAAATTGTCATTACAATATAAACTAATTGGTTGAAATTAAGTGCATTTTTCACATGTTTCAGAAGTATTTAACGTAATACGTAATAATTAGTTAAATACAACATTACTTACATACTAAAAATATATAGAGTTACGATGTGTGGTAGAGTTATTAAAATCTTTGTAAAAACCAGTGGATATGCACTGCGAGCTAGGCGCCAGCAATTAATTAATTCTTATTAGCTAAAACTGGAATTAGCAATTAGCATGCTTCATTGAGTTTCTGTGGAATAATGCCTAAGGAATTCATGATTAGATTGATCATTTTCTTAACGATTAAAAACTTATTATAAGTTAATCTTTTGGAGGCTTCGTGTGAGCTCTAGGTTAAACTTTCCTAGCACTGAAGTTTAATGTGAAGTTGAAACTAATGCCAAGTCTTGTGTTCTTTGTTAACTTCATTTCAATGCCTTCTTAAATTAAGCTTTATTAGATTTAATTTAAAATGTAGACTTTTGAATCGAATTTTATTTTTTACCTTAACTTTAATGTAGAGTCGTTAATTGAGTTATATTTTAAACTTCGTTTAAATGTATAATCTTTAGTCTAATTTTATTTCCTGACTTCATTGTTATGTAGAGTCTTTAAACGAGCTTTATTTTAAAACTTCATTACGATGTAGAATCTTGGACTCACTGAAAAAAAACATCATATTAATTTAGGAAATTTAAACTAATTGATCGGTGAGTAATAGCCTCTTAGAGGCAGCATGGCACCTTGTTGCCACCCGTCATTACGACGCTACCATCGGTTATATCACCCCGCAAAAAATATCCACCACAAAAACTATCCTACGAGCTTAAAGCTTCCACTCGCTCGCTCGGCCGAAGGTCAATCCGCGTATATCTAAATACGCTCCGATTCAATGGATCATAAAAAATCATAAAAGTCTCCGACCCATACAGTTAACCCTGAAGTAAAGGACCAAAGGACCCTTTCTTACGTTTTTTGGCAGAAAAACCCCGCGCCCGAGATCGCGCCGAACGCGCTCGGTATTTGTGGCCGGGCGGCTGCAGCGCACGGTCGCACCGACGTCACGTAAACACGACTCCAAATTCGAAATTCCAGGAGCGCGGGAAAACTCGATTCCAAATTTTAATCGCGATCCTAATCCCAAATATCGAATACTGAAGTCAATCTATCGGAACGCATTCAACGAATCGATTTTAGTTAACACTGTAACGCGGCCCGTGTTTATTATTATGATTGGTACAAATTAAACCGCGTATTGTTTTAAATATTTTTCGACATTGTCGGAATTCAATTGTGCGATTCTTAATTGTTTAATGTTTTGCTTAAAATAGGGCTTTGTCGAGATGTATCCGAATACATTTTTGTAGTGATATAAACAATTGTTAATTTCGCGGAGGAGTCGAGCGTGGTTTTTATGAATGTTTTTGCGCGCCAGTGGTGGGGGAAGGGTGGGGCCTCGGTTGACTCGTCCCTCTACTAGCGAGTATTTTGATTTAGTTTCCGAGTCTTACGCAGATGTGGCATTTTTTTCAGTCGCGTGTGTGAGGCGCGCGTGGCTGTCGGCATTTTCCGTGTTTCGGATTATTTTTCGTTGCTGCCTTTTCCCGCGCGCTCTGGAAACTTTTTCGACTGGAACTTTTTCTTTCAGGTCACTAGTTTTGAAGCTGCAAAAACTTTTCGTTGCGTTCAGTATTGTGCTTTGTAAACTGTGTGAGAGTATTGTTTGTGCAAGTGACACTAAGGATTTTGTGAATAAACATAAAGTGGCTTGTTCGAGTTGGTTGCAGACTTTATTCACTATTGGATGTCATAACTAAGGTAATTTAGACTGTAAGATTTTTTAGCTTGTTAATGGTAACACTTAGAAACAGTATTTTGTACCAATACTGTCTTATTTATATTTACTTACATTATTATAAACATATTATGTAAATACACTCGTAGCTCTACCGAGATTTATTAATAATTAATTTATAAGTACATCTAATACTCTACTCACTTACATACATCTACTAAACTTTATACGCGTTATTTATGATTTATGCCGTTGAAAAACTTTTTCAGAAAAAATGAGCCCACCAGAGTTGGTTTAGTTTTTCATTGTTTAAATTTACAAATACAATAAGTACTTCGGTACCTTGCTTACTTACATTTCTACAAATCAAATGCTACATGCCGTAACCTCAATAAGAAAACCAATAGAAAATAGGCTTCATAAATAATAAAACTTAATCAACTTTCGCAAAACAAAATTAGAATAAAAATTAAATCATAAACAACGAAATATAAGTAACATGCCTTCAAAGTCTGCCCTCAAAAAAAAGTCACAGAAAGTCAAAGATTAAAGTCCAGAAACGTCACTTCGAAAGTAACGCTGTGAGATCGACGGGTTGTTATCAGCTCGTATCATCAGATACCGGAGACTGCCCCCGGAGCCCGGACCTCCAGGCCAGGGTCAAAGGCGAAGAGGAGCACGACCGGCAAATGGAATACCAAGCGTGTGTGTATCATTTGCTGTAAAACTTATGTTTTAAGAACATTATAACAGATGTTTCGTAAAAAAAATATGATGTTACAACATCGAAAAAATCTATTAAAAATAAGTACCTAATATGAATTTAAGTTAAGTGATTAACTGATTTATTCGTAATTGAAATCAGGTCGTTTTCATTGATAGCTACTTAAATGACGATATAGTCTATACATTTTGATATAAAAATAGCAAGAATTATAATAAAATATCAATGTGAATATAGTTAAGATTGCTGTGAATTTCACATTACAGTTCAAAGTGATTGCATTAATTTAAGATTTAATCTTCTGCAATGAAATATTTTAAAAAGACAACCATATAATTTATCCGATTTTAATAATTATATTAAACACGAGCGTAGAACGCTGGTAGAGTCAAGTACATAACAAATATTATCGACTATTATAATTATTGTGTGCTTATTAAAACTACAAGTAACTAAATCAAATAACAAACAAAAAACTGCGCAGAATGTTACAACTTCGCACAAACTGACAGTTTTAACATAATCAGAAAAAAACTTGACGTTTTTTCGGCGGTTCTCAGAAAAATTCGCTGGAGTGTTTTAGGAAAACCCACGTGAAGTAGACACTCGTTTTGTTTTTGCTGTTAGTATAAAATATTAAAATCGTGTATTGACTGTCGATTTTATCTTGATTACTGAGAAAATCCGTTTTTGAATTGTTGCTACGTTACTTTTTTGTTAGATATCTGGCGTAAGTATAGAATTGGATAAGGTTTTTTTTTTAAGTTGAATGTCGGCGGACTTAATGATACGTTAGAAAACTATTTATTTTATTGTGAATTGAATTATTGTTGTTTATAAAGTGCAGATAGTCGGACAGCCATGACGAAATTGATTATATTTTATGTTAAGCATTTCTGGTTATAATCTAAGATGTTTTTAACATAAAATATTGTATTTACCATTCGAATACTTCGCGTAGGTATAGTTTAACAAAAAAAAAACCGAATTACTGTTACTATTTTACATTATTATTACACATGGCTGGTTTTCATATTATACAAAAATATCTGTATCGACTGTTAAAAGTTATAATATAATTTTCTCTCTTACTCTTCGTTTCTTACTGCAATGTTCACAGTTACTCATGTCTCTTTTACACAGAAAAGCAGAGATTAACAGTCTAATATCCTGGTTTCCGAACCCATAGACAAACCTATCGTTCTCTCTATCTGGCACTAAGCAAATGACAAAGACAGGAACAAAAGACAAACCTATCGGTCAAGTTGACTAGGACTTCAGAGACCAGGCATAAACGATGTCTCATTTTAAAGTTTCACAAATTAGCCTACACCTTGGCAGCGTCCAAAATCTCAATTGCAACGCTTGTTGAGTGAGACATCTCTCTCGGCATCTAATTGGCTAATTGGACTTGCTCTAGTTAGAGTTATATTCTTTAAGGGCAAGACTGAACCGAAAATTTTCGCAACGGGGTGCAAAAATCGATCGTAACAACTGTTAAAATAACGTTCTTTTTAGCACGTGCTGTAACGTGACGGTTATGACAAGATCTCTACGAGACAGGCTTAACATTATATTTTTGACTATTTCGGTATCCTGTGCTTTAACTTAATTAGACAAACATTCTGTTCAAATTCTTCGCTAGACAAAAATTACATCTATCAAATACAAAAGCATAAACTTAATTTTACTTAATACACGGTTACTAGCATAATATGAGGGTAAATATTATAATATGAGACTTCATAATTACTATAATGCCCTTAAAAAAAACAGAATATAAACATATACATTTTGGAAGTTTAATATTTGCGTCTGTCGTGTCTTTAAATAAGCAACCTTTAATTAAGTAATTAAATAGGATCTCGTCTTCAGGGAGAGTAAACTAAGATTGTCTATGGCTTGCTAGTTTTGCCTCTCAACTTCCGTTACCTGGCTACGTCTCTTAGCTTTTAGAAATGCTATCAGGGTAACGTCTAAAGAGTGTCCAAAGCTTACCCCTGCTTTTGAGAGATAAATAATTAGGATTGCATAAATGAATAATTAGTCGAGTAACCAACGGTCGCCGAATCCACAAATGAAAGAGTTGTAAGTTAAATTTTTTTAGTCAAATTTTCTCTTACAAACTGATAAAGTAAGTAGGTATACTTATACAGATTCACAGCTTATGAAACATTATTTTAAATTAATTTCTCTAATAAGCACTAGTTTCATATGTCAAAGTAAAAGGCAAAATCTCACTTCAGATTAAATCTATGATGTTACAAAAAATGTAGAATGCACGACTCTACAGTAATGGCGATGGTATTTTAATTAAAAAAGCTCTAGTGAGACTATAATTATCACTTCTACATACAGCTTCAAGGCTTCTGTTCAGTTCTCCATAATTTTGGAACATTAATATTTATTGCACATCTTTACGAAACTCATTTCGTTACTTCTCACACAAAATTAATTACCTTACAACATTTAAATGCGACTCAACCGTCTCGCCATTTATAGACAAAACGCGAATTAATTTTATTTCCGACATCATTAACAGATTTCGTTAAACATTAATGATTATGATTAAGTAGGTGTTTGAAATATGGTTGTCAATTAATATATTATGAATTCGATTATTATTTTATTCAATCGAAATGAACGCTGTTTACCGGTTGGATGACAATGGTGTTCCAAAAGCGATGTTTCGTCCTCAATAGGGTTGGATAAGGTCGGTCGTTTCGTTCAGTCGGTCAGTCATACGGTCAGTCGTTCGGTCAGGATTCCGACCGGAAGCCCCCTTATCAGGCGGCAGGAGGTGACGTCACCGCGAACAATCATGAGCCGAACGTGATTGTTGTATAAATAAAACGCATTTTTCTTACTTAATTGTAAAACAATGCGAAACGGGAAATGTTTGAGTTCGCGTAAAATAAACAGTTTGTAAATGAAAATAAAGCGGGAGGAAGTTTTGATTGTTCTTAGAACGGTGCTGTTCATTCATAACTCGAGTCCTAAATGCTCCATTCATGAGACGTTCCAAATTGTTTCAATGGGCTATATTAGGCATGCCTACTGTATAATACTGTATATTCCGCACACGCTCATTTTAATCTTTTGAACGGGCCTGAACTGATACCTCCTCCCTAGTGTCTACAATTTGAACTAAAAAATAACTAAAAAGCAAATAATACAATATTTGACACGCGCGCAGTTAACTATTTCATCCTTAGAATACTTACCTATTATTGCTAACAAAATAAAATTACACCATTTACAACTTAAAACGGTTGCATACAAATTTTCATGACATTGGCTTTGTTAGATTTGTCTCCACTTCAAATAGCAGAATAAATTTATTTAAACATTGGAAAATATGACGAAAAAATAGTATTATATAGGTAGGTTATTAATTTTCTCATACATTTATAATGGCACGGCTTGATAGATCAACGTCTGTCGAGTCCGAGTAGGATATAAATCTGGACGTTCAACGTCACAATTCCATATTCAAATAGTCACACAGAACTTGGGCGTGTGTCATAAATTCCCTTCGGTCACCAATTGTAATTCCGAGTGCCTTTCCAATAAAAAACACATTTCCTAATTTACTTGGTGTCGACGCAAGTCAAGTATTGTGTCGGAACAATAGTCTTGACTCATGAGCGCATGATGTGATTCATTCAAATATCGAAACAAATTCGTATAAATTGTTTTCCATTTTTGAAATCCGTTCCGACGCGGTAATACGGGGTTTCCGCAAAATAGTACCTACAGGACCTACGTCGATTCAAATAAAATGAGATCAAATGAGTTTTTCGTTGACGGCCAGTACTTTTTAGTTACAATACGTAACCTACGCCGAAAAACAATAAGATTTATGGTAAGGACAAAATGAATAAAGCGTATAATTAATATTGCAAAAGAACACAAAAGAATTTGTAAAAATGTCTGGCGATGTTAACACACCGTCTTTTATCGGGTTCCGTATATTATCACATTTCGTATAGTTTACTTCCGTGAAGGTAAAACATTTTCCTTTTGTAAAACTCTTTACTGAAGGTTATCGCGCCAACTGCATTACATAAACTAAAGTATTTTCATAATAAACTCTACTTTGTAAAAGTCTTAGAAGCCATATTGTAGAGCTTTTTATACCGTGGTAGAGCCATGTATTTCGCCGACATATTTTCTCACACTAGCATGTACAAAAAATGCATTTGCCATGTATTTCTTTTTACTGGCATATTAGCAATGAACTCATCTTAAAAAGTACAGAACTACTACACTTTTAGACCATAACAGGCGAGCACTAAGACAACTGCCTGTCTGTCCGTCAGACCGACAACTCGGCCCTTCTACGGAGCATATTAACCATTTTAAAATTTTAAATAAGCAATTTATTTATTACTTGATTTTAATCTGATACTAAAATGGAAATAATTATTTTTGACGTCTCACGTTAACAGTTCAATATGTTCAAACTTAGCCTGAAATTGTACATTTTGACTATTTGTCAGCTTCGATTGGCATGTTTGAGAATAAAATAATGATTTTATCAAGGCTCCGTAAGTAGACGACATTAATCAATGGACTATTAAGTCTTTAAATAGTATTTAATCGAGTATAAATTCAATAAAAAGTCAATATTGTTGAAACTTGTAAGCATTATTATCGGAATAATTCGATTTTGTATTCGCATAATTATCGTAATAAACGAACACATTGCAAAATCGTGCAGTCACTGTTTCTCTTTCTTACTATACAGCCGTCTCTTTCTACACGTGCAGTTCCCGTAAACCAATTAGTAGACAATTCTCACTCTTTGTCCCTTGAGATAAGATCCCTTTTGGTTTAAGCAAACAAACTAAAGAATACAGCTGCTTGGCGTTCGCTTAACCTAATTAAAGCTTTATCTCAAACAAACAAGGCCGAGAATTGCTTGTCGTCGAGTAATCAATGAGGCATTCGCGATGAAATGCGAAATGGATTATTTTTTCAAAAATGGAATTAAGAAGAGACAATAACGTTCATTGTTTTTAAAGATGGCGGCCGGGGCTGGCTCAAATATGAGATTATTACTTGTGCGTCGGGCTTATGATAATTTTATAGCTCGGAACGGCACAATAGCGACTTCATTTTAATGCAAAATCGTAGTACTGAATACAACAACGGAAACATATCTCGTCATTCCGGTTATCAGCACAAACGTATTAAAATTGCTCTTTTGATCGCAGGAAATGATGTATTTAAGTCTTTCTCCGTTGAAATTAAAATGTTTAATAAATTATTATGTGAAGTTTGAACTTCATATTGAATGTCGGCGTTTTTATTGGCTATTAATTTGACATTTATAATCTACTTGATCTTTCTCATTATTCGCTAACATTCTAATGGGAATTAGTTTGTCTTATGAAGCTGTTATAATAATGTATCGCAGACGTTAGTATATAAATAACATTTGCATCTTCTTTACGTGTTTAAATGATTCCGATGATATATTTTAATTATCTGGAATACATTAAAATATTTCATTTTAATGTATATTTGTTGCTCTACCAAAAAAATACACATCACAATTTTTGGTTTAAAATCAGTGCTCTACCATTATCCATAATATTTAAAATTAAAAAACAATTTGATCTAAAAAAAACAACAAATTTAGGAACGTGCTCTTAAACACCCTTCTTACAAAATAAATTGTTCATAACATAGCTGTTTAAGCATCTATAATTTTATGAAAAGATTTGCTTAACATTACAATACAACCTTATTATTTATGAAAAAATAAATTAGAATATCGAATGCCACATTTCTTCCAAAACCTTAGCAACTTTTTAAACAACGCACATCCAGCCAGCTGCTCTATAGATTAGTGACGCGCCGCGTCAGTTCCAGAAAGCTGAATAACTAGCACGTAACGAGTAATTTAAATAGATCGCTCCCTCAATTGGGGTTAATTCTCGCGTTTAAGGAATATCGTGGACGTTTAATTATGAGAACTTGAGGACGAGTGCGTGCTTGTCGTGTAATTGTTGTTTTTATTAGTTTTTTTTTGTTTTTAGTAGCAGTGTTTAAAACGAAATTGACTACAATTTAGTTGGATTCTTTGGTAATTTGACGGTGTTATCTATAACCATTGTTGTGTTAATATAACACTGTCAGCCTAGTCGTTGCGTAGACGTCCTATGGTAAGTTTGGTGTAGAATGTATTATACCTACTACCTATTGTAACCACCCCCCCTACCCCCCCTTATCTTTTCTAACCTAAACCCTGATCTCTAAGACCCCATTTACACCTATAAACAACGTAGAGTCCTAACCACTAGATGATTACGGCCCTACACGTTTAATATAAATATTACCGATTAGAATAACTATTACCAAATACGTACCGCATCTTAATATTATTTACATCAACCTATAATAACTATAAAGTATAACTCCGCTTATAATCAAATATGGCCAAGTGATTCGTCTAGTATACCCTTCGTTGTGAACCGCATAGTGTAACCGTAGCTCTTTAAGTATATAGTATGGCATTCTATCTAACTGAACCGTAAACAAAAGATAGTAATCTAAGTTACCCTATCTTAACATTGTGCAGTTTACCCTATCTTAGTATTGCGCAGCCTACCCTATCTTGATATTGTGCAGCTTACTCTATCTTAATATTGTGCAACTTACCCTATCTTATTAAGGCGCTATATAGATCCGATAAAAGTATCAAGTGTTGATTTAAATAGATTTCTACCTAAGCTTTAGAACTGAAGAAGAGGTTAAATCATAATTGTTATTATTTAAATAGTAAAACGTATTACTTTACCTGATTAACATCGTGACAATAAAATATATTACTATTTTTACCAACCACGTCGGTCCAGACTTTCGTACCGCAATACTCCACATAAAAGCGAGGAGGAACATACCTAGCTGTGGACGAATGTGGAATAAAGATGACAATGATGATGATTAACACAGCGGCTAAGGTCAGGAGCCCCTCCTCCGCTCTAGACTGTGAGATTCGCCTGCCTGACTGGATACTCTCCACCGCTCAGATTTGTACAGTGTTTTATGTTATTACGTACAGTGATCTCGAATTTACTGATGATAGCAAGGCTTCTAGTTTTACCTGATGATTGTCAGTCCGTTGGTTGGTTTGCGTCATTCGGCAAAGATAAAAAGAGGGCATAATCTTTTAGCAAGGATTTTACTTTCCTATTTCTATAGTTTGTCATTATTATGTCAGCAACGATATTTCAAGAGTTCACTTTCTTTAGTGCATTGTTAATGGATTAATGAGACATATTATATCGCATAATAACCTTTATTTAGCTCCCAGAACATTGTGATCGATTATTATTCCCATTGTTACTATTATTATCTAGCTGTTGCCAAGATACGCAATGTACAGCCGGAGCCGTAGCCTCTCAGGTAGTTTCTGATGTCAATACAGTTTTGTATAATAAATAGATTATAGAATATAGATTCTCCAACCTTTGTAGAGATCTAAGTATGAGTTTTATATTTTAACTCGGAGACACTTTAGTCATGGTGTAGGCCCTCGTTTGTGACCGTAGATAGTAACGTCCTCTAATTCGTATTAGAATAGAGATTCGATACTTGAGACTATTTGCTCAATTTGCACTTGCAAAGACACACCAGGTATATTAGTGTTTACCAGTAGATTTATGTTTGTTAGCTGAAGTATATTATCATCAGAAAGGTGCCCTTTAAGACCACAACTTCGACCTTTTTAGCGCTTCCCATTTACTCAGAGATCAAGTATAATATTTTTATTATTCAATTATTCACAATATTACAGGAAGCCATATAAAGAGCCTACTTACCCCCTCAGCCAACTGATAACATTATAGATTTATGTACATGTATTTTAGAGATCTGAAACCTTAGAACAATCTCTAGTAGGTCTTGGAACTTCTACCAAACTCATAAATCGCATTTCGACCTAGAAGAACTCTGAAAGTAACGTGCCCTAGCATTTCTTAGCACAACCGACATTTATAAACGCAGCTAAAAACCATTATTTTATATTAATTTTCCTTTTTCCATATAATTTTCCAACATGACATTATCGTTGCTCCAATTTGAATCCCCGTTCTATTAACCTCCCTGACACCTAATGTCTATACCACCTTCAACCTCCTTCGCTGTCAAACCATGTACAAAATTAAAATGAAACAAAACACTGAAAGAGTTTGCATATCTTCCTTGAAAATAATCAAGATTTGCAGATCCCCATATTTGTGAAACAACGAGACCAGGGTATTGAAGCCTGTTCCGTTACAATCAACCCCCAAAATATACGGAGATAATTGATTTATTTCGAAAGTATATTTTGCCCCACTAAACAATTTGTCACAAATATAAAACAACATCTGCATTTATCGAAATATTTTCAATTCTAATTTGTTAACATCTGACTTCAAACGAACGAGTGTGTGTACATGTGGTGTGGTGTTCCTATAGTAGAGTGTATTTAAACCGAATCAGATATCCCTATTATTATGAACCAGTACGTGAGCTTCTATTGTATTGACTCATTGACAAGAAATCACTTCTCACAAGGGCTACCAAAGTCCAAAAGAAAAGGTGGTTGTGAGGCACCTCAACCCTAATAGTATAATGTAAGCGCTTATCCCTCAAATGTCTTTCCATTTGTAGAAATCCATACCTACAAAATTCCTCTGAACTCGGATAGTCTTTAATAGCTATTAAGTTCTAACTGTCCATGTTCTCAACAAATCCGCTCACTCCCAACTCATTATATAATAAAGGTGACAATTCGGAGTATGAATAGTGTGCTGCAGACCAAGGCCATCCCCCCAAACCCGACCTGCACGTGTAGTAGATCCTTTGTGAAATTAGCAAATGCTAATGAATTTGTCATCTGACTTAGCCTAACACCAAGTTCTCCTTCACAAAGAATACTGTAAAGTGAATGTATGTCTGAAACCAATTGACAACAAACCGTCTCAACTCCAGGATATAGATGGATTGCTAAAGCCCTTCTTGTACCCTGCTAACAATTTACTGTCACATTCGAATAACTTCCTTAAAACCTTAATTCTTCCACTTCCAGCCTCTAAATTAACTAACTGCTTCCAAAACCTTCCAATACACCACTTCACTGTTTAACACGCCACTTTGCAATGCATCTAACCCATGTAAGCAGAGAACACGAATTATTATATTTTTTAAATTATTAAAACTTGATATTAAAATGTTAAAACAACCCCCTGTATGCAAAACTGCGGATTATTATTATTAATTTTATTAAAAATTGATATTTAAACCATTAAAGCAACCCCCAGTATTCAAGACTATAGAAATCCCCAAGACTGCCACTTTCAAGAAAGATACATAACTATTACTTTTAAACCGTTGTAGATCACCTTCCTTTTTTATCTTTATCTTTACCTTTACCCCACAAAACTCTATAATAGCAAAGCGTAGTTTTTAACTAGCCCGTAGAACTACTACCAAAGAAACTCTTACGTCAGAATCAACGTACAGAACCGCGATGTTAATTCCCAAGATATTATTATGAACGATTAATATATTTCAGCAGACTAACCTAACAACAGGCTTAATTTCGACTAAGCTGTGTACTGCCTAACCTTTGAGTAACTAGCGCCTTAACATGTTTCTATCACCATCGCTTTAATTTCAGGTAACCTCAGCACCTTAACATATTTTTTTACCATTGCATTAATTTCAGGTATCCTCAGCACCTTAACATATTTTTTCCATTGCATTAATTTCGATTAAGTGCAACGCTTTGTCATCAACAAAACTGTTTACCGTCTTAAGTTCAATTAGTTGAATAACCGTTTTGCAGTTATGCAAATATTTATTCAGATTTTTATGAAGACGTCAGATCCCCATAGATACAACAAACTATCACGATTTAGTTGAACTAATATGAAGGGTTGCTTTTTAAATTCCGTGATGAAACATTAACAACGTAACTCTAAACAGAAATACTAATGAATGTACACAGAAGAACCCTCAGTCCTTCCGATATGCCTCACTAAACGTCACTAAAATGCTAATACCTGTCTACCTACACTGTGTCTTACACGGATGGAGTGACTTGCTGACTGTTGACCTACCGCACCACCTTCCGTGTCCCTTTGTGAATCTATACCATCAATCGCAAACACAAAAGTTTCATCAAAAACGGTCCAGCCGTTTCGGATAACTTCAATTATTTAACTCTAGCAGGGTAATTATATCATAACGATTATCTAAATAATTAGGTATTTTATTATTCTTGAAACTATAATTCCCCAACTTTTACTCGTGCTTTTTGATAAAATGTTGGATAAATCTATTTTACCCTGTCCAATATTTAGCCGATAACCGATCTACCACACTTCTCTACTCCTATTTAAAGCGATTTCCCTTGACTTGGCAGATAGCTGTTATCATGAATGTACAACCTTTATGACCGAACAGTTTAAAATATTTATTATCGAACAACAACCCCAAAATCTTTATTCACATTATTATATTGCACTGTTTAATTTCATATTTCGTTGACCAACGTCTATTTACTCACATAGTCTATTAAAACTACCTATTACATCGAAACCACATTTTCAATATTTCCACCGCGCATTATAATCTTTTGATAACGATGAATACAACAATACTGATTTTAAGACTCTACCGACCTTATCATAATGTTTTTGAAATATTATCAATGTTACCCCAACGCAACTAGCATTACCCTAACTTTCCTAGTCAAACTAAGACATGTGAATTGGCCAAATACCGCTCTCAGCGCTTCTGCTTGCAAACTGTGTTTTCAAACCTCTATTTATTTACAACCTATTATGATCTGACAAAGTGTTTACGAATGTACAATATAAATATTCACATCGAATGACCTAATCATAAAACTGCGTAAAAATGTGCATTTACTACCTTAAGCAGAAACCAGTTCTTCGTTGTTCACATTCTAACCGTTAATCATTTACATATGCGATGAACATCCTCAACCAATGGTCATCTAGCCGAGTCCTAGCTTGCGCCAAATTTACTTCTGAGCACAGAATATCTAAATATAATATACCCTGAGTTAACTCTATTGATATTGAATGTCAGTTTTCGTAAGACACAACATGGAAAGCTCTGTTGCAATGATACGTATCGTGAAGATACCAGTTTTCTTATTTATTAACCTCCACTTCGATGGAAAGATGACTGTGACATCATCAGCCCTCATCATCAAGTATGTACGAAGTGTGCGTACCGTTACAATAGTATTGAATTACTATTTTTATTTACAATTAATAAAAGCTTCCTATCTTACTTGCAAAAACTAAAAGTTTATTTTTGATATATTACATTTCTAACATCCCTGATTTGATTATTTGGACCAAATATTTTCACCTCTGCACCAACCCACCTTGAACTCACATTATGAATGTAGATCCTACAAAGCACCACAATCAAGTACCAAGTCCGTATCCATCTGAATGGCAAACCCGTTTGTCAAAATGTGTTGTGCAATCTCATTTCCAGATACAACCCCAAAACCATTGTCTCCTCCAACATAACTTTGTGTAATTATGTGACTATTATTATTACCGCATGCAGCTAGCCATTAACTATATAATTACGATTATTATTTTACTTAGTTATTCCCACTATCGTTAACCTCAAGATTGAATAATTTACCCATAACATTAAAGCTGTCAAAATCTAGTAAAAATCTACATTTCCCTAGTTCGTATCATGTATAGTTATTATTAAGTATTTTATTTTGCTTAAGCCTGATAATAATGTTGTTACTCATACTGCATTTCTCCACCAACAGAGAAGTAACTGAAGCCAGAACCTGCAAACCGCAACCTGACACACAATATTACAATCTAATTTTTAATGTCTATAATGCCATACTAATACCATCCTTTTCCACAAGCAACAAATTGTGACTAATAAACAGTCACCTCAAAGCGAAGTTACACTAACCCTACACTAGCCTGAACCGTATAATAATATCCTGGTAATACTGTCATTGATCCTGGAAATGCCGTCGTTAAAATCCTAAAATACTGGTAATGCCGTCACTGATCCTGGTAATGCCGTCATCGATCCTGGTAATGCCGTCCTCGATCCTAGTAATGCCGTCATCGATCCTGGTAATGCCGTCCTCGATCCTAGTAATGCCGCCATCGATCCTGGTAATGCCGTCATCGATCCTGGTCACGGCACCAAATTGTAACCACCCCCCCTACCCCCCCTTATCTTTTCTAACCTAAACCCTGATCTCTAAGACCCCATTTACACCTATAAACAACGTAGAGTCCTAACCACTAGATGATTACGGCCCTACACGTTTAATATAAATATTACCGATTAGAATAACTATTACCAAATACGTACCGCATCTTAATATTATTTACATCAACCTATAATAACTATAAAGTATAACTCCGCTTATAATCAAATATGGCCAAGTGATTCGTCTAGTATACCCTTCGTTGTGAACCGCATAGTGTAACCGTAGCTCTTTAAGTATATAGTATGGCATTCTATCTAACTGAACCGTAAACAAAAGATAGTAATCTAAGTTACCCTATCTTAACATTGTGCAGTTTACCCTATCTTAGTATTGCGCAGCCTACCCTATCTTGATATTGTGCAGCTTACTCTATCTTAATATTGTGCAACTTACCCTATCTTATTAAGGCGCTATATAGATCCGATAAAAGTATCAAGTGTTGATTTAAATAGATTTCTACCTAAGCTTTAGAACTGAAGAAGAGGTTAAATCATAATTGTTATTATTTAAATAGTAAAACGTATTACTTTACCTGATTAACATCGTGACAATAAAATATATTACTATTTTTACCAACCACGTCGGTCCAGACTTTCGTACCGCAATACTCCACATAAAAGCGAGGAGGAACATACCTAGCTGTGGACGAATGTGGAATAAAGATGACAATGATGATGATTAACACAGCGGCTAAGGTCAGGAGCCCCTCCTCCGCTCTAGACTGTGAGATTCGCCTGCCTGACTGGATACTCTCCACCGCTCAGATTTGTACAGTGTTTTATGTTATTACGTACAGTGATCTCGAATTTACTGATGATAGCAAGGCTTCTAGTTTTACCTGATGATTGTCAGTCCGTTGGTTGGTTTGCGTCATTCGGCAAAGATAAAAAGAGGGCATAATCTTTTAGCAAGGATTTTACTTTCCTATTTCTATAGTTTGTCATTATTATGTCAGCAACGATATTTCAAGAGTTCACTTTCTTTAGTGCATTGTTAATGGATTAATGAGACATATTATATCGCATAATAACCTTTATTTAGCTCCCAGAACATTGTGATCGATTATTATTCCCATTGTTACTATTATTATCTAGCTGTTGCCAAGATACGCAATGTACAGCCGGAGCCGTAGCCTCTCAGGTAGTTTCTGATGTCAATACAGTTTTGTATAATAAATAGATTATAGAATATAGATTCTCCAACCTTTGTAGAGATCTAAGTATGAGTTTTATATTTTAACTCGGAGACACTTTAGTCATGGTGTAGGCCCTCGTTTGTGACCGTAGATAGTAACGTCCTCTAATTCGTATTAGAATAGAGATTCGATACTTGAGACTATTTGCTCAATTTGCACTTGCAAAGACACACCAGGTATATTAGTGTTTACCAGTAGATTTATGTTTGTTAGCTGAAGTATATTATCATCAGAAAGGTGCCCTTTAAGACCACAACTTCGACCTTTTTAGCGCTTCCCATTTACTCAGAGATCAAGTATAATATTTTTATTATTCAATTATTCACAATATTACAGGAAGCCATATAAAGAGCCTACTTACCCCCTCAGCCAACTGATAACATTATAGATTTATGTACATGTATTTTAGAGATCTGAAACCTTAGAACAATCTCTAGTAGGTCTTGGAACTTCTACCAAACTCATAAATCGCATTTCGACCTAGAAGAACTCTGAAAGTAACGTGCCCTAGCATTTCTTAGCACAACCGACATTTATAAACGCAGCTAAAAACCATTATTTTATATTAATTTTCCTTTTTCCATATAATTTTCCAACATGACATTATCGTTGCTCCAATTTGAATCCCCGTTCTATTAACCTCCCTGACACCTAATGTCTATACCACCTTCAACCTCCTTCGCTGTCAAACCATGTACAAAATTAAAATGAAACAAAACACTGAAAGAGTTTGCATATCTTCCTTGAAAATAATCAAGATTTGCAGATCCCCATATTTGTGAAACAACGAGACCAGGGTATTGAAGCCTGTTCCGTTACACTACCTATTGAAAGTTTGAACTACGAAGGGATTGTATTCGTTTTCTCAGCCATTTTATTGTCTGTAGGGCGATTCGCAACATAAATTAAAAAATACACACATAAACAATCTTCATGAGTTACTTTTGATTTCCAGTTACTGCAACTAGCATGTGCTTATACACGGCTAATTTACAAGAATAGCAAGTTCTTTGCGTTGTACTACGTCCCAATAACTACGCCCAAATTTATGGTAGCAAAATTTTAAATTTAGCTTTTATAAATGCGTGTAAAGTATGTACTTCGCGCCGCAGCACTCGTCACTCTGTAACATCAGTTTTATCTGAATATCTTAGCACACATTATTTGTTTTGCGTAACACCGTTTAAAATGATAACTACCGTGCTTAGAAGTGCAGAAAGAAAGTCCACAACTGAAGCGGAATCTGTCAGTCACGATGATTCGCGCAGAGTTGTTGGCCCGAACGGTAATCAAGATAATAAACTAGACTTTTTATATTTTTATGTTCCGTAATTGCCGAGTTCCTTTGAGAAATTTCAATAAAAACCAATTTACTGGGAGCTAATAGTTATAAGATGCTTGAAAACTTTCAAATCAGCCCGGAAACTTCAAATTCTAATAGCATAAAGAGGCACGTCTTACATCACTCGATTCGATCTCTTTACCGAATCGTGATCCGTTTTTTTTTCTAAAGAGCACATATTCAGATGTGTAATGTAATGACCAATCTCCGGGCGTTGAACAAAAAAAGAAGAAAAAGAGTATTAATGCATCAGTTACTAAACCGTCAGACGCATGCTCTTGCGCATCCTTAACGCATTCATAATAAGAACAAGACGGTCCATTTTCAAACGGACGAATTACAAACACGGGGAGCATTCCATCTTCGAATGTGCTTTCAGTTCATATTCAAATTTTTAAAATAGAATTATATTTATTGAATGGAGATAATAACGGATACATTGAAAGCTTTTTGTATTGATCTGGAGTTTTCTGATTGAAGCGTTTATTAATGACTAGATTTTGCCTGCGGCTTTTCTTATGTATGCTTAGACGTGATTGGTAATTAATATTCTTAGTCAGAATAACGAGATCTTTCTGTTTTCTGTTTTAAATAAAGTTTTTGCAATGTTACGTGAACAAATATCAATTGATTTAATGAGTTGACCCCGGCCATTTTGTAGACTAGTAATTAATAAGAAACTCGTTAGTTCTAGTTAGAAACTAGTTGGTAATAAGAGTCATCTATTCTAGTTTCCAGAAATTGAGTCAGTGCTACTTTTTGAATCGTTACATCACTACTTGACACGAACAGGAAATTAGATAAATACCGCGAACGCACATTCAAATTTCGAACAACATATTCTTAAATTCGGAACGACAAGAAAATTGTCCCCTATTAAATCCAATTGATTATAATTAAAAAAATTCTGTTCGACAAATACGAGGGCGTACTGGTACGTTATAAATTCTTTATACATTTTTAATTAACTTCAAAACATTGTACGTTCGATACTTCATACTTCAGACCGGGGTCAATAATCTTAGAAAAAGTTGCCAGTATAAGTTGAACCCTAGAATTATGAATAATGTTTAAAGTTCGATTCACAGTTATAGTGGCCGGAGAGAATACACGCGGCGTGGTCACCCATCAATCAATGGGATCAGATCGAAACGAGCTTACATTATGATTTTATAAGTTTGAGTAATATTTTATTCAAATTTTTGAGTTGATTGAATGTCTCGAACTTGTTCAATGTAGGTTTTAACTGAAATCGGTGATTAATAATAACATTTGCAATTCAAATATCGAAATGTGAATAAAAACAGATGAAATAGTAACAGTTTGAATCGATAGAAAAAGAAAAAAATATGATTTGTGGCCAGCATCAAGATATTCCAGCATTCCGCCGTCACCCCACACGCCCGTCATAATCCATCTCGAGCTTCGATATTTGAATACATTCGAATTTGGAGCGCGCCAGTAATACGAACTTGCTACGTTTCGTTTTTCAATTGCTTCACTAATATTTTGAATTTAGAACGTCGGTTTCGAGATAAGAATTTGTTGCTTTTTATTTTTTTAAATTGAACACGCGTGCGTCTAGACAAGAATTGACTGACGTAGATTTTTAGTGGACAATAAATTCGATAAATTGTCTTGCCATTGTATTGTCATGGTTTTGGGTATGAAAGGTGATAGAGAAATCGCGAACGTTGATTCGTTTATTCCATTCGCGTTGCTGTTACGTAAATACTAAGTAGGTAGGTGTGTGTGTGTGAGTGGGCACGCGCCACCGAACCTATCTTGCACCCACTAACTGTCAGTGGTTCTGTGGCACCACGTAGCGACAATAAAGCGCGGGGTGGCCGCCACATTCTTTTACGCGCGACTCATAGACAAAAACGTCCATTCATGGCAATGTGTGACGTGGAGGCAGAATAATTTGGCAATGGAATTTTGCGAAAAATAATAATTTCACAGTGAAACAAGGTTCGGCTGCTTATAAATTTTGATAGCGCAGTCCCTCAATAAAAAAAACTGTTTATGAATTATTGTTAAGGTTTTATTTTGTGTCACCCTCGACAAAATCGATTTTTAGTGAAAAGTGCAGACGCTGGCAGGAAGCAACTTACTTTCTATTTATAGAGGAAATATTATCTCTAAGTTATTCCCAACACCTATGCATCACAATTATCGCGAGCCATCGTCACAGAGGTCGAAGACAATGCTGTATGAAGACATGCGAGCGGAGGGGCAATTACGGAGTACTGGCAAAGAACACGCCCTCTATTGTGCCAGCTCAGCTTTAAAAGCTTAACGTGATAGGCTGAATGCTCATCGGAAGAGACGGCTTCGAATTAAGAATAACGTATTCCATATTGGAATTTGTATGGTCGTGGAAATATTCGAGTTTGAATATGGATTTGAATTCTTTACTTTTTTGTCTTTTTTTTTAAATTGGAATCTAGTTTGCGGAATGATAAAGATCCTATTCTGAAGTTACATACTATTTTCTTCGTTCCACCAGTCAAAATATGATGATGCAGTATGCCGGGCGTTTATTGTAAAAAGTAATAATAATAATAATATGCAGATATAATAATTAGAATAATTAATAATGAATAATGATGAAACGCCACTCGAAGACTTTTGCCTTGTGAAATTATTATAATTAGGTAACTACAGATTTATCTTCCAATAATTATTATGAAGTTATTTAACACTCAAAAACACTTAAACATCCCCCGTTCCCTTAACTAACTCTTACCCATTAACTTAAAACACTCGACTTCTAAAAATACGCGAGGATTACAATCTCCGCTATGAAATATGAAGAACCCCGAAAGTATTGAACATTCATCTGTCCGTTCAAAAACATTAATATAACTTATCTCTGTTCGAACCACTCAAAATATCTATTTTTAAGCTAAAACCAGCCTATAGCCAGTCGTAATGCAGTGAAGGCAACCTCCTCGCCGAAAAGCTGTAAGTTTCATATAAAAACCATGGCAGTTACAACGTTTTTACGCCGATCTCAAATGTAAAAATTGTATCCCAGTGTTATAGAGGAAATGATTGATTTTATTGCCCGACTTTACAGATTCGACGTTTTAAAACACTTGTTCGTGAAATTTAGAAAATTCCAATATGTAATATCGGTATCGGACGGATTCGATATTGGAATGACGCAGGTTGTGTTTTGTTTTCGGGCGGGAATAATTGCCGTGCGTTCGGGACGCGCGCTGAGTTTATCTGTAGTGTTGTCCTTTTGTATTGAATTGGATTGGATTTTAATTGGATCTTTTTCAATTTTAATACTTTTCGATTGAACATTTTTAACGTAAAAATAGTTGTTTTACATTTTTGCTTAACAAACGGCCAACGATTCTATTCTTAGGCATGTTCAAAGTAATAAAATAAAAATAAATTACGTACAGTAGATAATTATTAATAAAACCCTAAACTGACAACGTTTACTCATAAAGACGCGGCAAAACAAACAAACTGAATGGATTACTCACGTTATTGGAACTTAGCGTCTGATTCGTCTCACCAGAACACATCTGGTTTTGTACCAGTTTTACGTTCATGGGAATTTTGATGGATTTTATTGATTGTCAGTCGTTGAGAAAAGCCTTAATAGTCATGGATCTATTATTTTATTTTTACTCAGTTGTAAAATATATTTTCGGGTGCCTATCTAAGTATAGGTACGTGATATAATTTGTAGCTGTCGATATTATGAGTTGTTTTTTTTACGATTAGGCATCGCACTTATTTTGCATTCAGTCTAAGACGGCAATTATATTTTATGCGACGCGCAAAAACACTGTTATAATATTATAACATGTGATGCAGCTCTCTTTGAAGATAGGTGTTAATTACAAATATGTATTACCATAATGTAGCTCAGTGTATTATGAGTATCATCGCCACAAATAAATAAAAAAATTGTGCAGTCCAAAAATTTCATACAAAAGATAAACTTTCATCATCCCTATTAAAAATTTCCATTTAAAGTATTATCGTATTTCTGGAATTGACGTGTCAATCTTACTAATATTATAAAGCCGAAAGTTTGTGAGTGTGTGTGTATGTGTGTATGTTTGTTACCTCTTCACGCTCAAACGGCTGGACCGATTTCGATGAAATTTGGTATAGGGGTAGATTGGACCTATGAGACGGACATAGGCTATCTTTTGTCTCAAAAAATAATCTCGAAGGGGATGAAATAGGGGTTGAAAGTTTGTATGGGATATCCATAATTCTTCAAGTTGGGGATCTGAAAATTCTTATTTAGGCTTTTGGTAATAAATAAATAAATACGGGTTTCAGCTTCTTTGCAAAATCATCCCTAAAGGGGGAAAAGCAAGGGGGTTGAAATTATTAGGTATTCTTTAGATGCACCCCCAACGGACCACAATAAACGGCTGAACGGATAGTTATTTAGAGAGGGAGAGTGCGATGGGAGGAAAGGGGAAAGAGTGCGGGGAGGGGAGAAGGAGAAAGGAGGAGAGTGGGGGGAAAGGGGAGAGTGGGGCGGAAAGGGGGAGTAGATGGTAGAGTGGGGGGAGAAGAGGGTAGAGTGGGGAGAAAGACGGGGAGAGCGGGAAGAAAGAGGGGAGAGTGGGGGATAAAGAGGGGAGAGTGGGAGGAGAAAGAGAGGAGAGTGGGGTGAAAAAGAGGGGAGAGTGGGGGGAGAAAGAGGGGAGAGTGGAGAAAGAGAGGGGAGAGCAGGGAGAAAGATGGGAGAGTGGGGGACAAAGAGGGGAGAGTGGAGAGAGAAAGAGGGGAGAGTGGGGAGAAAGAGGGGGGAGTGGGGAGAAAGAGGGGGGAGTGTGGAGAAAGGGGGGAGTGGGGAGAAAGAGAGGGGATAGCGGGGAGAAAGAGGGGAGAGTGGAGAGAAAGAGGGGAGAGTGGGGGACAAAGAGGGGAGAGTGGAGGGAGAAACAAAGGAGAGTGGGGGAGAAAGAGGGTAGAGTGGGGGGAGAAACAGGGGAGAATGGGATGAGAAAGAGGGTAGAGCGGGCGAAAAAGAAAGGAGTGTGTGGGGGGAGAAAGAGAGGGGAGAGCGGGGAGAAAGAGGGGAGAGTGGGGAGAAAGAGAGGGGAGAGCGGGGGGAGACAGAGGGGACAGTGGGGTAAAAATGTGGTGAGAGTGGGGTGATAAAGAGAGTAGAGTGGGGAGAAAGAGGGGAGAGTGGAGGGAGAAAGAGGGAGAGTGGGGGAGAAAGGGGGTAGTGTGGGGGGAGAAAGAGTGGAGAGTGGGGGAGAAAGAGGGGGAGAGTGGGGGTAGGAGGGGAGCGTGGGGGGAAATAGGGCAGTAGGGGAAGAGGGGAGAGCGGGGGGAGAGAGAATTTGGTTCGCAGATAGGTTATCTTCTAACTTATGACATAGGCTTCGAACATATTATTAAGTCATCATCATAATCATCGCCGTTTTCTATTAATGCGATAAAAGCTGTGAAAAACTACCCAATGTGCGTAAAATTTCGTACGTAGATAGGTTATCCCGCAACTTACGACTTAGGCTTTAATTCATCATCATCATCACCACCGTTTTGCATCAGTGCAATAAAAACTGTGACACACTACCCCATTGGCATGAAATTTTGTATTTTATAGCTTATATTATTACCTTATACCCCAACTTACACATATACAGTGGCCTAAAAACTGTGAAATAGTACCTTAATTCGCATAAAATGTATTATGCAGATAGTTTAGAGACACAATATAGGCTACAAATCATCATCATCACCATCATCATCACTGTTTATTTGTCCATCAGTGAGATAATAACTGTGAAAAACTACCTAACCTCTGTATTTTCTCTGACACAATGTTACAAGTCGTATCTAACAGCCACCGCCCTATAGGTTTTATAATGTGAAACGCGGGTGAAACCGCGGGGCGCAGCTAGTATTTCATAAAGTGAGAAAAGCCATTAACAATTCATACAAATTCAACGTTAACGCCGGCGCGTCGTCAATTTCCAATAATACCTACCTGCTGAATATCCGACTCTACCTAAAATCTCTACAATCCCCTCAATCAGACAACTGGGCTGTATGGGCTGGATTGGAACCCATCACAGTTTCCATCAAACAACTGAAAAGTAATGGCGCGAGATTGAAATCTCCAACCATGACATTTTCGCGTTGCGTACACTTTTTGCTAGTGTCGTATTGAATTGAAATCCTGGTGGATTTTGACCGTTGCGATTGTGGAATCTGGCCGTTTTTAGCCTCATTCCGCGGTACCAAATTAAAAATGTAAGAATTCTCGCTTGCAAAGGAATTTATATTTTATTTCATTTGAATCCGCCATCTTTTGTTTCCAGCCTGTGATCGGAATTCATATTTTTCTGTGTTTTGTTTCGGCGCGCGTATTGTTTTATTTGCGTCCTAAATGTTTCGTTCCCGAACGGGTATTAATTATTTTCTTACCGGCTTTTGTGCGCGGGTTTGGCTCACTACGGCAATATACGGTGATATGCGACGACTTAGAATGACACATTTTTTTACTCCACTTTTATGTTTTTTGTTTATTTTAAAACTGTATGTACTTAAAATTATTCTGGATTTAAAAGCTACAATTTAGGTTTTGAGTGTGAGGAGTGCATTCTAGCAACTTTACATTTCACTAGCAACTTATGTACCTAAATAATAGATTGTTTAAATTATATATCTTTGATAACATACAGTCAAATTATATGAACAAGAGAAATTGCATCAAAAAACGGCAACTTTTCACTCATTGACAGACATTAATTTGAAGCTTTTTGATGTATAATATAGATAAGAGATTTGATGGACCCGCCCGCGAAATTTTATAACCATTAACGAGTTCACGATATAATTTCGCTTTCTGAAACCCAATCACGAATTCATTAAATTCTGCAGTTAAAAAGCATTTCGATGAATCGTCAGTCGAGATTAGAGCATGGGCACTGGTCATGCTATAACTATTAGACGATACGTCGAGTCCGGACCGCGGCGTAGATAACTATCGCTTTACCGAAAATAATGTGAGAAGCATCTGACAGGCTCATACGTGCATAACTAGTAGTAGTGATGTAGGTGATATGTAGAAAATATCCGGTTCCTAACCGGACACTTCGCTCAGTACCGGACTGCTTCACCGGACGAATAATCTGTCGCTGAGTTGGTGTTTCCGCAGCACTATACAGCTAGATTACTTATTATTATACCACGGTGTTGTAACTCTGCTAAGTTTAGCGTGTTTAACAGCTCATAAATTACAATTAAAACTTTTGTTATTTCGACATAACCTTTTTTACTAATATATATATCACTGGTTTTATAGAGAGCAATGAGCGATGTTACGGATTCTCACTATCTGCCAATACTGTGCGGCCCTGACCACCACTGACCGCTGCCGGCCTCGTTGGTCACTCAAGAAAGTGTCGTAACTTATCTAATGACGCCGTTGAGCTATGTCTCAAATAATTAAGAAAGTTTTTTTAATTAAAGTATTAGTCATAACGTCTTTTCCTATTTTCCTAATTGTACGTACTTTAACCGGTCAAAACACTCGATTTCACATCTCTAGTTTATCTTAGTCCAGAAGAAAGTTGCGCAACGGATCCCGCTTTCCGACAACGAGGATTAATTTTGTTACTCATCAATCTCAAATAGACACGCACAATCCATTGTTCCCGTGACATTTAGAACGCATTATAAATACTACGCTCATTTTCTAAAAATAAATAAAAAAATATATTTTAATTAATGTATTATTGGTAATTAGGTAGGTACTTCAACTTCAACAAATACTTAGGAGGTCACATCACTATGTTTATTCTAAATTCAAATGATACCACATTTGAATTCGGAATCGGAATAGACGCATTCCTAATTGTTTGCCGCGCGCTGGCATTTTGGCAGCTTTAGTGCTATTGGCCGATGCGTTTTCGAACGTCTCGCTTTGTATTCGAATTTAGAAAAGGCGATTATTTTGCTTTCTTTCGTGGACGTTGAACGGTTATTGTGTGCAAATGTAATTGTTCCAGGCTGGTTATTGCTGTAAATATGAGCGAGGAATAGTTTCGAGTCGGCTCACTTGTTTGCGGTTGTCCGGGAACTCAGCCGACGCGACGTGTTAAGTGAGGCTCGATAAACTATAAAACACGACCTTCCACTGTTGGAAATAGGTACCTATGTTGACTGGCAAAAACCGACCACGCATATTGGAAAAAGTTTTTTTAAACTTGGAATCTAGAACATGGTTTACCAATGGAACGATTTCAAAAAAGTAGTGGCGTCTTTTTAATTTCTTTTAAAATCGTCGTCGATAATTCATGGGTCCTATATTGTGTAGTGCCAGCAAGAAAACACGTACCACACGATTTGATATTGTACAAATACCAGTAATAAAGAACATAATTTAAAAAAAACACTACATTACTACAATTTACATAAATATAATAGCACCAACTGCTTTCAGGGTCAAGTATTTTGGATATTTTGCAGAATTTTTTTGAAAAATAAAAATAATAGCTCTCTACTAAACTTAAAAACCATTTTCTTTGTCTATCATAAGTTTCTAATGAAAAGTTGTATATGCTTGCGAAAAAAAATAAATAAACAAGTCTGACGCTTTACCGAACAGACAATACATCGCACGATCACATTGGGTGTCCATAAACTTGCTAAGACATCTCATGTTACAATGACAGATGCAGCATCGACATTATTAGAGTTGACGTTTTAAGCCATTTACGGTGGGCATCTCTTCTATTCTTCGGATTCTAAGATTTGTTCATTTCAGTTCATGGCGCGTTGAACTAAATCAGACCCTTTGTCTAGAATTTCATAAGAGATGCACCTTGAATTTTTGGGGTTTGGATATGGGTAATAATTAGTGATTTTATGAATCGTGACGTCAACTTAATACGACTTGAGTACGGTACTGGTATCCCACCCCAAGTTCGATATTTTGACTATTTTGTATATCAAATTGATACTGGCTATGTCAAAACGTAAAAAAAAATATTATCTGTTTTTTTTTGAGATTAGGCTTGAGACCGCTCTTGTCATATTTATGAACTTTTTGAAAGTACAGGTTTTTTATTATAATATAGTTCAGATTTAGCAAATTTGTAGCAATGATAATGTACTTACAACATAATTATTATTATGTATACGTTTTAAATTAGATTAACATTAAAACCGATACGGCAGCCAATAAAACAAAACAGCAGAATAAGTGTCTTATTTGCGTCTATTCTTGCAATTGGATGACTCAAATGAATTCGTTACGCTTTGAGACGTTTATACATCAACGTAGGTAGTAGGTACATTATATTATGAAGCAATATTGGTGAGTATCTGAAAATGTTACGTTAATGATTTTTTCATTTTAAAATTTTTAGATACACGCCAATATATTATTATACAGTTATATACCTATATATTTTCTATAGGTACTAATATTATAAAGAGGAAAGAAATGATGGTTTGTGTGTGTGTTTGTTTGCATTGAATAGGCTCCGAAAATACTGACCCGATTTGAAAAATTATTTCACTGTAAGTTGGGAAGCTACACTATCCCCGGCTGACATAGAGGCCACTCTTTATCCCGTAATTATTAACGGTTCCCGCGGGATAGTAGCTAACGCGGGTGAAACCGCGAGGCGCTTCTAGTACGACTAGTTCTAGTTTGACGGCACGTTTGGCGTAGTGGCTGAGGAATCGGAATGCTGCGCTTGGTGTCGCGGGTTCGATTCCCGCGTGGAAAGATGCACAAATATATATATGCGATCCACAAATATTTGTTTCTGGTCTGGGTGTGATGTCCATGTAAAATTATAAGTCTGTAAGCAGTACCAATGATACAGGAGCAATCCTAGTGTAGGGCAACGTTTAAAAAAGTATATTAATATTATTTAAGGTACATAAATAATATTATGGTTCCTTTGTTCTGAAGTACCGCCACACTCAAGTAGAAATTCCATCGCCAAACTACATCCGGCAGCGTTCCTCGAGAGCCAGCCCCGTTCTCAACTGAGCATGTCCACCACCTCCGACCACATCGTTACTTAAGACAAGTTGAAATCAAATGTAAGCCTTCGCTCGCAAAGCATAAAAATAAATGTTTCCTAATAACCATTCGAGTACGAGTGTGAAAAATATACACACGCTAAACATGTAATTTCTTATACTGTCTGAAACTTACAGGAAGTTTCAGTCAAGTATCCACCGCATCGTCAAGTGAAGCTTAATGCGATCTGACTAGAGTATAATAGATACTACCTGCATTTTTGCTACCATTACCACTACTGCAATTTAGAGGACGAACGGGGTTACGTCAAAACGCTAAACGAGCTCACAAATTGATTGATTGCCAAATTATACAAAAAAAAATTATTCTATAAAAAAAAACTTTTTAAAAAAGTAGCCCCACACTAGGAGGTATATAATAATACCTACATACAATACAATAATGGACGGAATGGAAGTAAACACTAAATGCACTTTGTGACATGTGGCAGCGTTGCCAAAGTTATGGATTGCCAATAATTCGAGAAATATCATGGCCCATTAGTTATTTTATATCTTTGCTGTTCATGAAAATAGGCTAACTTCACTTTTAACGGCTTAGGGCAGGGAGTCTCTTACAAGTTTTAATTGACAAATTAGTCTGAAATTGATGTACTTAGAATCTAAGTCAGTTTAGCATAATATTTAGCAAATTTAGGGCATTTTTTTTTAATTTAGGTTTTCTCATCCCTTGTCACTGTGTACGTACAGCCTAAACAGTGAACTCCTCGAGTATTCAACGTTGACGACTGCCCCCTGTACCTACAGTGCACTGGGGCTTCAGCCCCTGGCCCGCCCTAACTCCGGCCCTGTCCCAGGTTATAATCAGCGTCGTTAGACAGGCATTTCAGTTGAAATGCTATAATATTATCTAAGGTGTCACGATGAGCCGTAACAGACAAATGTTCATTAAAATTGCCAT
This sequence comes from Hylaea fasciaria, assembly GCA_905147375.1. NCBI lineage: Eukaryota > Metazoa > Arthropoda > Insecta > Lepidoptera > Geometridae > Hylaea > Hylaea fasciaria. Next base: position 5,101,058 of record LR990215.1, read on the forward strand.
GTATAAATAAACATGGAGTTCTCGGTAATATTGTAATTATTTCTCGTCATTCGAGTCGCGCTGAACTTTAAGTGTGGATTATCATAGCTAAGTATAGTTGGGCTTCATCATTCTAGATATCTGATATCTTTAGTGCACTTTTTAAATCGGTCATTTGTCTGAGCCTTGACACCTTCCCCAGACGTAGGAAGTCTTTGAGAACGTAAGAAGACTGCACGCAAAAATACCACCTATTGTTACGCAACAGTTGGCAAATTTAATTTATCGTCATTTCGCTCTAGCCTTTTATTATTCACTTCTCATCGACGATCTTAAAGATCAATTTACTTTAAAACAAAAATGTCTGAACCGCAACGAAATCCGTCACAGTCCATCAACACCTCCGCAGAACAAAATGCCGAACGTAAGCAACAAATCAAAACAACAATCGGCATAATAACGCACACGAATTAAATCTGTCTAAACTGCGGTGCGTCTCGAAATAGGGCAGGTTTGCTGCAATTATTTTCGCTCGTGTCTTTCTGAAAATTGGCATACGTTTGAGATCTTTTGCTAGCGCTATTCGGTTGGGAAACCGCTGTAACCGCGACCGGTGCGCCGGGACCCCTCGCTCGTTCCGCCACACAGGAGAATACACTAGCGCGATAGGTCAACTTAAACTGGACCCGATTTATAAATAAAGTGCCCTGATATGCGAATAATAGGAACTCTCGTCACAGCGTTCGATGTCCCATCTGAACTCTTGCTTTTATTTTTGTCTAACTTGCGATTTGTTGCTTCTGTTAATTACACGTTTTGTTTATTGGTGAGGTGGTTATTTACTGTATTTATGTAACTAGGGCTGTAAATATTAGTGGCTTGATTGTAATAAAACAAATACCGTCCCGCGAAAATTTTCGACTTGTCGATATGTAAAATATGACGAATTAAAATTACTAATTTATTCAAGAAACTGTTTTATATGAAATAAATTGATGTAAATAATATTCAAATTAAGTAATCATTAATTTACTCTAGGTAAATTGTGTAGATATTAATGAAACTGGAAAACATATTGAAAATTTCATCTAAGTAGATTTCAAGTCGTAAAAAATGCCAACCAACGCCGCCGCGCGCTGAAAATTTACATTTATAATCCAAACCATTAACGTCTACAATAAACTGCATTGACATGCTGCAGAGCGAGACGGAGCTGCGGCGACCAAAAGAGATACGAGATATCAGAGATTCGCGCCAGACACAATAGCGACGCGTGCGCAGATAGAGCGAGACGCTTGTATACAGATAGACAAGGATGGTTATAGTTTCAATAGTGTCGTACGGATTCAATAATAGTCTCGTGGATTTTATGCGTTTGCAAAAATGCACTTAGATTTATAGTAAAGCTTTCCGCACCGTGTAAGCTTTTATAACGTGGAGATACAACTTTATAACTTCCATGTTTTTACATAGGTTATTTGGATTATTAAATGCAAATACCTTTTAAAGAAGTTTTTAACATTCCAACAATATTATATTTAAGCTCTAGTTCCAAACAAACGTCTACGAATAAAACAGAGTCATATTTATTAAAAACCATTTTCATCTGAGAAAACAAACTACGCCAAAAACAATCACTAAAACACCGCAAACCTCTATCAAAAGTGACATCAATCATTAAAATAAAGTTACGCGACACCAAAAACAAAAACCCACAACTTTAAAAAGCGCTAAAACGAAATTCCAAATACAAATACTTACAAAAGCAATAACCGCCAAAACAAAAGTCATAACAGCGAAAACAAAAAGATTAGACCTAATGCTTGCACCGACTGCATAACAGAGTACGCGACAGGTGCGTCGGCATTCCCGCGCGTTGTGCGAATACAAGAAACGACGATTAAAATGAAATACGTGCTCTTTGATAATTAATTATTGTAAACTATTCTCGTGCGACGAAATATTGTTGTTATTTATGCGTCTGGTTTCAGGATTCGGATTTGTGTAGTCGTGTCGTTACGTGATAGATATGTCATTAGACGTGTTGAGCTTGCGTGATGTGAAGATGAATCTGTTTGTATGCATAATTATTTAGTGATGGTATCAAATATTATATACCTAATAATAATATGTACGCAAAAAAAATGTTTTTATCTGATTCACATAGCGGTAAATTATCATAAACTGCTTGTTTTGCGTCTCCTCAACAATTTGTCTTTTTGCAGATTGACAACTTTACCATTGAACCGACGACGATGTCTACCTATTTATTCGAACTAATCAATACAAACGCTTTGATAATCGAAATAACATGCCTTTGAAGTAAATTTAAAGTTACGCTGGTCTCATCTCGATAACACCAAAGTTAGCTGTAATCGAATATTTTAATATATCGACGCAAAGTACACTCGAGCCATCGAATCGTTGCGTTTTATTTTAGTAACAACTCCGCATAACAAGGAATTGTATTACATTCGGAATAACAAAACGCATCTACGCAAATAGCCCGTCTGCCGATTCGATCGCGCTAGTTACGTTCTATTGGATTAACGGATGATCTGTTGCATTTAAACCATTTGAATGTGGAACTGAATTTGGAAATGGAGTGATTCGGAATTTGAAAGTGCATAGGATAATATTGCATATTTTTATTATCCTATTGTTGGTTTAGTGACTTCTTAAATTTATTATGATTCTGGTAATATTAGTGAAATGTCATGTTAATACATTAATAACCGTAAAATTCCGCAAAATATTGAATTAAATTTTAATCTTGACATATTTAAACGTTTGCTTTTCATAATCTTAAACACTCATTTGGTATAATTTATGTTTTCATGTCACAAGTCAACGATTTCGTGAATATTAAAATAATTTATTTGTTTCACACACTGCTCTATCAACACATGTTTTGGCAAAACCCCGTTTAATAAATCAATTAAAAATGATCTCTAAAGCTAAGAGATAGAGTGAAAATTAGTTTGTAAGAAAATGTGGAGAAAAAGCCAAATGTCTAGCGTAAAGTTTGACTTGACAGGCGATTTTAAACACTCCACCTGTGCAATAGAGTCTAGATTAGTAGAGAAAGGGATTTGTAGAGAAATAAGCGAAATTCTTGTAACGAAGTGCTAAGAGCCGTGTTTATTGTTGATGCCATCATAAAGGAGAGTTTACAACTGTTTTATTAACTCTGGTAGAGTGTGGATAATCCTTTATTGCTTAATACACAGTAATGCTGTATGTGTACTTACGTGAAGATGCTAAACTCTACATACTTAGAGATGTGTATAGGAGACAAAATGGTAAAGGTTATGTTAATTTTTACAGTTAATATTTTATACATTTTAATTTTGAAGATGTAGACTCTAAAATAATGTATAGAAAGCTTGTGTCGCTAACTACTTTAATTATTCTAAACAAGTACTTACAATATAATTACGGTACTTTTAAATGGATAACCTTTATAACCAGACTTACAATGTTTACGCTATATTTCTTTCTTATTCCCATTAAGTACTTTAACTAGAAGAAAGGAGTTTTGTTTTCTTATTGCCTTATCTGCTCTTATTAGAAGCTACATATTTAAAAGTTATAAAAGTCCTTAAATATGTATTTAAAAAAATAGACCACAATAACACAAATTTCAATTATTCCTTAAAATTTTTCGACTGGCAAACTTTATCCTCGTAAAAAAATACGAATCAAGAAAAAAATCCCTCATCAATCTTCCTAAGCCCGTACAAAACAGAAATACCCGCAAACATCTGTGCGCCCAAGGTTTAGAACTCTTTCTACTCTAATACGTAATGTATTGTATCACAAATCATCTCTCGACTGTACTTCCTGTGACGCTACCAATGCTTAAAGTGGTTTATCTTCCATTGCTTGTTAAAAACAATAACATTTATTTAAATATTATAACAAAAATAAGCAAAAATTTAGGTTACAGTTACATAAATCGAATATTTTTTAATAGATTACTGTAATTTGTAAACTGTAAATTAGAGATATATAATGAAAACTATTAAATATAAGTTGTTTTACCTTTTTAATTTTTTGAACGGGATATTTTCAAAAATGAACTCTGATAAAATGGATCATATTTTTTAAGAAAATAACCATGGTGGTATTTTTTTCCGAACACTTCGCTGCGACTTCATTGATGTACTACGTAAAGTGTAGACATAGTTATAAAACAACGCGTTTCTGTCTCTAAGCCCCGCAATCTATTCCATCCACAGCGATAAGCCAGCCATTCTCGCCAGACCACATGTGAATGTACAGGACATTCACCCGATTTTTTTACTTTTTTCTCAAAACGGATCCTTTTTCGGTTCGTTTTTATTTGATATTAATTGTGAAGGGTTGAGAAAAAAGTTAAGTCATTTTGTTTAATTGTTTTTGATGATAGGCAGTTGTTAAATTTTGATAAACCGTTTTTGAACATACTTTTATTTTGATTTTTTTACTACCAAGCGCTACTTTCCAGGTATTTTGCCCGATAGTAAGCGCTACTCAGGTTGATATAAATTACCGGTGACGATGTTTTAAAAATTATTTGAGTTCTTTTTCTCATCCTGCAAGTACAGCAACTTCTTCTTTAAAGTAGCGCGTTGAAGTCTTTTTAAACAAAATTTATGGATTACCTAAAATGTTTTTTTTACTAGTTTTTTTTTCTTTGTACATAGATAAATTTAGGCTAAACATTTACAGCCAATTTACAATAAACACACGACTTATACAATGTACCTAAGTATATACCATGCTATAAATAAAGTTTTTGAGAGATTATGAAACTATTATTATCACAAATTTATTGATTAAACTCTAAAGTGCTCAAAAACCATAGAACCCTTTGAAAATCTATTCAATTCAAAAAATTAATTCGCCCACACACCGCCCGCATGTCAAGAAACAACTAAAAATATAACTGAACCCTTCCAAACATTAAAGGGGCTTTTTAAATAAAAACCGCCCACATAAAGAATAAACCCCTCACCCTCAGCTCAAAATGTTCAAAAAATATTAAAAATAGGCAAAAGAGTTAAATTTAAAATTGGAATGTTAAAAATAAAAATGGACGACATGAAAAATGTAATCCTAAAACTAACACAGCTGAGCGGAACTTAAAATGAATTGTAGTGAAGGAGTTTTGGCGGGAAACCGAACATGATCGTATCTTTGTTTTTTCTAAAACTTACCTATGTTTCTTCGTGTATTCATTCATACAGGTAATTGTGTAGTTTTGGTGGAATATTAACCATTAAGTGTTCATTCATGTATATACGCGTATACAAATATAAAAAATTACAAACAAACCCATCGTGCAGTTTCGTACTCCCTCCAAAACTGTTAGATGTTTCAATAAAGCATCCACTTATTTATTGAATCGTGACATAGACTGCTAGACTGTAACTGAACCGACTATCTAACGGACTGGAACTACACATTTAACTAATTTAATTAAAAAACAATTCACACAATACTTTGCAATTTGTAGGTTAAGAATGTAGTGCTTACCATTAATTATGGCAATGACGAGCCTAATATCTCATTTTACTCATATAAAAAAAAAAGTGTGCGCGTGTAACCTTTACGCGCGATTGAAGTAAAACTTCCGTGTAGTTACCGCGGAAACTACACACTATAGTAAGCGTTACATCCGTCAGAAAAAAATCTGAGTTACTCCCTAGTCTCGCCTAAAGAAGTTTTACTTCAAAAATACTTAACAGTGCCTTATAACAGTCGTAATTATGAGGTAAATCCGTAATATTATTATGATATCCCAAAGTGAAAGTGTGATTGATTATTTTAAGGTTTCCCACAATCTCTCTAAGCTTTTTATCATTGGCTAATTAAAAATGCTATTTATGCGCTGAATTTAATTATCTGTCAAAATATGTCTTAGAGTGTAAATAAAAATATCTAATAAATAATATTTAATTAAAAACTTACTGGTGATAAACATTAAAACACAAAGCCAAAATTCAAATTCCTAATTCAAATCTTTGTTGAAACGAAATGATAAATGTAAAACCCTTTTATTCAAGCTTCGTTCAAAATTCCACGTTTCGTCGTTGTATTGTATAATAGTGGCAAAGGGAGCGCCATGACGAAAGCAATTTAAAAATGGAAGGGTTTCACTTTTAGTTCCAATTTTAAAAAATGAACCCGCGACGAGTGATTTGACGATTCAGACGGATTGTAAAACGGATCTTGTTATGCGGAAGAGAGCAATCCTTTTTTGTAGTTCTATAAAGCTTGACATTATAGTGGTATAAGAGTCATTAATTAAACAAAATAATAATTAATATCTTATCAAAATATAATAACAATATTATATTATGTAGATTGAATGTATTGCAATGTTGTTTTAATTATTAGTTACTGTTTATTCTAAATATCTTGCTCCATAGTCTTTGAAGATAATATAACTGAACCTTCTTGTAGATCCCTTTAAACTAAAACTAATTATAAAACTCAACAATTTCCTTAATTGCGTTCTCATCCACTTGAATCTATACCTTCAAGTATTTGTAATTTGGTTCGTGTTTGATTTATCTATATTTTATGAACCACTTTTCAAACGGATTCCATAAACCAATAAAAATGTATTAATTTGAAGTGATTTCTCTCGCATGCATAACCTCTCTCTGGGAATAATGCTCACGCACACATGGGCACAGCCGCAGATGTTGATTCCATAAAATAATATTTCATGTAAAGCACTAACCGCCCGGCCGAGGGCGGAAGGATTGCGTTCTATTTTTAAATTTTTATATTTTAAACCAATTTGAAGTTGGAACTGAGATTACTGGTGGTTTTTTGTAGAGTTTTATTACTGTTCTGTTTCGTGAGATATTCTATGGATTTGTAATTATGCATCTATAAAATTGAAGTAACCGTCTCAATTCAATATTTGTGCAATTTATACTAGACAACGTTCTAAAGATTGATTAGGTACCTATATTTCGTAATAGTAAAAGTACTACCGAACTGGTATATTAAATTTATTGACTGCATGCATGTTACAAAATGTCAAGTAATTATTGACCTCTAAAGTCATTTGAACATTTCGCTCGTGACCATTCGTCAATTAAACCGGAGGACTCGTTTGTTATTGAAACGAATAAAAAAGAAATAAATCTCGATTCGAATTTTGAAAAAGCTCCGTTCCGAAGTAAAGAATGTTGTGTACAATCTCGGTTCGGACAAAAAAGTGACAACGAAGTAAAAAAAGAAAACGCAACACGGCCAAAGAACAGATTATCAGCGCTAAAAGGGTTGCTCCCGCTCTCTCCTCCTTTTGTTCCTTCCAAATTCAAACTCCGCATCCGTACAAGGAGCGTTCGAATGCGAATTCTATTTTTGAATATTCTACCGAGAATTTTTAATTAATGTTGGCCGGCCGCGCTCGTATTTTTTAAAATTCGTATTCTGTTTTAAATCGAGTTCAATATTCAATTTTTGCGTTCGATTTCAGATGTTTTTATTTATGTTGTGCGATAATGACGTTTCGCGTTTAAGTGCTTTATTTCGATTGGAGATTTTATTCGTTTATTCGGATGTTTCTTGAAGGTTAGTGTTGTGATTAATGGTGGAGATAATTTATGTGGAGTGGTTTTTAAACGAAATATGGGATTTAATGATGTTTTGTGAAGCGCGTTCTGTTTTTGAACGCGCGTGGGTGGATTTCTATAGGCGGTTCCAATGACATATTAATGCTTCCATCTTAGATAGGTGGTTATCGATTACCTCTCAGAAATGAAAGGTTTACTATAATCTGATATTTTTAAAGGTTACTATTTCAAAAGTTACTTACGAAACTAGTTTTTTCACGTGTTTGATCGCTTTGCATCGCAGTATAACGTGTTGCTTAGGACCGTAATTCTAAAGCGAAGTATTTAGATCCCTCGAACAATCTTACTGTCATGAATTTAACCCCCAGATGGATTTGTCAAAACGATACAGGGAAACAGAGTAACTCTCACTGGGCCAGCATGGTGGATTGTGGCCTACTCTCTCCCTTGGAAGTTTCAGTATAGTACAGTCACAGCATTGGGCAGATAACTTACCTATAGATTTTTTAGTTTTTAATCAATTTTGAATGTAGTTTACTAAGTGTGAGTAAATAGTACTTAAGCATAATTATTACGAATACCGTTCTTCGTAACGTTTGCGTGCAGGCATATAAATGTGTAGGTATGTGTGAGCATCAAGACACAGATTCAGAGCCTTTTAATTTGCATTTTAATTTCATACGTTTTGTTTTTTTTAAACATGCGAATATATTGCATGTACTTACAACAATCATAGACAAACTAGACTTCGACTGACAGAATTTTGTTATCTGTGATGGGGAGATAAAGAAACCTTGGATTTGTTTGTTATAAGTTGTTTTATTATTGGTAAAGATATAATTAATCGTGTAAGTTATCGAGGTCGTCGACTCGCGCGACCGGGGATGCGTCAGCCTGACCCCTTAATGGGAGTTATTGGATACTCATTGGAGAGCTTTTTTAGGTCGGTAGTGTTTGTGCTGTCTGTAAATCTATGTATTTGTAGTCTATGGTTATGATGTAAAACAAAAAAAAGTTTGAATCAGTATCCGATTATTTTTATTGTCTAATGTGACTAATTTCGAGTAGGTACAATTAAATTACATAATTAAATAATTATGTAAGGTACATAGTACATTTACCTACTTATCACTCATAAAATAATCTAGTTAGAAAAATGCTCTTAAGTATTTGGAAATACTAATTTTCTAATATCAAATCTTTTTTCTTAGCTCGTGTGGTACTAGGTTACCGACCGCCATCAGCTCTTAATTTAAATAAACTTCAAGAATACTTACCTAATAATAGTTATGGTAAATTTACCGTTTCTAAAATTAATCGCAACTAGAATCAGATCATGCATCACTAAAACTTCGGATAAAAAATGCTAGGTATCCACATACCACAGATTATTACTAGTTGCTGCGTAAAACTAGAATCGATGACTAACCTCTACGAGTATTAAGTCATACTTTTAATAACACGTTCCAGCGTTCGATCGTATAATGGCTTCACTTAATATTCCATTTTCGAAAATATTTGAACCGTCATGCTCTCAGTTCTTTTGTGGCTGGCCAGTGCGGATGCTATCTGATTTTAAAATGGGAACGTTCGATCGTTCTTATTCGAAATTTGAATTTGGAACTTAATTATGGGCAGGCGCGTGTTAATTAATTTAATTGATGCGGTAAATGTCTCTATAGAGTTCTTGTTATGTTTGTGAAAAACCTTTCTTGTGCACTTCGATTCGAAGGAATTGCGCATTATATAAATATACAGATAATATGTTCATGTCCAGTCAACTGATTATTACAATAAAACGAAATTAGATTATTGATAGAGGTCGGCCTGAAACTATAACTCCCTTCGTGTCTACATTTAGTAATTCTTATGGCTTTTTAATTCCAGAACATTCAACTAATGTAACTGAGGTACTACTAGGGCCTAACTAGGGTGTCAAGGCCTATTTTGTGACTAATACTTCTTATGAGCCACGCTCTTTACCTATATTATACTTTATTTGTATGTTCTGACTTATATATAATATCAATCAATAAAAGTAGTGGTACTTACCTATGATTATTATTTATAATTTGATGTTAATTAACTAATATTTTTATTTACTAAAAAAATGTGACGCTTCAAATTAGTAAAATAATTTAATGGTCGTAACATTTTTTTTCTTTTTTGTTAAAGGTATGGAAAAATGGATGACGCGTTATACCACCATGTTTACATATTGGCGCGCAAAAGGACAGAAAGACGCGACGCGGCCGACACGCCTTCCGAAAACTACCGAGTGAGAAACTAGTGACGCAATACTATAATGACATTTACAATAATAATAAAATTTATCATATTAGCTTTTTTTTGGTTATTCATTTTGCTTTGGTGGGTATCTAGATGGAAACTTTTGTTACACAGTCGTTTAGTACCTACCTAACTGTCCATTAAAAAAAAGCAAAAAAGCATAAAGCATCAAGTTAAGGAACCATAATAAAAACTCAAAATCCTAATAAAACATCCCCTCAGATACAATTTTGTTAATCCCTCTCCCTCTAAAGTTTATTTTAAAAACGGAAAGCTCATTCATAAATTATTGGTGTAATTGATGATGGTGGACGCACCCCTTTCATAATCTCATTGCTGTCTGTACAGTGATGGTACAACGTAGATAAAACCCCATGAAAAGCTACATAATACCTACTGATGTGTTCGGTGACGTTTGATGATCAGTTTTCTATGGATTTGACAGATGACGTTTGACAAGTTCAGCAGTAGCAGGTTTCATTTGGTGAATTTCATGTAGAGGGATATGCAATATGTAACTGGATAGTTGTAATTGCAAAAAAAAAGTTAAAACAGCTTTCTTAAGTTAAAAAAGTAATTGGAACTGGCCACTAACTAGCACTGGCTAAATGCGCTAATCGTGCGAAGCTATAACAAAAGATAAAAGCAGCTAGCTAGTTATACAATATAATAATTATAGTTCAAACTTAGTACCTAAGTACCTACTTACAATCAAAAATTGGAACACAAGTAGTTTGAGTAAAATAATCGTGATGTTCACTCCTTTATTTAAATTTAGATTTAAAAAAATAAACGATGACGCCGATGGACGCACCCCTTGCCTAATCTCATTGCCCAGTGTATTCGTAAATGGATAGAGCGCTAAAAATATAGATAAAAATCTATAACACACGAAGGGTGAATTTATAGACGAAAAGTTTATGTACTGTAAAATTATTTCAAATAATAATATATTAAAATTGGAGGATTTAAATACTGGATGAGATAACATTGGCCAGTTACAGAATTTCACGAGAAAACATTTCTAAGTTATTATTTCTTATCTCAAATCCTAATTGGATGTATTTTTTTAAACCGGCCAGTGGCCATTTTAAGATTACAAAACGTCTTCTACGTTATTTAAATACAGAATTCGAGTTAGACTTTTTTCTTAAACATGCAGATACCGGCCAGTAACATCTCGACATTATGATCGATCGCCAAAAAAGGTTATAAACTTTTAAGGTTTTACGAACCCGATAAAAGCCTTCAATTTCGGAATTCCTCAAAGAATCGAAGCTTTAAAAGTTTAATTAGGCCGCTGTAGTATATGTTCATAATTACAACTGAATGTGTAATTATAATTACAATTTCGAATCGAATCAGAGGGTATTGATAAAATGTAATGTTTTTGTCCGTTGAAACAAAGAGACGGTAATTCGTATGAAGTGACTTGCGTTTAGTTACTCCTTTGTCTGTCCATCTGCATTCACAAAACGATGTATTTAATTTTTTTTCTCTTCTCAGTTTCCGAACATAATTGTCGTTAATAATTGCGTTTGAGATGAGAACATCGATTGTGGCATCAACAATGTGGTCTAGGGCTTACTTTGAAAATGGAATCGGATTTGATTGGTCCGCGGACCGCGGTGCTTCTCTAACATTGGCATGTGTGTAATGAATTCCATATAGAGGCGGGAAAGAAGTTTACAATGTTCCTAATTTGAAATATATTTTTGGAGTTAATGAAGGCAGGCAGTTTAGTGTGATGGATAATCGGTGTTTTATTTTTAATGTATTGGCATATTAAAATAATAATATAACTTTATATAGTTCACGCAAGGAAATAATTTCGTCTTCATTGCAACAATGTCTAACAGTATGTAAAAAAAGCTGTTGAATTATGTATGAACGAACATCTTCATACATCTCTGTGGTTTCACAAAGAGGACGTTTTTGGGTATAAATACATCGAAAACGCCTTTTATAAGGCATTAACATTATTTATGCGGAGTCGAGACGAAATATTTCGGTAGAAAGTCGCGATCAGGAATATAAAATGTTTTATTTTTAACACTTGGTTGCTATGAAAGGGTTAATAAAAAATAATTAACGGGTAGGGAACCATTAAAAATATTAGGTGCTGGACGCTTTACTATTTTACTAATCTGTGCGTGTTGTGTATCTTTGTGTAGGTACTTATTGAATTGTATCCGAGAATATTTAAAAAATCTTTGTTTTTTTTTTAAATACTTTTATACTTGGAATGTGAAGTCTAGTTCTAAACTTAAAATTGAATTGCAGCTTTCCTTTTGTTTGTGTATTTGAAGACTTTATTCCGTTAACGTAGTAGGTACTGACTAAATTACGAGATTCGAAGCATCTTCGATACGTTACAGACTCGACTCGCATTAAGTATCGGCTTCTTAGAAAGACCTCAAGTTTTAATACCATAATATTTGGTTGCAAAAAATCTGAGACTCGAAAAATGCATGATTGAACCGCGGTGAGATATTTCGCAACAAAGTATTGTATTGTTGGTTAACACGAACTAAGGAATTTTGAGGCTTTGTTTTGGTGAAACTCCATATTTTAAGTGATTACAATTTTTTGACCATACGAATTAATTTTTAAAATCTTTTGTGAAAGATTAATAATTAGGTAGGTAGGTACTTAGTTTTCAATATACCTAAACATTAGAATTGAGTATAAAAAACCTTCTTTTGAAAAAAATATTTTCATAAAAAGTGTATTTATACTTGTTTGTTAAGCACTTACTTAGCTAATAGATAATAATATTATTTAGAAATCGAAAAAAGTGGCGTATCGAAAATTTTGCGATGAGACGTCACTTACACGTGACTAGGCTAGTTAAAACTGTCATAGCTTTAAATTTTTGCCTTACAAATAGCTAACTTAAAATTCAAAACACATTGCTCCTATAACGACAAGTTAAAGTAACTTTTGACTATTATAGTAACTGGCCGTTATCGGTGAGAACTAAGGATTAGAACGACGGATGCGGCGTGTGTTCCGATTTTTTATTTGGTCAAGCGGCTAATCGTTATGACGAACGTGTTCCGTATGCTAAAATGTTTTTTGTTAGAAATTATTATTATTAGTATTAAAATGAAAATTAATATAATTTTTATATTGTTATAATATTTATGCTTTCATGATTTGAGAAGTTTTGTGAAGTATTGCGAATAACTCACCAAAGCATTGCTGAGGCGGAAAAAAATTAGCGAAGTTGCTATTTTTTTTTTTTTCAATAAAAGTACCTGGTACCTATGTATAAGTACGGATACGAAGGTACTAGGTTATAATAATTCTTAGGTTATAAATTATCACGGAGGTTGTCATTTTATTGCAGCTCATTAGCAAATCCATAAATAACATAGAAAAGTTTTCAAATTGGCTATCAAGATTTCAAGTGATTCAACACCAGGTTCTAACTTCAATTGAACAAAATAGTCTTGTAGCTTACTATTCTAGTAGCTGCAGGTGTCAGGTAGCTGCCTGTCTACGGCCAAACTACCAGCCCAGCTGAACTACCAGTCGACATCATGAAACCGGCACCAAATGTGTCACGGCACGCGTATGCCTATATTTTATTAGTCAATAAAAAAAGAAACCACATTATGGACACCTATTCCGACGCCATATTGCTCGGGTCCATTGTGAAACCTCGATATCGCGCGTAACCCGCATATTAAGGACTAAGTATGAGCGAAAACGGGAAACAATCGGCCAGCGCCATATTCGTCCGAGTTTGAATATGGAACTATTTAAAATTTCGAATCCGTTGCGTTATCGGTTATACGTGTTGGCGTTTTCCAATTGTTCTTTTTAGTGTTCCGTGAAGGGACGGCGCGGCGGGTCGGGCGGGCCTGTGCAGGGCAGATTCTGTCCTAGGTCTTTATAATATTATCTATTTAAAATGACAATTTTACAATCATTATTGGCTGGGTTTTTTGATTTATCCATTTAGCGTAAGATATGGCGATTGACAGTGCAAACATTTGTATGGTTGAAAGAGTTTTTGAAAGTTACTGTCTGAATGGATACTCTTTTTGGATTTTCCACCTCAAAGCAGTAGTAAAATATTATTATACAGTAAAAAGCCAGTGAGATATAGCAACAAAAAAATAAAAAACAAATTCATTATTCATAAACTCTATCTAGAAAATGAGAAAAATAGCCGTTCATATTGCCAAAAAAGTACAGAAGTATAAAATGGAAAAGTTTACATGTGCGAAGCAAAACCCCACTCAAAATTCTCCAACGTATAAACAGCTCATTCGTGGAAAATGCGCGACCAAAGCTTGCAATAACCGGCATCAGTATGCAAGCCCCGGGTTCCCGCTCACGTCCCGGTGAAAATATTCGATTGTGCCACGTCAAATTATTATTACTCACTTTCTACGCCATTTTAGGAGTCGTAATGTGCGAAAAAAACTCATCGTTCTGATTTTGAACGTTAAAACTGCTTAGGATCGATTTGGGATCGTTGCGTCAGAATACGTACTTACAGGGTTAGAATACAAATGCGTTTCGTAACTGCAGTTAGTAAGTTTATGGACTTGAAGGCTCTTGCAACAAATATTTTTTATTAGGCATGAAAATATTTAATAATTAATTAATTTTTACTGAATAAAAATTGATCATAAAAAAATAAAAAAAACCTATACCTACCTACCCTACTAATAAAGTATTATAAAGATATAGACAAGCTCTTATACATCTCTTGTTTACAGTTTTTTCTTACCAACATTGTATCATCTATAAGTAAGTACACAACACGCTCAGTTTAAATTTGATTCGTAAGATCATAATATTTTCGTTCTATAATCTCACATGTCCGGTAATTTAACTGCCGAAGCTGTACCTATATTTCAAATCGGAACACAGATGCTCACACTACTTTCAGTGTGTAAAAAACCCTACAAACATAAAACAGAACCCCACATACCTATCACTAAATGCTTAATAGAACGGACCCCATGCTACGGAGCACTAATTTAATTGATTTCACAATCTATCATAACTATACAAATAACAACACTATATACAAACTAAACGGAACCTTAACACGTATGGAACACAGTCGAAAAACGTCCGTGCGCGTAGCGCTCTGACTCAAATTGGTGACTTCCTCGAGGATTTTTATTTTTATTGGTAAAACCGTGCCACAATTGGTACGGATTTGGTCTCAAATTGACTGAATCTCGGTGCGGCCTCGATCTTACAGAATAGGTTGCCGCGAATCAAGGAGGTTGTTCGGAATTTGAATATTTGAGAATTTATTTTTTATGGTCTTTTTTGTATACTTACTGGCTGGATGTGTTAAATAACTTTTTTTTACTAGGTACTTAATTTATGATTTTTTCAAATACATACTTTTTTAGTATTGCTTTTAGTTCAAATTCTTTGTTAGTAGTCCTATTCTATATCAGAGAGAACTGCACTCCTACAGACGTGTCTGATTTCGTTTAAAAACTGTCATAGAGGACAAAAATATAGATGTAAACTACAAATTATCGATCTCGTAGTCTCATACCCTTATTTCGGACATTGCTCCCAAAAACTATTCTCGGCCGAACAAAAGCATGCAAAACTCTATCACCCCATTTTTAAAACAGTGTTACTGTCAAATTTTCATCCCCGCGTCCACTTACGCAACCCTTCCAAAAATAATAAAAAAAAAACTAAAAATAGAAAACGGAGGGGAGTTCAAAATCGTTATTATAATCTTGGACGCCATTTTTGCGTAGTATTGGGGACATCGGGGATGTGAGGGACGCGCCCTTCAATTTAAATCTTTTTTTAACAAAAACCCCTTTGATGTTTATGCATTTTGGCAATATCTCTCGCTCGATGGACGCGACATTTGGCCATTTTAGGGATTTAGTTGATGCATATTCGAGATTAAAAAATGTAATACCCTTTTTGCTGCCATTATCATGATCTATTACTGCTTATTCTATGGCACAGATGAAACATGGAAGTAGATTTACTGTAGAATGTATTGTTAGATTTTAAAATTTAATAAAGACAGTGTGAGCAGGCAACTTGCCTAATGGTAAGCGCTACGCCTGTCCTCATCCAGATTTTTATTTACAAAACTTTGTGCGGCTCTGTAATGCGCCCGCGCTTTGAAACATTGGCTTTTATCTCATACTTAAATTGTAATATTATGACTGCTAATTATTTGTAAACGGTATTCTTAAATGAATGTTATTATTGCAATAATAATAGTATTATATCCACTCATCGTAAGATACATTAACCAATTATTATTAGCAGTCATTCGCCTACGCTCAAGGTAGCCAATTGATTAAATCGCCATATTTAATCATGTCTTTTACTATAATTATAGAGACTGATTCTAAACAGTCCGGTAAAACAATAATGTAGGTACTTATAAGACACAAAAATATCGAAACGCAACATTGTAGAGGCGACTCCATGCAGTTGTAGAACACTCAGTATGTAGAGTAGGAACAATCGCTGCCAACGTAACCTCCTATTAATCAACCTCATTTAGAAAAAGAAAAAAGTCGTGTGGGAAAAACAGTACCAACCGACACATTCCAAATTCGAATGAATCTGAAAGCGGGCCGAGATTTGAAAAGAGAATGAGATTTGAAAATAGAACACGCCATTAGGAGTGAATACAATAGTCTCATTGGTCGATTTGAAAAAGGAACAATTTGTTAAACGTCAAATATGAACTTTTTATTTGAGATGTAATGAAACGCGCTGCGATGTGTACGATCGGGCTTTTTGTGGGAGTGAGGAGGTCGTTTCTCATTTTGTTTTGTTTCAGTTCTGGGCCAAGTGCATAATGTTGGCATTATTCAAAATGCATGCCCAATGTAGTAAATGTATTATTTATGGTAATAATCGTAATATGTTATTATGAAGTATTTGGTTATTAAAGAAATTACAGGATAGCATGTTGTATTGTGGCACATAGTCTCTCTGGAATAGAGCTTGTATCCCAGCTGTGGGAGTGATAAGTATGGGCTGTAGATGATGATAAATAGTATTATGATTAAATTTATACATGGACATTTAAATACACAAAATGTACCTACAACTCAATTAAGTAAGTACTTTATACAGTTGCATAATTATGTAAAAGTTTTAATTTATAACATAGCATACTCTCACAGATACAGTTAAAATTTAAAACAGTATTATTCGAGACAGAAGCCTCGGGCGACCGCGTTATTAGGTTATCTAAAAGATCGATTCAGTATTAATTACATATAAGTCAATTAAGTATGTGAAAGATAAATGCTGATATACGTATCTATCAGACAGATATGAGATTCTAAACATTATATTTTTAAATATTCATTGTCTATGTATAGAAGTAACTTGTAGGTGACCACAATAGTTAGTATTTTTATTTGTTTTATTTTCATGACAAACTTTTTATTTAAAAATAATAATTATTATAACTACCGTACCTACTATACTTACTTACAAAGGTACCTATCATTATAAAAATAAATAATGAAACTGAATAGTTACGTCGTCTACAAATAATTCAAAAATCTTAGTTCGATTCTACAATACTTAATAATTATTGGCAACCAAATCTCTGACATTATGGATAGGTACGATAATAATTCACGGTGAAATAGTATAAATTAAATTTTGATCGAATACATGTTTTTTTTTTACAAACCATAACAGCCAGTTAAAAAATAAAAACAATGCAACATTATGAAAATAAATTATAAATGAAAAGATAAACAAAAGAACACTAGAGTAATGAGTACACAGATGGTACACCCCGTAAGTTTTTTGCTACATCTACCTACGCGCATCGTGCATTCAATTTTGTACTGTCATACTTTCATCTCCAAAACGTTTATCGGCGATCAAAGACAAGTCCAATGACATGGAACTATCAATATTTCTAATAACATTCAAAAACAAAGTATATTAGTTTCTAGTCAGCCATATTAATCATTGGAACGAATTTCCGTGCGCCTTGTCATACAGAGTTCGTTTATTAAAAATGTGACGTATCAAGATCAACATCTCATAGACGGCGATGGTGAAATACGAAAGTCTGTGTGAAAGAGAGAGACGGATACGTGCTGACATTTCGACGGGTCATCAACCCTACAGGCGTCCTGCTCTAACGAGAATTCGAAGATTTGATTTGAATTGTTCCTAATTTGAAATATTGGCTCGTTCGATCCGGCCGGCAATTTTTTCTCTTTTTTATAAAGTTTCACATGGTTTAATAAATTTATTTCTAAATGCTGTTATGAAGCTTCCGTTTGATGTTTTAATGGGAGGTTAGTCGTAAAACTCGTAAAAGTAGAATAAATTGTTAAGCGTTGTTAGACAATTTTGTTATTTTAGAGATTAATGAAGAGTAATAAATACCGGTGGAAGTGAAGCGGCGATCTTGTTATGTTTTTTTATAGTTGCTAAGATCTGTTTACGGGTATGTATACGTGTTTTTACTAGTTTATTTCCTGCTTAAACCATTTAGTTAATGTTGTAAGCGTAAAGTTGATTACATTATTGCGGGTAAAAACTTAATGAGATTCTTTTTACTGTTTTTAAAGGAACTAAATGCTATCCAAATTACAAAAACACTGTTTGAACCCACAAGTAACAACTCTAGCGGGTGAGCGCTAGAAACCCGACCACGTAATGGTCTAATTAATCATACTCACTTGAACCGAGCCTTTTTACTATGAATCATACGAATTCTAACCCCGAATTAAAATGCACGAACACAGTCTTATTCAAAACGCAAGTAACAAAAATGTTAAGCCATAGAATAAGCTTCATAACATAACTAGTCATAACTGGTTAAGCGATCCATTTAAGGCGATGCGATCCTATTGTGGACCCTCACAAGTGTGTGTGTAAAGTATACAAATGTGCGTGAATCCGTGAATACACATACATTAAAAATGTGTTCAATCATTAATTTCCCCGGTAATTGAACGACTTGCGATCTGCGCGCGCGCAAAAAGCCGATGTTTCTCCGAATCCGGCCGAAGTATTGAAGTGTACCGATCGGGGCCGGCTCAAATGTATACGTTCGTAAAATTCTTTTGTCAAATTTACGTCGGAGTTCCGGATAAAGTGGACGCGGATTCTTTACCGAAATCATCGAACGTTTTTCTTCCAGTTATTAAGTCGGTTTATACCTACAAGGTTTATTCCGATATTTGCCCGCGACTCCGTCTGTTTTGGTCAGAACAAGCGCAACGAACGAAAAAACCAATGATACTCAGTAAAAGTATTACTCACCAATAGAATTGGAATGTATTCTGTTTTGGAAAATATGATCAAAATCAGTTCAGTAACTTTAAGGTGATTTTCATAGAAACGCAAAATATCAAAGTTATCTTATCAAAAGATATTATTAATGTACGATTATAAACGTTGTGTAAATAAATAAACCAAAAGACAAACGGACAATAACTCGTAAACATTTGTATATACGGACGGATATAGCATTCTATTCTCACGGCGGCAATCGAGACACAAAAGTACTTGTAAAAATGCCGTCGATAATGACCCGATAAAAAAAACTACCGAAAAGTCCCGATAAAATCTACCGAAAATGGCACGATAAAGAAACGTCTACCGAAAACGCATTCATCGTCTATCTGGGAGCCATATCGGCTACTTGGACGTCCACTTTTCTATTCATTAGCCCAACGTACCGTAGACCGTGCTGCAATGACCTGAAATTCGGTAACTGCCGTACATTAATAATTACTTCTCAAAATAATGCTAAGTCTGATCCACGACTTTGATAAGGTACAGTCGGCAAGTTCTAGCTACTTGACGCGGGCGTAGCGAGGTGCCACTTTTGGGGGCTGTGCGGGTATTTTGACCCCATGCCCCAATAATTGTATGGCACCTTTTGTTTTGTTTCTTTTTTCTTGACAGTTACTTCAGGACTTTATAAGCTATATTTTTTTGTTTTTTTTTTTAGTTTTAAAATTAAAAACATTTAAAGACATTACTTTTATAAAAGCATTAATTGTATTGAAATATATATTCGTAGCAATTTTTTTTCTACTCCCCCCTGACTACGTCCACGCGCCACAGTACACCAGTCACACAACTTCCACGAACACTACTCTTCAATCAACACACCAGATCGGTTTCCCAAACGAGTTCGGCTTCTGTTCTCTCTGTAAGTATTGCATCAGTTAATTAATTTCATGCGGTGTCAGGATCGATCATAGAGGATTTAGGTAGCGGCAGATCTGAGATTGTGTATTTGTTGACGGTACACGAGACATCTGTACGATGGCGTAACAAGTCTCTTACAACTTGTACCTAAAGTACGCGCAGTAACTATTATTTTATCTGTGCCTCAAGTTTGATACTTGATTTTGACTCTACTAGAACTAAGAACTTC
Source organism: Hylaea fasciaria (assembly GCA_905147375.1). Taxonomy (NCBI): domain Eukaryota; kingdom Metazoa; phylum Arthropoda; class Insecta; order Lepidoptera; family Geometridae; genus Hylaea; species Hylaea fasciaria. The sequence continues at coordinate 5,121,305 of LR990215.1, forward strand.
TTTGACTCTATCGGAATTAAAAAGAAACCATAACTCTACCAGACCCGGGAATTATTGGCCCTACCACTGAAAAAAACTCGTTACTTAATACTTTGTCTAACAGTGACATTTTTTTTATTAAGTACCTACCTACCCAATTTAAAAAACATCACTGTAAAATTTATAATTGTTAACTATTTTAGCCCATTTTCCTCTATAAAGCCAAATATTAAGAAGTGCAAACGTTCCAACGAATGCACATCGATATTGTTACATAAATGCCTAAAATTGATTTAACATCGACATATAATATTAAAATAAGTAATTATTGCAAACAATGTACCTAGCTACATTCAAGAAAATAACATTGATTGATTAAGATTAGGTATAGATTAGAATACCGCCAACGTAGTTTTTTTATTATCCATAAGAATCTAGAGTGACCTCTGTCGTCAACTCGTCACTAAAAAACGTAAAGTCAACAATCAGTTAACTTGGGAGTCTTGGGACAATCAATCATTTAAATATTTGTTTAAAATTAAAATTATTTGCGTGCTATATTTTTATTGGGAAAGCTTTAATCAGAAATTAAACTCTTATTTACAATGATTTGTTCGATTTTTTCTTTGAATCTAGAGCAGTAAATAACGTTACCTTACCATACCTTCAATAATACTAATAAAAAAAGTATTGACAAAATTTGATTTATAACTAAACTATGGTATCTATGGTAAGGGTATATTGAATTAATAATTTATATTTATTACCTACCAAATACAAAATAAAAATAATCGTACAATCGTTTATGTTTCTGCGAACCTTACCAGGAAACCATAATCTATTAAATTCCAAGCCAATACAAACAGACAATAATATTTTTGTCAACTAAATAGCGATCTAGCACAATAATTAACGTTATCGCACATAATCGCAATTACATAAATATCAGGGGCACGATTCTAAACTGATTTACATAACACAATAGTGGAGCAATTAAAGCGATTCTGTTATATAAAAGCGATATCTTTGCCAATGTTGTAAAATAAAAATCTTGACGTATATAATTGTCTTTGGTTATTAATTAATATTACTTAGCTATACATAAACGTTACATATTTTTTTATAAATACGATTTTTTTTTACATTTAGGATATAAACTTTTTAAACTCAAAAATATGTAAGTAATATCTAATAATAATTGTTTTTAAGATATTTAATCCATCCATGGTCTTCTATTTTTTTGTAAAGTCAATCAAAATTGTTTTATATTTATTAACAACTATTTCTTATAAACCAAATTATAAACACTTTAAAATCTCTAACCATTAACTAACACTACGCACTAATTATAATCACATTGTTAACTTTATATTACCACCAACAACAAAATAAGCGTGTAATTAACTCAGTGAAGCAACACACATGTAGGCAAAAAGTTACACCATTTTTTCTTCGCCGTTTCTGAATATTAATCATTGGTCTTAATACTTACTAACTATTATAATATTATCATCTCTGTGGTATAACTTAACACATACCAACATACAAAATCCTATTAAAATTATTGTGAATATGAAAGTAGTAAGTATGTATGTTTGTTACGTTTTCCAGCTAAACCTAATTTGATTAAAGGTTTAGAGATAGATTGGACCGTGGGAAAGCAAATGGAGTACGTTTTTCGTCTTACCCCTGTTTCCTTGCATTTTTGTCTGTTGTTTTTTTTTTTTTGGTGTACTTAATAAAGAGATTTATATAAAATATTCTATGAGCGGACGAAGTCGCGCACGTAAGCTAGTGTAAATGTATAATTATGCTAACTCGCGTACCCGCGGGCGGTTACGGTACCAGCGATCTAAATGTCTACCCCGTCAGTTCTTATTAGATACTTTTTGATGGAAAACAGTTATTAAACGTCAATTATTGGACGTTCAAAGCTTTTTCTGATGCTTTCACGTTTTTGTTCACGGTGTTATGTTTGTAAGTACGCGTTAGGTTTAGGCATAGAATACGTATTAATACCTAGAAGAAGGTACTATTTTTCAATTAGAGCGAGATGGCTGATCGGAAGTTTGTTTGACATAATTTGTAACAAGATTGAGTATCTTTTGAGTACACTCGCAGTACTTACTAACTTAGTAGTACTAACTTAGTACCTAACTAACTTAGTAACTTACTATTAAATCAAATATTTATTTTAAAACAGTTTTATATCTAAATTGAAGTATTTGGTGTAGAAAAGCATCAATAGCATGGCTACATTGAATTATAGTAAGTAGGTACCTATATTTCGTTGCATCTTAAATAAGAATGTGTTCTAAAAGGCAGTCAATTTGATGGCAGCATTCTTCTGTTTGCCCAATTATGATTGCTTACATTAAAATAACAAATAAAACCTTACAATAATAACTCGAGCAACGCACTACTAAGCACTAATATAAATTTTAAATCTTAATGTAAACACGAAAAATGTAAGTAATGCTTAACATTTTGACGGTCTTACCACAAAACATTTAAACAAGAGTTGAACAGATGTCTAAATATTTTCTCCACAAATCGACGTCTAATCCTCGCTTTTTCTAACTCAATAACAAATTCTCAAGTAAAATAATTAGGAATGCCAGGTTTGAGGAAGACACCGCGAGTGATTGACGTCGATTTTGTGGAACGAAATTTTAGAAACATCTGTTTAACTCTGGTCTAAACTTTGTGGTAAGACGGTAAGTGTTTGCAGTATTCATAAGTTTGGAGAGTAAAATAAACGTACCTACTCTTATTAAGAACAACATTGTTGAGTGCACACAACTCAAGTATTTGTTTTGCTCAATCTTTTATGAAAAATCTTTTAATATTGATTATTGATGTTTTGTCATACAAAAAATATCGTGAGGAAACCCGCATGGCTAAAAATTTCGGAGGTATGTATGTATCCACTGATCCGAACCGGGTCCCCGTGGTGGATTATGGCCTAATGTGATGGAACTGAGGCTGAGAGTGAAGTGAGGCTAAATCGTATTTTAATTAATTACAATCAAAATTTTAATTAATTACTAGACTGTTAGTGTAAATACTTATTAAAATCGTATTTTATACCAATAAGTAGGTATACACATTATTTTTGCATTACCTACTGAATGTGCCTGTTTCATTCCAGTATTCGAACAGTAGAACCTTTTTTAATAATGTAAAGTTAGATAAGTGAGAATCGAAGTTTAATGAAAACATTCGAGTTTTTTTTGTAGCCCCACACTATGATTGCTCCTGTATCGTGGGTGCCGCTTACAGGCATATAATTTCACATACACATCACACCCAGACCAGAAACAAATATTTGTGGATCTCACAAATATTCGTTCCGGGCGGGAATCGAACCCGCGACACCAAGCGCAGGAGTCCGATTGCTCAGCCACTACGCCAAACGCGCCGTCAAAGTTGATTAAACTATAATGCATATTTTAGCACTGCTCAGTATACAATCTACACAATATCTTATACAAAAATATTAATACAGATTTTAAACAACTGAGGCCTGATACTAAGCCCCATAACAATTGCAATCTGCTAGTAAAAGGATATTTCATTGATTTCCGGTATTGCTAAAGCCATAAGTACCTACTCTACATCAATATTTTTTTTTATTGCAGTAGGTATCGTTATCATGGAACAAAAGCAACGATCTATATTCCGTATCTTACAAAATTAGGTTTTTTCTGAACACTTAACAACTTTTTACGACGCCAAATGGCGTACACCTAACCACCAATCAAGATTACATAAAAATAGAAAACGTAACCGAAACAGGATTTCAAATATCGAACGCTAAAAAAACAATACTCTACCATGTTATTATCAGATGTAAAGAACTGGCCACTCTCCGATCAAATCGAACCTCACGTGAGGAATTCGAATTTCAAAAAGTAATGATTGATTGTCAACCAATGACAATCGCGGCTATTCAAATTCTATTTCGATTTGAATTTGGAACGGGTTCCTGTCAAGTGTCGCCTGCCAGTACCTATTTCTGTTGGAAAAATACAATGAACAATTATTATTATTATTGTGTTGATTGTTGGTGTTAGAATACATTTCAGTTTATGGTTTTATTATTCTTTACTATCAGAATTTTCTAGCCCCTAACAGTTGTCATTGATCCACTGAATTGATCAGACACTACCCAACGTACTCCAGGAGCATACTTTATAATCTTCCCAGCTTCCTTTCAATTTAATTTTATTACTAAGAATCTCTGCATCTTACAGGAAAGTAACCCAATATTACATACAAGCCATTCAACTCGAGCGCTTAAAAAGCCATATGTTTATCTTACTGCACATGTGTGCGTAACACCAATGTGGGTGTAAGTGTACGTAATTAAAGTATGGAAATAGTCATATTCGTTTTGAAGTGTTTTCTCTATAAAACACTCGAGTGCCTGGGAACACTCTAGTGTCAACGACCCCGTAGGTTTTTTCCCCCCTTCTGTTATAATAACAGCTTTGTTTACCGGCCAGTGTCTGTTCCTTTTTTGAAATTTCAAATCTACAAAGGATCGGTTCTCGGAATAGTGTTGTGGTAGTGTTGCGTTTTGAACTTGACAGGTGAACTGATGAGCTCTGAAATAGTTCTTTTGATAAAAAATAGAACAAGTTTTGCCGGCAATTTTTTCGAATGATTATAGGTGCTGTTGCCAAAAATGCGAGCTGGATTCGTAATTCTAAGTCATCATAAAAATAATAATGATTAACCTAGCGGATAGATTTAGATTAGATTCCTTTGAAACTCTTTAAAGCCTTTTTTCCTGTTTAAAAGATATAACTTTTAAAATAAATATGTCTCAATAGAATGAAACGTTATTGATCCGGACTAATTTCGTCCATTTGAATTATGCTAACACATTTATAACTTTACAAATGAAAAGATTGAAAAGGTCAAAAGTCACCACACTCTTGTTAGACCACATTGTGTTGTGCGGTGGCAATTTATCATTTTGATTAGCTCGCGATTTAGATAAACAATATTTTTATCTGCTACTATAACTATTACACATTTATTGATTTATATACTTCCGTTCGTGAGGTGATTTCCAGTAGTTCTTTTTTTGTAGTAAAATGCCGAGACGGGCAGGTCGTTCGCCTGGTGATGCTTAAATGTTAGATTTATTTATAATTCGTCTACATTTTTTTAATCACGTATAATAAAGCACTTAACACAATTTTTGTTTTGCCGATCAGTTAGACTTATATTTTGTACTAGTAACGATTAAAAGCATTTCTCGCTGTCACAATTATTCTACTAATGCATCTATTTATTTATTCTTTTATAACTTTAACAAACAATTTGCCGCGCAAATTGCCAAATCAACTCCTTTTAGTTCGCGGTTAGAAATTGCGAAATCAGTTCCGAACTGTTAGCTAGACTATTAATCATTCACTGATCCGAAACTGTCCGTTTGGTTGAAAAATGCGCGTTTGAAAGTCAATCATGAGTCATGACGTCATAGTGCCCCTAGGTGGTAATTAACTCGGTGTACTTATTACTCTCGGTTGGTTGAAAATGTTGGACATTTACTTATAGGTACTAAGGTAACCTTTTATTATGTATATATTATACTAGCTGTTGCCCGCGACTTTGTCCGCGCGGACTACATTATATCGCGATAAAAGTATTCTATGTCCGTCTCGAAAGTACAATCTATCTCTATACCAAATTTCATCGAAATCGGTTCAGCCGTTTAGCCGTGAAAAGGTAACGAAGAAACAAAAAGAGTTACTTTCAAGTATGGATGAACAGTTGATTGACGCACAGTATGGATGGGGTTGAGAAAGTTCCTAAGTAGTATTCAAATAATCCAAAAATATTCAAACATGTCAAAGTTCTACCTTGTCCGTTCCTTCCTACCTTCCTTACCGTTCCGTCCGTACCTTCCTTGTCCGTTGTTCCGTGTTAATACGGATTTCGAATTAAATGTGATGGCAATATTTTGCAACCCTTTTTTATAATTTTAGGGGTTGTATATTAAAATACGATGAAATACATGTAAATCTTTCAAATAATATAAATGCCAAGGTTGAAGTAGATTTGACCAAGGAATCACGTTGTCCCATACAAACTTTGCCCCCTTTTTCACCCTCTTAGAGGTAGAATTTCGGAAAATCCTTTCTTATCGGATGTCTACGTCGTACAAAGAACACACCCTCCAAGTTTCAGGTTTCTACAATCAGTGGTTGGTCCGTTAGTAATTCAAGACATCGACATCAACCTCCCCATCCCATATCCGACATAAGTACGACATCCACCATCTTCTACCAAAATACCCTTTTTATACAAAAATCTTCCATTTTATAACAAATTCTACCGTTTTCTCCCAAAATCTATCATTTCCTACATTTTCTATCATGTACAATCTGTTATCATAATCTATCAAAAGCTTCCATTTACTAAAATCTATCAGGCTACCAGAATCTATCAAAGGCTACCATTTCCTACTAAAATCTACCATTTTCTACCAAAATGTACAATTTTCTATCATAATCTACCATTTCCTACTGAAATCTACAATTTTCTACGACAACCTACCTTTTCTTTCTGAATCTTCTATTTTCTACCATTTCCTACCGGAATCTACTCAACCCCTACAACAGTCTACCATTTCCTACCAAAATCTACCTTTTCTATATAAATCTACCATTTAAACTAAAATCTACCATTTTCTTTCTGTATTCACTATTTTCTACCAAAAGCTACCATTTATTACCAAAATCTACCGCTATTACCGAAATCTACCATTTCTTTCTAAAACTACCATTTTCTACCAAAAGCTACCATTTCCTTTCAAAATCTACCATTTTTACCAAAAATCTACCAGTTTCTACTAAAATCGACCATTTCCTACCGATATTACCATTTCCTACTTAAATCTACCAATCCCTAGAACAATCTACCATTTCCTACCTTAATCTATCATATTCTACCAAATTCTACCATTTTCCTGCCTAGATTTTAGGGATTGATGTAAAAACACGCGGAAACAGGTGCTAAATTAATTTTTAAAGAATTTTATTCGAAGTTTGTAGTTGATCAGACCAAAAAAACACGTTGTTGTATACAAATTTTGCAACCCCTTTTTACCCCCTTAGTGGTTGAACTTAAAAAAAATCTTTCTTAGTGCACACCTACGTCACTAATAAATATTAGTGAAAAAAAAAAATTTCGAAATAAATCTGACAAAAAAAATTTTGCGACCCCCTTTTATCCCTTAAGGGGTTGAATATTCAAAAACTATGAACCACTTGTTCAATTAAATCGTTTAAAGAATATAACTGCCAAGTTTGAAGTTGATCAAACCAAGAAAACACGTTGCTCCATAAAAACTTAGCAACCCCTTTTCACCCCCTTAGGGGTTGAATTTCCAAAAATCCTTTCTTAGTGCACACCTACGTCACTTAATAAATATTTGTGTAAAATTTCAATGTCGAACTCAATCGGATGTAAAATATTTTGCGAACCCTTTTTACCCCTTTAGGGGTTGAATATTCAAAAACGATGAAACACGTGTTTAATTAAATCTTTTAAAGAATATAAATGCCAAGTTTGAAGTTGATCGGACTAAGAAAACACGTTGCTCCATACAAACTTTGTAACCCCTTTTCACCCCTTTAGGGGTTGAATTTTCAAAAATCCTTTCTTATTGCTCGCCTACGTCACATAAGGAATATTTGTGCAAAATTTCATGGTTCTAGACCCAGCGGTTTCGGCTGTGCGTTGATCGATCAGTCAGTCAGTCAGTCAGTCAATCAGTCAGTCAGTTTTGGCTTTTATATATATAGATTATGCGGTGTATAAGTATGTGGAACTAAAGTTAGTTTAACTTACGCGTCTCGTTTGTATGCGAGATTTTCTTTTCTGCCAAGCTATCCTGACCTTCCCTCATAGTATCATAGGAAATCAAAAATAAAGTTGATGGACTGTTTATTTATTTCACCACTCAAGCATTATAGTTCGTCATATTGTCGCTTGTTGTTATTCTTCCTTATGTACAATTGTACTTGCCTTGTTGTGTAATGTTCGACGTGTGTCTAAATTGGCTGGTCCTGCTTTACCTTCCTATGTGTAAAATATAAATAGTCAGACTAGCCATTGACTAAGTCAATGTTCATTACCTATTTAAGGATCTGACAGAAGTAAATTATACATTTACATTACAACATATTTACTTAAAAAGCCTATAAAGGTCTCAACTCTGTATAATGCAACCACTAGAGACAAAAATAACATTCAATTCAACTTTGACCTTCTCGGTTCTCACATTCACATCAAATCGAAATAATGTATTTTTAAGTGAATAGAAACGTAAGCGTTTCTTCATTCAACGCCCAACACTATTCTTAAAAAACTAGGACAATACAGAACCTCGACAACCCACGGTAATTGAAAATAATAATTGAATTCGAATTAAGAATATGAAATCGGAATAACGCGTTCCATATTAGAATTTCGCGCTTTTTACCTTTTTGAATTCGGAATCGTGTGTTCTATTGTGTTGTAAAATGAAATTGCGAACATTGCGTATAATATTATGTATGTAATTACGTTCAATATACCATGGCCTCCTTTGGCTAGTATTTGTTTTGTAACACATGCCAATTTGTATTGGTCAGGTGATTTGCTAAATTCTTACATTTTATTCGATTAGAAACAAACTAGTTTTAATAAGAAATTACACAATTTATAGTCATACTATTTAGATGTTAGACAATTGACCTCAATTTGTCGTGTTTTTAGTAAACAAGTATTTTATTCGCGGTAATAAAAATGGCGGATTACTCTTAAAAATCATACGTTAGATATTTTATTTCAACTAATTGGTGTTTTTTTAATTTTGTGGCTGCGTCGTAAAACGTAAAAGTTGTTTTTTTACATACATTTGCGAAGTCTAAACAGCTTGTACTAGGTAGGTAAGTATGACCCTGTCAAGACTTTTTGGCTTTTATAATCTTGGCATTATAAACAAATAATTGTAGGTTAGATACTAATATAAAAAGTTTACCCTTGATATATTATATCCATTTGAAAAATATCATCTCATATTATAAATGTTGAGGTCGTCATGTATTTTCGAAAAGAACAGACTGTTGAAACTTTAACGAAATTTTAAGACCACACAATAATTATTGTACCAGAGCAATAAAGTTACTCTTTTTCTTCTTTTTATATAATGTAGGTACATACATTTTACGACAATAGTTCAGTGCCTCGAATAGTTCAAAATAAATATTTTTTTAATACTGGGCATTGGCAAGCACATCACTTATTTATTTAATAGAAACTATGTATGGTCGGATTTAGCATATGACCGATGTCTATGGAAGGAAATGGGGGAGACCTTTGCCCACCAGTGAGACATTAGGTATAGGTTAATTACAAAAACAAGTAGATAAACTAGGTAAAGAGAACGAACTAGATAGCACTAGAGACCGGCTGGAGAGAATTCGCTATCTTTTTTTTCGTGATATTCCGAATTGTGTTGTAACTTACAAAAGTTGCCGGGAAAGTTGTCAAGTTCCGGGAAAAAAGTTATTTTCTTTTTTTTCTAGGTACCTACTTATTTGGCATTTAATAATATACATAAAATAAGTACTTACATAATTGTAAGTGCCATAAATCACAATTCGAATGACAGATAAGCACGATTGCACCTTCGTAATTGTTAATCGTAAGACAACGTAGGTACTATGTCGTGTCAGCTATAAAGATGTTCAATGCAAATTTCAATCATATTCAAATATTCAAATTCAATATTAAGTAGGTATTATAAGTTTATAATAAAACTAGAAGCGCCTCGCTGTTTCACCCGCGTTAACTATTACTTATCCCGCGGGAACCGTTAATTTTTACGGGATAAAAAGTAGCCTATGTCACCCGGGGATAGTGTAGCTTCCCAACATCAAAATAATATTTTAAATAGGTTGGTTCAGTAGTTTCGGAGCCTATTCAATGGAAACAAACAAATCTTTCCTCATTATAATATCAGTATAGATAGTAGATGACTGTTGCCATCCGTCCACGAATCAGTGAATTTAATTCTCCGTCAACTTTGATTAAAAAATCAATTGTGAATCAAGGCACGCTTTCACACACATCCAATAATATCGGATTCACAGTTATTGTTATAAACCAGTAGCAGCGAATGTATGTCTCTAGGAATGTGTGTGTGTGTGTTTGTCTGCAATCGGCGGTACGTGCGCGGAGTCACAATAAAACGTCGCAGGTACGGAGAGTCAGTGCCTAAGCTCCACACGGGTACATTTAAAGTTTCGCAACCTATTGTTAGGGGACTAAAACATAGACAACGACTGAAAAGAGACTTAAACAGTTAACATAACACGTTAGCCACAAAATGAGAACAACCCCTTTTATCTTCAATCTAGCTGAAAACATGCTTAAAATACAATAATTATACATTAGTTTTGCGTAATTTCAAGTTAAAATTGTGTTCAAAAATGTTTGTTGGTGATTGAACCCTTTATGGAAACTCAATTTAACAGAAAATATCGCATACTTAGCTCTACAAAGAGAGAGAGAGAGAGAGAGAGAGAGAGAAAATCGTAGCCTGTTGTTAAATATTGAACTTTATTTTGGTGACGGTTGAGTTCTCTATTCATTGTCAGAGATTGCATATCAAGCGAGCATGCTTTCTCTGTTATCACACATAATATGATATCGCGTGTTTTAACAAAAGCTTAACAACTGTTTCCCACCTCTCCGATAGAGCACACCGGAAATATATGAATTTAAATTAGAAAGTGTTAGGAATTTAATGACTACATTTCTTAGGAAAAACGCAGCGACGTCTTCCTGGTGATCTGTTATATAAATATTGAATAGTTTATTGTCTACGGTTGGCTATAGACAATTTGTTTTTAATCGGTTATGCTTCCTTCTCTCCTTTCTTGGCTTTTTATTGGTTTTGGGTTTTACGATGTGCATTCATGCACATGCCATGTAGTAGAAAAGACGTGTTTTTTAACTAAATCTGCTTTTTGTTTTGTCTCATGGTAAGCGACGACGCGTTCGAAGGTAGAGCACGCTCATAAACCCCTGCAAATGAAACAAAAAAATACATCTCTACTCACTCACTACTTGATGCAATAAATATCAAAACATTTTTAAATTAGAACAAGTTTGCCAACATTAGCAAAAGAAACCAGCCTCATTTCTTTTTTAATAGCGAGGCACCAGTGACAATACCATTCAGCCATAATTTAAACAACTGCAAATTTAAATGGCATACAGCCTCCTTTTTTTAATAGCGAGTCAAAGGCGAGTAATGGCGACTATTCCATTCAGCCAATTATTATTAGGTCCCAGTCAGTTACCTCAGTTCTAATATCGCACTTACATAACGCAACCTAACCGTTAGCAACTTATGCCTAATTAGGCTGCACATGACAGCTACAAGGCGTGGCTATATACACGCATGTATATAACTAGTGACATACGGACGCACAGACGGTAATTCCCCTTTGTATGCAAAACAGTGAATTATCTAGGCTCGAAATTGTAATCTCGAAACTCGCTTGGAATTTCTTCATCTCTTGTTTATAGTGTGGCCAGTGTTCCGTGAGCTGTCGGATTTGAATTCGGAAATGAGGTTTGAATTTTATTTTTTCTCTTCATATTCAAGTACAATTTCGGTTGCCAGCTTTATTCCGTATTTCAGTGATTACAATTCAAGTTAGCCTCATTCAAATTAACGTAAATACGAAGTTGCGGTACTTACGAGTTTACAATATGATAGTGTGGCTTTAGTAAAAATTGGATGTTACAAAAAAATATCTTCCTATTTTTAAACACAACTCAAAGATAAAAAACCAGAGGCCACACCGGGTGTGGTTCTCGCCATAAAAATTACCTACACGCTAATAACCGTTCACAATTACAAGCTCGTTCTAAATAAAACATGTCTACGAAATATTAATCATAGAACAAGCTTTCGTTTCGTTGTGTTGGTACATTATATATACCTAACCGCAGATACACAAGGAATAGATACGGTAAATTCAAAGCTTGTGAAGCCAGGCGTGTGCCATGTTGGTTTACTGATAGATTACTTTACGATCTTAGTTTCTTGGTCTTAACATTCGGGTACCATTACATATATTTCATTTTTTTTTGCAATAATAAGTGGAGGACCAAAAGTTTGACACTATTTGAGGCTTTCCCGATTATATCCTGTTGCGTTACAGTAGAACAGTCAAAAAGCCTAAACTTATACGTCAAAAAAAATTAATGATCATCTCGCGGTATCTATTCGCTCTATATCTGCGTGCCTAATACCTACCCATTGCAATGGATACCTGCTTTCTTTTATTCTGTCCGTCAGAATCACGAACAATTAGAAATGCGAGCATTGTCGCTAATGCCGATTGTTGATACCGGTTCTAATTTAGGTACTGTTGCCTAAACTGAACGCTGTCAGCGCAAACGTGAACAAGCGCGACTTGTAAAAATATATTACTTAATTTCAAAAATGGAATGCGATTTTAATACAAAATATGATAAAACCCTACTGATAAATTAATGTAACGCACTGGTAAGCTGTTAATGTTACTTTTTATATGGAAATAAATTGTAATATTGGTTTGCGGTTTTAAAATGCCAAGATGAATAAATCTTTATGAATAAGAAAATTATTTAGTTTTTCCGGCACTTAGGAGCGTTTTGCTGGTTTTTTTTATCAAATGCGAAAATTCATCATTCAGCCAATATTTTGTTTTTATTTTTATTTATATTTTGTATTCTACGCTGTCCTTAGATAGGTTCTAGATTGAGACGCAATAAAACTCTTTGTAAGCAGATTTAGGCTTCGTGTGAGGCGAGTTTCGTAAACCGGAGCTTCGACTGTCGGATCTGTGCAATAATCTGTGATGGATAACTGATGGATGGGGACTTATTTTTTAATTTTGAAATCTATTATATCAGAGTCAGTCTTAATAGACACATGTTAAAAGTCGGCTAGTGCAGAGTAGTGCAGTGCTGTACCAAAACTTTGTAATCTTATATTTTGGATAATAATTATGTACTTACGACCATCTTAATGTATTAACGACGAACCCTATAATTAATTCCCTTGAGAGTGCGCATTTGATTTTTTCCCAAATTCAGTACTAACTACTTGCGTAAACTGTGACTTACAATAGCCACTGAAAATCCAAACAAAATTGATCAACTTAAAAACATAACCCTGCTTCAGCAGGCGGGTAGAAATTATCAATTCATCGAACAAAACCCAACCACACTCTATAGAACCAGCCGGCTTGTTTATTATCGCATTCAACTACTAATAAAAAATGAACAAAGAGTTGCCATGCATCAGACAATAATGTCCTATTCCTATTCCAAATTCAAAATATTGTTTGAAGCGACCGCGCGCCAAAACTGTTTTGTTTTGCCGCGTTGGTACTTTGGTAGTCTCAAGTGTACCAAACAGCCATTGATATTATACTAAACCCAAATATTTATAAAAAGGTCTTAATATTATTAACGAGTGATGTCTCTTAACACCATGAATACATAACACACTACTGAGTACTTAACCACAAAACAAATTAAAACAATTCCACTGTATGCAAATTAACGCACGATTTTTTACACAATTTTCAAAATGGCGGCAAATACCGCGTAGGCATCACATCCGTTACAGCAATCGCATTCAACGCACATTTAGGTAAGTGGGTGCCACAATATGCCGCGTATTAAAATTGAATACGCAATGCAAAAACTATTTATTCATTATTGTTATAATAAATTCTATTACGATTCAGGGCACAGAGTGTCACAGTCAAACGCATTACAACATGTCCGTCTGTCAGTCCGGCCTTCGTTGACAGGAAAATGGCGGTGCAGTAGGTGGAAAACTGAGGTTTTTAATATTAACATCGTGTCTGTGACCTGTTAACTGCTACTTAGCACGTAGGTTTCGCGTGCGTTTAGCTACACTCGATGGCATCTAATGCCTCGGTCTTAACATGAATGACACACTTCGTTTTGCAACAACAATGTAATTTTACAAATAAAATAGCTCTTAGCAATTCATGGTCAAGATGAAATTAATAATAAACTTAAAATAAAATGGTTAATAAATAATGCACTGAAGAATTTAATAGTAACTGGCTGAATACAGCAAAACCTACATACCTAATGTGACATTCATTCGAAGAACCAATTAAAATACGCACACGTTCCAATTTCAAATTTCGACTTACCTCCTATCTTCATTGTCACAAATTTAACTCTGTCTCGCAATAAACTATTTTGAAAAGCGTATCTTATATCATACAACTTAAAGTTCACATTCTTTTGCCGTCAAAGTTAAGACCAAATATTCAAAGCTGTTATAATAATATGGAGTGGGCTTCTCAGAAAGTAAAGGTTTGCTAGGTGTTATAATAACAATTTCGCCCTGTTTACATTTAAGTGTTGAGTTACTGAGATTAATTTATTTATTCGGAGATTTGTGCGTAAGACACTTTCGGAAAGACAATCCTGTGACTAGGTGGTCTTTGATTGTATCGCGAAGCTTCAATCGCGTGTTGAAATGGGTCAATTATTATGGTGGGTGCTAATTACGACTACGGGTAGTTTCGTTAAAAATTATTGCTATTACAATCCTTTTTTTTCTATACTTACTGTACACTTTAAACCGACTGGTGTCATAATCAAGGGTTGAAAGAATCAGTAGAGTAAAGTACCAAAATATGATGTCAAATTCACTGTACTTAATTTTACTTTATATAGACAATGGATAGTATAACGTCCTGTAATATCTAATATTTCTCATTGTCAAATATATCTTATAACTAAAGACTTTTACCCATTATGTTACAGAAAAGTAAATAAGTAGTTAAAACATATTTACGTCCGACTTGGTTTCGCTATTGGTGAGCGAACTTTGCACAATCTTTAACTTATAATATGTTCGGAAGCGAAATAGAGTTGGAAAGTTCAAAGTACGGTAAAGAATACGATGTAAGTAGGTAAGCGATAATTGACCGTTAAATGAAAATGTTCACTAATATTTTTATAAAATAAAATATAAAATTGATCTCGTTGTTTATGTAATTCGACACTCATGGAACGGGCAGGAATTCGCGCAATGTGTCGCGTTTGTTATTGTAAGATAACACGGAGAAATGCAACATCGACGTCTGGTCTTCTGCATTACACGTGTTTTATTGTAACTCTTTACAGTGTTTCTCGGAAAAATGCAGCTTTAGTCATACATTATTCTCAGTAAACGCATTAAATTGATAACTACTTTTTTAAAATCGGTTAAAGAGTTAAAAGCAATACCTGTCTCGAGCTCTAAAATTTGTTAAAAGCATGGAATTCAATAGAATAAAAAGATTTTAAGTTATTAGTAAAACATTATAAAACTAACCAAGTTGTTTTAAAAGGTTTGTAGGTCTATCTATTAACGTGTGTCGTTTAATTTAGTATAATTAAAAATAAATGTAAATAACATTGTACTATATTACAAATAAAATAATACAATATATAAAACGGTAGATACTAAATAATTTAGGAAAAAACTCGTTAATTATTCATCCTCATTCTCTTTCTGTTATCAATTAAAAAGAGAATCCCATCCTCTTTTACCGACTACCAACAACTAATTATTCGTATAAGCCCAAAACTAATTTACCCAAACGCCAAAAATATTAATAATCACGGGAACATAAAACATTTCCCGAACAATAAAAAAGCCAACGTCAATTTGGAAACGAATAAAAAACGATCACCGAACACAATTTACATCTCTAATAAATCTTAAAGCATTCGAAATACATAAATAAAAAAGAAAAAATCACAAAGGCAGTAGTCGAACCGAAAAAAGGAATTAAAAATTCAAATAAAAGAAGGTATTCCTTAAGATAATGCTTATTCATTCCACATTTAAAATCAAATTTTCAAATAAAGAACTCGCGGCGGTCGATCGAGCGCGTGGGATGAGGGAGATGGAAACAGCCCAATTTGGTACACCAGAAGGAGATGGATAGCTTATTATGATTGACAGCTGAGAACGGTTAGCCTTGAAATATTTGAAACATTATATTATTATGAAGTACACTATCTTCGTTGAGCATACGAGCGAAGCGGACATCGGTGTATGTTCATTTAGTTGGCGCTGTTTTACCACATTTAGAAAAGTTGATAAATAAATTTTAGTAAGTACGTTATTGTTTTTCAAACCCTTTGAAATATGCAAAAAAAATAAACAAAGATTTCGAATGCCGTTCCTCGCCCCCGCAATTGCATCTCGCTCCTCGCATTTATTTCTTTCCTAAGGCGTATCACAAAATTATAATAATAATTATTATTATGAACTTTACCTATAGTCAGGAAAAAAAGCTGATTTACAAGTTCGCAAACAATAGTTAGTTGAGAATATAATTAAAACTTTTATGTTTTATGTGTTCTTGCTTGCTTAGTCACTATTTCTAACTGAACATGGACCAGAAAAAGGGCTCCATGAGTTCTTATATCTAAATCTAACAGCAAAAAGCTGCCGTCAACGAAGCACAGAAACGTCCGCTTCACTCGCGTGCTCCACTCATTACCGTATGTATAATGACGGGCGGGCGACGCTAGAGATACGTTTTTAGGAACGTCGAGTTTCTCCGGAACACGTTTTAAATCATAATTCGAACGCCGTTTTTGAATTTAGAACGTTGACTTTTTATTTTTTTTAGATAAAGCTGCCAGTGTGATGTAAGAGTGATTCTGATGTAGTCGGTCGGGCGTGCAACGGTACGGACAAGCTTCTCTCGGATCGTGTTACCTAAATGTTATAAAGAGTTTGGTAGCAAACATAAGTTTTAAAAAAATGCTACTTTGTATAATATGAAGCTATTGAGGCTTTGTTTGCTTTGTTGCTTCCTCCTTCGGATAGCAAGCCGCTGGCCGTGAGGTTGAAACCTAATGAACGCAAAAAAAACACAGAGAAGTGATGTAGGAAAACAACATAGGTAACTAAACCTTTGGTGTTAAGGCATTATTAGTGATATATCAGAAAATCTGTGAGTACACCCCAAAAGATATGCAAGTATCAAAACATAAAAATCAAATATCAAAACCCAAGAGCCAAGTTTCAAGGCCTACAACCAAGTATCAAGATGCTCAACGGCTCACCTACTGGATTCCAAACTCCAACATTTAAGATGACAGCTGTATAATGATTACATTCCATCGACCAATTATAATTACGTCGGAAATGATTTAATTGCTATCGAAATTAATTAAACACGTGTAATTTGGACGCTCCATTTTTGCATTTCGTAATTAGGGAAAATTTGTAATATCGGTGAACAAAATGTATAAAATGACACGCTACATGCTATAATTATAAATTGTCTGAAAATACCCCTTATAAATGGCCATTAATTCGTTGCTGATATATTTTATCATCCCTACATTCAGTTCCCACTGATGGGACTGAGTCACCCAGGCCCTAATATCAATATAATCATAATATGTTTCCCACAAGCATTAACCAATATCTGTTACTAAACTTGCAAGTTGTTCTTAATTTAAATAAAGAATGCGGATCTCTGATAAAAAAAACTTGCAAATCCGCAACAGTCCAAACTAAAAAAAATACAAAGTGGCTATGAGATAATAGGCGAGAAAGCTTGTTTCCGCGTAGAGCTACGAATCTCGTAGAGCCACTACGGAAATCGTAGCAGCTACTGTGCATTTTGTGAAAATGGAATGCAATAAAAATGCTACTTGCCCTAACCAGAATTACAGCTAAAAGATATCTCTCTCTACCGTTCCATCCAATACGATCGCCAATCAATGGAGAATTATGACTAAAATACGAGTATGTGTAGAATATTTGACATACATAAATATGGAATATATTTTTACACCATAATAAAGAAGTATAATATACTGGTCCGTTATCATTATAAAAATGATAAAAAGCCGATTCCATAAAAGAAATCTTCTAAAATTTCATTCACATTTTGGAAGCGGCGGCGTTCGATATTTGAATATTCAAATCTGACGTTAATAGTTTTTATTGGTGAGTTTACGGCCTATAATGATCACTTGTGGAATACGCGCCTTTGAGTTATTGAGCGGCTTCCGTGACTATTCGATTTTGGAATTCTCATGATTCGAATTTCGAACAATTAGTGTTTGATTCTGTTTTTCTTTTCTGACGAGTGCTTTTAGCGTTTTTATCGCTGTTCATGTTTAAAATCGATTGGATTTGTATCGATATTTTTATGGTAATTTTTGTGAGGTCATGTTCAATTGGGATAATTATAATAATGAAGTTAATGATTTAATAGCTTCTCTACTGTCTCGGAATTTTACAAACAGTTAGTTGCGCTGGCGGCCGTATCTCTTTTTAGTTTTATAAAATATAAAGTCTGTCATTCTGTCTGCTGAAGTCACTTGACCCTTAATTAAACGAATTTTACTGATAAGTTTATTTTATTTTATCTGCCACTGGTACATGGTACGAAAACTTTACATACTTATTGAAATTATTTCTTAGTTAAATCCAGAGAACAGCGGGATTTGAATTACAGTCACCATTATTATAGATGGCTTATAAAATGTGACGTAAGGTAGCTGATAGCAACAACAGCTCTTTTAGGTGACTAGCCGCGAGCAACAACTAGCCGAGTCGTCGACATACTCGATATAATAAATCGATATCATAATTAAATTAGTTCGAAGCGACGCGTGGGCGCAACTCTATTATTTCTTATCTGTTTCCCAAACATAAGTGATTCCGAAATCGGCAAGTTTTGTTTTTTAATTTATAACCAGCCTCGGGCGATTTTTTTACTTCACATCGTAATAATTATGTATTTTAATTCAAAACAACTGTGTAGGTAGTTAGAAAATTATCGTTGTTTTGCCCTAATATTTTTTTTATAATTAAATTAATGTTGATGTACAGATTCCGTGTTGGATAGGAAGAATGAACTCCTACTCAAGCCATCAATTTTATGCCAACCAATTTTATAATTGCTTTGAATTCTGCACTAATATTCCACATTTAAAAAAATGAATAAATGTAGTCTTGATCCTATTACTCTGTCAACCATTGTTTCTTTATTTTTTTGTACAAGATTTTCGTTAATCTACCTAATTACAAATTATATTACGCTCGCCATTTTATTATGCTTTAAAACTAATAGACAATATCTTGGTCCCAAATTTTGCAAGAAACTTTCAAACAGCCGTATTTATAGTTTCCGAGACCTTGAAAATTGACTAAAGAATGTTGCCAATAAACTCTATTGTACTCGTATACGTTACAAACTACAAGCCGGAGTCGAACGCATTGTCTAATAATTAAAAATATAATTGAACATGTTTTTCGTTGCATTCGGTGGCAAAGGTCGTGGCTGTACGAAATGTAATTAGGAATAAAAACTATTTTAGAACCAGTTGTGAAACCTCCTTGGTTACGTGATATCGATATAGCTTTTAAAAAGTCAAGTCTGTCTATTGTCTATGGTTATGATTACGACTGGATTGGTTTTAATAAATTTATTACGCAAAACTATTATTATGTTAGTGCTCTTTTGTAGTTCAGATCTTGAAGATAACCTAGTGTAAAGAGTGACAATGATATGGCCGTGGATTGCCAGGAATAAAAAATGAAAAAAAAAGTACTAAACAGTTTATTTGCTGTGTGACAAGTACTTACTTGAACAAAAGAGTTTAAGTATTTAGATAGTAGTACTAAATAAAAGTGTACCTTAAACCACTCGACTCTAGTAAACCTTCTTTTAGCTCTGCACTCTATCTAAGATCATGGATTTACTACCCAAAAGGATTGAGTACTGCGTAAATTGTATACTTATAGAAAGTAACTTTATGTGTATAGTATTTAAGTCTATTTTCCGTTGCGCTTCTTACAGAGGCTAAAATCTATTATGGTTTAACCGTAATTAGGTATTTAGGTATTATAGGGCCTATATTTTGCAGACATCTTTTTATTCTACTACAAACATTTTTTGTCGGATTCTTCACTAGACAAAGCCTGTATCAAGGAAAGTGTTAATTGGATTTTTATTTATTAATATAAAGTTCTGGCTGACATACGTGACTTGTAATAACTTTTTACCATTATTTAGACATCATTAAACATTAATTTAAATAACAATTTACGTTAGATTAGTCAATCCATCCATATCAGATCAGTATTCCATTATTAATAGTCCTTACGTGCGATTGTCACGATTTTATTATTATTGGATATTGTTCCGGCCAAGGCCGAACCGTTTTTGGTGAGGTTCGCGCTTATGGAGGTTCTTAACTCCCTTAAGGAATTAGTTGTACGTGTGGCGGATAAACTGACCCTTAAATGTGTGATGTCATACTTTAGGTGTTCATAAAACGAGTTACTTCAATTATTACTCATTATTTTATTTTTTGTTTCGTAATAGGTACAGTTTACATCACATTAGGTACCTACATCAAGTAATAAAATACTGTATCACCACAGATTTCGGGCTTCGAAGGGCACGTTAAGACAGGTGCCGGCTGTTATCGATTGAGAGCACTCGTTACGCCACGTCAGAGGACCTGGGTGGCTTAACAGACTCTGCCACTAGAGTTGTACATTATACAACTGATATTTTACTCAATCTAAGAGCGGGTTCAGTTGACAAAAGATACATAATACATATAGTTAACGAATAGATCAACTCATCCCGCGGGCACAGTTTGGAGCGGGCTCAGTTGACGTAAGAGCCTTACAAACAAACAGTCACAATTTTGATAGTAAAACTGAGTAAAATTCCAATTTTTATTTTTTGAGTCACCTGTTCTAACACTTTAATGTTTCCATCCATAGGCTGATGTTAGTAATACCTTAGTAAATGGTGTCTTAAAAACAAAACCACGTATACCACAAATAACAAAAACCTCTACATAGAAAAAAAAACTATTGCTACTTAACTACCCATCTTGGTTAGGCAGCGATCCTTGAGAGCCAATACTATTCTAGACTCAGCATGATTATCACCTTCAACCACATCGTCACTTAAGACCTAGCGAGATAGTGCTCAAAATATGCTAATATATAATATACAAAATATACTTAGAAAAAATCCTTCTCTACATTATTAAAACCTATAGGGCGGTGGCTGTTAGATACGACATGTAACATTGTGTCAGAGAAAATACAGTTATTATACAGTTATTTTCACACTGTGTATGTATAAGTTACGTATAAGCAATAAGCTATAAAAATACCAAATTTCATGCCAATGGGGTAGTTTGTCACAGTTTTTATTGCACTGATGCAAAACAGTGGTGATGATGATGATGAATTAAAGCCTAAGTCGTAAGTTGCGGGATAACCTATCTACGTACGAAATTTTACGCACATTGGGTAGTTTTTCAGTTTTTATCGCATTGATAGAAAACGGCGATGATTATGATGATGACTTAATAATATGTTCGTAGCCTATGTCCTAAGTTAGAAGATAACCTATCTGCGAACCAAATTCTTTCTCCCCCCACTCTCCCCTCTTCCCCTACTCCCCTATTTCCCCCACTCTCCCCTCCTTCTACCCCCACTCTCCCCCTCTTTCTCCCCCACTCTCCCTCTCTTTCTCCCCCACTCTCCACTCTTTCTCCCCCCACACTACCCTCTTTCTCCCCCACTCTCCCTCTTTCTCCCCCCACTCTACTCTCTTTATCACCCCACTCTCACCTCATTTTCACCCCACTGGCCACTCTGTCCCTCCCCGCTCTCCCCTCTCTTTGTCCCCACTCTACCCTCTTTCTCCCCCCCCCACTCTCCCTTCTCTTTCGCCCACTCTACCCTCTTTCTCATCCCATTCTCCCCTGTTTCTCCCCCCACTCTACCCTCTTTCTCCCCCCCCACTCTACCCTCTTTCTCCCCCCCACTCTACCCTCTTTCTCCCCCCCACTCTCCTTTGTTTCTCCCTCCACTCCCCCCTCTTTGTCCCCCACTCTCCCCCCTCTTTCTCCCCACTCACGTCTCTTTCTCCCCCCTCCCCCTCTTTCTCCCCCCACTCTCCCCTCTTTCTCCCTACTCTCCCCCCACTCTCCCCTCTTTCTCACCCCACTCTCCTCTCTTTCTCCTCCCAGTCTCCCCTCCTTATCCCCCACTCTCCCCTCTTTCTTCCCGCTTTCCCCGTCTTTCTCACCACTCTACCCTCTTCTCCCCCCACTCTACCATCTACTCCCCCTCCCCCCCCCCCCAATCTCCTCCTTTCTCCTTCTCCCCTCCCCGCACTCTCCCCCCTTTCCTCCCATCGAACTCTCCCTCTCTAAATAACGATCCGTTCAGCCGTTTATTGTGGTCCGTTGGGGGTGCATCTCAAGAATACCTAACAATTTCAACCCCCTTGCTTTTCCCCTTTTAGGGATGATTTTGCAAAAAAGCTCAAGCCCGTATTTATTTATTTATTCCCAAAAGCCTAAATAAGAATTTTCAGATCCCTAACTTGAAGAATTATGGATTCCCCATACAAACTTTCAACCCCTATTTCATCCCCTTCGAGATTATTTTTGAGACAAAAGATAGCCTATGTCCGTCTCATAGGTCCAATCTACCCCTATACCAAATTTCATCGAAATCGGTCCAGCCGTTTGAGCGTGAAGAGGTAACAAACATACACACATACACACACACTCACAAACTTTCGGCTTTATAATATTAGTAATATCCCATCACTAGTTGTCATTGTCACATAACATAATTAATGATTAAACGAACTTACCTGTACGTGAAGTTCTATCATAATTATGCGAAGGCTTCGTCCGAAGGGATTAGCAATTATATACTTGTAGTACCGCCTGTGGATCCGCCTGTGGATCGCCGTTCACGCACTTTATTTGAGAGTAGATATTTTATAAACAAAAGCTTCCTGCCCCTTGCCATACCTACCCACTTGCGTCATTTAGTTTAGAGGTAAAAATATTTCACCAATAGGGGTGCAATATGCTATGGTCACTGAAGGGTGGGAGGGTTGCTAATCCCTTCGGACGAAGCCTTCGCATAATTATGATAGAACTTCACGTACAGGTAAGTTCGTTTAATCATTAATTATACTCAGGCTTCGTCCTCGGGATTAGCAATTATATACTTGTAGACTTTTAGAGATTTCAGTGAAATATTTTGTTTTATGCCAAAAAGTAATACAAATATACTTATTTTAATACACTATGATCAACATTATCATGAATATTCTAGTTATCATTGCGAGTCGCATTGACAAATAGTAAGTAGTAGCAAAAGAATCATGAGCATTGTCGATACGTAGCTTAGAATCAATATAATGTATCAGAAGAGCCGTTCCATTCAGCGACTCTTCTAATTTTATCCAGACTTACACCTAAGCTATGGCACGCAGATGTACTTTCGTGCCTTGTAGAGTGAGCTGTGAATATAATCGATCTCACTATCTCGTAAGGTTTCATTAATCCATCGACTTAAGTTCTGGGAGCCAACCGCGCTATGTGGTCTTCTAAAACCTATGAAAAGATACTCAGTATCTTTTCGTAGTGGACAGCTGTTCTCTGTATATACGTCATAAGGGCCTTCCCTGGGCCAATTTCTGGTTTTTCGTTGAAAAATAAGGTAATACTTAAACAGGTTTCAGGGGCGTACTTAGATGGTCCTTGAAAAATCCGGAATTTTTACAGTTACTTGAGAAAAAAAATGTTTGAATATTTCAATTAATCTTCCATAGGGTTTGTACTCTATTTATGTACAGTTAGGGACATAATGAGAGTAATAAGTTTTTAACTAATTTTTTCGAGAGGTAGTAACGTGTTTCGTTCGGGTATAATAAATTGACTTAGATTATTAATTAAGTACTATTGAGGTATTGTTTCTGATAATAAAAGGCTTTTATAGACTGGATACCACGGTTGAGTATTTGGCCATTTAAGGGTACAATGACCATCCCCTAGCCTTATCCAAAATTATTTTTCTCAAGTTTTTCAAAATTATAGAAAATGGGGGAAACGTGTTAGAATAATAATCGACCCAGGAAATCGTAAATGCGTTGCATGCATAACATCTGGATCTCTATGCCAAGACACATTTTTTACATATTCGACTAGAGAACTAGTCTATTTCAGGTACACCAAATGAAATAACAATTTCCTGATAAGCTAAGCCAGCTGATTTCCATTCTATATCAGGATGCACGCGCCTGGATTCTGCATCTGCCGTTTTGTAATCGGACGATTTTATATAAGAAGCCATAACTTGAAGCCTACGACATTCACACCACTGCCATAAATTTCTAGTAATATATGTGAGGTGAGGGAACTGAATGCCCCCCATTCGGTTAATGTAGGAAATGACCGTTGTGTTGTCAATACGCAGGAGTAAACCAAAAAATGCTGCTTGAACTTCTAGCCAGTTTATGTGCTGGGGTAATTAATCCTGATCACTCCACAACCCCCTGGCCGTCTCCTCTCTACACGCAGCTCCACACCCCCTCTTTGAGGCATCTAAGAAAATTTCCAGATCATGTGTATCTTCCCTGATCTGACGGCCTTTGGATAGCGTTAATCCACCATTTCAGATCAGGTTGCCAGGTATCGGGCAAATTCATATTGTATTTATTATAGTTATCGTCTGGTTTTAAATTTAAGTATTGAATACGTTCTAATGACTTTGTATATAACCAACTGTATTCAACAGCGGAGCAAATTGACACTAACAAACCGATTAATTGTTCAGATTCACGTATTATACATCTGTTTAGTTAGAGTTATAAATTGTTGTATTTCTAACCTAACTCAATTGGTTTTTCTGTTGGCTCGTGATTTGGGAATTCCCTGAATCTAATACGAACGTACTAGAAAAGTACATAATATCTTATTTGGTATCATGGAGCTTTTCTCCTCATTAATATGAAACTAAGAGAATTTATTAGTTTCTTAATTTGTATTGTATTAAACAAACAATCTTCGTAAGAATGACCCATCAGCCAATAATCAGCAGAACGCAGTAAGCGAACTATACTTAAGTTTCACTACCTTAGTGAATATAATTATAATCATGGTGAGGTGTTCAAGTCTCAAGGTAATACCCTGAACTGATACAATGTTTGCTCGAATTAAATATTGTCTTGACATAAGATAAATCCTTATATAATACTTAATAAGCATCTTTTTAATCAATTTTTATCATGTAACTGTCTCTTGTTATAAGTATTAAGACAGTGCGTAAATCTTCAATCTTGAAATTATCAGTTTTAATCTATTTAGATTTTCAAGATATAAGAAAAAAAATATATTTTTCATTAGGTTTGGGTACCAAAAATATG
Organism: Hylaea fasciaria; assembly: GCA_905147375.1. Classification (NCBI taxonomy): domain Eukaryota; kingdom Metazoa; phylum Arthropoda; class Insecta; order Lepidoptera; family Geometridae; genus Hylaea; species Hylaea fasciaria. The sequence continues at coordinate 5,146,630 of LR990215.1, forward strand.
CTAGAAAGGTTCGCCTTCGGTAGTCTTACATTCCGAAATAGCGGCGTTAGATAATAAATTATCCATAGCCTCACGAAACGAATGTCCTTCTGTTTCTGAATAGGCCTTAATGGCTGGACGAGATATCTGGCGAACTGGACAAGTATAAATGGAATTTTATAACCTTGGATGCAAGTAGTATCAAAGGATTCTTAGTAATAAGTGACCATTAGTCAGAAAATACCGGCAATGTGCCTTTACCGAATCTAACGGTGGCAGCGCGTCGGCTGCTGCTGTGAGCGTCTCGATGAGTTGGGTTGCCAATATACTTTGGAGGATGCTCCATCGTCTTCAGTAGATTCGGCTGCTTCCGTTCAGGATTGGCCCTTCCAGTTTAAATTCTTGGCAGTGTTAGTCGCTAGTACCTTTTTATTGAAATTGGTCTTCTGCGGCCTAGGCGCTGGAATTTTTAACACAGCAACAGATTTGTTTATACCTTTGGCTTGTTTCAATGTTTCTGCCAAGTCTTGACCAAAGAGCAAACAATCTAGTTTCGTAACTTATATTTGTTCTTTCATTTCCTTGTTTACGGCCGAAAGGATGAAACTTCGTCTTACCCCCGAGTCGTGGTGTTGGCTGTCGCATAATAGCCTCTCCGTGTCCATGAGCACTGTTACTAGCTCAGAGTTGGCATCCTTATTTGTAAAACGTTTATTTATTGCCATAGGTACTAAAGCATGCTTTAGCCGTTACAATCTGTTTTTGCCTTAGCTCGATGTTCTTATCGCGTTTGATGTTTGCATCAGATATTGTTCATTTCAGCGTTCAAGCCTGCAGCGCTAATAAGTCTGCAGTTGTTTTGAGGCAGATACTTTTCATACCACTCTTTATGGACCTCTCTGGATAATCCATGAGAAGCGACATGTTCCAGACGGACGGCCAAATACTTGTGGACCTCAATTCCATAACTTTTAATAAAGTAGGGGCATCTCCTAATATTTCGAGAATCGTACCGTTCAGTATCGCATCAGCTCATTCACATCTTGTGAACTGACTTGCTGTAAGTTCTAAGCGAGAGCGACACTGGTGCTTGCCGTAGACATGGGGGCCGTGGTGTCAGCGAATTCGGCAGCGGACTCTGCGTCAGGCTCATCATCGCGGCTTGCTCGACTTACTAGGTCGGTATCGTTTTCATCGAGCACTTCAGCTCTGATATGCTCCAAAGTCTCGCACAATTTAATGTCAGCCGCGTGTCCTCGTTACGAAAACATTAGTTTCCATGATATTAGTTAAGAAACAGACTAGAGTACTGTTCGCTAACTCAGTGGGTAGTACAGCTCCACAGAGAAGTACGCAAACCCGATACGGAATATTAGTTTCTTAGGTAATACAGCTCCACGGAGAAGTACATGAACCCAAATAGGTACGTTATAGTAGTTTATTGGGTAGTACAGTTCCAAAGAAAAGTTCGCAAAACCAGTTGTAAAACTAGTAGATTGGGTAGTACAGTTTCACAGAAAAGTACGCAAACCCAGTTTGTAAAACTAGAAGATTGGGTAGTACAGTTCCATAGAAAAGTACGCAAACCCGGACACGTGAATATTAGTTCAGTGGGTAGCACAGATCCAAAGAAAAGTACGCAAACCCGGACACGTGAATATTAGTTCAGTGGGTAGCACAGATCCAAAGAAAAGTACGCAAACCCGGACACGTGAATATTAGTTCAGTGGGTAGCACAGATCCAAAGAAAAGTACGCAAACCCGGACACGTGAATATTAGTTCATTGGGTAGTACAGATCCAAAGAAAAGTACGCAAACCCGTACACGTGAATATTAGTTCAGTGGGTAGCACAGATCCAAAGAAAAGTACGCAAACCCGGACACGTGAATATTAGTTCAGTCAAGTGGGTAGCACAGATCCAAAGAAAAGTACGCAAACCCGGACACGTGAATATTAGTTCAGTGGGTAGTACAGATCCAAAGAAAAGTACGCAAACCCGGACACGTGAATATTAGTTCATTGGGTAGCACATATCCAAACAAAAGTACGCAAACCCGGACACGTGAATATTAGTTCAGTGGGTAGTACAGATCCAAAGAAAAGTACGCAAACCCAGAGAGATGAATGAGTTGTTCAATGTTCATAACTTTCTGCCAATTCTGCATGCTATAATGCCGAATGTTATGTTGACTAGCGACTAGTGCCTACACGTTCGATAAGAACATTTCAAGACAATGAAGTCTTTGTTATAATGCTCGCTGGTAAAGCGGCCAACATCACACCGTAGACAAGAACTTTATATTGTATCATCTACAATTCTACATATAGATCTAGTATAATGATGTCTACCAGACTACATACGGTAATTAAATGATAATTATCGAAAGAGTCGGTAAATTATTATAACTACCAACTCGTAAACATTTGATTGTAAAACAAGACCTTAACAATCGCTTGATACTATGTATAGAATTATCACACTTTAACTGACCTCGAGACGATGATTTACCATCGTCAGGTGTCCGAGCTCTGCAGGCCCATCGGCTCCTCCTGTGACGTCTTCGACGTAATAACTTCCAATCTCTTCATCCTCTTCATCAATTTACCATAATCTTCAGTTGTAGGTTTTGGCATATTTCTATGAACACTTAAACACTTTAAGCACAATAGAAACGAATAGTGCGTTAGGGACGAGCACTTAAAAGCGAATGACGCAAGTGGGTAGGTATGGCAAGGGGCAGGAAGCTTTTGTTTATAAAATATCTACTCTCAAATAAAGTGCGTGAACGGCGATCCACAGGCGGATCCACAGGCGGTACTACAAGTATATAATTGCTAATCCCGAGGACGAAGCCTGAGTATAATAATAGATGTCACGTCACAAACATATCGACAATCGACACGCATCGATAACGTGTCACATGCCTAGCGTAGGGTGAAAGCCCCTGTTTTATAGTAACTGAGTTAACCACATTTTTAACCGTTTTTTTTTATTTGAGCATCTTAGCATGTCGATTATATATCCAATAAAAATCATCATGTAATGTGTGAACCTTTCTGAAATACATACTTGTACATGTTTTAGATATCATGCTCCGTATAATCACAAGCCTCATCTATCTATTTTAAAATGTATTAAAAGAATCCATAAACTATAATCATCATAATTAATTGAACAAGCGCGGAGTAATATTTACATCATAATACCGAAACAACCAACTGTACAATCCATCAGCTATAACATTTTATATGTTTATCTCATATTTTACAAGATACAACCCAACATACTTAATGATATAACCAGACATTGACGAAACAGTTTTTTGTCGAGTTTAACTTCACGAACATGTGCTGTGTTATTAGATCATTCGCTTTATTATAAAACAAAAACCGGAGATCAAACCGGATGGACTCCAAAAACATATTTGTCACACTCTATTAAATGCAATTAGGCAGAAAGGTGGCGTAGTGTCAGTGGTCTTAAAAATAAAAATTAAAAAGATAACGTTCGAATATCAAAAGTAGAGGTAAACGTACCAATTTCGGGACGTTCCAATTCACGATAACTAGATACCGATAGTTATTTGTGACCCGCGAGCGGCGAAGGCCGTATCTCTGTATTAGTTTTTAATAAGTAATTGTACACCCAAACCACGTTACCAATTTCGACATGAATACACGTTTTTTTTCTCGCCTCGCTCGGAGCAATCTCGTTTTCTCGAAAATAGATCTAATATGTTGAATATAATTAATTTCATACCGAGACGGTTGATCGATGCGTGTTACTTTTGGAAGTTTTTTGGTATCATTATTTTTAAATTACTGTGTATTACGTCAATTCAAATAGAAACGGAGCGGTGTTTTATAAATAAATTAGTTTTGCAGAAATTTTCGTGTTTATAAGATATTTTTTTTCATTCCATGTCAGCCGAGATTTGACTTCCATTTCATTATAAAAGTAATTCTGTCGTAATGATATGGAATTAATGAGACTAGACTACATTACTCAACGTATATTTTATTTTCGTAATATGTAATTTTATCCAATTTTGTTACAAACTCGTTTGACCGTTAACTTTGTGGGATATATTTACTTACATCGACCATTTTTTGTTTCAGATGATGCATAACCATTGGCTGATATTGAAGACTGATTAATTTATTTATTAAGTCAACTAGGAAATGATAGATTCATGAAGCATCACTCCAGGTGAGGAACCATCATGCTATATTATTGTATTCATCACATTCATCCCACTTCTGATAAAACTGTCTGTACGATTAGCCCTAAATTGTCTAAAGACAAAAAAGCGGCGGATGCTGGATGCTTAAATTGCTTACATTATATTTTCGATACCCAATTACAAGAATAATGTGTTATTTCCAAACAATGAAGAGAACATTTAAACTCAAAACATTCCACAGTATTCAGCTAATCTTATTGTCAACAAAAGACTATTGTTTCTTCGCGACACATTGTTTCAATTTATATCGAAAATGAATCACTGTTATGATTGTCCGTTAAACTGTGTTGAGTAAATTTTTGATTGTTTATAATTTTTATATTGAACCGACCGTTGGGTTCGCAGGGCGGACTCGTTTCAGGCTGTGACCCTCGAAAGAGTCCAGATACTGCAATGACTACTGCGATGGCAGCTCATCAGGACTCCTTACACGAGAGACTACAGCCGGCAACAGAGGAACCCTTGTACCTTCACCATGGAGCGGCTTCCTGGCCTGAGCCTTCGGACCATCAGGAGGAGCATAGCACAGACTTATCCCCCTACTACAATATGCCGAAGCGGAACAAGAGAAAGAACTTCAAGCCTCGATGCGCTCCTAACACGACCGCCTTTTCTGACGAGTCTAACGGGGAGAACTGTGACGAGTCTGGGAGCCCTGTCAACGGAAACGACAGGACCACCCCCGATCAAGTCGACGATGACAAGGAAGAAGAGGGCTATGCAAAGATTGGAGTCAAGAACTTCAGTCTTCTCAAAGGGGGAGCTGTCGACCTGAGCCGTAGGCTGAGCACCGACTCCAACGAGAACATAGACTCGAATTACCAAAACAGGTTACCCGATGACAAGAAAGTGGAATCTTTCCAGCGCTCGTACATACACAGCTTGCACGACACTGAGAGAGACCGCACCGTCTTGAACTTTAGCAGTTTACAAAACAAAACTTTCTGTGCCAAAAACCCTTTCGCCATATCGCAGTTAATCAAAACAAATTCCCCTCCGAGGAGAAGGGATTCCGAGTCTGACGATGATGGTAAAGGTCAGGACATCAACGCTAATGATAGATTAGAAGGTCAAGAGTCCACGGAAGCTACAGGGGTCCCTCAAAACGGAGACACCTCCAACGCTACAAACAGAATCCTGAGAGACTACGCCATGAACACCATGAAAGAACTCCTCGGCATTTACGGCCTATCGTCGAACGAAGTGGCCGACGCCATAACTGGACAGATTAGAGCATTGGAAGCACTGCAAGGTGGGTTCATTACTATTAATAAATTCAAAGATATAAGCTTAGGTGATAATTTTATAAGCATATCAAATAGCAATAACTTACTTTAATAGTGTTTGGACAAATAAGTTGGTTTTATTGCTGTGTTATCTGAATGTGATTTATGTTCTTGTTTGTAGGTAAACCTTTTACGCAGCTTCCTTTGAGCTTGAAGCGGAGACATGACTCGGCGATGGAGGATGGAACTGACAGGAGTCTTAGGAGGTCATCATCAGCTACTGAGGATGAGGGGTCGACTAACATCACGCCGCCAAAGACTCCTGATAACGATATTGAAGCTCAAAGGTAACGTAATTATTTTGACTTTGGACTCTGACAATAACCTTGAACAACCTATTGGGCAAGACTTTGGAATTTAAATACCTTTAACTTCAATATTGCTATAGACAAAACTCAATTAAATCCATTTCAAATGTTAGTTTTACACAAAATAACGTGAAGACTTTCATTTTTACAGGCAAAGAGCATTGCAAATAATCAACCAGCAATCCATGAGGCTGTTCAACAGGTCTCAAGGTCAAGAGGAAGACGGGAGTGGTTCCGATGATGGAGACCAGACCCTTGACTTGAGTGTGTCAAGGGACGATGGACAGGTGAGGAACAAACGACATAAGAGCAAAGTTTTATTAAATTTATCATAGAGGTTATTAGCTAGAGTCATGTCTGAAATCTTAGTTTTGTCATTAATTAGTCTAACTATTGTGCGAAAATATGTTAAGTAATATACAAACACATAACCCTTCCTTCTGGTTAGTCTAATAATTCATAATATTTTTATAACTTTGAATAAGTTTGTACTTTTGCAAATTAACGCTTATCTCTATCAACTAATAACGTTTTCCAGATTTTTGTGGTAACCAGTAAAGAATACAGCTGTTGTAAAATTATCTATTAGATTGATGCTAATTTGCTTACATTTGGATATAATTAATTTATCAACTTAATTAAGCCTACAATAGAGCTCAGTTTATTCTTCCCAGAACACTGTGGGCGGCAAGCCCGAGCAGCCCAATATTTAACTTACAAATTGTGTCACCAACCACTAAGTAACGGTAAATCTAAGAAAAACAAAGGTTCCGTGAATGGCATCCCAATTACGCAAACAACCCGAGAAAACTTCTGAAAATAGCAACCCTATGAAAGTAGATTGCTGTTATTTGTTTTATCGTCTATTCTGTACAATTAAATCACCTTATTACCCCTTTGCACTGGGAGACTTTCTTTTCTTATAAGCCTGATGAAATCAGTCGCAAGCCAAGATCTATTTCTAGTTAAAAAAAACAATCAATCTCCGAGACACAATCAGCAATCACGGGGTTTGTGTTCACGAAGTTTGGTTTCTGCATGCGTAACCACGCGTGCATGCCCGCAGGGGTATCACCAACAGTCAAAACATTTACGAACACGAATCTATTATTCTCATTCCGTTGTTTCTCATTCCAATTATTATTAAAACTGCGATCCTTATCTCCGATGTAGGAACAATCGACTACCTCGAGCGCTGGCAACAGTGTATCGGAATTCGACCAACAGAATATTCTGATGCGGAAAAATTTGGAGGACCTAGCCAATTTGCAGATGCAGGTTAGTTGCATTTTGTTTTTGTAACTGGCAATGTTTTTTTTTGTGTTATGGCTTGCCACGATTTGAGCATTTAGCCGGTACCTATAGATATTTGTTTTGTAAATTGGAAGCATTTATTAAATACTTCATTGACGATCTAACAACGCTAGTAATTGTAAAACTTTTAATCGAAGTGGCAATCAAAAGTACTAATTACCAATCCAATAATACAATACCGATGTATGTCCTGTTAAAGTGGTTTTTTTTTGTTTATTAAAATCAATTGATTGATAAAGTATGTAATTACAGGGTTTTTTCCAAAAACAATCACCAATGGAAGGCGAGGACTCGCAAGAAAGAAAATTACAGGCGAGCGGTAAGTCATTTTAATTTTTATGTAAAATTAAACTGAAACAATAGATAATCAGCAACACTTCTAGGCATTTATTATTTTGTATTGCGGATGCTGAAGACGAGGGCGATTATTCAAATTTGAATTACAAGCTTTATATTATATTTATACGTTACGGTTATATTTATATCGTGTTCATTAGAAATCGTTATTTGTCTTTTTTTAAACTCCCAGAACGTTTCAGTAAAGCATCCACCACTTTACTGAATCGTGACTATGACTGTAAATTGACTACAATACTTGACCACGAGGATTGCTATAATGCTATGACTTTTATATTGTGAAAATATGAAAAAAAATACTGGTTATGTGCACAGTCCGTGTCAAGCCAAATAAAAAAAAAGTTATTTGACGCAATCATTATTATTTGCGCTATAGTTTTTATTTTTCCCTCCTCTAACCAGCCAGTGGCTAATGCAAGGAGACTGTATTTATTTTCGTTATTTTTTCATTAAACCAACCTGTGTGGCTCACGCAATACTAGAAACCTAATGTAAACCCGATGACATTTTCAGTCTTTCAGTAGATCATTTCGCGTTGCCAGTAACGAACTAACTGTTGCAGTAATTAGCAACACTTAGAATCTCGGCTTCACTTAACATTTCGTCATTTAGCCTGTTCACGTTTACACTGAAATTACTTACGCGGAGCTACTTACGTAATGGCTATAACAGAAGTTATGGAATTCATAAATTTTCTGACATTTCAGTATACAAGTTTTGTTAATTCAAAGTTTAATGCTAAACGTTTAGGGCTTAATTTAATATCACCAGTATAATTAATTAATGTTTGCTTAAATTGAGATTTAGAGAAAGCAAGATGTTGAGTTACATATACCAGTATATAATAATATGTATATTTAAAAACAGTTCACCGATTCAACACCCATCTTTTGTGTAGCTATTAGCAATTTGTCACTGATGTCAACCTACAAAACCCATTCTTCTCCGATAAAGGTTGACCGGTAGAAATCGCTTTAAGCTAAAAGACCGCCTATTGTGCCTATTATAAGTTAGTTTTTAGGGTTCCGTACCTAAAAATTAAAACGGAGCCCTATTACTAAGGCTCCGCTGTCGCGTCCGTCTGTCTATCCGTGTGTCACCAGGCTGTACCTCATGAACCGTGATAGATAGACAATTGACATTTTCACAGATGACGTATTTCTGTTGCCGCTATAACAACAAATACTAACAAACAGAATACAATACATATTTAAGGGGGCTCCCGTACAACAAACGTGATTTTTTCACCGTTTATATGATATGGAAAACTACGTGCGCGTGTCCGAATCGTACCGGCCCAGTTTTTCTGTATTTATATACATTTTGGTGTGAATGGAGTTATGTATTCTATTCTATTAGGTGAGCGGGTTTACGAGGTACGCGTAGTAAACTCGCGTCCGCTCTCAGACACCAATTGAGCGAATTCACTCTATTGAGGCAGATTACGCCGAGGTTTGTACAAATTGATGGTAGGGGAGCGCGGCCGGCGCGGATTGTTGACGCGGCCTTGCGTACAACTGCGCGTTTGTAAAACATTCAAATGGAAAGACAGATTTGTTTAGCGGCACCCCGTCACGTTACTCGGTGCCTTTGTAATAAAATGTAGCCTATATGTTAATGTTAAGTGTTAGCTACCTCCACACCAAATTTCATCGAAACTGGTGCTGTCGGTTGAGCGTGAAGAAGCAACCAATATACAAACATACTCACAAAATTTAGCTCTTATAATATTAGTTGGACTGGGATTTGCTCGCGGCTTTGCTCGCGCGGACTACATTATATCACAATCAAAAGTATCATATATTTCCTTCCAAGGTCCAATCAGTCTCTACACCAAATTTCATCGAGATCGGTTCAGCTTTTTATACGTGAAAAGGTAACAAATGTTTCTCATTCCCACACACTCTTTCGCATTTATAATAAAATTTTAGTATGAATTTTGAGCTTCATATGCCTATCTAACGATATTGTATAATCATGCTGTCTATCTTGTCCATCCAAAGGTGTCTGGTAGAGATCGCTTTAAACAATACGACCGCCCATTGTACTTACCCAGTATTAAGTTTGTCCTTTTGGTGTCAATAAAAAGAGAACTATCCTATCTACTTCAAAATTTTTTAAGTCAAACGCTACCGTATACCGAATAAAAACCAACATATTAAAATTGTAACCCACTAAAATACCGTTAATTAAACTTTACACGAAGAAATAACGAAAACACGAAGAAAGCAACTCGCCACAAACAAACACTAAAGTTCATCGCACACCTCGCCCAATATTTACAAGAATCGATAATTAGGAAAAGATCCGAAATAACCGATCTTTGAATAAATTAGTCACCTGCTACTTTTCACAGTTGCGTGCAAAGAATGCACTGTTTTGTGGAGACGCTATGTTTTAATTTTTACGGTCGAGTTTCTTGTATAGTTACTCATTTAAATGGTGTTTGGTTAGTATCTCATTATTGGTGCGTTTACCTTGCTTTATTGTGTGGCAATAGGCGGATACAGTAATACAGTATATAAAGACTTAACTACCTTAGAAATACCTTACCTTGACGGCACGTTTGGCGTAGTGGCTGAACAATCGGACTGCTGCTCTTGGTGTCGCGGGTTCGAGTCCGGCCCGGAACAAATATTTGTGCGGTCCACAAATATTCGTTTCTGGTCCGGGTGTGATGTGTATGTGAAATTATGTTTCTGTAAGCTACCCATGCTACAGGAGCAATAATAATTCTAGTGTGCGGCTACGTTTAAACAAAAGAAGAAGAAATCTCGGTACACTTCAGCCAACTCCAGACTTCAAATTACAAGTCTAAACAATCTGAACATAATTATAGATAAGCCGACAAGAGCATCTCTTAGTAACAGTCGATAAAAGGCACATAACATTCAAAGCATCGTAACTAATTCCAAACTACCAGATTACAAACCACACTAACACGAATTTTATTACATTTTAACCAACTACAAATCGAGTTGGTAGAATAGAGTCATTCGAATAGAAACCTAATTAACGATACAACAACATAATCGATTAATTTATCGAACCGTTCCGAAGCAATCTCTCGTCTACCAAATTAGAACATACATAACTAAGAACATAATTACATATTTTTGTTAAAAATATTATTGTGAGAGAACGCTTTTACTATCTCGGGTTCCGTATAATATTCAACTGATAATTATAGTGAAACTTTCGACTGTAATTTCAGATCTATATTATATAAGGAAGTAAGTTGTATCGTCGGCCACATCATAACTTTTCATCATGTAGGTTATTTATCGTCATAAATATTATGGTTTAGATACGAAACAACGATTCTGTAGTCCTCCGAGTACATTTAGATTGAAACACTTTACAGCAAATATATTACACCCCTGCCGTTCGAATATAACAACGACGGAACTCCAATAGTTTCTCACAAACCCAACTAACACATCGATATTTAACTGATAAATATCCAGAATCACACCGTAAAGTATCAAAACATCGAAGGTGCTCCGTTAAATTATAGCAATTAACAGATTCCACGTGAATTATCACTTTATAGCCCCGGGAGCATCACGCTCTAATAAAACCTCCCAGACAGAGACATAAACATTTTAATCGATATGTTGAAGAGAGAGGACGAAAATCGAATAATTGGTATTATCGGTGATTTCTATCGAACAATCGGCGTGTCATTCCGAATAATTTATGCGACGCGGTCGTGTCTACGCTTTTAAATGTTTATTGGCAGAATTGGGAGTTGATATGCCAAAATAATTTTATGATAAATGATTACCTATCCAATAAAGTTTTTTTTATCATAAAATAATCGATTTTAATCGAAGTTGTAAAACTACTGTTTGAACATCGATTTTATTTCTTAAATCGAAGTTGTAAAACTACTGTTTGAACCGTTTGTAGAGCTTCTTGAGCTTAATTACAAATCTGTACTTGAATAGCAGGAATAAATAGTTGATTTTGAATGAGATATCCACTCATGTCAGAGTTTGTCAGTCCACCAAGGGCTTCTGATATGACTGAACGACTGCTATAACTGAAACAACCGGGGCCGTGTCCTCCAAAGCCTTTGGAAGGCAGCTTCGAGCCAAAGCATGGATCCCACAGATACACCAAGAAATAGTCACACACATAAGTTTGTGACGCCAAAGACGTCGCTTTTTCTGATCGGAGATGAAACTATGTAAACTACGCCATCCTACAAGCAGAATGGTATTTCATATATTATATATTATTTACCAAAGAGAAGGGTAGGTAGTCATTTTTTCTTATATTTTTTTTAGAAAATAAAATTTTTATTTATCTTGGTATTGGTTCTCACTCTGAACAATTACGAGTATCACTCGCTTTTCTGTGAAGGATAACATCGTGGTCCACACATGGCCAAGATTTCTTTTCAATTGTATCGTTTTTGACAGCCATCTCGGAGACGATGCGGTCTGCGATGGTGCGCCATTACGTAGAAGTAACTTACTCGCTCGTGACTTGAAGACTCCCAGACTATAACTATCAGGAAACATATTCCGGTGAGGAGTTGCACTCGCACTCCTGGGGGCTTACCATGACGTCTTATTGCGATCCAATTGAGGACCTAAACAGAATCGTTTTACTACTTAATCGTACCATGACGTCTCGTCGTGACATCTCGATGCTCAATTTTGGTTTATTTTAAATCTAAAGGGATTGAAGTTCTACGTAATTGATATCGAAAGCCATGTATTACTATTATTTGAAGTGAAACGATTCTGCTTAGGTCCTCAATTGGATCGCAGTATTGGATAATGTCCTACTTCTCTTCAGGAGTTGGGACCCTTGCTCAGCAGTGGGCGAGCATGGGTTGTGACGATCACCTCAGCCCAGGCAATCGCAGTTCACCTAAGTACCGAGTCCCCGGGAGGACGCGAGGGCCGGCCGTTTCCCATTTACTGGGTAATGGGCTAGCGGAGTGTGCGTACGCGCATCCGGCGCGGTGATTTGTGCTTTATTGTCGTGCGACTCGCCCATTGCGTCAGGAGACTACGTGTCTAGCTGGTGACCTATTTCTGCACAAGCTAGGAGATACAACGCTTTGCTTGCAATCCTAAACACGGATCTGTTATAATAACTAGACATGAAGTCTTATTCGCGAAACTTTAAGACCCTCCGATCTTTTTTTTTTTGGTTATAGTTGTAAGAAGCGTGAATAGTTCGATTTTGTCTCTTATTACTAAGCTCAGTTCAAATATAGGAAAGTATAGCATATAATTGTGATAGGCGGCTAAACTCTTTTACAAGTTAACCAGTGACAAAGAAATAGTTAACTATTAGCTATTTATTTCAGACAACTTTTTAGGATAGCGCAGAATAACAACGGTAATGGTTTATACAATGGTTTCACATATACTTTATCAAAGTTGATATTTAAGGGGTGATGCTATTGCATACAATTAAAAAGCTAAGTGACGAATGCAGTGCAGTATTTCGCGAAACTTTGCATTGCCATCTCCACAATGCAATGTCCCGATAGAGGATGCGCAAACAGTCGCCCATTGAGCGCAACATGTGCACTGCGTATCAGCAACGTCTTTTGTTAATTAACTTTGACTGCGACTGCATATCCTTTCTGTTATTGAACAGGGAAAGATTGGAGATGCATTGTTTTTTTTTTAATAGCCGTTATTTTTTTGTAGTAACTACTGCGTGTGGTTGTGTTCGGAAACATCCATGTGGGTGGACCCAAGACGCAAGTGGAAGGAGGGGATTTTTTAAAGTATATTTATATGTTCCTACTGTAATTTAGATAGGTACTGACGTTCATTTAAAAAGAGAGAGAGAGAGAGAGAGAGTGGGTATTGGAATGCTGCCCACGGATTGCGTGGTTCTTTTAAATAGCGATAAGTACACGACATTATTTTGCTTGAAATCAACTGCAATTATTCAGCAAAAATATTTTCCACCTTCAATATTAATTTATTCCACGCAAAAGCTTACCTATAAAGCACTCAGGGTCACAGGACAAAACCAAAAAGAAAAAACAACTCACACCTCCATGGATTTAATGTGCGTATAATTTCTTTGTGGCACCGCGCTGAATATGAGCAGACGTCATAAAACATGCATTTCTTCGGTGCGTGTGCGCAGCACGCACACATGCAAAGCTGGAATACATGCAGGGGGATGCGCGTGTGGGTGTGCTTTTATACGGTGATAGAATTAGGGTGGTAGTCCAGGGGAGGCAGATATACTTTTAGGATGTACACTTTTATACTAACGTTATATTTTAAAACTACTTCGTACAATATTCGCTCAATAGTTTAGCTATTAACACAATATGATGTAACCAATATTTAAGTTATCTAAGATTCTCTGTCAGAGTACGTCAGTTCCCTGGCATGACCTGACGACTACCATTAATTGGTACAGCCGAGACCGACGGTTAAACTTGCCCGAAGCGTTCATAATGTTATGCCAGTAATTGGTCACCCATCAATGTTTTTGTCACTGAAGCCATTGCTACAACGACCTGAGAACGGGCTGTCAACGACACTTAAGACAAAGGAATGCGTTGTCTGAGGCGATGACGAAAATTACAAATGTCGTAAAGGTAATTTACAAAACACCTTTTGTTTTTTTTTCTCTATGCATCTGTATATCCTCTGCAAGATATTATGTAGAGCTTTCAAAGCATCGCCTCGCTCTATCTGGCGCACCACCCCCGACGCACACAGACGACCCATCACAATAACTCAATCGGTACACATCGCGTTTGCATATTCATTTCTCGCGTTGTATCTTTGTATAAAATTATAATGCATTATATGACCTCGCCGCGCCATACTGGAAGTTTTTGTTATAAAAGGGAATACTTATACTAGCGTGCTTACTTGTCGGGTAACTTGTGGAGTCGTTACTAGGCTCGAAACGAATAAAGCTTAAATTCAGTTGAATTATTACATTTATATTATTTACTAGTTGGTGCCCCCGACTTCGTCTGCGCAGGATTAGTATTTAGAGCAGCTTATAATTATTAGCGTGACGTAGAAGAGAACTAACGTTATTACATTAAAATCACATATTTTTATGGTTCACTAATTTGGCTATAATGGCTTACACATAAGATATAGATATATACAGTGGCAGACTTTTTTGTAGAACTATTTAAGATAAACATTTCCATCATACATTACATATGTATAGCTCTAGCGGTTTTGGCACCGCACGCCAGAAAAGCTCGCAGATGTTAGATTTTTCCTACTTACTTGACACTTATCATCATATTTTGGACAATTCACACAATATCTGTAGAAATTGTAGCTTATGTGTTATTCTGATGTATAAGCTATATTATTGTATGGTTTCATTAAAATCCATTCAGTAGTTTTTACGTGAAAGAGTAACAAACATCCATCCATCCATCCATCCATCCATCCATACTTACAAACTTTCGCGTTTATAATATTAGTAAGATTATGCTAGGCTAGCATTTAGTCACTATCTCACCTAGGGCCTTACCATGACGTATTATTGCGATCCAATTGAGGACCTAAACAGAATCGTTTTCCTACTTATTCGTGCCATGACGTCTTGTTGTGACATCTCGACGCTCAATTTAGGTTGATTTTAAATCTATTGGTATTGACGTCTATCTAAATGTTATCGAAATTCATGTATTGTGTAAAGTGAGTGGCTGTTAAGGTTCTCAATTGGACCGCAATAAGACGGCATGGTAAGCCCTCAGGTCTTAAGTGTTGATTTGACTTAAGGTAAGCATACTCAGCAGGGTGAGCAGGAACCACTATGGAGAAAGTATTCTAAATACGATGTGTTTTAGGTTTGATAATTATCTAAGTAATTAGATATCTTGAAGAGCTTCTAGAAACAAAAGACAACCCAAGTTAACATTAAAATTTATCGTTAGCGAAAACGAAAATATATTATTTAGCCCTTAATTAAAGTTACAGTAGACGTGAATCTAATTATAACATCAAGACAAAATCCTAACAAAAGCTATCAAAGAGCTTCTGTTAAACACAAAAGAGGGAAATGTTTATCGAAAAAAACAAAAGACTAATAAGACGGCAACCTTTACGAAACGGATTTTTGTTGGAAAATATAACTTCTATAGAAAAATTGTATAAATCTCGGTCATGCTACTTGATCAAAATGAGCCCAAGCACCATCAAACTCCTGAGAAGTTCCATTGTCTACCTTCAACCACTATCAGCTCGTTATCATCGTAATATTGCATTGTCATTAGAACTCAACTAGCATGTTTCAGTTCCATTGAATAATAGGAACTGGATAAAAATGGACCCTAAGATCTGACTTTCGCAAACACTCATCCATTCATACCAGGTAACTTACACCGCAAGCCAGGGGTGGACACTCCGTACTCAAAGGTACTCAAACCCACGGAAGAGAGAGAGAGACAACACGCTCAAATGTCATACAAAATCCCTATCATACCATCTCGCTTTAATTGCGAGTGCCCCTTTTTTAGGGTATTAATGAATATAGGTATTCTAAAAGCATGTAAAAATCCTATGACGCAGAATTGGGCAAATCTGCGCCCAATTAAAATATACAATAATAATTAATAATAAACAAAACTAAAAATATAATCCAATTTATAACTTACATAAAAATTATAGTCTTGTAGGTCCGGTGGGCTTAGACCTTTATTTTACATATTAGGACAGTGCACATATTAGGATCCCTTTCCTATGACTAATATGGTCAGGGTACGAATCAAAATGCCACGTATGTTTAAAACATAATGGCATAATCAAGAGCTTTGGCGAAGTTGGATAATGTTACAGACTAAATGTACTAACTACTAATGGTGCAGTGGTTAACTATAGTGCGAGTGTTAGTCGCCGCGTAAAGCCACTAGCACACAGACACGATATTTTGACGTTATTCCGATAATATCGTCGCGTTTTTTCGACAGTCGCGTACCTTTCGATATTTTTAGCGTCCCACGCGCGTCCTAATACTACTTAAATATTACTATAACAGATATCGTAGAAACTAAACTTCAACGAATTTGTTTTATAAATACGACGGAAAAAGCGTTGTGAGGATTATCCCGCGCAGTCATTGCCCCCATCAAAGGTAATTGCTCTGAATCTGGGTGTTTGTGACACCATTGTTGTTCCTGATTCTCTAGATACAAGGTGTCCCCATCCACGCATGGGAGTGGGACCACCGACCACGACGCTTATAGACGTCTACAACAGTAGGAACAAAGGACAGTAGGAACAAGAGACAGTGGGAACAAGAGACAGTAAGACAGTACAGTAGGAACGATACAGGACAGTCGTAAGAAAAGTTGTTGCCAATGCGTTGAAGATTAAAATTCAATAATTTTGCAACACAATCCGTGTACTGAACGTCGCATAACAAGTTGTAAAAACCAGACACCAGTTCACCACCTTTTGTATGTCATCCATTCAATTATTCAGATTTTCTATTTTTGACATGACTTTTGAAATTCGTCGCTTACGATGTCTATTGCATACTTTCTTGGTAATCCATATAACTGGTTCATAATTTTATGGTGCTTTTGCTAAAGATTGGAAAAAACGGCCAAGTGCGTGTCGGACTCACGCACGGAGGGTTCCATACCATTATCTATAAAAATGGCAAAATAATCACGTTTGTTGTATTTGCCTCATTCAAAATTTATTTTATTCTGATTTTTAGTGTTTGTTGTTATAGCGGCAACAGAAATACGTCATCTGTGAAAATTTCAACAGTCTAGCACGTTTCGTGAGGTGCAGCCTGGTAACAGATAGACAGACAGACAGACGGATGGACAGCGGAGCCTTAGTAATAGGGTCCCGTTTACCCTTTGTGTACGGAAACCTATAAATTGAACAATAGTCGTTCATATATCTGTCTCGATGACTCTACCATTGTTATGAGCGAAGCAGCGCTTACCATCATCGAAATGATCTTTCCGTCTCGACACGTCATGAGTATTAAAAAATAAAGGTGTCAATTTAAATAATAATGCAATCAAACTAGAAGCTCATTAGCATAAAATAACTGAATTGCAGTAACTAAGTATAGTACTCAACAACTTAAATCGAGATAACGATCTTAAATCGATAACGAGCCAATAAACCAGAGACAACATAATCGAGTTACCGAGATCACCTGCTGCAGACAAAAGGGAATCGATTCGAGGCAAAAATACATCAAAGCATCCACAATCGAGGTCTATAATCGATCGATCCGTTGCATCTCGACTATCAATCATTGCTTGCCTTGTTTTTGTTTTATTTTGCTTCGTAATTAGTGTCCTTCTGTCCACAGAGTAGATATGCGTACTATTATCTCTTCTGTGTCCATAGATGGGCCACCTAGCTTGTCTCTGGACTCTGATCCAAGTAAGGTAGAACTCCTAGACTTGACTTTTGTTTGATGTAACGATTGCTGCAGAAGTAAAATCATTTTTGTTGAACGTTACGATTATAGTTTTGTAGAGGTAAGATGCTCTTTATGAGAATCTTTTTCCTATCTTGTAATTATATATGCTGTAAAATTTATAATTGTTACTTTTTGAAAAGCTCGTTGATTAGCTATTCTAAATACAAGTTAATAAGACCTGAAGATGTAATAATACAAGATTTGATAAAATATGAAGTTTACAGGTAATTAAACAAAACCTTTCAGCACGTCTACGATAGCTTAACTTTTAAACTTTCCACCAGTTAATTACAACCATGTCACAGAAAGCTTTCGTTTCTCTAATTGACTCAAGACATGAAAAAGGAGTTAAAAGTACGAACAAAACGCAAGCCATCAAGTGAGACAACGTAAACAGAACAAAAACTAAACAAGATCATGTGGAATCATTTACTCCAATCAGAAAAGATGCAGAGACTAGGGTCCCGTGTGAAGATACATTTTTATTGCTGATAATATACGAGAAATAATGGTAGAAGTATATAAAAATGCCTCTATGTTTGATATTAAAGAAGTAAAAAGCTATCTTGGAGTTGATGATGTTACGGTGTACAAATAAACAAAAGCAAATATAGGCACAACACTGAAACTCATTACACTTACATCGCAAGATAATATTATGTGTACTTAGTTTAATATACGATTACCAGTCAATCCTGTTGAGTATCTAGTCATAGCTCTTAAGACGTTGTTAGATACACCTTCTGAAAAAGCTATCAGTACAATTTTAAGCGTAAAATTGGTTAATACAAGTTAAGATAATTTTACAGTTTAAATCAGTCGACGTCGATCACTGTAAAACTGACAAGCCAATCAAGTAACAAAGAAACAATTCAGGTCCATAATGAATTGCCATCGGTACACGTAATGCCTGCGCCGATCGCAGCTACATCTAGATCCCTTATCGATGGATGGGCCGATTTGATCTACGCATGCGTTTGCTCATAATTATCTCTCTCTTTCATCCGCCGACGGAGTTTACGACCGCCTCGGCCGTGTAAAACGTCTTCAAATCATATCTATAGTAATTAATGGACGACATACCTTATTACGGACGATTAACTACACTGTACACAAAGAGAGTAATTATAAGCGGCTAATAAGTCAATTTGGAGATCTGACGATTTCGCCGTTTAACTAACGGGCATGCAAAAAAGTGGACCGAAAACGACGCCTTGTGGAACTCTCAACTTTGTGTTTGAAGTTAAATGGATATAAGGATAAATGTTAAGAAATTTTCTGAAAGATGTTATTTCATTATCGCTGCGAACGATCAAGGAAAACATTAGTTTTGAAAATGAACTCTTGCACGTGAATGGTGAATCGGAATATGAAGCGTCATTGTAACAAACGCTCTGAGATCCGAAGATAGACATGCAAAACTATGAAAAAACGTTTTGTGTCCGCACAGGAAAACGTTAAAAACACAATTTTAGATTGAAGCAACAATACATCGAAAAATAATACTAGACACGTCGCTCCTTATCCGTACATCTTGAAACTAAATATTGTAATAAAAAGTACGTAGAGTATACAACAAAAATATTTCCGGGACCCGCATAACTTGTTAATATTCAATTCACAGCCATAATTCCCGGACATAGAGGTCACCGTTTGTAATAAATGATCGTTCCAACAGCAATAACATCTTGTACTCCCATTGACGTAATGTTACATGGAATGATATGATTCATCTTGCTACAAATTGGGATATGAGATTCAAATTTTTATTCAATTATATGCAGGAACTTCTATGTATCGCTCGAGTTGACTAACACGTTTCTTAGCACGTTTCATATATCCGAGGATGAATTAAGATTGTCAGCTGAAGTATTTGTTTATTATACCTTGTTAACCACGCCGTTAAGTTGATAATAAGCCCAGGAATTCTAAGTAGATACCGGTATATAAGTATGAACTTGGTGTGTGTCAATAGCCAAGATCTTTGTCCGTATATACACCCATCGGCCCCGCCTCATTACCTCCTCAATACGATACAGCCTCACTTTGATATACTATTACCTCCACCAGCTTAATTTGATCTCTGGTTTCAATAAAAACATTAATAAAGTAATCAACATCACATATCAAACTATATTGGTCGCTTACGTTCGCCTCGACTCCAGTTTAGCATTTAAATAGTTCAAGATTTTCCTTAACCGAACGAAATAGAGGTCACTATTGTACGACAATCGCGTTTGCAGCTGCAAAATGTAGCGCGTCCTACACGAATTGGTATGTGTAGTAACCGCATTTACATTTTAGACATACTTGCGAGAGTAAATGTCAATTTAGATGGAAGACGAGTGCTCATGCAAGAAATTGATGCAGTTATTGAACCCGCGCTCGATGACGGACCAATTGTCGATGAAACAATGGGATTATTAATGAAACGGTCTATCAAAAATTGATACAACTTTCCAATCGTTATAAATACGCTAGCTATGGCCCCTACTTACAGATGTGACTGTCAAAATTGAATCGTGGAGTAAAACTTTGTTATTTATTCTTGTCAAATATTTGTCTTTTGCTGCTTTGCTATGAATATTAGTTTTACGCATGAGAACTTGTTTAATTTTATTCGCTGCATCTCTTCTACCGGTATCTGCAGCAAAGGCGTGTCGCGTACGAAGTTGATGTCCAAACCGAACGCTTAGTTCCCCAAAACATTACAGCTACTTTCGAATCTCGAGATCCGTTTATCTAAATCTTAAGTGACATTCAATTTCAATTAGTCATAGTTTTGTAAATGGATCTACAAAGTGATTCCGGACTGACATTTACTCGTTTTCCGCTTAACCAAAATGCCACGCGGGATTATATGAATTCCCGAAGAATATCGCCGGTCACAGCTGTCTCACAAGAGAATTTTAAATCGTGTGAAATAAATCGTACGAGTATATATCGTTTTTTATCTTGAACACTTATGTCTTTTTGCCATCTCCTGCCTCTTTGCCATCGTTTTTCTTTTTAGCGTCTCTTATTTCTGTTATAGATACGGATTTATGATAGCGAGTATAATTTAGGATTGTTGTAAATACATTTCTTATAGCGGAGATGTTAATATATTCGTTGAATGTGTCTGCGTTTTAAATGGGGAGAGTCGGTGACGGTTTTCGAATACGAAAGAGGGAAACGTGTAGCAGGCTATTTGTGCAAGGATTAGATAGAATGGGATTTTGTTCGACTTATAACTCTTTCTTTAGTAGATAAACAATATAATGTAGGTAGGTGCCTATTTATTTGAATCATTTAACAATCCAAGTTCTGTGATTTAATTCCAACTGTTATTTTGACGACGTGTTTGGCGTAGTGGCTGAGCACTCGCACTGGTGCGCTTGGTGTCGCGTGTTCGATTCCCGCTCGGAACAAGTGTTTGTTCGATCACAGATATTTTTGTTTCTGGTCTGAGTGGTATGTGTATGTGAAATGATATGTCTGTAAACGGTACTCACGACACAGGAGAAATCCTAGTGTGCTACGGTTAAAAAAAAACACACTGTGAGCCACGTTCAAATTTTCATAGAAACCTGATGATGAATTTGAAAAGTATCGCCCAGTGTCGGTGTGCAGCTAGATTTGTTCCTGTTCATTATTAGTTGTATTACAAAAACCTCAACCCTACGCCAATCACCTGACAAAATACACCTAAAGCCACGTCGGAAATCCAAGATTTATTGCTGATTAAGATCAGTCCAGCCACACGAGTATTGTTCACCGTCGTTATGCACTAGAGGAAGTTCCACCCAAATCTCCGAATCATAAATCCGATACTCAGAACTTTCGTCGGTCACAACGCGTGGTTCCATTGACTGGGCCCGAAAACCCATTATGGAGAACATTATCATATTATATGGTGAGACAGCAGTAACATATGTTGGTACACTGTGAATCTGTTGTTCTAATATGGCTCAAGAGCATAGATTCAGAAGCTAAAAAGGGATAATTCAATGTCAGATTAACTAAAGTGTATAGGAATAGTAAGTACGAATAGCCTGTAATGTTTATAAATTTGTATTTCAATAAAAACTGATGAAAATCGACGGTTTTACATACTTTTTCACAATGATGAATGCAGCAGATGCAATCGTTTGTGGATAGACCTCATCAAATATTCCAAACGTATATAAGATGTTGTTTTATAAAAATTACTTTTACTTTAATCTGGCTGAAAAAATTTAAAGCTTTTACACTACACAACATTAGATTGCGCTAACATCATTCTATGCAACAACTACTGCTCAAAAATTCAAATAGCTTTACTCAAATTGGCCCCAAAAGAGCACTTATACTGACTCTAGCACCAGTCACCAAATAAGAAATAATGTACCACCAAGCTTGTACCGTCGCGAAGATGGCCCTTCGCCCTCCCAAGCCCCCATACTGTTTGTATCTCCGCATCAGACACGGAGACCCCATTGTTTCGGTTGAATGGGCCGGCACAATATCTTACGAAATTTCCTAAAAAACACCACCTTAGCATTATAAACGTTCATTATGCCGATATCTGATTCCCTTCAATCCATTGTCTTTGTATTCATCAGAAATTGTTGTGTTTTCATTCAAATCATCAGCTTGTGCGCATCGCTATACAAACTACAGATAATGACTCTATTTTTTTGTTCTTTTGCAGCAATCTTCTTTCGGCTGATAGAAATGTTATCTTTTATGGCAGTAACCTCAGAAAACTGCATTTCCAATAACACCATTCCATAAAAGTGAAGAAACTGTGTATGTAAACTGGTTTTTCGTGGACACTATGGAATAATCTCATGAAAAAATTGTAAGAAAACCGCCATTTCCAAGAACTTCAGAGTTCAAGGACATGCACCAGCCCTCTTTGAGCTTGTGGAATCGTTATGATTATAGTTAGAGCTTGGGCGGGTATCGTACCTGTCACCTCAGTCTTCGCAATCATCGCAACTTCCAACGAGGCTGTCGAATGCATCGACTGAAAATAAGCAATAGAAATTGATTGGTAGATCTCAAATTCTAAACGCATTAGAAAATGTATCACCGACGTGAAACAGTGACCGCATATTTCCATTATTCCCAATATCGTTCGATTCTTTTCGGTTACATTTGCAATTGTTAACCGTTATAACAATAACAATCTCATTTCTATCGTTTATATCGTAAATTAGAGGCTGTGAGCACGATTTCCCCCACGTTCCGAGGTATAACAATACGTGTTTTTTACAATAGTGTAGGTAGGTATATGTACATTTGTACTTGTTAAATCGTGAGCTATTAAAGTTGTGTATAGTGTTGCCCGAATTGTGAATTTAAATAACTTTGATGTAGTTTCCAAATGATCCAATTATTGCAAGATTAGATTGTCGATACGCAAGCTTTTTTCAGTAACTGCTAGTTACTTACTGCTAATAAACTTGGTACTGGCTATAAACATAATGTAGGTACGTATTTTAACATCAATTTAGATTCTTGGCAGAATGTTCTGACTGTCTCATCTGGCCTCAGAACCCTAAAACCCAAAACTCTCCAACTTCTTTTGGAAACCAGAAAACCTGGCCACACCACACATAGAAACAAATGATTTCTCCTTCATTAATAACAAGTTCCGAGCCATTATAAGAATCACGAGTATCAAAGCACGACTTATGTAACATACAAAATTATCAAGCGTATACCAGCCTCCATTGTTACATCGCTAATCTACATAAGTATAGGTATTAATACGTCTTTCAAAAACGATTTTGTAAAAAGCGAGGCGTTTCGTCATGACGAGATGAAGTGACGCGCCGCGGATTAGAACCTTTGTGGTGGAAATAGGATCTTGCATGGGATGTGAAGTCGTTTTGTAAGCATTGAAGGCCCCACCGCACTGATGCGTTTTTATCGTTCGATATTATCGATGCGTTGTCTCGATACCTCTACATACAGCCGTGATTTCGTTTGACGTTGTTGAAGTTGTGATGTTTCGGTCGATAGTAACCCGGTGGTGTGTAGCGGACCCCGCATCCCCACACAAAAATAAATGACGCCGCAATTTTATCGAACGATAAAAACGCGCCAGTGGAGGGACTTTTATAGGCTTGTGTTCGTACCTTCACTCCGCGACTATAACGCCCTCCGTACTTACGCTGGTTTACATTTGAGACAGTCAAAGTTTTTAATCTCTATCAGACGCTCACATAAATCTGCTTTTTTCAATACAATAGACTCGTTTCTGATTCGTATGAAGATCGGTGTAGAGATACGTGGAAAAGTGGATCGGTTAGCACAATGTTTTTTGATTGACTCAATCAAAGGCGATTGAATTTCTCAGTAAAAGTCATGTTCTAATAAAAATATAAATAGATCTATTATACGTTTTGTATCTCAATCAAATCGCTTCAATCGTAGTTTACGTCGGAAATTGTCAATGTATACTATCATCACCACAAGTTTAGTAAATTTCTGTGAATTTGTAAATGTGGCATAGAAGTTGCTCTATGATCTTCAGAACGTAAACAACTTTTATGATAATTATAACCCATTAAATTTTCTGGAAATGTATCTTATTAATCGTACACAAAATTTCTAAACTAATACACTTCAATATGCGACACGTTGTCAATTTTCATGAGAAAATAAGAAAGTGTGAAAAAACACAAAAATTCACGCAACAAAAGCAAATGTGAACCAGAAATGTTTTTTTAACCGCTACAATGGCACACTCCCACAGACAACTAAATCCATAATACAAAAATTAGACAAACTCAAAACATATTACAGACCCAATCTAGACAATCCCAAGATAAATTAATTAAAAAATGAATCATTAAGGTATTATACACACGATTAAATCCCATCCAAATGATACGATACGATCTCGGTAACATACGAGAAAAAGTGCTTTAACACAAAAACACTTTCGTGATGCAATGTACTGTCGGAGTCAACGATCATTCACAATAGCTATGGAGTGACTAGGAGAAAACATTGATTAATTATCATAATCATTTATTTGATACTCCCAACCTTGATGTAGAGGGGCGTACCAGTGTAGGCACGGGTTGAGGTTTGACTGCGGGAGCGTATCGTACGCGTATCCGCGTATCTTTAATATCACCCTTTTTATGCCCGAAGTTTAAATGTGAATTATTGGCGTATCCTTCAATTTTACTTTTGATTTAGTTTGATACGTTTCTTTCTTTTTTTATTGCCTATTGTCACAGAATAACCTGTACTCTGTGGTGTAGTTTGTCGTGAATTTAACTTGAACATTTAAATATATAAACTTTGTATAAACTTTACTTTTAGGAAATATAATGTATCGACGGAAAATTAGTTATTACCGTAGTCCTTTTCTTACATCATGGATTTTTTTTTGCGACAATATAGGGTAATATTTGGTTTAGCAGCAACGTACACCGACATTGGCAAAACGGCTAGGAGCACACGCCCGTGTATCCTCTAACCAAAACATAACGCCATAGCCTAAGTTACATCTCACTAGCTAACGCAACGTAAACGCAAACGCGGACGTTAACGACTTGGCGTTTTAACATAATACCAAACAAGTTAAAACAGATACAATACATTGTTCGTGCATGATGCATGGCGGTGATTTGACTGTTCCGAACAAAAGAATCGAGTTTGACGGAAAAGGAATGATGTTGCGTTGATTGTTTTGAGTGGTATTAGCATACGGTTAGGTACCCACGGGATATAGAAATGGAGCAAAACAATGGAATTAGAAAGAACTTTTGTACGACCCCGATGTGGTGACGCGGTCTTTGAGGTCGCTGTATCTTAATTGGATTTTTCATCGGTTTTAAGTTTCCGTACCCAAATGGTAAAACGGGGGCTATTACTAAGGCTCAGCTGTCCGTTGGTCTGTCTGTCTGTTCGTCTATCACCAGGCTGTGTCTCACAAATCGACGTGTAACCCTCGCTTTTTCTAATTCAATAACAAATTCACAAGTAAAATAATTAGAAATGCTAGGGTTGAGTAAAAAAACGCTAGTGATACATTTATGAGTGATAATTTTATGGCACGAAATTGAAAAAACTACTGTTTAACTCTGTTTTAATCTTTTGTAGTAAGACGGAGAGATTTAACGTTTAATGGTTTTTGTACAGTTCTTGATGTTCATTTTACTTATCAGGATAACAAAATCAAAGCTCAAAAACAAACTCGCACAAGATTGTGCATTATTACATTCTGGGTCTGCAATGTTATGTATATTTAAAACTTGCACAACTTAATTTTTCTAATTCATATTTTTTCTATTTTTTCAGGACTGCTGTCCGCCTTGAACCACTTGGACCAGGCAAGAAAGAACTCGCTGCAGACGACGGTAGACTACTCCCGATATGTCAAAAGGTATGGCACAAGTCGTCTACGAAGTTATACAAAATCCACAAACACGTCATTTATTTATTTATTTATTTAATTAAAACGGGCATAGAGAAAACTCATGCTCTAAACCAAATGTTAGTGAAACATAAAAACGTAGACATTGAAAAAAAAACCGATGGATGTCACGTATAGTGACTATTAGTGACGTACCTACGTAAGTTTTGGACTAATAAAAACATATTACTTTTCACCACCATAATCGATAAAAGTTGTTTAGATGGTAAATAAAAGTGGCCAGTAATTAGATCGGTACTAAACCAACTGACTTCAATTTATGTCGTGATACAGTTACATTTTTTAAGTTAAACTGTTTTTTTTAAACTAGTCCGTCCGCAAGTTGTTTATTAAAAGGTGCGTTTTTTATTAAAACTAGTCCGTCAGTTTTTGCTTTGCGGCTTATTTGATATTCTCCTCGTTTGAAAGCCATTGATCAATTGAAATTAGTTCTGAACAGGATTCGGATGAATACAATGACCCCGCACATTTGTAATTAGGTACATTAACCTCGTAAATGAAACGATTTTTATACAAATCTAAAATAATTATTCGTTGTACACTTGGTAACAAAAGAAACTGAACATTTTCGTATCTTAAAACGTTCTTATGAACCACCATGAGAGGCACTGGTTCTAAAACAAATGGATTGCATTGTTATTTTGTAGGTATAGTGTGATAAAATACTTATTTAAGGTTTATGAAAAGAATATAAGTTTACGTTTAATGATATTTTCTAGACAATCTTACCTGCTATGAAGTACGTATTCGATAGTGCTACGTGATTAAAATGAGCTCAAACACGATCACTCTACTTAACTGTTAGTCTACTTACTGTAAGAGTTCCGTCTACCTTCCGTCCCATCATCAGATCAGCTCAATGCTCTCACAATCGCTATCGTAATCAGACTATACAACGTTTTATTACGCTACGCTGACGTTGGATCTCGTCAAGCAAGATTCAACTCAAAAACATCAGGAACTGGGTCGAAATTGACTTGCAACATTTGACACACATAAAAGTTCATCATAAATGCTGTATTTTACAGGTACAGCTCAACACTGGAATGCGGTTCCTCGTACTGCAAAGACCTGGGCTACCGGGAACACTTCCACTGCATGGACTGCACCGCCAGGGTCTTCTGCAAGAAGGAGGAAATGATCAGGCATTTCAAGGTACTTACTGTTTGTAGTTGAAAGAAGACTCGTAGGTGCTGAGAAGAGAAACTTTTGCAGCCAATTTAGCTTATGGTATAGACATTAGACTATAGTAAAAGTAACATCGTTTTATTTCCGCGGAAATACACTGCGCTTGTCGTTATGTCGCGCTAATTCGTTAGGTCTAACGTCTCATAACTAAATGATGACTTTGACTTTGTATTTCAATTAGATAATTCTCGTAAATCATCTCATCTAGTGAATGTGGATTAATTAAGGTAATTTTATTAAACTTTCTATCGCACAGCAAAGTATGTGAGAAATAACACATCGAAGAATATCAAGATCCATAAATAATCCTTCGTGTTGTTTTGCAGTGGCATAAGAAACGTGACGAGTCCCTTGCGCATGGCTTCATGCGATATTCACCCCTGGACGACTGTTCCGAACGGTTCTCCGAGTGTCCGCACAACCGGAGCCAGACCCACTACCACTGCATCCAGGATGGGTGTGATAAGGTAAGGCATATCTTCCCTCGAAGTGAAATGAGAAACGTGACGAGTCTCCAGCGTAGCTTCATGCGTTTTCCCCTTTTCGGAGTTCTCTTAGTGTCCTTGATGAGGATAATAATTGAGGACACTTCGAAAACTGCTCCTAACAGCTATCTGTTGTAGAACTAGAGTCAGCAGATCTACTATCGCTGCATTCAGGATGGGTTTGACAAGATGAGGAATATCTTCTTTATCGCATGCCCATCGAGAAAATGTTGGTTGTTGACTCCGAATTTAATCAGTTTTGGCTTAATTTTGGATAGAGACGGATGCATTGATGATCGTTCATTTGATTCACGTCCGGTAGCCTATATGGTTTTTGAGCAGTTGACGGTTCAGCAACCGGTGTATGAACTTTCAACCGCTAACCCATCAACACCCTTCATTCCAGGTGTACATCTCCACCTCAGACGTGCAGATGCACGCGAACTACCACCGCAAGGACTCGGCGATCCTGCAGGAAGGTTTCCAAAGGTTCAGGGCTACTGAAAGCTGTGCAGCTCCTCACTGCGTCTTTGCTGGTCAGAGGACCACGCACTTCCACTGCCGGAGACCTGGCTGCACCTATACCTTCAAGAATAAAGCTGATATGGGTGAGTTCACTTCTTTATTCATATATTATTTTTTGAGATTCTTGGGTATGTTGGTAATGTGGAAAATTTCTCGTAAACTATATTCATCGAGCAAGTTTATGATCTGTTCATTTAATCCATTGGAACGGAAGCGTCGTGATTGGAAACACTAAACCAGTCAGTTGGATAGCTTATAACTAAATACATATAGGTGCCTTCTAGCTAACAAGTGTGGGAGCCTACTATACTTGTAAATGTATTCAAATGTCATATAGTTTTGACAACACTGTTGATGTAACTGTGACTTGAGGAACATTTAAACCAATGAGTAACTATTATTATTCAAGTTTACAACAACCCAAGACTACAAGCAGTCCTGAAAATAGCGCTTATTTACAATTAAATTATTCTCTCTTTACTCTGTTCTCCACAGAAAAGCACAAAACCTATCACATAAAAGACGAAGCCTTGTCCAAAGACGGTTTCAAGAAATACATGAAAAACGAGGCCTGTCCGTACCGCGACTGTCGGTTCAGCCGAACCTGCAACCACATCCACTGCATCAGGCCCCACTGCAATTACGTACTGCACTCCAGCAGTCAGATCTTCACGCACAAGAGGAAACATGAGAGGAAAGAACAGGAGATGACCTTTGGGTGAGTTTTGAAGCGTCGATTCGTACGAACCATGTGTGCTCGCGGCTGTTCATGACTGGATAATCTGTATCTAGGCAAGATAGAGCAAACTATAATAATGTTCAGTCAAGTTGTGGTTTGAAGACCGATGGCATGACGTCTCTTTGTGTATCCTACGGGATGATCACTTAGATAGTGTATATAATATCTAGGTATCAGTGTAGAAGTAAAATTACTCGATTCGACCAAAATGATGGTCTTTATTTTGTCACAACGAATAAGCCTTACAACGAGGCAGTGCAGCATTTTGATGACATCAACTTTTAATTGCGGGTGGCAGATTAGGCATAGATTAATTGTAATCCCTTTTATTATTGCTTATTCAGCTAAGACCACATTTCATTGAATTTCACTCGACTCATGTAGTTAGACGGGTTTTCCTTATTCTATTTCACCTTCTCCAGGCTTCCAACCTCAGTGATCCAGAGCGCCCTGATGCAGCAAGGAGCTGACCTCAGCATGTACTCTCCTGGTGGCCATCTCCATGACGATGACATGTCTAATCCGATGATGGACTCGGACTATTCTTTTGTAAGTATCTTTGGTAGTATATGTTTGCTACTAGGTACAGTCAGTAATTATAGCTGTTTTTATCAAACATAAGTGAATTGTTATAAGCCTGTTTTTTACTTTAATTATTATTATCCCTTCGTTATTAATAATGAAACTTAACATAATAAGATTATATTATTACTAGAAGCACCTTGCGGTTTCACCCGCGTCTACTATCCCGCGGGAACCATTAATTTTTACGGGATAAAAGGTAACCTATGTGTACCGGGGATAGCATAGTTTCCCAACAGTGAAAGAATTTTTCAAATCGGTTCAGTAGTTTCGGAGCCTATTCATTACAACCAAACAGACAAAGTTTTCCTCTTTATAATATTAGTATAGATGAAGCCATACAGGTAGGCAGAGAAAATGGAATTCATCTTCATTACCTATACAATACAGCCACCTAAAAATCTATTTTTGCACTGTATTTCATTAGATTTCATAAAAAAATTACAGAACCCATCAATGATGGAGGAAATATCCAGGAAGTACATGGAGACGTTTAGCGGGAGCAAAGAGGCTGACGACAAATGCAGCAAATGCAGCGCTTTGAACAAGCATTACCACTGCATCGCTGACGGCTGCAAGATGGCACACAGGTAAAAACTACGACCATTAAGCCAAACATACACGACGATGCTGTCTTGTTAATGAGTCTGGGTGTTTGTAGCAACATAGCTCTCATAATTCCTGATGCCCTAGACTCGAAGAATCATAGTGGGCTAGATGTAAATGATCATGAACTCATGAAGATTGTTATTCTATCTATATCAGCCTGCATAAACCTATTTCTGCTGCACGCTATTACACCCATCTTCTGCTAAGCGATCCACACCTTTGCTATCTTGATTAAAGGGAGATGGATTTATCGATAGAAACTGAATATTTTTGTCCCCCTTTTCAGCTGCCACACCACAATGATGAAGCATGTAATGGAGCACGAGCAGCAGAACCAGGTCACCGAGGCTTACTTCGTGACCTACACCCGACACAACCCTTGTGCCAACTCCGCCTGCCAGCACATCCGAGACATCACTCACTATCATTGCACTTGGGTAAGTTTTGATACTTATATTAGGTTATTCATCATCATCATCATCATCATCACCACCACCATCGTCACCATAATCATCACAAGTCAAATAAAAATTGTACGAGTAAATATTCCCAATTACCTTTCAACACTAATGCGTATGGATTAGTAAGAAATGAATTACGTCACATTACAGGAAAATTGTGGAGCAGTGATCCTCTCATCAGAAGAGCATCCATTCAGGCGTATAGAGCATCATCGCCAGCACGCTATATTGAGCCCAATGTCCCCCAACTTAGCTGCGAGATTCGCTCCCAACTTCACACCCCAACTGTCAGCCCAGTTGCACCCTAATATGGCAGCTCAACTCGGCCAAGTTCCGAATCTGCCCAACTTGCCTC
This sequence comes from Hylaea fasciaria, assembly GCA_905147375.1. Classification (NCBI taxonomy): domain Eukaryota; kingdom Metazoa; phylum Arthropoda; class Insecta; order Lepidoptera; family Geometridae; genus Hylaea; species Hylaea fasciaria. The sequence continues at coordinate 5,177,908 of LR990215.1, forward strand.
CGAATCTGGCGCAGTTGGCTCAGATGGCTCCAAGTCTGACCTCTCAGCTGACTCCAAACCTTCAAGCGCAGTTGAATCTGGGGCCCAATCCCAATGTGGGTCCGCCGCAGCACGTCAGCCCTTCCACTTCTTTGGACGAGATGTTCAGTAGGAAGAGAGGAAGACCGCCTAAGAACCGGGTGGTAGAAGTTTGGACGGATAATGTAAGTACCATAAATACAAATTACGTCACATGGTGCTCAAAAAATATGTCATATTGCAAATGGGGACGCATAATGTATTTATTTTTTATATTTATTATAGCTACATCCAATAAGATGTCTACCATAATAATGTCCGCGTAAATGTAAACACAAGTCACATAAAGAGCAACTTGTAGAGTTTTCGAGTTAGAGAGAAAATCTGTGAAATTTCTGTGACATAGGTCATATTTTATGAATGTTTATTTCTATTGAATAATTAGTATTCAACATTACAATTTAGTTCTATAAACAATTAACAATTTTTCAGATAACTCCTCAAGCTATCTTTACGTCATTCAAGCTTCCCAAGAGTAATCAGCTGCCACCAGTCATCCATTCTCCTGTCATAACTACAGTTGAAGAGTTCCCGGTAAGTATTTTCTCCTCCTTTACCCAAAACGTAGCTTAGAGGTATCTGTACAAATGGCATTATGTATATAAGAATTATCTAAATATCTGTCATTTCTTCTAGCGCATCCGGTTCCAGCATTTCGATGTCTTCGCCAGCCCTGATACCTGCTCATCATCATACCCAGCCTGCCAACTGCGCATGACCAGACTGCATCTACATTGCATCAACTGCAGTTTCTCTTCGGAAACCCATATGATCATGGAAACACATATGAGGGAATCTCACGCAGTCAGCCCTCTTCTAGACGGCTTCGACTATTTCACCTCTTTCGACCAATGCGGAGGGAAAAGCTGCTTCAAAAACCAGCTGAGGTCTCATTTCCACTGTGCCCAAGATAATAGCTGTCCAGCGATTTTGACGCAGTACTCGGCTGTAGCGACTCATAAGCATGGTCGTGGAACCCCAGTCATTAAGTCGGAGGAGCAAGAGAAAAATTACGAGGAAGCCAAAGATTACTCTCTGAAGGAGCGAGCGTCAGCTGACAGCATCGGGTCCATGAAGGAGCCCGGCGATTTCCCAACCAATTTCTCTATCAAAAGTGAATTTGACAGGGAACAGGATAACGTTTCTGGTGAGTATTCTTCTTTGTTATTTTACGTAGGGATCAAATCATCCCAATAATAAAATATAATGAATTGACAACCTAATTCCAAAATGACTTTCAAATAAACTTAGAATTCTAAAACCATAACATCATCCAAATATACAAAATTATATCTGACACGTTTTTTATTCTGAACTTCAATGTTAATTCTAGTAGTAAAAGCGACGGGAACCTTCTATCCGTCGTCACACCTGCGAAGCAACACGTCGTCGCCTCGCAGCATCTACGACGCGTCTCCATCCAAGGACCTGAAGCTCCGAATGGAACTTGACAAAAGGCCTTACGAACATCAAAAGATGACAAGTCCGACTATACCGCCGTCGTGCCACGACCAGAGCTGTCCTTTGAATAAGAACGCAGGGGGAATGAACCTTCACTACCACTGTCCGCACTGCAGTCAGGCTTATGTCGATCTGAAGTTACTGTTCAGTCATATGGTGAAGAAGCACAGCAATGCTATAGAGCCCGGCCCTGTTGGATTGGCTGCTACTAAGGTAAGAGAACCGTCAGTTTTTAGATATTCTTGTCCAATTGCGTTGAAGTTAGCCTTATTCTCTGCCATTAGTCTAAAACTTCTACTATTCAGAGTCCAAGTACATCTTTCTTGTTATCATTAAAATTTCAGTGCATGATGTGTCCACTGCTCATAACCCATTGTAAAACATTGTCTTTTTTTATGTCTGAGATGTTCCTATAGAAACATATGTCTTTCAGGAGACATTGGAGCGAGAGTACCCAGAGATATCGATACTACCATCGACTGCGTCGTCATCGTCAACTAGTCAAGCGCCGTCTCCCGGCCAGCGACCACCAAATGCTGCTGACCAGGTAACTTTGATACTTTTCTTCTTTACTTCTCTATATTCTCTCTTCTTTTGAAACTGTTCCTGTCATGATTTTTGGTCCTATTTCTATTTCGGTTGTTTAACTGCTACCACTTACCACCACCAGGTCCAAGCAGTCCAAAGCCTGCTCCTCCAGCAGTACCTTGCAGGCGGGAGAAAGGGCAGCCTGCAGGAACAACTGAAGTTGCAGCAACAGTACACTGCTTCCCTAGCCGGTCTCCCAGGGTTGGCGCAAGTGGCGTTGTTCTCTCAGGGGTAAGTCTTGTCTCCATCATCAGTCCAGCCCCAGCAACACTTTTTTCTAGATGGTCCAAGCCTTCTGGAGATTTTGGATAGTCTTGTTCTAGACTAAGCATGTTTCTTATCTACAGCCATTTCGTCACTTTACAGATAGAGTCAAACGTCTTTATAAATTAAAGATACTTTTCATTTGAAAATAATTTGCTTTTTAAGTGAATGTTAAACATTTTGCTCTTACAGCGGGTCTCCCTTCTCTCTCTACCCACCGATGCTGTACCCCCCGGAACTGCTCCTGGAACAGAGTCTGCTACAGAGCCACCTGCCACCAGGACTTGATAAGGAGGCGGAGATGATGGCGAAGACGTAAGGATAATAGTGCTGTTTCCAGAAATTATAGTCACACCAAACTTGAAAATTTGAAAAGATTTCAAAACTACTGCACCGATTTTGATGAAGTTTCTATGGGACCCCTCTGAAATACCTATGAAAAAGAAACATAATCATTAAATTAAATGCAGAATTGGTGAAATAATCGCGTAACAAACATACAAAAGAAGCATACAATAAGAATTGAGAAATTCTTCCTTTTTGGAAGTTGGTTGAAAAGTTAAATCATAACCCCCCTTTTCCCTCCCTAGTAGACGGACGCACACCACTAGAGGGCCTCACATGCGCGTCCTGAAGGACGAGCCCATACCGGAAGGGTATCTGAGGTTCCGGTTCAATGAGGACTGCGCTTACCCTCACTGCGGTTACAGGTCAGTCGATCATTAAGTATTTTATTTGTCTTTCATAGTATACTAGCCGACACGGCCACGCGTTGCTGTGGCTAAGGTTTTGTTATTGCGACTATAAGTTGAAATAGAAGCTACCCTATCTTTTAAGTTAAACCAAACTGCGCACGGTGTGCAACTTTGCTTAAAATGATATACCTAAGAAGATTATTATTACCTCATTCTTGTATCTTCTTTGAGATTCTTACTGTTTCTCCTACATTGTTTCTAAGTTCAATGCTTAATTGAATGGGTACCCACAATTTATTATGTATGTATGTGTTTTTGTAAGTTATTATTGTGTTTTTAAAGTCTTACAAAATAATTCTCTATTTGTGTGTACCTACTATCATAGTATCAGACAGGACATAATAATGTTAAAATCCATTCTAAGTAATTGTTAAAATGGTATTTTTCTAGTATAGGATTAACATCAAAAAACAGTTCTGAATTTAGGACAAAACATTCATGAGTAATGTGCTTTTCAGAGAACACCAGACCCACTTCCACTGCACGAGAAAAGACTGCGGCTACTCGTTCTGCGACAAAACTAGATTTGTCCAGCACACCGCCAGACATGAGAGGTAACAAATTAATCATATCTTAGCTTTTCATATTATGTTTCATGACTTTCCATATTATTATACCTACTGGCTGCAATCGACTGTTTTGTTCTAACCCATTATAAAACTGTAATTCAGCCATATCTGTACATAGAAGATATTTTTGAAAAACTAACTCCAATCGACTATTGAAATGTATTTTTTGTCTATTTTTTGGTTAACCTTAAAACTCGGAAAGCGAGGAATCCAAAGTATTTCGCTCGAGAGTAAATAATTTTGTTCCCGTGTGGTACACTCTGCTTTTTATCCTAAACAATCAGAAAAGTATTTTCGTCGCTATTAATAAGTGCGCTGGAAGGACCCACTTTGTTCGCACATATCGAGGAACCCTTTGCCTCTTTCCGAATAGATGGGACGATATAGTTATAATATAATAATAATTCAGCCTGTAACTGTCCCACTGCTGGGCAAAGGCCTCCCCTTACTATCGTGAGGAGGGTTAGGCCATAATCCACCACGGGGGCCTAGTCCGGGTTGGTGGATAACAATGCCTCCGAAATAATTCTCGGGAATTTTGGTTTCCTCACGATGTTTTTCTTCACCAAAAAGCGAGTGATAATTACGTACATATGTTTAACAAGAAACACATTGGTACGTGCCCGCACTGGGATTTGAACTCGCCACCTCCGTTTTCGAAGGCGGACGTTCCCCCACTAGGCTACCACCACACTTATTGAATGTTATTCCAGGTTGGACACGCTGATGGGCGGGGATTTCCAGCAGTACCGGGCCAACGTGTACTGCCAGCGGCCCGACTGTCCCCACGCGAGCACATTCAGTAAGTATTGTACGTTGTATACCTTTACATATTTATTAACTTTAAGACTCTTTTTACTACTGCATACTTTACGAACAGTGTTTACGCTTACACGCAAAAAAAAACGTGAATATTATAACAAATAAAAGTTTTTACTAAAATAGACAATGATTTTATTCTTAGTCATGGATTTGGTTATATTTTGAGATGATCATGTCTAATTTAGAGGACACTATTAATTTAGGATAGTCACTAGAACATTTTAAAGTTGATGATACAATTTAGTAATTATAAACTTTTAACTGTAAGTACACAATATAATTTATAAGGTTCTTTTTATTTTATTAAGTGTAAAAATCTATGAAACGTATCTTTCCTATTCCCCGTTGAAATCGTAACAATGTTCATGTCTCTTTCTAACAGACACTGGTCAGAACAAGGCGTCTCACTTCCACTGTCTGAAGTGCGAGTTCGTATGCACCGACACCAACAAGGTCGTGGCTCATCGTCGGCAGCATCAGAAACTGGACTCCATCCAGGCAGCGGGCTTCGAAAAGTTCCCTCCTAGCAAAGGTAAGGAAATGTACTTCTCAGAAAAAAAGATAGTTGCTAGAACAAACAGACACTGGCCAGAACAATCAGTTAGTTGCTAGAACAAACAAACAGTGGCTATAACAATCAGTTAGTTGCTAGAACAAACAAACAGTGGCTATAACAATCAGTTAGTTGCTAGAACAAACAAACAGTGGCTATAACAATCAGTTAGTTGCTAGAACAAACAGACACTGGCCAGAACAATCAGTTAGTTGCTAGAACAAACAAACAGTGGCTATAACAATCAGTTAGTTGCTAGAACAAACAAACACTGGCTATAACAATCAGTTAGTTGCTAGAACAAACAAACAGTGGCTATAACAATCAGTTAGTTGCTAGAACAAACAAACACTGGCCAGCACAATCAGTTAGTTGCTAGAACAAACAAACAGTGGCTATAACAATCAGTTAGTTGCTAGAACAAACAAACAGTGGCTATAACAATCAGTTAGTTGCTAGAACAAACAAACACTGGCCAGCACAATCAGTTAGTTGCTAGAACAAACAAACAGTGGCTATAACAATCAGTTAGGTGCTAGAACAAACAAACACTGTCCAGAAAAAACAGACACTGGTCAGAACATACTTAAATACATTAGTCAAAGCGAACAAACACTGGCTTATTCACTGGCTAGAATACACGGGAACTGGTCAGAATAAACAGACACGGGCTCATATCAATCCACCGTGAACCATTTCTAGAGCCATACAAATCTAAGTTTCCATACAAACTATACCTACTAACCATACAACCTAAAACATTTTCTATAGATTTGCCTTTTTTCTTCCAGGTTGCGGCTATGAACCCCAATGCATACACAGTAAGAAGCAAACTCACTATCATTGCCTCCAGTGCGGGTTCGCTGTCCTTGGCCTTTCGCAGATGACCTCGCACAAGTACAAGCACCAGGACAACCTTGGACCTTCCACCAGTGGCACCAACTGACCTCGAGTAATTACCATTTTCGGAGAATGTTTGTGGGGATTTTTTGTGGAAGAATAGAGAGGGGATAAAGTATCATCTCTCTATTTTTTTGGACTTTTGTAGATATAAAATATAGACAGTGTAGAGAAGAAATAAAATTACTAGGACACTAGACAATAAAAACACGGATTTGACAGAAAACAAGAAAATGGTAGTAAATCTAATAAGGTTTGTGGAAATCTACCACGAATATTGTAAATCTCACAAGAGTTTTTTAAAATCTACCACGGATTTTACAAATTTACCAAGGGTTTCTTAAATCTATCATTGACGGTGGATTCCTACTAGGTATACTAAAATGCAATTGTCCCTCAAAATTGTGCCTTAGATGCAAGTAGTTTGGACCTTTATGTAATTTCGTGGCAAATGTGTGTGCCAAATGAAAATGTAGGCTTAGATGTTGATTGTTGACGATTTAAAACAATATTTATGATTCTTATGACAATGCATAGTTGTAGTGCGTTTTCCTAAAAGTGTGGACGGCTTAAAGTGTTCCGACATTTTAGCGTATTGTAGAATGCATGCTTGGTTTAAATGCGTGTACTTCCTAATTCCTGACCAACCTAGAATGTAGTTTATATATAAAAAATATATTTATTATTTTTCCCCATTTAAAAGACATTTTTACGAATAGTATTATTAATATAGATTTCGTGAAAAGATACAAAAATAGGGCAATAATTGGGTTAAGAACACCATTTTGTGCCTGAGAGTGAAAAGTTGAGACAATATCACGCTTTGTCATAATTTCTGTTGACATGAACACGTTTTGGGGTAGCACTAAAGTATGTAAAAAAAACAAGAATAATCTACACAGTAATGTCACGAACAAACAGTTGACAGAAATTATGTCAAAACGCCGTAGTTTTACAATCGAAAATTATATTTAATAAAAACATATTTAAAGTGTCAATTTTATAACAAAAAAAAACAATGTAAATAAGAATAGATTATATTACATTATATGTTAATAAATTGTAATTGTTACAAAAATATAATTGGTATAAAAAATATAATTGTATAAAAAAAACGATTAGGTTTAAAAATCAAGTGCTAATTTGTGATTCATGAGGTAGCCATATTTCGCCATAAACTCCTTACATAGTAGATACTTTCGAGATCAGTATTAGGAACCTAAATGATCCTTCAAAAATGAACCTTTTGCATTCCTGATATTTGATTCCTGGCGTCCGTTAGCCATTTACGTAGTTCATAGAAAATGGTCGAGTTTAATAGATTTTGACCATTCCATGACCAAACTTTCTCACCCTATTCCTAGAGTGTATCAGTATTTTATAGCGTAAGATCTGTCCAATTGTTCCTATTATAATCATCACCTGCATTACAATATAATGTGGTTGTAATTTTTATTTAACACAACACGTGTTTCATGTTCACATTAAATTACATTATTTTCATTGGTTTATTTAATTAACAATTTTTCAATCATTCTTAGAATACTCAAAAGACCTTTTTTATAATTATTATGATCGCCAAAAATGTCGTCATTCATCGGTATTTGTCAAGTTTTTCAAGTTACTAACGAATTTATTGGAATCAAATATTAAAATTGTGTCATATATTTAAGTAATTTCGTATGTTAAATTTAATTTTTAATGCACAAACCTATCTGCCTTCTACAATATCTCTGGTGTTTTCTGTGTTTCTCTTCAAACGCAGAAGATGCTAGATGTAATTTAAATCTTTTCCTCTGTGTAATTCTTATTTATTTTAATAAAAACATAGTTCCGTGCCATAAAATCATTAGTCACACTTTATTATTAATTATTTTGAATACAATTTAGATTTGTTTCATACTTTTTTCTTCTTCGGTTATTTTTTTATCAACTTTTCCCAATTTTTCGTTCAACGTTTCAGTCGAATTTGCAATAATTAACTATTATTTATTATCTCTTTATTGGTTGTTACAACTCTTTGTTTTTGTTGTCTAATTTTACGTTTAATGTTTTTATTTCATACGCATTATCCTCTTTACACTCTTTTTTTCTTATAAACATGTAATTTAATCACATATTTATGTATTTTAGCATACGTAGCTTTAATTTTAGTATTCATAATTTAATTTTCCTGACGTATCCAGTATTTTTATCTCCGCAAGGTATTATAAAACATGGAGTGTTTTAACATTTTGATGAAAAAAAGGTGTTTCGTACAAAATTGGACTTTGTAGAATTATTATTAATATCATTGTGTTGAGATTAATAAAAATTGGTATTCTATAAAATAGTTAAGTGTTGTTTACCTCATGAGTTCTAGAAATAAAACAAGAGAATCCATAACTTTCTGTCATTTTATTTAAGTCCCAATAAGGCCAGGGAGGTAGTTTTCACGGGAATCTAAAAGTGAGACTGGGATTTGGTGCCAAGCCCGCATTTGTTACCACCATTACTTTGCATAGCATTTACTAGGTATGGAATTTTCGTTGCTACCGTTTTAATTATAGGTATACATAATTTGTAGAATGTGACTGGTTGGTCTTTTATCATTACCTAACAACTATTGAGGTATAGTTTATTTGCGTATTGCACTTCGATATCGCCTAGTAATTGAATTTCGGGCTTGGCACCGACTCTCAGTGATCAATGGGTATAGGTAACGCATTGTTATGTTTCGCTTTTTAGTGCTTTTCTGTTGGGTTTGAAGTTGGTTTCAATTTTTTCCTCTTTTTAGTGGAAAAATATACGTAGACTCTATAAGCGTAGACACTACTACGTAGCGAGTACGATGGTATTATATTACTGTGAGTGTATAAATAATAGTTGATAATGTACCTACTTAAAGAATATTCAATTCCTTCTATTTTGGCTTTAAACGGCCCTGCACTGACCTCTATTTCACGGTTAGTGCATTCAAAGATCTTTAGTGTCAATACAAATGAATGTAGTAGGTAGGTAATTATCAACTAATTTACAATATCAATCTGTAGGTATTATTAAAATCAAAATTTGCAACAATTCAGATAGATGTCGCTTTTAAACTAATTTTCATTGAAAATCAATCCAGTAGGTACATTATTTGATAGTAACGTAACAACTAACAAAGAATACACATACGCCACATAGACAAAACATCATCGTACTATCCTACTTAGTCCTTTGTCTATTTATGTATAACGTGTCACTTTTCTTCCCCGGATCTTGAGTTAAATGACTAACCTGTTAAATTATTAATCTGAGGTCCTAGGTCCGTATTAATAAATCAAACTTAGCTCTGAGAGCTATCTTCAGTGTGCACTTGCTCTTTAGTTCTAATTAATATATACATCTTAAGTTGTAGATTAGGAACAGAAACTTACATTATCTCTGACAAATTAATAAATGACACTGAGCGGTTAAGTGCTATCTGATTATGACACAATTGACACATACAAGATAGTATCTAGTAGCCAGGGCTACATCTCAATATCCATTTATTAAATAGCAACGATTTCAAGATGTAGATTACATTTTGAGTGTAGATCAGCTGGTAGCGCACTTGGTAGCGCTATTGAGTTTCATTTATTAATACGTTCCCTAGAGTATTGAGAAACATGACAAAATTGTTATTTTGGTTGCTCCTAGCAACCGGTTTTCTCATAATAGGACATTCCTTTTCTGCCTACTGGTACATTTTTTGTCGAACTCCCTCGATTTCCCCAAGATTCCGCCATCAGACTTGGTGATAATGGGACCACCTCAAAAATTTACTCATTCATACAAATCGGTTCACCATTGACGAAAAATCGTATACCTAATATACACAATTAGGTTTACCTCGATGACATCATAGAACTAGATTTTTCCAGTTATTTACATTTTAAAACATACATTACATACATACATACATAACATAACGTACATAACATAACATACATAACAACATACATAACACAACATACATAACATAACATACATAACATTACATATTATAACACACATAGCACAACATACATAACATAACGTACATAACATAACATACATAACAACATACATAACACAACATACATAACATAACATACATAACATAACATACATAACATAACGTACATAACATAAAATACATAACATACCATACATGACATAACATACATGACATAACATACATAACAACATACATAACACAACATACATAACACAACATACATAACATAACATACATAACACAACATACATAACACAACATACATAACATAACGTACATAACATAACATACATAACATAACGTACATGACATAAATACATAACATAACATACATGACATAACATACATAACATAACATACATAGCATAACATACTTGACATAAAATACATAACATAACATACATGATATAACATACATACATACATAACATTACATAACATACATAACATAACATACATGACATACATAACGTACATAACATAACGTAAATAACATAAAATACATAACATAAAATACATAACATGACATAACATACATGACATAACATACATAACACAACATATCTTTCAATAAAATAGCGAGCTTAATTCGCGCACTAACTAATATCATAATATAACAAAGAAAAATGAGGAGATGGAAAAGTGGTAAAAGGGATACAGGGGACATGAGGAAAGATGAAAAAAAGGAAAAATGATCGGGAGATAAGAAAATGATGGTTAAATGGAGAGACGGGGAGAGATGGCAAATGATGGTGCGATGGGGTAATGGGAAATTAATGAGGAGATGGAAATATGATGAGGAGATGGGAAAATGGAGATCGGGGGATGTGAAAATGATGGGAAATATGTGGATATGGGGAAATGGTGAGATAAAGAGATGTAAAAATGATGGGGAGATGGGAAAATGATGGGGAGATGGGAGATGGGGATGGAGATGTTGTAGAGATATCGACAAAGACATGTCATGACGTGTCCGATTGATTTACAATAGCATACAAAGTTCACACATGAATAGGCACTTACTAGCTGTTACCTATTTCAATGCAGACGAAGTCGAGGGTATTAGCTAGTTGTTATATAATTTTGCACACCGTGTACAAATTCTAATCTAACTTGAAAGATAGGGTAACTTACATCTCAATTTATAGTCGCAATAACAAAAACCTTAGCCACAGCAACCTGTCTGCTAGTTACATATATGTATTGTATATCCTCATTTAATCCGGGAATCTTATCGAACTAGGTTTTGTGCCCTAGACTGTCATATTATATGACCTAATCCTACCCACGAATGAGGAGAGATCCGTGCGCAAATGTGATGGGGTTGAATGATAATGATAATTTGTATATGAAATGCCTAATCATAATTATAATAAATATGTATCGAAAATACAACGGCTAATAATATAATCTAGGGTATGGTCGCGGCCGACATACTTGTGCATGTGTGAGGGTGTAAGGGTGAGGGAGGGTGTGTGTCTGTTACTGAGATATAGACACTATTTACTTAAACGTAACATTCCGGGTCGAGGTGCTTTTCCATTGGTGAGTGGTGTCGGAGATTTTTGATTGATATTTGTGATATTATATTATTATATATTATATCTTTAAATGAGCAATTCTTGTATATATATAAATAATTGGAATCTCGGAATCGGCTCCAACGATTTTCATGAAATTCAGTACATAGGGGGTTTCGGAGGCGATAAATCGATCTAGCTAGGAATCATTTTTAGAAAATGTCATTTTATTCGTGTTTTTTATGATTTACTTCTTTAAATAACCAGTTCATATTTCATAATTTTATTAGTAATTCGTACTCAAATATAATTTCCAAAAAACACGATTTATAAAAAAAAAAAAAAAAAAACCGAGCAAAGCTCGGTCATCCAGCTGGTTTTTTTTTTAATGTTACCGTTGGTTTTTTGTTCTTTCTAATCTATGTTTGTAGTTTTTGTGTTCTGTGTGTTACTGTGTTAATGTTTTGCTGTTGTGTTTTGTTTTAGTTTGCCGTTTTGTTATGTTGTCTATTTTGTACCATCTAGAACTTGACATGGTTGTGATTATATTTGGCGCGGCACTGCGCTGCGTTCGTCACTCGCCATTTTGTTGTAAAGTCTCGTATACCTAATAGTTCTGGAAGCGGTGCGTTTCAAAACATAGTACACACCCTTACATTTACAACCATGTAGGGAACTTCTTTAGGAGCAGTAGCTGCCTATACTAACTAGGTCTACGTAGATACTTATATTGTTATATGAACAGATTACACTAATTTGTAAGGAATGCATTCGCAATTATGTATATCTATAGAAAACTGATATGTGTAATTGTGTATGTCATGCTACTACCATCACTGCCAAACGACTTCATTAGAAACTAGTTGTTGCCCCCGACTTTGCCCGCGCGGACTACTTTACATCGACATAAAAGTATCCTATGTCCGTCTCCAAGGTCCAACCTATCTCTATACCAAATTTAATCTAAATCGGTTCAACCTTTACACAACCCAACCAGCAAGATGTCGTATAAGAAAAGCAATACATCATTAAATAGTCATATTAAAGCTTTATAAAAGTTTCCGCGGTGACCGCTTGTTACATAGTGGCATTTGCTGTTACGTTTTAGCTCTATAACGTTTTAAAACCAAAAGGTTAACTAAAAAACGTGATGTAAACGTTTACATTTAAAATGTTTATCGCTTTTATATCACAGTACCATAAAAGTATTATATGTGGCGGTTATGAAGCTAAAATGTGCTATAGCGGATTCCTGATGAACTGTTATTCTTCATATTGGTACAATTACAGTCTCTGCAGAGCTTTTAAAGGTTTGGTGCAATAGAAGTCACGAAAACTCGACAGAGCAATTTGGTTATGTAACCGTGTTGGATATTACCATTATAACATAACAATATTACGGTAGTGACCAAAACGCAGCAATACAGCAATTAAGTGATATTTTAGTATTTAATTTCACTCATTTGTATCATATTAGTGATACGGAATTTCTATATAGAGCGTTTATAGTGCTTGAGTTGTAGCAGTTACAAAAACACCATTAAAATATTAAACAGTCCTACTTCATTGTTAAATCACTTTTATATCACAAACAATCAAATAAAAGGATTGTGGTTTCCTTTATAACACAATAATGATTTATAGAAGTAGTGAAATATTGTCATTTCTAATTAATAATTATGATCTTTAAAATAATAGATATCTCATTGATGTAGCCGTGTTATTGTTATTTCCAATAAAATGTTGCCCAGAATCACCTGAAAATTGAAAAACCTGGAAATTTAAACTAATTGGAAAATAGATAACCTAAAGGCTTTAAAACAGATAAACCACCATCTTTGTTAAATGAGTTGAGTCACATACTAGGCCTATAGTAATCCATCTGCTGCACTTTGTCTCTATAAGAGTAACTGATAAGATATGTGCATTTTTTTTGTGATTTATATTAATTAAAACTTAATATTTCAAGGGGGGCATGAAAAATGAAGTGAAAACCCTATACTAGTTTGCCAAAAAACTAGACGCGCAAGGTGATATCTACCGCTAACAACATTAATTAAGCTCTGAGAGCTCAACTCCAGATGCAAACTTTTATTATTATGTCATTCATTACCTACCATAAGAATACCTTCGACTTATTATTTTACTTGTGTGTTGTTTCATATTTTTTTTTATGCACTGAGTGAACGAAATGAACGAAAGATCTGAATTATTGAGATGAAACCGTTCTGCAAACTACACTTTTAGATTAAAATAGTCCTATTAAAGATTCGCTATGACCTTTATGTCACTCTTTTATCAATGAAAAGCACGTTTAGACACTTTTACACGACAAAAAAGGTAGCTTATAGTGCAACTATAGGTAGCCTACAACACGGAATTGAGTTGGAAAGTGGGCCTTTTTCTATTTGTATAAACGTTCTTAGACCTTTTATAGGACTAGTTGTAAACACTGATAGGTTTTCCAGAAACGTTCTATGGACTTCTATAGAACGTGATTTTGCTGGTTGGGAAGGTAACAAACAAATGAGTTAAGGCGCTTTAGCATACACAATATTAGTATAGATAGTCATCTGTATAGGTAGTAATAAATCATAATGACAAGGAAAAACTAAAAAAAATCTTGTGTAAAAGTTTTACAAATTAATTGTAAACGACCCCACGCTACAGTTGGAGAGCGACCCCCCCCCCCCCCCCCTCCCGCCGCCCCCTCCGCCGGATCGATCCCGCGCATGCGCGCTACCCGCAAAAGTATTGAATGGGTCCATTCATGGCGCAACTGGTGACTTCAGAATGAAGCTCTCACAGATACTATGTATACGTGTATCTACTATACATTACATGTAGGCACTTACACTCTCGTCGTAAGTTCCAAATTTAAAATTGCTTTCGCGATCGCTAGTTTGGAGTTCGGAGTTTGAATGACGGTTCGTGATTGGGTGATTTTGGATTTGGAACTTTTTCGTTTCGCAGTTTAGGCGTGTTTGATTGGTTTCGATGTTTTTTAACGTTAAAGGGTTAGCATGTTTTATTGATAGTCAAGTCGAAAGTCTTTATTTATACGGCCCCAAGACCCGTAAAACTTAGTTGACTCTATCTCTGCATTCGGAATGGCCGAAGCGTAATCGAAAGGAATCGACGAGAATTCCGTAACAATATTTTTATAACATTGTTAGGGTTCCGTGCCCAAAGAGTAAAACGGGACCATATTACTAAGGCTCCGCTGTCCGTCCGTCTGTCTGTCTGCCTGTCACCAGGCAGTATCTCATGAACCGTGATAGACAGGCAGTTGAAATTTTCACATTATAATATTATGTATTTCTTTTGCCACTATAACATAACAAATGTGCGCGAGTCTGACTCGCACTAAGTTCTTGAGTATATATTATGTTCAATTTTAATAAAACCGTTTTCTTTATATCCTAAATTTCATAAGTTTTAATTTAAGATCAAACAAAGTAGGTAGGTAATCAAAACTTTAATATTGCTACAACCTTGCCATAAGCTAACAAATAACAATTCCAATAGACAACTAAATATAATTAAACATCTAATAAGCCTCTAGCAATGAATAACGGCCCCAAAATGCTCTATGGTATTTAGGTTTTAATTATTATTTTGAAATTTAGCTGCACAAGCGTCTTTACCCACGTTGATTATGCCGATGAGATCTGGGAGGCACTCCGCAGATAGAGGGAAGAAACGATCAACAATGACACCTAACTTAAAAAAAAACCTGTCAACTTATTAAAAGTATTCGCTGAAATGTGTATTAGTATTTTAGTGTAAAAAGTGACACTGATTTAATGCATAAATGGCGCAAAGCTAAAACAACGGAAAAAAACAAACCCGACAGAGCTTTTTGAGAAAACACTTCCAGAAAATGAAATTTACTTTTCACACAACAATGCCCATCACAGACTGGAAACGCAGTCCTTTTTCTTCTTCTTCCAGAATCGTACTCTGTGGCTGTATTTAAAATTGGAGCGTGGGCGCGCTGTCGTTCGAAATATGAATTTATTGTGCAAAATAGATATTACGTCGTTGGATTATTGTTCTCTAAGCTAAAATTTATTTTGTGAACATTTCATAGGATGGTTGAAGAAGTATTAGGTAAATTGTTAAGGATAATGTTCGTACCTAATTATGTATTACCTATCTTATACGTATACCTACCTACCAAAAATAAATCAGTCTATTTTTAAACTCAGGTATTTAAAATTGGATCGTGGGCGTCCCGGGCGGATTGAAATTCGAATTTAGTGAAACGTGAATTTCAACGTCCACCGGAGATGTGAGACAAAATGTCCGCGGCAGGGTTGTAAATCAAAAGTTTGATTCGAAATACAAATTTTTAATAAACGAACGCTACGTTATTGGCCTAGCGACCTTTTAAAGATGGCACTGGCTATATGTACAAACCGTGTGAAGCCATAACTAAAATAAAAAAATATGCCATCTTTTGTTTAAAAATCACTTTGATTCCCACTCTGCCAGAGAGTAGTTTAGTCAAACTGCAGGCTACGTCACGATGCAGTAAATACCTAAAATGCTAACTGGAAAATAAAATATAATATGAGAGGACTAGTATACTTATTTTTTCATAATTTTTTTAACAATAAACCGTTATATCTTCCTTTTCTTACCCTTTAAACAGAAGTGTGCATATTGCTTTAACGTTCTTGTTCTGTATATCTGCAATCTCGTCTAACGGCCGAAATTAATAATCAATCCTAATCCAAATTTTGCTATCTGGGATTGATATCACAATCCATTTTAGGGTCAAACGTGCCAATGACCGATCCGTGGATTGGTTTATAAAGGCACGCAGGTTGGAAATCGATCGAACGATAGGCAGCAATCCAAGATCGATTTCAACCTTGGATAGGAGATACAATGTTAATTTCGGGCGTAAGTAGATACGACATCTCCTTTCATCTCACCTCCCCCCGTGTCTTCAATAAGTGTACCTACGTCTTGTCATCCCACCGAACCCCTATACATAACACATACTGCTAATAAGAAATTCCTGAGCCGCGAACAAGGATTCGACGGAATTTATAAGCACTTTGAAGGCGAGGGACGTCTGCAGGAGGGGGGGGGGGGGGGAGGTGGGCGCTCGCCCCTTACCTGCAAGCTTTGAGAAAATGCCGATAGGCCAGCAGAGGCCGGCTCTGCGGCTCTACCACTTGCAAAAACAACAATTATTTATTCAATAGAGAAAAGTGTCACAAATTATATTTCTGACTTTTCATAGAACATTATTATTATGATAACAAAAGTGAGCGAAACTTAAAAAGATTATGTAAACAATTTGGTTTTTAATGCAATGTGGATTTAAAGTTATCTTAATAATATAATTCAGCCTGTAACTGTCCCACTGCTGGGCAAAGGCCTCCCCTCACTATCGTGAGGAGGGTTAGGCCATAATCCACCACGGGGGCCTAGTTCAGGTTGGTGGATAACATGCCTCCGAAATAATTCTGGGGCATTTTGGTTTCCTCACGATGTTTTCCTTCACCGAAAAGCGAGTGATAATTACGTACATATATTAAACAAGAAACACATTGGTACGTGCCCGCACTGGGATTTGAACTCGCCACCTCCGATTTCGAAGGTGGACGTTCGCCCACTAGGCTACCAACACTTTAAGTTATCTTACATTGGTACAACTTGTGATTTAATGTTTATATTCAGGATAAAATGACCCTATTAACCATGAGGCCGTGGTCACGAGAAGACTTCTCGTCTTCTCGTGACCACGGCCGATGTAACTCGGTCGAAACGTCGAGGTATGTCAAAATTATATATTTTGATATTTGTTTGTGCGCGAATTAGACCCGTTTTTAGCTGGTTAATATGTTTCCTGTTCGCGAAAGTTTAAGAACTAAAATGACCCTACTTAATCATTCCCCTGGCACGATACCTTTTCTTAGAATTAAGGAAAATTTAAAACCTTAATAACCCTTTAATACGATCCTGTATATAATGATAGTTAATAGATTCAATTATTATTCAATTTCATTTAATTTGTAATTGCGTACTCACGGGCAATGTCTCAGTAAATCTATTTTTAACCCTAAATCAATATTTTTTATTATTACTTTGATTACCCAATCTCATTTTACCTCAAATAGAAAATCAGTCACGAAAGCGATAGGGTATATCGGGGTGTAACGGCAGCGGCCACCGAAAGTCAGTCCCATTTAAACCAGAGCATGTTTTACCGTCAGTTACCACCAGGCTAGTTAGTGTGTTGTAAATTATTGTAGAAAAACGGTGTTGTTCTTGTAAATTGTATATTTTGAGTGACGTAAACAGAAAAAGGAAAAAGAAATTAATACACTATAAATTTGAATTTAAATAATTATGCCAGTTACAAGTATAGTAACAAACAGTTTTAATTAGTATAAAATAAGGTAGTATTTCACAACATAGTGTTCAAATTCTGGCTTACTAGTAGGAATATACAGTAGCCCATTCTCCCTCATCATTGCAAAGAAAAACCACGTTGGCTGTATGGGAACCCCCTTTTATAATATTTATTTTGTTCTGTTTTTTAGTATTTGTTGTTATAGCGGCCACAGAAATACATCATCTGTGAAAATGTCAACGGTCTAACTATCACAGACAGATAGCGGAGTTTTAGTAATAGGGTCCCGTTTTACCCTTTGGGTATGGTACTCTAAAAAGGGGAAAAATAAAAAATGTAGGCGTCATCCCACCATCGAATAATTTTGGCAGCTGCCCTATTTCTATCCCTCCCACGTCCCTCGGTTTCAATTAGCAACGACAAATAGCAAACGGATGGCGAAGAAAAGCATCGTCACAAATATTTGGTGACGATAGCATGTTGATATTTCGGCTTTTCTCGTTTAAAGAACAGAACACCCACTGTACAAAAGCGTCGAATTCCATTAATATCTACTGCGTAGGGCCTGCCCGCACAACGCCACTCGAGTTCAAAATATACAGACTTTAGTGCTGCTGGTAGGCGATTCTAAACTTCACGGTAAGACACAGGTCGGCAGAAATTTGACATTGATTACGTCAGAGTTGATGTATCAAAAATAACTCAGTTGTTGTGCCTTGTACAAAAAGTGAACGTTGTCAGAACGCGGCAGATTATCTCCTCGCCTCTCCTCTCCTTCACTTACCTTCACCTCGCTTCCCTTCACTTTGCTTCGCTTCGCTTCACTTCACTTCACTTCACTTCATTTTATTACAATAATATATTATTTTACGACAAATACAACCGATTTCAATCAATCAGCATAACGCGACCAGAGTTAATTTCGATCTTGGACAGACTGCCATTTTAGTTGCCCAAGTCGCGCGGTGTAATGAAGTCCTTAATCCGACTTAACTGCCGAATGGCGGAATTTCACAGAAGCCGATAGGAATGCAGCTTGAGAATGCCATTGACAACATTCTACGTCACTGTAAACGTAACAAGTACTACATTATACAACTTTAGGTGCCTCTAGAATCGACCTCAAAGAGCGCAAATACGCCCTTTAGCGGGTTAAACTTCTTGGGGTTACAAACATATTTAATTTTTGCCCGCGTTTGTCCTTGATACCAAACCCTGCACTGCTTTATAGCCGTAGTGGTTTTGTTTGTCGAATGAGGTATCCAGCAGCCTGTGGTGTCAGAGTTTGTAAGGCCGCCCAAAAAACTCTGACGTGGCCTAATGACTGCTATCGATCGATAACAACCGGGACCGATGGCCGTCCCCTACGAAGCACAGAGAGAAATATGGACATAACTTGAAATCCATTAGCAGGGTCGAGGATCGCAGCTGGTGTCGTTAGGTTGCGAACCCACACGCTACGGATCACAGTACGAGTGCTAATTTGAGGCACATCGAGAAAATTCTACAACATTCAGGATTAAACAGTTTCATTTTCCCATTTTCATAGCAACAAAGAGCTCTAAACGGATTAGTTTCACAGCTGCAAAACGAAACGACTGCGGATTTAGCAAGTGCTGAATATATAGCTAAAGATAATCCTCTAGTTCATTCATTTTAGTTCATTCGCTGAATGAACGAAACTGGCCCGTTTCAATGATAACTCGCTGCCAGTGCAAGTATGCAATGGCATTTATGAACTAGTTAAATGCTGCGGGTTAGTACAAAAAAAAAATACAAAAAAATCATTGTCCAGCATTTTTCGCGCTCTCATTAATCGGACATTTTGTATGTCGAACTAAAATAACTCATCTCTATGTGACAAAGTAATATAACAAAATAACTCTTTATTGAACACCATACAATAAACACAAACCAAACAGTATTACAATAGTTTGTGGTTTTCCAGTTAGAGATAAACAGAGTTTTTGTTTTAGTCATTTGGCTTCGCACGCTTTGTGCATTTAGCCACTGTCAAGTATTGTAATATTTTAGTTTTTATCGGATTCCCGACAAACAGAGTTATTATTATCACATTTATAATAATTAGTACTACCTATGGATAACAAAAGCAATGACATCACAGACTATACATAATAAATAATACCTACCGACATGAGACCAGTGAAAGTGAGACGACCTGTATATATCTAGCTCCCTCTATCTTCCCTAGACGCTATGGTACGTTTATTCCGCGTAGAGAATAAAAGCCATTCATTTCATTCCGTATTCAGAATTTATCAATGAAATGGTAATTCTACCCACGCGCACTGAGGGAAACTGATTTCATAATAATATTTCTTCATATTTTTCTACAGACTCTTTTGTTGTTGTACGGTTTGTTTGTCTGTCGAATGCGGTGTATCGGCTTCAAGTGTCAGTGTCTGTCAGGCCTCTGACGTAGCTTACCGAAAAACGGTAAGCGATGGAAATCGTTAGATTGGAAAGCCCATAAGTTACTGGTCAGCCACAATCTCTCACGAACTACAAGAAAAGTAAAAGTAAAATATACTAGTACTTAAATATATTATATACTAACTGACCCGGCAGACATTGTCCTGTTATTGTATCTATGTTTATTTCTCTCCCTCTATCTACTTCCTTCTCACTCTTTCTCTCCCCCTCTCCTCTATCTCTCTCTGTCCCTTTCCTTCAATTTAAGTTAACATGGTTGCTAAGTTTTTTAAATTTTCTCATGTGCCTCGAAGCTTTCTATTTTCTTTCTTTCATAAGAACCTTTTCTGCAGACAACAACAAACGAAATAAAAAAATTATTACCGTAATCGGTAAAGCCTTCTTCAAATTATACCGTAACTAGCTGGTATGACTAAAACTTTCACGTAATATTATGTCACCCATCTTTTCCATTATACGTAGAGCGAGTATAATCACAATCCAGAAAAATCGGTCCAGAGCCCCACGGAAACAGCGAATTCCGGTAAATATAAATTACCAAACCCCGGTATTATTTAAAAGCCTTCGTATTATTCACATAAATGAGGAAAAGTTGTATAATTGATGGAAATCTCACATTTTATAACGCAGACAGGGAGAGATGGGTGAAAAACTTTGTTAAGGGGCCTCCGGTCTACCGGGGATCGTTATTTAATACATACTTTCTACATTATATTTCCTTTTCATGGCCAATTTTAATAGACAGGGGATTTTTAGGGTTTCAAATCGATTAGGTACGATTTTAACAAGAACAATGTACGTGTACCAACCCGGACTAGGCCCCCGTGGTGGATTATGGCCTAACCCTCCTCACCATAGTGAGGGGAGGCCTTTGCCCAGCAGTGTGACAGTTACAAGCTGAATTATTATATATTATGTACGTGACAAAACTTATTTCATTAGTAGTAAATACAGGATGTCCTATAAATAAACCTTAGGCTTTCTCGAAGATTTACCGAACGTCCTGTTTGTAATTACATTTCTGATTGGTTAATTGGGTTTGTAATAAAACAAGATTCCTTAAGTTCTTTCTGAGTTAAATCCATTTTTTGGTATAGCAAGACTACATAAAAAACAATATAGGTAGAACATTGACTTGAAAGAGTTATCGAATTAATCGAGTATCGTATTCATGAAAAAATACACCTTTTCAGAAATGTAATCTACACTTCTGAATCTAATCTAATCTCAAGTTCTGAAAACTGTACCTTAATAGCTCATTATTATGTAAGAACATTCCAATTCTGTTTTATCCAACATACATTTTAGAATGTATCAAAGCTTTTCGCAGCAATTGCAAACAAACCGGGATAAATCTTAAAACCCCATACTCTGCAAAGTTCTCTTGCGTAACTGCTGACCGATCTCGTCTGGAATGGATTTTGAGCCCCAATTTTGAGCCATCCAGGTCATTGCAGAGGCCGACTCGATTCGATCGTATATCAGAGCTCAAGTCAAACAACTACTCAATACATCAGACGTCGGCGGCAGCCACTTATTAAACTTAGAATACCTCAATCAGAGGTATAATTACGAACGCCTACGAATTCTTCCTGGCTGGCTACGTGAGACCGGCTCCCCAACGAAAGTTCCTTCTCTTTCCCCCTAAGCTCACGACGCGTAAACGCGTCTCTTTCTTCAAAACACCCACTCGCAGAGCAATGTGGCTACATCCCCTGGTTTTTCAGCCTACATTTCAGTCGCACCCCTGACGGCTCCCGCGACGCGCGCCCCCGCCATCGGATCTAATTTAAAAAATAAACGACAATAATTTGAATTCGGAACAACGCGTTCGATTTTCGGAGAGAGCTGTGTGGGAGAAACATTAAGTCGGCGTAGACGATAATTTTATTCAGCCTAATTTGGGCTGTTTAAAGCCTACAATAATTAACAAAAATCATTGTTTGATTTTTTTATCAAGGGCAGTGGTTTGGCAGCGTGCGGTGAATTTCAGAACAACAGGTGAGTGTAGAATATAATTGTATAGTTGTAATTATGTATTTAGAATTTTATTATTGACGCAGATAAGTATTTCTTAAATTTTTCCTAAAATAACAGCTTGCCGTTCACGATTTTTTAAGATCCAATAATAAATAATGTAAAACATTAACAGCAGCGTATAAAATAGAATGTTAAATGTACATAACGCAAAAGATATATACCAAAGATACATTTTTTAATCAATTTATTGACGAGGAAGACATTTTTACAAACTTGGCTTACAGCATATTTTTAGGACATAAAATTTTTAAAATGTTATTAATTTGATATTAATTATTAATTACGTGCGGATTGCTACCGTTCACTTAACATTTTGTGATGCGAAAGACAGACAGACATATTTTACCACATGTAAAAACGTAATAGTCATCCGTCGTTAATATTTCTATTTCTTTCGATATTTTTTTAGAAGAATAACGAAGAAGTATATTATATACTTTTTTTTGCAACAATAAAACTCAAACAACAATTAATCTAAATAATTACTAAACATAAAATATTGCTACAAAAAGGTCCTAACTCAGCATGATGCTGGCTGTGGTCAACCAGCGCTGGGGCCTTATCATGACATCATAATATATAGCGATCCAATTGAGGACCTAAACAGAATCGTTGTATTACTTATTCCTACCATGACGTCTTGTTTTGACATCTTGACGCTCAATTAAGGTTGATTTTAAATCTTAAGGTATTGACGCCTACCTAAATGATATTGAAATATATTTAAATGTATTCACCTGATATAAATGTACTTACACAGATCATTGTTTTTATTATTCTGAATAGGTTTATAAGGATAGATTTGAAAAGACGATGTCAGACACCTCGGAGGAAAAATCTCACCAAATATTAACCATTAATAAATCATGCATGATGGATCTCCGTGACATCCAACCATTAGAGCCCTGACACGTAATTTATCAAAATCGATCCAGTCAATTTGAACGATGGTTTTCTAATACACAGATTTTGCATTTAAACTACGGATGTTATCAGTATTTTCGAAAAACCAGCGCTATAATTACGTAGACACGGCCACGCGTTGCTGTGGCTAAGGTTTTCGTTATGACGACTATAAATAATTGAGATGTAAGCTATCCTATGTTTTAAGTTAAATCACACTGCACACGGTGTACAAATTTGATGAAAATCGCTTAAGTAGTTTAGGAGTCCATCGCGGACAAACAACGTGACGCAACCTAGACGTGACTCCTAAACTACTTGACCGATTTTAATCAAATTTGCACACCATGTGCAGTTTGATCTAACTTAAAAGATAGGATAGCTTACACCTCAATTAATTCTCGCAATAACAAAAACTTTAGCCACAGCAACGCGTGGTCGTGTTTACTAGTAATTTATATATATTACGATATAATCACATCCAAAGTCAAATATAGTCAGTAATAATAACGAACAATAATTGGACGTGGGTTTTAAGCAGTCTTATGAAAAAATAATTAAAGTAAAACCGGTCAAGTGAGAGTCGAACTCACGCACGTTGGAATCCGTACCATTATCTATAAAAACGGGGAAAAATACGTTTGTTGTATGGGTGATTTTATTCTGTTCTTTAATATTTTGTTGTTATAGTGGCAACAGAAATACATCATCTGTGAACATTTCAACTGTCTAACTATCACGGTTCATGAGATGCAGCCTGGTGACAGACGGAAAGACAGCGAAGTCTTAGTAATAGGCTCCCGTTTTACCCTTTGCGCACGGTACCCTAAAAACACCACCAAATTGATAGCTTCACTTCTCTTGAAGTGTGTAAAAATGAAACAGTTTATATTAATTCAAACGCCTCTGTAGTCAAGTCAGAACTTTGAATGGGCTGCCATCCCAGCCCACACCTCAACATTTCTTTGCGAGAAATATAAAGTCAAGCTAAATAAAACCTTTTCAAAGAAACGCCTAAATATAAGGTTAAATACAAAAGCTTGTCACATTTCCTGACAACTTTTTATATAACGGAAACCTTTCTGTTTTAATCTTAGGAAAGACTTGGCTCGAATAAGCCAGAGTTCCCGCAGGCGTTTTGTTTAGGTAAGAATGGAGGCGACCAAATTTCATTTTTCTTTGTATAGCGCCTTCATAGGCGAGGCTTCACTAATCTTTGTATGTAACTGTTCTTCAGTTTTTAGGGTTCCGTACCCGAAGGGTGAAACGGGACCTTATTACTAAAGCTCCGGTGTCCGCCCGTCTGTCCGTCTGTCACCAGGCTGTATCTCATAAACTGTGATAGTAAGACAGTTGGAATTATCACTGATTACGTATTTCTGTTGCCGCTATAACAACAAAGCCAGAATATAATAAATATTTAATGGGGCTCCCATACAACAAACGTGATTTATTTACCGTTTTTATAGAAAATGGTACGGAACCCTTCTTGCGTAAGTCCGACTCGCACTTGGCCGGTTTTTTATCAATTATACACCAACCAAGTGAAATATAGAAGTTCTTAAACTTTCGCGAACTGAATACATGTTAATTAGTATTTAAACGGGTCTAATTCGAGGTATGTCAAAATTATATATTTTGATATTAGTTTGTGCGCGAATTAGACCCGTTTAAATACTAATTAACAAGTGAAATATGTTCGTAGGTGAATACATGTTCGCCGGCCGACAATACCGCAGTAGAATCTAAGTCTCGATGGTCAGAAAAATGCCTAGCTTGCAACATCATTAATTCCATACAGAACGCGACTAAAAACGAGCTGCTACGTCAATCAATTCGTCAATATCGTCAATTTCTAGCCCGACTGGCCTGTACAAAGTGCGGTTGAGGTCGATCCCGTGAGCTGAGCAATTTCGTCACTTTCATATAACTTGACAGGCGCCATGGCAATCCAGTCGCAGTTTAGGCAAGTAATTCTGAATTCGGCCCAAAATACCTACCTAACGTAAGATTAGCGTTTAATTTCTAGATCCGTAATTATCATAATTCCAGGAATAACAAGGTTTCATGATGTATGTACTTAATTCCTTAATAAGTGACAAACACACGTTTTGTAACGAAACGGTGATTATGAGCGATTAGGGATTTACAAGAAATCTCCAAGTGAGCTCTTTAAATGGGGATTAATTGAAAATGCTGAATTTCAAGAAATTGTCACCCACGCACTGTACCTTAGTATAATAATCGATTTTCAACCTTATTTTATCCAATATAACAATTCCAACCATATTACAGAGATACACTATAATGATTATTACCATTGATTTCACACAATCACTAATTTTATTTGACTTCTGAAAAGGAGGAGGTTCTCAATTCCAGTGTATAGTTTTTTTTGTATTTTTTTTTCATAATTAGTAGGTAGGTACCTATGTAGTATATATTTTTATTATTAAATTCATATCGCACCTAAATCTATATCTTATCAATCTAAACACAGTTTTTGGTTGGTGTTATGGTTTGCTTTTCGTATTATTTTTGGTTTTTATTCTAACGACAAAACCTAGGACAAATCTTTGAAGATTGAACCACACCCCAAATTATACTACCACCACAAAATCTCATAAAAACCTGAGCATCCAACATTATGTACATCACTTCTAATAAAGTGTATACCGTACATACACAAGCCGTCTTATGTCGGCCATCAAGACATCAATAAAACTAAATTTACATACCAACTACGTACATTGTACACTGCGAGCGAACGTCAAAGTTTTACACCGCTATATAAAATGTACCATCTGCCAGTAACTTTACTGCAGTACAGTCAAGTTGTTACAGTAAGGACGCTTGCAGTCACTGTTATTGACTATAATCCGAGCCAGGAAAGAAGTCATGCGGCGATAAGAAGAACTACATTCAACCGCGTACAAAATCTCCGCTATCGCATAGAAACTAGCGCACCGTCTGCGAGGCTTATTCGTGGTGGTAAGCCTCTACTGCAAGAGTTCACTTGCAGATGTAACACATCTCTACCAGATATCCAGTGTTAACATTACTGTGTTCCGAATTGACGAGTACTGATTCCAGTGAAATCTTTAGAACATAAGTCGCAGGAAGACGGCGCAGAATTATGAAATGCAAAGTTCTAAGTAGCACTGTAACTGGTATAAGAAGGCGATTACCATTAGGCAAGTGACTTGCTCGTCCCGCTAATCATTCATATTAAAAAACAATTGGTGATGGCGACAAGAAGTATACAAGCAGGGTCTGGAAATAATAATAAAATAATTTATTTTTAATAAGGGAATTTTATCCAACAAAGTAGTAAAACATCAAAATTATCCTACTGTATTATATCGTTTTACTCCAAAGCCTTGATTTAATCCGTTTAACTTGAACCTTTGTTAGGACTCATACTGCTTATCTTTATTGCACACACTTGGTATAGTAAGACTTGAGTAGTTTCATTGGAATTTAAACCCACTCCACCAACTTGCACCATTTGTCTTATAGCTACCTACTTTTCTTTAATTTTCTTTATAGCACCGTGCGACCTAAACCCGCACTTAAGTCACGCTTTGCGCTGTTCAAAGTAGCACATTTTTAAACGGCCTGATGTTCACTAACTTCACACCGTTCAAGAATATACCCAACGTTGCGAGTGTAATACTGAACCAAAGCTAATCAGTCATACATTTTTACACCACTCACAAACTCATAGTAAGCAAGAGAAGATACGTATAACCTGTAACGTGTGGGACCGAAACGCCAATGCCTTTGGCGCCATATTTCTGCATGTTTTCATTTTGGTCTTCGGACAATATTATTTATTACGTTGAAACGCTATATTTACCTAAGTTAGCGATATTAACCGTACTCTGTACCTTTGTTATAACATTTCTTATCCGATTATATAATTATAGAAACATAAGAATACTTACTTGATTTAGAAATGTTGCATTTTCACTGAATACACACACTTTCAATTATTATACACCATATCTAATATTATAAAATATAGTCTCATAGTGAATACATTTATGCACAAACCAGATCAATCACAGATTCCTATATTAAGTAGGTATTCACGTTACGATAAAGATTTGGTTACAAAATGAAGCCCTACAATATTGATATTTTTCACTGTTTTTTACTTGAAACCTGTTTGACTATTATTTAAAGTGAACAATATGAAATCTAAAACAATATCACATTAAGCAATCCACGAACAATAGATATGCATCCAAAAATACAAATAAACTAAAATAACAAATCTAGAAGTGATACGGGTAGGTGTAAATTGTGTTTTCCCGTTCTCTACTGGTGGAATGTCAACCTACCCACATTAAAATTTGTGTGTTTATTACTAAGAGTCAAATGAACATCTTTTCATTGCAGTAATTTGGAGATTATTTTTAAATAAATTAAATAGATGGCGGGTTTATGTCGCACGTGCTATAAAATAGTATACGATACTCGCTGCGTAAGTAAGTCTATTAAATACACGGCGGTTAGCACCCTCGCTTCGCTCGGGCGCTAACTTCACGCCGCCGTGTATTAATATACTACTTAGACAGCACGTATCGTAATGTACTATTATCACATCCCTAATTCTCTATCTTTAGCGTTGTGCCACCGTTTGTGTGAGATTCAACAGCTTAGATACTACACAGTACCTTGTTCTGGTTCCGAAGGACCAGACACATCATCATCAGCCTGAAGACGTCCACTGCTGAACATAGGCCTCCCCCTTAGACCGCCGCACCGAACGACAATTTGCCACTTGCATCCACCGGTTGCCTGCGACTCTTTTGATGTCATCGGCCCATCTAGTGGGAGGCAAAACAAAATGATAGAAGAATAATATATTATATACCATGAACAAACCACGGTGGTCGTTCAACAGTCTGGTCTGGTCAGTGAAGTCTATCAAGGGGTATAGTCTACACAGCAACCAATGGCAGACTTTTCTCTTTTGGACTGGATTATAGAACAGACTAGCTGTTACTTTCGACTTTGTTCGGGTGTTTTAGGGTTCCGTAACCAAAGGATAAAACGGGACCCTATTACTAAGGCTCCGCTGTCCGACCGCCCGTCCGTCCGTCTGTCACCAGGCTGTATCTCATGAACCGTAATAGATAGACAGTTGAAATTTTCACAGATGGTGTATTTCTGTTGCCGCTATAACAACAAATACTTATAAAATACATATATAAGGGGGCTCCCATACATCAAACGTGATTGTATGCCGGTTTATAGATAATGGTACGGAACCCTTAGCGCACGAGTCCGACTCGCACTTGACTGGTTTTACACGGGACGTTTTGCCACCAAAGACTGCTTAAAATCTATGCGCGCGGCGCCTACTAACAATTTTTTAATCAATAACTCGGTTTCTAACCGTTGGATTTAGATATGACGTAAGTAGCCAGATACTAAGAGAAAACTGTATTGCAATAGAACCAATGTTTTGGCTGAAAGTCACCGTATAATTTTTTTGTTTATTATTATTCTTATTTTAAGTCTCCTTGGTGTATATGTAAGCGACAAATGAAACGACCGCTCAGCTGGTTAACCGGTTTATTACTGGCTCGCGTCGCGCGTAGCCCATTGCAGTGCGTGCATACTTAGCTGCATACACATCACTCCTCTCACATTATTTTGAAGTCCTGGCAATATACAAAAACATAATTAGAAAAACTTCTTATAGTCAACTTTCTTCCTCTGTCTTACTGATCGCTCCAGCGTTGAGCCAACTTCTGTTTCCGGTCTGCGGTTATTCGAATCAACTTCAGTGGCGGAACGCTTGGGCTCACAATCGGTTACTAGGTTATCACTAGCCTCTCCCCATTCGTCCCCGTCCCTTTCCCCGCCCACCTCGATATTGACAGGTGTTGTAACGCTATTGCTACCTGCAGCCGACGACGTCACGGCATCTTCCATTGTAATGGTTTCGGTGTCAATGTACAGCGGGGGCGGTGAAGAGGGCGGCGACGGATCATTTGATACAATTGATGGGAATGGTGGCTGCGTTGTTGAAGACGTGGAGGGCTGCAACGGAGTATAATGTGTTGCAGGTTCTTTCAGGCCTTCTTTACAGTTAACTCTATTTTTATTGCATGCTTTGACAAATTTCCTTATTTGATCTATATGTCTTACACAAGTTATTTCATTTTTCTCAAATTGAACTTTAAACATTCTCGTACCTATTATATTTATAATTTTACCCATCATCCATTTAGCCTTTCGAGCCGAAAACCATCTTGCCCAAACCAATTCGCCAATCTCAAAACATCTAGCCTTATTTGGTTTATAGCTTACATCATGCTTATTAGGCTGCGATTTTTCCTGAGGCAGGACTAGGTCCAATCTGGATCTCAAGTTCCGACCAAACATCAATTCGGCTGGTGTAGCACCAGTACTGCAATGCTTTGAATTACGGTACTCGAATAAAAAACCAATCAACAAGTCGTGAATACGACGTGATGCAATGTTTCCTTCGCTAATTATGCATTTAATCATCTTCTTGCAGGTCTTTACCGAATTTTCTGCTTGGCCATTACTAATTGGATGATAGATAGGCGAGTTTAAGTACTCAATACCATTGCTTTCACAAAAAACTTGGAACTCGTTTGAACATATTTTAACATCGTTATCTGAGACCAAAACATTAGGTATGCCAAATGTAGCAAATACATCTTTCAGTTTGGTTATCAATGCGGCGGTTGAGGTGCCGCAGTTCATATGGATGCACTCTAACCATTTACTATACGCGTCAATAATTATAAGGTATACCGTTTGTTCTATTGACATATAATCTATATGGATGCGGTGCCAGGGTGCGGGAGGACGTGGCCAAGGCGCGGGGGGCGCGCGCGCCGGTGCACTACGCACACTTGCGCACGCACTGCAGCTACCTATCCATTGCTCAATATCTGCGTCGATTCCCGGCCACCACATTCTACTGCGGGCCGAACACTTTGTTTTAACAATACCGAAATGCGCCGTATGTAATTCCTGTAGCATTTTCTCTCGAAAGATTGCAGGAATGACTATTCGATTACCGCGAAATAGACAACCACTATTTACTTCTAAATCTGTTTTGCAAAGGAAATAAGGCATAATAGTTTTACATTTAATTTTACGCGGCCAGCCGCGGTTCATATACTTAATCACCGTTTTTAAGACTTTATCGTCCGTCACGGCGCGCTTGATCTGTTCAAATGAAACCGGTTTCGTAGTAGCATCTAGGAACAGAAGGGGAATAGGTATCTCTTCTGCAATCGTCTTATCAGCTCCGTGACTTGCACCTACGGAAGAGGGCAACGGTGCTCTGGAAAAAAAATCTGCCACTAAATTGTTTTTGCTACTTACATATTCAACAGTATAGTTATAGGCCGACAACATTATTGCGTAACGTTGTAGTCGGAGCGCCGCTGTTATCGCTATCCCGTCTTTGTTTCCAAAAATTGAAAGTAGTGGCCTATGGTCCGTTCTCAATATAAATGGATCCTCGCATCCGTATAAATATTGGTGAAAACGTTTAACGCCAAACACGATAGCCGTCGCTTCCTTCTGGATTTGACTGTAATTCTTTTCGCTTGGTGTCAATGAACGGGAACCATACGCGATTGGCCTCTCGGAGCCGTCCGCCTGCACATGAGCGAGCACCGCTCCGAGGCCGGCGGGCCCCGCGTCCACTGTGAGCACGAGAGGCGCCCGCGGGTCAAAGTGCGCCAGCACGCGCTCCGATGCCAGCTCGCGGCGGACCGAGTCCAGTGCGCGCTGGTGTCGTAGTTCCCACTGCCAAGCCACACCTTCCCGTAACAATTCGTGTAATGGATTCAACAACGAGGACGCATTTGAAACAAAATTCCTATAGTAGTTCACTACACCGAGGAACCTTTTCAATTCCTGAACGTTAGTGGGAGTTGGTGCTTTTAAAATCGCATCTACCTTTTTGGGACAGGTCCTCAGGCCGTTTTTATCAATAGTGTATCCTAAATACGTGACATTTTCCTGGAAAAATGCACACTTACTTTTTTCAAGCCTTAATCCGGCGTTTTGCAACCTGCCCAATAATTCGCGAAGCCTAACCAAATGCATTGATCTATTAGGTGCCGTGAGACAGATATCATCGTACCAACATGTAACGCCTTCGATGCCGGCTACTAATGTTTCTATAGTGCGTTGGAATATCGCTGGCGCGTTCGCAAGTCCGTACACAAGGCGTGTATATTTAAATAGCCCTTTTGGAGTATTAATGGTGGTGAGCTCTTGTGATGACTTAGACAATTTAAACTGATTATAAGCATTACTTAAATCAAGCTTAGAGTAATGTTGCCCGCCTCCAATTTTAGCAAATACTTCATCTATGTGCGGTAACGGGTATTTGTCAATTTTAAGTACTTTATTTAACGTACAAGAAAAGTCACCCGCTATTTTAACCTTGCCGTTATCTTTTAGAACTGGGACTATTGGGGTAGCATAATCAGAAAATTTTACCGGCACCAGAATACCTGCTCTAACTAATCTTCCCAATTCCTCTTCTACTTTGTCTTTTAGAGCAAACGGTATAGCGCGCGGTTTAAAAAATTTTGGTACCGCGTTGTCTTTTAAATGTAACTCGACTTCGAATTTATTGAAACAACCGAGCTCATCTTTCCAAAGTTCAGGAAACTCATCTAGAACCTGCTGCACCTCGCACTGCGAATCTAAGCTCAGCATATTGTTGTGTGACATGGAAACTAAGCTCATATTGAACTGCTTCATAAAATCGCGGCCCAACAGTGGAGGTCCGCCTTCTTTGAGTACATAAAATTGAATACAACGTTTCATATTATTGTAGGAAATTTCACACGAAAAAAAACCTAATGGCACAACTTTATGTTTCGTATACAGACAAAAAACAAGATCAGTTTTTGACAATATATAGTGTTTAAAGTATTTAAGATAAAACTCCTCAGACATAACACTACGACCAGCACCACAGTCTAGTTCCATCGAAAAGGAATTAGCACCTACTGTCACTTTTACCGTAATAGGGTCATAACTGACATACCTCAAGTTGAAAAGATCACATTCCTTGCAGTCATGCGCATCAACTTCCACTTCTACGTTATTCAACGCCACGTTATTGACTTTCTTTTCACGGCACACCTTTTTAAGGTGTCCCTTTTCACCACAATTTTGGCACCTATAATTTTTGAAGCGACACTTCTCCGACGAGTGATTTTTCAATCCGCACACAGAACATCGCGCTCCAGCTGTCGCCGCGGTATACGCCGGTGCCACTTGCGCCCGGCGCTCACCAACACGGTACACCACCTCTTCTTTGATGTGATGCCCTCCGGCTCCAACGCAGGCACGTGCAGCACGCGCACATGCCGCCTGCTGGGCTATCTCCAACGCTTTAGCGAGCGTCAGTGATTTCGAGTCCTGCTCGAACAGGCGATCCTTCTCTGGGCCTGCCCTCAGGCCCAGCACGAACCTGTCGCGCAGCAGCGTCTCTAGGGCAGGTCCAAAGTCACAGTAGACCGCCAGACCACGCAGGCGCGCCGCCCACCCCTCAACGCTTTCCTCCTCAAATCGGGTAGCGTCATAAAACTTTGCCCTATCGGCAAACGTCGATCTCTTCGGCTGAAAATGCCCGTTCAGTACTGCCACCAGCTCATTCCACGGGACTCCCTCTAGCTCTCGAGGGTGTACGAGATTCCTTGCGAGCCGATAAGACTCGTCCGACAGATGTGTTAACAGTACCGCACACCAGTTATCCGCCGATATGTCGTTCAACTTAATGAAGTTTTTTATTTTTCCGTAAAAAATCTCCCATTCTTGATTCTTATAATCAAAAACGGATAAACTTCCTATGTAATTCGCCATTTAATTGCACACGCGGGTAACTCGTCGCCAGAATGGTGTATATGTAAGCGACAAATGAAACGACCGCTCAGCTGGTTAACCGGTTTATTACTGGCTCGCGTCGCGCGTAGCCCATTGCAGTGCGTGCATACTTAGCTGCATACACATCACTCCTACATTTTTCCTCAGGGTATTAATGTAGGTATTCTGTGCTTTAATTTAAATAAGTACTTTGCGCAGGCGAATCTGTGCATTTTATCTATTATTTAAATAACATAAATTACCTTAATTTTATTGTAAGTATCTACCTTTTTTTAATCCAAACAGTTACCATACATATCCCTTTCAAACACATTATTATATCTTCATTACATTCCGCCCCACAAATTAAAATATTAAACAAATAGCCCCCAAAATACTAAACAAAATGAGAATTTTTTGCTTAAATTTTTACCTATATTAAATTTAAATGTAGGTTGCCGGTCTATTTATACGCGAAATGGCATATTTTGACTAACGTTCGGAATAGAAGTGTTTGTACATCCGGCTAATTCTGTATTTCCGGCCAAAGCAGTTTTTCAACTTTTATTCGAGAACCACGGACTTTGACAGCATCGCCAATACTATAATAAAATTGTAAAGCATGCATCATCGAACCCACAATTGTTTTGAATGTATAAATAAATAATGAGATGACAAATATAATATATAATTAGATTTAACCACTATCAATCGATCAGTCTCATAATTTTTATTCAGCAGATACTCCGAGTTATTATTAAACTCTTTTTAGTAGGTATATTTCAATTAGATTACATAATTATTTTTTGTAAGGCATTTGTTTACACAAATGCCTTTAATAAACAACAGCTGCACAAAAGTTTTTTATTAAATGACTTATTTAGTTTCAGCTTCACGTTTGATGTCTACCTATTCGCCGTAGACGATGCTAATAGTGCAGTTCTGTCCTTTATTTCACCCGTAATATTTGAATATGCTTCCCCTTCCTTTGTGAAAGAGACTACCGATGCCAGAAGTCTATAGCTTCCTCTGTATGCTATTCGCCGTCCGGCCAAATCACGTTCCGCGTCTCTATTCAGAAGTGATTTCCAATTCTATCCTTTGCCGACCCGAAACCCAAATTCCGAAAGGGCTTTTCCCTAACAGGGTTTATAAGATCCTCGCAGAAGGAATATTTGTCCCTTACTTGATATTTATAGTATTTGACGGTATGGAGATGTCGGTTCAATCGGATTGCTGTTGTACATGACATTCTGGCTTGTTCCCGATTAATCTCTGTTTATTCATTGGCAATTTTCCAATGAAATAGGTTTTTTGAAGTTTCATAAATAAATTAATTGGTCAAGATAAAAATCGTACTGCGGATCGTCCTTAACAGATTAAAATTAAGTCAGGTGGTAGCATTTATCTGCCGCATCTAATGGCTGAAATCGGTTTCAGAACACCAATTTTTTCATCGTAACTGTCGGTGCGTTTTTGCTTCTACACGGACTACAGATAACCACTCCTTGAGTTTATAGCGTACTGGGATATTCTTAAACCCTATATCATAGACTCTTCCGTGAGTAAATAGCTACACTACGCAGCAATTTACTACACAAACTACCCATTAGGCCCACCTCACACTACTAATGGTGTACTGTAACTTGGCTCGCCATTGAAACCTTCCTCACCATAAATGCTGTGTACCCTTGAACGCCAAGATAACAGTAAGTAACAGGCGCCGCGATAAACGCTCGAGACCTCTAAGAGCTTACGTTGCGGCTCCGTGGGAAACAGTAGGTAATTAAGGTAAAGGTCAGAAACGTAAATGAATCTACTGTATTATGAATGAAGTGAGGAACAATACATATTTAGGTCACAGAAGAAGGAAATGCTTACAAAATGTATTGCGATATCAAAGTCTTACAAAATAAACTGTAACAAAGAAATAAAACAATTTTAGAATTATAAAAGTGTTATCTCTGAATATCACCATGATCATTAACGCAGCCTGTTCATCTTCAAGGTACTTCATTCGGTCCTGAGCTATATCGCCAGCAAAATCCAATTTTTTTAAATCTGTTCATAATCACGTAACAGATCACATATTAACATAAAAATTAGTCTATATGTTAAACCAGTGCCTCGTCCATCTACCTAAAAAATTCATCGGAATCTGTTAAGCCGTTTTACATAGAAACAACTTATTTTTTCTTTAGAGAGTACGCCTACCTAAAATTCCAACGGTTTTATACACAGAACATAGACAGGAGTGGAAATGACTTAACACGACATCACAACCGCTATTGCCAAAAAAAACATTGAAAATTACTCATGAGTCAATGAGTCAATAAAGGTAGGTATAAGTCATCTGCCGTTTATTCGAAAATTATTTTATAGCACCGTGCGACCTAAACCCGCACTTAAGTCACGCTTTGCGCTGTTCAAAGTAGCACATTTTTAAACGGCCTGATGTTCACTAACTTCACACCGTTCAAGAATATACCCAACGTTGCGAGTGTAATACTGAACCAAAGCTAATCAGTCATACATTTTTACACCACTCACAAACTCATAGTAAGCAAGAGAAGATACGTATAACCTGTAACGTGTGGGACCGAAACGCCAATGCCTTTGGCGCCATATTTCTGCATGTTTTCATTTTGGTCTTCGGACAATATTATTTATTACGTTGAAACGCTATATTTACCTAAGTTAGCGATATTAACCGTACTCTGTACCTTTGTTATAACATTTCTTATCCGATTATATAATTATAGAAACATAAGAATACTTACTTGATTTAGAAATGTTGCATTTTCACTGAATACACACACTTTCAATTATTATACACCATATCTAATATTATAAAATATAGTCTCATAGTGAATACATTTATGCACAAACCAGATCAATCACAGATTCCTATATTAAGTAGGTATTCACGTTACGATAAAGATTTGGTTACAAAATGAAGCCCTACAATATTGATATTTTTCACTGTTTTTTACTTGAAACCTGTTTGACTATTATTTAAAGTGAACAATATGAAATCTAAAACAATATCACATTAAGCAATCCACGAACAATAGATATGCATCCAAAAATACAAATAAACTAAAATAACAAATCTAGAAGTGATACGGGTAGGTGTAAATTGTGTTTTCCCGTTCTCTACTGGTGGAATGTCAACCTACCCACATTAAAATTTGTGTGTTTATTACTAAGAGTCAAATGAACATCTTTTCATTGCAGTAATTTGGAGATTATTTTTAAATAAATTAAATAGATGGCGGGTTTATGTCGCACGTGCTATAAAATAGTATACGATACTCGCTGCGTAAGTAAGTCTATTAAATACACGGCGGTTAGCACCCTCGCTTCGCTCGGGCGCTAACTTCACGCCGCCGTGTATTAATATACTACTTAGACAGCACGTATCGTAATGTACTATATTAACTGATATGGCTCATTTTAATGGATTCTAAAACTGCGAATACGGCATTTTACACAGTATGTATGGCAAAACTGGCGTTAGTTATGAGCTACGAGTCACATGTTTCGCCTAGCGCACTTTTCACTTCCACTTGTCTCTCTGTCTTTCGTGGTTTTATATCATCGATTAACCTCATCTACTGTAATCTGAGTATACTGTGTTTCTTAGCGCCATCGCCTCCAGTCTTAGAACCGTCAAAAGTCTTACTTCCAGCTGAACAACCGCTGAGCACAGCGGACTGAAGATCTGGCCTAATAGGCTTAACAGTTTGCGAGATTAAAACAAACGACGTTTAAGCCATCCCTTTTGAGCCCGACTTGGGAGTCTGTATCGTTAAAAATAGCTTAGACAAGTTATGCGTGGATTAAAAACAAACCTTACATTTTTATAAAGGAACTTTACTTGGAATACGTATTAATATGTTGTGTATGACATTTTCTGTCCACCCAAAGGTAGTCATAAAGAAATCAGCGCTATTACCGCCCATGACTTCCTTAAGTTGACGTTTCGTTTACAATGCCGAGTTTAGTTTTCTATTCTGCTAACGAAGCACATGGGCTGGTAGTCCGGCTCAAGACTCCTCAATATATTTATAGATAAATGTGGTGGGATGACGTCATAGTATCCGACCCTGTGTATTATCTGGATAATCCCCGCCTGGGGTCTAATGCGATAAATTTAGTACGGAGAAGGTTAGGGTTCCCACCCACTCGTTGTTACTACAGTCTTGTTATACTAACAGACGTATCAAACGTCAACCAATGTTTAACTAGCAATAAGTAGTTTTGTTTTTCATATCTCATACTCGAAAAGTGTGTCGTATTAGTTTAGCTTAGCGGACCTAAACGAGATTGTTAGGCCCTAGTGGGTGAAAGTAGTTATTTTTTTTTATTGGTACTCGCTTGTATCAATAGAAGATACGACATTTCAATGTTCCATTGTGACTTAATTACTTAGAAAAAATAAGGCTATCTTAATGCACAGATCACGCGAAGCCAAAACAATTTTTTTTTGAAATAAATTCGAAATTTATTGGATCATTGGATATACTCGTATGAGTACGTGTGCGTTTGCCAAAATTAGATTAAATTTAAAAAAATTGTATTGCTATAATCTGTAGATTTTTTACAGCAATGCAAATTGGATTTAAAGGATTTGATTTGCTTATTTTTTTTATTTGAAAGTAAACGTGACTACTTGTAAAATATTCTTAGTGTATTTTAATTATATAGCCACTTAATTGATTTCTCGTAATCTCGATGTGTAAAATATTGTGTTTAACGTGGATCTCAAACGACTAATCCGTACTCGATTGAAGTGTGAGTCATTTCGTCCCTTGTTAAACAAACTACTATTTTTATGTGACAGTTTTAACGCTCATTGCCGTTAATAGAAGTATCTGTGTGTTGCGGTAAATTAAGTACAGACGAGCCTATAGTTAAAGGTTTTGATAAGGGTTGCTTCTAAATACTTCTTCATATTATATACCGTTTTTTTAGAAAATGTCCCAATTTTAGGCATGTTATCCTACATCACAGAGTTCAACAACTGAACAGTGCCAACCCTACTTATCCCAGACGTACCTACAGTGAAACCCCATTCATAAGCGCGTAATTTGAACGAGTTCTGTATGAATGAAAGGCGACAAAGGGGAAATATAATTTATGTATACCGTATTCGTATCTCCATAGCTATGTCAATATTCCAGACCTCCTTCGAAGCTTCGTACCTCCTTTTATATTACACCTTGTGTATTTTTAAAGCTGGTATACAATCAAGTATTATTTCTTAGTCTATTCTATTTACATATTCATTCAGGTTATTATTGAGCTATGTTCACATCTATCAAATCAACAAAGTCGTGTTAGTTACACCATTTATAACTCAAAAACGGCTGGACCGATTTTCATGATCTTTGCTTTGTTAGATTCGTCTCCGTTCCTCGGATGGACGGACAGCGGAGCCTTAGTAATAGGGTTCCCGTTTTACCCTTTGGGTACGGAGCCCTAAAATTAATAAACCAGCGAACATAAAACAATTAAGATAAACATTTTTCATTAACTGGAAAGCCGCACGCTTCCGCCCTCTTGCCAGTGCTCGGAAGCAATTAAGTTTATATTTAAGAAAAACTAATATTTACAGCGGTTTCAGTCGAGAGAGGCTGTAACTGAAAGGCGACCCCGCCTACGAAGCACCCGTTACATTTCTACGTCAGTATTACGAAGGCTATATACGTACTTCCTCGCTTCTTATGAAAATACTCAGTTTATTATCAATAATAATCGTATCGTATCAATAATATCGTATATTTGGAATGGAAAAGAGTAATCAACATTTTCGAAGATATTATTTTCAGAATTGATATAGGTTAGTGTATTCCATCAAGCTAACATCTTAAAGTCAACAGATAAAACCTCTTCTTTAACTATATACTTACTAGCTTACGTATGCCAAATAATCTTATAACATTGCAACCAAAGCAGTTTCACACGCGGAATATCAGGTTTCCTGTAAAAACTCAACGGTACCTTCATAATATAGTGCAAGATTTTTCAGAGTAGGGTTCCTAATTAATCAATAGTTGGGAGATTACCAACTATAAACATACAAACTCTACATCTTTATTATATCGATATAAATATGTTCATTAAATTGATATAAATATGTTCATTAAGTTCATATAAATATGTACATATCATCTTTAACTGGAAGATTGAGCTCTGCAGCTTTTGCTGTACGTAAAATCAGACAATTTACTGATGAAGCCACTGCAAGATTAGTATATTTTAGTTACTTTCACAGCGTTATGTCATATGGCATTATGTTGTGGGGCAAAGCCGCGGATATCCAATCTGTGTTCGTGCTACAGAAAAGAGCAATTCGGTCAATATATAATATGAAAACCCGCGATTCTCTCCGGGAACGGTTTAAACACATCAATGTTCTTACAGTGGCTTGCCAATATATATATAGGTATGTAAACTTATTGTATGTTCATAAAAATATTAACAAGTTTGCTAAAAATTGTGACGTACATAATTTCAACACTAGAAATAAAAATAAACTCAATGTACCAAGATTTCGGTTGCAGAAGGTTAGTGGTTCATTTATGGGGAACTGTATACGCTTTTATAATAAGTTGCCAGAGGGAATTGATCAATTATCCATGCAAAGATTTAAAACTTTTATTAAGGCTAATCTCATAAAGAAAGCCTATTACACTGTTAATGACTATATTAAAGATAAAAATGCATGGCCTCAATGCCCCCAGCTCCATGGTAGTAATAATTAACGTGAATTTTATTAATATGTTTTGAAATTTTTATATTGATGGACATATTTATACCAATGTAAATATTGTGATTGAAAAAAAAAAAAAGAAAATTATACATTATGAGAAAAAATTATGACATCCCCGTAGAGTTTCTTGGTGCTGTCTTCTCTAACGGGTGTATTCCGAAGCACTGGTAGAGTCATCGGAGTTTCCTTTTCCTGTCCGAGATTCAATCCTGGACCAGTGTTGAAAGGGAAACATCCTTTTTCAAACTCAAACCATAATCAATTAATTATAGTTTGTTTTCTTTTATGGTTTAATTTGTTTATTAGATTGAAGTGTTTGACTTGTAAAAGTGCGATTTTATTGCCTATTTACAATAAATGATTTGACTTTGACTTTGACTTTGACTTTGACATTATAGTTAGAAAAGTTTAATACTGGATTTTAATCCTTCTTAAAAATTCCAACCACGTTTCACTTTTTAAGTATTTCCTGAAATTGCGCATCACAATGTAAAGTTTCAACAGAAGTCTTAAAAATTAAATATTTTACTTGCAAATGGCGACTCGG
This sequence comes from Hylaea fasciaria, assembly GCA_905147375.1. Taxonomy (NCBI): domain Eukaryota; kingdom Metazoa; phylum Arthropoda; class Insecta; order Lepidoptera; family Geometridae; genus Hylaea; species Hylaea fasciaria. Next base: position 5,218,407 of record LR990215.1, read on the forward strand.
TGATTCGTTAAGCTAAGAAACAATTAGTAAAGCGGATTTATTTAAATAAGACGGTAAAGTGAAGAGCTGTTAAGGGGAAGTTAATGGTTGTTTTATTTGACGAACAGTTACTGCGGTGGTAGTTAGATAACAGAATGATAATATAATGTTCATTGTTCAGTCAACCTTGTATTAAAGACGTACCTAAGCAGCTTCTCTCTTCTATTTTTCGTTTTGCCAAATACATACATTTGATTTTGAGTCTCACGAAATCGCGGTATACATTTTTTACAAAAAAATTACGCATAATAAAAAGAATTAGCAACATTTGCCCAGCCGTTCACGCGTGATGCCGTGACCAAGGGAAATAGGGATTCATTTTTATATATAGAAATAAAAGCAAATAATCTCGTTTTCACACATTTGGTTTGTTACTTGACTGAACTTTCGGGCAGTGTGTGGAAAGCCATGGAACTCTCTCAGACACGCGACTGAGAAATACACTTAATCATTCATTCTTTCATTCATTCATTCATTCTTTCATTCATTCATTGCAACCCTCATCCGCCCATTCTTTCGTGTCAGTTTTCAACTTTCAACCATTTTTCCTTAGGGTTGTTTTGGTTGTTAACTATTAAGAACTATCGAAATAATAATAGAAATACATTAAAATATTCATTAGCGACAACAACAATAACATTACAACATTAGTGCATTTTCAGGCGATGTGTGACGTCAATGCGGGTTGCGGTACAGTTTTAGGGCATTCAATAGCTAATGTTTATAGCGTTTTTGACCAAATTTTGAGGCGCCATGGTCCTAGTAACTTTTGATTCTCTAAATACTACTCAGCATTAATGCAAGTAATCAGTTAGTAAAAGCATATATTCGCGACGCGTTATATTATTTACTCTAATTATTAAGAAAACGTATTTAAAACAGCAATTAAGCCTAATGACCAAGAACAGCTGTTCGCCGTAATTACCGCCATTTCTTTCACTTGTCCTTTATTTAAATGGATGGTGGAAAGAAAATTATTTGAGTTGCGAAGCGGAGCGAAAAATGTAGCTTTAAAACGTAGATGTATTTGACTTCCAGTTAAAAGAATTTCTTTTAACTGGTATTGAAAAGAACTGTTTAACGTTGCACTTGAATTTGAAAACGTTTTATTTGTGTAAGGTATTTCTATTCAGCTTTTGACTGAGCTCTTGCACGAGACTTTGTGAACGTGGACTCGGAACATATTTATAATATACCTAGGTACGTATTTTTCATTTCGGGCCTTTGTAGGAAATAATCTCCGGAATTACTGCTCCTATTCCGAAATCTCTTTCACTTAGAAAATATTTTGTCCACGAGTCTTCTAGATTCTAGACTATGTTGTATTCAGATGAAATGCAGAGTTCATGCGGGAAAACTGAAAATTCCACGAATGTACGTACGGTCGGCATCAAAAGTAGCTTAACATGTTCTAGTTTCCAATTCCATTGTAGATACGAAAAAATGTACAATTTTTAGGGTGTATATTAAATTTAAAATGAGATGGAGAGACATCTTCACCCAGCAATGCGGACCAGACTGGATGAGGAAGGCGCGTGAGAGGGACAAGTGGAAAGATTTAGGGGAGGCCTACGCCGCAGAGGCGACAACTACATAAATATAGTTTTGTAAATAAATGTAGTAATAGGTGTATAATAGGTTTATAAAGTGATAGTGTCATAAGACAGGCATCTAAACTACTTAATATGTGTTAAGGTAGCTGAAAATAAAGGCTTTTTTATTTATTTTATTTATATTAAATTTAAAATACGGAGATGTTAAGCTACTTTTGATGCCGACCGTACCTTCATAATATTTTAGTACAACTTGGCAGTCGTAACATCGCTTAGGATAATAGTTATGGTTGTTCCTAAATAAACAATAACAGCTTTGTTTTTCCTCTTACATAACAACAAGGGGGTAGAGGTAACAGTGCGCGAAGACGTTCGGCTGCCACTCTCTCTAACGAGAGGGTAAAAATAACCCCTGCAGGGGTGGTTTTGATACACTGCTACTGTTAATTGGTGTGGAAGGGCGCGTAGCCGGTCCTAATGGATAGTGTGGTCGGGTTTCGTCTGCGCCTGATGGGCGTCCTTACTTTTGAAGTAGAAAATCTACCGCCTAATCCCTATCGGGGTGTTCCGGACCTCGAACACCAGTCCCGTTCCAGGCTGAGCAATACTGAGCATACTTACCACGCTCGACCTCATCGTCACTTAAGACCAGCAATGGGCAAACGCTTGCCCATAAAATATTTATAACCTGGGAGTATTCAAGTCACGAGTAAACATGTTACTTCTAGGTAAGGGCCGTCCTTTAATCATGTGAAGCTTGGAAGGGGGGGGGGAGAGTTTGCATGAGAAATATGCATGTATTTGGTGCTAAAATTTAATATGACATACGTAATGTTCAGATTTATTATGACTCGGTTGAACCGTTACATGATTACATTGTTAATGAGTTTCGAAACTCATCTATGAAAAAATAACATATTAACATAAAAATAACTTAATCAACTTTCATATTATTTTAAAATACCCAACGAGACCCACAAAAAACGTTGTTTGTTGTTTCTGTAAAACGTTGAATTTTCCATTCGGTGTAAGCAAATCCTGAATGGGAAAATTTCAGCTGATATTCGCTGTAACTGAAAACACGCCCACTAAATATAGGAGCGTGGGCTTAAATCTAAGCCATCTATACAAAAAGAGCCTACATACTTACTTGTTATTATGTTTGTCTTTACAGTATTTTATACATTTTGGCTTTACGCTGACGATATCGCAAAATATAAAATCAGAATATAATATTATAATTGGATAACTATATTCTCGAAAATTGTCAAAGTAAGTACTTAGGTACTTCAATAAAAAATATATCAATATAATATACATAATACTTTTAAGTTTTTTATTCGAAGAAAGAAAGGAAAAAATCTAAGACTAGCTAAATCTAAACCATATATTTTGATGTTGTATTTGTATGGGAGATTATTTGAATTCAACATTCTCAAAGCACCCACTGCTAAAGTTTGTTTTCAACACAAGATAATAAATATAATAAAGTATTCTATGTGTTATTCCAAGACCATGATATAGCAGTGGTTCATTTTGAGAATGAGAAGTCTCAAAACAACCTAGGGTAGGATGTTTCGTAGAAAGAGCCCTTCTTAACAGAGGATAATAAGTCTGTACCTCAGAGGTATACAATAGTAAATCCACTTTTTTTGAAAGTAATATGTTTCTTACACCATTCAAATCGCTAGAACCAGTTCTACACAATGGTATAAGACATTAAGTCCTATGACATCAATGAAAAGAAATATCCAATAGTATATGACATTAAATCCACTAACGTCTAATGGGTATAGGACCTCAAGTGACGATAAGATTATTTACCTCTAAGCTTTGCACGAACATAATGTTGTTCATTGGAGTTAATGTTATTTACCTCAAAAGGAAAACTCGCGCGCAGCGCGCTATTTGTCCGTATGCGATGAATATTATTGAAATCCACGAATATTATAGGAATCTTCCATGTGCAGATGTCCCTGACTTACCTGAAGCATGTGACTAGCAGTGTTTATTTTTAAAAATAAATTATATTTTGGTTTTCAGATTTGTGAAGCAACTTTTATTTCATTTTATTAGTAAAACTCTCCCCAATTCTTAAATAAGTCCATAACGCTACATACTGACAAGAGACAATGTTTCTAGGTGCCGAATTCCAATAACATCCCAATGTTTTATTTAGAGGTAAACAATAGCATGATATCGTAATGCTTTCTTAAAACACCTAAGTTAATTTTTGTTACAAGGTAAATAGTCTCAAGTCCACAAAATCGGATAAGAATTAACTTTATTGTAATTATGTGTAGTACATAATAATAAAAAATACTGTTGGGTTTGTTTCAATATCTTTAAAAAAACTTTGTTAAGGCGCTAATATAGGAGCGATTCATGTATTTTAGAAGATGAAAGTTACCTGGCCGGGCCGCGCGCCACTCTGGCTCCGCGCTCACGGCAACTCGAAAACGCTAATTCATAATATTATTATATTTGTATTATATTATTATATATTATATATTATATATATACAAATATTATAAATATTTGTAATTACGGCTTAACTTTTTGACAAAAAACCGCCCATTTTACGGAAGCTCGCTGCCTACAGGTCCTTAAAATTGCATTCAAAGTTTCACTCCGCGCATTTTTGCCTCTCCTGTAAAATTTTCGTTATATCACATAATATTGTATACCTCTAAGGTACAGAATTGCACACTACTGCGTAGCGGATAAATATCAGATATAATATTTATTAGCAATTTATGTCAACCATTTTCACATTCTCCACAGGGGTTTCGTTAATGAACGTGGATTTTCGCCGGCTACCTGAAATGCCGGGGGCTTGTCTCGCACACCCTAGATTAAACATTCTCATTCTAGCATTCGTAGCATTAATTCTACAAATCTACAGCATTTAACTTACAAAGGTACTGTCATGGCTTTCCATTTTTTGCGGGACAAAACTTATCGGATATTAGGATTTGCCATCGCGTTGTTGTTTAATACAACAACGTAAGTTATAAGATAAGAAGGATAAGTTTTGTCGCTTAAAAAATGGAACGCCATGACAGTACCTACCTCACTGTAACAATCCGGAAATCTTCGAAATTATCATGTAATCTTATCTATCGTTGCGTAAAAGGAAGAGAATTTCAGTACCGGAAATTTCGGCAAATCTTAGCTGTCATGTCTACCCAACTAATCTGGAGACAAGATGAAGCCATAACCGGTTATAACCGGCAATAACCGGTTGCCATAACGCTCCGGACATCTGCAAACATATTATGCAAAACGCGGGTGACGTGTGTACACGCCCCAACGTTACAGCCTGTCTGACCCTTAAGTTCCTTTAAGGGTATGTTGTTGTGTAGGGGTATGTTTGTTTATTTTTATAGCTATCAGAATGAATATTACAGTTCTTTTTAAATATGGTCTAACCACACGATAACAAGTGATGCGGACCATTATAATGTAACGACTAACCGAAAAAGTTTTTCACGCATAAAAGGGTGGAAAAGTTAAAGGGAATATTCCACGCCATTGAAAACGATCCTGCCAATTTGTACAATGTCACCTACGGCCCTAATGTCACCCCTATTTGAGACAATTTCATATTTTCACACCTAACCTTCACAAAGCATTTACTTATAAGTCATACTACCTACATTAAAAGAGGTTGAACAACATGATAATAATAAGAATAGTAGCGAATTGGGAGCATTTTATTGCTGTATTTTATTTCATACTTGTGAATATATATAAATAAATTTATAGTAGGTATATATTAAATATATGTAAATAGCCCTTGAAAAGGTATACCGAAGGGGTAAAAGTAAAAATGTAATTCACGCTTTTATCGATACTTCCTACAACCTTAATATTTAACCGACGGAAAGAAAACTGAGGCGGTTAACTCGACACAAAAAGTATATATTTTTTTAAACATTGTTTTTTCTGAGCTCCAATTCAGTTTAGATGGTTCCAAATTTACGCTCTGCGGCCTGCGTTCCCAAGACGAAACTAAATTACCTATCACCGCTTCGTCTGATCATAACATCGGTTATGATCACTAGTAAAATCACTAGTCTTACTATCACGTCTTACCACACAAGTATACTCGTAAACCAGAGTTAAACAAAATATATTAACTAGCTAAAAACAATATTTATAACTTAAACAAATATTTCTAAAATTTCGTTCCACAAAATCGACATCTATCACTCGCGTTTTCTTACTCAAACCTGGCATGCCTAATTATTTTACTTGTGCATTTGTTATCGATTTAGAAAAAGCAAGAGTTAGGCGTCGATTCGTGGAGAAATGATTTAGACTCATCTTTTCAACTCTGGTTTAAATCTATTGTGGGAAGACCGTACCAGTTTAATATTGATATTATGAGTGCTTACCCATATGTGCCTGCTCACCTAGCAACACTGTAGATAATTCTACAACGGAGATAGGGAACACACCCCATTTGTCGGTGCTAAGTCGATTAAGCCGGTTCGATAGGGGCGCTCTAATGGAATTAGGTGCATATTGAAGGCAAAATTAAATTCATGTGCGATATAAGTATCCTACTAATATTATAAACGCGAAAGTTTGTAAGTATGGATGGATAGATGGATGTTTGTTACTCTTTCACGTAAAAACTACTGAATGGATTTTAATGAAACTTTACAATAATGTAGCTTACATATCAGAATAACACATAGACTACAATTCATAAAGATATATCGTATATTATGGAAACGCGGGTGAAACCGCGGGGCGCAGCTAGTAGTATATAACATCGTGCGTATAGTGTGTCTTCCGACATCGCCTCCTTTGTGAAGTTTATTAAGGACAACAGCTCGGACAGTATTGGGTGTCCCTTAGTTGTGTAGGAGTTTGAGGGATCTTTGTAACAACTAATTAATAGTAGGTTCCATTGTTTCTACGCATCAGCATAGCTAGGAAGGTTTAAGCTGAGGTTGCAGTAGTGCGATGCGTGTGTGTTGTGTTTGGAGCCGCTGTCAATAATTAGGCTTATTCGATATAAGATAAGGTCGCATTTAGTGGAGCAAAAATATAGCGGTGACGCAAGCACGTGTGAAACTTATTTGGGGGTTTTCTGACATATCTAATAACTATCATACTAGTAAGATAGTACAACATTTTATTCTGTATGAATGTAAAAACCCCTTTGTATAGGTATAATACTAGAGTATAATTTCCATGTGGTGTCATGATGGAATCTCAGAACATTTTTAATTAATCATATTAATTATGTAGTAATGATAAACAGTTGTTCGAAAAACTCTGCTCATAGCGTCGCTTGTGTCGATATTACGAACATAAAACAATTTCACGAAAATGGCGCCCAACGTGGGACGAACCTTGCTTCCACAAGAACGGGCTAATTGAATTAAGTGCATTTTGAGCGTGGGTTTTAGGCCCGTGTATGTGTAGGTACGTATCTACCTACATCAACAACCTCTGAAGACATCCTTTGTGAGTTTTAGGAATCTCTAGTGGTAGAGCTTATTAGGCTCAGAGCCTGTGTATGTGACATCATAGTTTCTATAAATAATTTTTTTTTTTGCCAAACGTTACTTACTGTATGAAAAGCCATTAACATTGTTTAGTCAAACAATTTGCTTTATAATGTTGGCAACACAGAGTAAAGCTACTGCGGGTGGCTGACAACGAAGTTTTCGACGAAGGAGTTATTATACTCTTTGTGGGATTAAGGCTCTGTGGCAGAGGAAAAGTGCGGGAGATAATGATTAGATTTAAGTTTTCGATGGAACACTTTTTCTGTGAATTAAAAGGAAAGATTGCATGATTATAATTGACTAGCTGCGCCCCGCGGTTTCACCCGCGTTTGGATAAAATACGAATATCTTTATGAATGGTAGGATTTTATATTTAGTAGGATATACCTACTTAGTTGTTTTCATTACCGTCTCAGAAATAGTTGACAATAACGCCAAATTAATGACGACTGTTTAGAATTATAACGATTCTGATGTGTGAATCTGGCGCCCAACGTGTGGCAGCGTTTTCCTGGATAATATTATTACGTTGAATAGAACTAGATACATATTGTCAGCAAATATAATTCATGTGAGATATAATGCGAATACGCGTACATAGTTAGGTAGTAGTAAATAGGGACTCAACATGCGGTAAGTATCTACCCACGTCAAAGGATTTATAGAGCGCGGCATTGTGGTTGCACAGCTGGGATTGACTAATACGCTACTAAAAGGAGTGGGTTTGATTATTGTAGCTTGTGAAATATCCGACGTAGTATATAATTGTGATAAAGTATTGTTTTAATAAGAAAACTTAATAGATTTTTTAAAACTATATATGGATTGTTCAGCAATTAGCCAAACTACTTCCCATTAAAAATCACAATGTTGATAGGAAAATGCATAGGTCCTTTGGAACCCTACATGGGTCACATATCTAAACCCTAACTAACCCCCTTATTAATGAACATATTTTATGAAATGTCACTAAGTTTTGCGCAGTAAAATTTTTCAGTGCTCATTTTTAATAAGTCTTAGGCCCATATTAATAAATCAATCTCAGCTCTGTGAGCTATTTTCAGTGTGCACTTGCTATTTCGTTCCAGTTAATAAATACATCTAAAGTTGTAGATTAGGAACCGAAACTTACATGATATCTGGCAAATTAATAAATGACACTCAGCGGTTAAGTGCTATCCGATTATGACACAATTGATACATACACAGTATCTAGTAGCCAATGCTACATCTAAATATCCATTTATTAAATTTAATAGCAACGATTTCAAGATGTAGATTACATTTTGAGTGTGGATCACCTAATAGCGCACTAGGTAGCGCTATTAAGGTTAATTTATTAATACGGCCCTTAGATAACTATTTGTGAATAACGGCGTAACTAAATACGGACTTATTTCAATCAAACTACCAGGCAGTCTCAACTAAGTGAATTGACAGCAACAAATGTAATAATACCACTGGTCTACATAAAACGTTGGCTCTTAATCTGACATCCACGTTCTAAAAGCTGCGTCACAAGCACACAAGTCAAAGTTGCTCTGCAAATAAATCTTTAACGGACCTCAACTTTTCGCGAGCCCGTATAATCCCCTCCCTCTGCCACACTCATCGCAACATTCCGTTTAGACTATACAGAGCAATATCAATCACTGTGTCAGAGCAAAGAGTGCAGCTGTCAAATGACTCCCATCGGAGTTTTTTTTTTCTTTTCTTCTTTGGCCATGGTGCTTTTCGCACATTGTGCCAGTTTCAAGTAGGTGATCGACGAGTTTTTTTTTTTTTTGTTTAATTATGGCTTCGCACGGTTTGTGCATATAGCCAGTGTCAAGTATTATAATAATAACGTAAGTACATAATATTTTTATTTTCACATTAGGAAAGTAATAGCTTTAAAGCAATCCTCGTGGTCAAGTAGTCAAGTCAATTATTTACATAGTCAAAGTCAAGATTCAGTAAAGTGGTGGATGCTTTACTGAAACTTCCTGGGAGTTTTGGAAAAAATACGAAATGACACGCTTTTTGAGTTTGTATCATTCGCCCACACTCGTGCACGTTAACGAACACTTAATGGTCAATATTCCACCAATATTACACATTAACACTCGAAGAAACACAAGTTTAAGAAAATAACACAAAACCAACAACGTCTCACTATCGTATTCCCGCCAAAACTCCGATCGACGAATTAATCTATAAATGCATTCCTGATCAGCGTTGTCAGACTGAAAATTCCATTAATGCGTTTTATTTTACTTAGCACTTTTTTAATTCTCAAATCAATTTGATTATTCGTCTTGTCGGATAACGATAGTTTATATAATACAACTCTTACGCCACAAATACCCAATGATCTCAAAATCACCATCGGAAATTGTTATGGGGAGCAATACCACGGACAGATTCTTAGTTGTAAAGCTACCTATGTATAGTTACGCATGAATTGGTTTACTACCTTTTACTCTATTGAGAGTTTGTGAGACGATAGGAAGAGATTTCGCAGATCAATACGAGTGACGTTGTATGGCTTGGGTGAGGGATAGTAAACTTTGATATTGTGTACAGATAATGCCATTATTGACAGACAGCCATTGAAACTACAGAGATAGTTATTGTATACTTTTTGCTACATATCAAGCAAGAAGTAATGTCCAGATTTTAAACAGAAAATTAATAATTGTTTTTGTAATAATAATTTTGAGTTTTGGCTACGTAAAGTTTCAGCATTTAGCCAGTGTCAAATATGAACAATATAATTAGTCAAAAGGTCGAGTTCCATCTATCATGATTCAGTAAACTGATTGGTGTTTTATTAAACGTCTCGGGCAGTTGGAATACAAAATTTGACTTTTTTATATATATTTAATTTGACTAGTCACCCACGCATACTATATAGGTACTGAAAATAGAAGGAATTAATTAATTAATCTGCCATAGACAAAACGTCTTCGGAACAATGGTGTGCTTTGGTAACATTATGACGAGTATCTACACTGTGAATGGCATACAAAGTTGGAGCGATAACTTTTGTGAAAGACTAGAATTATTGTGGGTGCTCAAATATAACGTTCAGCTTCAGAGAAATTGTTTCGGAGACACGGCAGTAAAGTGCCTACATCAACACAACGGCTTTGATAGGAACCATAACTACGAATTACTTTTACAAAGATACGACAAAGTTTAGGTAACGTCGTTAACTCAGTGTAAACTAATCTTCGTCCTAACCACCACAGAAACTGAAAATGTGACGATGTTGCTTTTGTATTTTGTTCTCAAACTTGTACTCCTGCGTGAGACTGGTGGAATGTTCGTTAACGTGCACGAGTGTGGGCGTATTATACAAAGGAGTGTCATGTCATGTTCTCTCCAAAACGGTCCAGGACGTTTTACCACTTTACTGACTCATAACGTCGACTGCAACTTGACTAGATTACGTGACGTAACGAAAAAACCTTGCTATTCGATTTTGGCTGGTGCTGGAAATCGTGCAAAGTCAATTTGTGGACGAAAGCTCTGGCTAACACTTACTCAAATAATTCAAGCATTAAATTAACTTTCACGAGAACGTTATCCACACAAAAGAGCAGCCTACGCGGATTTGTTTGCCATCAGAACTGATGACAGCTTTTAATTAGACTTTGATCGAGTTGAAACTTCTTAGGCTGATGATTGATCGATACCCGTTTCGGGAGTGTAATCGATCCCATGGACGAATATAGAATGATGTGTTGGTTGAGCTTTCCTTGGCAGTGTTTTAGGTAATTTGCTCTGAAGCTAGGGCAATTACATATTATTCTTATCATTATGTCATAACTTAGCTACAGATAACATAATTATATCTACAGCTGAGTGGTGGCAAACGCACTTAATAGCGGTTATAAGTATTTTCATAAGTAGAAAGCGGGATCTATAATTATCCATCGTTAAACTACTACACTAGTAGAAAAATATCAACGATACTTGTCGCGAGAGAATCGATTTACTCGCTCATGAGTTTGACTACGAGTTCACTTTATATACTTGACTGTCTAAAACACTATATCTTTACTATTTTTTAACAAACATGTTAGATAAGAGTATTGGCTACTAAGTGCTTGTGTCCGTACTTCGGGTGCGGGGAAACCATTATTTAAAGTCTTCTATGAATTCACACTAATACCTTTTTATAATGTGCAGACACAATAATTCAATACAATCAAACCCAAAACATATATAAAACAGAAAACTGAATGTCTGAAAGTTCCAACAAAGTTATCGCTTCGTTAGTTTTATCACAGAACTCCACAATCTGTTTAGATAACTTGGTTCGAATTGAAATTGGACGTCTTAGAACTTCGTTTCGAAGTGATTTACACCGCTACTATACGTTTGAAAGTTGCATTAAACTTTCCAAATCCGTTCGTAGTCACAATTAATTAATTTGAGAACTACGACGATGAGAAACAATTTACTTTGAAGATTGTACGTGTTTTTACGCGAATTTATATTTAGTTTATAGTTGATATTTTAACAAAAAAAATTAATGACTTCCAAAAAGGTTCTCAATTCGGATGTTTATCTTTTTTTTTTGCATTTTTTTTTGTATGTTCATTACGTGACTTCTCCGACAATTGGGCATTGATTATGATGATTTTTTTTCTGCAACTTTTCATTGTATGAGGTCATTACACCACACATGAGGTCACCACTAACCAACTTAACAAATTGTACCTCGAGTATGAGTTTTTAATAGCTCGACATAGTACGTGTCAACTAGCGCTTTTGTATGAAGATCCGGTACAGCGCCCCTACCAGCATGTTTATGAACGAAAAATCTTCATCAATCGTACTATGTCGAGCTAGTGAAAACTCATACTCAGGGCACTATAAGGCGATTCTGTACAAAACTCACATACTTGGCAGCGCTGAATCCACGTTGCGGTACGTCACCAATCTGACACTGATGTACCGCAGCGCGGATTCAGCGCGGATTCAGCGCTGCCACGTAAGTGAGTTTTGGACACTAGAGTTTTGGCGGGAATCGATAGACGTTAAACACTTATATAATAAAATACTTGACACTGGCTATATGCAGAAACCATGCGAAGCCAAGACTAAAACAAAAAAAAGTGAGTTTAGTACAGAATCGCCTTACTGGAATCTGGAGAATTCTCTAACCTCAAAGCTGCCCTTGCGTAAACGGGTAGGTATAAATTAGTCTGTAGCTATTTTTGGACACAATAAAGTGCCATGGTATCTACCTCTATAATGTGTCTGAGCACATCAAAGTACTTCTAATGATCAGAGTGTTGAAGCAGATGATTGATTTCATGGGCACTCTGTACCTATATTCAACCATTTTTAGGGGTCCGTACCTTTCGTCCGACGCTTTGTCTTTGGTTCGATTCAGCCGTTTGTATTGAATGTCTCCTGTCCAGTGTCCACCCTGTGCCTATGCGTAACGTCAAAGCAGGTGACAGCCCCCATCATGAATAAAAAAAAATTGTGTGTCATATTTGGCCATGGAGTAGGTACAAAAGACTCACAAACTCGATTGCAGTATAATTTGCAACACCAAATAAAGGTCACCAAAAATCCAATTTCCTTTCTGTTAACTTTCACAAAGTGAGCAGCCGCTGTGGTGGTCCAAAATGAAGCTATTAGCCAAGAATGTGATACCTTCATTATTGTGATGGGAGTTTTCACACGTCCCTGAAAGGTAAACATTCCGGAATTTTAGTTAAATTAGAACAATGTCCCCCTGACTTCAAATATTCGTTGGACTGAAATACTTCATTTAAGCTTTCGTACGCCGACAAGCCCCTCGTGCTCTAAATACAGTGAATTTTAGTTATAAAGGTAGTTACTAAAGGTTATAAAGGTACACACTGGCGCGTGAGAGGTGTCCTAGATAGCACGGTAGGTACCTACTACCCAGACTCGAGTATAATAATTATGTGACATCTTTTGCGCGGCACGAAAATAATGTTCTTTGTATTTTATCGCCTTGCCTACTTTTCTATTCTGGGAGTGAATGTATTTTTTATTAGATATAGTTGAGTAAACAGTGACTGACTAATAGTGATATTTTTTTTTATTTTATGATGGAATTCCGCCTCACCCGCCGCCTTCTAAAGCTTGTTCAATTAAAAGCCGCATAAGCATATCATACATTTATTTGCATCAAAGTTTATTAGGTATATATCGCAACAAACACGTAAATAAAAACGTCGATATATAAAATACACACGTACAAGAGCATCACCCGGCATCCGCGATATTTTATTCGGGGAAAACAAATACCTTGATAACTTTGCGCCGGTAAGCAATAAAACATCAGTGAACGGCATTCACACAGTACAGATGTAAACACTGTTTACTAAACAGTATGAACATTTATATCGTTGTACCTTTTTTACATTACCAAATGGTGTTAGATGTAAATTAGTGTAAAGATTAAAAAGTATTATTAAATTAATTTAACGCAAACATATCAGATTTTCATCGTCAATGATTCAGTCATCTGACGCTTACTCCTGTTACAATTACTGCAGTACTAAAACTTAAAATCATGGTGTTAAATTTTGATGCAAAGTACCTTATTGTGTTTTTATGGCTATGTTTGACCACTAGTGGCACTAGTAAAATATGTGACGTTACGATCCATACCATACTTACACATGAATAGATATAGTAAAAATAAAAAAGGGAAGGTAAAACCGACCCGAGATACAGATAAAAAAATATATATATAAAAAACCAGAAACAGTGGAATGCCTACTAATCCTGCATACTTCTTATACACAATAGAGTCTCTGGCAAAGTTTCAATCCTGTTCAGACAAACGAACAACACCTGGTAAATACACTTGACGTGTTCGCGTCTCGAGAGACTGCTTGAAACTGTTATGTATAGATATACATATACGTGTATAGCGCAGCTGCGTCTGCGCGTCACTTGTTACGACAATAAAAGAGTGCGTTTCCAGCTACCGATTGTATCGCTTGTCCACGCTCCCATACATAACAGTGGCGACGACTACCCCCGCGCAATAATATAAAAAAAAAAAAAAAATGTCGAGCTCAAATTTCGGTATTCTGAATAGTTTCGACCATAGCTTGCAAACTTGGAAGACTTGGAAGTGTAGACTCACGCAATGGTTCATCGCGAACGATATCGACGCGGTGAGCGATTCGGCGGGAGTTAAAAGACGAACGATATTGCTGAGCGCACTCAGCGAAGCCACGTACAAACTAGCGTCGGACTTGGCACTGCCAAAGGAGCTGCAGGAGGTGCCGTTTGAGGATATTGAGTCTCTCCTTGACAGCCATTTTACACCAAAATCAACAGGGTTCAGCGAGCGTCACAAGTTTTATGCCGCTACCCAGTTTCCGACGGAGTCGGCATCGCAGTGGGCTGCGAGACTACGCGGTCTCACTGCAACCTGCCGGTTTAGCAACTTAGAAGAGGCTTTGCGGGACCGATTTATTATAGGAACTCAGTTCATAGTACAACAGGCGTGTCTCCGGCTCAATTAGTGTTTGGACGCAAACTCAGATCGCGGCTCGATATCATGAACCCGTTATTGTCGACGTCAATGCCACCATCTACCTCACTCACTAACCATGTGGAATATAAACAGTGTTTGCAAACTGAAGCCAAAGGTGGCAAACCTAAAGACTTTGTGCCGGGTCAATATATAATGTATAAAAAGTTCATTAACAATAATAAGTTTATTTGGCTAAAAGGTATAATTATAGAAAGATTAGGTAAAAATGTTTATGTTATCAGTGATTGTATAACTTCAGCGAGATCTAAAAAACATAGTGATCAAATAGTGTTACGGCGAGATAAGAACGCCAATCATAGGCAACCCTGGGTCAGCCATAGTACCGGGACTCCTCTACCCCAGAACCAGCCACAATCGTCAATGTCAATTATGGATGACGTCATCATTGGCACGGATCTTAGCGAAGAGGAAGGAAATAGTACGATATCAACAAGCACCGCTACACCTAATACTCCTAACAGCGGTCTGCAGCCATGTATCGCCGCACCATCATCATCACCCTCCAAGATTACGGTGACACGAGGAGATCAGCGACCTTTGCAACTAGATGACCTTGACATCAGTGGAACACAGCCCGGTAGTTCCTCGCCATCATCCTCCAGAGTAACGGTGACACGGGGTGCAGCACGGCGGGCTATGAGCTCGGATAACGATGATTTTTACGACGTTGAATAACGAGACGACTAACTGTCCCAGGGTAGTCTAGTGTCGTAGCTGTTAGGGGAGAAATGTTATGTAGATATACATATACGTGTATAGCGCAGCTGCGTCTGCGCGTCACTTGTTACGACAATAAAAGAGTGCGTTTCCAGCTACCGATTGTATCGCTTGTCCACGCTCCCATACATAACAGAAACTAAATTAAATACTCAATCTTGGGATGCAATACGAAACCCTTCGGATACATTTAGGACGCATTCCACTAAAAGTACACGGCGCCCGTAGACTGAGGGTCATGCCATTATACATAGAGCTGTGGTTTGAGACATCCACCACAGCTGCCAGGAATCTAAATAAAGTGGGCTTGAGGATAGCGGACGTTGTCAGCCTTAAGTGGAAGGCACCTAGAGGGTTTCTGGCAGCGGCTCAATTAATAAATTAAACAAAGCCACAACCTTATTTGCATATCACACCGAACCTTGTGCCCAATACGGCACGTTTGGCGTTGTGGCTGAGCTATCGGACTGCTGCGCTTGGTGTCGCGGGTTCGATTCCCGCCTGGAACAAATATTTATGCGATCCACAAATATTTGTTTCTGTTCTGGGTGTGATGTGCATGTGAAATTATGTGTCTGTAAGCGATACCCACGATACAGGAGCAATCCTAGTGTAGAAGAGGGGGGGGGGCTACCTACAAAAAAACTAGTAATAAAGAAGAAACATCGTTTAATTACGTATTAATTGCATATTTCCCATAGAAGTAGTGCGATAGGACATAAAATTAACTGCTCTAACAGATTGTAGGGCTAAAAACCTTATTTTCCATCGACTTAAGCAGTATGAACTACATAGCACGGTATAGCGTGTCACTACTTCACACTCGATACAAGCACAGCCTAATAAACCCATAATACAGGTCAGTACGTAGGTACCTACTCATTTTGTGACCCAGCCATGTCAGGCAGCCCGTGAAAGTGTGTGGGTGTCGTCTCAAGCCTCCCCGGAGCACTTATACTGTTTATATATAGACGCGTAGGCGAGGGAATTGTATCATGTTGGTTTATTGTGCGGCAACGCGAGCGAGGCACGTCAGATAACATGCGGTGATAGGCAATATATTTTTTACAATTTCATACGGGCGGTGCTTCTGCCTTTCGCTTAAAATCGAATCCCAAAGTAGGTATTCCGTTGTCTGTCGTCAAAGTCAAATCATTTATTGTGAATAGGCTATAAAAACGCACTTTTACAAGTCAAACACTTCAATCTAATTAACAAATTAATAAAAACATGAAAGAAAAACCAATTGAATTAATTGGTTATGGGTTGAGTTTGAAAAATGATGTTTCCCTTTCAAGTACTGGTCCAGGATTGAATCTGGTACAGGAAAAGGAAACTCCGTTGACTCTACCAGTGCTTCGGAATACGCCCGTTAGAGAAGACAGCACCAAGAAACTCTACGGGGATCCTGTAAACCGTCTCCTGTAAACCGCATCGGCCGCTTAATGCGTCACGCAGTACGCCGCGTCACGATGTATTATAGAGATGTACGCCGACCATGGATGAATCATCCATGACACCGAATGAAAGTGAAAGAGTGAAAGAGACCACAACACTACATTTCCTAGAGTATGCATCGTGACGCGGCGTACGGCGAAACGCTGTAAGCGGCAGATAGCGTTTTAAGAGCACAGGCACAGTTTTATATTGCTTAGTTGCCTTCTAGCTGACCCAGCAAACTTCGCACCACCTCAGAATCAATAAATAAGAAAGCTAAATGATCATGATTGCAGAATGTTTCAACTTTAGTAAAATATGTGGTCAAAACTTAGCCGGAACGAAGAGTATTCGTAAAGTTGCTCGATATATGAATATAATATGAATTATACATTTACTTACTCGCCTTTTAAACCTTTCCTGGACATCCATAAACATTTTGAAACCAAAAGCAGGCAAATCGGCTTAGCCGTTCTAGAGTTTTAGCGAGACTAACGAACAGCAATTGATTTTTATATATACGAAGAAAGAAGATAAGGATGTTCGTTGATATTAATTGAGTACTATTGTTTTAATACGTAGATTGGTAACGTTGATTTACACAGAGTTTATTGGCTACGTTGAAATGAAATTTCTGGCTTTTAAAGGTCTGATATCGAAGTTTAAAATACCACAACAATCCGAACGGTATTACGAGGCCCCATCCCTACAAGTTCGAAAATACACCACAATTTCATGCACCACAGCTGAACGGCGTGGGCAGACGCTCTTAAGCCTTCGACGACGATACAAACCTTGTTGTACCCTCCAGTTCAATCTTATTACCAGGTAGTAAGGCCGAAAATAGAAGGCGGGTGTTAAATCGCTTATTTTATCGACTTTCGCACTTGTAACTTCGCAGGCAGCGAGCTCGGATACTTTTACGCCACATGGAAATAGTTTGCGGGTGGCTTGTTGCCCGCAAAAGTGAAAAACTTTTATGGAAAATCAAAGGTACCAGGAACTTGGATGTAAAAGAAATTTTAAGGAAGCTTATGCCTCATCTAGAGATGAAGAGTTTGTATACAACCTGAATATATGTAGATATGTGCTTTGAGCACATAAACTTCCATGTATGAGAGTGAATATTAATGTAAAAAAAATCAAACTACAATCTATAGTTCCTACAGAAATCTCAACCTGTCTGTGTGTAGTTTATAAAAATACATCGCACTCAGACGATCAAATTAAAAACCTACAATAAACACATAATATCGCATTTACCGATAGCAAATGAACAAAACATTTTAATAGTTACAAAACACAGTTTTACTGTAAACATAGTTCTTAGTAAGCTCTATGTTTTAGTATTTAGCACTTTATTTGTATCACAATAGAGTTTGTCCGCCGACATGTTGTACCTACTGTCTGGAAATTTCTTCAAACTTCAACACTGAATAAATCCATTATGTTTTATTATAATACCTTTCTCTATTGTTTTAGTTTCAAAGCTACGTTCTAAAATAATAGAACTGTTTAATTGTTATAGTGTACGAGTATAGGAGATATTATTATTTGGAGCGCTCAGAACAGCAAAATTTTCTAAATTATATTCGCCATTTTGGAGTAATAAACTTTAAAATTAGCTACATCATGTTTTGACGTAAGGTCCAGGAGTATGTATATTCGTGACGCGCTAGTATTGTCATATTTTAGTGTATGAAATTTTAATAAATTTTGCATATTGCTGTGTAATATTTCAGAGCCAATTAAAGTAAAAGAAGTTTCAAGTAACATATTAAATTAAAAAATTTGCAAAACTCAAGACGGTTTAAAAGCAATTTAAACATAATACCGAACTGAATAATTTGTACCTACTAGAACACAGAATAAAATAAATATATAACAACATAAGTAATGCAAACTCCTGCTTTTCAATATTGTTCGATTTGCCACAAGACTTCTACCTACTAAAATTCTAATCGCAAATACAACCGTCAAAGGAACCAATATTTACAGAGATTGAAAATCGAGATCGTGAACGCAAATTGCGACGCTAGCAACACTGAGGCTCAAAGGGCGGCAACACTGAACCTCAAGGGTGACAGCTTCGAGGCAGATGTTTAATAACGTTGCGGCTGATTGATTAAACTTCGAGTTACAATCTCGGTAATAGCTAAATGCCGGACATTGTAATGTGACGTCTTGGAAAGGTACTATTTGTTATTCTGTGACCATGTCGAAGAGTTGGGTAGGTAGTTGATTCATGAGACATAATTTTAACTTTATTAAGTAATGCGGATACACGGACTCTCTAAGCAAAGAAGGAAACATCTATAGGAAATAAGTAGGTATGTTCAAGTTTATCTTTTTGAGAAAGATAGTGGTAGTTTATATGTGTGTGTCAAAGCAGAATTTGTGTCGATGCTTCATTGAAATTCGTACTATCTAGTAGGGAAATAATCATGACTGAAAAAATACACTTTTGCCGTATTTTTTTATATATTTTATGGAACATATTATCATAGTTATGAACAACTGTTGAGGATACCGACTATTTGTAAACTTCTAGAGCTTCAAGTACGAATGTCGATAGAAGTGGCTGACACTATCCTTTAAATTAAAGAAATCGTAGAAAAAAATTACTTTTGTAAATAAGGCCGATTATTCAACCGTAATTTGAGTTACAAACAATGACACACAAATACAAACAATATCACATTTCAACTCACCATAATAACGTGATTTTTAATCGACTTCCAAAAAGGAGGAGCCAATTCGAGTGTATGTTTTTTTTGTATGTTTGTAATGAGAAAAATAATAAGCAGCTCAATGAAGGTCCGTTTAAATTTAGCACGAAATCTCATTGACATGATGCCCATATAAGAAGCCATAGTCACTCCGTCCCCGCGTCCTTAATTTTCACGTTTTTAATACTTTCCCATAGGATTATTTTATAAATACAATTTTTTTTCTGGATATTATATTTTATAGTCACAGATGTAGAGCTATTTTTTGGTTAATAAATGGTACAAACCGGTGCAGGAATTTCGAAGATGCATCAAAAAGCTATAAATACGATTAAATAAGGCTATTTTAAACCATTTTTTATTCAGGATGTTTTAGTATTATCCATAATATGTTTTGAATACACAATATTGGCAAAGATATGAAGTATCCTATTATATTATTTGCAGATTTTTAAGATGCTGCCAATTATGACTTTATAGGCTTTGAAAGTACGCCTTAATCTGTTCCCTACATTGTAGTCTTCACCATATTTCCTGTGAAAATTTTCAAGTCTGTTAGTTATGACTTTGACATTGTTCTCTTTGACCCACAGACGACAGATAACTGAAATTGGGTTTATTTATGTACACTGACATTTACGACTTGTAAACATATTATAAAGTAAAAAAATCACAAAATAGAAAGTACATTGTACCGTCATTTCTGGGCAAGAGTACATTTGCACTGTATAGTTCTGAAAAATTTTTACGTTGTTATCATAGTCCTAAGTTGGGCGCCAAAATTAACTAAGTATAATAATAATAATTACAGCCGACGTCACTTCCGAGTGTTTCACCATCATGAATAATGGCCCGCGACAGCTGCATCCTGTCATTACTATTTTTGACAAGAAGTGAACCTCACAAAGCTACAAGGACACTTGCAGTTAAAAGTCGGTATTTGCGAGTTTTAATTTCAGAATATAATTCGCGAATGATATTTCGCAACGCGTTTTCCAATTAACATGATTTAACGTATGCAAATAGAAGGAAATACCATGCATGCATGATTCCGTATTAAATGCTTAAATTTAATCTCCTACCTGATATTACTCTGTGACATGATGTGGCCGTGAGAAATATATTTGTGACTAGTTTTACCACAACTGATATTACTACAGCATAATTCTGAGGGGCTTTGTTTAATTTAAACAGCGTTCAACAAACTTTGCAATTCAAAATCAGTTATAAACCCTGGAAACATCACAGTAATTTACAGTTTTAATCAGTTTTATTTTCCGCACTTCATAATGTGGAATTTGGGTGGGAAATACTCGTACATTTCCCAACTAGTTTCAACTCACATTAACACTAATGAGAAACGTTAGTCTGTGTGTAGTTTCAGTAGTTAATTATAGTATTTAATCAACACCCGGTTGTTATTCATCTTCAAGTTAGCGGATGGTTTTGCTAATTATAGTTTTGTTTGAAGTTTAGACTTATTTTTGAAATTATGACAATAACATCACACAATCTTTGGATACGTGGCAAATTTTATTTTGACATGAACGATTTAAGATATTGCGTTGTTATTCTACAACTTAGCAATAGTGGGCAAGCATTACTGTCCTGATTTCATATTTTTCAGCCTATCGAAGTTGAACCCTGAAGACGTCACGAGCTGAATACGGAGAATACATATTAGATATTATACATAGAGACACACATATTTTAACTTCTAATCAGACAAATTACATTATTATTTTACAACATCCGCGTACATTAAGTGCAATCATAATCAATATAATAGCGAGACTTACTTTTAAAAACATTATTTTTATGTAGGCGCCCACTCTCGGCATTTTTCATTTGGTCATAATAGATCTTGATTATAATTTGACATAGTTACTGGCTCTAGCAGTATGTAAGCATTTTATACAGCAATTTCTTTCAGTATAAAAAGTAATCTGACCTGAAAAAGGTTCCAGTCATTCAATAAATACATCCATCTACCGACCTTTCCAATTCTGTGAGTCACTGGTATATTTCATTCAATAACAATACGAAAATTGTTCCTCTTCGTGAAATTCCCCACAAATCTTTCACGGGGAGGGTACTACGGAAATTAAATTTAGGATACGTCAAAGTTAGGGTACCAGATTGGTGAGGTTGACAACGCATACAACCCGTACCGTGTGTTGCATAAATGTGGTACATCTAATAAGTTATAGCATTATTACGGAGTATAATGGATAGATCAACATGCCGATAAGGGACCAAAGAAATATAATTTATATAACATTTTATACAAAGCGAAAGCTTATTAATAGCTTATTATTATACCCCGATCTACATAATATGCATATTGTATGTAGTTCGGGTCGAATATTAATATACTGTAATAGGGTTTCACAAAACTATTCGAAATAACTTGGACTGAATCTTATTCTGAACTTCAATGTGAATTGAACTGTGAAATTTTCTATTAACCTTTCTCAGTATGAGAGGAGGACATTTTATGGAAAAATATATTTTTCTAGACCTTTTATACTACGATTTCAACGAAACAAGAAATGAAAGCATCTATTCTGGAAAGACTTCACACATACACAAGACACACATAATATTTGGTTCTGTTTTGGTTCTGGTTGATATAAATGAATCCAAAACAAAGATACCATTAATTTACTGAGCGGTTCCGTTGTCCAGCCTGTATCATCAGATCAGCTCGCTGTCACCATAATATATTATATTGGCATTGAAACTTGAAAGGCATGCTAAATTTCCACTTGAACTGTATCATCATCAGCCTGAAGACGTCCACTGCTGAACATAGGCCTCCCCCTTAGACCGCCACACCGAACGACAATTTTGCCACTTGCATCCACCGGTCGCCTGCGACTCTTTTGATGTAGTCGGCCCATCTAGTGGGAGGCCTACCTACACTGAGTCTTCCAGGCCGTGGTCGCCACTCTAGAACCTTTCTTCCCCGTCGGTTGTCAGTTCTACGAGCGATGAACTGTGTAAACTGTCAATATTTATTAACAACAATTACAAATACCAAGTTGAATAACTATCAATTTTACCCATCAATAACCGACTCTTTGATAGCTATATAGCTACTGAGAAACATAATTATAGTACTGAAAGGTACTATCCCGCAATCTCCGCAGAGATACAAGATAACTTTGACCGGATCTAGTTCATATTAAACCACGGGTAATAGTGAAACTTTCCTGTCCATTAACCGTAGTTTCATTGCAACCTTGCGCAATTGCGGTTGCATTCAGTTCCTTACCCTGAAACAAAGTTGGAATGTTGAAATGCAGTCTCTCGTTCAATCCTCCGTCGTTAATTTGCTGTTATTGCCATCTCTTTCATTTTCATGATATCAGATAGTGACGACAAATCTTTTAACAGGGAACTATTGTTAGACAAAGTGACAAAGTTAACACGAATGTCTTTGTATATATATTTATGTATATAATTTTAAGTGACTGAAAAAAGAGGAGATTTTCAATTTGGTTGCACGTTTTTGAGAACTTAGACCTCGTATCAATGCAGTGAATCTTTTAGCCAATATTTGACTTACGAATGTATTTAAGCAAAAAAGTGTTTCGTTACCAATCAATTCCAAAACGACTGAGGGTATTATGAAGAAATTTGGTGTATTTAGATCAATAACACATCGGGAATGATACCGCAGGGCGCACCTATTGCCTGAATATCAACATAATTAATTACCTTTTGCAAAATTGTGCAGCACAATTAAACTTAGCCTTTGGAAGAAGGGAGAGAGAGAGATAGAGGGAAGAGAGGCCTTTGCCCAGCAGTGGGGCAGTACAGGTTCATAAATGAATGACACATTTTCATTACATTCTCAATGAACACCTGGTTTTATAGTAACCCCCGTTAGGTAGGTACATACATAAAAAGATTTGGTATCGCCCACGCAAATGTCAAGTAATAATATTTCCTTTCATAAATGTATTGTTTCTTTGATTTCTACTGAACGGACTGGAAACCGATGAAAAACGGTGTTTCCTTCATTATTGTCTGGGTCGTTTGATGGGACGAAGCACTTTTGGCGGTTTGTGTTTTACTTTCCTCTTTATACAAAGTACAGTCAGTCACAAAATTACTCTTTTTTATTTAATTTTACGCTCGCAAACAATTATATTTTCTTATAAAGTTTTTATTATAAAAACAAATTGAAATCTAAAAACTAAACGTAAATAAAACTAATCTAATAGGCCGCTACCAGTGGGCAACGTTCCCAAAATGCTGGCCGCATTGCCACGTTGTATGGCAATGCTCACTCTTTGACCAAAATAAAGGCCAGCATTTTGGTCACGCATTATATTTTCTTCATAAAATAGAACAACGAAATGAAAAAATAAAGGCAAACTAAGAATTATGAAAGACAAAGATATAATAGAATTTTACGAGGTTTTTTTTTTATCTTTAACACTACAACTAACTTTCGATCGCAATTTCGTACTGGTTGCCGTGGACTATTGCAATGCGTCGATCAGAAAATTAGCAAGGAATGATTTTGTGATAGACACATCGCGACGGTTGACGAGTAAAGATTACAGGAACAATATCGAATGGTGACCTTTAACTTATAAATGTCCAATAGAAATTCCGTTCGATACACAGAACTATCAATAAAATGGAGTCCATCCAGACAAAGGGTTATATTTCATTTGGTAGAAGATTGGACGTTGATAAAATATATATCCGCTTGCTTGGAGTCGGAGAAAGGCATTAGATAAATTGAACCTTATTCTAGTACCAGAAATCGTTTATTTCGTACTTTTATCACTGTCACTGTATTTTTATAACATACACTATGTGAAGTCTATGCGGCTAGTTATAGAAGAAAATTGCAATTAAAAATTAATTTGTACTATAAAATTGTATTGAAACCCTACTAATATTATAAATTTGAAAGTTTGTGTGAGGGTTTGTGTGTGTGTTTATCTTCTCTTCACGCCATAACAGAAAAACGGTATTTGATGAAATTTGGTATTCAGATACTGATAATATATTCCTGGAATAGAAAACAGAATACTTTTATCCCGTAAAATTAACGTTTACTGTGGGATAATTTAGCGAACGCAGTGCGCAGGTGGCAATAATAATGGAATTTGCACAAGAAAATTCAGGTGTAGACAAAGTGCTACGTTTTGCGTAGCATGTAGCTACGAAGTGGTGCGTAGCACACGCGCCTCGTAGCGCACCGTAGCTACGTAGCACCATTGTATCTAAGTGGTTGGCAGCCACAAGAAAAGGATTCGTCGCTACAAAATTCAACTGAAACATTACTTTATATCCTTGAGAAACTCCTTTTAATACCATTAATTAACTTCTATACTGACCACTTGTTGCTAAAATTTACATAAAACTCCAGTCCGGTATAACTTGACCTTCAGTCTCTGAATACGTATAAGGATAGAGTATGACACAAGAAAGTTCAGGTTATAGCGGCCAGGGAAATCATCCATAAGTCCCTATTTGTGTTGGGGAATAAAATACTCGTACGTTCACTGATGGGCGGACAGAACTTTGTTAGTACAATTTGTTAATTATTAAAGGGTATATTTTGTACCCGAAGTTAATTAAAATGGACCTGCGGGGCCAGTGGCTTTAACGGTTTTACGGTAAATAAATGAATAAATAACGAGGCACGGTCACATACTATATACATACAGACCCGATGCTGTGGCCTCCTATGGCAGAGATATAGTAGACCATATAGTTATATATAATATGTTAAGATACAACATAGTGTATATTACGTCTCCATAGCGGAGCCAGTCTTAAATATAACTCATTGTTATTAAAATAATAATTAACAATTTACTTATTGTAATAAGTTTTGTAAATCCATTGAGCTTGTTAGTTACAAGGTTCCTCGTCCCATTTCCCCTTGATAATGACATAATTAATTATGCGGGAAAGGTTACCAAATTACTAACCCTTACTCGGGTTGAAACCAAAACAAGCAAAAAAGCTTTGAAACATAATAACCAAAACAATAACGGGTTGAAATAAACAGCGCAAACTTTAAAGGCTTTGTTAATTTTAACTAATAATTAGGAGGGTATATATTTGTTAGTTGAGATAGGATATTTCGATATTTGGATAAGTATATTTGGTCGGAACAATTTTTCAGAGTATCACTCTCAGATATATACATATCGTATACATTACATACATGTTTATACTGACTAGCTGCGGCTCCCAATCGGTTCACACAAATGTTTGCCCCGTACGGAAATCAAAACCCCCAACCTCACACTTCCTAGTCGATTCCACCAACAAGTATCACGGAAGCCATTTTACACAACTAAATGGCCAAAGCATCTATATAAAGAAAATAACAAATCTACATTGGTATTGAATTTTCATTGATCTTATCGCTAAAACGACCTCTTCTAGAACCGCCTCTTTCGAACCCCTAACCAATGACAGGTTCAAAGGAGGAAGACTAGTGGCATACTTTTTGGGCTGGTCTTACTTAAGTACGCAAAATGTAGTATCTGGGGGCACGGCAGTGCCCCCGCCAAGTCGAGCAAAACAAAAGGCACGGCCGTACTATCCTTTTCTCGAAGCAATTCGGGCCATTTTCGACCCCCTGTAACTTCGTTATGGATAAAACTAGAAGCCTACATTTTTTGTGTACACTTTAACTGGTCCGAGTCGTCCGGAGTCCAACAACAGATTACTGCGGCCCAAGCAAAAGTAACCGCCAGTGACTGACATCATTAGTTTTACTCCTTTAAATCAGTCACTGTCCATAACTAGGATTCCTTTTCCTTAATTAGACATACGAGAACCACGGTCCTACAAACATTTACTACAGTATGTTCATAACGGTAAAAAAGTCTTCAAGGAATGAAACACTATTTTCATAACAACAATTCAACACACAGTGTAGAAATTTTCCGTACCGTTCAAAATTGTAAGAACCTTCTGTATCGATAGCGAAATAGAAAAGCGGATAAATGAGGCGGCAAATCGAGTGTAGGATGGAGTTCTGCGCTTCCGGTCCTACAATATCCGGCTGGCACGCTTCGATCCGGATCAGCCCCGACCGGAACGCTTCCGATGCAGATATCGCTTCCGAAGTAGATTGCAAAGTCGTTGCGGTACAGCTAATTTTATTTATAAAGACACAAATGGATTATGCGAGAATGGAAATAGGATGTTTTTATTTTAAATTGTGAATATTGGAGCGATAATAGAGTGAAACACTCTTTATTCTGCGCCAAAACACAATACAATAAAAAAACATGAGTAGGTAGTACTGCTTTAGACCGAATTCGATACACAGACTAGATATTAGGATTGTATAGGTATGGGTATATCTCATCAATCATAGACTACCTCAATGAACACATTGTAAAGGAAGCCTAAAATCTACAATGTCAATGATATTGTTGCTCTGTTCCGTAAATAGAACCGCGCCGGCTGAAGTAATACTCATTCTAAATTGGGAATCTTTATCTATAAAAAATTTAATCAATTTAAGTGTCAGTTTGTAATTTCAAAATAACATCTTTTTACTTAAGCTGTACAGCTTATTTAAGCTTTCTATATACGGTATATATCTATTATGCCAAAAAAACATGTTTCAAAGTGTCTGACTGTCTATTTGTTCCGGTAAATCACCGATTCTGATTTTCACTGGCAGATAGCTGATATTGGTTAGAACGCGGGTGAAACCGCTGGCACGGCTTGTCTAACGCTACATGGGAAAGATATTTAACGCTAAATTCAGTTACCTATCTATCGGTCTTACCGCAAAACCAGAGTTGAACAGATGAGTCTAAATAATATTTTCTCCACAAATTTATAGACGTCTAAACCTCGCTTTTACTAACTCAATAACAAATTCGCAAGTAAAATAATTAGGAATGCCAGGATTGAGTAAGACAACGCGAGTGATAGACGTCGATTTTGAGGAACGAAATTTTAGAAACATCTGTTTAACTCTGGTCTAATCTTTTATAGTAAGACCGGTAATTACTAATAACATACATTAGTCTTGCTTGTTTCTTGTTAAAAAGAAAATTGAAACACAAATTCGTTTTTCCTAAATAACAGTAACGTACTCTCGCTAAACAAATGGTATCAACTCTAAACACAAACTCAATACTACGAGTATAACACACATTGTGGGACTGTCCAGATTAAAAGGCCATGAAGGCAATAAGCGGCTTTGTTTGGCCCTTACAATATACATGTAAAGGAAATATAAATAGAATGTCATGTATATATTATGTACATATAGAGCCGCCCGTTACAGAACATCGATTAGGTTTATTGTCTTCGGTACCGGCGGTGAGGCTGTAGACTATAAATATCTCCATTCTATTGAACGTTGAACCTTGGTTGGTATATAACACTAGTTATTGCACGAGACTTCAGCCGCGGGCTACGTTTTATAGTGGCAAGAAGTGATTTATGTCCGTACCCATGGTCCAACCTATGTCTATATATTCATCAAAATTGAAATGATAATGGATTCGGAAATGTTAGATGAGTTACGGTTTTTTTAATGCTTCCTCTTTGCACGAAGTGTGTATTCAGCCTGACACATTGAAATTGTACTTCGGTCTTACCACAAAGTTTAAACCAGAGTTAAACATGTTTCGAATATTTCATTTCACAAAATCGACGTTTATCACTCGAGTTGTCTTACTCGATCCTGGCATTTATACTTATTTTACTTGTGAGTTTGTTATTGAGTTAGAAAATGCGTGGGTTAGAGGTCGATTTGTGGAGAAAATATTTAGACACGTCTGTTCAACTCTTGTTTAAATCTTTTGTGGTAAACGGAATAATCAAATGTCGAGTCCCGTCAGTCAGTCAAGTAGACGGTGGTCTCACTGTCTTCTAGCAAGGTGCGACAAGGACATTTTGGCGCTTGACCAAAATCGGAACTAACACCGTCGTCTCGCAACACCATGGACCTTTACATAAATGTAGTATCTGTTAATTAGTACTTAAACGGGTCTAATTCGCGCACAAACTAATATCAAAATATATAATTTTGACATACCTCGACGTTTCGACCAAGTTACATCGGCCGTGGTCATGAGAAGACTGTAGTAAATGTAGTATCATGAAATAGACTTGACAATAGCGTATACCCGAAAGAGACACGCCTGCTGCAATATAAATCGAATAAATATAATACACGTTATTTAGGTGGTAGCTTCAATCATTCGTGCGACATTCTAAAAGGTCAAGATCGCTGGTTACCCCTATAAGTTTGATAAATTTAATACACGATAACTAGGTGATGCTTTCACCAATACACTATACATCAAAAACACTTTAAAAATATCAAATACTTCACATTTTCGATATCGTACCAAAACTAACCACTACCTTAATGCTAATAAATGTACAGCTTACCTTTTACTGATCCATTTTCTGCTGCAATAATAATACAGTATAAAAACAGGCATGAGCGTGACTCGATACGCGTTTTCCACTTCCCTCTTCAACCGTATACCGTATTTATCTATTGCGTTCTCTTTTTCTATTTTCCTGTCGCATACCCTACTCCCAATTGCCTTCCATCACGGCCGAGAGGCACTCTGCAGTCCAAACAGAGCGGGATTACACAGTTTTCGACCCACTTGATACGTAAACATTCAGCGTACGAGTACGTACTTTTGGTACACCGTATACGCTTGGTTACGTACCGACAGTAGGGGCACTCAAATGGAAATATAATATTGGCCTGCACTGTACATTTTAATACCTTTTCGTTTCCGACTACATGATAGCTCACAGTTAACAATAGGAAAGTGGTATTTACCACATGTTGTTTTCATTACATTAACATAAGAGTTAGCTGTAAGGAAAGTTACTTTTCAATACTATCAGTAGGGTGAGCAGGAACCTCTATCGAGGAACTACTCGATACGTTAACTGTCAAATTTGTTTTAGATTTGATCAGTTTTTTCAGTTTGATCAATTTACCGGTTCGTAATTCGTATCGTTAACACATTGGTCAAGGTAATCGCGTACGCGTCTTGTCCAATATTGTCCATATTGCAAGGCGCTGATCAAATCTAAAACCAATTTGACAGTTAACGTATCGAATACTTTCTCGATAGAGGTTCCTGCTACAGCATCCATTATTTTAGTTTATTAACTTGTAAAGGAATGAAATGAAATTATGCAAAATTATTTATTTGTATTGTTCGGTTGCTTCTTTTTTATTTATACTTATAAGTGCTTACTTTTGTTGTGTCATAATATTGATATTATATTTTGTGCCATTTATTCCATTGGACGTTATTGTCACTGTTTCTTCCCGATACATTTTCTAAAGAAAACCCAGTGTTTGGTTACTTTTTACATAGTGTAGTTTACAGGAAATAGATTTCTCGTTTACACTTCCACTGTGCCGTGCGCATGCAAAGAAGGTCTATTTTTATCATGTTGGCACCAAATATGAAAAAATATTGACGTTTGAGGCACAAAGTTAAGGAAATGGAACGCGGGGCGCTCGGGGCGCCCGAAACCCTCTTTTCGTAAACTTTTTATCGTTATTATAAAAAGGGATAGATACGAACCTAAAGAAAATGTGCTATAAAAAGATGCGAATACATTTTAAGCCGAATATTTTTGAGCATCACATTTTAGGTTTTCTTTTTTTTGTTTGGCTATGAAGGTTTCCAAGGAAGGTAAAAATGATGATAAAGGTTTCGAAGGTTTCTATATTTGCCGCCCTAATTTTCTCGTCTTGTCGTTCAGTCGTAGAAAAATATATTATTAAAACGGTAAAGGCCAGATAATTCAGCTATTGTACCCCATTCAATAACTTCACCGCAGCGGAGAGCAAGTTATGAGGAGCACAAGTTATGAGCTATCCAAGTTATGAGCTATCCAAGTTATGAGCTACCCAAGTTATGAGCTATCCAAGTTATGAGCCATCCCATCCGATAGACTGTCCCATGTGTTATGAGCCGACGCATCCGATCCGGATCTTCCGATGTGTTGACGTGATACTTTACCTCATTTGAGTGTGAAGTTCTTCAACGGAAAAAGAAATAAAAAGAAATGGAAAAAGAGAGAGAAGGGAAAAAGAGAAATGGAGAAAGAGTTCCGTAACTCTGCGTTGTTTCGACTCATTTTAACATCTTGCAGTAAGTAATAAGTAGGTAGGTATTACATTTATGAACGCGTAATAATTTCCACGAAAATACTTCCTCCTTCCACACTGAGAAAGGTTCATAAAAAGTTCGCAGTTCAAAAGGCGAGCCAGATATTTCGAATATTTTGAGAAATCTTTTCAATACAATTTTTACGTGGGCAATAATGAATAAAAATCCGATTCGAAAAAATCTTCTAGGAAAATGAGTCTCTTCTAAAACGAAAACCGTCTTACCACAGAAGCTTGGACCAGAGTTAAACACAGGTTTCTAAAATTTCGGTCGACAAAATCGACGTCCATCACTCGCGTTTTCTTACTCAATCCTGGCATTCCTAATTATTTTAGTTGTAAATTTGTTATAGAGTTAGGACAAGCGAGGATTAGACGTGCATTTGTGGAGAAACTATTTAGACTCATCTGTTCAATTCTCGTGCGGTAAGACCGAAAGAGTCCAAAGGCTACATACAATAAAAAATATGTTCTAAAACTAACCCACTCAAAATAGTGATGTGTAGAGGATAACCGTGGTCGTATACGACTTTGCCTTAAAGCTTACGATCTCTTTCTATCTACTGTTATGCACGGGCCACACCTGTCTTCATCGTCAACGGCCAACATCGCTTTAAGCAACGCCGAAGTTGCCCCGATCATTTATCGCCATAAATTCGACTGGGCACACTATCGTCATATAAACCAAATAAACCAAAATCAAATAACGGTAACAAAAATCGGGGAGTTTTGGCGGGAATCCGATAGTGAGACGTTGTTGGTTTTGTACTATTAGCTCAAACTTGTGTTTCTTCGAGTGTTAATGTGTAATATTGGTGGAATATTAACCATTAAGTGTTCGTTAACGTGCACGAGTGTAGGCGAATGATATAAACTCAAAAAACGTGTCATTTCGCATTTTTTCCAAAACTCCCAAGAAGTTTCAGTAAAGCATCCACTACTTTACTGAATCATGACTGACATTGTAAATAATTAACTTGACTACTTGACCACGATTGCTATAACATTGCTGTGACTTTAACATTGCTTTCACTGCTGTGAAATTAAGAAATACTTAAAATAAAATACTTGACACTGGCAACATGCAACAACCGTGCGAAAAAAAAAAAAAAAAACGGCAATGTCAATGCAATATCCCGATTATGTGGCTACAATTACAGCGAACGTCAAACAACGGGATTTATGGGATATTCAATGGATCACGATAGGTGTAGTACATACATTAGATATTATAATGTAAGGTAGGTGGCATTTTAAGCACACTTAATTGAAATTAATATAGTTCAGTACTTTGTAAAGTTAAATATTTATGTTTACAGAACATAATTATAATGTACATATACGAAAAATAAAACAAAAATGCTAAAACTGCATTGCGTTATAATATCGCTTATTGAATATATAGACTACATTTAGACCGTAAGGACATTTTAGTCGAGTGTTGCTATAATAAGCGAAGCAATTTTTGTAATACTCAAGTTTTGATCTTTTGAAATTTCTTGATCAAAAGTTTATCTTCGAAATTTTCCATTACGAAACATTTACGAGTTTGACGAAACCTTGCCAATATAAAAAAATATCATTAGGAAACGTTAGTAAGTTGGTACTGACATAATATCAATAACGTGAGTTCTGTAATTTCACAAGAGTTTTGGCGATTGCTGTATTTTTTTTTAATGTTTCCACATTCGAGACCTTGCTTTGGCTTCGCTATGAGTGTGTCGTAACGAAAATGTGTTGACAAATTATATGTAAGTAATGTTATTTGAAGGTCGTTCAACGTATACTATGAACTTTTTCAAGATTTTTCTTGTTTTCGCAAACTTTGGCACGTGTGAGTGTGAACCTGGTATAACACGTTGTACTCGTATTTGTAGGGCTACGTCAAATAACGGTCTGGTAGATTGGGCTGACCGATAACCGTTGCTCCACGGGCTTGGTTCTCCAATGCATAATAGTATGGCTGTCCTACTCAAGCAATAAAAGAGGAGATCAGAGAGAAAAGGATGCAGAGTCTGTGAATTCAATCAACCTTTTAAATTATCTTATTTCGTTGTTATTTTATTTTTTTGAAATGGTAGCACTCGCAGTAGGTAGGCACACCATATTTTCACATGCTTTCATTTAACTTGCAATGTTTGTAGGTATAATATATTGTATTAGTTCAAATCTTGCAAGCTAAATTAGAACCAATTCCTCTTATTTTACGGAGTTGGAATTTTGCGTGTTGATTCAGTTCCGATGACAATGCATTTTAATGATCAGCATGCATAACCTAAATCCGCATTCACTATTAGCTCCATATAAAGGAACTCCTCAATTGTTGACAGCACAGACATGGAATGTTGTATACGCATTCGATTTCAATATCCCATTCTAAGTGTCACCATGATACGGCTGCTGCATTAAAATCTGCATATCTTTTTCAACATAATACAATTTATTGTTATTATTTTCTTCTTCCACAGGATGCAGCTCTTCTGGCGCGCTTTGTCCGTGGTCTTCTGCGCGTACTCGGTCATGTCGCAGCGTATCGACCAGGAGGCCATGATGTCTCCGCGGACGGCCAGGGTCCGCGACCGGGAGGTCAAGACAGACGAACCCACCTGTGACCAGCTCAAAGCTATGTGGAGGTAAGATCGGATGACCTCCCAAATATCCGTCCTTCATTATAGAATTATGTTCTACTAGAAGCGCCTAGCGGATTCACCCGCGTTAACTGCTATCCCGCGGGAACCATTTTAATGTTTACGGGATAAAATGTAGCCTATGTTACTCAAGGTAAATGTAGCTTTCCAATGGTGAAATAATTTCTGAAATCGGCACAGTAGTTATTGAGTATATTCATTAGGGGGCGTCCATAAATTACGTGAGGTGTTTAAGGGGGGGAGGGGGTCGAGTCAAATCTCATCTAATCTTACGTTGGAGAGAGGGGGGGTCTTGGCAAATATCACGCAATTTTTTTTCTGATTGAAACAAAAAAAAATTATACTATTTTGGTCCATTTAATCCAGATTGTACATGCTTAAGATTTAATCTTAAGCGTAATCGTAATACGATTAAGATCATGTACTAATTCGTTCGAAAGAAAATAATTTCATTCATACTTCGACGTTATACATTTACTGACTGTCAAACCACCATATTTGTTTTCTCTTTTTACAATAACAATCCAACGCGTTTACGTAAGAAACTCACACTTTGAAAAATCTCACGTGAGATTGGGGGATGGGGGAGGGGGTTGAATAAAATCTCACGACATCTCACCAGGGGGGGAGGGAGGTGCAGAAAATTAAAAAAAACACCTCACGTAATTTATGGACGCCCCCTTACAAACATACACACAAAAATACAAATCTTTCCTCTTTATAATAGTAGTCTAGATAGATTTAGAGGCGATGACGGCTCATTAAGTTCAGTCTTCGGGTCCCACATTGATTTTAAACCAGCTGACTGTATCAATCGTAATGAGCTTCCCATGAAGGAAAACATGGAATAAAATGTTAGATAGGTATATTTATAATCTGCAAATTGCCTTGAATATCTATGGAGATGCAGGAGCCGTATCCAATTCGTTGTATCCAATTTCAACCACCCAATTAAATCACACCATCTGTGCCAAACTTCATCAAAAGCAGAGGCAATTCCACAAATTATCCGAATTTAATAATTGTATAACGACCGACTGAAATATCATCTGCGTTCGGCTGGTTGTCCTCTAGGGCTGTCAGGTTGTTGGAGCCTTCCCACGCGACACCCCTGCGATAAAGAAGGATTATGGTATCCTATAAATATGTCATGGATTTGAATAATATGTATGTTTTAATGACAAAATCGCACATCATGCCATCCTAGCTAGGGTGGTCTGTATATATTATATTATACTGTATATATTATATTGTCATTAGCCTGATAGGTATCTAAATATCGAATCTCTAAATATATTAAGGGAACGTGGAATTGAATTTATTGTAACCAAGTGCGACTCGTAACCGCTTATGTTATGCTACACTCCTAATATTTGTTCGAAAATCTGACAGCATAGCTAGACGGCCGAACCGCATCGTAGTTGTCAACGTTTGACATATTGAACGTCAAATGAAGTCTTTAACCATTGCGACAACGACGCGGTCAGCTCGCGACGAAAGTATATAATAATGAAAATGGTAAATGTTTCACTTATAGTGTTTGGACTTTGTATAGTGGCGCTCTGCTAATGTCAAAATATTATATCTACGTTATTCAAGCTATCACTATGATAATATACCCGAACTGTTTCTTTAAACTTTTGTGACTGGTAAACCAACTCAATGAGTCTACTTTTTCCTGCAGCGTCTCGTGACAACCCTACCTCCGAGTATGGTAGATGCCCGAACCCGATACCGTCTACAATTCAGATCAATTGATATTTAGCTTCAACTCGATTGCTTATTCAATTTGAAGTGAGCTTTCAGAGATAGTAGCGATATCTGAAAACAATAGTAGCTCCGTCTCGAAATAGCTTTAAGTGCTTGTGATTTTAAACACGCTTTAATTATACATTGTTGAAATGAAATGAAATGAGAACAACTTAAACCGCTATCGGTAGTCGGGTAAATCTGTGAAAATGCAAATAATGAATTCACTCCAGATTAGAGTAACGTTATTATATAACGTGATAGGTTGGTGATGAACGCTCCCATTTCTATGTCACAGAGTCACGGAGTCACATGGTCACAGAGTCACAGGGTCACAGAGTTAAAGAACTTCACCCACTGAGAGGTGAACCAAACTGACGGCCTGGTGGGGTTGGGGGATGTCACATGTCTTTGGATTATGAGGTTCTTAGGCACCCTGGTTTCTTCGCGCGCTATTTACTTACTGTTTTTGAGCGTCAACTAACTCTGGACATAACTATGGAATAAGTCATTGATGTAACGATGCAAATCGAGAGCCGTCAAATTGTGAAATACACGACAAATCGTGTTAGTGTTGCGTCACCATCCCACTAATGAAAACTTTTATTTTGTATGAATACACAGAAAACAGGTGGCGCGTTTGTTAGTCGAACATTCTTCATATAAACTATGAGGTAGTAGTAGGGCGCAATAACTGTAAAAACTCCAAATTGACCTACCTACACCTACCATCAAGTTTTGTTAAAACGATTCTCTCATAATAACACCACAAACGGCGGGAAAATGTTGGAAAAGAATCGGCAAACTGCGTAGGCAAATATTCTCAGCGGATATTTTATTCTCGTTTCCATTTACATACGCCCAAGTTGGGAGCGTGGGCATACTCCGTAGGCACTTTGTCGTCTGCGAGTAGCTTGGTACGTACTTTAGTTCAGAGGCTCTCAAACTGAACAGATAATAAGCATACAGTTTTTTTTTGTTTTTGTTATTATTATCATTTTGAATATACGAGTCGGTATACTGGTTAAAATTCCATGGTGGGTAGTATAGAGCTTGTCTGGCTAGCTAATCAAGTACAAAATTTGCCCCAACCTCCTATTGGGATGTTCTAGCAGCGGTCGTTAACAGCCAGTCTCATTCGAGGCTGAGCATGTTCACCACCAAGTCACGGCCAATGGCGTAAAGCCGACCAGAAAAGCGTTTATTTACTATACTTATAATTTTTTTATACATAAGACATTATTTATTATACATAAAAATTGCATCATTGGTAGACCGACGTTTCCAAATCAGTGTCATTGGATTGTAAAGAGCACAGATCACCACTACACACTACTCGACCACTACTCGCTTTGTAGGCAATAACGTGAGCCGTCGTGAGAAGACTATTTGTTAACCCCTCAAGCAGTTTCCAATAGGGGCGTCACAAACATTCAGTTGCGGGAGGGCGTCATAAACTAAAGTTTGGGAACCACAGCTTTCGAGGTAGGTACGAGTAGTTTTCTCGTTGTGCACTTTGCATATTTTGTAGCCAGCGATCAGGGAAAATAGAGCTCGGGAATTTGAAACGAGATAGTGACTAGATTTTAAACGGACTTCATTCTTACACACATTTGTCGTACAATTTAATAAAGCTTGGACATTTCACATATAATTATGTATGTGTCACTTTGGTCCGGCGCCACGCGGAATTCAAATACAAATTCAAATTATTTATTGCATCATACATGTTCATCTTCACAACAGGTCTTTATCTGAGCAAATACATATCTGAACATATCTTTAAATGAGCAATTCTTGTATATATATATATCTCGTATATATATATAAAATTGGAATCTCGGAATCGGCTCTAACGATTTTCATGAAATTCAGTATATAGGGGGTTTCGGGGGCGATAAATCGATCTAGCTAGGAATCATTTTTAGAAAATGTCATTGTATTCGTGTTTTTTTATGATTTTTTTCTTTAAATAACCAGTTCATATTCTTTTACTATTCTATGGGTAAGATCGAAAAATATTATTCATATTTCATCATTTTATTAGTAATTCGTACTTAAATATAATTTCCAAAAAACACAATTTATAAAAAAAAAATACCGAGGGAAGCTCGGTCATCCAGATATTAATAATTATACTCGTAGCATCATAATATGTACACGCTAGGGCATTGCAATATTGGGAGCAGACAGACTTAGTTACTAAAATTATAATCAGTTATCCGGGGACACCCTGTTTTTTTTTGCATTGTGAATACATATGCAAACAATTGACCGCAGTCTCGCCTGATGATAAGCGATGACGCGGTCAAGGTGCAACATGCTCGTCTAGAAGACACCTATTCACTTTCGACTTGAAAACTCCATGATTATAGTTATTGGGAAACATAGAGGCTGGTAAAGAGTTCCATTCCTTCGCTGTTCAGAATTCTACTTCTGACTTATGTATAATATAAATGCGAAAGTTTGGGTGTGTGTCTGTTTGCCCTCCTTAACGCCTTATCGGATAAACGGATTTTGATGAAATTAGGTATACAGATACTATAGGTACTGAAATAGAAAATATGATACTTTTCATCCTAAAATAAGTAACGGGAAAATCAAGAAAGCGGGCGAATCCGCCGGGCGTTTCTAGCTAAAACATATGCGGAGCAAATCCCATTGAATTATGAAAGATTACAGAAACTGAGTGCAGACAAGACTACCTAATCCTCGTTTACATTGAATACTACCCTCGCTATGGATCGATAGCCGACGTGGGAGGAAACGGCAACGACCGTTAATATTGCGAGACTACTTTGAGATTTCAATTTGAAAGTGTTCGTATTAGAATCTTCTTCTTAGCCAAGACTGTATCAGAACGATTTTAGAATATAAAAACACAAATCTGCTAATTAAGTTAACATACGTAACGTTTTCTTATCTCTATACATATAATAATCCATTACAACGTATAGTTATTATATCCCACTTAAGTTATTGACAAGCCCATCAAAATAAAAAAATCTCTCACTGGCACATAATAAACATTTTCATTGATAATTGTTTTGAACGAAACAAGGCAATAAATTAACATCAGCTATTCACGGACTCTCTATACTTGTGGTCCGTGGTCCGACACGCATTTGACCTACGTATTTAGTCTGATTCTAATTATAACTTTTGCTCCACAGGTTCTCAAAACGGCAAGCGCGAGCCCCCGAAATCATGAACGAAGTGAGCAGTTACCGCGATCCCCTGATGTACAACGAATGGCCGGTGTATACAGCCGTGCCACGAGCTGCACCAAGGTACTCATACACTTTACACATCACGATTGTAACATAACATAGCCACTGTAACAGTACTGTAACACGACATCATGATAGAAGTGAACACAACAATAAAATCATTGTCAAGATCACGTGCGTCTGAAAACAGATGTCGTGAAAAAACATATTTCATATTGTCGACTGATATTCTGTATTCAGTGATAGTACCATATTGTATAATATTAAAATTTGCTTGGTATTATTGTCTGTAGACGTCACCATTATGATTGTTATTTTGTCGGAAATGGATAAACTGTTTTGTCTATACAAGGTGTAACAGCAAGGTGTAGTAATACTGAAACTACGCATACACATACATATTTCGAAGTAGTCTGGAGGTACTATAAATCTGTAAATAGTTACGGTAATGAATTATTACACGTCAAAGTTTACTGCAAAACTAACCATCGTTCAACCCTAGTTATCAGCTGGGCAATGTCAGTGAACTTGAGGCATAGGCTAACATGTACAGTCTTACCCAACTTATATGGTGCGTCGTGAATCTTCGTTCGCGCAGAAAATAAAGAATGGTCCGAAGATTAACGAAAGAATGCTTAACACTTACAATCAACCTAAGATCACTATTATAAGGTTCATAATACACTGCAGCTGTTGCACATCGCAGTTCTACCTGCGCAGAAGATGAATTTTCAAAGCGCGGGAAATGCTATTGACCGCTGTTGGTCGGCAGCCGCCCCGCCATCTTAGCGATCGCCGCGTGGCATGAGTGAGATGGAACTAACAGCTGCAGTGTATTATGAACCTTATAATAGTGATCTTAGGTTGATTGTAAGTGTTAAGCATTCTTTCGTTAATCTTCGGACCATACTTTATTTTCTGCGCGAACGAAGATTCACGACTCACCATATAAGTTGGGTAGACTGTACACCTCTAGCCGGCGGCATTACTCAAACAAAACTAGGTGTAGAAGTAAAGTTGTGGTAAAAGTTCCACCAAAAATTACTAGATGGCGCCAGGGCCGTTTCTAAGAAATCCTGCATCGCGCAAGCGTTGTGTGACCGGCGTAACGTGACGTCATCCGTATCATGTTAGGGTTGTAATATTTAGTTATTTTGTCAATTTGAGTGAAAAAATCGATTATCGATTTCAGGTTTTAGTACCCTGGCAAATGATTCATCACCAGGTACACATACCCACATTTCAATATTACTACACCTTGCCGATACACCCTGTAGATATCTTTCTTGGTACACAGTTTTGAGCAACACAATATTTGACTGATTCTGATTCTGGTAGTGGCAAATCGTCGTTCGGTGTGGCGGTCTAAGGGGGAGGCCTATGTTCAGCAGTGGGCTTCAGGCTGATGATGACGATGACGATGACGATGACGATGACGATGACGATGACGATGACGATGACGATGACGATGACGATGACGATGACGATGACGATGACGATGACGATGACGATGACGATGACGATGACGATGACGATGACGATGAGGATGACGATGACGATGACGATGACGATGACGATGACGATGACGATGACGATGACGATGACGATGACGATGACGATGACGATGACGATGACGATGACGATGACGATGACGATGACGATGACGATGACGATGACGTAACGATGACGATGACGATGACGATGACGGTGACGATGACGATGACGATGACGATGACGATGATTCTATTATGTATCGCACTGTTGACATGGGTTGGTTTTCTGTGGCAGGTTCCGTTACCAGTATCCGGCAGTGGCTCGCGAGGCGTACGGTCGCGTGCTCAC
This sequence comes from Hylaea fasciaria, assembly GCA_905147375.1. Taxonomy (NCBI): domain Eukaryota; kingdom Metazoa; phylum Arthropoda; class Insecta; order Lepidoptera; family Geometridae; genus Hylaea; species Hylaea fasciaria. The sequence continues at coordinate 5,258,601 of LR990215.1, forward strand.
CAAAGCGCCTCCCAACGTGGTGCGCACCCCGGACTATGATGAGGTAACACCTTCATTTATGTCCTTTATGGTGTCTTATGATGACCTTATGAGTGACAGCTTCAAAGGAGGAACACTAACACGCTGGGTTGGTCCAGATGAAGTTACGCAGACTTTAGCCGGCCCGAGTAAAAGTAACTGACAGTTAGAGCATCACTAGCCCATATAGAGGAAATAAATATTACGTAAGAACTAGTGTTCCTCCTTTAGAACTGTCAGATATTTTTTTTTAAGTTTTTTTTTCATAGGTTATTACACGTTTCTATGTACCATTTTTATTATTATTTATCATACTGATATTGATTTTGCAACGAGGTGCTGGCTCGGCGGATGTTGTTCTGCCCTTCCTGGATCCTAAATACTTAGCTTAGACAATTTACTGTATTGTCGTGCGAAACAATTTACTGTATTGTCACAGCGAAAACATAATATATATTAATACCCTAGGGTATTGTCATATTGTTTCAATATGAGTTCAATTATAGTCTAATTGTCACACGATCACTGGTAACAGATGGACTAAACTAAACTATTATGATAGAATAAAATTATGCGCTTACATGCATTTACCATATAAGCAATAGCTAGCTTCTTACATATTATAGGAAAGAGGTCATTAGCATCGAAAATGAAAAAAACGAAGTTCGCAACTTTCATACAATTTCATCATAACAAACTTTATCCCGTTTTGAGAAAGTTTCTTTGAAGTTTGTATTCGATAAAAATTCCTAATTGGTTTCTAATTGTTTCGCAAAGATATTTTACTTCGCTTCAATAAATACCTATTTACACGAGGGATGTTGGTAATATCCGATTCCGGAACTATCGGATATCCAAAATGTGGACCTACCTATCCCTAGTCTAGGTAGGTTTTGATCTTAAATTAATTAATGACCTAGGCTATATACCATTTTGTACACCACCCGAAAGTACAGTCGGGTAAACAAATGGGTAAAAACGATCAGGATATTTGAATTTAGTTTTTTTATTAAAAGATATCTTTTTTTTAATAAAATTTACATTGATGACGTCCAGCAAATATAACAAGCAACATTTTTACGACAAAGAAAATCTCACTAATTGGCAGAATAAAGTGAAACCCCAGATCGAATAACAAAATGGCGCGAATCGTCTGAACGAGCGCCTTTGATGCGATCCTCTTTGTTTCAGCATGCGTCCGTTGTTAGCGCGTTTTTGAACGTAACGCGATCGGATTTCTTTTGGTTCCTTTTATGTCGTTGGCGCGTCAATAATTTGACTGTGGTAGCAATGAAAAAACTGCGCCATTCATGAGCTTTTTCAGCAGATCATTATTTTTGTCAGTTTCCCACACTCTTTCATTTTGCCTACGCTGTGAAGAAATGAAAATGATATTCAGCGACGTAGCGGATTGTGCACGTTTGCTTCTTTTTGGATTTGGACTAAACGAGTTTGGAGTAATTAATAAGGATATAAAAACCAGCCAAGTGCGAGTCATACCCCCACATAAAGGGTTCAAAGTCAAAGTCAAAGCATTTATTGTAAATAGGCAATTAAATCGCACTTTTACAAGTCAAACAGCTAAATCTCGTTAACAAAGAGAATCATAAAAACAAAGTATGATATAGTTTCGTACCTTTATCTATAAAAACGCCAAAAAAACACGTTTGTTGTATGGGAACTCCTTAAAATATGTATATTCTGTTTTTTAGTATATTTGTGATTTTAGCGGCAACAGAAATACACCAACTGTGAAAACTTCAACTGTCTAACTATTACGGTCCATCAGATACAGCCTGGTGACAGGCAGACAGACAGACAGCGAAGTCTTAATAATAGGGTCTCATTTTACCCTTTGGGTACGGAACCCTAAAAAATACTAGTTACTACAATTGGCACACTGAGAAAACAATCAAACCAACCATAAAGCACCCAAATTACAGTAAATCATTTACTTAAAAATAAAACATAAGAAAATCAATCGCAAGACTTTCACACTAACTCCTGGCATAATAAATAAGCTACATCATAGAATGACTATATATCTTATCTCCCGCTATTTTATTACAAAAGGTTGGTAATGCCGCCGTAATGGCGAGGTGACCTTTTTGACATAGAACAAGGTGTTAAGGGCCCGCACGGATTTTAGGCTCCAGTTACGAACGGTGGTCGATCGGGCGAGCGCAGCGTGTTGCGTTTATATTCTCGAGTCGCTGAAAACGCTTTGAAGGAAATAAAGGAAAATAAATAGATTTTTTTTTCTGTCTGGAATTGTGTTGAGTTGAGAACTGATACTTATAGTTAGTTAGTTAGGCGTCTGCTGTTATCAGTTTTATCAAAATGTATGGATCAAACAGCGGATATAACGACTGCAAGCGTAAGTCTATAGATAAAGTCCGCGTGCTAAGTATGTTGGGTCCAGTGGTGGCACGTACCAATAATTTTCTTCCAAAAACATTATGTACGCAATTATCACACGTTTATCGGCGAAGGAAAACATCATAGAAGCCCTCACGTTCGACAATTAAAATTCAGAGGCATAGCCTATCTGGATCGAGTCCGATCGACTCGTGGTGAACCGCCTTATTCTTCATGCAAATGAGGTGGGCTGTGAAACCCATTCTCAGCGATTGAATCGACCATGACGATAACAAAGACGGATGACGCTGACGTTTTCGGTGGCGATGACAATGACGACCATGATGAATGATGATGATGATGATGTAGATGATGATGATTATGATGATGTTGATGATGATGATAATGATGACGAGGATGATTCTGCAACTGTGTGTTTGTCAGCAGATGTTCGGGATGCTGAACGTGCCCCACACCTCCGGCAAGATCCTGCGGTACCCTGGACCCTCGCGGCCGCGCGGTGCCTCCACCTTCATGGTCCCTCCGCAGCGAGACAGGTACCTACTGGCGCTGGACCGCCCTGCACTACAGGGCTAGCGTGTAACTGAGCAGGTTTCACGTATCTGCAATACGTGGAATAATGCGAGTTTTCTAAACTTTCGCGATCAGAAAAGTGTTAACTAGCTAACAAACGGGACTAATTCGGGTCTTCTCGTGACCACGGTCGATGTAACTCGGCTGAAACGTCGAGTTATATATAGTTATATATAACGTTATATATATATAGTTTGTGTGCGAATTAGACCCGTTTTTAGCTAGAACTACAGTGTGCAGAACTGCAAAGCTATAGTTAAGAGTCCTTTCTAACAAGGGTGATCCATAAGTGGCGGTGGCCACTTACCATTAGGTAGACTGAGTGCTTGTTTGCCACGTATTTTATACATACAATAACAATATAGGTACCTATACTCAATAAAAATGCTTATCCCTGCTATGCCAAGAGTTTCCATCATAAAGCCATAAGAAAGTTATATCAGTAGATAAGGGCTTTCACTAAGAATTCTCAGACACATCCTTCCTTCCTTACTTTTCGATTGAAACATCAGATAAGTCTCAAACGTTAGAGGCAAAAATTTAGTCTTCTGTGACTTAGCAGTCGCTAAGTCACAGAAGACTAAATTTTTGCCACATTACGTGACCGCCATAATTAAACTGCATTATCTTCTTGGTACAGGTTCGAAGCCCTAAAGAAGTTGATCCGCCAGGAGCACGTGCGCGAGCTGCAGAGGAAGTACGAGACTGAGCAGAAGCAAGAGATCAAAGACATCACCGCCGGACGCGGGTCAGTACATCCTATCAGTATCCTGATCAGTATCAGTCTTGATCAGTATTCCTGTGCATCAGTATCAATATCAGTCCTGCAGTATATCTTATGCATCAGTATCCTGATATCTACTACATCGCCGAGTAGACAGAAAGCTATGATAGCTCAGGTTTAGGTTCAGGTACCGTCTGAGGATCACACGCAGCACGGCGTAGGTTCGAAACCAGGTGGCCGCTAAAGCTTAGCTCGAGATTCGATGAAGGAAAACTTTGTGGTCTACCCTCAAGTGGAAAATCTATCGCCATCCCCCTAGCGGGGTGTTCCGGCAGCGGCCCTCGAGAGCCAGTCCCCTAGGGCGAGCATGTCTACCACCTCCGACCACATCGACACTTAAGACCAGGTCAAAAAGTATAACCCTCCGTTGTTTTCGGCGTAGTCTGGTAAAAAGTAAAATGATAGTGGCGGTGTAGACATGGGTGGCCAAGTGGGGTAAGTTATACGCTTTACAACCTATAACGACACCAGATTCTGTGTGAGGTGTTCTGTCGCTGTGTTCGTATTGCGAACTACTGAACCCATTGCAATGCGGTTGTCACTATAACGCCACTAAATCCAATTAATAAAACCGAGCTGTGGTTAAAAAATCTTTATTCTTGGTTTAAGGCCAGAGGACTGTTTATTATCGATATTAAAAAATACAACACAACTAGTAAACGAAGTGCCTAACCTAACGCGTAAATTATTACAAAATGAATTTGGTTATAAAAATCTACCCGATTTATAAGTACACTTAGATCCAAAAGCTGGTAGTCTGTGATTAAAATACATAGGTACATCAAAGGAAGAAAATACGTAAAAATATATTTCGTTACATAATTGAATTCGCCCTCACGACACAGTACTACAATACTATAATATCACTGTAGATATAATGTCAAAGGAAGGATTGAATCGAGAATAACCGTGAAAATAACACGTCAGAACCGTGATAAACATTACCTATTTCGGGTAACAACGGAGTAAAAGCTTTTCGAAATGCTAAAATGTAATTAAAAATCACACCCATTCTGTTGTTATAAGTTTTGTCGTCGTGTGAGATTGTGGCAGCCTTTAGTGTCAGGTCGCCCAAGGGCTTATTACATGGCTTAACGGCTGCTGTCAATCGATAACAACCGGGACCAAAGTGCCTCCGAAGCACGGAGCGATAGAAACCGCACGTAACTTATGAAAAGTCATTGTTTTTCCTTAGAATCGAACCCGCTATCGTAAGATTCTAAAGCGCACATTATTACGGCTCGGCCACCATCACTCTAATGCTGGGGCCACACGTATCGTGATATCCCATTGACTATCCCGTTGTTTGACGTAATTTGACGTTCGCCGTAAGTGTAGCCACATAATCGGAACATGGCATTGGAATTGCCGTTGAATATCCCGATATTTTACGTTCACTTGTTTTTTTCATTTTGTTTTTTTTTTATTTAATTTGGCTGTTGACCATGACGATAGTGTGGCTAGTCAAATGTATAGCGATACATTTACGGGATAATTTCCGCGTCGTATAAAGCGATGTAGGCCTTAACGATTAACGATGAAGATACGTGTGGCCCCAGCTCAAGTAACAGGATGAGTAAATAAACACATTAGCGGTGGGTGTTCGCTTCTCGTTAAGTCTCGTTTGAAATATAAATACTAAATTGCGAGCCTTTTGTCAATGCTCACTTCCTATTTTCGTCTCGGCATTTGTTTTCAATTAAATTGTATAGAAAAGGCATCGTTTGAAGCTTACTTTGCAAACTTTTGCACAAACGGCGGTTCGCATTGAACGCGTAAGTAAGTACATTAAATAATACCGTTTATATTAAAATGAATAAGTATTTGATAAGCTCAAGGAGAATTGTATTATTCATCTAAGTATAATAAATATTATATTTAGACTAATATTTATTTTACTTTACCTCGAAGTTAAATTATTTGTTGTATTATTTAGATATACCTATTTAGTGAGATTATTTTGGATAAAGGTTATTTTGTGAGGTTGTTGTTACGAAGGGAATAAATAATTGTGCTATCTATTACGAGATTTAGGTACCTATGTTATTCTATCTTGCCAGTCTCAGATAAAGAACAACTAGCTTGAGGGTAGATACAATAATTATTAACTTGGTAGTAACTTATATATACAAGTTTAAATACTTACTCGTATATTCTATATTAAATTATATAAGGGTAACATCTGATTCTATAAGAGGGCCTTACCTCATAATCTGAAATTCCAAACTCGTTTGTTACTATTTCAAATGTTTGTTTGTCGAATGATGTAGTGCGGCTTTTAGGGCCGTATTAATAAATGAACCTCAATATAGCTAACAAGTGCGCTGTCAGCTGATCCACACTGAAAATGTAATCTACATCTTGAAATCGTTGCTATTTAATAAATTAATATTGAGATGTAGCACTGGCTACTAGATACTGTCTTGTATGTGTCAATTGTGTCATAATCGGATAGCACTTAACCGCTAAGTGTCATTGATTAATTTGCCAGATATCATGTAAGTTTCGGTTCCTAATCTACAACTTAAGATGTATTTATTAAATAGAACGAAATAGCAAGTTCACACTCAAGATAGCTCTCAGAGCTGAGATTGATTAATACGGCCCGCAGAGCATACCGGGACGGTGAAAATTCACGAAACTACTTACGAAAAGTCATAGGAACAAATGCCGAAGTTTACTTAACATCTCAACTAATATACTCGACCGGTAAATAATAATGTTTTCTACCTAGATTTACTGGTTCAATCTTCAACTTTTTTAAATTACGGGGTTAATTTGTAACAAATCGTAACGGTAAATGTATTTGCCGCTTTTACTAATGGACAATATACTCGTATTATGTATGATAAATTGAATTACGCTTACCTTGTAAGGTGTAGAAATATTGACGATCTAACTTATGGATGGTCTAAAGTTGTAGACCAAATAAGACGTCGGCCGCCATGGGAAAAAGCGCCATCTTACAAAAAATTTATAATAAATAAAAAATATCTAATCTACAAAACACAACTAATAACAGTATAACTTGTTCTACATCCTATAAAGAGCCTTAATTATTGCACTAGAAGACTTGTGATCAAATGAAAATGACACAAAGCATTCTTACGGAACAAATTCGCTTTATTCTTCATTAATTACATCACTTGTCTTCTCTGGAGCGTAGGCCTGCTCGCAAACACCAAACGATATGAACAGTTGTGGGTGCGTAATCAGGACCCTTTGAAGGGCTATTAATAAATTAATAGGGGGAATAACATTGTATTTTGCTTGGGCTAGAGATCGCAGTTTATTTTTAACATTCTCATTAAAACCTACCTATATAATTGAGCATCTATACGCTGTATAGGCACATAATAATTACATTGTAGAGAATATAATGTAGGTACGTTTCTTATAACACACTAGCAGACACGGCCACGCGTTGCTGTGGCTAAAGTTTTTCTTATTGCGACTATAAATTGAGATGTAAGCTACCCTATCTTTCAAGTTAGATCAAACTGCACACTGTGTGCAAATTTGATCAAAATCGGTTAAGTAGTTTAGGAGTCCATCGCGGACTGACAACGTGAGGCGTAATTTGTAAATATTAAGATTATACTAGTTTTACCCCAAAATGTTACGCGTAACAATCGAAGGAAGCCTGTTTTTTTAAATTTAGTTGAGTACAGTCATTTAATTTATGCGCTTAGTGTCAACGAAATTTATATAATACATAGGGGCAAGCGTCCCACTCTACCCTACCCTGGTTACGTCCACCTGCCGTAATCTCCGGGGGAATCGTGAACTCGCGCCCTTATGTCAAACAAAAGTGACTTAGGATCCCTCGTCACCTCGGCTGCGAGGGAAGGTTTCCTGCCGTCTTAACAGATTTGGAATGCTACTTCCCTACAATTGGATAACAATTCAAAGCCCAGCCTGTGTTTCTCTGTACCTATGAGTCAATCGTATTACTAAGAAATTCATTCTTAAACTTAACCATATTTCAATGATATTAAATGGATTTTAGGATTTACTCAATTGCAGCAGATTAATGGAATGCTCGTGCATCCTGCTTACGACAACGGCTCTCAACAAACGCGTTTAAAAAAATTCTAGGCTCAGACTTCGAAATAACTATTCTCACGTTTAAAGTTTAAAAACAAATATTAATAAAACTTTACTTAGTTCAAAGTATGTGGTACCTACTCGATTCTGAGTGCATCAGAAACATGAACCAATAAGAAAGACAGAAAGAAACATAATTTATTCGGACAAAACTGCACAGACATAATTATTATATTATACAAACAGGACAGGAGAATTAAACAACGTAGGCTAGAAGTCAGATATTGTGTAAAACGAGTGCCGCTTCTGTTGTTAGAGGTTGTCAAGCTGTTCCAATAAAATGACATGGATTTCTAGAAGCGATTGGTGCTTGGTCGTTGGGTTGCAAAGCGTCTGTAACCTTGGCCACCATCTGTCTAAAGTTACACTATGAGAGGTGAACTTAAATCAATGGGAAGTAAATGGGAAGTCGAGAAGAAGTTGGAGGAAGAGAATCTAGGCCTTTGTCCAGCAGTGAGACAGTACAGACACATAATGATAATGCCTGTTACAGAGACGACTACGTGTATGGCAACTACGGCGAGCAAGAACCTAGAGGAATGCAGCCTCTGCAAGAATATCCTTCTGATGAGCCCCAGACCAGGCAACACAAGTAACATACATTTCACTATATAACTAGCTGCTCCTGGGGGTTTACCCGGGTTCGCTATTATCTCATAGGAACCGTTGATTTTTACGGGATAATATTAGCCTATGTGTTACTCCAGAGTGGCAGCTACCTCCATGCCAAATTTCAGCAATATTTGTCTAGCCGTTCGAGTGTGAAGAAGTAACGAACTCACCAACTTTCTCCATTATTATATTAGTAGGAGATCAAGTATTTATATTATATCACTATCCACATCCATTTTCGATTCACTACTGCATATTAGAATATAGGTAGATACCTACAACACGAAATAATTTGCGTTTCAAATCAAATCCGAAGACAGCTCTCGCATCTAACACTTAACGACTCTCTATCAAGTATTATGTACTTAGTGATAGTAAAATAATGAAAAATATAACGCAATGGTATTGGAACAAATAATAATTGTGTGATCCACAAATATTTGTTTCTCGTCTGGATGTTATGTGTATATGACATTTCATGTCTCATAACGGTGCCCACGACACTGGAGAAATCTTAGTGCGGGGCTACGTATTTATAAAAAAAAAGTATGTGCGTGTAACCTTTACGCGCGATTGAAGTAAAACTTCTTTTCCGCTATTTTTAATGTAACCTTTTTTAAACAGCGAAAACTACACAGACAACAAGCGTTACATCGGCCAGAAAAAAAAACTGAGTTACTCCCTAGTCGCGCCTAAAGAAGGTTTACTTCAAAAAACTTAAAAAAAAAAACAGAATGTTCATGTTTATTTGACTTTATAGCCGGAAACCGCAGTCTGGTAGCCGCCCCGTGTCGCAGTTCACGCGCTACTCCGACGTGATGGTGCCCCCGGCGCGCCGCACCTTCTACCATCCGTACTTCGACTACGCCGCCCCCGAGCTCCTGCCCTATTACTGAACCCTTCGCGCCCTACGGACCGAGAGGACGACCTTCTATCCAAAGATCCCAGGGACTCTACCCTAAATGTACAAACACTTTTCAAGCTTTAACTCCAAAATATCAGTATTGTTAAACGGTCATATCGGAAGCATATCCCCGCTTTCGCTTCGACGACTCTAGTCATAATTGTGAGCTTTCTCGGCGTTACTTGCAACATAACTATAATTATATACGAAAAAAAAATACATTTTACTATGTAGATACGCAATTTATTATACCCCTTTTGAATAATATCAATTGTATTTTTCGATAGGTTTAAGGTTTGAAGCGAATCTCTACTTTCGAGTTCTTAGGCTGATGGACTTGAAATGATACTTCCTTGGTGACAATAATTCACTGTATTCGTATACAATTTGATCAATTATATTTGACATTACAGTCAATTCCGTTAATAATAGTGACAATAAAATGTAATCGGACAATAAAATTTTCGATGTTATATAATTCGGTGTTTAGTAGGTTATATTATAAATTAGTGTTGGGAAAAATATCCGTTTAAAATTAGGAATTTAATAAGATTAACTGAGCGATTGTGGCAGGTAGCCGGCTGGAAGTTATTGCGTTCTTTTCGCTTCGATTCCCTTTGAAGTAATTTTATTTTTGAGCAAATTAAAATTCTTTTTCGTTCGAGCATACAATTGCTTTGGCTATTTGTTGGAAACTTTTTTATTAACATTCAAGAGGTGTGTCTGAGCCCGACTGCCTCGGGAAACGAAGCGAAAAAACTGAATTATGGTCGTCTCGTTACGCACCTACTAGTCGCCCATTGCATACCTAATAGTTTCCACAGGCGCTTACCATCGGGATATTGATATGTTAGTTTCGCCTCTAAAGTAAAAATACCCAGTTTTCGTCACTAATTTTGTATCCTAATAAGTATTACAGTTAGCATTTTATTAGAGTGATTTTATTGTATTTATGATCTAATCAGACGTATATTTACTTAATGTATTATTGTAGATACTTATTCGTGTTTCATCCCCTGCCACAACGCATACGATATTTTGTTAACATAATTATTACATGAAATCATAAATACATAGATTTAAGTACTAAAATATCTGGGTCATAGTAGAATCACCAACATAATCGTTATATATTTATGATTGTTGTGATTAGTGGCTAAGTATGAATATAGTCTATTACAAAAGCCTACAAGACGGCTAGTCGGGTCGACTGTGCGTTTGATTGTATCGACGCGAAACGGTTGCGCGACCGAATTTTAACAAATGCTTTAACTACATATAAATGTTTCATGTTTATTGTACACAGTCATAGAAAAATGAACTTTAGCGACTCAAATAATATTCTTGTACTATCTAACACTAGTGTAAGTCAGCCTGAATTGATGGAACACTATTGTATTCTCGCAAATTATATCGTATGGGCTTATAAGCTTTCTTCGCGTTTTCAACTTATAAAGTTATTTAAAACAAGCGGTTCAAAGCTTCACTTCTGACTTTTTATGTCTGGATGAGTAGTTTAGAATATGGCCCTTATACATATTTACACTTTAGATTGCTTGTCCTATAATATGAAGGTGCCATTATTCTGTTAGGTACCTCAGCATCTAATTACGACTATACTTATCAGTAACTCCACAGTAATACTATGGAACTTTCACAATATAATAATATAGTGTTTCCTTGTCCAGACTATCGCTATATTCTATTCACTGAAAAATATATAATTGGCAACGCACTGAAAGTTGAAGGCTGTAATTCTAAGAGTGTTGTTATCTATTTGTGTACTATATTTATTATTATATCTAATCAACTATCGACTTTATAATTATCGACGGAAGTTGTCGACATAACCACACAGACTAAAAAATTTGGCTTTAAAATTATATTACAACATGTATTATGGCTTTAAGCAAGTCAATGGACTCATTAAACTTCTATTTATGAACGTGGACGATCGTCCTATCCTACATAGTTACGATTAGCAAGATATCTTTACATATTTTTATTTATATATAATTTTCTAACAATATTCTGTAGTTTTACAACTTATTTTATTGTCTTTTAATCATTGATAGTTAGGTAGTTAAAGGACAATAAACATTGTGTAGTTTGTATTTGAGCGTATTGCAACTAAAATAGGTGTTTAAATTATGAAACTTATGAATATTCCAATGAAAGTAGATCTTCGCCGTAACATATCCTTCAACTAAGACATTGCGAAAATATCTACTGAAAGCTAAAAGTATTAAGCATATCAATATTGGTAATCAAATAATATCAAAGTATTCCTATTGCAAGTGGAAAATCATGTTTAAGATAGGTATACTATTCATTTATCTGCGAATCCGCGAAAAGTGGAAAGCGTTGGCAACACCCATTAAAGTACGTTAAAAGAAACTACTTCTTCCACTCATTCGATACTTTGAAACATTAAAATAGTTTGTGTGATAGAGAACGCGGTCTAGTCAAAAAATTGACAATAATCATGTGAATATTTACAAAAAAATTGAGTAAAATTGACAATAACAATAAGAAAATTGACACTAATAATGGGAATATTGACAATAATAATTGGAAAATTAGTGATTATAATGGGAAAATTGACAATAATAAGGTGAAAATTTACAATAAAAATGTTATTATAGCAATGAAAAATAAGCTTTCAACTTGAGACCGCGTATTTTTGCGAATAAGGTAAATTATACATACTTAACATGCCAATAAATTATCCGTAATTATAATAATTAATGTTACAGCAATGTGTATAATTGGTGTTTTTTTTTGAGAAATAAAGATAGTTACATACTCCTGGCAAGATTAATGTTTTATTAATCATCTCCATTTTCCATTTAGGTATTCCTCAATTTTTTGGTTGAAAAAATAAATCGTTTTTAAGTTGAACTTGTCAGTTGTCCCACAAGTTTATACAGCTCATAATTACTTAGGTAGATTACAATTACAACACAACAAAGCCGAAGAGTTTTGGCGAAATATCACCACAGCTCTGCAAAGTTGTTCAAAGTTACTCTAAAAGTTTGATTGCCTGTAAGTTATTGAAGAAATTGTTTTAATTAAATTCAGGGATCATGGAATAAAATATTAAGCGTGTAGTTTGGAGATAATCACTTTGTATTGCGATTTTATAAGGTAAGTAGTTATACCGTCGTTCTTGTTTTACGAAAGCTCAATACGAACCTGTCATCTTGTAGATTGGTTGATAGTGATCCATTTATTGATGATTATTGTTCGCAATAATGATAACGAATATGTCTCAGTGATGTAGAAACATGTACCTATATGTTTCTACATCACTAACATGTATATGTTTCTACATCATAAGAGCCGCCACTAAGCATGAAAGCTTCTTTCAATACAATACTTATACCTACCAACTTACAATAACTCTTTAGGGAACACCATACAATAAACATTTTAGAAAACAGTAAAATCGTCGTCGTTTCGCCTGATGACACAATGTTTGATGACGAAGTACCTACTACGTCTAATCTAAAGTGAGGCGCAGCGTCCTGACTGAACCCTCGGTCTCACTAGAAGTTTACTATGGACCGTGGGCTCCAAAGTAGGTAGGTAAGTATACTACACGTCTATTTGTGGTCAGTGGGTTCCAAACTACTCCTTTCTGTTTCCGTGTTTGTAAATGGAATAGTTACAAAATGAACTGATGAAAAGCAACAACAATGCAAATGCAACCAATCCATCTGATGCGTAGTTACTAAACGTGCAAGAAATGTATATTAATTAGGTAACTTGATAACTACTTTTTTTCCTTTGTTTCCGTGTTTGTAAATGGAGTACGTGCAAAATGAACTGATGAAAAGAAACAACAATGCAAGTGTTCCATCTGATACGCAGCACTAAACATTAAACAAGTCTATATTATATCAGCCTCAATCTACATAGAACAGCCAACTTCTTATCAGAACGCATTCACTCACTCAGTTGCCAACTTCTCTCGATTCATCAGTCAGAAGCTCGAGGCACGTGTGCCCACCAAACTATGATTAGAGGCATATAGGGTAGACGCAAATAAAAAATGGTGCCCGGAGTGTAGCGAACAATAGGCCCTTCGAAGTTGCGCTAGGCGCCGAGACTACGTGACTTGAAAGACAAAAAATAACACAACCAACCCTGCATGTAGGATTTGAACTGAAATCTAATATCTACTAGCAGACACGGCCACGCGTTGCTGTGGCTAAGGTTTTTGTTATTGCGACCATAAATTGAGATGTAAGCTATCCTATCTTTTAAGTAAGACCAAACTGCACACGGTGTGCAAATTGGATTAAAATCGGTGAAGTAGTTTAGGAGTCCATCGCGGACAAACAGCGTGACGCGTAATTTCTATAATTAAGATTAAGATAATATTGCAGTTCAATAATACGGAGCCTCTATCGCTGTGAAAGCCTTTACTTTAGGTACTCTTCATAGGTGTGTACTAACTCTAGCTAGATCACTGAAATGTAAACGAACCTATTTTTATTATAGAGGAAGTTTTCAGACAGCAGTTAAAATAAAAGACACAAACTTAGATAATTTCTTAATATATTTTTACATTTGACATAATACAGGCGGTTACACAAAAAATAAATAAGTCTTATAAGATTTACAATTACTGTGATGTTACGACGACCAAAAACGAAAGATTACAAAACAATATAACTACAATATAATAAAAACTGTACAGAAAACGTCCGAAATATGTAAAAAGATTTAGACGCAGATTTCAATACATTTTAGTTTTTACTTTTCATCAATAATAGCCTTTTAATTTTAATCGTAAAAACAAATATGATTCAATTGGACGCATACAATGAGTTATTCATACGTTAACGTGCTCTATATAGTAATGTTAGATTAACTTAACAATAACATAAAATTGTGCTGTGTGCAACATAAGCATTATGGATTCACAAATTATTATCATATTCCTTTGAAGTTGATATTCGAAACCGTATATTTAACGTAAATACACCGCTTCAAAATATAAACTACAACAGAAAATATGCTTGTCCATAGAAGTGTTTCAAAATGACAAAAGTCAACCATAAACATAATTTTCGTTCGACTTAAACAATTCTACAACTAGTTGGGGTCGTATTAGTAAGTGTACATTACAAGAATGTTAGTAAAACAAATTCAACTAATTTTTTTCAAAAACTCAGATTGCTTTGACAAAATAATATGGAATGCGAGATACTGAACAAAACACAATTATGAAAACATTGGCACAATACAGTTCTCGAGGAGGCGGCATTAAAAAGGGAAATATTAATTACGGCATATGGCAACAATTTGGCAAGTCTCAGAGGAAGACATTTCACTTTATAAACAGGCTGCTTCATTGATAGTAAGCGGTACGCGTGCTCCTAACGGAATGACAAGTCTTTTGTGTCTCACTTTTGTCTCCGTCTTCGACTTGCCATATTCATAGCTTACCGTTAAAATAGTACTAAAACCTGGCAACATTTTTACACCTTACAGCTACAGCGACACTCAGGCGTAGGTACATACAACATGGAACATATTTTTTTTATATTTACTAGCTTTCATTTTACATAATAATAGTGTGAAATAGAGTTTCTATTACTAATCGAGTGTCAATATTTTACATATTTTCATGTTTCTAATAGTTGAAGAAAATAATATTATACTTAAAAATGGTTTGTTCAGATTTGAAAACGACACAGAAACATAAAAGAATCGTGTTCAGCATAAAGTTATTCAGTTGTTACTGATAATGAACACGATACTGCATTCAGTGGCATAAGCTATTTTTTTATTAAAAATTTAAGGTAAATTTTATTAATGCTTTTTAATGTTACCATGAATGCATGACAATACCCTGATAGAATTAATGTGCGATAGGCTAGCCGACTCTGTTATGGCGCTAAATAGTTTTGTTAATAATTATTGAGGTTGTGGCAGTCTGTGTATGTACTCTATTTCTGATCAACTATAGTTTCGAAAATATCTTATTTATCTAGTTATTTCGTAATAATAGGACTTCCTAACGACGAGTTGAAATAAAATAGTCTTTTTTTTCATGAATAATAGTTTCGTATTTTTTTTTATTATCTGTATTTTTATTTAATAAGTCAATAGGAATCAACTACCCCATTTCCAAATGATAATGAGAAAAGCTGACAGTCGAAGGGTTGTACAAACGCGTTTCTAATGGCTAACGAATTGAGCCAAACACAATGCACGTTCAATGCAAATTCATATTTGTACGAAGCACACTTTCTCCGATTTATTTATTACCATTACTTGATTATTCTTAACGTATCTCACGTTCAAATATTTTGATTATATTTTACTAGTATTACTATTAAGGCCGCGGATTTGGTTCGGCGGGGCGTGGAGCATCGCATTTAGCGTGCGTAGGAAACGAGTGCGCGCTGCTTTGAGTCGAGGTTTTACTCAATTTCGAAGTTTTTTAAAGATCAGTAAATAGTTAAAATATAAAACTAAATTTTTTTGTTGCTAAAATTGATCATACTACAATGAAGTCGATTGGGTACACAGAAACGCGATTAAGAATAATTGGTTCGATAAAAAAACCAGAAAGATGACATCACATCTTTACTTGTCACCTACTATTCTATCGTGAAACCACGTGAATTGTATACCAATAAATGGGGTTTATTATATAGGAAGTGATTGGGAACTTACATTTTCTAATTTCGATAGGTATCACTTTTATCCAATAAATAATACAAAAACTAGCAGCTCCAGCGCTCGCGACCATCTGCCAGTACCACCAGTATAACCACCTTAGTACAACCTGGCCTTAAAGTCAGCCCACCAAAACTGTAAGGTAAAGTGGAGTGGAAAAGTAAGTACTTACAAATCAACCAACACATTTTTCTATCACACGTCATAATGAAATCATCCTATTGGTGTATTTTTTCAGCCCTCGCCCTGCGTCACGCAGTTATGGTGGGCGTAATAAAATAGCTCCATACATCGAACTATAGCATTTGATTAGCAACGAACTCTCTAAGTTGAGATAGACGGTCGTTGGATTGTACATGAGTACGCTCATCGCTACGCTCAACAGCCCGCTGCACCAAACCCGCAGTCTAAGATCGAGAAAACAGTAACATCGACCTTACTTCAATACAATAATTATACAGGGGTACCTTAATTCTATATTTACTCTACATAGCTGCAACATTGCCTACGATGCTATCTTTTATATCGATATACATTCACTATACATAGATGCTCATCTTTGGTTGACGTGTGGCAAGGATGTTTGCGCGGCATTCTTTGACTACTCGTTTTAAGGCAATACGCAACATAGTTTTAATTAATCATACACTCATAAATTAATTTATTATCATGGGATTTTAGGCCTAGTGAAGAAACTAGTCGTATATTGATTGCTATTATAGGCCCATTGCTTGATCTCTAGTTCAACTAATAAGTCAAATGTATTTTGTATTATTTCCCCATACAGTTTGACCAACGTTAGTTAGACACAACCGGCCGTTAGTTTGAAAGTTTGGAACTCTGAAAGACATCGAGTTTAGCGAATTTTTCCAGTGCTCATTGCCTTTTAGGCTATAGTGGCATGTCTTACATTTCAAAATGGACTGCGAATGGACTTTCGATATTATTTAGAGAATGACCTAATAAAAGGTCAATTGACAGTCAAAAGTAAATAAAATCTTGGAAAAAAGTATTTATGTACTGTGACGAAAATCAAAAAAGTTTCGAAATCATATCGTTAATAGAATAATTGTCTATGTAAAATTCTATGGCGATAGAATTATGACTATCTACATTGTATATTTAGCTATAATTTCTAGCTAAAATGGCACATCTATAAGTAAAAACAAGTATAACTGCACTTACGCTGCCTGGAACGCAGGATAATGGGCAACAAAAGTGTTATTACGGCGCAGCGTCGTACAGTCAGCAACGAAAGTCGCTGAACATTTCTATATTTTCAACTTACTATTTTACGCAAAGCCCCCAATATAATTCGTGCGTTCAGACAAATTGGCAGTCGAGACCTCTTCAGCGACTTATGTTGCTGATCGTACAACGATGCGAACAGCACAAACATCCCGCCTTCCCTATCGTACCGTTTCACTAACATTTCTTTCACTATGAAAATACCGAGACATGAAATCCATAGTCTATTTTTATCACACAGAATTCAAAACTATCAGTAAGGCGTTAAAAATCTAACAATAAAATTATGTTTTTATACTAATTTGTGCATTTTGGCGTTCATGTCTCAATAAGTTCATATACAGACCGACAGTGGTGCGACAAAAAAAAACTTCCAGGTCTTCGCACACAGAATGCGGTTCTGTGTGCGAAGACCTTACTTCAACCGTGAAAAATAACTAGTAGCCCCCTCTCCTACCGAAATAAAAATAAAAATTTTAATTAATATATTCATCCAGTTTACAATTAAGAAGAATACCTTCACGAAAGCGACAGTCTAGCTAGAACAACAAGCGACAGAAATCGATCTCATTGGTGGATAGGAGAGCGACTAATTAATACTTCAACGTATCAGACACAGATATAAATCGCGATATCTCGATATATTTTGGTCGACTGTTTTCATCACTAAAACATCCGTCACCGAACGCTAGACACAATTTTAGTGTGTCAACACTGTCTTTAAATATGAAACAAAGAAGTGGACAAGAATAACAACATCGGATTTTTTTTTAATCGCACCACTGTTAACTTACGTAACCAAATACATCTTAATTGACGAACCACTAATAAGCAGTCTTCACATTTACAATATAATAGTAAAAACTAGTGTTTATTACAATAAAAATACTGGACCATAAAATTGTTTTAATAGGAATTACATTACGAGGCTCGACCGACGAATACTATTATACATGTTTGACTGACAATGTACTTTATTGAGTAGACATAAGACCGACAATACAACGTCACGTCGAGAAGCTTGGAAAAGAAAGCTCCTTGAAGTCTTAAAAGTTCCGATCGAAAATAGATCTTAAGCCTAACAGAGTAGGTACATAATCGAATTTAGACATTATCGCCGCACCTCCGCTGCTATGAACACGCTACACACAATTAAAGTATGCATATTATGTACTTACAAATTAGCAAATGAATTCAAAAATATCCACGATCAATACTTGTGCTACAAGAAAACAATATTATAGTAAAATATATATTTTCATTTCGTCTACTATTGCACTGTGCTTAGATAGACAAGTCTAATTACTCTATTGTTAAAACTAAGTTAGTTGTACAGTTTCAGTGAAATTTGAAAAATAACCTCTATTGTCATAGAAAGATAAACGTGTTTGCCCATTCTATAGGTAGGTATAGATCGACCGCTTTATCTGTAGAATTGTAAACCAATGGAATTTTTGAGACAACAACGAAAACTTTCATTTTACTGATAGAGTTCATTAGATGATTTTTTTCAAAATAATCGGTCGATTTCTAATGTTTATGAACTCATTCAAGCCACTGGTTTTTTACGTCAGCTAAAAAGAAAAAAAAACACATTCAAGCCTTCGAATGTTGGATGGACGCTTTATCTTTCTATGACACCTCCTAGTAAGATAGAAGAGTCGATACCCCATTACAGCGCACCCACACTGCTACGTAGAGCACGCATAGTATCCCGGTACGCCGCAGTGGGTTACGGGTTTTACGTCTATTTTATTATTTTACAACCTCGTTAACGTAATATGAACTATCAGTTAAAGCTGATTTCACTATGAGAGGAAACCGTTTATACCGTATTTTCTTTACTATTGTATAATATGTCGGAGCTAATAACCAAACGAATCATATTTACTAGCTAAGAACGGTTCTAATTTGCGTAGAAACTAATATATATTTGACATACTGTAACGGAACAGGCTTCAATACCCTGGTCTCGTTGTTTCACAAATATGGGGATCTGCTAATCTTGATTATTTTCAAGGAAGATATGCAAACTCCTTCAGTGTTTTGTTTCATTTTATTTTGTACATGGTTTGACAGCGAAGGAGGTTGAAGGTGGTATACCTAGACATTAGACGTGTCAGAGGTTAATAATAGGTATAGGGTAAGTTGTACAATATTGAGATAGGGTAAGCTGCACAATATCAAGATAGGGTAAGCTGCACAATATTAGTTTGGGGTACAATACCTCGATCGAGTTATGTCAAAGTCCGAAGCCGACGCCCATTGTACCAGTTCTTAACTAATTAATAAATATTATGATTTCAACTCGCGACAGTTCCAACGCGTTATACATTTCAATCGACGTTGTCCACAGACGTATTTAAAAAGCTAAACTAAGGCATCACATGCAACGGCCGGCTAATAGAAAAAACTGCTAAAAAATACCAATTTACATCAATTTTTTTAAGTCAAAAATATCAGTTATTCACACAACCACATCTTATTTCATAAGAAACGAAGTCTTAGATCAAATTAATTTAAAATTTGTCACTTATTTATTTTATTGTAGATTTTGAGCATTTTATTACAAAAAAACATGAGAAGCGGCTAAGCGTTAAATCGGAGTCGCGGAATAATTATGAATATTATGTGCTACAAAGTCACGTATTCCTGAAAAAACGAATTTCAATGTGTTATTTGTGAAATGTATTAAAAAAATGCTATGGAAGACCAACCACATAAAATAATTTGATGTGATTCTATCTCCTTTACTCAACAAATACGCTACAGTTTGGATGAATAACTAACTGCAAACCGTTTGGTTGCATGTTCCATTCCCGCACATGGCAAATATATTATGCTTCAGCAGGTGTTTGTGGGACCATGGACCTTGCATTTGTAAAAAGGGATCTATGTAAAATTTAATAATATATATTTTAAAAGCGCTTTTATCATAAAACTGTGTACATAAGAATGAGTCACATAATATTAATATAATATTGCTTTCATGAGAGTACACGGTAGTGAGTAACAATTGTTATAAAATAACATTTGAAAATAACATATAGCGTGACGCACCTTACTACACAGATTTATAGATAAAAGAAATAATTCTTTCCGTAATTTAATGAATGAAAACGGCATTATTGATCAAAAACCAGTTTACTTAAAGTTTTACAAAAAAAAAAAATATCCATGACATTTAAAAAAAGAAAATTATGTGTAGTTAGTTATGTACCTAAATATAAATAATCGTCACTACTAAATGCATCTTTTATTTACTTTTCTCGTATTATGATCGCTTCGCTCTGAATTCAATAAAATCGCTCCCGCCCCAAATACATTATTTCGTTCCCTTGTAGTACAAAGTACAATCAACTATTGCAATTTATTTTATTATTTCGGGACGGTTCATTTAATAAGAAAACATGATTGTACACTTTGCAGTTGTTTTGGAGCGTAAAATACGATTGTAAATTTCTAATTATGCAACTAGCCGGTACCCGCGACTTCGTCTGCATTTATATTTAATTTGAAGAATTATGGATTGCCCAACCCCACCACTTTCAACACCTATTTCATCCCCATCGAGATGATTTTTGAGGCTAAAGATAGCCTATGCCCGTCTCATAGGTCCAATCTATCTCTATACGTGTCTATCTGTCTTTCAAATGTCATAGATATTGGTTCCGCCGTTTAGCCGTGAAAAGGTAACAAATAGACAAACAGTTACTTTCGCATGCATAATATTAGTATGGATTAACAACTGTGTCCGATTTGAACAATTAATTTATTCACTAACAGTCCATGCGATTGATAAATTTACCTAAATAATGGACTAATAATACAGTATTTAAGTCTTCAAACTTTACAACGAGGAATGGATACTTTCAGCCATAATAAAGTACAGTAAATTACTGAAAGTAATTCAGCAAATAAGAGTTGTGGTCCACTCGCTTGCATCAAACCACACTTTTCCATAGATCTATCTACCCCTTTCTAAGCTATGCTAGAGCTATGGAAAATGTTTCGAGCGACATAGTGGACTCCGACCTTAGCGAGTCATAGTCATAGCACATCAAATTGTTAAAAGATCCTTATTATCCAACATTAAAAATACCAGTCAAACTTTACAGAAACATATAAAATTACCGTATATTTGTATACATGAATGTTACAGTCAAAACTTTGAACTGGTCAAAAATATATTTGACTAATGGAAGTAGTTCTAATTTTAATTGCACGTTACGGCCGATTGTTGACTTCCACTTTGACCAGTAAAGTCAAATATAATATTGAATGAATAGCATGTGGCATAATTTTTCTTATACTGTTATGGCAACTCGATTTTGCCGTGCCAGGTTAGAACAGTATAAAGCCCGTACGAAGCGACGCGAAATTGCCTTCTTCGTCTGTGTAGTTTTTATTTTGTTGTATGGTCTAAACTTCAACTAACCAAATGTTGATCAGTCCTCGCGGTATTATTTCGTTTTTATAAAGTACTTTTACCAAGAAAAATCTAGTCAATAGCAGTTTTGACCAGAAAATAACTTTGACAGTAACAGATAATTTAACTACATTCTCATTATAATTATGCCAGCCATCACACAGTCCTACCTAACATGTGAACTAATATCTAACGAGTACATTTCACGGGATTATTTACTGGAGTCAGTACGTTTCGGTGGTTATAAAGGCTATAATGGTATGCGGTACACAACTCACTGAGTATTCGGTTGGGTGCACTGAATTACCGGATCGCGTGGATTGAGGTCATTGGAGACCTGTAAAGAAAGACACCTTTATTTTATAACCTATCCTAGTTACACTATTGCAAAATGCATTAGGTTAAATAGAGATGCAAGAACTATCTAGCCATTGTTTTATTAATCAACAATTTACTCCGTCGGTCTCTCTCTCTCTCTCTCTCTGAATTAACCGTAGACGGAGAATACTATAGGCCGCTGGGTATCGGTAGTCTCTATCCCACATGAAGGAGAAAAATATCGAAATATTACTCGTGACGGAAAAGGACAGAGCTACAGTATTTGCAATCCTGAGCGTGTGTGGGTATTTCAAGGTCAGCTGCATTAATAGCTAAATGTACTCTGTGATGACATTTATACCTGTTTAAAAAAAAGTTTTACATTGACGTC
This sequence comes from Hylaea fasciaria, assembly GCA_905147375.1. Classification (NCBI taxonomy): domain Eukaryota; kingdom Metazoa; phylum Arthropoda; class Insecta; order Lepidoptera; family Geometridae; genus Hylaea; species Hylaea fasciaria. The sequence goes on from LR990215.1 coordinate 5,281,060, forward strand.
CTCATAACGTCATAATCTCATGACACGCTGGGAGTACTATCGTGAACAACAAGCATATAGAAGACAGACCTGGTTCACCTGACAGCGGGTCCGTAGTTGGCTAGCGCGCAGTAGGCGGCCAGCAGCGCCGAGTGCGAGTGGGCCCCGCGGGCCCCCACGCGCGCATGGGCCCCCAGCGCCGCCCAGCAGTAGATGGAGGCGCTGTCGTCGCCGGGGGCCCGGAACTGCGCACTGGGGTCCGGCACGGTGGAGTCCCGCGCGCCCCCGCACGCCGCCGACAGCGTGCAGAACGTCATCGCTTTCCAGCCGCCGTATCTGGGGGGGGGGGGGGGGGATTCATTTTTCTAGCGGACAATACTAAATGTGACGTTGTGGATCCTATTGGTTTTCCTCAATTTTTACATACATTTTAAACTCGAACATAGAAAATCTGTCGCCAACCCCCTATAGGGGTGTTCCGGTAGCCTTTTTACTCAACTCAACTACCGTTTTAGGCCGAGCATGTTTACCACGACCACCATCACACATTATATTGGTGAAAACCTAGCCTATAAAGTATAAAAGAAACCATACTCACTTATCAACAACGACGACCGGCCCATTCTTGTATTCCATCTGACACCCCGCCACGAACTCGATGAGCCCGAACGAGTCCCTGTAGGGCGCTATGAGGCGGTCTATCGCCTCCTCCCTGTCGCCCCCCGCGGCCGCCCGCCGCACCGCCCGCACGTAGTCGTTCTCGTCCGGCTTGCCCGCCGCGTACTCCGCCGTGTGCCCGTCCAACCACCGGCTGCACTTTATAAACTTCACACTGAGCTGATAGTCGTCCTGTAGGGAGTGGACGCTGACGTTGGTGACTTCTATTATTCGGTCCGACGGCACGGAGTCGGGCGCGCGGTCGACCCTCTCGAACGTGTACACGGGGCGGCGCAGCTCCGCCTCCGCCTCCACGGACAGGGTGGGGGCGCACGGGGGCGGGGGCGGGGCGGTGTCGGGCGGCGACCCCGCCGCGCGGCTCCCGTTGCCCCACTCGGGGAACTTGAACTTCGTCGGGGAGCTCAACTTGAAGTTCTTCAGGGACATCTTCGAGGGGCTCCGGGGCGATTTGGGGCCGCCTTTCTTCTCGGCCAGGGACGAGAAGAGGTCCCCGTTCGCGATGGACTTCCTGGCGGACAGGTCCCGGCTGCCGGCGCTCAGGCGCTCCAGGCGCAGCTCCGTCCGGTCGAACCGGTACGCGGGCTCCGCGGCCGGCGCCGGGGACCCGCGCTCCGGTATGAGCCGCTCGTCGTCCGCGCAGTCGCTGCCGTGCCGCCGGTGGCCGTCCGTGTCCGGTTCCGGCGGGGGCTCGGCGGCCGGCCTCCGGTCCGCCTTCCGGTGCGCCACGTACGTGTCCTTGGACACGAAGGAGGCGCGGAAGTTGGCCACGAACAGCTCCTTCTCGTCTTCGGTGGGCCAGAAGATTTCGCATTCCTGTGAAAGAGATACGAGTTCAAAATAGCGCTTTTAATTCGGAAAATAGCGAAAGTGACTCTGTTAGCGCTCTTTTCACGGGTAAACGGCAAGACCGAATTTGACAAAATTTTATATGAAATGAATAAATCGTAGTCAACACGGGAGAAACCGCCTACAAAATGTAATATCACAATGATGGTGTTAAGAAAAATTGGCATAGGTAGCGTCGGCCTTTGCTGCCTCCGACGCCGGTGCCCACCTCGTCGGCCGGGTCGTGCAGCAGCAGCACCAGCTGCGCCGTGTGGTCCCACAGCATGCGCCACAGCTCGGCGCCGCCGGCGGGCGGTTGCTGCGCCACCGCGTACTCCCGCAGCCGGCGCCGCCCGCACACCCAAGATGCGTTCACGTACTCGCTACCTATACCACAATAAATATGAAGAAAAAACATGCTTTAAGATTTCCAATTCATCTCTTGGCTTCATCGTCAGGTAGGCTCGAAGGTACCTAATTATAGTTTTGTCATTCATACGTATAAAGCTTCATTTGGATAAGATAGTAGACTAACGGTTGCAGACATGTGTCCTACGAATTTAATAAAGGCGAAAGTTTGAGTATTTGTACATTTCTTACTTCTTGACACTCAAACGGCTGGACCAATTTTGATTGAAATTCAGTATGGAGGTAGGCTAACACCCTGGATTAACACATAGGCTACTTTAGTGCAAAAACAGAGGGTAACACCGCGAGTAACAATGTACAAAACTTCGATCTGCTCGACTCGTCGTTGGAAGCTGCCTACCTTCGACGCCGGGTTTGGGCACCAGCATGACTCGGGCGGCGTCGGACGGCAGTATACCGTTAGGGCGGTTCTTCTCCGCGTTGTGCGGTGCGCGGGCGCAGACGCTGGCGTCTACACACGACCGGGTTATAAGCTGTAAAGGTGCAATACGTTAACAACGCCTTTGCTTTACTTATTCGTTCATAGTGCTTAAATTATCCTGGTCACGGCACCAAAATTAAAACAACTGATCATTAGTGGATTCCTACTAATATTAAAAATACGAAAGTTTGTGCCTTTATGTATGATTGCCTCTTCACACCTAATTTTGATAAAATTTGATATAGGTACAGATACTATAGCTAGGAATAGAAATTAGGAGAATTTTATTTCCCGTAAAAATCAACGGTTCCTGTGGGATAAGAAGTGCAATATTATTTTGGAACGTACCAGGAACTGTTTCTCCAGTAAATTGACAGGCGGCGGGCCTTGGTACGAGTGATGGCGATTCGCCAGCGTGCGCATGCGCTCCAACAATGCGTAGTTTTCTACGCGATTCGCTCTGTAAATACGTAATGCATAAAGGGTAATTGCAAAACCGAATGAAAAGGTCACTGGTACATTTACAATTTAAGCATTATATTATTATACGGAAATTAACCTTATTTTGAGTAGAGTTTTCATTTGTATAACAATAAAGCTTAAAATTCATACACATACCTTCTTATTTCTTCCTTCTCCTGTTCAGTCATATTGTTGTACGCTTGCATCTTCTTGCTATACGTGTCAGTGGACCTCGGCGCCAAATCGTACACCCCCTCCGACTCATCCCCATTGACCATCCCCTCCTTCTGTTCCTCCGAATTCGTGTTCGAATTGGAATTGTTACAATTGGAATCGTTCGAGCTGGAATTGTTGCAGTTGGAAATGGAATTGTTACCGTTACAATTGGAATTTGAATTGTTACAGTTGGAATTGGAGTCGTTCAAATCTCTCGCGGATGACTTGCTCACTTCGCTGTTAAGATCGTCCGTCTTCATAGACATCTGCGATCCGTTCTCGGCCGCCTCTCTCTCGCTGTTCTGACTGGACTTCACGCTCGACGTTTCGCCGTTCACCGTGACGCCGTTAGTCAGATCGTCGGCGCTCTTCCGCTTATTGCAATTCAGGTCGAGCACGGCCAGCTCGTCTTCCGTGATGTCCTCCAGCAGCCGCGCCAGGTAGCGCCGCGCCTCGGGGAACGGCACCTCCGTGTCCCCGGAGCGCACGTGCTCCAGCAGCGCGTCGTGCACGAACACGTACTGCTCCTCCGTCTGCACGAGGTGGTTCCGCTGCGTGCGCGCGCGGCACAGGAACCCCAGCGGGGACAGCGTGCCCGTCAGCCGCAGCTGGTTCAGCTGCGCGTCCAGCACGATGTAGGTGCCGGTGCGGCCCACGCCCGCGCTGTGGGGAGAAACGGAGTTGCGGTCGGTACCTTCCACGCAAACAGTATTCGACTTGTTCGAGAATGGACTTTTATTGAGTACGGTCTGATGTTTTGCACTTCAATGTCAAAGTCTAATCGTTTATTGTAAATAGGCAATAACATCGCACGCTTACAAGTCAAACACTTCAATCTAATTAAGAAGTTAATAGAACCCTAAAAGAAACAAAATATAATTAATTGACTATGGGTTGAGTTTGAAAAAGGATGTTTCCCTTTCAAGCACTGGTCCAGGATTGAATCTTGGACAGGAAAAGGAAACTCCGTTGATTCTACCAGTGCTTCGGGATACGCCCGTCAGAGAACACAGCACCAAGAAACTCTACGGGGATGTAATTTTTTCTCAAATTGTATCATCTTCTTTCCATTTTGCCAATCAGAGTATATACATTGGTATAAAATGAAATATGATGATCAAAAAAATCTTCAAAACCTCGTGTCTCTCGTAAGATCAACGTGCTTTAGAAATCCACATGCCCGAAAGTCTTGCCGGGCCCCGCGTGGTGTCTTATCTCCACAAAAGAGAGGTGAGATCGGTGCTGATCGTTACGGATGATGATGATGATGATGATGTTGGTGATGATGATGGTGGTGATGATGATGGTGGTGATGATGATGATGATGATGATGATGATGATGATGATGATGATGTGTGGATCACCTGCAGTGCACGAGCACGGTGGCGGGGTGCGCGGCGGCCGCCTTCACGAAGGGCAGCACGGCGAGGGGGTGGCGCGGGGTGCCGTGGTCCGGCCACACGGTGTAGTGGTACTGCACCACCTGCCGCGCGTCGCCACCGCCGCCGCCACCGCCGCCACCCGGCGGGGGACTCGCCTGCGGGACGGAACAACATCATGAGGTGTTTTGGCGGGAACTCGATAGGACGCGTTGTTGGTTTTAATTTTTTTTCCCAACTGATGGTCCTTCGAGTTTTTCTGTGTAATATTGGTGGAATATGAAGCATCGATTGTACGGTAACGTGCACGAGTGTGGGCAAACGATATAAACCCAAAACGCGTGTCACTTCGCAAATTTTCGCAAAACTCCCAGGAAGTTTCTGTGAGCATCCACCACTTTACTGAAACATGACTTTGACGTGCCGTTTGAAGTGACGTGCACGCCGCCGTGCTGCCGCGCCCGCCCGCCGGCCAGTACATGCCGCACCTGCGCCGGGGACACGTGCTCACCTTGTCGCTGCGCACGCGCATGTGGCGCACGGTGTAGGCGGCGCGCACGTCCTCGTGCTGCAGCGTGACGTGCACGCCGCCGTGCGCCGCCGTGCTGCCGCGCCCGCCCGCCGGCCAGTACATGCCGCACCTGCGCCGGGGACACGTGCTCACCTTGTCGCTGCGCACGCGCATGTGGCGCACGGTGTAGGCGGCGCGCACGTCCTCGTGCTGCAGCGTGACGTGCACGCCGCCGTGCGCCGCCGTGCTGCCGCGCCCGCCCGCCGGCCAGTACATGTCGCACTTGCGCTGGGGACACGAACGCTCGTTCAGTAATAATAAATAATAATCATAATAGTTTCCTGTTCAGTCATCGTACACCTCTTCGACTTCACACCTTCGACACGGAGTCTGGAGATTTTTACAGGCATCCGTCCGACAACGAGACGATACGGACTAATAGTTGAACCGACATAACATGTCCCGTATTGAAAATTACGAAAAAGAAAATTCCGTTTTCCCCGGAGTAGCCAACATTCCGGACTACTTTTCCGATGTTCCTTTGCGAAATAAGCAATATAAAAAAAATCGTAATTGGTCCAACTGTTCTCGAAAAATACACTTACAAATAACTTTTTTCAATGTATAAAAAAAAAACAAGTTTTAATTCCCATCAAAATCCCACCCACAGCAGCATGATCAATCGATCATTATTGATCAGGCCAGCTGCCAGTTCCACAACCCCACTCACCCGGCCCCGCTCCACCAGGTTGGTGATCATCACGATGGTGTGCACCCGGTGCTGCCAGATCATGCGCCAGAAGGCGTCGAGCGTGGCCGGCGTGGGGCCCTGCGTGGCGATGTAGCGCCGCCGCCACACCAGCCACTCGAGCTTCACTCGCGTTTGGACGCCATCTTTAAAAAAAAAAGTATACAGATAAGGTATGATCGTAGGGACATCAAAGACTCGGCGATGTCGACATGTACCATGCTTAACATCGATGTTAACATGGACCTCACTCAACATCGATGTTAACATAGACCACACTCAACAGCGATGTTAACATAGACCACGCTCAACATCGATGTTAACATAGACCACACCCAACATCGATGTTAACATAGACCTCACTCAACATCGATGTTAACATAGACCACACTCAACATCGATGTTAACATAGACCACGCTCAGCATCGATGTTAACATAGACCACACTCAACATCGATGTTAACATAGACCACGCTCAACATCGATGTTAACATAGACCACACCCAACATCGATGTTAAAATAGACCACACCCAACATCGATGTTAAAATAGACCACACTCAACATCGATGTTAACATAGACCGCACTCAACATTGAAGTAACATAGACTACACTTAACGTCGATGTTAACATACACCACGCTCAACATAGAAGGCAACATAGACCACACCCAACATCGATGTTAACATAGACCACGCTCAACATAGATGTTAACATAGAGCACACTCAACATGACTCACCGATGTCGACATAGACGTCGTCGAGCTCGGTGTCGTCGTCGCTGCGGTCGCTGTCGCTGTCGCCGCCCTGCTCGTCCGACTCCACGATGCCGGAGAACTCGATGTTGAGGAACGCCGACTCTATGCCCTCCGCGAGGTTCGGCGGGGGCTTCGACGGCTTCACTGAAGGTTGTCTGTGACGATACATAGATAGATAGATACAACTCTTTACAACGTGTGTCGCAAACGGATACTAAGGAATTGCGAATTTATCGAAAGTAGACTCTGTGGTATCAGCATTAAGGTGGCTTGTTACCTGTGAGGGCGGTTCCTCCGGTCCAGCTTCCTGCGGATCCTGGCGATGTCGTGCGGCTGCAGCGAGTGCAGCATGCCGTCGATGAAGTTGGCGTTGACGTAGTCGCAGGCGGCGCCCCGCCCCGCCCCCGCCCCCGCCCCCGCCCCCGCGCACCCCGCCGCCCCGCACCGCGCGCCGCCCGACACGCACACACGCGAGTGGTCGTCTGCAGACACACACACATACCTCAGCATCGAGGCCCGTATTCGCAATGCCACTTGCAATTCCTTGGCAAAGACGTGGGAGTTTTGGCGGGAATCCGATAGTGAGACGTTGTTGGTTTTGTATTATTAGCTAAAACTTGTGTTTCTTCGAGTGTTAATGTGTAATATTGGTGGAATATTAACCATTAAGTGTTCGTTAACGTGCACGAGTGTATGCGAATGATATAAACTCAAAAAACGTGTCATTTCGCATTTTTTCCAAAACTCCCGGGAAGTTTCAGTAAAGCATCCACTACTTTACTGAATCGTGACTTTGACGATGTAAATAATTGACTTGACTACTTGACCACGATTGCTATATTGATGTGACTTTCTGAATGTGAAATTAATAAATACTTTTATAATAAAATACTTGACACTGGCTATATGCACAAACCGTGCGAAGCCATAACTAAAACAAAAAAAAAAAAAAAGACGTGTGACGTCATAACGTGCTATAAACACAAACGCTTCGCCTTCACGCGATTGGCGGATTTGAAAATGGCATACTGAACATGATTTTACGAAGATACCGTAACGCGATGGTCATAGCAAATAAGTACCTACATACGAGGTACTACTACTTTTGTACATAGTTTTGGTGTTATATTCGTTCATTGCAAATAGGAATCGACCACGGTCTCAGCTGATGGTAAGCGATGTCGCGGTCGAAGGTGGAGCAAGTTCGCCTAGAAGAGTGCCTAGTATATTATTAATTATTCAGTGTAATATAGGTGTAATTTTAACCATTTCGTTAACGTGCACGAATGTGGGCAAATAGTACGTGAACTTTATGCTTTTGTTTCTGTTGTTTTTTTTTAACATAGCCCCACACTAGGGTACATTCTGTTTCGGGGGTGCAGTTTACAGTCATATAATTTCACATACGAGGGTGAATCAAAAAATTCTTGGAATCAATATTAAAAAATGCAAAGATTTAAATAATAATATTTTATTTTTCTACATAATCTCCCTCCAATGCAATGCATTTAGAATAACGCGTTTCTAACTTCCTTATTCCTTGTGAAAAAAAATTATTTTCTTGACTCTCGAAAAAGTCCTCTACGGCAGCTATAACCGCGTCATTATCGTGAAATTTTGTTCCACGAATTTCCTCTTTTAATTTTGGAAATAAGTGAAAATCACTTGGGGCTAAGTCCGGAGAATATGGTGGGTGGTCAAGGAGATTGAAGCCAGCACAGCGGATTGCGTTGAGCGCAACTTCCGATCGATGAGCAGGAGCGTTATCTTGAAGGAACAACACGCCCAACGACAGTTTTCCACGACGTTTTTCTTTAATCGCTTCACGCACTTTCGGGATTAAATTTGCATAATAGGGTCCAGTAATCGTCTGGCCTTTTGGCATGTAATCAATAAAAAGGATTCCTTCACTATCCCAGAACACAGAGGCCATAACTTTGCCAGCGGTAGGAGCAACTCGAAATTTCTTAATGGATGGAGAGGATGGTCGTTTCCAAGACATGCTTTGTCTTTTAGTTTCAGGATCAAAATGGTGGACCCACGTTTCATCCATGGTGACAAGACGACGGCAAAAATTATCCGAATCACGCTGGAACATTTCGAGATTACGCTTGGAAATTTCCAAACGTCGCTTTTTGTTTTCGTCGGTTAACATTCGTGGCACCCATCTTGCAGACACTTTTTTGAACCCCAGTGAATCAATTAAAATGGATTGAACGCTACCAAAAGATATCTTTAGGATCTCAGCTATATGTTTTATAGTCATTCTTCTGTCTTCCAAAACCAGATTCTCAACCTTTTTGACATTTTCTTCTGTAACGGAGGTTGAAGGCCGCCCAGAACGCGGGTCATCTTTACAGCTTGATCTACCTCTTTTAAATTCAGCCACCCAGTACGCAACCGTAGAATAGGGTACAGCATCACCCCCTAATGTCTGCTGAATGTCCAAAAAAATTTCCTTCGTAGACATTTTTTTCAAACTGAGATATTTTATCACCGCACGTAACTCACTTTTATCCATAATTTTGACTTTTTAGCAACTCGTTGCACAAAAAAATTTATTACATGCGAACGAACTGACAAAAACAAGTGACAGTCTGCATAAATATAGTGTGATAGACACTCTTTAATTTGAATATCGAACTTGATCCAAAAAGGTTTCATATATATGCACTTCTAAGAACTTTTTGATTCACCCTCGTACAACTCTGCAACTCCCAGGTAGTTACAGTAAAACATCCGTCGCTTTACTAAATTATAGCATTGCCTACTACTTGATTAGACAAGAGCCAGTACTATTTATAAGCATTTATGACTTATTTACGTTAAATTGTGGTCAAACGCGAGCCTTCCCATTTTCCCTATTCGATTATGGAAATATATTTATGCTTATATGTCCCACAAAAATGTAGGATAATATTATATAAACCACAAACGACAATGTACCTACATTATTATTAAATTTCATAACTGCTGACGCAACTATTACACTACCATCGGCTATACAAGATGGTCCCAATGGACTGAGGTCAATAATTGATGCCTCAAAATGGACACCATGTGAAATGTGAAACAAGCAGAGTTAAAATTTACTATTTAAAATAGAATAGAAATACTTCACCAAAGAAAATGCTCAAAGTATTTAATTAATTATAACAAAGACCAAATTAAACACAAGTACAAGACTTATTAAAAGCAATCAATGCCAGTAACCCTTCGATGGAGAGAAATAATAGAGCATCGGAGCAATTGAGTATTTCTACCAATCTGCCACCTTTCGTTAGCGCGTTAGTTCTACGAAAGCATTTGTTATCGTTAACGGGGAGGGGTTAGTCTCATCCCCTGCTCCTGCCGCTGCCTGCCCCTCATCCCCTCTAATGTGTATTCACATTCTGCCCCGCCACTTCGCCCTCACTTTCAGCACGAGGAGCAACGGAAGGCGAGTGAGAAGTAACGTGGTTATTCTCTCCCTGCTTCCCTGCCCGGCCCATTGCTGCCGAGCGTAAGTTAGGCAGTACTCACACGCGGTGATGTTCAGGTAACGGTTCTTCAGCCTGTTCTCTGGGCGGTGGCTGTGGTGGCTGGTGTGCCCCAGGGCGGCAGACTTGGCCACCACTATCTCGTACTCTTTACTGGAATATAATCACAAATGCGATGTTGTTATTAGTGAGTCATCTGCGCTCCCCGGTTGACTGCGTTGACTGGTGTCCTGGAGGAACCGTTAATTGAGAGTGGCCTATGTTCCTCCTTGTAACATAAGCGAAAGTCCCGTCTAAGTCGGTCCAGCCATTTCGAAGATTTTACGGACAAAAAGTATACAAATTGGGGGTGTGTTATAAGTATTGTATATTATACTTTCATATGCATTTTGAAAAAATCAGGGTGACATTATAAACATACTGGAATTTTATTTATTATGATTATTATTGAATAGATTTACAGTTTTGTGAGAAAGTTTGCAATGTTTTTTTTTTGTAAAAAGTTTGTAGATTTGCGACAATACAGACCTGAAGCCGATGTCTCCGTCTGCGTGCAGCGCGGCCACGTGGCGTGTGAACTCGCGCGCCGGGGCCGCGGGGTGCTGCGGCGCCGACATGCGCGGGGGCTTCGCCGGGGCCTCCGCCGCCGGCTCGGGCTCCGCGCCCATAGTGCACGCCCGGAGCGGGGAGCAGTTCACTACTGCGAAAGGGGGACATGCTCGATACAATTTCATTTATCTAAAATATTCAAGCAGCTCAATAGATTTTCTTGAAATATACCCAAGAAAACTCTTGACGAGGTCACCTTTCAAACAACTCAGGAGCAACTATGCCACAGATACACAAAGATACCGAACTGTACATTTATAACAACACTCAACGTCGGGGATTAAAAAGAGTTTCATAGAATATTTTCCCATATTACGGGATATGCACTTGTGGTCAAGTTTGTTAATTTAAGAATGCTTCAATCGTACCTCAATGGAATGGCAACAGAATAGTTTGTTACTTTTCATTGGACATTGATTCTAAATGTTCTTATTTAACTGATAAAATAAAAACTTTTCAATATCACAAACTATTCCAAAGCCACTCCATTGAGATTCGATTGAAGAGTGTTTCAATTAGCAGACTTGAGAGCAAGGGGTGGTTTTTTAACATGAAATTGGCCATATAACTGCTCTCACCAGGCTTCTTGTTGAGAGGCGCCCTCGCCGTCTCTCCGCCCTCCTCCAAATAGTTGTACGCCGCGCTAATGCATTTGCTGAAGCGAGATCTGCATCTGCAGAGAAACATAATTTATTTATATTTCGTCGCCAAGTCTAATGTTTAGATTAGATGTGGTTTTCAATAATATTTTGTGGAAAGCTTCACTTAACATTTAGTGTTTGTTTCATGTCAAACGGTTCATAAATCAAAAAGTAATGGCAATTTTAAAAATAAATCATTAACAAACGACGGTGTTTATAATCTTCTATCTATCTATATATAATATCGTCTGCTTACGGGTAAAACCAGATAAATGCACTTTTTTAGTAAATCGAGTTAAAAATGCAGTTGTATGTTATTTTTCATGCTCTATTTGCTGGTAAAACCGAATAAACGCTACGACCAATGGCTGTCGAGATAAACAGTGTGTAAACGTCATAAATACCTTAAAAATGTAAAACTAAACAAGTAAAATCGAATAAATATTAAAAAAAAATTATTGTCGTGTGTTAGGGTTACTAATTTACTCAATAAATGGCTGGATTCATTTATAATGTCATATTCCGTTCATTAAGCATTGTTTCGTGGATAATAAACAATTAACTTCTTGTAAATACAATAATCAAGTTTGTATGAAGTTCGTTGTATAAGTGACTTACTGTTAATAAACCTATACAGGTAAAATAGGTTAAATAAAACAAAATATGCATTCATTTCAGTAATGTCTGAAAAAATAATATTTCCAAAACAAAAGAATGTATAGGGTATTGTATAGAAATATACTGGACCAAAATCAGTACTTTGTAGCGTTTAATTCAGAAGATAGCACACATTTTTTTATTACAGGTAAAACATGATAAATGCCGACCTGCTCCAATTTATTTGAATTTAATGAAGTTTTTACTATTACAAAATATTAATTAACAGTAAATCTTAAAAGTAGGGTGTTCAGTGCAGCAATGGACTTATGCAGTTTTTTAATTCATGAGTTTTAACTAGGCCTAATTATAACGTAAACTTTCAAATGCCATTTACTCAGTTTGACATAACATGCATTTAACTGCTTTTACCCGTAAGCAGACGATATACTAAAAATGTAATCCATAATAAACCAAAAAGTGCCACCTAGACACTATTCCACGCGGACGAAGTCGCGGGCACAGCTAGTAATGAATAAAATGCATGTATAATGTATATGGCCACCTCCAATACAGTAGAGCCACGATGAGCGCGGCGACGAGCGCGGCGGGACACACGGCCAGCAGCGCCGCCGTGCTGACCCCGCGCGCCGCGCCCGGGGACATCGCCTCCCAGTGCACGCTGCACCCCTCGCTAGACACCTCCTAACCACAACCAGACACAGCTTTACAATACAATACAATACAATACAATACAATACCATACAATACCATACAATACAATAACTCTTTATTGAACACCATACAATAAACTTATCGCTTAAGCAATTTCTTAAAGGCAACTTTTGGATGAAGTTTCACAAAGATGCTGCGGTGCGTGGTGGTGTATAATAAATTATAAAGAAAAGAGAAGAATAAATAAACAACAATAATAATACAATATGTCCTTATTACATTATTATGTAGACTAAACTATTGATTGGTACCTACTCTAAAATAAAAGATAGCATGAGTTAAATTAAAATTATCCTCGTGAGGGCAAAGGACGGAGCTACACTATTTGCATCCCGTAGTGCGTGCCGAATCGATGATCTGCTTTGCTGCCATAAGAGAGAGCAAAATCTCCTAAATATCTTTTATAGTAGGTAGGACTGATCAGAATGGTCTTCTATCTCATAATGGTAACACTGTGCCGGGGTCTAGTTTTCGTTGTGTAACCCCCCCCCCCCCCCCCATCACCCTTGTGTTACCCGGATAGTGAATACAATGCATGTCGACACCTCACCTGTGGCGGGGACTCGGTTCCGTTCACTAGAACATTCTCCCGCGACACAGACTCCGTGACTGCGTAAATCTTCACCTCGTAGCGCGTCACATTCCATAGCTCGACCTCCTGCGAATTGTACCAAATTCTAACTTTATTCTCTTCATCTCACACTCTTGCTAATTCACATCCTCTGTCACTACTTCACATTCTCATTCACCCTACTTCACAATCTCACTCTCTACTTCACAATGTCACTGCACACTTCACAATCTCACTCCCTACTTCGCTATCTCAATCTCCTTCCCTCACAAATTCACTGTCTACTTCACAATCTCACTCCCTACTTCTCAATCTCTATGTCCTTCCCTCACAATTTCACTCTCTATTTCACAATATCACTCCCTACTACACAATCTCACTCCCTACTTCACAATCTCACTCTCCCTGAGTCACATAATTTCCTCCCTACTTCGAATCCTTCTCTCTACCTATCATTCTCACTTTATACATCCCACAATAATTAATTCCACCTCCCATTACTTCTCTCCCACTCACCACACTCCCTCACACTCACCACACTGATGGTGGTCTCGATGTCGTTCTTGCTGGTCGGCAGAGTGAGCCTGGTCCGCGGCTGCGACTCCGGCAGCTTCCTCAGGGTCACCACGTACTGGTCTAGCGAGTTGTTGTACTCGAGCGGCTGGCGCCACTGCAGGTATAAGGTGCCTGGTACAGATGAAAAGACGTATTAATCTAATAGGTAATATTGTAAGTTTTCACTCTATCTCCATTGTTCAATTGAGTTGATACTTTGGATGCCTGTCGAGTTCTGGGGGGTGATTGTAAGTTATCGGTGATCTGATGTCACCGAAATGGCGGATTTTCAAATTTACTCTGACAATTACTGCGTACAATGGAATACGATCATGCGATTTTTTGTGGTAATAGCTGTGAAATATTTTTATGTTGGTATGGAGTATGAGAATGCGAAATACCAACGTTTAACAGTGATATAATATAATAATATGACTTGTGATATATTGACGATGACTTTCCAAAATAACCCCCCAGATGACACTAAACTATTATGGTGACATCCGACCGTTCTGTTATTAGACACGGGAGGTAAATAACGGGACACCACAAACGGGAAAATTCACATTGTTTTCTACAAAATATCCCATATTTGTCAATTGTCATACCTACTTCATCAGAGAAAAAAATAAAATTGGATCATTAGTATCTTCTGTAACATACCTACTTTTTTTTAGTAACTTGGCGTAAAATAACCACAAACAGGGCATACACTCGCCGACTCTGCCCCTATCGCACTGCTTACAAGTTGAAATGATAACTTCAAACTTGTAACCTCTTTTTGCGTGTAAGCAAATTTTTGACTCCGGGACGATTCATTGATTCTATGTAAAGTCGGTACACTTACACTTTACTCCTATTTACTCACGTCGTCGTACGTGGGTGCAAAACAAAATGTATGTATAAATAAATACACAAAATAAACACTTTCCCTTCGGCACGAGCGCTTATTGTAGAATAAGCGGTGAGAATGCGTCAGTACTGGATTGGATTATAATTTGTTATGACGGCATATTGAGTGTTGAGGTATGTACTTATAAGAGTTAAATTTATGAAATACAATTTAGCACAAAATAAATGTGATGTAAACAGAGTTTATGTTATTTTAATTGACTCCTAGAGTTAGGGTTAAGGAGGACGTCTATGTCAAGCAGTGGATGATGGAGCAGAAAAAGAAAAGACGAAGATAATGATGATGATGATGATGATGACGATGATGACGATGATGACAATGATGATGACGATGTTGATGACACTCACGTTTGGGTTGGTCGCAGGTGAGGTTGAGCACGACGGGCGCGGACGGCGGCCTCACGTCCGTCAGCACGTACAGCGCGTCCGAGCCAGGCCCGAGCCGTGACGTGACGTCCCACGAGTTGAAGTAACCATGGGAGAAGTTGTAAAATGCCTGCACCCAGATCTTGTACGGTGTGAACGGTTCTGGCGGAAAAAATAGGGGTAAACTGATTCCAGTCTTTCTAGGCCTCTATTACACAAAATAATATAGTATATTTTTTAGACACGAAATTTAAAGCAGGTACAGTAGGACCCAACTGATATGGCTTACCGATGTACCTGCGCAGAAGATGAATTTTCAAAGCGCGGGAAATGCTATTGACCGCTATTGGTCGGCAGCCGCCGCCATCTTAGCGAGCTTAGAGGGAGATGGAACTAACAGCTGCAGTGTATTATGAACCTTATAATAGTGAGCTTAGGTTGATTGTAAGTTTTAAGCATTCTTTCGTTAATCTTCCGACCATACTTTCTTTTCTGCGCGAACGATTCACGACGCGACTTATAAGTTGGGTACTAGTTATACAATATGCTCAACTTTTTATGAAGCCGACCGTACAGAGGCGAATAAATAACGCAGTCTAATCAGAACGTCCGTATCTAATCCGTCAACGTCAACACCGGGATGTGGGAACTTGTTAATTATATCATTATCTAGAAACGCAACAATGTAAGGTTACGTTGGAACACATCAAGCGTCCAACTAGTATACGAAGTGGAACGTTCGATAATCATACAACAGATACCTAATATTTCTATAAATATAATAGAAATGGCACAGTAAAAAGAAAATTTCTTTGCAAACTATAAATGTAACCAGTACCAAACCAATTTAATTGAAATACAATGTTTATATTTTTATATTCCCTTTGTTTATAAAGGCTTAGAAATGTTAACGTTCCTATTTGAGTTAAAAATGGAGTTAAATTGCAATGGTTGAAATAATATCGACTGATAAAGGGTATTTTTCTTTATGTGTGCGAGAAATGTACTTACTCAAGTTCTTCAACCAGAATCCAACCACCTTCGTGACCTTCCCAGAGGTGTTATGCAGGGTCAGATTCTTGAGAGACCTGGGAACCATTCCCAAATCGGACGCAAAGTTGTTCTTAGCTTTAACGTCTTTGGACTTTTGAACGCCATTGACGTTGTTCACGTCATATCTGGACACACCTTCTTCGTAGTACAATACGTACGCTATTTCGGTAGCATCTCTGGGTTGTTTGTTCTGTGTCATGGATTTTTTGACCACCTTCGTGTGTTCTAGCTGCACGTAATCGGGCGTCTCATTTTCAGTCTCTGTCGCGTTCTCCTGCCGTCTCTTTCTGTGTCTGTGCGACCGTGACTCTCTCCTGCTCCTGTAGGAGTCCACGCGTATATCGGACGAAGAGATTTCATCGCTATACTTCTGTCGATCTTCGGGATATAACCTGTATGTTGTGTATTGGGATTCCTTCAATGTTTCTGGTGTTAGAGAGTCGTCGGTGACGTCACTGTTGGGGTCATCGTCCTGCAAGTCTGTCTTTGTATCCGTCTGACTCGGCTGCTTGTCTTGGATGGACTCCGGGTTGGCGACGACGTGGACTGTGGAAGTTAGCGGTGGAGCCCAGGACAGGTGGACTTCCTCGTCAGATATGTAATCGGCTGTAAGGTTCTGTGGAGCGGACGGAACTGGAATAGAAGCAAATTTTTGTTTTTAATATGTTGAAACGACCCAATTGATACTGATAGTGCAGGTCAAATTTACAGTGCAAGTTGAACCAGATCCCGTTATTGTATTGACTTGAAATTATACACATCACTTATAAAGTTCTGCTAACAAATATAATTATGGTAACTGCCAGCTGATCTTAGGTAACAGACAAAACAATGCAACTACTCGTAATCTGTGACTAACAGTAGACTCAATTTACCTCCCGTATATATATATATTTTTATATATATATCACAACAAAAATCTTTTCAGACGTCCATTTTGCAACTATTCCAAAATGACCGTGGAAAAAGGAAGTGAAAACCATTGAATATTTAGATACGCCTAGTTCATTATTTAGATAAAAGTGTGCTTTATAACGTTTTCATTAAGATTTACTACGCTCTACAGTAAAGAAGGAAACATTGTAAGCAAACTACCACTTTCTAGGATACTATGTTATCAAGAAAGGACAGGCTTGAAATACTGTTAATGGAATAATTATCAGGGCGATTGCAAGTTCGCAGTCAATGCGAACAGGAGGGCATCTATAGATAAACGTGTGGGAAAATATCATCAAAACGTGCAGGGCTTACCATCACGTCTTATTGCGATCCAATTAAGGACGTGTACATCATCGTTTCACTTTAAATAATAATACATGGATTTCGATATCATTTACGTAGGCGTCGATACCTTTAGATCTAAAATCAACCTAAATCGAGCGTCAAGATGTCACAACACGACGTCATGGTACGAATAAGTAGTGAAACGATTTTGTTTAGGTCCTCAAATTAGATCGCAATAAGACGTCATGGTAAGGCCTCTGGTCCTGTAAAAATTCTTCCAACTAAATACCAGTTTAGCTTGCAATCGAACTGGATCTATAGGGGTGCTGCCAGAACCCTATAGGGGTTTGCCGACCGTATTTGAGGGAGGTCGATCGGTAGTTGGGTAGTAACCTACCCGTTGAATTCCTCCGTTGAAGACCTCCACATTTAATACAGTAAATTAACTCGTACTTTGACGAGATTCGAGTCCAAGCTTTGCAAGAACTAACAATTATAAAGAAATAACTAATAATTCTGTGAAAAATAAAAAAAAAGAGAAAAAAGATATGTAAAATTAATTATTTCACACACTTTTGACAGGACGTGTGCCGGGACAGCTAGATTTACACATAAAAGAACTTGAAGAGAAGTACTAATTATTCAAACCTTGAACTTTAATTCTCATCTCATTAAGGGTTCTAAAACCGCAAGCATGACGAACAATTTGTTTACGTCGGAAACCAAATGTAGGCCAGCAGTTTACAATGACGAATCAATGTGTCCGTATAGCCTCCACACAATGGTTGAAACGAAACAAGTCAACCGTCTAAAAGGCTACTAGTTTCCTTGTAAGGCTTGTCATACACTGGTAGTAAAATATGTCTGAGTGTGTAAATATGTCTGAGTGTGTAAATATGTCTGTCATACACAATGATGTTTACAACTAACTATGGTTGTAAAATAATGTATTTGTGTGTGTGTGTGTAGAATGTAGATATGTCAGCTACGTGTGATTGTGGTGAGGTAGGTATGTACGAGGGTGAATCAAAAAATTCTTGGAATCAATATTAAAAAATGCAAAGATTTAAATAATAATATTTTATTTTTCTACATAATCTCCCTCCAATGCAATGCATTTAGAATAACGCGTTTCTAACTTCCTTATTCCTTGTGAAAAAAATTATTTTCTTGACTCTCGAAAAAGTCCTCTACGGCAGCTATAACCGCGTCATTATCGTGAAATTTTGTTCCACGAATTTCCTCTTTTAATTTTGGAAATAAGTGAAAATCACTTGGGGCTAAGTCCGGAGAATATGGTGGGTGGTCAAGGAGATTGAAGCCAGCACAGCGGATTGCGTTGAGCGCAACTTCCGATCGATGAGCAGGAGCGTTATCTTGAAGGAACAACACGCCCAACGACAGTTTTCCACGACGTTTTTCTTTAATCGCTTCACGCACTTTCGGGATTAAATTTGCATAATAGGGTCCAGTAATCGTCTGGCCTTTTGGCATGTAATCAATAAAAAGGATTCCTTCACTATCCCAGAACACAGAGGCCATAACTTTGCCAGCGGTAGGAGCAACTCGAAATTTCTTAATGGATGGAGAGGATGGTCGTTTCCAAGACATGCTTTGTCTTTTAGTTTCAGGATCAAAATGGTGGACCCACGTTTCATCCATGGTGACAAGACGACGGCAAAAATTATCCGAATCACGCTGGAACATTTCGAGATTACGCTTGGAAATTTCCAAACGTCGCTTTTTGTTTTCGTCGGTTAACATTCGTGGCACCCATCTTGCAGACACTTTTTTGAACCCCAGTGAATCAATTAAAATGGATTGAACGCTACCAAAAGATATCTTTAGGATCTCAGCTATATGTTTTATAGTCATTCTTCTGTCTTCCAAAACCAGATTCTCAACCTTTTTGACATTTTCTTCTGTAACGGAGGTTGAAGGCCGCCCAGAACGCGGGTCATCTTTACAGCTTGATCTACCTCTTTTAAATTCAGCCACCCAGTACGCAACCGTAGAATAGGGTACAGCATCACCCCCTAATGTCTGCTGAATGTCCAAAAAAATTTCCTTCGTAGACATTTTTTTCAAACTGAGATATTTTATCACCGCACGTAACTCACTTTTATCCATAATTTTGACTTTTTAGCAACTCGTTGCACAAAAAAATTTATTACATGCGAACGAACTGACAAAAACAAGTGACAGTCTGCATAAATATAGTGTGATAGACACTCTTTAATTTGAATATCGAACTTGATCCAAAAAGGTTTCATATATATGCACTTCTAAGAACTTTTTGATTCACCCTCGTATTTTTGTAATTTAATAGATCGAATATATTTTCGTCCCAATATGCCATTCAAATGTTGTCAAATATAATATATACACTGAAGTCACAAGACCGTGTATCGTTCTACCCTTTATGCACACTACATGTTGGGTAATGACATTTTAAATCGATTTTATTTTGATTGGATTTAGATTGATGGATAACTCGGTATTGACACCAAAATGCACACACACATACCAAACTTAATAATAGGCACAATGGGCAGTCTTATTGCTTAAAGCGATCTCTACCAGACAACCTTTGGATGGACAAGATAGACAGCAAGAATAGGGTTGGATCGGACTTCAGATGACGTCAACCGAGATTTGATGTTCCAAGTAGGTACAGGGCAAAACGGGAGTGACGAATTTTATTACAAGGCCTAGACTAGCTTTTTCCCACGACCGTGACAAACAGACAATCATTCAAAAATTCAATTTTTTTTAGGAATCTTTAAATAGACGATCCCAGTTCATTTTTTCATACTATCTTCAAACCTAGCCCTACAGAAAATGAGAAAAAGAATTATCAACTCTCTTTTTCGTAAATTTTTCCCATGTTTTAACAGTTATCCTGCTATTTGGAACAGAGACTTCTAACAAAGATAAGATCATGAAAATCAGTCCATCCGTTCTTGAGTTATAAATGGTGTACCTAACACAACTTTGTTTTATTATATAGATTCTAT
Source organism: Hylaea fasciaria (assembly GCA_905147375.1). NCBI lineage: Eukaryota > Metazoa > Arthropoda > Insecta > Lepidoptera > Geometridae > Hylaea > Hylaea fasciaria. The sequence continues at coordinate 5,301,225 of LR990215.1, forward strand.
ACAATATAGATGTACTGACAGCTCAGTTACAGTTTTATAATAGCACTAGCTGCGCCCGGCGGTTTCACCCGCGTTACACGTACAACACCTATAGGTAGCTATTTGTGCATATTATTGTGTCATCATAGTTAGCATCCGGGTAATGGGGCGATACTGTAAATTTTCAGATTCCTAACTTGAAAGAATTATTAATTACCTATACAATCTTTCAGCCCCTAATTATTCATCACCTTCGAGATTATGTTTTGAGACAAAAGACAGCCTATGTCCGTCTCATAGGTCCAATCTATCCCTATACCAAATTTCCGTTAGCCATTTGAGTGTGAAGAACTAACAAACATACACACACTCACAAACTTTCGGCTTTATAATATTAGTAAGATTAATACATAGACAAGGTATATCTTTTCTCACTAGGTACCAGTCGTAGTCTTATAAATAAAGCAATACAGGAACAGGGGCATAGGGACCTAGTGTCAGAGCAAGGTCAAGCCCATTAACGACTGAGTCACCGACGGCGAGTGTCGTATGCACACGCGCATACTTGCTTAGAAGGTAATTACGCAGTGCGGGTCACTGAGCCACAGAAGGAGGAACTTAGTATTTAAAAGTTTAGATTAAATTTTAATTCTATGAAGTAGCTGCGCCCAATAATAGAATAGTTTTTTTATGCCGTACCGGAGCGCATCCTTTGAACATTTAGTATGTAGTTTTTTTACAATACCGAATATTGTATAGCATCTTGTATGCCACGCTAGTCACCCTGAGACATAGGTTATAAAGTCTCTATTACATACATACATACATACAAACAGTCACACCTTTTTCCCGTTGGGGTAGGCAGGGACTACATCTTTCCACATGCTACGATCTTGACACACCTCTTTCACTTCTACTACATTCTAGACTTGCTTCATACATGCTCTCCAGTTATGGGTACTCTTGACTTGGCCTTTCCAAGACATGCTCGATTTCATTGTGGTATGTACATCTACCCCTACTGTTTTTGCCCATTAATTTCCCTGCAAACTTACTGACTTAGTATACACACATCAGCTAAAAGCTGCTAGTGTATAAATAAATAATAATAATAATAATAATAAACAGTCTTCTTCAAACTGGAACAGCCTGTACACAACTACTTAGCTAGCTCATCCGCTAAGCAAATTAATATCAAGCAAAGATATATCGAATTCCTCAGGCAGACTCGCAGTATATCGTTACAAGCTGATTAGTGTCATAAGAATACATTTTCATTAGCCGATTCAATTTGTAAATACATACATTGCAAGTTAAATAGAAGCTTGTAAAAAAAACATGATTATGTGTGAAAATATACAAACTTACCTCGGTAGTAGGTACCTTTATTTATTTATGTCTCTTTGCCAAATACATAAAATTCTTGTCCAATAAGAAATAAATAAAGTGTATGTAGACGAAAAAATTAACATGGTTCAAAATATTATATTCTAAAATATAGTTACACTTTAGACCTACACTTAATAGTTTATTTCTAGGTTCATGAATCCTATTTTTTCCAAAATGTTACAAGATCTACCATGAGACTTATTTAGTCCGCGTAAAGTACTGTAATTGCACTTAGGATGAATTGAGTCAGTATTTTAGATCCTCCGCAAATACGCGATGCCGTGGGCGGCTTGTCAGAATCATGATAGGCGTGATGCCAGAGTCGAAATAACTCAAGATAAAGCAAATACGACCCCCATTATATTCAATAAACACAAACTTACCGTAAATCTCCTTGATTTCGTTGTCTTTATAATCATTATCACAATGAACGCATAAAATACATACAATAAAAATGGCTCCTATCGGGTACTGAATATACATCTTGGTTATTACTATACGCACGAAAAACGTGCGTAGGACACTTATACTATATTTACAAAACACATTTTAACTTCGGCATTGAATGTAAGCAGAAATAATATTGCAAACGAGCCATTTAATTCATAAATTGTTTCACTAAGGTGCCATCGAACAAGACCCCGCCGTCTGTCATATTTTGTCATGTCAATAAACAATTTGTTGCCAAGTTGCCATTTTTTTCTATTTATTTCTACTAAAATAGAAGTATTTTTGGAACAATTTGGATTTAATTAACCATCGAGGCACATACTTACATTATTTTGAAGTTATTTCTCACCGTAAAGACCAGTACAATTGCTGATTTCTTAAAAGTACCTACTTACCATAAAATGGAATTTATTAACGAACACAACTGGCACTTTTGCTCATGATTGTCAATGGTTCTACTACCAAAAAAAAACTTTTTTTTTTGTTTTACTTATGGCTTCGCACGGTTTGTGCATATAGCCAGTGTCAAGTATTTTACTATTTAAGTATTTTTTAATTTCACATTAACAAAGTCACAGCAATATAGCAATCGTAGTTAAGTAGTCAAGTCAATTATTTACATCGTCAAAGTCACGATTCAGTAAAGTAGTTTTGGAAAAAATGCGAAATTACACGTTTTTTGAGTTTATATCATTCGCCTACACTCGTGCACGTTAACGAACTTAATGATTAATATTCCACCAATATTACACATTAACGCTCGAAGAAACACAAGTTTGAGAAAATAATACAAACCAACAAAACAACGTCTCACTATCGGATTCCCGCCAAAAACCAAAAAACATTTTTTTTTGTTTTAGTAATGGCTTCGCTCGGTTTGTGCATATAGCCAGTGTCAAGTATTTTATTATTTAAGTATTTCTTATTTTCACATTAAGAAAGTCACAGCAATATAACCACTGTGGTCAAGTAGTCAAGTCAATTATTTACATCGTCAAAGTCACGTTTCAGTAAAGTAGTGGATGCTTTACTGAAACTTCCTGGGAGTTTTGGAAAAAATGCGAAGTGACACGTTAGAATAATAGAATAGAATAGAATAATGTTTTATTGTAAATAACTGTGTAGGTGATATACATAGTATAGGTCTTAGTGATACTAATTTAGTTGCAACAGTTTTGCCCATTAGAGCATACAATAATAGGTGTAATGTACCTAAAACATAGGTAAGTCAATTGTATGTCTTACAATTTTAAAACGGCGTTTTTTGAGTTTATATCATTCGCCTACACTCGTGCACGTTAACGAACACTTAATGATAAATATTTCACCAATATTACACATTAACACTCGAAGAAACACAAGTTTGAGAAAATAATACAAAACCAACAACGTCTCACTATCGGATTCCCGCCAAAAAACAAAAAACAAATTATTTATTTGTTTTAGTTATGGCTTCGCACGGTTTGTGCATATAGCCAGTGTCAAGTATTTTATTTTAAGTATTTCTTAAATATCACATTAAGAAAGTCACAGCAATGTTATAGCAATCGTGGTCAAGTAGTCAAGTCAATTATTTACATCGTCAGTCACGATTCAGTAAAGTAGTGGATGCTTTACTGAAACTTCCTGGGAGTTTTGGAAAAAATGCGAAATGACACGCTTTTTGAGTTTATATCACTCGCCTACACTCGTGCACGTTAACGAACACTTAATGGTTAATATTCCACCAATATTACACATTAAAACTCGAAGAAACACAAGTTTGAGCTAATAATACAAAACCAACAGCGTCTCACTATCGGATTCCCGCCAAAAAACAAAAAACAAATTTTTTTTTTTTTTTTTTTTTTTTTGTTTTAGTAATGGCTTCGCACGGTTTGTGCATATAGCCAGTGTCAAGTATTTTATTATAATAAGTATTTCTTAATTTTACATTTAGAAAGTCACAGCAATATAGCAATCGTGGTCAAGTAGTCAAGTCAATTATTTACATCGTCAAAGTCACGATTCAGTAAAGTAGTGGATGCTTTACTGAAACTTCCTGGGAGTTTTGGATAAAATGCGAAATGACACGTTTTTTGAGTTTATATCATTCGCCCACACTCGTGCACGTTAACGAACACTCAATGGTTAATATTCCACCAATATTACACATTAACACTCGAAGAAACACAAGTTTGAGCTAATAATACAAAACCAACAGCGTCTCACTATCGGATTCCCGCCAAAAAACAAAAAACAAATTGTAACAATAAAATTAAATGTAAGTGATGCCAGAAACTATCCTACTAAATACCCATAATATTAACAATATGATATCGGTGCTGTCTATGGAAATACCGAAAGATAGAAATATTTAGAAATATCGAACCTATATTTTGTAGCTAGATGTATTTCTATAAATAAACAATGCAAAGGCAAAATTAAAGAAAAAAGCAATTGCGTCTTACATACACGTGCAAGCGATTTTTCTACGCTATAGGTACGTACCTACGTATGGAATAGTAAAGTACCTATCCCTTATCCTATCTACAGCAATTAGTAAGTAGGTACCTACGTAAAACACAAGGGTTGTTTTTGAACCTTTTATTTTAAAGTGCTTTATTTGACTGACAGATATTGACGTTAATATTCTAAGAGTAGGTATTGGTGGCTATGTGCAAGAGACACCGCGTGCACTCCATATCCTTCATAGTTCTCATTACAGGAAAACACTTCCGCGCAGTTGTCAATAATACTAACCCTAGGCCTGCGGGTTTCCTACCACGTTTAGGTTCTTACAACGTGTCGATACCTAGTAATTTTTATTTCCTCTATACATAGTAGGTACAGTAGTACCCAACTTATATGGCTTACCGATGTACCTGCGCAGATTGCAGAAGATGAATTTTCAAAGCGCGGGAAATGCTACTGACCGCTATTTATTGGTCGGCAGCCGCCCCGCCATCTTAGCGATCGCCGCGTCTGTACATCCTTGCGTCAGTAAAATGATAACTGCGGGTTTCATGTTATTGGGGTCCCCTACACAATATCTAAGCCTGTTTGTTCTAAACTTGCTACCGCGAACACTTTCTATCGACAGCTCTATTCAGTAGGTAAGTAGGTAGGTACCTACTTAAACTTTCAAGTAAAGGTTTTAACCAAATTTGATAACCCTAGGCTAATAAATGGTGCTAAACCAAAACTTCCCCCCCTGTTTGCCCAAGATTCCCTCCAACATTAAAAACTTAGTTTTACCATAAGTACAACTCATTCAAAAAGGTTTCCACCAAATATTAATAATATCATCTCTTAACCAATAATAATTAATGGCACTATAGCAAGCATGCCTCGTTTTTATCCCCGTTTCTCCCCAACTTTAAATGCTTTTTTCACATCAACTCGTTCAAATACAAGTTAACAACATGAGGGGTCAAAAAACTATTAAAAATAATAATATTAGGGTTAGGTAGAGGTACCTACCCTTAATTGAAAATTCATAATCTTATGAGGTAAACTATTATTCGCGCAAAGAAACTCTGAGCATAGCTCTCTCCATTGCCCGCTGTGTGACTCTGAACATCTCCTAAAGGCCAGCAGTTAAGGACCATGTCTATGCTCCATAATGTCTTCGCTGGTAGCACACACAAGACAGACCCTTGTCTTCAGGCATTATGGAATTTTGGACAAGAATGTCACGTAACTTCCCGAACGCTGCCCATCCGAGTTGGAGTCCGAGTTGGATTCTTCGGGTGACCTCTTTGTCGAAGTTGGGCTTGCCGAACTGGACAATCTGGCCAAGGTGGGTGTAGACCTACTGGTCAACAACTTCTAGAGTATCGTTCCCAACGATTTCCCCAACGATTACCGGCACGGGTGCAACATAGCCGTTGAACATACATTTTGTCTTGTCCATGTTTATAATAAAAATACTTACCTAGTAAGCTAGCGTAGCGTTTGTATTCTCTTTGATAGTAAGTAGGTACTTATCTTGCAAACGTCTTTATGATGCACCGGTATCTGATGTTAAACTTTGATAAGGTCTATTAATGTGCTGAACACTGTTGGGTCTGCCAAGCGTTACCTATATTATGTTGGAACAGGATACCGGTCAGGGTCTGTGCGGGCATGTGAAGTGCGGTTGTCAGTGCATGGATATCGCACTAAGTCCTTTTTATGAACGAGGTCTGTGCAGCAGCAGGGGAGATGACCGTGCTACTCGAGGGTCAAGCAGTACCAACTTGGACCATGTCTTCTAGCTCCTATTGGGCGATGCGAACCCTGAAAGGAGCCAGGCGTCGAGGTTGAGTATAAAAAAGTAGGTATACCTAATTAAAATAAAAATTGAAAAAACCCTCGATAAAAAATATCGTTTAACTAGCAGACACGACCACGCGTTGCTGTGGCTAAGGTGTTTGATTTCGCGACTATAAATTGAGATTTAATCTATCCTATCTTTCAAGTTAGAACAAACTGCATACACAAATCTGATTAAATCGGTTGAACTGAGTTCACCGCGGACAAACAACGTGACGCGTAATTATTTATATATTAAGTTTTTTTTAAGTTAATTAAAGCGGTCATCTTGGAGTTTTGTCATAGTATCTAGGCTAGAGATATTATTATATTTTTATACTCGGCAAGCCTTTCGATTTGATACCTATAGAATTGAGAGAGTCGAGGACATAATACATAATTCGCTATTTTGTGGCGATGCCCTCTTAAATTTGAAATTTATTTTAGAGCGGGTCTATAATATTATATTGTACTAGTCAAGCCCATCCATTATAATATCGGTATCGATGTATGTAGGTACTTAAAGTATCAGTATTTTTACTCGTCACCCCAAAAATATCGGTATTTCATAGCCTGGCTTGACTCTTGATTGACAACTTACGCTTACTTGACATTACATAAAATTACATAATTTAGAGCTTGCAACACTGCGTCAGTAAAATTGTTTGTTCGGCTTTGGGTGTCAGCCGCAACAAAATTTTGTCGAATTTCTAAAAATAATCGGTGAATTAGCTGTCTACGTGAATAGAAAATGATTTTGTGATTGTGCTATGTGTTTATTATTGTGCAATTACTTTTACTGAATGTGAAATAGGGAACTTCCGCCATGACAATGGGTCGCACCGCCGTGAGGTGTCCCGCGGTACTTGCTCTATATTTTGTGTGTATGGGATTGTTGTATCCAATTTTAGGTAAGTTTACAACAATTTTTCATTACGCTTGATGTTATGTATGAAATATCGATAAACAATTTAGTAAAAGGGGCTTGTATGGAATTACATGAGTCCTGTTAGTTATTTGTCCGATGTATAGTACGCGCATTTTTTTAATTGGTTTATATCCTCAATGTTTATGGCAAGCGGCGGTCATTAATCGACCGCAATGAACATGTTCCTGTTGCAAGACCATTTTACAAATGGTACTTTCCGTAAGGACAGTACAAAAAGCAATATTTATATTCCTAATAACAACTACAGAAACCTAATATTTGTAAAAACTATGTAAGTCTACTTCTTAAATTATAAACTATTCGTACAAGTATATCGTCATTTAATTTTTCCCTACCACAGGAAAATAGAATGAAGCGTAATCGTTTATTTATAGGATAATACTAATTTATTTATAAGATAAAGAGCTCTTTGGCACTATTATATAGTTACCCTGAGAAACACAAAGGTATAGCTCGATGAAACTTAAACTATCTAGAACCTTATTGCTGTTTTGTACAATGCTACTTCTACAGTCTTGTCACAATCAAACGCACTCATTTCTATGCTTTTTATTCTAGATGCAAACCTTATGATAGACTCATGCTGATTAATTATCTAAATTGATAGAACACTATGTGTAAAATCTTAATCTTTGCAAAGCTACGATCAATCCATGGCTAACTACACCTATATTATTGTAATCATAACAATAATAATAATGCAGCCTGTAACTGTCCCACTGCTGGGCGAAGGCCTCCCCTCGCTTACATGAGGAGGGTTAAGCCATAATCCACCACGGGAGCCCCTACCGGATTGGTGGATATCATGCCTCCGAAATAATTCTCAAGCATATTGGTTTCCTCGCTACACCTGATAGATAATAAGAATTTTAAGCAGTTACTAGTGTGTTTTACAAGACTGGTTTAATCTTCAATTCTATGCCTGCACTGTCATAATATAATAATATGTCACAGTTACATTTGGTGCTTTGAACGACACATTTAGCCATCACACCCAGCTATTCTGTATTGGTTTGAGTAGATTTACAACTCTGTCATATCCTTATGCGTAACACTAGCTCACATATATATAATAGAGGCTATAGAGGCTACTAACCGGTGGTATTGAATCCGACTTATCATTTAATAGCAGTTGTCAATGTAGTGTGTGAAGTCAGCCTTAGTACCTAAGTGACACAAGATTCCGGCTCCACCTCATTTGATAAACAAATCAATTATGAATGGACTACAATATTATGTACCATTTTGTGAACTAAGCTGTAATGGGATTAAGTTGGAGCATTATGCTTGTGTTTTACAAAAAGGCATTTGAGATTTCTAAAGTACAGCGGAAATTCAATAGATATACCTACCAGTTGTATTACTCATTTGAATATGTACTCATTGTAGTCATATCACAATGATGGTACATAAGACAACAAACAACATACTCATACCTATATATTATTATGTGTATTTTGTTGGCAGTTATAAATATGTTTTCCTTGTAAATGATATACACGAATAATAGGTACTAAGCTAAATAATAGTAGGTGTATTACTATTAATATCTGTTATACTATTTTCCTTGATGACACTGACAATATGTTACAAATAGAAAAAAACAAAATTAAAACTTAACCATGTAATTAACAACATGTGCCCATTATCACTTGCTTTTGGGTGAAGTAGCTAAGGTGAGGATACACTCAAGTTGGAGATAGAGCTAGTCAAGCATAGCTTACAACATACTTTAAATCCTGGTGTATGTCATGGTGCAATTAAATAATTTATCTGTTTTAGCTGAAGACGTACTAAAAATAACATCAATATCACCAAAGAGAGAGACGGGGTTTGACGCCAGTGTGACCTGTACCACATCTTCTAACAAGGCCAACATAACCTGGTGGTTTAAAGGAGAGCCAGTCGAGTTGGGTAACCTTACATCTAGGTATGTTTTTAAATATATTTTGTGTTATAATTAATTCTTCGTGTCGACTATAGCTGTTATCCTGGTGGGACAAGGTGGACAGTGGCCGGTGACTCTTTAACACTGGTTTGGCTTATATTTTTTACAGAATAACTGAAAAAATAAGTGAAGGCAAATCCACCAAGGACAAAGATGGTAATGAAATAAAAACTAAAATATCTACGATCATCATTGCTAACGCTACACCAGCTGATGCCGGGGACTACACCTGCATGGCCAACCTGGGCGATGCTACAGAGGCTTACGTTACCCACCTTGATCTTACATTTGATGCGAAGCTTATCAATGTAACTAAGAGCCCAATACGAACTAATGTGTCAGAAGATGTCTATGCTGAATGTATTTTTGAAGGTACATGTTTCCAATAATAACAAATCACGATTCAGACAACTGATTCGAATAATTTCCTACACCCAAAACTTAAGCTATAAGTACTTAAAATGCTCTTCTTTCAGCATACAACGTCTCGGAAGTGAGATGGTACAGAAAGGACCACGAGGAAACCCATCATCCAAGCATACCGAGGCGAATCAACCCCAAACAGATAATAAGCAACCATACCTTTCGTATACACAACACAGGAGACAACGGCACGCATGTTTGCGAAATAGAAGACTCGGTGTCACAAAAGAAGGTAGCCGGGAATTTTGACATACTAGTATACGACAAGCCAACAATCGTCGCTCATGCCCTTGCAATCAGCAAAACCGAGGTATACCTTAACTGGACGGTTCATACTCACAATTTAAAAGTAAACAACATATATCTGTGGGAAAGGAACGGCACTGATTTCAGACAGATGAACGTGTCACTCAGTAATATTACCAAAGAAAACAACTCTTTTGTCATAAAAAATCTGCAAAACTCTACAGAGTATACATTCAAGATCGAAGTGATAACTGATTATGGCTCTGGAGTGTACAAACTGAATACTGTGAAGACGTTAGCGGAGGACCCTATCTTCGTGCCGAATATATCGATCAACGGGTTTTCGGCAACGTCTGTCACTATTGGCTGGGCGCCTCCGCCGAAGGAAATAGAAGAGTATATACATTACTACCGCATAGAAGCTACAAAGAAAAATGAGACAGCACCAAAGAAGAGGTCACATCCTCGGGATGGAAGGAATTTGCCTTACATGTTTGGCGACTTAGATCCGCACAGCACCTATGTATTCCAGGTATGCATACTTGTATTAAAAGGCCCGAGATGTGGTCTGTTCGTCATATCAGGTTGTGCTAGCTTCTAATGTCAGACTTTATCAGGCCCAAGAGCCTCTGACATAAAGCTCCAGTTAAATCGACCCTTCTTTACTCGGTCAAAAAAAAAAACTAATTTAGATTTAGAAGCATTTTGAATTCCAGAATGCGAGGGATATTATTTCGGGTATTCAATTTCCATACTAATTGCTATTGATATGGCTGGAAACAAGAATTTACAGTTACTAATATTTTAAGTTACTGTATTCAATTTTGTATGCATTATGGTTGTTTGTGTTGAATAATAAAATGTGTAATAAATTGTAATAAAATATTTGCCTAGATTCTATCATTCCACAATGAATTTAGATAGCAGGATGAGCTAGCACTGGCTTCCTTGTTTTTTGTACTTGAAGCGCCTTTCGATGGCACACGTGTTAACAACTATCCCGCGGGAACCGTAAATTTTTACCGTCCATGAGATACAGCCTGGTGACAGACAGACAGACGGACGGACGAACAGTGGGGTCTTAGTTATAAGGTCCCGTTTTACAGGTCGGGTACGGAACCCTAATAAACAAGGTAATGTGTTCACTGCAGGTCTGCGCGTGTTCCCTCTACGACGCCGAGAGGTGCTCGCCGTGGTCGGACGAGATGGAGGCCGCCACCCTGGACGGGAGCCCCAGCAAGCCCGCCAACGTCACAGCACACTGCAGCAGGAACTACATGAACCTCACGTGGGGTGAGCCCCTGAGGCCTAATGCTGAGATCAAGGGCTATACTGTAAGTCGAAACGATGATGTAGCGGTAACTATTGTAGGTGTTTTGGGTGTTCGATTGTATAATTTTTTTTCTTTTTTTTTTAAACATAGCCCTACGCTAGGATTGCTCCTGTATCCTGGGTACCGCTTACAGACATATAATTTCACATGCACATCACACCCAGCCCAGAAACAAATATTTGTTCCAGTCGGGAATTGAACCCGCGTCACGTGGCGCAGCAGTCTGATTGCTCAGTCACTACGCCAAATGTGTCGTCAAACTAACACACGTCAAAAACTTGCTTTTTGCTTGATTTATTCTGTGGTGTGCGGTGTTTTTATTTGTTTTTTTTTTTATTCTCAGATGGAGTTGACAGGCAAAGCGCTTTTCAAGGATCGCCTCGGCATGTACAAGAACGTGACGTGGGGCCCACTGTCCAAGTTCACGACCAACAAAACCAAGAGCGTCAGGTGTGTTATGTGTCACAAGTCCGGGTGGCGGTGGCCTACCGGTTGCTTGTGCGCTTTAGACTCCACCGATACCGCGTTCGATCCTCGCACCAATGAGTTTTCATAAGTTATGTGCTTTCTATTACTCCGTAGTTTGTGCGGTCGGTTCTGGTTGTTATCGGTTGATAGCAGTCGTTATGCCTCAGCAGAGGCCCTTGGGCCTGACAAACTCTGACCCTAGAGCCTAGCATAACCTCATACTATGATATAATACAGGGTGAATTATTGAGACGGGACAGTAAGGTCAGTTACCTTAACCGTTATAGTTACAGGAATATGTTTTTAGGAGACTATCCATATTTTATTCAGATATTCCGAACTGCATTTACAGATTTTGGAAAAAATGTACAGTCAGCAAGAAAACGGGTCATTTTACACGATACTGTTACTTATAAGGATCAAAAGTCTCTACTGGACCGCCTGTGGTTTACAGTACTTCTATAACGGTTAAGGTACCTGACCTTACTGTCCTGTCTCAAAAATTCACCCTGTATATCACAAGTCCTGAGGAAACATAGTTACAAGCCTTGGTGGTAGGGCACTGTAGCGACCGCTTGGCTGTTATAGTTACCACCCTAAGTAGAAAATCTGTCTCCAAACCCGGCCCATGTCGCACAAGCTACAGTCAACTGGCTGTTCCCGCGATTTCCTACAAAAATAGTGTCAAACTCTGCACCAAATTACATTCCAATCCGTTCAGCCAGCAGACCAACAAACAACACGCAAGCTATCGCATTTACAATATTTTTTTTTCTTTTATTTCGCGTAACCCTCTAACACTGGATGAGAGTCCTTTTTCTCCAAATTATCTAAAAAAATCAATAAGGTATACTAATTTGGTCGGTTTTGGGTTTTCTAAAAGTAGAGAAGTGTGCATGATTTTTGATATTTTAATTTTGAACGCATTTATAATATTACCGATGATGGTGGTGATGAGTGGTGATGTGTGGTGATGTGATTGGTGCTTCCAGGTTCGACGACCTACAACCGAACACCAACTACACGGTGAAAATTAACGCGATGACTCGAACCCGGCGGCGCGGGGAAGAGGAGACGGTCTCCTGCACCACGCATCCAGCGCCGCCCGACCAGCCGCCGCGCCCGCGCTGGCGGAAGGTAACCGCATATATCCAAAAGTTGCCTGGTAGAGATCGCTTTATGTGATATGACCATTGTACCTATTATTAAGTTTGACGTTGCTGTGTTCTATACATTTTGGTGTCAATGAAGAGTTACCTGTCTATCTATCTATTGGGCAGAAATATTTGAAAAGAAACCGGCCAAGTGCGTGTCGGACTCACGCACGAAGGCAGCCGTACATGTCTGTTGTGTGGGAGCTCCCTTAAATAATTATTTTATACTGTTTTTTAGTACTTGTTGTTAGAGCGGCAACAAAAATACATAATCTGTGAAAATTTCAACCGTTGAACTATCACTGTTCATGAGATACAGCCTGGTGACAGACAGACAGACGGGCAGCAGAGTCTTAATAGGGTCCCGTTTTACCTTTTGGGTATAGAATCCTAAAAACGAGACTTTTTAGTGAAATTTTTTGTGTGTATGGGAAACTATATATCTGTAAACGGTACCCACAGAAGAAATCCTAGTATGAAGCTAAAATATAAATAAAACAAGAACAATGAAATGGGGCACAGTTGGATAAACCAAAAATGTCTATTTGTTACAGATTATTGAAAATGACAAGTACATGTTCAAAATGCAACTGCCGAGGATATCGGAGCGTAACGGGCCTATCTGTTGCTACAGGCGAGTATCGCATAACATCTTTCTTTAATATTTATAAATTACGCGTCACGTTGTTTGTCCGCGATGGACTCCTAAACTACTGAACCGATTTGAAAAATTATTTCACTGTTGGGAAGCTACACTATCCTCGGGTGACATAGGCTACTTTTTATCCCGTAAAAATTAACGGTTCCCGCGGGATAGTAGCTAACGCGGGTGAAACCGCGACGCGCTTGTAGTAGACAATATTTATTTTAGTCAAAACTTTATTCGACGATTGTGTCACAACATAGTTATGTAAGTGTACAAAAGTTGAATAAATTTAATAAATTTTCCTTATGAATTTGTTTATTTGTCGTATATGGTTGTGCTAGCTTCTAGTGTCGGAGTTTATTAGCGGAGCCTATTCAATGCAAACAAACAATATTTTTTTCCTTTTTATTATATTAGTATAGATGATAGGGATACTTAATATATACATTATGTGGTTTTGAGTTCTTCATATTTTGCCATCATTACCGTTGCCTTGTTTAAAGTCTCAAAATTAATTTTTGTTCATTAAGTTTTTTTAGTATAGAGATTTGCCCCGTGGTAAGTGTTACATTTTTCGCGAGATAAAACGTAGCGTTTTTATTCGGGAATAGTTTTCCTTTCTATCAATGGAAATGTTTTACTATTTTATAATGTTACAAACAGATAACTTAATTTGTATATATATTGACGGCCTCCTGGCATAAGTAGGCGGTGACCTGATTTCGAAGAGCGATGTTGCGAGTTCGATTCCCGCACAGGGTAATTATTTTATTCAAAGCACAGCTATTTCCTGTGAGCCAGAGTGTTGAGATCATATAATTTATGTCAACGGCGCTCGGAGAACTTTAGAGATCTTACTAATATTATAAAGCCGAAAGTTTGTGAGTGTGTATGTTTGTTAGTTCTTCACGCTCAAACGGCTGGAATGATTTGCTTCAAATTTCGTACGCAGATAGGTTATCCCGTAAAAGCCAAATTCGTAAGTTGCGGGATAACCTCGATAATAACTGAAGTTCGATAATAACTGTGAAAAACTTCAGTATGTTCTGTGACACAATGTTACAAGTCGTATCTAACAGCCACCGCCCTATAGATGTTATAATGTGAAATGCGGGTGAAACCGCGGGGCGCAGCTAGTCGTTACATAATCCCTCAATGGTTATAACGAGTCATTAATGTCTTATAGGGCAGTTTTGGTGGGAATCCGATAGTGAGACGTTGTTGGTTTTGTATTATTTTCTCAAACTTGTGTTTCTTTGAGTGTTAATGTGTAATATTGGTCGAATATTAATCAGTAAGTGTTCGTTATAGTGCACGAGTGTAGGCGAATGATATAAACTCAAAAAACGTGTAATTTCGCATTTTTCCCAAAACTCCCAGGAAGTTTCAGTAAAGCATCCACTACTTTACTGAATCGTGACTTTGACGATGTAAATAATTGACCACGATTGCTATATTGCTGTGACTTTCTAAATGTGAAATTAAGAAATACTATATAATATAATACTTGACACTGGCTACATGCACAAACCGTCCAAAGCCATAATTAAGGACCTGTAGGCAGCGAGCTTCCGTAAAATGGGCGGTTTTTTGTCAAAAAGTTAAGCTGTAATTACAAATATTTATAAGCCAGAAAAAATATAGTGTATAGCCAAGTCTTTCAGTTAGCTAATAAATCAATAATATCGGACTAAAGTTGTCTAGTATCTTGAGAAAAAAATTCACGAGTAAGGACCCGAAAAAAATCTTTCGTCACATAATGCTCAACATTTTCAGCGACAACTATCATATTTTTTGGAACCATAAAAAAGGCAATTTTATTTTCCAATGAAATTTGAATTTTCCAATGAACTGAATCGATTCCGTTCTTCTAAATTAATAAAAACGACGAGAATATGATCAGTTTGAGCGCGTACTAGGCGGCTCAGTACCCGCTACGGCGTTTCAGAGAGAGGACGTATGTCGCTGTTCCTCAAAATTTTCTCGTCGAATTTACTGTTTGTTCTCCAAAAAAATAAAGCAAACATAATCTCTACATGGTATACAACTGGTTTATTTACTTAGTTGCCGTAAATGACTTCCTTCGACGATTACTAAACTTTTATTATAACCTTTATTACTTTGTATTTATTCTCCATTGTGTGTAAAGAATAATGGCTAATATGACTATTCTTGCACCACCTGTAACTGAAATTAGCAGCAAAAACGCGTTTTTAGATTGTTCACTTAAATAAAACTGGGATTTCTTATGATAGTTTGGAGTTAATCAAAGGAGCAGATTATGATTGTATATTAAAATGAAGATGTAGTGAACTTCCGTTTTCCATAATGGCGGATCTGGCGGATGCATATTCTGACGTTTTATTTTTAGCATACTTCCAGTAATCTTTCTGCTCAGCTATGAGCCAGTTTTTTCAATGTTTTTGCTTCGCACGATTTGTGCATTTAGTCACTGTCAAATATTATACTGTAAATTCGAAAGTAACACTGTTTCTCTGTTTGTCTGTTTATTTGTATGTTTGTTTGTTTGTTACTTTTTATGGCTAAACGGCTGGACCGATTTCGATGATATTAGGTATAGAGAGACAACACAAATGAAAATGAAATTTGGTAGGTATATGGGAGAAGGAAAGATGAGGACCTGGGGAGATGGGGAGATGGAGAGCAGCAGCTGGAGAGATGAGGAGATGGGAGATCAGAGATGGATGAGGGATGGGAGATGAGATATTGGGAGTTGGGGAAAAAAGCGATGAGGAAATAGGAGGATAGAGATATTGACAGAGACGTGACGTGCCCGATTGATTTACAATAGCATACAAAGTTCACGCATATTGTGTTCTTACTATAGCTGGATTCGATTTAAATGCAGACGAAGTCGCGGGAAACAGCTAGTATTCCATATTTTTACAACCTCGTGGTAAAGTAAATTTACAGTCATAGCCACGATTCAGTAAACTTTACTGAAACTAGCTTTTACGCGCGACTTCATCCGTATATGAAAAAGCAACTGTTTAGAAAATAAATATTGAAGTCTTTGTATCTCTATCCCTGTCCCTGTCCCTTTCCTTTTCCCTATCCTTAGTCTTAACCTTTATATATTATCAAGAGCCTAAAATAATGAAGTGTCAGATCACCTACTTGAAAAATTATGAATTGCCCATATAAATTTTCAACTCCTATTTATTTGGATTCTAAGATCCCTATTTTTTCTGACGAAAAATAGCCTATACCCATCTCATAGGTCCAATCTTGGTCAAGATTGATTCAGCCGTTTAGACGTGAAAGGATGGCAAAAACTAAAAAAAAAACCAACAAACACACACACACAGTTTCGCATTTATATGATCTTAGTACGGATGCCTGACACTGGCTAAATGCACAAATCTTTTACTCCGTCATTGTCATTGTCAAAATATACTTATATCAAAAAGAAAATTATGGAAGTGGACTAAAGAGGATGTCTTGTATCAAATGGACTTGGCAAACGCGCATACCAGAAGGGACCAACACTAAATAAATTTAATACAACTTATTTAGGTGTGACTCCAATAATTCGTGCGGCATTCTAAATTTGATAGGATTATAGTCAAGGAGGTAATAATTTATGTAATGCTGGCGGTAATAATTCTTTAGGAACGGAACGTAGCATCTCAGACCGCTCGGCCAATCTGACATGTCATTACAGTGTCGAAATAATTGAATGCTTCAGACTAAAGCCTACGTAGTAACTATCTAGTAATCTGTGCTAAGGCCACGTGATGCCGTTAGTAAGAGTATAATAATTATGAATTAGCGTTTTCGACTTGCCGTGAGCGCGGAGCCAGCGTGGCGCGCGGCCCGGCCAGGTAACTTTCATCTTCTAAAATACATGAATCGCTCCTATATTAGCGCCTTAAAACAAAACAAAAAATGTATTATAGGGTGTACATGGTGCGTCTGCTGCCGAACACTGACTGGAAGACGCAGCCGGCGACGCCTAAGGACCTACCGGTGCTGGAATACAAGGATCTGCACGGAGACAGCCCGCCGGACCGGCACGGCGCCTACATCACCGACATATTCTCCAAGTATGTTTGTCTCTGTTTGAAATTTTACCACAAAACATTTAAACCAGAGTTGAACAGATGAGTCTTAATAATTTTCTCCACAAATCGACGTGGAACCCTCGCTTTTTCAAACTCAATAACAAATTTACAAGAAAAATATTTTAAAAGTCCATAGACTTTGCTCTGCAGAAACCTATGCTCTGACTATAAAAAGAGCTAAATCATCCTGCCAATAAAATAACCCTTTACTGATATTATTCCCCCAATTTCACTGCAATATTTCAGATTTAATCATTATTTCCTTCCCCAGTGATGGGTTCCCACCAGACTCGGAGCTGGTAATGGGGGATTCCAGGAGCTTCTTCAATACATCCGACCCCATCCTCAACTCGGACAACTGCCGCCGCTGCCTGCAGAGGCCGGACCGGCATCTCGTCACCACCACCACCACGACCACCACCACCACGCCACCTACCACCACTGCCGGTAACATGCTTTTTATATCTTCACCACTATCTCACCTGGTCGTAAGTGACGATGTGGTCGAATGTGGTAGGTAAACGTGCTCAGCCTAAAATGGGGCTGCCTCTCATGGTCCGCTGCCGAAACACCCCGCGTATCTATAACTATCTAAAATTAAGCTAAAATAGAGCGTAAACAGTTTCAAATAAAGTGCATATTATCGCGTGCTGTAACGTGGCGGTTACGACAGACACCTCGCGGCCAAACGCCGAAAATGTCTTTTTACTGTTTGATTACACTACTTACTTTACTGAATGGAGCTCGACATTGTGGCAATTAGCACATTTTTATTTAAAAAAAAAATAATACTCCAATCGTGCGAAGCCAAAACTTAATAGAAAAAGTAATGTCGATTTTCTTTCAACAGATGACTTTAGGGACGAAGACGACTTCACATCAGAAACCCCTTTAGTTGAACATGAAATGGAAAGGAGATCGCCTAGCAGAAGAGACATAAGGTATTATGATATGTAAGTCAATTATGAACAAGATTAGCTGTAGTGGCAGCGCGATATCGATTTTCAATTCAATTTCAAAATATCTTTATTAAATATTAATAATCTATACTAATATTATAAAGAGGAAAACTTTGTTTGTTTGGTTGTAATGAATAGGCTCCGAAACTAAGGAACCGATTTGAAAAATTATTTCACTGTTGGGAAGCTATGCTATCCTCGCTACACATAGGCTACTTTTTATCCCGTAAAAATTAATGGTTCCCGCGGGATAGTAGTTAACGAGGGTGAAACCGCGAGGTGCTTCTAGTTATGTATACAGTTCTAGTGTATGTAGCCTAGAATTGACAAAAGAATATCGGTTTGGCCACAGATTTTCTACTTGAGAGTGGTATCTAACCAGGGCCGACAGTCTACATTAGTTAGCTACCGATATAATGTTCTAACGTACCGTAGATAAGACAGTATGAATGCTGCATATAAGGGAGGATGAAACCGAGATCGTGGGACATAGTTAAACGTAATCGTTTGTGAGGTAAGGTTGTCAAAGAAACTGTACATTTTCAAAGAAAAATAATGGTTGTCTTGTCTCCCAATTTTTTGACGGTAGTTTCGTTACTTGTGGTTAATTGCTACGGATTTAGCGATCGTTATGTAGCGATGACATGTCCAGGCTGCCGGCTCAGGCGGGCACTATCGTGCCTTATCACCAACTGACTGCGACTTCTGAAGAAGGAACCCTCGTCTCTGATAAATATATCGAAGCTATATGATGTGATACACCTAGCCTAACCAGCCTCAGATTCTGGCATAATAGGAAAAAAAACTAAAATCAAGCAATGGTAGCCTAGTGGGCGAACGTCCGCCTTCCAAAGCGGAGGTGGCGTGTTCAAATCTCAGTGCGGGCACGTACCAATGTGTTTATATGTACGTAATAATCACTCGCTTTTCGGTGAATGAAAACATAGTGAGGAAACCAACATGCCCGAGAATTATTTCGGAGGTATGTTATCCACCAATCCGGACTAGGCCCCCGTGGTAGAGTATGGCCTAATCCTTACGAATGTTTAGGGAGGCTTTTGCCCAGCAGTGGGACAGTTACAGGCTGAATTATTATTATTTATTATTATCCTACTATAATATAATTCGTATAAATGCGTAAGTGTGTGTGTGTGTGTATGATGGATGAACGGATGAATGTATTTTGATGAAATTTAGTATACAGATACTATAAGTCCTGACATAGAAGATAGCATACTGTTATCTCGTAAAAATTCACGGTTCCCGAGGGATACTAGGCCTACAAGTGAGGTGAGACCTTGGCGCAGCAGTGTGCTCAGGTGGTGATGCCGACGACTGTTCCAGAGACTTCAGCCAGGAGGCGATGATGGCGGATCCTTCGAAGGTTGAAGACAAGCCGCTGAATCCATACGACGGACCCCTCGACCCCGCGTCCAACTACACGCTGTTCGTCGAACTTATCCGTAAGTGAATATCTATATTGTAAAACAAACACGTGTTAGTTACACCATTTCTAACTGGAGCGAGAACGGCTGTATAAATAATGCAATATAAATAATAAAATATAGGAAACATTTACGAATAAAACAAGAAAATGTAGATTCATTTTCTCATACCTTTTTGACGGGACAACATCTTTCGTGACATCAAATCGGTCCAGCCGTTTAGGAGTTCAGTGGCTACACACATACAGTAGACTTATATACGTAAATATATGTCACCTTAAAATTGTAAGAACCGTTAGTTAACCAATAATACAGTCAAATTATAAACAGTCTTATTGTAACAGACAAGTAATTTAACATTTGAATTCTCGTAAGTTTCTTTCCGGCGACACTAGCACCACTGTTATTATAACTTTGTCGAGTTCCTTTTCCACTGACTCTGCATTCGTTTACAGCGGGCATGAGGGAGGAATCCCCATTGTTCAGCCACTGCCTGAACACCCTGATGCCGGCGCCGACGCCCGTCGCTCCGCAGCCCACCACCGCCCTCGAAATAGCACTGCAGGTAACTGCACCCTTAAACTTTCTCTCACCAAAAAAGTTCAAACCAGAGTTAAAACTGATATGCAAAGGTTTTGATTATAAGAGTGACGGACGAAATATGGGATACGTACAAATTGTACAAACGGGTTTCAGAAGAGGAATGGGATGTATGGATCGAGTCCTTGCAAAAGATTGCTGAAAAATGTTTGGCTAAAAACTAAACGGTCTTACTCTTTCCTCTACATCGCCACTGAACACCACAAGAGATGATGGTTCAGTGCTAACTAGCTACGACTAATATTAGAAGGCGAAAGTTTGTGAGCGCGTTCGTATGTTTGCTATTTCTTCACGACTAAACTGCTCGACAAATATTGATGAAATTTGATGCCAGCGGCCTGGATTAACACATAGGTTACTTGTTAATCCGAAAACGCCGGGTAACATTGCCTAGCAGCTGGGACAGTAACGAGGCCCCTTGCTCGCAGGCCACGTGCGCGGCGGCGGCGCTGGTGCTGCTGCTGATGCTGGCGGTGTGCGTGCGGCAGGCGCGGCGCTCGCGCAAGGCGCCGCGCCCGCAGCTGGAGCTCAACCCGCTGCAGATCGCTTACAGGTGCCCACACGCGGGACACGGGACCGCATGCTGCCACACACGAACCGCGACACTCGCATGCTGCCACACACGAACCGCGACACTCGCATGCTGCCACACACGAACCGCGACACTCGCATGCTGCCACACACGAACCGCGACACTCGCATGCTGCCACACACGACACGCGACACTCGCATGCTGCCACACACGAACCGCGACACTCGCATGCTGCCACACACGAACCGCGACACTCGCATGCTGCCACACACGACACGCGACACTCGCATGCTGCCACACACGACACGCGACACTCGCATGCTGCCACACACGAACCGCGACACTCGCATGCTGCCACACACGAACCGCGACACTCGCATGCTGCCACACACGAACCGCGACACTCGCATGCTGCCACACACGACACGCGACACTCGCATGCTGCCACACACGAACCGCGACACTCGCATGCTGCCACACACGAACCGCGACACTCGCATGCTGCCACACACGACACGCGACACTCGCATGCTGCCACACACGACACGCGACACTCGCATGCTGCCACACACGACACGCGACACTCGCATGCTGCCACACGCGACACGCGACACTCGCATGCTGCCACACACGACACGCGACACTCGCATGCTGCCACACACGACACGCGACACTCGCATGCTGCCGACACACGACACGCGACACTCGTATGCTGCCACACACGACACGCGACACTCGCATGCTGCCACACACGACACGCGACACTCGCATGCTGCCACACACGACACGCGACACTCGCATGCTGCCGACACACGACACGCGACACTCGTATGCTGCCACACGCGACACTCGCATGCTGCCGACACACGACACGCGACACTCGCATGCTGCCCACACACGACACTAAGCGATTTGACGATCAGTTCAATCGCAGTATCGCATTTTGTACTGGAGTGTTTGAGCGTGATTTATACATTTTAGATTTCGTTTCAACTGGGCCTTGGAAGAGAGCTTATTTAATCATAGATCTATCAGATGAGTCCGCCTATTTGGCAAACAATTACATTGTAAGACAAATTTCCCTGAATCATTATGTACCCGCTATATGCAAGAATTAGCTGTGATTAGAACCGAGTAAACGAAATCCTTACAACCCGCCCGCCCTCCTCAGATACATCACAGGCCTGGGCGGGCGGCCCCAGCTGGTCCCGACGGCGCCGCCCAACATGGCGCCTATAGCCAAGGAAGACCTCGCGGCCGCCTACGCCGAGAGACAAGTCGACTCCGACTACCTGTTCCAGAAAGAATTCGAGGTGAGTTGTCGTAGTTTCAAATAGCGCCATCTGTTAGTGAAAATCGGAGAACTTTGCCTTTGTTCAAGGAAGATCTCACGGCCGCCTACGTTGTATGACTTGTAAGACATGTCGACTCCGTTTGCGACTACTTAGAAAGAGTCCAATTTCTAATTGCGCCATATAATAGCGGATATTATGTTCAACGAAATCCGAAACGAAAAGATTTATAGCATTTAAGGCGCCAAACGCATAGTAACAGCTCGGGCGTCATATTTTCAATGCTTACTGTTTCGTAATTGAGGAAATATAGCGGCGATGTATTAGAAACGCCGTCCACCACGCTCCTGATCGCTAGTTAGATAATTATTTAAGACACCAATATGTATAAAAAAGAAAAGTCAAACTTATAACTTATGACATGGACCATTTTGACTGATTTGCTGTCGCGGCCCATCAAAAGAGTCGTAGGCAACCGGTGGATGCAAGTGGTAAATTGTTGTTCGGTGCGGCGGTCTAAGGGGGAGGCCTATGTTCAACAGCGGACGTCTTCAGGCTGACGATGATGATCATGAATAGACCATTCTCCACCACTAATCAAAAATAACCTTTACACAAAAACATTGCTGAACGGTTGTCAAAAACCACCCAAGTTGTTGCAGATGCTGCCGGAGTGCTTCGCGGACCGCACCACCCACGCTTCGGAAGCGCGCGAGAACCAGCCCAAGAACCGGTACCCGGACATCAAGGCGTATGACCAGACCCGGGTCAAGCTGTCCCAGATCGACAGCATCACCGGCTCGGATTATATCAACGCTAATTATGTTATGGGATATCAGGTAACTTGTTTTAAATTGTCTTTTGGTTCCGATACAGTTTGAGAAATACACCATAATTAATTATATGCCGTCTACATTATATTATATCAGTTTCCCTTAAACTCCGTTTAAAACTGGGTTACCCGATTTTACCTACACATTTTCACATTATTTATAATGCATTGCACTTCCTTGTTACATTTTCTGTTTCGGTCCATGAATTAATAATAATCCATTAAAATATCAAAGGATGTAGGTATAGAATGGATCCATCATCTTGTAAATTATCGAGAAAAATAGGTAACATATTGATTTCCACATCAATTGAAATCGTTACGAATATCGTAAGACCATCTGACGGTGCTAAACTATGAATACCAAGCAATAAATGTAGACCAAGTACAGATGCAAGAAGTAATATCCAAAACTATAATTAGAACAATCCAATATTTAGAACAACACCATCTAGCGGCATGAAGTAATCAACTCTCGTTTTGTAGTCGGCTTCACCTAGGCAATCTTTCTGGCTGTAAATCAAGCTTTGGGTGACCTGTCTAACTGTTTGTCTGTCTGTCCCTTTGCTTTCTAAGGACCCGGAGCTTAATCAGGTATTGCATGGCGCCAATATATCCTTCTGTGTAACTTTTTTCTTGTTTCTTTTTTTTATATTGTTGTCTGATGTAGTCTATGGGTATACTCAGTTCCACGAATACGCGGAATTTCGACGTGTTGTGTATTATTCCATTGTCAACTCAATGCTAAAGAAAATAAGATTACATTTTGAATAAGAATTACATGCAGCAATTTTGTAACTTTATACTAAGTGCGTAAGAAATTGCCGTTTTCTAATCGATTGGTCCATGGAACAGAGTATAATATAGAAATAAACAGTGTAATTTCTTTATGGTTGTACTTTTACAGTTAAATGTAGTTTTTTTTTTATTATATTTCTTTTTAATAGTAGCAACACTGTGTCAATGTAAACGCACACCTTTTCCTGGCAGCATGTTAACAAACGAAAGATGTTGTTCAACAATACTTTAGTAAACTTGCCTATCATTGATGTCAAACAAAACAAAATAGAAAACATGCTGCGCCAAATATCGTTTATTGTCATAATCCCCACCGGGCTATCCCCACGGACGGACTGTAAATTTTTTGAAACATTTACCTAATTCTGCACTTTATGTTTTATCTTAGAGCTATCAGTTCCTAATTCGGGTCTTTATAATATCTACAATACGAAACTAATCTTTGGTTGATAAATTCGGTAATAGGAGTAAAATCTGCCTTAGTGCAAGTTGGTGTAGTGTATATCCCATGTCTTAGTTGTTAGTGCTTAATGATAGTTCAAGGTGTCATAACCGCCGTCGAGAGCAATGTAACTTGCACCTCAACAACTTGCGAATAAAGTCCATTTCCCCACAGGAGGGGAAGCGGTTCATATGCGCACAGGGACCGACCGACACGACGGTGAACGACTTCTGGCGCATGATATGGGAGCACGGGCTGGAGCTGATCGTGATGCTGACCAACCTCGAGGAGTACTCCAAGGTACGGGGGAAGGCTCGCCCGCACAGCGGCGAAATTATCGCGACGTTTTTTCAATGCGGCGTCCTAGCCCAACCAAATTGCGTGCTAGCGTTTTGAAAGCGGGTGTAGTATAATATACAATCTGTTTTTTTTTTTAATATTTTCACTTATGTCCCTTCTATCCCTTAATTAATAGACACAATAAGAAAAGTGCCATCGGACACATTCTTAGTTAAATACAATTTAAAAGAATAAGTTAAAATTAAATTACTTATAAAATTAATTATAAAATTAAAATACTTATATTATTAGCCATGTTCAAGGGTATATTGTAATAAAATTAGGGTGCAACTAAATTATGCTCTCTAAGAACAGGATAAAAAAAACTTATGTCTCAGCTTGTTTCATTAGAAGTACATTTTGATGTTTGTTAGAGTGCTGACTGCTGAATGTCTAAATTGTTGTTTTAAGGTCAAATGTTCCAAATATTGGCCGGACGAGGTCCGCGGGGTGCGCAATTTCGGTTGCATTACGGTGCAACAAGTGTCCGAGAGGAGGTTAGTATGTTCATGTTCTACGATAGCCTGGCTCGCCTCTAACAAAAATGTGCAACGTACAATGTAAAGAGAGATGTGTAGATCGTCTACGATAGCGTGGTACGACCTGTTCTACTGTTCGATGTGCGTAAAGATATGTGACGTAGATCGTATTCTATCTGGCAGCTGTCAATATGATGAAACTACGATGTTACTCCTTGACTATTTTATGTTGTCATACTATTATGTGATTTCCAAAAACTGATATTATTATGTTACTCCTTGACTATTTTATGTTGTCATACTATTATGTGATTTCCAAAAACTGATATTATTTATAGATATCAACTATACGGCATGTAGACATCTAGTACACCGCCACAGATAACCAGTGAATAAAAAGAAAGCGGCTAGTTGCCAGCAGTGTTCCTCGCTCTAACTAATGACAATAACTGAGCGACAGAATGGGAAAGACTATAGGAAAATGCTGTCCTGAACGAATGCGAGCGAGTGGAGTCAACCTTGACCCGATTTGTTGATCTGGATAGGTATATTTATATAGGATATTCGGTTAATTTCTGCAAAGTTTATGTTCCGTTTCAGATTTTCAGATTACATAGTGAGAGAGCTTAGAATAACTAAGCAGCCCGCGATGGCAGACGGCCAGCCTATAGTTGAGAACAATGGCATTAAAAGAAATGGAGGTAATTATCATTTTCACTTATAATTATTAACTAGGTACTCTCTAAAGACTGCCTTTGTGAATTTTCAGATATAAAGTAAAGATTTTCTAAAGATATACAAGGTGTAACAGCAAGGTGTAGTAATACTGAAACTACGCATACACATACATATTTCGAAGTAGTCTGGAGGTACTATAAATCTGTAAGTAGTTACGGTAATGAATTAATACACGTCAAAGTTTACTGCAAAACTAACCATCGTTCAACCCTAGTTATCAGCTGGGCAATGTCAGTGAACTTGAGGCATAGGCTAACATGTACAGTCTTACCCAACTTATATGGTGCGTCGTGAATCTTCGTTCGCGCAGAAAATAAAGTATGGTCCGAAGATTAACGAAAGAATGCTTAACACTTACAATCAACCTAAGATCACTATTATAAGGTTCATAATACACTGCAGCCGTTGCACATCGCAGTTCTACCTGCGCAGAAGATGAATTTTCAAAGCGCGGGAAATGCTATTGACCGCTATTGGTCGGCAGCCGCCCCGCCATCTTAGCGATCGCCGCGTGGCATGAGTGAGATGGAACTAACAGCTGCAGTGTATTATGAACCTTATAATAGTGATCTTAGGTTGATTGTAAGTGTTAAGCATTCTTTCGTTAATCTTCGGACCATACTTTATTTTCTGCGCGAACGAAGATTCACGACGCGCCATATAAGTTGGGTAAGACTGTACGCTTTGTTTCGTTACTTTTACACCTCTAGCCGGCGGCATTACTCAAACAAAACTAGGCCCGCCGTCAAATCCGTCAATACAAAATTCGTAAAAGTACTAAGGGTTCCGTTTGTTTTTTAAATAATGTTTTTTACCAATTTGTACCAACCCGGACAGATGCAACCTGACAAAAGTATTTCTTGGCGGCTGAGTGATATCTGCTCCGTGTAATGTACCTACCAAAATTCTATTCTAAGGCAGTAAGTATCTGAAATAAATTTTAGAGGCTTTCAACTTTGTTACAATACTGAACCCTAAAATATTGTCGGCAAATTCAAAGAGCGCGGCGCACGTGCGGCAGAAATAATTCAATGCCAGTGACCCGCGTAACGTGACGTCATCCGTATCATGTTAGGGTTGTAATATTTAGTTATTTTGTCAATTTGAGTGAAAAAATCGATTATCGATTTCAGGTTTTAGTACCCTGGCAAATGATTCATCACCAGGTACACATACCCACATTTCAATATAACTACACCTTGCCGATACACCCTGTATAAAGAATTTTCCTATACTCCTCTATTATATCCATACTAAAATTATACATGCAAAAGTGACTCTCTTTGTTTACTTGTTGGTGACCTTTTCACGACCAAACGGTTGAGCAGATTTTGATGAATTTTGGTGTAGAGATCTAGACGGGATTTCGGAGAAGGACATGGGATAATTTTTCCCGATATAATGTAGTCCAGGCGAGTGAAGTCACAGGTAACGGCTAGTGAGCGTGTTATTTATTCCAGATTGCAAAGAGGCGGCGGATGGCAGTGCGCCCACATCGCCGCGGGAAGTGAAGGAAGCGGATTCCAGGATCGTGAAGCAGTACCATTTCCTAATGTGGAAGGATTTCGCGGCGCCCGAGCATGCTTACTCGATACTGAAGTTTATCAAGGTCAGTCATAAACGAAATAGTTTTACTGGCTGACTTCTACTTTCTAATATAGCTGTTAAGTTACAAATTCTGAAAACATGCCTTAAAGTCGTTTCCATAAAAAATCTGAATGTTAAAAATATATCTCTTTATCGCTTTTTGACCCGAAAAATAAAAAGCTGTAGACATAGGTAGCTCAATCTATATACAATATAAAATATGCTTTCCTACGTTCGATACGAAAAATTGAACCGGCTACGTCTCGATAGTTGGGGCCGTGACCAGGATGCGTCGTCAATTCGAACCCACCACTCTCGATCTGTCGTCCTCAGCGCGTGAACGAGGCGTGGGCGGGCATGGTGGGGCGGGCGTGCGTGGTGCACTGCTCGGCCGGCGTGGGGCGCACGGGCACGCTGGTGGCGCTGGACTGCCTGCTGGCGCAGCTGCAGGCGCAGGGCCACGCCGCCGTCTTCAACACCGTGGCCGAGCTGCGGCGCCAGAGGAACTTCCTCGTGCAGTCGCTGGTGAGGAGTCGACACTGGCTGGTCCTATCTTCATGCTATTTTGTAGGCCCTCATAGTGTATAATTATGGCCTTATCTTCCCCATGAAAGTGAGGGTGAATCTCGTGCTCAACAGTGAAGATATGGATCGTGATAACGACGAACGAAGTCAGTCTACGGGCTTCTTTATGTATTTAATACAAACACACAAACATCATAATAATATTACAAAAGTGGCGAGGTCTCCATTCAGGCGAAGCTATACTAGTTACTTTGTTGATGTCAGGGCGGCCGTGGGATTTTCACGTGGCTTAACGACTGCAATTGATAACAACCTGGACTTACAGCTTCGCATGACGTGAGCACTGAACACATCCTACAACCGAGTTTCCACATTCGCACCCACAGAAGCAGTACATCTTCGTGTACCGCGCGCTGGTGGAGTTCGCGCACTACGGGGACACGGAGCTGCCGGCGCACAAGCTGAAGGGCTGCGTGGACCGCCTGCGGAGCACCCCGCCCGGCGCCGCGCACTGCCTCATGGAGATCGAGTTCCAGGTTGGGATGCTGCCATTCGTTTATGCACCCTATTTGGTCGGCTCTTAGGCGCAAAATAGATTGCAACGCCGGCCTCTTGGCGGGCGCTTAATTTATCTGATACCAGGAACCGGGAACTGATAAGCAACTCCCTATGCTATAGACAAATATGGGCCCTGCTCGGGAATCAAACTCACATCCTCACGCAATCGGCTCATCACCAACTTATATCAGATGCCACCGTACATAAGGTATCAATTCGCATAGAACATTTTAAAATAACACCCATACCGATACGTATGTAATATGAAAATCGAAAATGTTCACAGAAAATCTTAAATAGTCCTGTACCGGAGCCCCTGAAGTCCTGCGCCGCCGGCGCCGCGGAAGAACTGAGGTCCAAGAACCGGAGTCAAGACATCCTCCCGTACGACCGGAACCGCGTCATACTGGCGCCCATACCCACCCGGGACTACTCCACCTACATCAACGCGTCGTTCATTGAAGGTGCGTCGATAAAAGCAATCAAGGTCCCTACCACAAGAGATTTAAACTATAGTTGAACATTAGTGTCTAAAATTTCGTTCCACATATCGACGGCTTACACCTAGCGTGTCAACTCGATAGCAAATTGGTAAGTAAAGTATTAAGTTACACGTCGATTTTATAGAACGACATTTTAGGAACATCTATTCAATTCTTGTTTAACTCTTAACTCTTTTTTGGTGAGACGGTTGATTTCTGCACTTTAGAAATAAGCTTAGCCGCATGTAAAATGTTATCCATCTTTGTATTTTGTATACGTCACTCTTTTGCTCCGCTTGTGTAGCGTCCGAATTCTTTCTCTCTCCGTCATATCTCTCTTCTCTCTCACGTAACGAAATGTGCCTAAACGTGACGCGTCCAACACTCAATTTCGTTCCCTTATGGATATGAATCTAATCGCCACATAATTAAGTTTCACTTTGATTTTAATGTTGCCATGTTTTGATTCGCAGCGTACGACAACTCGGAAGGGTTCATTATAACGCAAGATCCGCTGCCCAACACCATCATGGACTTCTGGAGGATGGTGTCCGAGCACAACGTCTCTACCATCGTCATGCTCAGCGAGGTATGTCTTCTTCGGTTTACCGCAAAAGATTAGGCCAGAGTTAAACAGATGTTTCTAAAATTTCATTCCACAAAATCGACTTATATCACTCGCGTTTTCTTACTCAAATCTAGCATTCCTAATTATTTTACATGTCAATTTGTTATTGAGTTAGAAAAGGCGAGGGTTAGACGTCGATTTACGGAGAAAATATTTAGATACATCTGTTCAAGTCTGGTTTAAATCTTTCGTGGTAAGACAGCTTAGGTTTAGTGAAGGACTTTCGCTAACTAGCTTCTAGTCGTTTCCGGACCTATTCGCGATATATCTTCTAACAATATGCCTCTATTCGGAGAATACCCTAATCCATTATCTCAAACCATCCAAAGGTTGTCTAAAAAAGATCGCTTTTAGCGATAAGTCCGCCCGTTATACTTTAGACTTAGCTAAAGCTTCGCTATGTATGTACCTCGTACATTTTGTATGACTGGTGTACAATATAGAATATTCTACTCTATTCTACTTACGATTATCAAATGAAATCGATTCGGTTACTCATTCATCATCAGCCTGAAGACGTCCACTGCTGAACATAGGCCTCCCCCTTAGACCGCCACACCGAACTACAATTTGCCACTTGCATGCACCGGTTGCTTGCGACTCTTTTGATGTCGTCGGCCCAAGTGGGAGGACTAGTCGGTTATTACTATCGGTTGCTCGTTGAAAAGTTATAAATCTCTGATCTACAAGGTGTGTTATGTTTTGTTAGCTCGGCGAAGGCAAGTGCCCTCGGTACTGGGACGACAACACGGCGCAGTACGACCACATATCCGTGCAGTACGAAGAGAGCGAGTCCTGCCCCTACTACACGCGACGCCAGTTCAGAGTCAACAACAACAAGGTCGTCGTAAGTACTACCCCATTAGTACTACCCCATTAGTACTACCACATTAGTACTACCCCGCTAGTACTACCCTATTAGTACTACCCCGCTATGTAATAAGCAGATGTTCCGCCAATCGGCCGATTCGGACGAAGCTGTTTTTTGCACTGTATACCCTATTTGGCTACTATCTCACCTGGTCTGAAGTGACGATGTGGTCGAAGGTGCTAAACATAGTCAGCCTACACAGTACTTTTCGGTTGTGCTCTTAATTCATTGACCGATTTTAAGGCCGTTACTTTTAACGTAGTTACGTACCATTATTGGTTGAAGGCTTGTAACGATTGTTTTCTGCATCAGCAGCTCAAGCTCAGTTTTTGTGGTCATCTGTACCCTTAGTGAGTTTTAACGAGCTCGACATAGTACTCGTCAACTAGCGCTTTTGTATGAAGATCCTGTACAGCGCCCCTACCGGCGCGTTTGTGAACGAAAAATCTTCATACACAGCGCCAGTTGACGCGTACTCTATCGAGCTAGTAAAAACTCACACTCAGGGCACAGGACTCACTCATAACCACGACCACTCTGCTAAGAGCGGCCGATTAAGAAGAAGTAGATCTCCCTCGTTTCGCCGAGTGAGTGGTGTTCGATGCTGCGGTCGGTCCCTCAGGGCGGGTCGGCGCTGGCGGTGCGGCAGCTGCAGTACCAGGGCTGGCCGACGGCGCCGGGCGCGGTGCCCGAGGTGACGCGCGGGCTGGCGGAGCTGGCCGACGCCGCCGCCGCGGACCCCGCGCCGCCCACCATGCTCGTGCACTGCCAGTCAGTACACGCTACACACCACACACACACACACACACACACACACACACACACACACACACACACACACACACACACCACAAACGTATATCTGCAAACATTCAAACGATCGCTTTCACCATTTTATTTCATGAGATTTGTATATGTATTGTGTCTTTGTATATGTATACACATCAAAAAAGTCTAAGCAACATGCCTGCATAACATGGACCCAGGAACAATGGGATAAAATTATGTTTCCCGATGAGTCGCGATTCGGGTTTAAGCCTGATACAAGAAGGGTGCGAGTGTACCGTCGGCCCGGAAATACTGAAAGGCTCCGGTGCGTTCAGGAAGTTCATCCATACAGCGGCTCAACAGTTATGGTATGGGCGGGTATTATGAAAAACAGGCGAACTGAGCTCGTTTTTGGAAATGGAAACACGAACGCTGAAAATTACGTTGAAGATATTGTCAGACCTTATGTCCATCCATTTGCACAAACCTTTGGCTCCGATTTTACGTTAATGCATGACAATGCGCGTCCACATACAGCTCGGCGAACCACAAAGGAACCAGAAATTATTACATGTTGCTTAGACTTTTTATATGTGTGTATTTGGAAAATCCATCGGCAAAGTTGAAAATTTCGATGGAATGGGAATTTCGCCGGTTTATTACTGGTACGATGTCGCGGGGTGTGTTTGTTTATGATATTTAAATGCTGGACTTGTATACGTGCGATATTGTCGGCTTGGAGTACTATTGTGAGTGGCGGCGGCCCCGCAGGCTGGGCACGGAGCGCTCGGCGCTGTTCGTGGCGCTGTGCGTGCTGATCTGCCAGCTGCGGGCGGAGCGCCGCGTGGACGTGTGCAGCGCGGCGCGGAAGGTGCGGGAGCAGCGCGCCAGGACCATAGACACCTTCGTGAGTATCTCTCCACACGGACTGTCGGATACCTGACAGAACTCTACTTTAAAACGGACCGCTAAAGATGCGATGTGGAGTTTTGGCGGGAATTCGATAGTGAGACGTTTGTTTTTGTATTATTTTCTCAAACTTGTGTTTCTTCGTGTGTTAATGTGTAATATTGATGGAATATTAATCATTAAGTGTTCGTTAACGGTGGGCGAATGATATAAACTTAAAAAACTCCCAGGAAGTTTCAGTAAAGCATCCACCGCTTAACGAATAGTGACTTTGACTATGTAAATAATTGACTTAACCACGAGGATTGCTTTAATGCAATGAGATTCCTTTTGTAAAAATAAGGATTAATACTTAAATATTATAACACTTGACAAGTTGACACTGGCTAAAAGCACAAACCGTGCGAAGCCATAACTAAAACAAAAAAAAGATGAGATGTCAAAATGGAAATGTCAATGTTGGTATGGCAACGCTAGAAAAGAGAAAAGTTCAATTTTAACACATTAAATCTCCAATATTATATCGTTATAACAAACACATAACCCTCCGTTGGTTTCGTCGTGGTCGGGTGAAAAATAGAAATTGCAATCGTTTACTATACACACAGTCCTATTACGAAAACATAGGTCACCTAAGAATGAGATAGGGTTAGGTAAGCTACCTTCGTGAATGTCGTCTAATTTGACATCTGAACTAAATCTAACTGCCTAATTGGAACATTTTTTTTTATATTTTTAAATTGAATAATGAAAATCCATTACTAACACACTTTTCTTTTCAGTTACACTACGAATTCCTGCACCGCGCCATATTGAACTACGCCGAGCTCCACAACCTACTCGAAGACAGTTAAACGTAGTTTAACCCCTGGTTATAGTCGCGACACTATGGTTCTTTAACTGCCGGTGTTTCCTTTGTTGGTTAATGAAACATTCACGGCCGGTATCTACAACGTTTGTTAACTTTGACAGCAGATTAACCCCCAGTTTCTGAAACGTTAGTCAACGTTGACAACAGATTAATTCTATTGCCATCCTTGTCATTTGTTTATAGTCAGATAGAGGCAACGATAGTTTTAATCTACTGTCAACGCTAACAAACGTTCTAGAAACCGGGGGTTAGTATATCGTCTCTTTCTGTCGCCTAATAAGTGACAAGGACAGCGATAGACTTCCAGACCGGCTGTAAATTTAACCAACACTCGTACTTCTGCTGAAGCTCTTCGGATGTACACGTTTAATTTATTAGCCACATCGTTGGCTCCTACGAACGATTCGTTATAATTTTATACCGTAGCTGACTAGGGCAACCTTTTGTATATATGGTAACTTCTTACCTGCTCTTTTGTATGTGTAGATATTTCCGCTATTTTACCGAAGGTGGAATTTGCCAACTCGGAAGTTAAACAATTGTTAACAAGTATTTCAAGTTAACCTTTGATTAACTATTGATTGAATGTTGGGCAAATATAGCTAACTATACATTTTGACGGTTTCTAGAATGCTTGTTAGCTTTGACATTGAAGGCTATCGCTGTCTCTGTCATATGTTTAGTGCGAGACAAGGATGGAAATACACTTGTCGAACTTAAAAAAATTAGAAACTCGAGTTAGTACAGATATTTTACGGCGACCGGTAATCAATATTTACTATGGAAAATAATTTTTGACGCAATTTGGCGAACAAGACATTTTCTAAAATGTAGCAATAGTAATGCAGGGTGATTGCACATAGGGCTCGATTCGTTGCTTTGGCCCGAATTCAGTAGTAAGTACTTGCCTAAACCACGGAAGACAGACAAGAGTGGAAGTGACTTAACTTGACATCTGTATCGGAACCGATTTCGCCTAAAAATATTGGAAGTTACTGCATCAATAGAGGTTTATAAGTCAACTGCCGTTTATTTAGGCTTATACGTCAACTGATATGCTTCATTTTAATGGGCCCTAAAACTGCACATATAAGGCATTTTTAATCTGTGGCAGACGTAGAGCATGACATAGTATGTATGGCAAAACTGGCGTTAGTTTTGAGCTACGAATCATAAGTACACGCGCGCCCCGCCCATTTTACACTTCCTCTTGTCTTTATCTTTCGTGGCTTAAGCTGTGACATGCTTCTGCGCTCACATTGCAATATTTTACTTTAAGAGTCGAGTTGATGTCGATAGATCTGTGTGCAACGGCCTTACATAGGACTATGTCACGTAATTAAACCTACTTGCTATTGAATACGGGCCTAAATCGGCAACAGACTGGTGTGGCAATAAAGCTCATTTGCAAGATGTGCGGCAGTCTCCCTCTCTCTTACGGATGGTTATAAAGCGGAAACGAGATGCCTATAGCTTAGTTAACTCGCAAGCACTGATTGTCGGTCGCCGACTGTAATTCGCCTTTCAATAAGTTTGTTTCTTACGAATTTATTATGTTATTCTCTAGCATTTAGCCTACTCTGCACTGGACGCGTTATTATCGCTTGATCGCGGGAGAATAACACTGCGATAATCCAGCGATAAAATCGAGCCAGTGTGAAAGTGGCTTTAGTGCTAGTTCAAGCCATTAAGTTTTGTATTGACATTTTACTTTAATATATTTTAATATAATATGTACAAAAAGCTTTTCTATCTAATTTTTAGTTTTCTTGACTTAGTAGGTAGGTTAATATTACAAAAAAACCGCTTCAGCTTACTAATTTCTGTCAAAACAGTAAGTAATTGATATGTGTCGTTAATTAAGTACCAACTTATTTGTAATTTTGTATACATTTATGGTGAATTTAAAATTTCTGACTATGAAAAGGAAGCTCAAGGTGTTTTTGTTCGTTTCGTTTTGTATCTAAAACGATTATAAGAAAATTTAGAAATTTTAAATTGACCTTTTTATACTTAACCTACGGTAGTGTTAGATCTGTCTTATAAGTTTAATTAAGTATAATTGTTTTTAATAATTATAACTTTTGGTATAAGAATACCAAACAGTAATATTGTCCAAAGAGAAGAGTGCTAGGAGTTAAAAAATATCATGAGTAAAAAAAAAAGTAAAAATAAATTCTACGTATTTATTTTGATAACGAAAGAGGCCATATTTTATTGCATTTTAATACACCTTTTTTTTAAGTTATTTATGAATATATCAGAGACTATTTGGTGTATTTGGAAAGGTTTTTAGAAAACCTGTTTGAAAATAAGGCCAAAAAAATTATACCCCAATGTAGCACAAATATTTGGTGGTGCGTGCATGCGTCGCGCGTGTGTGCATGGATTTTTTTGTAAATACATTAATTATTTATAGTCTTTTATAGACTTTTGGTTCACATATTACGGCCTTGCATTTGAATATAATATCATTACATAATAATGATTAAAAGGTGCCGTCTTACTGTCCTATAATATTGAACATAGGTGAGTAGGTACGTATAAATTACAATACAAATTAAGTTTACCTCCAAAATAATGAAAACAAAGTATTGACATGTGAGATCGTATTAGTTATTATTGCATGGTCTTCATTGAAATTTTCGATGTATTTACTATTATGAAATTTCAGTT
This sequence comes from Hylaea fasciaria, assembly GCA_905147375.1. Taxonomy (NCBI): domain Eukaryota; kingdom Metazoa; phylum Arthropoda; class Insecta; order Lepidoptera; family Geometridae; genus Hylaea; species Hylaea fasciaria. Next base: position 5,336,901 of record LR990215.1, read on the forward strand.
TTATTTTTTGTTTAAAATGTATGAGACCAAATATTATGGTCTTGACGTACGACTGTCTATACTTATTTAGGTATAATTGTAAGGCTATGTAATTAGATTTTGTATGAGCTAAATGAAATATACACTATGGTTTGACTGCGCGAGTGAATGACTTACAATTTTGATATTTCACATTGAATAACACCTTTAAATAATACTAGGCGGTCCGCGCTGACTACATTATATTTTGATAATTTGTATCCCATGTGCTTTTCTAAGGTCTAATCTATCTTTCTATACCCATCAAGATCGTATCAGCTGTGTAGCCGTGACAAACAGTTACTTTCGTATTTATAATATTAAGATGGATGACTAAAACTTTGCCCATACTACTTTTAACGTAAGTGACGATCCTTCTTTAAAAACAAAGAATACGAATTATATTGATGATATATCGAATATAATACGTGGCGGAACTTCGGCTGTATCATTTTTTATTTGATCATGATCGTTGTTGAATCGCATAAATGTGAATATATTTTTAACTGCTCAAACGGCTGCTCGTCTAGCCAGGCCGCAATACGTATTTGCTTTGCTAGGCGCGGCTACAAGATTTTAAAACTATATAGCCACAGAATACCTATATTAATACCCTAGAAGAAGGCACTTTGTATGACATTTGAACGTGTTGTCTCTCTCTTGCGTGGCTTTGAGTACCTTTTGAGTGCGGAGTGTCCATCCTGAGCCTAGAGTCACTCACACTGCCGCCGCGTCGGTGGGCAAAAGTTGGAATTATCCATTTAAACCATAGTTAAACCCGAGTAGTTTGAAATATCACAAGTTTCTGATGTAACTGGTTCTAACGGTTACATCATCAGCCTGAAGACGTCCACTGCTGAACATAGGCCTCCCCCTTACCTCCCACCAGGTTATAAAATATGGTGAAGAAATCTAGTGCAAGCCAAAATTAACGCTGCGACTTGTTTGGAGGTTGTATTACATTTCTCATTACAAATAACGCACAAAAATATATCATTACACAGGTAATTAAAACTCAATATAAAATATCAGAATTGTCAAAATATGAATATTCAAATGTTTCCTTATACTAAATATCGTCCAACTGAAATACTTGTAGGGCTGGGAAAGAGTAACTATCGATATCGATTAGATGGATAAAAGTTATCCCATGGTACTAATACGATTAAATTTATATCAAATCTAAATTAATTATCAAGTGCAATCAGAAATATATCGATAAAGTGGTTCCTTTCGTTACCCTGAAAGTAGCGTAAATAAAGAAATCTGTCTAAGCAAGCGATGTCATTGTGTTTTACGCTATAAGTTCACTACTTAGAGCTTACTATTCAATGGCACAGCGTGATTAATACAAACATAAGTGGGGACTTGCATCACTAAGTATTAATAAGGACCTTACAATATGGAAACTGACTGTATTATGAAAAAATGATTTCCTTTTACTCACCGCTAAGTGATCTCTTAATAAAGTGTTCATTTTATTTCTTGAAAAAAGGAAATGCGAGTCCCACGTGCGACTGATAGAGCGTGTTTTTTAGCTTTTTTATATCAGTAGCTAAAACCTAGTAGATATATTGATTTTTATATGTAAACTGAATCAAAATTAGATAGTAAGTTAGGCTAGGAAGATCAGAGACAAATAAAACAAGATGGCGGCGAGTAGAACGAATTCATAGACAATGTAGATTAACCACGAAAATACTCCTAAATTAGAACAAAATAATATATAGTTAGATAAAGAGATCTGATACATAGATGAACTATGTTCACCTATCAATAGTTTTAGCCAAAATTGATTTGTTCCACTCGACGCCATTAGTAACCTCCAATAGGGAGTGCTAAATTTATTACATTATAGTTTATGATATAAAAAAAAACAAGCTCAGCCCGCTTTTAGATTTGTACCATGCGCTTTTTTTGTATTATAAACATTATTTGAACGGGTCTACAATTAGAAACATATTAGTTATACTGAACCCTTTTTGTAATATCAGTTTTATAATCGGATACAATTAAATATCGATAACTGTATTACATCACTATTTTATGTTCATGAAATTCTTAATTTAGAAATCATTTGTACCAAGTACCAACGAATCGATACAATATTTTTTTTAATTCTTTATATAAACTACTGTAAAGTTGTGTCTCTATTGCATTGACAACGTAAAGTGCGTTGCAAAAGAAATAACTATTACTAACTCGAAACCGTTTATAGAGGTAAATAAGGCAGTATATGACTTGCTTATTTTCTTATAAATAAGGTGGCAAGGATCTGTGGACAATCACAGACGATCTCCCAAGTAACGTGGGGCATATCAGCAAACAGCCTATCTTTGCCTAAAAACCTACTAACTAACTATGAACAAGTTGCAGAAACTAGCAATGTTCATCACGCACGACGATTGTCAGTGTGATAGAAATATTGAATTGATTTTGTATTCCTATTGTAAATATAAATTATATTGCACCGCAAGCTCTGTACCAAATTAGAGCTTTTACATTATAACATTTATGTACCTAATATCAAAGCAAGTAAGTTTCAGGTAATAGTTTAAGAGGCTTCAATCAACGTTCACATTTTATAACGCGTCGTCATCGGCTCAACTCGATAATAACCTAGTTTGTTTTGTCTGCTGAGTGAAGTAATTGAATAAACGGTGCACTCCTGGTAACGCCGCGTTGTTATGAGTAATTCCCAGTTGTCACCCCCAGTAACGTACCCAGTGGGGACAACTGGGAATTATTTTTAGAATGTGTCCCTATTGTGACCACGGGTGACGGCCCACTGCTGACAAATGGGAATTGTTTTTAAAGTGCGTTTTATTCGTCACCACTGGTGTCGTCTCCGCTGGTGACAAATACGTTGTTATACGTAGTTATTTCTTCGTATGATTAATATTGGGACTATTTAAAGAGTATTTGAGATTTGATCCGAGGACGCCGCGATACGCGGACGTATGCGTTGATTACATACCTACGAGTATTTTGATATTAATAATTGTATCTTTTTATTGAACATAAACGGCAAATGAGAATGATTGGATTGATTACCTACATAATGTTTTTATTTTTTTGTAAATAGATAGTAATGCAGGTTCATGTAATTTGATATTTTTGAAAATATACCATTATTTAGAAGGTGTGGCGTTTTATTCACATAGGTACCTACTTACTGAACATTACCTATAGGTATCCTGTGGGTCCATCTATAGAGTCGAAGTTACGATTCAGGAAAGTGGCGGATGGTTTGCTGATATTTCCTGGGAGTTTTGAAAATCATGCGAAATAGCACGTTTTTGGGTTTATACAGGCATCCCACGGATATGCCACATGGAGGGAAAGTACCTTGAATATTGTTGATGGAACATTTTACTGAAAGAAGACATTAATTGAAATAAAAAACAATTTAAACTGCATTCATAGATATTTAAAAAATTACATGGTTGAATTGGGAATAGAACCCGTTACTTACACGGGAAAAATCACCTGTAGCAAAGAGAATACAAACGCTACACCTGTAGCTTAATTATGGCATTTATGGCTGCCTGCAGTCTGTTTTTTTTTTGCCATTTTTTTTTCAGCTGCCGTCCGTAATTCCGTACCTAGTATTTATTTCCTCTATGGCTCTATGGCTGTTGCCAGCGTTGCCGAACGGGTAATATTACCCAATTTTTGGTAATTTCGACCCTAAGTGGGTAATTGGTGAGTAATGAAAACAAGTGGGTAATTTCGCGATCGTCAAACTTTATTTTTACAGTAATTCCCACCCTCGCGCTACGTTTAGTTCTTTTTTTCTACTTTGGTCTTGGTGGCTGTTCGTATTCGCCCAGTGTGCCTCAATTTCAAGTACCTATCTTGCTAAGTAACTTTTCACTTTATTATATGCAAATAATTAGATTATTATATTTCGGGTAATTCTTCATTCAGTTTCGGACTTTTTTTGTTTGTCTGCCGGCAACACTGCACTGCTATTGTCAATAGTCTGTGCTTGAAGAGTTGAGGCAAAACAAAAATAATTGAAAAAATATTCATTTCTTCCATTCCATCCAAATCAAGGAAATAAATACTACATCCAAATGGTGAATTATTGTTGTGTTTTCGGCTGTGGTCGTAATAGTAAGAACAACAAACAGTTATATTACTACAGCGTTCCGAAGGAACCACATCGGTCAGTGAAATCTCTTTCAAAACAACTATAGAGTACATAATAGATGAGACAAGAATTTATTTACCTACCTAATTAATCATTCACAGTCAAGAACAATGGTTGGAGTCAGCTGGAAGAGCGGATTTGCTTGATAAGCCGCCAGAGAAGCGGATCCTATACAGATTCTGTTCCCGACATTTTTCACCAAATAGTTTCAAAAATAAGCATTTATGTGCTGATGCCCTTCCCACTCTGTGCCTCCCAGGGTCTAAGATTGAAGGCGAGTAATTTTAATTGTTCTAAATCCATCTAGTACATCTGACCAGCTAGTTATCTACACTAATATTATAAAGGGGAAAACTTTGTTTGTTTGGTTGTAATGAATAGGCTCCGAAACTACTGAACCGATTTGAATAATTCTTTCACTGTTGGGAAGCTATGCTATCCCTGGGTGACATAGGCTACCTTTTATCCCGTAAAAATTAATGGTTCCCGCAGGATAGTAGGTAACGCGGGTGAAACCGCGAGGTGCTTCTAGTGACAAATATTTTTGCTTGGTTACTTTAGAGCCCGTAGAAGATTCCAATGATGAGAAGAAAATGCACACCAACATTTCGTGCAACAATTGTGGGAACAACATCACAGGGTTCCGGTACAAGTGCGTCTCATGCCAAGGGTACGACCTGTGCTCACGCTGCGAGATGTCGGAGGCACATTGCCAGCACTACATGCTGCGGATACCAGCACCTGCTAAGTTTGTAAGTTACATCTTACAACAAAAATTAACTTAATTACTCAACTTTAATAACTTTATTACTAGACTGCCAAAGGGGGTTACACAATTTATTTGTATATCTATAAAATTGTGCATCTCATTAAATATGCCTACAGGAATAACTAAGGATCATATTTCCTTAACATCTACAATAGATCCTAACTTTTCAACAATAAAACTTTGTTTTGTTACTGTATAAAATGACACATAATAATATTTCAGAAAAAAATTGAGAATATGGTGAAAAGATGGCAAGAATATTACAATGAAAGTATCACAGACAATGAGAATTCCAGCGATGATGAACCAATCACAAAGTATGCCAAAAACTATGACAGTGGCATCGACCTTACTGATGATGTTAAAGAGACAATATGGAAAGAAGTGACAAGGGTTTTATCTCTTAAAAAGGAAGATCAGAAGAAGAAAAAAGTTACATCCCGGAAAAGACCTTCGGAGACCGAGAAATTAAGTAAGATGCAGCGGATTGAAACTGTAGATTTATCAGCCCTGTTCACTAATGCACCAGAGATGGTGTTTGCAGACGTAAACGAAATCCACAGTGGAGGAGGCAGCCAGCAAATGGATATCAAAACTGAGTCGCCTGTTGCTTATGAGCCTAATTTAGAAGGTTTGTCTAGAACAATTATTATTGATTCCGCATACTAGTCATATGTATAATAATATGCCCGGAGCACACTATTTATTAATAAAGACTATCTGTCTGTGTCATAAATGATACAAATTGAGAGTAACTCCCCACCGTTTTTACAGAGCCTGGGCTGCCGATGCTTCATATGAAACTAAGCGAGGATCTTTCAGAGCTAATGATGGAAGTCAGCGATCAAAAAACGATGTACTAGATCCTGCACTATACATATTATATACTACCTTAACCAAGGTTGTGCAATTTGAATCTACAGATTTTCGTCATTAGTTCTTTAAGCATTAACTCTGAATACTTCAGTAATCATATTTAGCTATAGTTCATGTAAGGTAAGGTTGGTAATTGCAACTAAAAAACTAAAGTTGAATTTCAATTAAAAATGTTTTATCTCCAACTATCTTTGTCTCATTGTTCTTTTATATACAGTGCTAAGATATCCTTTAAAATAAAAGCAACTTAGTCTACAATAGAAGACACAAGTTCATTATTGTTCTGAAATTCAGCCTGCAAATACAACGGCATTCTCCCTTTAGCCATTTTGTCTCTTTTGTGAACTCGCAACTCATGTCTCATTAGAGCCTTCTTTGTGCCATATTTATTTCCGCACAGTCTACAGCTGTGCTCCTTAATGCCAGCATGGTCAGCTCTCAAATGAATGTCTAATTCCCGCCGAGTATAGAATCCTCTGCTACATTCAATACATTTGAAAGGCTTCTCATCTGTGTGCGTCAGTAGATGCCTGTTGAGATTGCTTCGGGTAATGAACTTGAGATCACATTTATCACAAGAGAATGGTCTATCCCCTGAATGTGTCCTCATATGAATCTTTAGGGATTCCATGAATCTACCTCGGTAAGGACACACTTGGCATTGATACGGCAAGTTGTTACTGTGTAGTTGTAAATGCCTAATTAAGTTGTCCTTTCTATACAGTTTGCCGCAAACGTCGCATATGAGATGAGATGCCGATCTGTGTCGAGCCAAATGTTTCTCATACAGCTGCGGAGTCAACAGCTTGAAACATATTCTGCATTGAATGCGAACATTCTTGTGCTTCTTTGAGTTTTTGTGAGTTTTATATGCTCCCAATGTCTTAAAGTTTAGTTTGCAGATTTTACACTTGTATTTGCAGTTTATTACTTCATTGGTTGGTTCTGAGTTGTTCACTTTATCATCGTCACTTAGTAAAGGAGTTTCAGCAGTTGTGGTGGATTGTCTTAAGATCTCATCACTTTCTTGGGCAGAGTTTCTGAATAAAACTGCTCCGTTCAAAAGGGAATGGCAGTCTTCACATAGATGCTTTGGATACTCGTCATTTTCGTTTACATTGACACCGCTGATAGTTCTAATAGCATCGGAAAGGTCAAACGTTAATAATTCTGCCCCGTAAATGGGAATACATCCTTGATTTAAGCAAATTCTGCATCTAATTATATGATGATGTTCAGAAGTATAAGGCTTTTTGAGTTTCTTGCTTATAGGGGCTTTAACCCTTTTCTTGCGTTCCATTCTTAACATTTTCAACATGAAATATGAGGTCGCCATAATGATGCAATAATAACAATTTCACCGACTGAAAATGATAAGCTAATACTGAAAAATGAAAAACCTAAAACAGTAGGTATTGATCAGCTGTGTGTCTGTCACTGTCACCAATAATTCGACATAGATCATTATCTCTTCTTCTATCTATCTTTTTTTTTGTTTCAGTTATGGCTTCGCACGGTTTGTGCATAAAATAAAATGTGATTTAGGCTACTTTTAGGATTATTCCAAATAATGTATTAAAATATATAAATTAATTAATAATGAAATAATTTCTTGATACATTGATAATATTATGTTAACTTGTAAGGAAACGTAATATTATGCACCTTTGCTATAGAGTGTACACTGACGGTTTATTACCGACCAAAACCAAGATGAAAACATGCAGAAATATGGCGCCACAGACAGAGCACTGGTGTTTCGGTCGAGAGTCCACACGTTTTACGGATGTAATGGAATAAAATCCTAATAAAATAACTAAGTAATATTTTATTAAAGTTTAAGATCTACGGGCTTCCCGCTATTTTTAGAAATGTAGATACGTGTTTATGCAATTTCTACTACTGTAAGACAATATTGTTTTCTTTATGATTAGGTATATGCGGCATACCTACCTAATCATAAAAATGCAGCGTTATTGGCATAATACCAATAACTCTGCTCATCGCTGATGTGATGTCTCATTATGTACTTACGTTTTCGCTTTTGAAGTTATACTTCTTTAGGCGCGTTATGAAAAAATGATGAGAGTGAAATTTTAAGATGCGCGCGCACCTGTGACACAAAATTAACAGTATGAAGTTAGGCGCGTTATGAAAAAATGATGACAGTGAAATTTTAAGATGCGCGCGCACCTGTGACACAAAATTAACAGTATGAAGCCGTCTGCTTAACCGCTCATGTCTCGAAAAAAAAGCTACCAACAAAATAGGAATTGAACCTCGATATTAGTCGCGCATGTTGGTACGATTGAATAAATAATAAATATTTATAAAAATAACTAAATAAATTTAATGAAAATTTTTGATAAAAATGAAAAGTGAATATTAAATTAAGAAATCAATAAAAATATTTAAAAAATGACCAACCTTAAATTCGATTTTTGAATTTATTATTAAATTTATTTTTAAAATATTAAAGAAGTATAACTTCTCACGCGCGTACATAAGTACACGCACCCATTTTTTTTATGTAAGTACCTATCTTTATTTGATTGAGCGAAACATTAGGCAATAATGTTAAAAATCGGTGATTTATGCTTCCTGGTAGACAAAATTAGGCGAATTGAGTTAGCGGATAACTGGCAACCCTGTCTCTAAGGAAGGCAGGAAATCACAGAGTTAGAAATTGAGTGAGGGAGGAATTATTAGAAAGACGAGTTTTTAAATTTCAATATAAATCTAAGGTTTCTATCAAAGAGAATACAAACGCTACGCTATTCTATTCTAGCTAGATTCCCTTGTTGTGGTGTAGCCATAGGCCGTGTCTAATGTATAGTGAATTTACTTGAAATGAGGAACAGAGTACAAACAGTCATGCAGTATTTCTGAAAATAATTATTTTTAAGATTGCTTCGGCACAGCAGTCGCCGCGGCGAGATTGCTTGCAGTTTCATTATTGTCGTACGCCTTGACTTACAAATCGCGATACTATACCTACTCATGAGTGAGCAGTAGGCACTTGTGTACGAATACATGTCACCATGGAGACCAAAGGGTTTTACAATCCCAAACTAGGGTCAGACTCGCAGGATTCTGACGACCTGCCACCACCGGGGACATCTGCCCATCTAAAAGTAAGATAAACTTCTTAAATACTATGTATTATGCCAGGTTGCCTTTACAACACCCATGGGTTTTCACAACTGACATCAGAAAGAAGCAGCCTAGTCTTGTTAACTAAACTGAGATTATGTTCCATTACAAGAAACAACACCTTAAGAGACCTCTTGTCTACTGTTACCTACAATGCTCCTTACAGCTCTCTATATCTGTGATAAATAAGGAAAATGTTTAATTACAGCCTGTGATCAATGTCCCAAATGATCCGAAACTGGACAAGAATGTGCAGCTAACACAGAAAGGTGTAGAAAATGCCAAGAAGAGGCTCCGAGCATTTTCTATCCAGAAAAAATCTTCCCTATCGCCAGTTGCCGTTCCTAAACCAGTCAGCTCTTTAGGTAGGCTTCCTCTTTACATATTTTTCTAGAAGAGCGGTTCTCGTTATTATGTCTACTATACTATTTGTCGTTGCTAATTGTCTGGAAGAGATCTTTGAGCAATAAGACGACCCGTTGTGACATTAATTGATTAGTTTGTTTATGTTATAAATCCTATGTTTTCTTAGTTTGTTTATGTTATAAATCCTATGTTTTCTTAGTTTGTTTATGTTATAAATCCTATGTTTTCTTAGTTTGTTTATGTTATAAATCCTATGTTTTCTTTGTATTGCATGTAACTCTTGTTTTCAGATTGGAATAAAAAATACTTTATTGTATTTTAGCTTACATAATGCATAGCTATTTATTTGTTTATAGACAAGCGGCATAAATAATGAAGTAAAATATACCTACAAATGACCCATTTCCATGGACATGGATTGCCTTTTTCGGCTTTAATCAGTATTTTAACATTGATGTTTTCATCTCAGGAGCCACAGTATTCATCGGGAAGCTGTGTGGAATGAAGACTCAGCCTAAAAATGAACCCGACCCAACAGGCGATCAGAAGAAACTTCCTAAACCACCCAAGCCGGGCACAAAGCATATGCAAGGTATACTAGGATACTCAGTTTATGGCGGCTGTAAAGTTAGGTGCACACAATGCAATAATTCAGCAAATCAAATGAGGACTCGGCAATGGATGAATCAGACCTGTGCAATGTGCATTTAATGACTTTATTAATATAAATTTCAAATTTCTAGCTTGATTCTGCCAGACTGTGTTCAAATATAACATTATACAACTTTTTGCCATGGCACTACTAATGGTCATATCCACAGAGTCCTATATAAGTACACAAAAGAAGACCCTGGCCGAGATCGAGGATATGAAACGGAAGATGGAACTGGTGGACCTAGGAATACCGCTAGGTCTTATCTGCCCCACTCGGTACAGTGACAAAGCCATGCCCACTAAAGCAATGCCACCGATCAAGTCTTTTATAGGTATGGTGGGAGAAGTCCCTCGGGAATGTGTGTGTGTAGCTATGGGTTGCTTTACCGAACATACTAACATTAATGCTCAATTCATATTATACCAGCCCAGTAAACCAGTAATCCAGTGAATCAATCCAGTTCAGTGCTGTACTGGGTCATATCTATCACATTATTCTAGTCCAGAAATAATCAAAGCATGTTCAATCAAGTACTGGAATGGACTGATCACTGGAAGGGTGCATTCCAGTGCCGGTTCACATTATTCCAGTGGTATTACAACACTGGAATCGATTGCTGGTCTGGAATGCTACTTGAATACTGTGAACCGGCCATAAGGCGCAAGACCCATGATCGGGCGAGGACGCGTGACGAGGCCTTGAAAATACAAAGGCCCTTTTGCTTGTTAAAGTTCCGCCCGTTCTATATGGCTTACGCCTTCGCTCGATTATTTCATCCATAGTGGAACTGTTTATTGAATTGCAATGCGGCTAGTCGACGAAGTCACGAGAGGTTACCACTGGGTAAACTCGTACCATTGTCGACGACGTGTAAGTGGACAAACTCGAAAATGTTCAATTATAAAAAAATATATTCCATTGACTTTGACTATTATAGTAAGTTTTAACTATGGATCAAACAATTACCCTGTTCTTAATCATTTTATTTTGAATAAATGCATATAAAATTATTGAGAAATCAGATTTTGCCGGTGAAATAAGTGAATGATACTAGGTTTGAGGTGTGAGCTTACAATTGATTTCAATTTTGTCAATACTGTTTATTTAATTTTACTGTAATTCTATGTCTGCAGCTAGACTTAGAGGAAATAATATGCTGATAAACAGATCTTTAAAGAACCTCGTATTTAGATGTTCTTGATATTCGTAATTCAGAATATTGCGAGATGTAACCTGTTTATCTGCAGACCGCTTCTCATTTATTTTTAATTTTGTAAACAGTAGTTTTTCACCAACTAAATGCAAAAATTGGACTTGGAGCCTTGCGGTGTTTCGTTTTACTAATATATTTTGACGCCCCATTCCACTCTTTTAGAGGTAAAACATTAATGTATTTATACTTGTGAAGTTTCGCTAATATCGAGTTAACGAATGAGTAACAAATAAAATGAATATCTAAACAATCGTTTCTTTGAAGAGGTTTCCTTTTTGCGATTTTGTTGGTGATATAACGTAATACTATTTAAACTTATGACATTAATTTGCACTAACACTTGTGTTGTTTGCTTGGGTTCCTTTCATTTGTGTACGAAACGCACGCGCACAGATAGCGACGGCAAAGAAAACGCACCGAAATCGCACATTATCCGCAAGCCTCGATACATTGCGATTTGTAAGTTTTATGGGTGATTTTTATGTTATGCTTGTTTGTTGTAGACATTTGTGTATATTTTTTATGTTTTTTATGCATGGATGATGTAAATAGAGTAGAATTTGTAATATATTATCTATTCACTTAATTAAGGGATCTTCGATGAAAGGTAAGTTGCTGATTAGTTTGTTTCGTAGAAATCTCTGTAGTGAGATTAGTGTAGTGTAGATATTTACGGTCTTACCACAAAATATTTAAATCAGAGTTGAACAGATGTGTCTAAGTATTTTCTTCACAAATCGACGTATAACCCTCGCTTTTTCTAACTACATAACAAATTTACAAATAAAATAATAAAGTAATCCAGGTTTAAGTAAGGAAACGCGAGCGATAGACGTCGATTTTGTGGAACGAGATTTTAGAAACATCTGTTTAACTCTGGTCTAAACTTTTGTGGTAATACGGAATAACTTGACATGTAAAGAGTTTATAATACAGTCTAAACTAAATAATTTGAAATCTAAACAAACTAGTTTAGTAATCCTCTCATTATCATTACAGATCCCGCAAAAGTAGACGAACTTATTCGCGAAGCAAAAAAGGCCAGAGCCGAAGGAAAAGAATTCAAATTCGATTATCAAAAGCTTCTGCCTGATTATGACAACCCTTTCCAAAGGAAAAAAAACTTTGATGAAGAGGTTTTAGATATTATCCATCATGAAAAACCAGACCATAGAAAAAGCAGAGAAAAAGAGAAAAGAAGAAGCGACAAATATGATTCAAGAAGATTCTCCAGCCACAAAAAAGCTGACGGTAAAATTCAACACAGAGAAGAAAGACATAAAGAGAAACCTAAAGAAAGAGATGAGAAGTATGATATGAGGTATAGGGAAAGCGAAAAGTCCAAAGATAGAGATGCGAGGACTAAAGAGAGAGAAGTTAAAAGTAAACATGCAGATCGTAAATCTAAAGACAGAGATCAGAGACCTAAAACAAGAGACATTAAATCGAAAGAAATTGATATCAAGAAAGAAAACGAGAAGAAAGATTCACAACAGGATAAAAACGAGACGGATGTTAATTTACAAGATTTCGTTGTCTGCGATAGTTGGTCAGACAACGAAGAGAAATCAAAAGATACCACGCCTAAAACTGAGGAAAGGAAGAAACCTATAGAGAAAACGCCTGTTGAAACTAAAATAGATCCAATAGAGCAGCTGAAAGAAAGTGTCGGCAAAGCAGCCCAATCAACAGAAAGTCCTAAGCCTAAATTGAAGAGGTTGCGTCCGGTAATTGACTCTTTCAAATTCGAAATAGAAGACGAAGCCGACGTGTTAGACATTTTCGACGAAAACTCTTCCCTAGATAAGTTTGCTCAACTTAAACCTAAGAAGGATAAGTTTTATGACGATTCCCCAGTTGACATAAAACTGTTCGAATATGACACTAAGGATGAGACCATGGATGGAATGGCTGACGATACGTTCCTAGAATCGGTTATTAATGAGATCAAGCAAGAAGAACTAGACGAAACAAGCCAAGATAAGGCCTTAGTTGAATATGACGAGTCTCCGTCCAAAGAAGATGATGCAGTGAGAGAGTCGGTTACGCCTGAAATGGACGATAGAGTGAGAGAGTTGCATTCGAGCCGCAGCGACTATTCTGAACATAACAAGTCTGTGGCGAGTGGTTGCAAGTCGGTCGAGAGTGGGTACAAGTCGACTGACAGCTCGAAGGTGGCAGACTTCAAGTCTGACAGTGAAGTGGAAAAGGTTGGCAAGATGGCTAAATATACAGTGGACTCGTTGGAAACGTGGAGCTTTGTGGTGAAGATATGTCAGCCGTTGCTGTTTAGGCACGACAAGAATAAATGTTATAAGTGAGTTTCTTTCCTATACTCACTAATATTATGAGTGGTAAAAAGTATAATGCTTTGTATTCATGCATAGTTGCTAAAACGGACTGATTTTGATCAAATTTTGTATGTAAATGTATACTGTAGAGACATATTCATTCAATTCTGATTGTAAGCTTACATCTCAATACACCGATTTACACATTTATTTTTTATTATTTTTATTCATTTATCTTTTATTAGATTCTATTCATATACATATATTATGTTCACAATGTACCAATATCACATAACCACATTCCAGAGAGACCCGGATGACTCCAAAAGTGTGGTTCACCGAGAACCCCAAGCTCTGCGCATGCGTCAAGGACCGCCGGCTGGTCTATAAGGAGCTGGAGATGTGCAAAACCAACCTCGTGGACAGCCTCTGTAGCGGCAAGCAGTAAGTAGATAGACCAGTGGTTCTCAAACTTTTTAAATGACGGAACCCTTTTGGGAAGCAAAATACTTGATGGAACCCTACAATAAAACAATTATTTTTATAAGTGTATTCTTTATTAATCAGCATAATAAAAGTACAATGTATCAGTTACTAATTATTATTTACTTCACCACTTGGTAAGGACAATAATAGAAAACATTAAAAAAGAAAAAATCTAACTAGTGGGAGGTATGAAACTGTTTTTTATTTTTCATCAATTGCTTGATATCAGGTTTGATGGAAGAAAGTTGGAGTCTCATATCAGCTTCGGCGTCCAGTCTATTGCGATATTTTGTTTTCGTGGCTGTGTAGGTAGAGAATCCTGTTTCGCACAAATATGTAGTTGGGAACGGGAGAAGAATATCCAGAGCCATTTGGCCAAGCATTGCATATTCATCTTGGATTCTGCACCAAAAATCATTAAGAGGCGTCGTTTTGAACAATGACTCCATACTTGTGTCTGATGACATTTCTAAAAGAGATTCATATATCTCATTTGACATGTTTTCAGGCTTTTCCAAGTTGGGTAAAAAAGGATTATGAATCCAGGAGTTCACTTTAATTTTTGTATTGTGTTCTTCGGGAAAATACTTTTCAAAAGATGCGCGCATCGAACTGAGATATTGGACCAATTCTTCAAACACATTATCTTCAAACATTTCTGAGTCGTTTTCGCTAACAAACTCACTGAGTAATGTAAAACTTTCTATTTCTTTCTTACCAATGCAAATGATCCAAAAATCAAATTTTCTTTTAAAAGCAGTTATTTTATTATAGGCCTGAAACACTGTTGTCTGTTTACCTTGCAACGATAAATTTAATTCGTTAAGTTTTTGAAAGATATCCGCCATAAAAGACAATCGGAACAACCAAGTTTTATCATACAAACGGTCCTTCAAATTAAAAGAAGTATCTGCTGAAAGAAACATTTGTAACTCGGCTCTAAGTTCAAATAGCCTTGTTAAAGTTTTTCCCCGAGACAGCCATCGCACTTCTGTATGGAGCAGCAGTGTTTTATGTTTGCTGCCATAATCTTCACACAATAATGAGAACAATCGGGATTGTAGTGGTCGTGATTTGATAAAATTAATTATTTTTACCGCTTCATCCATAACTAATTTTAGATTAGACGGCATTTGCTTCATCGCAAGTGCTTGTCTATGCAGAATACAATGACTGGAACTACAATTAGGCGCTTTATTTTTCATTCGTGACACTGCTCCTGCTGAGATATTGTACCAGCTAATGAAACACAAGCTTATACAAATACAAATAAATAAATAAATAAATAACATTCATAGCGTTTTGTCTCCGCGCGGCCGCGGAGTCCGCACAGCCGCGGAGCGACCAGAGAGAGGTGTTTTGATTTTTTTATTTCTAAATTCTTGCGGAACCCCGACAGAGGTATCACGGAACCCTAGGGTTCCGCGGAACACACTTAGAGTATAGCTGAGATAGACAATTGCTTCACCGCATACAATAAGACAAGGTAATAGTGACTTTATTGCAATTACGTACAGTTTATTTTAGCGTGCACTATTAAAACAACAAGTGAATCGTGACTTTGAATAGGTCGATACTTCACATATCGTGTAGAACAGTCCCTGCTCGTCCCGCTGCCGGAAATAATAACCTCATATTCACATTCTGCCCTACTTCGCTTTCACTTTCGCCTGGGAGTGCCAGGGACACTGGCACTGCCCTACTCACTTCCGTGCTCATTGCTCCTGAGTGGGAATTAGGTAATTTGACCACTAAGTGTGAAAGGTTTGCGGCTGCAAATCTTGCACCGTCCATGACTGCATCTTCGCTTAACATCAGTTGAAATAGTGATCGAACGCCAATCTATTAAATAATAACAAAAGTATTATTTAATTAACCACGTAGAAAGGGATGCAACTATCACTCCAAATAGCTGCGTCTCTTTCTAACCACGATACTCATGTCACTTGTCCCCCGCAGAGTCCAGGAAGCGGCGCCCCCCACCGCCCGCGGCTGGTACCCCCCCGCGCGCGCCTGGCTCGCCGCGCGGAGCCCCGTGCAGCTGTGCAGCGAGTGGGAGGCCGAGGACAGCCAGCCGGAGCCTCCGCCCCCGGCCACGCCGGAGCGCCGCCGCGAGATCTGCCTCGACACGGAGTACCAGAGGTGAGGCTACCTTCGTGCCTACGTCGGCGACGCGTCTGTCCACTTCTCTTCACTTCTCTTCTCTTCATTTCTCTTCTCTTCATTTCTCTTCTGTCACTTCTTCAACCCGCACACTTCTGACCACGGAGTCTCCATGCTGTATGTATGAGGTTGTGCTGCCCTCTAGTGTCAGAGTTTATGATGCAGTGACGTGGCTTAACGACTGCTATCGACCGATAACAACCGGGACCTCCAAAGCACGGAGCGATGGCAATTCGCGCCTAACTTACTAAAAGTCATTGGTGGAAGGTCGAATTCAGAATCGTCGGATTCTGAAGCTCTCAAATCCATGCTAAAAAGGCAAAACTAATTAAAAAGTAGTTCTTATCCGGGCCTGATTATGTTTGACAGAAAAAGGCAAGGCTTTGAAAGATACTAGCGATCCGAGCAGGTTCATGGAGGCGGTGTGGCCGGACGTCGCCGAGCCGCGGTCGGAGACCCCGCGGAGCACCCCGGTGCGCCGCGAGCCCTGCAAGAAGAAGGCCGGCGAGCTCCCCGACGCGGAGAACAAGGCCAAGAAGATGAAGCTCGGCGAGGGCTGGAGCCAGGAGACGGGCGTGGTGGAGGAAGTGGATAAAAGGTATCGGTTCTCTCTAGAATGGGAGTCGAGTGGGAGATAGTTCACAGTTCATTATTATAAAGGTGAAACTTTTTTACTACGTCACGCTCAAACGACTGGACCAATATTGATGAAGTTGGTATGGAGATAGCTAACTTTTTATTCCAAAAACAGTGTGTAACAGCGCGGGGCGCAGCTAGTAGATAATTAAATTTAATAAATTTTGTATAATATATTTTATGCTTTTATATTTCGGTTCTCCGCTTGATATTGCTATAGCGCATATGAATTGATAAAAATGTAGTTCAGCCTTTGTGTCAAGTTTCAAGTTACACTTCGTAAGCTTCGTATAAAGTTTAAAGCGTAATAAAATGTTTGCCAGTTACTTTGCGTTTACACCAAGAAAGCATGTTAAATATCGTGCACTTCTCTTGCTCAAAATGATGAATTAAAAATAAATAGCTTTGACTCTGCCGAAATATTCATTATTGTAATATATTTTTTGTTTTGGTAATAGAGTTCCGCATAGTAACCCCTGATTCCATCAACTACCTACCTCTCTACTCCATAATTTGGAGACAATACCTACTCTCGATTTGGAGACAAGTAGCATCGATAATACTAAGTGCATGGGATATTCAGCTTTAATAGTCACCATGTTAGGAATCATTCGCTTTGTTTCGCTTAGGCATTTATTACCTCTTACCTACTCTTTGAAAGCCGTCGTTGCGCACATTTAAAGCCAGCTTTACATTGTTTTATTTGGCCAAAGTGTCTGAAAAGGGACACAACTACCAGTCTGTATAACTGCGTCTCTTTCTAAATACAAAACGCCATGTAAAGTGCCACCGTTACACATAGCGCACATTTCAATAAATGTACTTAGTTGAGTTTTATGAATAGTCTTTATAGTGTGCAGCGGCCTTTATTCGGCTAAAGCTTAGACGTCACGCTTCCGCATTACTTGAGATACAATAAATATGCACATGATACAAATATTCTAAGGCTAAGCATGGATACTTGTCTGGCATGGATACATTATAGAACTATCAAAATATTAATATTAGGCTAGATACTAATTACTTAAAGATATAAATATGATTCATTTATACTCTAAATAGGGCTCACTGGTTAAAATTAGGGTCGTGCTTGTTTAAAAATGGCCCACTGTTTTAACATAGCCCACTCGCCGTTTCAAATGACCATTTGTTATACTAGTATGCCTACACTTGTCATTACAATAATTGCCTACTTGTCATGGTTTACATGGCCAACATGTCCATGTTCTATATGGCCAACTTAACATGTTCTATATGGCCAAATTAACATGTTCTATATGGCCAACTTGGATGTCTGTTACAGTTACAACGCCCTTCAGGACTTTCTGTTAGAGGCAATGCACTACAATGCTAACCCCGATATGTAAGGTCTTTCTAATTGGTTTTCTTGTATTTTTGTTTTGGGCTTTTCTCTGTCACTAACCCTCCGCTTTGTATCAAAACTGGTAGTGGTTGGCTTTTTAAGCCGGATATTCGTGGGACAACAATGTACCTCGTGGCGTCATCGGGAATCCAAAATAGCAATGTTAAATTACCTAGCATAAGTCACAACAAGGAACGTCTAATGGTTTTATGTTACAATTTTACAAGTCAGTAAATTGTAGTAGCCATCTTTCCATTAGTCGCTTTACATGTCTTGCCTTGCAAATATCCGGCTGTTTGGTCTCAATAAAACCTTTTCCTGCTTGGTGTAGGGTAGGCTACGCTACGCTGAAGAAGAAACGAAGAAGATATCAGAAAGGACCAGTGACATCGCTTGGTTATTTATGACGTCATAGAAAAATGGAGCGCTGTTATTGGCGGAACCTTTTTCAATGACATTTTTGTCGACGTCGTCGTCACATCATAATAATTATTGTGTATTGCGCGAGAATCGTTTCGCAGTGATTACCAACTATCCTAAATCCTAAACTTATGTTAGTTAGAGGTTGTGTTTTCTCTGACTCTTTTACAAGTATGTTGCGTCACATCACACTGCCCCCAACTTTACGTGAAAGCACTTAAATGACCTAACTTTTGTGAATCTGCATGTATGTGTCTATTTATCCCCATAAATATAGATCGTTGTGCCGATTCTGTTGGTACAAACTGGTCGGAATATTTGTTAAAAATATCATATTTTGTTAGAACATTAATTTTTATTCTCATTTTTAACCTTGAGGGTAGCATCGAAATCGCAGAACTACCAACTGAGCTGTGAAGTGCTCTTTGGCATATTAGGTTATTGAGTCATAATAAAAGAAGTGACATGTAAAAATAGACCTTATCACAATGATAACAACTCTGTTAATGTGACCAAAATAAGCTATCCTCTCCGAGCCAGTCTCGGAACGGATCCAACCTTAACGGATCTCCAAAGTTAAGCCACTAAATGTCAAAGAGCGCTTCATTCACATTTTGAGGCATTACGAGAACGAACGAAATGCAATAATTCGAGAACTGTCAAAATTCCTTTTTAACATAGTTCGTGCCAACCGAATTGGTCCACATAGCTGACCGCATTAAATCTGTGATTCCCTTTCAGTGCTGGTAAGAAATTGAAAGAAGATAAACCGAAACGCAAGCGTAAGCATTCCACGTCGACGTCTGCGACGGACAGTAGCGGCAGCGACGCCAAGAAAAGGAAGAAGATGCAGAAAAATAAGGTACCTACTACCTACTCGTGAATCCATCTGATACGGATCGTAACAAAATTACATCATAGTCAGTATAGTAGCGATTGCACCAAAAAATTAAAATGTAAAAAGTTAATATTAAGGTACCTACGAGGGTGAATCAAAAAATTCTTGGAATCAATATTAAAAAATGCAAAGATTTAAATAATAATATTTTATTTTTCTACATAATCTCCCTCCAATGCAATGCATTTAGAATAACGCGTTTCTAACTTCCTTATTCCTTGTGAAAAAAAATTATTTTCTTGACTCTCGAAAAAGTCCTCTACGGCAGCTATAACCGCGTCATTATCGTGAAATTTTGTTCCACGAATTTCCTCTTTTAATTTTGGAAATAAGTGAAAATCACTTGGGGCTAAGTCCGGAGAATATGGTGGGTGGTCAAGGAGATTGAAGCCAGCACAGCGGATTGCGTTGAGCGCAACTTCCGATCGATGAGCAGGAGCGTTATCTTGAAGGAACAACACGCCCAACGACAGTTTTCCACGACGTTTTTCTTTAATCGCTTCACGCACTTTCGGGATTAAATTTGCATAATAGGGTCCAGTAATCGTCTGGCCTTTTGGCATGTAATCAATAAAAAGGATTCCTTCACTATCCCAGAACACAGAGGCCATAACTTTGCCAGCGGTAGGAGCAACTCGAAATTTCTTAATGGATGGAGAGGATGGTCGTTTCCAAGACATGCTTTGTCTTTTAGTTTCAGGATCAAAATGGTGGACCCACGTTTCATCCATGGTGACAAGACGACGGCAAAAATTATCCGAATCACGCTGGAACATTTCGAGATTACGCTTGGAAATTTCCAAACGTCGCTTTTTGTTTTCGTCGGTTAACATTCGTGGCACCCATCTTGCAGACACTTTTTTGAACCCCAGTGAATCAATTAAAATGGATTGAACGCTACCAAAAGATATCTTTAGGATCTCAGCTATATGTTTTATAGTCATTCTTCTGTCTTCCAAAACCAGATTCTCAACCTTTTTGACATTTTCTTCTGTAACGGAGGTTGAAGGCCGCCCAGAACGCGGGTCATCTTTACAGCTTGATCTACCTCTTTTAAATTCAGCCACCCAGTACGCAACCGTAGAATAGGGTACAGCATCTCCCCCTAATGTCTGCTGAATGTCCAAAAAAATTTCCTTCGTAGACATTTTTTTCAAACTGAGATATTTTATCACCGCACGTAACTCACTTTTATCCATAATTTTGACTTTTTAGCAACTCGTTGCACAAAAAAATTTATTACATGCGAACGAACTGACAAAAACAAGTGACAGTCTGCATAAATATAGTGTGATAGACACTCTTTAATTTGAATATCGAACTTGATCCAAAAAGGTTTCATATATATGCACTTCTAAGAACTTTTTGATTCACCCTCGTATCTTTCTTTACCAAAATTACGCAATACAAATAACAAAATCAAAAAATAATTAGTAATAACTTGTTAATAGTATATTATTATGTGACATTTACTATTACAGAAAAACAAAAAGTTGAAGTCTAAAGAGGCCAAAAGACGTCGTGTGATCAAGAGAAACATAAAGAAACTCAAAGATAAACAAAAGAAAAGGAAGAAAATAATAAAGATCGACGATGAGTCAGATGTTCAGGAACTTGAAAAAGGTAAAAAACATTTTATTCGTTTATTAGTCTCACTCCT
The DNA here is from genome assembly GCA_905147375.1 of Hylaea fasciaria. Taxonomy (NCBI): domain Eukaryota; kingdom Metazoa; phylum Arthropoda; class Insecta; order Lepidoptera; family Geometridae; genus Hylaea; species Hylaea fasciaria. The sequence continues at coordinate 5,358,024 of LR990215.1, forward strand.
GTGTATTTAATCGCAGTAATTTTTATGTGAAACAAATGTGCATTACAAAAAATCGGCTATGATGATGATGATACAAAATGTTACAGAAAAGAAAAAGAAAGACAAAAAGCTCAAAAAGATGAAGCAGCTGAAACAAAAGAAGAAGAGCCAAAAGAAGAGAAAAGCGAGAGAGAAGAGCAGTTCGTCATCGTCCTCCGACAGCTCCTCCTCCGACTCCGAGTCTGAGCCAGAGAAGAAATCGAAGAAAAAGAAGAAGAGAAGTACAGAGAAGAAGGATCGCGCGAAGTTCACTTCCGAGTCGACCCAAGAAGAATTGTTCGACGTGAACATTCTGAACAACATCAAAACGGAAAGAATAACGGACGACGAGAAGACGAAGCAGCTGGAGTTCTCGCCGCGAAGGCAGAAGCCTAGAGAAATCATCAACGTGAAAGAGCTGCAGAACGACTTCGTGGGGAACAGCATACAGATCAAGAAGGAGGCAGAACTGGAAGAGCAGAGGCACATCGAAGAAGAGTACTTGGAGGAGGGGCTGGTGGAGAAGCGAGAGGAAGTGAGTCAAGAAACGCAGAGGGAAGCTGCAGAAGCTGCAGAAGTTGCAGAAGTTGAACCTGTTGTGGAACAGAAGGAGACCGCAGGACAGGAGGCGCCGCAGGAGTTCAAGGTAAGTCTGACAGCTTCTCGTTCCCCATGGTTTTTACGGGCTAACATGGGACGAAATGAGATAGCTACAGCTGTTAGGCTTCGATCTGGGCACATACCTATGAATAAATTTGGCTATATGATGGGAAAAATAATCACTCCAAACTGTGAGGAATGTGGCATAACTGAAGATGTGTTTCACATTATAATGGAATGTGCCAGGAACGACGTCCTACGCCGTGACCTATTCAATGACGACCACGTTTTCTGGCAGGTAGGCGGATGTAACGCAATGTTATCTCAACCTCAATCAGATGATGCCAGAAAACTATTTGATTTGTACATGGCTGCTGTAAGACTTAGATTATAAGAACTCCTATTAATGTTTAGTTCTCACTATAAGGGTGGCATATTCTTTTAAGACAAAACTCTGCATAATTAAATAAATGAAAAAAAAAAAAGTCTGACAGCTGCCGTGATGAGGCTACTGCTAAGTCTGGAGCTGCATCAACTCCTGGACAGGGCAAAGATTTGCGTGAACGGCATACTGGCTTCATTTTCAATTGTGTTTTATGTCTCTTTCATTATTCAGGAGGAAGAGGAGAGCCAGTCCACACCGCAGCTCCCGCCGGACGAGAACAACTCCCAGTGCTCCTCCCAGGAGTCCGTGTTCAGCCAGAAGGATCAGCCGCTATACGAGAAGGACGAGAGCCACCTCCGACCCTCGTCGCAGAACTCTAACTACAGCTTCCACGACGTCATGGCGTCCGGCATGTACTCGAAGGGCGTGGAGCATGACATGGAACAGCATGGGATGGAGGGGCATGCGCATGACATGCCGAGGCATGCGGACGAGGAGTTGGATGGCGAGGGCTATGAGCAAGGGAACTATGAGATGTACGAGCAGATGGCCATGGCTTACCAGAGCGATGTCGCTAGCCAGGTTAGTTCTTAGTGTTTACTGGTTTTTTGGGGGTCGGTTGTCCCGATAGGGAAACCTTAGTTTTCCGCCGTGGTTCTATCCGTAGACAGAAAGCTATAGACTGCTGGTATCGGTAGTCTCATTCCCACACGAAGGAGTAGTTTATTGAAATATACGGTAAGGAAAAGGATAGAGCCACACTATTTTCATCCTTATTTCCGTTGAAATCGATTAGTGGAAATTATTTTGGTATATTTTACATTAGATGATACAATCGCTGGTGTGTTTTTGTACCAAATATCGTGGATCAGCCGTCCTCAGTCCCCGTCCCCGCTTGCAGCGCGCGTCCCCGCCGCAGGCGTCGGTGGAGCGGCGCATAGAGACGGTGGTGCGCGCCCGCACCTGCGGGGAGATCAAGTGCGACTGGCGAGCCGCCGCCGGAGCCCCCGCGCCTCCGCCCCCGCCGCGCCGGCCCTCGCGCTGGGGTGAGGCTCCGCCCCCGGCTCTGCTGCCGTATCTTGCTTCTCATGCGCATTATTGCTTTTGTAGATACAAAGAATGAAAACATAATTATGTATTTGCGATACTACACAGTGCTTTTCGTAATTCGAGGTCTTCTCTTTTCGTGTCGTATCAACTGTGGGGGTTGGGACATCTCGCCCGCTCATAACATGCCTAGCAGGCGAGATATAAACTTGTTTTAATCAAGGGATCACCCCCGTGTTGTATGCAAGAATTTCGTCTCATCCATAGAAGTAATTAATGTAATTTAGATTTTTTTTCTCATATAAATCATGGTATTTTGTTGCTATCTACCCACATAATTAACAAAGTTTTCATAGAAAAAGCAATACTAGCTTTAGCCTACATTTGTAACACGCATAGTTGTTTCTACTCCACACACTTTTCTATCTTCTATCTATACAAATACTTATTCATTTTTGTCTATTCCCCTTGCTTTACTGAATGGACAGCATCAGACCACAATCCCGCATGGTCACAGTGACGATGCGGTCGAAGGCAGTCTATTCATGGTCAGATATTCCACCGCAAGCCTCTCCGCCTCAACCATGAACCATTGCTTGCCCCCCCCTCCCCCCATCCGTGTGTAACGTGGCCACCCCCCAGGTCTGAAACCAGGCGAGGTGAACATCGTGCTGACCGGCGGCGCGGACCAGTATCCCATCTCCGTGCTGGAGCCCGTGTACAAGATACAGAGCATCGCCAACCGGACCGACAACTCCACTGCCGAGTGAGTTGTGCTACTGTCAATAATTTGTAGTGTGCGAGACGTAGGCGGGGAGAGAGGGAAATCAGTAATGTTAGTAGAAAGTGTAATATTCTTCCCATCCTCTGCTTTGAATTCGTATAGAGGGGTCGAGCCCAACACACCCCCGTCTGAAGGGGCTGAAACCCCCTCCCCCCACTCCCAGCTTTGAGGGGGGGAGCTGTTTAATAGTGCATGCTAGTGCGATCTAATAATTCCCCACTTAGTGCTTCCCCCCCACCCCCCACCCCCCCGGTTTATAGTCTCTTCAAGCCGTTCACATCCCCTTTCGTAACCGCTGAAAATGGGCCGGATTTTTTCCCTCAAAGGATTTTATAATTCTAATAAAATGAATCGATTGATTCCAGCTACGACGAAGCCTACATGGACATGTACGGCGCATTGGACAAGCTGCAGTACGGCGACTGCTTCTCCACCGGCGCGGGGGCGGAGGCGGGGGCGGAGGCCGAGGGGCGCCAGCACGCCAGCTCGCTCGACGACCGCATCAGCCTCGCTCTGAGGACCACGGGTGAGCTCGCTGACAGCTGGGCGATTCTGAACTTATCGATTGAAAATCTAATCGAGTCGATGTAGCCTCGTATCGATATTCCATGCGACGTCGATTCCGGTACGATATCTTTCAACAATTGAGTTTTCGAAGTGTTCTGGATCGCCATGGTTGCTTATATACTATCAGATATACTATTATATATTTTATATCAGAGTTCAATCCAAGGGTCTGATGTGGCTTAACGTCTACTGAACTGTTATGTCGAATGAGCCGGTCAATGGTGTCGGGGTCTGACGTGACTTACCGACTGCTCTAACCGTTTGTTATTAAATCACTTCTAGTTCTCGGAGAAGTGGCCAAAGACGTTGAAGACACAGATGATAAAGACGGACCGGAAAAAGGAATTCTAATCACGTAAGTTTATTGTAGTGATGTTTATGGTTACATTTATAAGGCTCATAATTGCGTGCATGCATTTGACAGGTATAAAAAATTAGTATAATGTGATGTTTGCGAGAAAATGTGAGTTCTATTTGTTTTTTTTTCTCATGCTTGTGTTACCTATGTGTGTATTTTCGTATTCGGTCAAAAACTCTGAGGAAGTGGTCAGTATAAGGCATACAACACTTCGCTCAACCCAGACGTCGTGTACGACTCGACTACTTGTTCGACTGGTACTATTTAGTAGTAACTAGAGCAATAATAATATAGTCTGGCAGTCTGGAGCGTTATAGTAGAAAATTTAAATAGTTTACAAGAAATTAAAACTGTTTTTGTGATTGTACATACCTATTAGATTTATTATTTTTGGGATCAAGTAGACATTTTTTTTTTTAATTTGCCAACCGGCCTATGAATCTTGACACTGGCTAAATGCACCAGTCATATATAAACCTACGATACACCTGTAACGTTGCATGTTCCAGTAAGTGCGTGGAGGCGGCGGGCGCGGGCGGCGCGGCGGGCGCGGGGCGCGGCGCGGGCGCCAAGCGCGTGAGCTTCGCGGACGGCTACCGGCCCGGCCAGGACTCCGACCTCGAGGAGCCGCCGCTGAAGAAGGTGCCGGCGCTATACTGGACACCGTTATATGACACGATTAGTGGCTGAGCACTCGGACTGCTGCGCTTGGTGTCGCGGGTTCGATTCCCGCCCGGAACGAATATTTGTGCGATCCACTGATATTAATTGTTTCTGGTCTTGGTGTTATGTATATAAATGTGAAATAGTAAAATTATATGTCTGTAAACGGTTCCCACGATACATAAGAAATCCTAGTGTGGGGCTACGTTTAGAAAAAACAATATACACTAGCAACTGCCCGTAAAATCGTCTAATTGTTGTTTCCAACTGAAGGTAGAACACGTTAATGAATAACAAGACGGAAAGAGAGACCGAAAAAAATCTAATTATGATGTAGCATAGCTCTCATAAAGGCTTGGGGCAAATATTTTTTTTCGCCAATACCTATTATAAAAAAATGTATCGTTGTGATATTCCAGAAGAAGAAACCGCGCCGCTTGGGGTGCGCGTGGCCGTGCCCGGCGACGCACCCCGACCACGTGCCGCTGTGGGACGCGTTGCCGCCCCCGCCGCCGCCCCCCGGCTCGCCCCCGCCCCCGCCGCACGCCGCGCCGCCCACGCACCTGCTGCGCCGCGCCGCCCCCGCCGGCGTGCTGCCGCCCCCGCCGCACGGACCGCATCACAAGTTTGGTAAGTGCGTTCAAGCCGATGCCGTATTCCATAAAATATTTGAGTTTTGTGCAGTTAATGGTCAGGATAACTAAGTTTCACTTCTTTGTCTACTATGAAAAAAATACTAGTTTATCGCGACGCAAAGTATCCTAAAGTTCCAAACTATCTACATTCCAAATTTTATCTAGATCTGTTTAGCCGTGACAAGGGAGCAAACCCGTCGCGTGTCGCAAAGTTATTCGAAATCTTTTTGAAAACTGAACCCGTGGTGTTGACATCAATTGCTGTTTAGCAATAAGACCGCCTATTATACCTCTACATATAGTTATTTTGTCGTTTACTTGTATATATTGAGTATGCACTATGGAGACCATTGTTATCTTCTTTATTTTGTTTTTAGATCCCAACGTAATGCCGGCCTTCATGCCGCCCGAGCCTCCCCCCGGCATCATCTCGTTTCAAAACCTAGTTAGTTAGTGTACTGTACGCTAAGTTTAAGCATTGAGTTGTAAATAAATATTGATAAGCGAGACGCTGGTTTTTATTACTTGTAAGCCCCACTTATATACCTATCCTAAATGTATACTGGAAGTACTAGGATAGCATAGAACACAAGGCCTAATTTCTTGCGCTATGAATACTGTGTTGGTAAAGATAGTATATTTACACCACAAGTACCAGGGCAGCATAGTACAAGGAGGTCCTATACTTTGTGTGCCATCACCATGTTAGAGCTAATTCACCTGAAGTACCAGGACAGCATTAGACGCAAGGAGGTTGCATTTCTTGTGCCTTCCAGTATGATTGTGTTTAGACCTACGGTATCCTATATACTACTCATTCAGTTCAATAGCATAAGCGCAAATGCAGGCTTCATTAGTTCACTCTTATGGGTTAAAATGAAACGACAGAGTTAAAAACAATAAAATAGATTTTCATTTATTGTGAGACGAAAAATACAACAATGGGACTTATCACCTAAAATGGTTAGTGGCAGACTGTCGTGAAAACAATTTGTTAGGTAGGGTCACGGACTGTCGGCCCTCGTAGTCTCCTAATTATTACTTATGTCTTTCTTTGGGAAACTCGGTAACGAATATCAACGAAACAACAGTATATAATAAATACACAAAACCTCTCTATTCAATGAAATCATAACTAATATTAATTTTATTAAACATGGTGAACTTTCAATAGTTTTCATTTTTTAACTAATTTTTTAAAAGGCTTTATTGATTCGAAGCTAATACTTAATTACTTACAAGATTGTTTAATAGTTGTCGAATAGTTACGTCGCACCACGTCGTGTGAGTATAATATAATACAAGTCTGTCGGTCTGTCCGTCGCGGTCAGCGGCTCTAATCACACAGCGGCTTCAACTCAACGCCTAACTACGAACCTCACAAATAAAACGTAACAACTCTCAAATACCGCTACTATGAAACGTTCTATACAAAATTGAACATCGCCGATTCACTAGATCGCCTGAATCATTTATTTATTATTATTTATTACTAAAAAACAAGTGGGCGGCGAGCGGCGCCCGCTCCGTGCGACTCTCGTTTCAACTCGTCACTAACTCGATTAAGTACATGTCTTACGTTATAAGTTGAAAATGCCACTGCTGCGATCCTACGTCGCCTAGTGCCGTCGGCGCGTGCGCAGGCGCCCCGGCGCCGCCGCGCGCCTGCGCCCGCGCCCACCTATTGCTCATAGAGAAAAAATTCCGAAATCAATTCGTTACATACACCGTAGACTATATATCTTGTTTAATAAACTTGAAGTATTATCAATAATCAATAAGTACATTATAATAATTGAATATTTTAGTATTTGTTTCATAAGAGACTAGCATTACAAATAAATACCTTCAGCTATACAATTTTTAATGTTTATTTTCTATTTTTAAACATTTTGTAGATGTTTAAAGTGGACTAAGTCGGTTTTTACACAAGAATACTGTTCGCGGTTCTTGTATACAAACTTTTCAGTTGATGCGTCTACGCTTCGAGATATGACTTAAATGTATACTTAGATTTAGGGGGAAAGGTCGTAAAAACAAAAAAAAGTTATTGAAATTTATAACAAACACCTTAACTAATAGTTGAATAATTTAGTTTGAAGTATGTCGCGGTGGAGCGGGGCGCGGCGGCGGCGGATACAAATGAAATACTTTATACAAAAGGGGAGTTCGCGCCGCGCGCCGCGCCCGCGCTACATGTCTTTGACAAAAGCAATATAAAACATTTCATTCCGTGTAAGAGATGACACGATGGTATGCGAATTTTTTGTTTCTTTATTATATTTTTTCAAAAAACACACTTTCCATTCGCTCACCCTTGCGCTTAAATCTAAAATTAATAATTAGACAATATTTTTTTTTATTTGTTCAACAGACGCGCGCGTCCGCACGCGCGCGTATAATAATAAAATATTTTTCAAAACAATCGAATAATTAAACACACTAGTTAACAATACAACTCACTCGAGTACACGATGCGAGTCCGTCAAGTGTACACAATCGATCAGAACCAAATACGTAACATCGTAAAAATATACACGTCAGCTAGAGCGGTGGCAGCGTTACGTGGCCGCGTCGCGCACGGCGTCCGTTTTAATACTGATAGAGTCGCGGAGTGCGCGGCGGCGGCGGCGGCGGCGGCGGGGGCGGGGCGGGGGCGGCGGCGGGGGCGGGGGCGGGTTACACCGCCGTCTCCGTGTGGCTGTGGCTGGACAGACGCTCCACGTCCAGGTCGTGCGGCGCCAGGTGGTCGCGCGCCGCGTCCGCGTAGTCGATACTCGACGAGTGCGAGAAGCGCTTCGAGAGCGCCGTCTGCTTCCGCAGCGCCTCCGCCAGCGCCGCGTCGGCCAGCGAGCCGCGCGAGTCCAGCCCCTGCCGGAACGCGTTCACCACGCGGATCTACCGAGCCCACCACACGCGCCAGGGTTAGTTCTCCGTTGCACTCTCCGAGGGCGATTCGTGGCGCTCTGATGCCCGGCTGGCATTTGTATACTTGCAGGAGAAAACTAATAGAATCGGATCGTTAACCGTCTTCGTTTTGAAGCCGGTTAAGAATATTTCGCGGATTATTGGCACAAGTTAAGAACGGCGCCATCTGTTATCGAAAAGTGCGCACTAACGTTACAAATGCCAGCTACCGTGTATGAATTTATCTCAAAAGGATTTTCTTCTTGAGATGATCGTGCAAAAACACCATTTATGTTTATTGGTAAAGTTGCGCTCACAAATCCTTTTGAGTTTTGATCAGAGCTACACGAATGCTATGAGACTTGAAGTTACTTCACCCCCTCTATTTCCTTACAGGTATAATTTCTGTGAGGAAACAGAGGGATGTATCAGTCAGTATTCAGCGTTTATACCGACACATCTTCTCTTTGATACTAGTCTTATGCCCTCGATAATAATTCGATAGGCTCGTAAGACCAGTCAAAACGAATATGTTCGACAGAACGCCTAATACTGCCTGAATATACATTTGAAATGGAACATAAATATAAGCACACCGAGCCATAAAAAAGTAGGCAAGAAAGCGTTAGGTAATTCAAAATTCCAGTCACAGAATATCGGAACTGTTGCGCCGGAGTAGCGCGACCGTGTCGGCCCGCATGCCATGCAGTGGTCACATATTGTGTCGACTGGACAGTGGTCATCCGCTCTGAATACAGACAGTATACCGACGCCGCGGTCGCCGTGTCACTAGCCGTGTTACATGCTCATACAAACATACTGTGACTGCATTTTAGATATTGACCCGTCTACGTGAGCTACTCGCGATCAAAGCTCTAATCGTAGATACAATCTATAAAGCAACATCGAACGCGATTACCCAACTTGTCCTATATCCGAAATCCGAAAGCAAGCCTACGCGTACGTTGCCCCTTTGTTACCGTTACAATAAAAAAAAATTAAGCCTGATAGATAACTGTCTATGGAAGCTAGTATCATAAAGGATGATTTCCTAATGATTTTGGTGTGGGCACGAACCTCTGGCGATATGGAGCTACGATTAGTTAGACAAGGTCCCACGAGTTTGTTGTGCAGAATGTATGGCAACTCAATACATCACTATATTATATACTATGCCATGTTGGTATGGTTGCGAAATTATACACAATTCTACTTCTCTATATTAAAACAATACCTACAATACAGTCTATATCCTTTTTTAAGTTTTTAACCCTATGTTTTGCTTCGTTTTTTATATATCCCCAAATCGTAAGTACAAATATTAGGTAAAAAAAACGATAAAACATCGATTATATAAACACCCATATACAAAGCAGACAGACCGTTAAATATTGAAATTAAAAACCAACTTCAAATTATATAGGTACTTACACAATAATTGAAATAATTAAACAATAGGAAATACTTTGAAGTAGGTTCATAATGTTACAGGTAACACATAAATAAATAAAGTTCAGTTAGAGAGACGCAAGCGGTTTGTGCCTCTCTCCGACTTTCATCCATTGAATGTATACAACCGCTGTATAAAATATGGAAAACATTTTCCCGCGGCTGGCAAACCAAGCCTTCAGTCTTGTTTACCTCGACCGTAGAGCCCCTTCGGAACCTACATTTGCCCGCATCACCCTTAAAATCACATCCCACAAATTTCTGGATACAAAATAGGATGATAATAAACAGCGCATGCGTCAGGATTCGTGCACAATGATGACAAGTAACATGCAAATTATATTGACCCTTTAATTTAGACCTTTTCACCGTCTCTCACCACATGTTCCTTTGAACGTGCAACAATAGGATTCAAAACTAAAAGGCCATTATAAGGACAACATACGATAGTGGGAACAATATAGAAAATGTAAGGTATAGAGACAGAGTACAGAGTATATCGAAAAACAAACGAACAAAAAAATAGTCCAACAAAACTTTCAAATAAAAAACAAAATGTGAGTGGATTAGCGGAACTCCGTCGGTTAGCTCGGTTCTTACAGCTTGGTCTGTGGAGGTCTTGCTGTAGGGCACTGGGATCAACCTCTCTTGAAGTTCGCCACCTATCACCTTCCGCGTGAATGGGGTATTCATGGAAAAGAAAATAAAAACGAGAACATGAAGTAAGGGCGCACGGCACGGGAGCGAGGCGCCAGCGCGGCCTCGCACGCAGGCTGGTACAACGATATTGCGGTGCTGGGTTTAGGGCGCAACTCTATCAGGCTCCCGTTTCTAACTTGTGTAACAGTGTAACTGGATGGGAAAATAAAACTCCCGACGAGTCACACTGTGAACGGATCTGGTGTGACTCGTTGGGAACCCACCTTCTAGCTCTGCTACATTCTGTAGGTACTACATACAAAGAGTGATGCGCCACTTTTTGAATGAATGTGTAGAGCAGCAGACATTTTTTTTTTACTTAAGTTTTTTTTCAGATTGTCTAGGCATAGTTGAACAAATTGGTAATTCACAAAAACCCGCCATTAAAATAATGATGGAAATTTCAATGATTTATTGATTTTTATGATGTTCACTTTTAAATTTAGATCTCGTTTCAGATAAGAATGGACAGAGTAGAGATCCGTATAGAATTGCGTCCTCAAAATAGCCGTGGATATATATATCAGTGTAGACATAAATATAGTAGAAGTTCATCAGGGGACTATAACGAAGCAGTGTGCCTCTCGAAGCAATGAACAGATTGTAGGAAGAAGATAGATAGATACACAGTAAAATAAAAATCAGGGGTTCATCCTATGAGGTACCTTAAGAAGCACATTCATGGGGGTGTGCACTTAAATCTATTATTTTTTCTATAACACATTTTCCGTCCAGGGCTCCGTTATATTTTCAAACATCCATATAATAACCAAAACATAACTAAATAAAAACAACGAAATATATAATTAAACATCGATTAAACATCGAACATCGATATCGGGATCCACTTTTATTGTAAAGCGTATTTTTTGTATATATTTTTTAAAAATATCTAATGTGTTTCTGTGCGTCTGTGTTTGTGTGTATTATGTTCGAAGTCACTCGTGTGTGTTAGATTGTTTCCATGCGAATTATATAATATGATCTAGAAGCACACACAAATATAATTATCGATGTTGTCGCTCACATACCAGATCTCTAATATGTTTATACTAATCCAAGCTACTTACTATATAATACAGAAGCAGACAATATGATAATCGTGGTTTTGCAAAATAAATTTGAAATAACACAATCCTAACTAGAGACTTTAGCCCCAACATTTTCGACGAGCCCCGTTTCCTTTACTTGCGCTGCATTTCTAGTACAGTAAAGCGGTGTTACTAATCTATTTAACTGTACATTTTGTCAAAGCATATACGATACCGATTTTTATAAACTGGCAATTTGAAAATTGTTCGAGCTATTTCAGCACAGAATTAGCTCGCAGTCAGCGCTTAGCAGCGGTTAATGCAACAGTTGACCGTATATGCAGTGACGCTAGAACATCCATGCGGTAACTATATAGTGGGTGTTAACATAGTCTACGCTGTAAATGAGCGTGTAAGCACTAAGCGTTCTAACATCGAGCTAGGCCGTACGACACTCGACCAGCGGCGGCCGACACAAACATTGGACCAACATTTAAAAACACCAATATCCCATTGCAGCCAGTTACCTTTCATAGTTGTTCTCCAAACGGCGCGGTTGGGTGAAATCAAAGTTACTTTGGAGTATAGATAACTTTATTACTAAATTTTTAAGACAAGAAGCGTAAGAATCGGAACAGACTCAGTAAAATCATGCTTTTCTCAATTATATATTTTTTTAAAGTGACCAAATTCACTATATACGGCGTGTATTACCTACAAGCGTAACCTTTGAGACTTTAATATATCTAATTTTGGTGTACACCAAGACACGAATTTCATAATTTAAGTATTATATTTTTTTACGTTTACTAGTTTCTAGTTTTAACACTCATGTAGCAGGCAAAGTATTTATTTACTACACGAAGTGCGTTTAAAGAGTTATGAATTTTAATATGACATAATATTTATATTATATAGTTTATATTATATTATATACCCTATCACAAACAAAATGCTATTCACGACAAACACATGTTATAGATAGTTAAATTTGCTTGATAACGTTCGGTATGTCCGAAATATGTGTATTGAAATAAAAAGTAACGAAAATCAAAATAAGGGTAGGAAAAGACGGGAAAACGAGGGTAGTATACTAGTCAAGTGTGAAGTGTGAGAGTAAGAAGATAGATAATAATAGTTCACGGTATAAAGTAGATAGTATTTCTAAGTTTAATCTATAAGAAACAGGAAATTAAATTGAGCTAAAGAAATATTGTTTATAGATTAGATTGTCATGCAACATTAGATAAAAAATAATAGTGCTGTTTAGATTTAAAAAAAAACATTTAAAGATGCAGCACTACATATTCTATCTCGATCTAAAAATAAACAAATATATAATATATCGTAGAAATGTTGAAGAAAATAATATAGCGGAGGCAATAGTGTGACAACAGTAGATTTTGAAATAAATATCAATTTCACAAACTACTAGACATCCACACCACGAGTCATGAACATACACTAAACACTAAAACACGTCATATCAAGATGTCGACACACTAATCTAAAAATTGCATTCGTTCCCATAGACAAACAAAAACACCAAATAATAACAAGCAAATTTAAATATCATCCTTAATTTTAAAAACGTTTATAAAAGCACTTGAGTAGCACAAATTGTGAATTTATATATTTTTTTTTATATAATTAATATAAATATAAAAATGGCACATGAATTTGTTCGTATTAAATACTTTCCTCATTTAAAAAATAGAAGATGAAATATATGAAGAATAGCTTATTTACAGAAAGAGATTAGGTAAGTACATTGAACGTATAATCGTTAGAAATAATATATTTCCGAAAATTATTGATATCCGGTATAAAACAGATTTTTTTATATTTAAAACACTAAATATACTCCATCTAAATAATGGTGCACCATAGTCATATATCTATATAATTTTGCAAATAGACTAATATATTTTTTAAACTTACTTCTAACATTTGTTTAGTAACCAATAAATCCTCAAATCTAGGTACTTTTCATTTATATAATATTTTTGAATAATTTTAGCAAGATTTACGGTTTAGAATAAATTTGTCTCAAATGGCAGTTTTGTTTATATCAATAACGTCGCCGTTTATTTTTAAAGCTTACTCAAAGATCTGTCGCTTCTTATTGAAACCGTTTGACTCCACGAGTTTATGGGGGGCGTTAGTTTTATTCATCGCTCTGATGCGATGCGGGGCTGAGGGCGGGCAGGGAGCTGCCTCCGGATTGCACGCTGATCCTCCGGTGCTCCGCCAAATAATTATTGACAAATATCCTGCGGCCGGCCAATATGTCCGCCTTTTGCTGCAAAACAATATCAGGCACGCGTCAGTCGGTCGGTCGGCGTCGAGACTCGAGGCGTGCCGCGCCTACGCGTAACCAAACTGCTTCCGACTGCTAGGTGGCGTGCCATTCCAAATGCGGCCTTGTTGTCTACGGACGTGGTGGCCAAATGCCTCGCTTCCATCTCCAGTCGTTTGTTTGATTGGGAAAACTGTCGACGGTCCAGTTTCAGATCAACATTAGCGCATGTCGACGCAGCCATTCGTTAACGAATATTCACAAATGTGCAAATATTTCAGATACAATAATTGGACAATCATTTGATAAACGCAAAGGACTGGAGTCGGAATTCGAGCAACGTTTTATAAAGGCGTTTTGATGCATTTTTCTTCGCATACCATACAAAAATAAGTGACATTTTTGTATGGCACCACAAACAAAATGGCAACAAAATGCTTAAATAAAACGAGACCCAACCAAACAGAAAGAGCGTCAGAGATGTCCATTGAAACTCATTCCGTTCTCACTCCTTAGGAAGTGAGGCCTTTGGATTATCATTTCGTATATTCAAGTATCAAAATGAGACTCCTTACTCGTCTGTTAGGCAAATAGGCTCGTAAAGTATCAAAAGCTACGAGTGAAGAATTGGGTAGGTTAGAAGGTTAAAGCAGTTTCGTTAGTAAAAGGTGCCTAACTTTAAACTAGATAGGGGCATTCACTATAGCGGGGTCAAGGTCCAGGGCATCCAGTAGCAAATACTAAATATATATAAGAAAAAATATTGTATAATTAGTTAAAAATTACCGTGTGAAAACTATAGCTACGCAGAGAAATTTAAAGAAATAAATCCGGTATGTGAGCTTATCCGCGGTGGCAATCAACTTAACAATTAATTACTTTTTGTGAGTGAAACATGTGATTTTTTCGTAAGGTACAAAATAAAAAAAACAAATTTGCGTCAAATAAATACTTTTATTAAAATGAGTTTTAAAGTTTTTTTTTTAATATTAAAGTGGTTGTGCCGGTAAGTTGTATATTTCAACAATTATAAAGTACGTAATCGTTACAATAAAAATAAAAAATAAATTATAAAGATTACGAAACGAACTGAATAATTTATAAGTACACACACAACCGAGTTAACTAACATTATAAAGAAATTAAGTGAAAAGTTCTACAAGCTTCAATTATATTTTATTTTAAGATAAATTATATACTCTTTACTTACGTTTACTAGTTTTGGTGTAGTAGTAGTGGAGATAAAAATTATGCGCATATTTTGTTTTCAACTTTGTATACCTAATTAATTAGTTTTAATACTAGATAATATAATGTTAGTTTGGGTAGTTAAGTATATACTTGAGTTTCCAGTATTTTTTGAGTACGCTACTCGTTAACAATATGTAAAAATTCGGATATAAAACCCTCTTGGGTAATTCTGACAACTTGTAAGTAGAAAGTTTTGCAATAGAAGCATACCTATTATCAGAAACTCTATACAAATATCTATCTAATAAAAAAAAAGGAAAAATACAAATTGTGCATACTCACAGACGTCTGTATACATGCATAATATAACACACTGTAACATAAGCATGATCACACTGTAAATGCGAAGCGAAAATTAATTAAAAAAAAAATAAAAACAATAAAAAAGAACACTTAACAACATTTTGTACCAAAGCAATATTTTTTCATCAGTACTTACAACTAAGCGACGGCGCCGCCATTTTGCGAATCGTAAACGAAACCAAAATGGCCGCCCGCACACATCGTGTGTTCGTTTAACTTACTGAATAAAGCTATGTCGCTAAGTTCATAATACAAAATGGCTAGTATTCAACAAGACATCGTGAATACGAGTCACGCATCAAGAGTCATGTTGCGTGAGTTAAAAATCCACGCACGAGCGTCGTGACCGCAACGACTCCTGCGCAGATTTGTAATCTTCTCAATGCCATATCTCTTGTTCCATGGCCAGTACTGTTATAATTACAACATAAGACTGGGGATTAACCAGCGTGCAACATATAATTAACCCATGCTCTAAGGTACTTAATTATTTGTGAGTCGTACCTACATCTTGCGCCGTCTCAGAGCATACCTTACAAAGTAGCTCTCCCTACGCGTCGTACCTAAACTTACCGTCAACATCTGAAATAGAGCGATTCTTCTAAAATTGGTGGCCCCCACCATATAAACCAATCGAGTGGCGAAAAAAAAAATGCTATGGAATTTGCTTGAAAATTTATTCAATGTAAATATTTCATCGTAACATTCCCAAATACCAAGTACTTTTTAAATTTTATTAACGTTTTTTTTTGTTTTAACGATGTACACTTTTGTATGCTTAGCCCCTTTTTGATATTTTTTTTTGTTAAGCGTGACGTGTCTCATTCATACTAAACTTCAGGCGTATACTCAATGTGAGATTTAAATTCATTCGATAGAACGATATACTCGCAATAATTAGTTATAGATTAATCCATAATGAGGAAGGCAAACTCTGGATACATAAACACATCTCAGTCGCTGTATTTCGTAGATATCCCTTTTAAAGTTGTAACAGGATAGTGGTCCCAAAATTTATTATGAAACAAACACAGCTGCCGGAGTTTAGTGCCTTCAAGATTCTCACACATTTACTCCTCAATTAACAACTACTTACATAAAAAGCTAGTGAAGTCGAAAGTAGAAAAATTTAATAAAGTTTCTCATAGTAATCCAAGTCTAAAGATTTAAAAAGTTACTTTTAAAAAGGAGTTTTTTTTTATTAAATTGATTTTCACCTCATTTAGCTACCAAAATATCACTGCTCTCATATACATAAAAAAGACTTTAAAGTTTTCATCTAACTTATGTACAAAATATGTTTCTCTCTAAAATAGCAGTGTACATTTTTACATTCGGTAGACAGGCTCGTAACCTACTTACACAAGGGGTCCCGATACTAGATATGCGCGATCGTCAACTATTTAAATCTATTGAAACATTAACATCGAGTACCGTCAACATGTCACATACAAACGTGAACTGGTAACGTACAAACGGCGCAGCGGCGCGGCGCCACAGGCACTATCGGTCCGGTGCCGACGGTTTATTGCTATCGACTACCTAGCGCTAATATAAAAAAAAACTTTCAACACTTAATTAAAAACTCTTAACTACGAAAAAAATAATTAAGGACTCGGAATCGTTCGAGACGGCGTCGAGAGATTACGCGGGAGATTTCGTTAAGTACGATCGTTCGAACGGAACGAAAAGCGGGAGGTACGGAACGGCCTGCGGTGCGGTCGGGGGGCGGGGGCGGGTGGCGGTGCGTGCGGCTAGAATATGGTGGTCTCGGTGCGCGGCGCGGCCGGCACGTCGTCCGCGTCGATGTACGGCACGTCGGGCGCCGCGCGGAGCCGCGAGCGGAGCCCGGCCGCCGAGTGCGCCGACAGCCGCTCCTCCAGGTCCTCCAGCGTGGACTTGAACGCGCGCACCACGCGCAGCTGCAACAAGCGCGCGTCAGAACGCGCCGCACGCCTCGCCCGCCCGCGCCGCCGCCGCCCGCCGCGCCGCACGGGTACCGCTAACCGAGTGTGGTGTGGATTTCGTTTGTCTGTATTCAGTTCGGCGGATCGTGTGTCTAAGACATGCAACTATCGGCCCTACGACGAACGAGCTACGTGCGGGTGACCGGCCGCGCTACGTGGGACGTCGCAAGCGGGGCGATGGCCGACGATGCAGGTGGGTCACGTCCGATGTCGACAGATAGACGATGGAGACAGGGTGCAGACGGGTCGGGACGACTGTGCCAAGGACGTGGAGCGAACGAGAGGAGCGAGTTGTCGAGGAGCGGGGCGAGTCTACGGCGTAGACGCGAGGAGAGCATTCCACACGAGAAAACGGAACTACAAAATGCTGCGGGAAGCCGACGACACTCCGACATGCGAGGTAAGCGAACACCCTGTGCGAACGAAACTTATTGACGGCACCTCGTTCTCCGAATCTCTGTAGTGAAGGACGAGGGTGCTAGGACTGCGCGTGAGTGTCGTCTCGCTTTCCGTGGAAAGGATGCCATGTGTTGAGAGATGAAGAAACCGATGAGACGGCGTCACTCCGCGGCTTCGGCGCCTGTCTAGTCGCATACACACGAT
This sequence comes from Hylaea fasciaria, assembly GCA_905147375.1. Taxonomy (NCBI): domain Eukaryota; kingdom Metazoa; phylum Arthropoda; class Insecta; order Lepidoptera; family Geometridae; genus Hylaea; species Hylaea fasciaria. The sequence continues at coordinate 5,375,590 of LR990215.1, forward strand.
CTCATGATGCCGGCGTACGATTCATTAAAGTCAAACGAGTCAAACTGAACAAGGATCCAATCAAGTTTACCCAAAACATACTATCTCAAGACTGTGATTAAATTTCCATTGTATTTCCCACAGTTTTTGGTTATACTGCCAATCTTTTGCAAATGATTTTGGTTTGCAAAGTGATGTACATACTTCATTGCAAAACAAATTCAAGATGGCTGGCGTCATGCAGTCCTAAAACTAGCTCTACTGACTGCAAGGCGACACACTTGCGTCGACAGACCGCGTGCATGGGACTAGCAAGTACCGGAATACGCAGTCTACTACAGTTTACTAGACAGTCATGACAGACATGTGCGCATTTTTGTGCTGCAGAAATATTTATAGCAAATAATTTCCACACGCTTGCTTTGTGCAAATGTTTAGCATTATGCATCTGTACATGTTTTATCACGCGTTCATTTATGTGCATATTTGCAGATTTATGCACATATGTCTGAAAATTATAATTACAGAGAATACGATTGTAACAAATTTATTTAATTACGAATTAGTACGGATTGAGCGTAGTATAATTCGTTAAAGCGGAGAAAAGTATCAATATTTTTTTTTGTGTGGCAATCCTATCGACTGCGCCAACGTGAATTTACATTTTTATTACATTTTAGCAACTCTTCTCCCCTTTAGTACAATGCAAGTTTTATCTACCGCTCTCGTTTGTCGCTGAACAACGGTTTTGGATTTGGACAGCATTGAATCCACTGCACGATGTACAGGAATATGAATAGCACAACTGTCTATGTAAACTGCGTCTTGTGCCCGCTAGAGCGGCCGCCTCCCCACCGCGGCACACGGGGACACTACACGCTAGGGGTGTGCGAGTACCGTGAGTTTCCGTCGCACGCAGCGGTCCGCCAGCCGCCGCGCCCGCCACTACACCTCGGTCTCGAGCACGGGCCGCGGCTGCCAACAACATCTCTCTACGACGCGCGGCTCAGCGCTCCACTCGACACCGTCCTACGTACGGCACAGCCCTAGCTTTTACAACTGCCGTGGGGAGATATGGGACGCTGCGACAGTTTGACGTCACCAAATCGATTTTTTGTCGATCTAGTTTTCTTAGCCTCGATGTTTGGCAATATTTTGACTCCCTTCAAAACAGTCTTCGCCAAATCTAATGATGTTATAGTTTCTAACAATAATTAGTGTCGTTAAAGTCTTGATGTTTAATCGAAATTTTTGCTACTCTACTTTTTTGCGAATGCCAACTGTATAAAGTTTAATTCAATTCGTGGCTAAGCATTTGTGTTCATCTAAAAACTATAAATGTTCGTGGGAAGGCAAAACCAAATAAATTTGTTGATAACAAAATACAAATATAAGTGTTCACACAAGTAAAAGAAAACACAAATAGTATGAAATTCATATCAAGTTTTTAAGGTTTACATTTAAAGAGTTATTCAGACAGCCTTGCGCTTTAACGTTATATCTGAAATTTCTAATAGTTATATAACTAAGTTAATGATGACGTCAAACGCACAGCTTTACACGACACCATTTTTACAACAATCTCATAGACACGAACACAGTAAAGTGTACCATATCTGCCCCAGCCCTGAGCAGGCCAACACGTAAAATCAGAGACCCGTATTGAATAAACAAATGAAAAAAACAACCAACAAAAAAACCGAAACTTGTGTATTCGTGTATATTGATGCGTGTATGCAGAGCTGCCTATGCGCCTGTGTCGGTGATACGAATATGACTCGAGAAGAGTGACTAACGAAACGATAAAACACAAATAGTAATGGAAAATGGAGGAGAGACTAGGGTCGAATCGCATTGCCGTCGCTGACCGCCGACTAATCTAAGCCTACACGACGCAGGGTGACACCTAACAATGCTCGGGGAGGAACGGTGGTGAGCTAAACAAACGACACTCCTACACCACTCGTGGTTTTATGTCTATTTACACAGGACACTATTTAGTTGTTGCATTTATCCATATTGACTATGGTGGTGGCTCGCTAGTCGTTAAGTTACATGTGACATAACAACGGGTCGTTTAGTCTAGATAGTACATCGAACATGCCAGGTTATTTGCTTTTTTTTTGTTAGACAACTATTCGGGAGCCAAGGAGGAACGAAATCACGATAGTTTTAGTAACTTTGACGGTTTATAATTGTGAAAAATTAAACACAGCCACGTTCACCGGAGGTATGTGCCGTTCATACAAAACAAAATTCAAAAACATTTGAACGAAAATCGATTTTAATATTCACACAATTATATCGTCAAAACATATAGTTAGAAAGCTGAACAGAACCACTGCTCTGTAGTTTCGATTTGTAAAACATTGTTTTCTACATACAAGTATATACTCACCGACATCGCCGCGTCGCGACCGTCGTCTATCTATATACAGTTACATACGGACACTACGTCAAGCCTAACGTTTCTAACGCAAATCAACACAAACAAGGCGGTAGTTAAACAACGCAAGGCAACACTACTCTATTATGATGGGACCCTTGCAGTTTGACGCTTGCTCCCACCTGACTGACAACACACCCCGACAACACACGCCTCTAAGGGGACAACATTCACAACAACAAAAACAAAAAAATATCACAAACAAAAAATAAAACAGAAAACATAAAAACACTGACAACACAACGGCAAAGGAATATAGGTACGACCGGACCGATCTGTGTTAGTATGCGAGCACACTCCGCATGCTCCACGTGTGTTCTATATTTCTTTCAATTTCATGGTTTTTTTTTGCAAGAAAAATCCACTCCACACTCAAATCAACGCTCATAACATAACCAACAGCGGCAACTGAACACAACTCGATACAATAACGGAAACAATATTAAAAAAATAATACAAACAAACGGGTGATATTAATTTAGAATTAGTGCTCGACTGTTGGCTATTCGGAACGCGGGTTAGTTCGTACGCCGTGCGGCCTCACAGCGGGCGCGGGCGGCGGGGACATAGCGAGGTGTGACGGGATGGCGTTTCACAAGCAAAACACTAGTCTTCAAATAAACCAAAATAAAACAAGACATTAAAATTAAAAAAAAATCAAAACAATAGTAAAAAAAACAAACAGTCAGTATGACTCAGAGCGAAATAAAAGACAGAGATAGAGATAGTCATATTCATACCGCAATGTTGTTATGTTCAGTGAATCTGTTACGTCTACCGGGAAGTCATAGTAACTGTTTGGGTTAGAGGGATAAGTAACATCGTCACAGCCTACTAAAAGGGGCATGCCGATAGAGAGGCGGTGGTACAGTCAACTCAGGTAAATTAGAATATAGTATCAAATGAAACAATAATATATAAAATGTATAAAACCGGGAAGCGTCAGACTGTATCGAACGGTATGCGGCTCATGCAGGGCGTATCGCGATGTGGCTAACTATAGTGTTCTACCGGAGACCCCCGGTTTCATGACAAAGTATATACATTAGACAGAAACAGATATAAGGGACAGACTGAAGGTATATAAAACGGAAAATCGTAATCAGTCGTTGAGAGTAGACGTCGATAGAATGTCATGAAACCAGGAAGCTAGAGTAATAAATGAAAGTCAATTTGGAAAACTAAAAAAATCTAGGGTTGCATTGTTCGGTTGCCAATTTTGAGTTTTATACGTTCTTTGGAGTAGAGTAGGTATGTTGATGTTATAAAGTGATTGTTCTAGCAAAATTAGTGACCGAACAATTATCAAAATCTACGTTAATCATGGGCCAAAATAAAAGATAGCATTTCTACTTTAATTTAAACTATTTGTCGAGTGTTTCTCTGTGTAGGTTCGAAACAAAAATCATTCGAAAAATGAACAGAAGTATAGGAGAATCGAAATGAAAATAAAATACAGAAAATAAAAAGGAAAACGAAAAAGAAGAAATGATAATTGAAAAAAAAAGTAATCGTACGATTATTTCGTTACTTTGGAAATTTATTTATTGGAGATAAATTATTTTGTGTATTTTTTGTTTTATTTTTATTTATGATTTTAATGGAATACTCCGACTTACTGTACCATGGAAATTATAAATGTGTATAATAATAGAAAAATGATTAGCGTTTTCTCTAAGTTGTTTCTATGACGATATCATTCTATGGATGCATATTGAAGATGGTTGTTTATTCGGTTTTTGTATATTGCAAATATAGTAAAAGTATATATAAATGGACAATATAATCGTATAACTTAGCGTTAGGATGCCCAAGGTATCCGCAGTGTTGACCTGTTGACTTTGCTGTATATATTTTTAATATATATTATAATATATTAGCTGTAAACTCAAAACTTATCCCTCGGAAAGTACGAATGTTTTTCTGCCACTCCTATATTATTTTATAGAAATTTAACTACCTATTAAAATTTACTTTTACTACTTCACTATGTTTATAGTAAAAGTATACAGTAACGACGGCGAAATTTTTAATCGAGAGTCATGTAAAGTCATCATGAATACAAAACTAAATTCAGTATCCCGAAACCAGTCTTTGCCTTCATGATGAGATTAATGACGCGGCGAATGATATTGGCGTTATTGTATTGACATACACATCAATGTAATATATTAATTTGTATATATTTAAAATTTTTCTTTATTATTTTTTATACAAGCCATAAGAAACGAAAATAATATATAAAGCCAATAACTTTCTCAAAACACTATAAAATTGTCTTTACTCCTCTTGTATATAAATATAACAGAATCAACATCACTTATTTCGAATTACTACATGATAATTATATAACAAAACAATTATTTACTTTAGAAATTTTACAGTGTTTTGTATTATATAATTCAAATCTAACCCCCCAGTCAGAATTGAACGCCATTTTGTTCCCATTGGTATAAGAGCGATATAACGTTATAATTACCAGTTATGTCAGTTATATCGTTATTATAACGTTTAACGTAAACCCCATCACGTGGCCCACATAGCTGTTCCTAACCCATGTTGTCACATAAGCCCCGCCCTAATTCTATAACTTCAGTTCGAGGATATAGAATTAGGTTCAAACATAGATAGACAGGTGAGTTGTGCTTTTTCCCAAAAAAACATGAAAATAAAATTTTAAGTAAGTAGGTAGGTATGTCGATTTTCTTCAAATTCTCAAATAATAACAAAAAAATTCTGAGTAATTAGGTAAATAGCGACTCCAAATATATTTAAGTACCAATATTGTATTAAACCAATTTTTATTCAACTTATCAACACATAAACTTAGAAAATGTACCTACATAAAAAAAAACATTCAAAATAAGAACTTAATCTTTTTTGAACTCAGTCAATATTATCACAAACTAAGTAATATTATTTATTAGTTTTTCTATATCAAAACAACTTTGCTTGCACCATACAGTGTTCCTACCTAACTAACCCTACTCAATAATTATTCCTACATTCCTAAATCAACAGAATATAAAACCCACCCATGCACAACTCACCCCCCCACAAAGAGCAGCCCCCTTCCCCCCGTTCCCTGCAATGCGTACCTGCGTCTGCAGACGCGTGAGTCCGCGTATCCAGAGGATCTGTCCGGCGCGGGGCTTCTTGTCGTCGGGGTCGTAGTCCGGCCCTGGCTGGATGGACTCAGGGTCGGGCTGGCCTCGGCCCCATCTACGCGTGGGGCAAACGTTTATTATCACACCCTAAATCCGTCCACTCGTTTCAATCGTCAGTACTTGGCCGACAGAGTTTCAGTATACGTTTTCTTTTGTGTATACTTTCCTTTTTTCAGCAAATACGGTTTCGTGGACAGAGTTAATAAGCAAAATCTCATCTATATACGAATTTTGATCCCAATCGTTGCAGTCGTTTTTGAGATACACCAAAGGAATAAATGTATTACAAAATTGATCAATTAAACAAGATCTTCTTATATGTGCTCTGGTCAGATGGTTGTTTTTCGTATGATCGCACAAATATATATTCCGGGCGGGAATCGAACCCGCGACACCAAGCGCAGCAGTCCGATTGATCAGCCACTACGCCAAACCTGCCGTTAAAGATTGGAGCCGTATAGCCGCGGAGGTGGCGGCGCACTCACGAGAGGGTCTTGGGAATAGTCCTGGTGGGCACGGAGGTGACCAGCTGGCCCCACACGAGGGTCCCGGCGCCGAAGAACAGGCACCACAGCCACTGGTCTATCGACAGCCCCGCCGTGCTGAACGCCATGCCGCCGAATTGGATTATAATAACCTGGAACACCGTCGTTGCACTATGTTACATTATTTTAGATTATGTTACATGATGTTAAATGATTTTACACTATGTTAGATTATTTTACATCATGTTAGATTGTCACACTATATTAAGTTATTTTACATTATGTTACATTGTGTTACACTATGTTGAAATTGGAAGATATTTTTGAAGTTCTTAGGCGGCGGTATACCGACAAAACTATGTATAAGGGATGATTTGTCGATAAAATATATCGTATTTCATCCCACTGAAGGCACATTGTATGTAGTATGTAGTAGGTATTATGTATTTAAGCAATGAATAGGCTCGCAACCTTACCTGAGAGAGTGCCGTGCCGATCCATATAGAGTAAAAGATGGGGTTGGTAAACAGCCCTTGGAACACATTCCTTTGTCCGTGGATCTTCCGCGCGTTGATTTCATTGAACAGGGTCATCATGACGAAGGTGTTGAAGATGATGGTGAAGTGCTGGTTGGGCTCCGAGCTGAGCTGCTGCTCGCGGCCGGAGGGGATGTTGAGGATGCGGTCGCCTGGTGATGCGGTCGAGAGGAAAGATTTATATATTTTTCTTTGTAAATTATAGGCTAGTACTTTGGTCGTTGTTGTAAATGTCCTCAGCCTAGAACGGAACTGGCCCTCGCGGACCGCCGGAACACCCCGTTAGGGGTTGATTTGGATTGGTTGCTCGGATTTTTCTACTTTTTTTTTTATAAATCGCAGCCCCACACTTGGTTTGCTCCTGTATCGTGGGTACCGCTAACAGACGTATAATTCTACATACAAATCGCACCCAGACCAGAAACAAATATATGTGGATCGCACAAATATTTGTTCGGGGGCGGGATTGAACCCGCGCACCAAGCGCAGCAGTCCGATTGCTCAGCCACTACGCCGAACGTCACTTTCAGGTAATATTATTATATTACCTGAAAGTGACCTATTGAGTCTTGCATAAATAGTTTGGTATCTTGATCATATTGGCGGCAGTGATCCCTGAGGCTCCATGTCAAATCCCGTTCAAATTACGTTCCGTTTCACTAAGAACTGACCTACAAACAAGAGACTGAACATTGCCAAATTACGTTCCGTTTCACCACCGTCCACAATGCTCCTTGCTACTCCTCTCCACGAATGGTCGTCTTGACGAGATCGCTTTGAGCGATAACACCGCCCATTGTGACACTATTTTGGTTATTTACCACTCTGTTCTATGGTGTTACAGAGTCTATCAAGTACTGACCTACAAACAGAAGACTGAAGATAATGAACAGCTGGTACAGCGCCTGGCCGAGGATGTTCTTCATCATGGTGCGGGAGATGAGCGGCTTGGTGCGGCCGTAGGGCTTCCGGAGCAGCAGGTCCGGGGTCGGCATCTCCGTCGCCAGCGCCAGCGAGGCCAGCGTGTCCATGATCAGGTTCACCCACAGCATTTGCACCGCCTGGAAGGGGGGAAGGGGGGGTTTGTGGCTGCACTAGACTCGAGCGAAGTGGCGACTCGCCCCGAGGGGAAAAAAGGAGCAGAGTAAAAAGGTTTCCTCATTTTATTTTTATTACTTGCATTTTTGTCTAATGCCCGGTTTCTGAGCTCTAAGTTTTTTTTTAGTTAGCCCAATGTCGCCGTCTCTATGACTCGCCAAATAACAAAGACAGCAATACAAATGAAATCGGGCACAGGTGGGTCTGTAGATCACATTATAAGTATGCAGGAGCCCCGGGCCGGGCGTCACCTTGAGCGGGCTGTCCTGTATGGCGCAGGCGCCGATGAAGGCCACGATGACGGCCACCACGTTGACGGTGAGCTGGAACTGCAGGAACTTGGCGATGCTGTCGTACACGTTGCGGCCCCACATCACCGCCTTCACGATGGACGAGAAGTTGTCGTCCGTCAGGATGATGTCCGACGCCTCCTTGGCCACGTCCGTGCCGGCGATGCCCTGCGGGGTGGGAGCTGTTACAGCCGACGCGCTCAGGGTTGTGTCTACAGGAACCGAGGCGCTCTCGGCTGTGTCTACAAGAACCGAGGCGCTCACGGCTGTGTCTACAAGAACCGAGGCGCTCACGGCTGTGTCTACAGGAACCGAGGCGCTCACGGCTGTGTCTACAGGAACCGAGGCGCTCACGGCTGTGTCTACAAGAACCGAGGCGCTCGGAGTTTGTGAGAAGCGAGGCACCGGTTAAAGCTACCGTGTCACGCGAGTCCAACGCTTCAGATTAGATCATTCTTCGTACCAGCCTGTATGTATCTTAAGGGCGGTGACCGAGGCAATTGCACATACAACTGAGTCTCCGAGAACCGACGCACCTAAACCCAAGTCATCAGCTAAAACCAATTCGGTAAGAACCGAGGCACTAACAACCGAGTCGGCAAGAACGGAGCCATCTAAAACGGTTGAAACAAGAACCACATCACTCACCATAGCGAACCCGACGTCCGCCTTCTTGAGCGCGGGCCCGTCGTTGGTCCCGTCCCCAGTGACGGCCACCACCTCGCGCGTGTCGAAGGCCTTGGACTCGATCATCCCCTTCACCAGCGTGTACTTGTCGGTGGGGGAGGACCGCGCCAGCACTCGCAGCTTCGGCCACACCTTGTCTATCAGGTGCTGCTGGACCTGGGAGGGGGGGATGAAACACATTTACATAATATATTCGAACCCACGCGGGAAACGATGCAGGGGGAAAAATATATAATTTTGCGAAATTGGATGGAGTTTGGTTTGAGAGAAGAGGACGCAGTGAGAACTGCTTTGAGGCATTCTGTGAGCAGAATGCTTAGACAAAGAACTCTTTAGACGGTAGCACGGCGTGGCCGCATGAGATAGAAAATCACTCCGATCAGTCTGTTTGCAATAGAATACTTAACACTAGAAGAAGGGCACTCTCTCTATTTAAAAAGCGAGATAGCACGATCGTGATTTTGTCTACCACTTTGACCGCGTCGGGTGAGGTATCGAGTACCGACGCAGTATCAAGCAGTCGTGTACTGTCCGCGCGGAGTGTCCCCCCTGTACAAGGCGAGGGCGGTCACCTCGCCGTTGGCGTCCCGGATCCTGGTGTTGAACTCCTTGCCCTCGAGGATGATGAAGTCGTCGGAGGGCTTGAGGATGCCGCACTTGACGGCGATGGAGCGCGCCGTGTTCACGTTGTCCCCGGTCACCATGCGCACCGTGATGCCGGCCTTCTGGCACTTGCGGATGGCCTCGGGGACCTGCGATGCAATATGGGGACACATATTTTTTATACTTCACTAGATGCGTCCCGCGTTCTTGCTGTTACCCCACGGAAACTTCTAATTTCTACGGGATACAAAGTATCCTATTGTCTATTCCAGGACTTATAGTATCTATACAACATTTATCAAAATCCGTCCATCTGTTAAGGCGTGAAGAGAGGACAAAAACATGTACAAACTATCATCATCATCATCATCATTCATCATCATCATCATAATCATCATTTACAATATTAGTAGCATTTACAATATTAGTAGGATAGGCTAGCAATTGCCCACATCTCACTTGGTCTAAGTGATGATGTGGCAGTTGTGATCAGCTGGTTTCGAACCTACGCCATGCGGCGTGGCAGAAAAGCCAGGAGCCTCACTGGATATGTTTCACTAGTGAATATACCCACCTCAGGTCTGACGGGGTCCTCGATGCCGACGACGCAGAGGCAGGTGAGGTTGTTCACGATGTTGTCTTCGTCGTCCCAATTGGGATCCTGGTCTATATGCACCTGCAATGAAAGTGATCAATCTAGCCACTGATCCTTATGCAGGACTGATTATGGGTGGTTTTCGCCTGATCTACAATCTACACTTTGTTAATGGAAGTAGCGGAGGTCATTGCAACTGCAATTATTTATTGAATCGGGATCACTGTTCCCAGCTATTCTTAGATCAAGATTCACCATGATTCTGTGATAAAGACTCACTATGATTGTATCAGAAAAGTCCGACCATAATCCTCAACATAGTCTCACCATGATCCACAAAGAAAAGCCTAACCATGATCCAAAAAGTAAAATCCCAACCATGATCTAATAAAAAGTAAAGTCCAACCAATAATCCTAAAAATGGACTCATC